>CM036757.1:27144012-28486512 GCA_020796225.1 Arion vulgaris | reverse complement strand
AGAACTGTAGGTTATATAGTATTAAAATTAAATTTTCAATTCAAATGTTGTATCATTCCTAACATATGCTAGCGAGAGTTGGAAAATGACTAAAGATATAGAAAGCAAGTTGAATGCATTTGAAAATAAATTTCTGTGAAAAATATTTAGCATAAAATGGGACGAATTCATGAGAAGTGATGAAATCAGAGAAATGTCTGGTCAACCACTAGTAACAACTGCTATAAGAAAGAGAAGATGGAGATATGTTGGGCATACCATGAGAAGATATCAAAGAATACCAAAGCAGGCATTGAAGTGGGATGCAAAGAGTTCTAGAAAGTGAGGACGACCTAGGGAAACCCTGAAACGAACTTTCCTGAAATATGTAAGAAATTTCGGACTCAATTCCATTGAAGAGTTGCCCAGGACAAAGCGGTATGGATAAATTTATTGCAGGTCCTATGTAACGTATAATGGTATGAGTGGAATATATACACAATTTACCATTCGATAATGTCATTTACCGCTCACATGTACCATTTACCATTCGATAATGTCATTTACCGCTCACATGTACCATTTACCATTCGATAATGTCATTTACCGCTCACATGTACCATTTACCATTCGATAATGTCATTTACCGCTCACATGTACCATTTACCATTCGATAATGTCATTTACCGCTCACATGTACCATTTACCATTTGATGTCATTTACCGCTCACATATACCATTTACCATTCGATAATGTCATTTACCGCTCACATGTACCATTTACCATTCGATGTCATTTACCGCTCACATGTACCATTTACCATTCGATAATGTCATTTACCACTCACATGTACCATTTACCATTCTATAATGTCATTTACCGCTCACATGTACCATTTACCATTCGATAATGTCATTTATCGCTCACATGTACCATTTACCATTCGATAATGTCATTTACCGCTCACATGTACCATTTACCATTCGATAATGTCATTTACCGCTCACATGTACCATTTACCATTCGATAATGTCATTTACCGCTCACATATACCATTTACCATTCGATGTCATTTACCGCTCACATGTACCATTTACCATTCGATAATGTCATTTACCGCTCACGTGTACCATTTACCATTCGATGTCATTTACCGCTCACATGTACCATTTACCATTCGATCACATGTACCATTTACCATTCGATGTCATTTACCGCTCACATGTACCATTTACCATTCGATAATGTCATTTACCGCTCACATGTACCATTTACCACTCGATAATTTCATTTACCGCTCACATGTACCATTTACCATTCGATAATGTCATTTACCGCTCACATGTACCATTTACCATTCGATAATGTCATTTACCGCTCACATATACCATTTACCATTCGATGTCATTTACCGCTCACATGTACCATTTACCATTCGATAATGTCATTTACCGCTCACGTGTACCATTTACCATTCGATGTCATTTACCGCTCACATGTACCATTTACCATTCGATCACATGTACCATTTACCATTCGATGTCATTTACCGCTCACATGTACCATTTACCATTCGATAATGTCATTTACCGCTTACATGTACCATTTACCATTCGATGTCATTTACCGCTCACATGTACCATTTACCATTCGATAATGTCATTTACCGCTCACATATACCATTTACCATTCGATAATGTCATTTACCGCTCACATGTACCATTTACCATTCGATAATGTCATTTACCGCTCACATATACCATTTACCATTCGATGTCATTTACCGCTCACATGTACCATTTACCATTCGATAATGTCATTTACCGCTCACATGTACCATTTACCATTCGATAATGTCATTTACCGCTCACATGTACCATTTACCATTCGATAATGTCATTTACCGCTCAAATGTACCATTTACCATTCGATGTCATTTACCGCTCACATGTACCATTTACCATTCGATAATGTCATTTACCGCTCACATGTACCATTTACCATTCGATAATGTCATTTACCGCTCACATATACCATTTACCATTCGATAATGTCATTTACCGCTCACATATACCATTTACCATTCGATAATGTCATTTACCGCTCACATATACCATTTACCATTCGATGTCATTTACCGCTCACATGTACCATTTACCATTCGATAATGTCATTTACCGCTCACATGTACCATTTACCATTCGATAATGTCATTTACCGCTCACATGTACCATTTACCATTCGATAATGTCATTTACCGCTCACATGTACCATTTACCATTCGATAATGTAATTTACCGCTCAAATGTACCATTTACCATTCTATAATGTCATTTACCGCTCACATGTACCATTTACCATTCGATAATGTCATTTACCGCTCACATGTACCATTTACCATTCGATGTCATTTACCGCTCACATGTACCATTCACCATTCGATAATGTCATTTACCGCTCACATGTACCATTTACCATTCGATAATGTCATTTACCGCTCACATGTACCATTTACCATTCTATAATTTCATTTACCGCTCACATGTACCATTTACCATTCGATGTCATTTACCGCTCACATGTACCATTTACCATTCGATAATGTCGTTTACCGCTCACATGTACCATTTACCATTCGATAATGCCATTTACCGCTCACATGTACCATTTACCATTCGATAATGTCATTTACCGCTCACATGTACCATTTACCATTCGATAATGTCATTTACCGCTCACATGTACCATTTACCATTCGATGTCATTTACGCTCAATGTACCATTTACCATTCGATGTCATTTACCGCTCACATGTACCATTTACCATTCGATAATGTCGTTTACCGCTCACATGTACCATTTACCATTCGATAATGCCATTTACCGCTCACATGTACCATTTACCATTCGATAATGTCATTTATCGCTCACATGTACCATTTACCATTCGATAATGTCATTTACCGCTCACATGTACCATTTACCATTCGATGTCATTTACCGCTCACATGTACCATTTACCATTCGATAATGTCATTTACCGCTCACATGTACCATTTACCATTCGATAATGTAATTTACCGCTCTCATGTACCATTTACCATTCGATAATGTCATTTACCGCTCACATGTACAATTTACCATTCGATGTCATTTACCGCTCACATGTACCATTTACCATTCGATAATGTCATTTACCGCTCACATGTACCATTTACCATTCGATAATGCCATTTACCGCTCACATGTACCATTTACCATTCGATAATGTCATTTACCGCTCACATGTACCATTTACCATTCGATAATGTCATTTACCGCTCACATGTACGATTAACCATTCGATGTCATTTACCGCTCACATGTACCATTTACCATTCGATAATGTCATTTATCGCTCACATATACCATTTACCATTCGATAATGTCATTTACCGCTCACATGTACCATTTACCATTCGATAATGTCATTTACCGCTCACATGTACCATTTACCATTCGATAATGTCATTTACCGCTCTCATGTACCATTTACCATTCGATAATGTCATTTACCGCTCACATGTACCATTTACCATTCGATAATGTCATTTACCGCTCACATATACCATTTACCATTCGATAATTTCATTTACTGCTCACATGTACCATTTACCATTCGATAATTTATATGTAGGTCTTAGCGGTAGTGAGCTCGATCACAACCCAAGAGTACCTGGTTCAAACACCGCGGCGGGCAGTTTGGAAGCAAATTTGTTCTCCTTGATTTTTACGAACGGTAAAATAGACCTCATCGTTCAGAAAGCAATGGCAAACTACTGAACGTATAAATGGTGCCTAGAAAATCGACGACTCGTTTACTGTGGTTGATGGTGACGTACAGTGAAGGACATGCCACGATTTTAATTTTTCCAATACAAATTATCCTACATAGGTACCATTTAACATCCCATAATGCAATTTACCATCTTCAGGAATCCGTATAATATTTCAGAATACAAAACTTGTAGTTATTAAACTTGTGTGCAATGTGAACTAATCGTACCCTTGATATGTCTCATTTCTGACTGGGGTATCAGAAGTTCATGATTGATTGATTGATTGATTGAGTGATTAATAGGACCATCATCAATGCACTTCCGTCAGTGACCATGTGTGCTCCGATCTCTTTCTTACACAGAAAGATCGCAGCGGCAGTGCACGAACTCCGTAGCACCAGCGAGGACCCCTGGTGTAATTTAGAAGATGATGAAAATATGTTGCAGGAATTTTAGTTTTCTAAGGAATTTTGCCCGGGTAGCGGCTTTTCATCCTGCTCTTATCGATTTTAGCTGCCAATAGTTCTTTTACGTGCCCAATCTGAACACATGACCTACGTTTTATCGTCCGTCTCCGATATGAATAGGAACTCGATATCACCTACGCTGAGATCAGGGATCTCTGGAAAAATATCACGATGACTCCGCGTGGAAGTGAACCGGTTACATTTGGAGCGAGATGCGAGTACCTAACCTCTATGCCACAGAGACGCACATGACCATGAGAACATGGCTCCGAAAGTGATACACAAATACTGATAGTCATTTTAACGGCTCAGTCAGATAGTTTCTTCTATTTCTATCAGTAAAAGCACCCAAAGGAACGTCTGCACTCAAGCCCAAAAAAATGTTTATGAGAACAAAACATAAATCGATCTATCCCTGTTCTGGCCTCGTTGTTATTTGTTGCCGCTCTGACATCGTTTTATTTTAAGAGCAGCAGTTTTCTGCGTTCGATTTCTGTTTGTTCTTCCTGTCATTGAGATAAGAAATACTAAAAATAGCTAATCCAACTTTTCACTTTCTCTCGCTCACATCTCTCTCTCTCTCTCTCTCTGTCTATGTTTGTCTCGTCTATTGTCTTTTGTCTTTTCCCAGGTGAATGATGGAATTGCTTGTCCACTCTTGTCGTTAAGCGTAGGGGTGGGAGCTTTAATTTGCGTACCAGGGTCAGATAAGTCGCCCTTGTTGTTTTATAACCGTGTTTATTTAGTGTAGTCTTGATATTGTCTATCCCATCTTTTTCTTGGTCTTCCCTTGGCTCTAGTACCTGATCTCTTTTTAATATATGCTGTTATTGGTGGTTGGTTTTATTTCATTCTCATTAAATGTCCAAACCACTGTTTGCGGTATGTCAATGTATTTGGCGCATGAAGTTATGCCCACTCTGCTTCTGATGTCCTCATTTCGTAGTCTATCTTTCCTGGTGAAAAAACTGCCTTCCACCAGCATTTCATTTCACACGTGGTGAGCTTTCTGTGGTGTGTTGCTGAAAGAGCCCAAGTTTGGCACTGGCAACAAAGTGTTGGTATAAAAATAATTTTGATCATCTGTCTTTTTACTTCCATCTTGATCTTAGGGTGTTGTAGTAATGGTGCCAGCTGGTAGGTCATTGCATTTGCGTTTTGGCATCTTGTCTCTATTTCTTTGTCTCATGTTTTTCATAAGAGAATAAACGTATATATCCCAGTATATTATCATTCTAACCGTCAGCAAATATATTCAACGTTTTGTTTCGTTGCTTTCTATTAAAAGTTAAATTGTTTCGTTTTAAAGTGTAAAAGTTTCAATATTTTCAATTGTAACACTACAAACTCTGAATGGAATCAAAGTATAAATCAGGATGCCCCAACCCAATTCGTGTGTAGCCCCTTTCGTGTGCAGCCCCTTTCGTGACATATCGAATGCAGTGTGGTGCCGGGGCCCGAGAGGGAAGCAAAGAATAGTACCACTGCGACCTTAATGCATGTTGTACGAGGTGACTGATGTAGAACCTAGGAAGCTACCTCTCTCTCTCTGCCTTTCTAACCCGGAGTGGGCATAGGCCCTCAACCAACTCATGCCAAGTCTTCCTATCTCTAGCTATCTCCTGCAGCTCCTCCAGCTCTTCTTTATATTGTTGATCTCTGCCTCCAAATCTCGTCTCCATGTATTTCTCGGCCTCCCCTTCTTTCGTTGTCTCTGAGGGTTCCAGGCAAGGACCCTTCTTGTTATATTCCCTCAGGTTTTCGCAAAGTGTATCCTATCTAGCGCCAGCATCCTTTTTTAACCTGTTCATTCACTGGAATCTGTCTTGTTATCTCCATAAGTTCCTCATTTGTGACCCTATCATACCATCTTATTCCTCTATTCTGCGCAGACACCAGTTGATGAATGTTTGCAATTTGTGTGTTATTGTTTTAGTATAGTCTGTCCATTAATTCGTGAGCACGTTTGAAATTGATTTTCTCGAAAACTACCTGTTGGATCTCAGTGATTTTTGCAAGCAGCCTTAGAATATCCATGACGCTAGAGAAATATTTTTTTCCAAGAAAATTTGATGTAGTTTGAAATATTTCTTCTTCAGGTTATATTAAAATCAACCTCACCGGATTGTACACAATAGTAACAGATTTACGGTACACAGACGCGTTGTTCTAAAAATACATTATGGTAACATTGAAATATCGTGAGTTTCACGAATTCCCGTGCACCTAACCCAGTCGACTTTGAAAGCGGAAAGCATATGACGTTATAATTGGGATACCATTGTATAGTTATAGGCGTATCTCGCTATTTGTATGAAGCTATTGTATCATATTTGTTGGCTTATCAAAACTGACATTGATATCACATTCATAATGAGTCTGAAGTGCACATTTATAACAATGCAGAAGGTTACAGTTTTACTATACCAACACTTCCGTAGGGAATCTAAGAGAGGTCATCTATATTGCGATATTCATAACCCTGAGAAACGAGCGCAACTGGCGCTTGGTCTGAATAGAGAATCCTTTTCCCGATGGATTAAACACTACACAAAGTGCACTAATGTCAAGCAAGGAAGGAAAAGAACAATTGACGACTTTGACATAGATGTCATAAGACGGAGCTCTTGAAAATGTTTGCGACAAATCAACTTGTTACTCTCAGGAAACTGAAATTAAAACTGCAATCAGATTGCAGCATAGACTTTTCTAAAAGTACTCTATGAAAATTGTAAGAGCCGCCGGCTTCACCTTCAGAAAACTATAGGCGGCAGGAATATTATTTGTGAAAAGCCACATTTAATTGCTGCCCGAAGTAAATACCTGAGGCAGATCCGTGAGCGGCGGAGGCAATGCTATGATATTGTATATTTGGACGAATCCTGGGTCAATGCTCACCACACCAATGCTAAAGAATGGCAATCAGTAGACGGTGAACAGAAAAGAAAATACCAAGCAGCAAAGGCCAGCGTATTATACTAACACATGCAGGAAGTAGTGAAGAAGGTCTTGTCCATGACGCTGGACTTATTTTCCAATCAAAAGTACCGACGGTAGGGACTACCACACAGAAATGAATGGACATATTTTCAGGCACTGGATGGAGAAAGATCTACTTCCAATTCTAAACAGACCATCATGCTTGGTAATGGATAATGCATCCTATCACAACGCAGTATCAGCGGAAGACAAAGTACTAACTGCATCAAATTCAAAAGATCAAATTAGGACTTGGCTTGCTAAGGAAAATGTCAGCTTCGATGATACATATTTGAAACCCGAGTTGCTGCACCTGGTGATGATGACAAATAAGACAAAGGTGTTTCATATTGACAAAATCATTGCGGAATACGGCCACACGTCTTTGCGACTACCTCCATATCATGCTCACCTCAATCCGATAGAGCTTGTCTGGGCTAAAGTAAAGGGCAAGTTGCCGAACAGAACAGGACGTTTAAAATGTGTGATGTTGAAGTTCTGACACGTGAGTCCTTCTCAATGATAGACATGCAGTTCTGGAAGAAGTGTGTTGAACATGTGCTCCGAGAGGAAGACGAGTACTGGCACCGAGATGGATTACAATTTGTCCAGCCAGTAACAATTATCAACCTCATGGAATCGTCAGATTCGGGATGATACAAATCATATTTTTATTACAGACTGAGAAATAGCAACGTATACATTTCCATATCCAAATGCGTCTACCATCATACAATTTGTGGTGAAGTTAAGACACCCTGGGGTCTAATGGTGACCGAAGGGAGGACTAACTGTTGCATATTGTATCCAAGTTCACGATTGCACATAAAGGCAACACACTTAATTACTTGACCTATCAAGTTAATATGGAGATACACCTATGAATAGAATTGACATGGACAAATTCTAGGGATACTGTAAAATCTAAAATTTGAGCCCCGTATTTGCAATTGTCATAAAAGATCAAAGGAATTTGCCGATGTGCAAAATCCGTAGCATCTACGGACTACTGGTTAGCTTTATTTTAGCGTCATGGATATTCTAAGGCTGCATGCAAAAATCACTGAGATCCAACAGGTAGTTTTCGAGAAAATCAATTTCAAACGTGCTCACGAATTAATGGACAGACTATAGTTCTCCATGTTTCTGACGGAAACTATCCTAGTAAACAAAAAGCATCACAGAAATTGGATGTACTGGCCTATTTCTAGACGCATAATTGGCACAAAGTACAATCACTCTTAAGCTCAGATCACATACAAATCACACAGAGTGGTTAACAAGTGGTCGATATGGAGTGTAAGAAAAAGAAGAAGTAAATGGTTTTCTTTTATTATGGCATTTGATCAGTAAATTTTCAGGATTCTTCTTAAACATGATGTCAGTTCTCTCTCTCGCGATCACCGCCCAGACCGATGTACCAGATCTCCCCGTAAATTCTAGTCATGTGGAAATCTGATTCATGCAGACTTAGCATTGGTGTGTTTTACGTCACATCTTCAGCACCATTTGGAGCTCTGGTGCTTATCCTTCGACGATGTGTCCAGTTTCAGCCAGCATTTACTCGGTTCGCTCTCCGTTCTGTAGCCATCTAGTGTTTTTATGATGTGGGTAGCTAGCCCCACATCCAACCTCTTGAGTCGCCTCTTATGACATGTGTGGCTGGTAACAGTGGTTTTATTCTATACACCCCAATTTGGTCCCCAGTAACCACTCGGACGGATGTCAGTTGAGTAACAATTAACCAAATTTGAAATTCTATTTATCATTTCAGATTTAGCCATTCACACATTCTCTGTATAAGAAGTCTGATATTCCAATCTTTGACACAATGTACAAGCTGATTGCATTCCTCCAGACACTCTCATGCCTTATCATCACGACTACTCAAGGATGTATCTACCATGACTACTGTGTTGTTGGTGCTGGACCAGGGGGTTTGCAGATCAGCTACTTCCTTCGATCATCTGGTAGAGATTATGTGGTCTTTGAACGATCTAATAAATCTGGTAAGTTCACTTACAACAAATGTTCATCTTGTCTGCAATCATTGTTGTTGTTCATATCATATTGCAAATATCTCACTTCCTTCTCCACCATTGTCTATCCATCATATGTTGCTTATTCACTAATTACTCCCCTTTGTCTGCACATATTATGTTTTTTATTCACTAATTACTCCCCTTTGTCTGCACATATTATGTTTTTTATTCACTAATTACTCCCCTTTGTCTGCACATATTATGTTACCTATTCACTAATTACTTCCCTTTGTCTTCTCACCCTAGGTTGCTTTTTCACCTTTCCTTTGTCTGCACATATTATGTTACTTATTCACTAATTACTTCCCTTTGTCTGCACATATTATGTTATCTATTCACTAATTACTTCCCTTTGTCTGCACATATTATTTTATCTATTCACTAATTACTTCCCTTTGTCTTCTCACCCTAGGTTGCTTTTTCACCTTTCCTTTGTCTGCTTATATTATGTTACTTATTCACTAATTACTTTCCTTTGTCTGCACATATTATGTTATCTATTCACTAATTACTTCCCTTTGTCTTCTCACCCTAGGTTGCTTTTTCACCTTTCCTTTGTCTGCACATATTATGTTACTTATTCACTAATTACTTTCCTTTGTCTGCACATATTATGTTATCTATTCACTAATTACTTCCTTTGTCTTCACCCTAGGTTGCTTTTTCACCGTTCCTTTGTCTGCTTATATTATGTTACTTATTCACTAATTACTTTCCTTTGTCTGCACATATTATGTTATCTATTCACTAATTACTTCCCTTTGTCTTCTCACCCTAGGTTGCTTTTTCACCTTTCCTTTGTCTGCACATATTATGTTACTTATTCACTAATTACTTCCCTTTGTCTGCTTCTAATAAGGTGCTTCTTTACTAATTACTGACACAATTAACCCTTTGGTCCCCAGCACGTCAAAAAAAAATTACCTCATAAAAAACACTAAAAGGGGAATAACTCCTCAAAAAACGCAACATCTTTCTAAAAAATTAATAACAATAAAACTATTGCTTGTAGAACATTCAAATAATGAGCAACAATACTGTGAACTGGATAAAGTTTCACAAGAAATTATACCCATAAAGATGTAATTCTGCAGATAAACCTTAATTTCGGCAGCAGTTACTGCGTCCCACTTTGAATCAATTTTCCCAGCTCTTTTCTGACGTTGATCAGCGTACAAATTCAAAATACTGCTCCTCAAAAATTAAGCTGAAATAATCGAATGGTTCTGCACCCTCCTCTAGTGTATGAGAAGGCCCACTCTCTTCCATAAATGGCTCCACAACTAATGGGGAAGTGGTATCACTCCAACCATCCCTGTCAACAACGGGCACAGGGTCGGTCTCCTCGATGTCGGAAGAAAAATCCTCAAAATCTAATTGAACATCGTGGTCGACAGGTTCAGCTTCGTCGTCACTGGACAATTCAACATCTCTCTCAGAATCACAAGATCTAATGTAATCCCTATCTCACCTAGCTGCATGAAATGTTCCTCAAACTCAAAGTCCTCACTTTAACTATCGGTATTGAAATTAGAAGCCATTTCCCAAAAAATTTCGAACTACGGAGCACAATTTATAAAATTCACAAAGAAATACTAGCTCCGATCAGTTTTCGGCAAATAAGGAAAATTTCCCATGTTCGTCCTACTTATAGGTCACAGTTCAAGCTATATAAAATTTGGACTTCTCGTTTATTTAGCGAATTCTTCCGAAACAATATAAAAACCCGTATATTTCGTATACGGCGCCTACGTAAACCCGTATATTTCCGTATATGGCGGCCAAAGGGTTAAAGATACTGCAAGAAACTAACAGAATCAAAGAGAAGCTGCAAAATTAAAGAAAATTCATTGAAGTATAGGGACTCCAAAGATATAATAAAAATAATAGCCGTCCATCAGACGTGTGCTGTTGCAACTCTCTGGTGTGTGTGGAAGTGTCTAAGAGTCCAATCCTGGAACAAAATCCCTTACCACAGGTGGGGGTAAATGATCAAGGTTGGTCATGTGGGTGTTGTGTGTTGTTCTTTTTTTCACACAGCTCACTTTCTCTGTACCTCAACAGTACGATGATTCTCATCTTATGCGAGTTCCTCTTGTTTTGTTACAATGCCACATTTGGTAATATTGCGCAAGGGATTCCCAGCGCATGGTGTCTATATCAAAGCATTTTAGAAACACTTTAAGAGTGTCTTTAAAGCATTTTTTCTGTTCCACAGAATTATAACTTATAAGAAAACCAAATTGTTGTTTTAGGGATGAAGTCATCAGGCAAAAAATTGGGTACAACATCAGTACTGAACATCATTAACAAATATGAAATCATGAAGAAATAACAAATTAAAATGTTTGACCACATAAACAGATTACCAATAGACAGTGTTCTTCAAGAGGCAATGTTACTCAAATACAATGGATACAAGATAAAAAGCAGCTAATGTAAAAGGTTGAACACGGAAATTGTTTGTGTGTTGCCAGGGCTTGCAAGGGGAACAAAGAATAGTAACCCTGTGACATACAAGGCATGTCGTAAGAGACGACTGAGGTAGGAGCCTAGGAAGCTACCTAGTAAACAAAAGCATCGCAGAAATCAGATGTGCTGACGTACTTGTAGGAGCATAACTCGCACAAAACACAATCGCTCTTAGGCTTGGAATACAAATCACAAAGAGTGGTTAACAAGTGGTCGATATGGAGCGTTTGAAGAAGAAGAAGAATGAACATAGAAATAACAAAGGCAGTGAAAGACACCATGTACGAAGAGCACAAAAAAGCATGTTCTATAAAGGCAGTGAAAGACACCATGTACTGAAGAGCACAAAAAGCATGTTCTATAAATCTCTTCTTATACTGACACTGTGAGGGAAAACAGGATTAATGACACAAGTTAAATGGTAAAGCAGGCTTTCAAGCAAAAATCAGACAGAAGCGCCATAACATACGTCATTGCTTACACCAGAACTCACAGCGGGCGAACGCAGAAGAAGAAGAAGCAGTAGAGCAAGAAGAAGAAGAAGGATTAGAGATAAGAAGACAGCTTGGCAATTCACTGACATGTCTTTTGTTTCATTTTTCATTTCTTCAGGAAGCTTTTTTGAATTGTATCCAAGACATAGAAAACTGATCAGCATCAACAAACGTCACACTGGTCAAAGTAATGCAGAATTTAATCTTCGTCATGACTGGAATTCTTTACTATCTCATGATGATACTCTTCGAGTGACAAAGTACTCCAACGTGTTGTTTCCAAATGCTGATGTCCTCCTGGAGTATTTTAATGACTTTCAGGTAAGAGTTTCCACCTAACAGTTTGTCGTAAATTATTCTTAGAGATTAATGGTTGTAGAATTTTAAAGAAATATATCATGTTTTATGGTGAAATGACCTTCAAAGATTTACAATAAAGTATATCGTCATATATGGACATTTAACAAGGCAGTGGAAAAATATATATTTGCTTTTCAAAATAAGTGTTACAGAAGAGTCCTCCGTATATCACGGACAGAGAAGAGAACAAATAGATCTATCCAGAAAGAACTCAAACTCAAAGAAACTGACTAATGCTACAAATAAGAAAGAAAATTGAGGTATTTTGGACATGAAGGGCTGGAGAAGACCATAATGGAAGGAGGCATACCAGCAAAAAGGGGAAGAGGAAGACCACATAAAAGATGGATTCAGGATGTAACCGAGGATTTGAACATGATGGCTGCATAGGCGGGACATCTGGCCTACGAGAGAGTGATGATGATTTCACCATGGCAATTTAATATTTATTCTTCGTTAATTTATCTTGGTTGTTAGTTGTTTCATCTGTGTTCTTGGGGTCAAAGATGCTTAGTAAATGATCAATGGTGGAGTAAGTGATCAGCACTGAGCAAAACCCTACTCTCCCTCCATGTGGTGACTCTGAAAACAAGCTGCATTTATGAAGTCTGGCAAACTGAGTTTTGATCAAAGAGAGAAGCTACCTATAAGCTGTGGTAGTAGTAGTTAAGGCAGCTGTGTCTAGTATGATATTTACTTGCACACTAGACTAACAACATTTCAAAGTTCTAGCTTCTATACAGCTTTCCTGGCAATGCTTAGAGGTCAGGTATGTGTTGTTTACTCAACATCTATCCTGGCCAGTTTATTGGCAGATTGGACTCATTAACTTTGATAGATAACTCATCTAGGGGGAGGTAAACTATGATTTCAAACCTTCGTTGAATTATAGCTGTATCCATTCCTAAGTAAAGCTTGGAGAATAAACCCTGATATCAAATCTGGAGCAGGTGTCACTAAAGCTGTATGACACTGTATTCAATGACATTCTGGCAACTTCTGCAAAATTGCTGACACATAGAAGCCTTGCTGTTCCCTTTAATTTTTCAGCAGTGTGGAATTTGTCAGCAGTGTGGAATTTGTCAGCAGCATGGAATTTGGTAGCATCATGGAATTTGGCAACGGCATGGAATTTGTCAAGCATGGAATTGTCAACAGCATGAAATTTTTCAGCAGTGTGGATTTGGCCTCAGATGGAGAAGGGGTAACCTGCTGTAGGACAACAGTCAGTCTTCATATCAGCATGCCAAAATAGTGCCCTGGACAAGTCACTTGTGATGGCAACTCAACACAGGAAGCAACAGCTGCTCTGAAAAAATTCTGAAGGATGGGAAACCATAAAACCCCTGGCCCCCTCAAAGCACAGATTGAGAAGAATAACTGTTTGAATTTTGTCTGATAGTCTGTACATTGCTACTACACTTCTGCAACACACATGCCCATTTATTCATAGTAACACACTATCTCCAGCACAAGATGAATATAAATGTGCTGTTCGACACGGACATCCGTGACATTCATAAAGTACCCAATGGCACCGCCCCTGATGGTCATGTCTTCAAGATGAGTGATCAGAGGCAGCAGTGCTATGTTTGCAGGTAGACAAGATTTATTGTTTGTTTTGATTTGTGAGTGTATGTTGTGAGTTGAGTTTTCTATATTGTGAATTGGGTTTTCTATGTTGTGAATATGTTTTCTATGTTGTAAGTGGTTTTTGAATGCTTTGAGTGGGTATTATGGGTGTGGGTATTGTGAGTGAGTATTGTATGTTGTTAGTGTATGTTGTGATTGGGTGTTCTGAGTGAGTCTTGTGAGTTAGTATTGTGATGGTGTTGTGAGGGTGTTGTGATGGTATTGTTATTGTGTAGTATTGTGATGGTGCTGTGAGGGTGTTGTGAGGGTATTGTTATTGTGTTGTGAGTGGGCAGTGAGAGTGTGTTGTAAATGAGTATTTGGAGTAGGCAGTGAGTGAATTATTCTGTTGATTTTTCTCTATTAAGTACTGTATAAAAGTGCTCTTCCTATCTATTTAGTTGATATTCATTGTGAAGATGACATCTAATGATGATTGATTGAGTGATTGATAGGAACACCATCATTGCACTTGGTGAGTAACCATATGTGCTCCGATCTCTTTCTTATATAGGAAGATCTCATAGGTAGTGCATGAACTCTGTAGCCCGGGGGGTCCACAATGTAGCTTCGAAGAAGGTGAAAATATTTTTGTAGAAATTTTATTTTTTAAACTTTTTATAATTATGTTTGCCAGGGCAGCAGCTTTCCATCTTGCTCTTCTCGATTTTGAATTGCAAAGGGTTCTTTGAAATGCTCAACTTGAACATAGGACCTGCATTTTATCGTTGATCACCAATAGTACTAGGAACTTGATCTCACCTATACTGAGATCAGGTATCTCTGGAAAAATATCCAGTCTCCTAAGTTGCACTTATAGTTCAGAACCATGAACTCAGAGGAAGATGAAAATAGCTTATTGACTATAGAGATCTAGTGTTTTCGTAGAATGAATCGAGGGAGCTGGACAGATTTATTAATCAAATTAACAAGTTTTTAAAGATAGTGAGACACATAGGTAAATGCTTAAACGGATGCACAAATTTGCACTGTCATATCCTAGTCACAGTAGGAAACCAAAATGTCAACTATGGCAGATACTAGATGGCAAAATCCAGGGCAGAGAAAATTTGTGAGAAGACAACTTCATTGTGCACATCCAGAAACATCGGACAACTTTCATTTTGCACATGTCCAGGGCAAGAGAAAATTTGCTGTAGAAGAACAACTTTCATTGTGCACACATCCAGGGCAAGAGAAAATTTGCTGTAGAAGAACAACTTTCATTGTGCACACGTCCAGGGCAAGAGAAAATTTGCTGTAGAAGAACAACTTTCATTGTGCACACATCCAGAAACATCGGACAACTTTCATTTTGCACACGTCCAGAAACATCACCTCTGGTTCAGACTAACACTGACCTAATTTGAGCTACCAAGGATAGATTACAGTGAAGAGACATGACCAGATGACTTTATTATCAGTCTAACCTAAGAATGATGACAAGGCATGGGGGAGAGACATGATGAGATGATGATATCCTTATCATTTGAATGTTTTACATGCTGATAGTGAATTAATTCATCTTTATTACCAACTTTATTTTGCACATCTTTCTTTTTCTTCTTAGCGTTCGTTCTTTGTGACCAATTTAACCATTCTTATTGTGATATACAGGTGTTCAACTTAAAAGCAGCCCGTGAATGGAGCTAATCTGGCATATATGTATGGAAATGGGAAGGTTCAGTTATGACGTAGTATAGGTCAAGGTTGTGTGACGGTGTGTAATTGTAGTGCGGGAAGGGCGATGAACAAATGTGACGTAAGACGCAGCTAGTCAGAACCGGTTTAAATAGTAAATAAACACAACTCAATGTGTACCTGGCAACTTTCGAATTGTCAATGGGGCTGCAATTATCTTGAACACCCTGTATAATTGATCTATGACAAGAATGACTAACGTTAAACATCAATTCTTAGGCCCCTACCTGTGTATGGTACCATACACGTGTAGGGCAGGGCAGGGCTTCCAGTTTTATCCTACGGAAAATGTTTTGAGCCTGTTTTGCTGAGAGTCAGTCCCTCACACTTTCCTTTCCTTCATGTATTCATTGCTCTTTAACAATCATTTTTTGCCCGTCTGCCCAGCGTGTTCGTAGCGCGTTGGACTACGGGTGACTATCCCTCTATGTGTGCGGGTTCAATTCCTGGATAGCAGAAAAGCCACAGATTCCCCAGATTTACGGTGTTCGTGGCACCGAACCGAGGGTTACGTTGTCCATGGCACGAGTCGAAGAGCTGAAAAGCTCAATGCTTCTGATCGAAAAACACAATCATTTTCGCAGTATATTTGGGCTTTATGATCTTCGTCTAAGAGTATGTCTACACTGTGCGCCCTTTCTGGCTATGTGAGGTCGTTCCTGATTAGGAATATTCTCAATCGTTATGGGCACATGGGCTTGTTGCACAAACGATCAATTTTCGGCTGTTTAATTTTCACATCTTTCTAAAAACATATTAATTTAATGAGTTTTATTGCTGCTGTCAGTTATTTTCGTGTTTGCCAATTTAAAGAAGAAACGATATTCTTACTTGAACTTACTTCACAGAACACTGATTATGGCTACAGGGATTTCCACTCCAAATATTCCACAAATGCAAGGAATAGAGCTAGCACAAGGATATGAGACAGTTTCAATTGACCCAGATAATTATGAAGGAAAGACTGTTTTAATATTAGGTAGGTTGCTATTTCTATTAATTTCCTGTCTTCTAGATTGTGTACATAGAGACCAATATCAGAAACAGGTAACAGTTATTTGTTGGGCATGTCATGAAGTTATGAACTTATTGTAGCAATCTACAAAATCACTCCTTAGTTTTATTTACCACGGACGCCTTATTTCGAATTGTATACTGAATTGTAACTGATGGTTTGAACATGGCGCTGCAGAGCAGAACATCTGGCCTATGAGAGAGAAAAGTTCCGGAGGACTGTTGGGGTGGCAAAGTTCTGCTCAGGACAAGCTATTTGATGATGATGATGATGATACTGAATTAGTTAGTATACCGGTTTTTGTGTCATCTTAAAAAGTACCGCAAAGCTAGTATATCAGCCCAGAAGGATGACATCATAACGTTTATCCTAACAAAATCCCTCCACATTAGCCTACTTTATCGTGGTTGGGTGTTTGTGTGACTTTGCGATCCTTCAGGCTTTGTTGGCGGGAGTCTAACTCCTGACAGGTCTAGCCAAGCCTAACAGGTTGAAGGTGAAAGGCCAGACTAAAGGGCAGGGAGCGGAGTGAGGCTCCATAAGGTGAGAGCGCAGGTATAAATTTCATATTAGAATAAATTCTCATACATTTAGCAAGAAGAATATCCTTCTACTGTCTACTATTAGCAAGAAGAATGTCCTTCTACTGTCTATATTGCAAAAAGAATATCCTTCTATGTCATATTAGCAAGAAGAATGTCCTTCTACTGTCTGTAGAATAAATTCTCAAACATTTAGCAAGAAGAATGTCCTTCTACTGTCTACTATTAGCAAGAAGAATGTCCTTCTACTGTCTATTATTAACAAGAAGAATATCCTTCTACTGTCTATTATTAGCAAGAAGAATGTCCTTCTACTGTCTATTATTAGCAAGATAGAAGATATGGCAGAAAAACACAGGACTAGAGATATGCACAGAGAAATAAGACAAATGACAAGTAAGAAAAATACTGTAAAAGTGGAGGATGTATCAAAAACAACAACAACCAACTTTTGTTTGATAAAACAGAAATACTGACAAGATGGACAGAATATGTAACGGCTCTATTTGATGATCAAAGAAGCAGTAAACGAAGTATAAAGTGCAATGACGGCCCAAGAATATTAAAATCTGAAGTTGTAAGAGCAATCGAAACAATGAAGCGAGGAAAGGCTGCAGGATTGGACAATATTACTGTGGAAATGTTAACCTCCTTAGAGGGTTTTGGTATTTCAACCATTACAGATTTTTGCAATGATATATATAACACAGGATATATACCAAGAGACTTGAAGACATCAGTATTCATACCACTACCCAAAAGCCCAAAGCACAGGAGTGAACAGACTATAGGACAATTAGCCTGATGAGCCACATAACAAAAATACTACTCAAGATCATACATGAAAGAATTAAAAACAAGATAGACATAGAAGTAGGAGAAGAACAGTTTGGCTTTAGAAAGAACAGAGGAACAAGAGAGGCAATACTTTGTATAAGACTACTCGCTGACAAGTATATAGAAGTGCAAAAAGTATCTACTTGTGTTTCATCGATTATAGCAAAGCTTTTGACAGAGTCCAACATGAAAAGCTAATCATATGTCTACAAGAAATAGGCCTAGATGGGGATGATATCAGACTAATAAGTAACATATACTGGGAACAGACAGCAATAATAAAACATGAAAATAGCTACTCTCCATACATAGACATAAAGAGAGGAGTGAGACAAGGATGCATACTGTCACCAAGCCTATTTAACATCTACACAGAGAAAATCTTCAAACAACTAGAGGGAATGCCAGGACTCAAGATCAATGGAAAAATAATAAATAACTTAAGATATGCAGATGACACAGTATTGGTAGCAGAAAATGAACAAGATCTACAAGAATTAGTGGACCAATTGGACAGAACTAGCAAGGAATATGGATTAGACATTAACATACAGAAAACAAAAACTATGGTAATCAACAAGGAAATGGAAAAACCTAAAATGAATATAAAAATACATGGAGAATTACTACATCAAGTGGGGACTGCCTAGAGTAGTTGATAGTAGCTCGGCCTGCTAGCTGTGAGACGCCTCATAGCTCGGGTTCGAACCTACTGTCCGGCATTTGTTCGAGTCCCTGGTCTTACTCAGGACGATAACGTGAGTACCTCTGAAGTCGGAGAAAATCTGCCTGTATGGCGGGGAATACTAATTACGAATACATTGGGCACACGGCTGCCAGTGTAAAGTAATTTACAATGTGCACGCTGCTGCCATTGTAAGAAATTGGAAAACGGATTTTCACGCAAAAATCAGTTTCAGAGATGAAACTTCGTCTGAGTTGAAAGCGGACGAAAAGAAAAAAAAAAAAAAAACTACATCAAGTAAAAAGCTTCTCATATCTCGGTCAGATGATAACAGATGATGGCAGATGTATAACAGAAATTAAAAGAGAATAGGAATGGCCAAGGATAATTTCAATAGTATGAGAAAGTTACTGACATCCAAACAAATCACAAACAGGCTAAAAATTAGAATGATCAAATGCTATATATATCCTATATTAATGTATGGCTCGAAACATGGACAATGAACAAGCAGTTAGAAGACAGAATTGATGCATTTGAGATGTGGATATATAGAAGAATAGGCAGAGTTTCATGGACAGAAAAACAGACAAATAAACAAGTTTTAGGAAAACTAGGCATGAAGAAACAATTATTAAGAGAAATAAAATTCAGACAAGTAAAGTATTTTGGGCACAAAAAGGCATGACACCATGATAAAACATTTACTAGAGGGGAAAGTTGAGGGAGAAGAGCAAGAGGAAGACCGAGAGATAAGTGGGAAGGAAACTTTAGGAAATGGACAGGTTACAGTCTGGCAGTGTGCAACACCAAGGCGAAAGACAGAGGATGCTGGAGATTCATTGCAGCCAACCTTCGATGTGGAGACGGCACCTGATGATGATGATTAGCAAGAAGAATATCCTTCTACTACTGTCTATTATTAGCAAGAAGAATGTCCTTCTACTGTCTACTATTAGCAAGAAGAACGCCCATCTACTGCCTGTAGAATAAACTCTCAAACATTTAGCAAGAGAAAGAATGTCCTTCTACAATTACGAAAATGTCTCTACCTATTAGCAAGAAGAATGTCCTTCTACTGTCTATTATTAGCAAGAAGAATGTCCTTCACTGTCTACAAGAAGAATGTCTTCTACTGTCTATTATTAGCAAGAAGAATGTCCTTCTACTGTCTATTATTAGCAAGAAGAATGTCCTTCTACTGCCTGTAGAATAAACTCTCAAACATTTAGCAAGAAGAATGTCCTTTCTCTCTCTGTTTTTATAAACAGGTCGAGGTAATTCAGCTTTTGAATTTGCTGATGGAGTTTATGGATCTACAAATCATATTCATATGGTGTCACGTTCTCGTGTTCGACTTTCCTGGGCTACACATTATGTTGGAGATTTGAGGTAAGTGGTCATAATCCACAAGCAATATGTTTCAAAGTAGAAGAAACATATACATGTATGTGATATATTGAACTCATACCTTCAACTTCAAATGTTCAAGCGTCTGTGTGTTTCCATGGTTCGCAAGGGGAGCAAAGAATAGTAACACTGTGACCTACAAGACGACTGAGGTAGGGGCCTAGGAAGCTACCTAGTAAATAACAAGCGTCACAGAAATCGGATGTTCTGTCCTACTTGTAGGCGCATAACTGGCACAACGTACAATCACAAACAGTGGTTTAACAAGTGGTCAATATGGAGCGTTTGAAGAAGAAGAAAAAAATTTTCAATGCAGATCTCCTGTTTTGTCTTAGAAATGGTTAGCTGCAGACCGATGGACTATCTCTACTGACTCATACACAAATGAATGGAACTGGAATCCAGATCCTCAACACATTCTTCAGAACTGCCCAGCTTGCAATGACCCATGATGACAGATCTGGTGAGTTGGCGGGTAGTTTAGAAACTATGTGATAGTCACCTCAACCTGAAGCAGACAACTTGAGCCTAGTAACAGGTTTGATAACTCAAAAGTTTGATAGAGATTTGGTGATAACCGGTAGACAGCAACTAAAATTATCATGCAACAAATCCACTACAAATGAAGGAGCAAGTCTTTAAAACGTTTCTGAATCTCTCTCATTCAGTCTATATTTGTCATTAAATGTTTTGAGGTACTGAAAAACCATGGAGAAGATGTATTCAGGATGTAACTGATGATTAATCAACATCGGACTGGCGTGTTGGGTTGCTGGACGCTGCTGGATTTGCTGAGGTGGAGATCGGAGCACCTATGGACATGTCCGAGTGCTATGATGATAGTCCTCATATAACTGATAACTGATGATTTCAGCATGACAGCAGCAGAGGCAGGACATCTGGCCTATAAAAACTGTCGTTACTGCTTGTAATACCGCTTTTTAGGGAGGTGTAGAACAGGGAGTATCAGAGCCTGAGGAATTTAATGGCCACATGGCTAATGCAGTGGCCACAAAACTGTTCAGCTTAGGAGTTTTCTTTTATGCCCCGACAGAAAAATCCTTTTCCTTACTGTGGATTGAACACAGGTCTCCCATTTGGGAGCCGCGCTCTAATTCATTTGGCCAGATGCCTCTCTTCTCATCTCGACTATGTGAGAGAAAAATGGAGGCGACAAGTAGTAGCACAGGACAAAAGACGAAAGACAGGAAACCTGGATAAGTGACGACACCTGAAAATATATTCAAGAAAGCTGAAACTTGCGATATTCAATACTAAGAATTCAACAGATGAAATCAAAGCTAAAGAAGAATATAGGCATAATGGAGTGAGATAAGAACTTCTGAAAATATTCTGTTTCATTCTATAGGGCTGTCAATAATGGTCTCTTAGACACATATCAACTCAAGTCCTTGGATGGTCTTTTGGAATCCTCTCTTTCTGATCTGGCATTGGTACAGAAAAAAGACAAGATTTGTGTGACTATTAATTCTGATGATATCGGTATCAATATTGATAATTTTGCCTTGAGAGAGCCTTATGATGTTGTTATTAGAGCTTTAGGATTTACATTTGATGATACTATATTCAAGTAAGTGGAAGTAGTTTAGAATGTCTCTCAATGTTTTCTTTACACTTGCAGCATTATCTTCCTCTTGACCTCTTGTTTACACAACCTAGACTGTAGTGCCTCTCTATATCTCCTTCGTGGCATATCCTAAAGGACGTAGCCATCAACCACAGTAAACGAGTCATTGATTTTTTTAGGCACCACATATACGTTCAGTAGTTTGCCATTGCTTTCTGAACGGTGGCGCCATCGTCCTTTGTTAAAATCAACGGAAACAATTTGAAAGCAAACTGTCCACAGCGTGATTCGAACTCAGAACGTCAGGGTTAATAGACCGAGTCACTAACCCCTAGGCCACTGACGCCACCTATATCTCCTTAGTGCTAGAAAAAGATATTTTTAAAAAGGGTCTGAAGATGAAAGGTTGACTTCATTGCACCAGATTTTTCTTATATGGCTCAGGCCAGCACGGTCAAATGCAGCACTTATGACGGGCACCATGGCGCCCTTTTTTACACTCTCGGCTTTAACGTAATCATATTTCAAGAAAACACAATTTGTCCTGGGGTTTTTTTGGTAACTCTTCCATGAACACAATCTTCCCGCTTTTGCAATCTTGTTTTATTTTGAAACCACTCTGATTGATTGACTGATAGGATCATTATCATTGCACTTCAGTGAGTAACCATGTATGCTCCATGGGAAGATCCCCGCTGCAGTGGACGAACTCCGTAGCACCAGCAAGGGTCCCCGATGTCATTTTTAAGATGGTGAAGATATTTTGAAGGAATTCTATTTTTAATCTTTTTTAAAGAATTTTGCATGTGTAGCAGCTTTCCAGCCTGCTCTTCTTGATTTGAACTGCCAAGATTTCTTTACGTGCTCAAATTGAACACAGGACCTACGTTTTATCATCTGTCTCTGATAGGACTAGGAACCCAATCTCACCTACGCTGAGATCGGAAATTTCTGGAAAAAATTCTAGATGGCTCTACAATGGAACAAATCAAGTATCTTTGGCACGAGAGACAAGAATATAACTTCTACCCCACAGAGATCCCCCTAGTATTGTAACTGTTCTACTAACACCTAACACCACCATTTTGCTTTTTCACTGGAGAAAACGTTGACATCTTTATATCATATTTACATTACTATTGCTATTATTAGTAGAAATAGTATTGCAATCGTCATATGGTGTCTGCACTTCCCCAACTATCAGTCAGATCAGCCCCAATGTATAAAAACATTGGACAGCACTGACTCAGACCCTCTCTGAAGAAATGACATGCAACCTCTTCCAGAAGTATTGCCCAAAGCTTTAACTTCGTAACTCCAGCAACAGTCTTTAGAATCTATGGACAAAATGCACCTGTGAACCGAATAACAATGTTTGAATTTGAACCACAACATTCGAACAAATGACAAGCACTTTGACACAGAGACCCCTCTCCTATATTGTTATAAATGTACGTTTCTTTTAAAAAAAATAATTTTGAACGTTTCCATTTTCATCATAAACTTGTCCTGTGACTTGCTGTGAAAATTAAACAATTTAAATGATGTCATGGTATATAAGACATCCTTTTTTCTGAAATCCTCACTATAGTTTTTAAAGAGAGAGAAAGAAAAATGAAAATTAACTTAATCTTGTTGGTGCGTATTATTCTAATATGGCATGTACAGTCATCTTGCCTCATCATCAATAAATAGCTTGTCTCAAGAATAACTCTGCTACCCCACCAGTCCTTCAAAGTTTCTCTCATAGATCAGATGTCCTGCCTCTGCAGATGTCATGATCAAATCATCAGTTATATTCTGAATCCATCTTCTCCATGGTCTTCCCTGCTGCTCTTTGCTGGGATGCCTCCTTTCATAATGGTCTTTACAACCCATCACATCTATTTATATGTCCACAATATGTGGCAATGCGACAGCAACAACCATCACGACAACATTTTGATAGTTTCGAGAGATAATGACTGTAGCGCCTTTTGTGGATTTTTGTGTGTGCCCTAGTACATTTTATGTCAGCTTGTTGTTTGAATCTTATTTTGCCAGTTCTCAAACCTATTTTCATCTTCTTTCTTCTTCTTCAAATGCTTCATATCGATCACCTGTTAACCACTCTGTGCGATTTGTATGTGATATGAGCCTAAGAGTGATTGTACATTGTGCCAGTTATGTGCCTACAAGTAGGCCAGTACATCTGATTTCTGTGATGCTTTTTATTTACTATGGTAGCTTTCCTAGGTCCCACACCGGTCACCTCTTACAACATACCTTGTAAGTCACAATGGTACTATTATTTGCTTTCCTTGTGGTTGACGGCACCACACGGGAGACCTATTTTAAGAGCATGCCTCCAGCCGATCCTGTCCCTGGTGAGCTCCTCACAATCATGTGTATTCATATAAAGTGTCCTTAAGTCCCAGTCTGTTAACTATGTAACTTTGTTGTTTGTATTTTGTATGCTTATTTTTTTTAGCAACACTGTAATTACTCGAGGCAAAGCTCGAGCTAAGAAGTACCCTGCTATTCGTTACAACTACGAGTCTGTGGACTTGAAAGGTTTGTTCTATGCAGGAACCACATCCCACTCTTTGGACTTTCGCAAATCTGCTGGTGGATTCATCCATGGCTTTAGATATACTGGTGAGCATGCACATTCCCTTTTGTCTTCATTAGAAGTTTTCATTATAAAGTTGTTCCATTTAAGATATTTACTAAATAGTCTACACAGAATGCTGGAAGTATCAAGAAGAGACTGGTTTAAAAATGTAGACATCAGGAAAAAAGTGGGTACAACATAAGTACTGAACTTCATCAAGAGCAAATAAATTAAATACTCTGATACAGTGGATACAAAGCAGAAGGTAGACCTCAGAAATAACAGAAGGGGTGAAAAGCACTATTTATGAAGCGCACACAAAAGCATATTATAGAAATCTCTTCTTATCAAGATGATGTGAGGCAAAACAGGATTAAAGAAAAAAAAAAGAAGAAAGACTAGGTAGGTTTTAGAATGAGGAATCCTTTATTCCTTTCTTTCGTTGCTTAAATATTGTCTATATATTCAACATTGTCTCTTGTATAAAGTACACTATCTTTTGTAGCTCACACAGAGTTTGCGTAGTATTATGTCGATATTGTTTTGTTAGACCAGTGAGTTTGCCTCGGTATATTATATTTGGGGCAGTCTTAAGTATGTGTTCTGCAGTCTGATGTGCCTGTCCACATGTACACATGTACACATAGCTGAATAGCCAATCTTGAATTTTGTATACATGTGGCTGCAGTCAAGTGTGTCCTGTTCTAAGGCGCAGAATGACAACTTGTTCTAATCTGCTTATATTATAGTAATCGTCTTGTGTTGGTATTTGTGGCTTTCTGATTGATTTAATCATCCTTTTATTTTGGTGGTAGGTAAAGAATAAGAAATTAAAACTTCCTGCTAATACTTCTGTAATGGCTATGCTCAGAATGGGGTGGGGTTTTTACCCCATGAGTAAAAATCCCTGACATTGCAAGGGCTCAAGTCTACGTCCTAAAAATTGTGAAACTTGTGTTTTTATCACTCAGCCACTTGCTCTCTCTCACACTTCCTTTACTTTTATTTATCTGAAATTGTCAGATACTACTCAATAATACCGCAGCCATGGATAGGGTTCACTGAGCACATTCCCTGCCATCAGATTTCCTGCTGGTCTAGCTTAGTTCTATTTATACTCTAGGCATGTGTCCAAATGTTTATAGCAAGAAGATCATGGTATCCTTAGTCACTTTACATTTGCGATGGGTGTCAGCATTGGTTGCTATGCAACTATAACACATACTTTACAAATGCAGGCTCATTAGAAATGATATTTTGGAAGGTGTGCATGACTGGCTTATTAAAAAGCATTTATGACGTAACTTTTTTAGGTTATAACAATCAAAAGTTTTGCATAATATTCTTAAGCCTCTATTGTGAAATGAGGTGTATTGGTGCAAGATGATTTGATATGCAAATTTTGTTGGATCATATGCTGGTCTGTTTTTCAGAGTAGCGAAGAATAGAACCACTGTCTTCTCATGAAAATGAAAATCTTAGCATATCCTTTGTTGACAAACGCGTTGTTGATTTTCTAGGCACCACTCAGTAGTTTGCTATTGCTTTCGGAAAGTTGAGGTCTATTTTTACCAATTGTAAAAATCAAGGAAAAGGAATTTGCTTTCAAACTGCCTGCCATGAAGTTTGAACCAGGTATGCTTAGGTTGTGATCAAGCTTACTACCGCTTGAGCTACAAGTGTCATACTATCTTCTCGTTTATTTACCAAGAGGAATTGCGATGAGACAGGTGACCCAACACTGTAAACAACAGAAGGAAACAGAGACAGAAAGAACCCAAACTGATCATTTGAGTTGTTTTTTTCTCTCTCTGTCTGATGTGCCCTTGGGCGTGACAAGCACTAATGATGATTTTAAAATAAGATTTCACTTATAAACACTTATTTCAAGGACCACTATAAGTATTTTTGAGAGGTTGACTTGACTGACTGAATATAAAACATGTACCATCATCATTGAACTGTTTGATTCTGAACACGACTTTGCTAGCGCATTTTCGCCATGTTTGGTCGGGTATTTTCCAGTTTCGTTTGCCGAGCTACTGAGTTAGTGCTTGAGCAACGCTGTGAGCTATGACTGTTACATGGAATGATTTTTGCTGTGTCAACTGTTCGTTTGTTGTGTGTATTCAGAAAATGGAGGACAGCGGTTAGGACGAACAAGCTCAATCTGCCGTATGCAGTTAATATTGCGAGTGCAGAAAGCTGGATTTTGTCATGATTAATGTTCCTTCGACAGGAATTGCAATTCAAGTGATGAACAGTTTTGTGTTGCTACATTAGCGAAGGCCATATGCATTTTATGCGGTGCCGGTTTCTTTTTGTGGCTGATGCGGCTGTTTCATTCTGGA
Source organism: Arion vulgaris (assembly GCA_020796225.1). Lineage (NCBI taxonomy): Eukaryota > Metazoa > Mollusca > Gastropoda > Stylommatophora > Arionidae > Arion > Arion vulgaris. Next base: position 28,459,546 of record CM036757.1, on the reverse strand, counting down.
ATTAGTTCACACAGGAAACATTTTACAGTTGTTAGCATTTCGTGTGATTTTCATTGGCACAAGAATTGAACAATTATGGGGTGACCCGTTGCAGTGAAGTTGGAACCGTACTTATGAACTTATGATGGAAATATTCTCATTTCTTTAAATAATCCTGTAAAATTACCCATACAATCTTTTGATTGGTTGATTGATAGAACCATCATCATTGCACTTTGGTGAGTAACGATGTGTGCTCCGATCTCTTTCTTACACAGAAAGATTTTAGCTGCAATGCACAAACTCCGTAGCGCCAGCCAGAGTCCCGATGTCATTTTGAAGATGGTGAAGATAATTTTGAGGAATTTATTTTTGATCTTTTCTAATGAATTTTGTCATGGCATCGACCTTCCAGCCTGCTCTTCTCGATTTTGAACTGCCAAAGGGTTCTTTTACGTGCTCAAATTGAACACGGGACATACATTTTATCATTCATCTCCGATAGGACTAGGAACTCGATCTCATCTACACTGAGATCAGGGATCTGTGGAAAAATATCCAGATGGCTCCACGAGGGAGCGAACCTGATACTTTTTTCACAAAAGACAAGAGAGAATAAAATCTTTTAACAAATGTTAACATTGCTAGTCCTTTTTCTTGAATTCTACTTGTTTTCTACCTGAATTTGTATATATGTGTCCTTGCATTCTTTGTTGCAAGCTCGTGCCTTACACAGACTCATGGAGTGGAGGTATAATGGTGTTCCATGGCCCACGGTTAACATTCCTAGGTCACAGTTACTTAACAGAATCCTCAAGAGAATAAATGAGGCCTCAGGAATTTATCAGATGTTTGAAGTTAGTTTTCTTCTATTTTAGACTTTAATATTATTTATTTTATCATTTTTGACTAACTTTCTGTGCATGCTCTTTGAGGTTTATTTAGTCAACTTGATTGAGTTCAATGTGACTTAATTTCAAGTAACATATATGAGAATGTCAACCTAACACATTATGCTATCAGTGCCAAACCTGGACGCTGACTTCAAATGATAACAGAAAACTAGTCATGACAGAGATGAAGTGTCTATGAAGAATGCTGGGAGTATCAAGAAAAGACTGGTTTAGAAATGAAGACATCAGGAAAAAGTGTGTACAACATCAGTACTGAAATTCATCAAGAAACAACAAATTAAATGGTACGGCCTGCCCAAGTGGTTACCGGGGCCCATATTTGAGGTGTAAAGAATAGAACCACTGTAACCCGCCATGCATGTTGTAAGAGGCACTAAGGAGGTTTAGCTGAAATCGGATGCACGTGTCCTAAATGTGTAAACGTCTATGCATTTAGGGGCCTACCAAACCAGTGTGCAACGTATACATGTTCTTGGCAAAGACCAAACATATCACAAAGAGTGATTAAAATTGGTCGTAAGAACGAACGCAAAGAAGGAGAAATGGTTCGGCCACATAAGCAGATTACCAACTAACAGTGCGCCTCAGAGAGCAATGTTTCTCCGATACAGTAGATACAAAGCAAAATGCCACTGGCGCAAAAGGTGGACCTCAGAGATAACACAGACGACCAAAAATACTGTTTACGAAGTGCACATAAAAGCCCATTCTATAAATATTTTCATATTCTGATGCTTTGAGGTAAAGCAAGATTAGAGAAATGAATAAGAAGAACCTAACATTATGTTAATAGAAACTAAATTCTGTTTCTATGTGACTGAATTTTAGTAATCTATATGAGACAATAACCACTAGTAACAACTAATAAAGAAAAAGAAGATGGAGATATACTGGGCGTACTCTGAGAAGAAATGATCAAAGAATCACAAATCAGGCATTGAAGTGGAAGGCAAAGAGTTCAAGAAAGAAAGGATGCTCTAGGGAAATCCTGAAATGAATTTTACAGAGAGAGGCAAGAAATATTGGACTCAATTCCGTAGAAGAAATTGAGCAAGTTGAACAGAGTGGTGTGGAGAAATTACTTGTAGCCTTTTTGTAAGGTATAATGGTATGAAAGAATATAATAATAATATGAGACAGTCAACCTGTCATAAGGATTTGTAAGCTGGATACTTGGTGTAGGTAGTTACTATTCATTTAGTAGAACATACAAGTAGGTAGTTACTATTCATATAGTAGACCATACAAGTAGGTAGTTACTATTCATTTAGTAGACCAAACAAGTAGGTAGTTACTATTCATTTAGTAGAACATACAAGTAGGTAGTTACTATTCATTTAGTAGACCAAACAAGAATGTATTTTCAAATCTGGGAACTTGTGCATTCATAACCAATAAACAAAATTGTATTTTTCTGAATCTGTGTCAAGAAGAGAGAGGGGGTGGTAGAGAGAGAGAAGGTGGGAGAGAGAGTGTGGGAGAGAGAGATTGGGGAGAGATAGAGAGAGAGGATGGGAGAGAGAGAGAAAGGGTGGGAGATTTAGTTAAGACTATGATCGCAGCCAGTTTAAAGAAATCTAGGAACTGGGACTACAGATCACAGCATCCATGTTACATTTAGAGCTCTGAACATAGAAAACTGATTGCAAAGATAGAAAACAATTTGTATGAGTATTTATATATTTGGTATAAACATTTATAAATGACGAACGTCGGGCTGAATGGATTAGAGTGTGGCCCCATGCAGGAGACCCATGTTCAGTTCACGGTAAGGCGAAGAATTTTTTTGTGGTGATCATAAATGAAAAATCCTAACCTGAACAGCTTCACGATGACTGCACTAGCCATGCGGCCATTAAATTCCTCAGGCACTCATCCCACCTGTCTCCTACACTGTCAGCTTTTTTTTTCATAATAAACATTTAATGAACAGTTTATTTGAATCCTCCACAGAATCTTGGTGACATTACAGTTCTTTCAGAGTAAGTCCAAGTCAACCGTCTTTAAGTTGAAAAATCATAACATAGGCAGATTCATAAAGTGATGAGCATATTTTTTCAGCTTATATTTTCGTAGTTGAATGGTTTGAAAACTGATGGTTCCCAGTATCTTGCTAGTTAAACACACTCATTCATTGTTTAATCCTGTAGAGGACAAGTAGAGATGTGCATTTCAGTTACTTTCAATTATTTGTTATTTATGTTACTTTTGCATGAAATGCTTGTTTGGTTATTGGTTAGTGAACCCGCATAACAGCACTTTGGGCATACCCATAGGTGATGCCGGTTCTCTCCTATCAACTTGGTTCTCCTTTAATAATCACACTGTTAACGAGTGTGTGTCTGTTAACAAGTGTGTACCTGTTAATGAGTGTGTGCCTGTTAATGAGTGTGTGCCTGTTAACGAGTGTTAGACTGTTAATGAGTGTGAGACTGTTAACGAGTGTGACTGTTAACAAGTGGGTGACTGTTAACGAGTGCGTGACTGTTAACGAGTGTGTGCCTGTAACAAGTGTGTGCTTTTTCTAACAAGTGTGAGTCTGTGCATCGTTTATATATTTGGAACTAAAGCAATGTAATTTTCGGGTGTCAAATTTCACCACAGTTTGTGTTTCAGTGACCACATTGAGCATGTCATTATCAAGGCCTGTAAAGGTCTGGCAGCAATGAGAGTCATGGTGGCTGCTAATATCGAACAAATATCCATCATTAATGAAAACTGCAGTGAGAGTAACATTGTAATCTACTTCAAAGGATCGGTAGTTTGCCACCACAAGTCCATTGGAGACGTCTGTGTAAGATCATACTGTAAAAAACCCAGGAAGCCAGTGGTGCATTCAATAAACAACAGATAGCATGACAATAGAGGTACTGGCGGTGACTATGGTACTAGTCTGGTGGAATCACAAAAACTACACTCATACGTGCATTCTTAGTGGATCCGGAACGTGGAAACTGGTTATGTATGCAGACAATGGACTGAATCCCTACAAGGGTAAACAATTAACATAATTACATTCATATTCGTTCCAGAACACATGGATGTTGATGGCAATGAAAAAGTGGATATGTTGGCAGGTTCTGCCACCATATTGGGGTGTTAGCCAATGGATAGAGCTGACAGTCTGAACGCTTCCATAGAGTGTGGCCCTTAAGATTTTCATCTAAACCAATCCACATCAACAACTAGATTACAAGAGCTTGGATTAAAGTGGCTAGAAAAGAACAGTGCAACAGATATATGAGTAGACTCAACAATCAATATTGTACTGGTACGGTTAGTGGCTAGAGACTTGGATATACTGCGAAGTAGATTGAAACACCTATGGACATGTCCGAAGTGCAATGAAGGTATTTCAAACTGAATTACGGGTTCATTCTTTATATTACCCCAATCTCTACATTCCCTTCCAAGAGTAATAATAACATGGCATAACATGGCCATGCTACATATATCAAGTACCATTCTTTTCATTTTGGTATAGTCTGGTTACCTGGTTCTCTCAGCTTGGACCATTTATGAAATGCCACATTTCAATCTGCATTTGTCTCTATTCTCACAAGATTATTTGTATCACATCAAGTACCATCTCCACAACAAAGACTGATGAAAGGATCTTCAACATTTTCTGTCTTTAGTCATTGTGGTAAATTCTGCTACATGTCCACATGTTTTATATTTCATTCTCTTTTATAGTGTAGTCTTTATCTTGTCTATCTAACCTCCTTTATCTTCTATAGTGGGTGTCTGTTGTTTAACTCTTAGTGGACCAGAGCAAAAGCCATGTTTTACAAGCCATTTGTTTTTAGTATAAAAAACACCCTTTAGTGTGGCTCCTGTTAAAAACATGTCAACCCAAAGACACATAGCGTGGCTCCTGGTTTTTGGTTTTCCCGATCCAGAAGCACTTGAGCTGAAAGCTCTTCGGCTCGGTGTCATAGACATCGTAACTCTTCGACTCTGTGCCACGAACACCGTAAATCTGGGGAACCTGTAGTTTTTCTGCCAGTCCACAGAGTTGAACCCGCACTAACAGAGGACTAGTCACCCGTAGTCCAGCGCGCTACGAACACGCTGGGCACGCGGGCAGTGGCTCCTGTTAAAAACATGTCCAACCCAAAGACACATAATGTGGTGTTTAGTCCACAAGGAGTTAAGCGGAAGTGAGCTCAATCACAACCCAAGAGTATACCTGGTTCAAACTCTGCTGTGGGCAGTTTGATAGCAAATTCTTTCCTGTACATTTTACGAACAGTAAAATAGACCTCACTGTTCAGAAAGCAATGTCAAACTACTGAACGTATAAGTGGTGCCTAGAAAATCAACGATTCGTTTACTGTGGTTGATGCAAAGCCCTGTAAAAAATATTCCATGATTTTCATTTTCTTATCTTCTGGTACGTTTTTCCCCAAAATAAAATGTTTACCTTAATATTTGTTTGGTCTGAAATTGTCTTTTTCAATAGTTATCTTCACATCCTTAATTTTTTTACAGCTTCTTTATGTTAACTTTTGTCTCCATTAAATACACTAATACTTTGGTAAATCAGTATCTTTGTTTCTGTCTGTCTGCTGATGTCTATATATGTCTGTCAATATCTACTTTTATTTGTCTGTCTTAGTGATGGAAAAACAGCAACCTACATTGAGGAGTTCCCTATCAACCTTCTACATGAACTACCAAGCCACACTGGTATTGAAGCAAAAACTGGTATTGATGCTCCATCGGTTCTGGTTGTAGTCATGGAATATGGCGAAACTTCTCGGACCAGGCAATGATATTTTCCGCACAGGACGTGCCACTGAAGAACCTTCAGAAGCTCATGTTTCCAATTTTCTACACCCTGTAATATATTATTACAGATGCTTGCCTACAGGTATTTAAGTTTCCGACTGTTTTATTGTTTTGCTGGGTTTTTTTTTTTTTTGGTGGGAGTGTGATTTGATTAGTTTTTTCCTACACTGCACAATAAAGCATATCTCTTTCAATGCTCCAAATCATCTCACTTGATATTTAGCTGGACTACTGTAACAAGTAACATGGATATTTAACAAGATAGTGGAAAAACATATCTTTGCTGTTAAATATAAGTGTTACAGAAGAGTCCTTTGTATATCATGGACAAGAAGACAACAAATAGATCTATCTAGAGATAACTCGAAATTAAAGAAAACTGGCTGATGCTACAAATAAGAAGAAAAAATTGAAATATTGTGGACATATAAAGAGACACGAAGTGCTGGAGAAGACCGTTATGGAAGGAGACATTCCGGCAAAGAGAAGAGAAAGACCGTAGAGAAGATAGATTCAGGATATAACTGATGGCTTTAGCATGATGGCTGCAGAGGCAAAACATCTGGCCTATGAGAGAGCAGTTCTGAAGGACTGTTAGGGTGGCAACGTTCTGCTCAGGACAAGCTACTTGATGTTGAGAGACTGTAACAACTTTTTAAAATCAATATAGATGGAGACTGCGGTAAAACTTTGTAGAATGGCGAAACACGTAATAATAAAGTACTGTAGTTTTACAAAATACAAAAACAATGACAATAAACAGCACGTTTGACCAAAAGGCCTTTATCAAGCAATCAATATATGTAGTGTGCTGTGACATTTGTCACTTTTGTTATATCGTTTGCTTGATAAAGGCCTTTTGGTCGAAACGCTGCTATTGTTTTTGTATTTTGTAAAACTACAGTACTTTGTTATTACGTGTTTTGCTTTAACAACTTTTTAAAGCAACATTAACTTTTGATGCAAATAGTAACACAGTAAACTTATTTGTTTAATTGTGGCACAGACAAAGTTATTGCAGACAAATTGTTCCTAAAGTGCCCAAAATATCGTGTGAATTACATAAAAAGAGTGTCATTGACATTACATTACACACACTGTCAGTTTGAGACAAGCAGCTCATTGAGATTTGAAAGAAAGCTCTGAAAACTTACTCCATATTTGCTATCATCTCAGAGGCTCATGCTATTCCATGCCATGAAGTCAAGCTGTCTAATATTTTCTCTCTCTGTCTCATCTCTCTTCCATTTTAATCGTTGTCACAATATGTTCTAAAATTCCCTATCTATCTCATCACATGTACGAGAAATGATGACTGTCTCTTTCTTATATTGATAATAAGTTTTCACCACTTCTTGGTTTCACTCAACACCTCCACATTTGTCATTTTAATAGTCCATCGGATTCTCATCATTCATTTGTAAAACCACATCTCTGTGGCCTCTAGACATTTTTCTGTCTTTGCCGTCCATGACTCACATCCATATGTCAGATTTATTCTATGTAGCACTAAATAACTCTCATTCTGACCTTAATTGACAGTGACCATATAAAGCTTCTCATTTTCTGGAATGCAGCTTTGGCCTGCCATATTCTACTCTTTATTTCTGTTCTGCATCTGCCAATGTTACCAGGACTCCAAGGTATTTCAATTGATGTGCTTGTCTTAGCTCCGTCCCACTTGCTATGATTGTTTGTATTGTCCTTTTTATTTAAAATGACATAACCAGTTAAGCAGAAATAAAGACTTAAACATCTTTTCCAGAGACAGCAATGAGATCTAGAAGAAAACAAGACACATTACCAAGACCAGACAAAGTTCATCATATTGTGGAAGATTTTACTACACAGTGGAATGCTGCTATAAGCCATGTTCTTCCTTTGCGACGATTCCTTGAGGAGATTTGGCAGACTGATCTTCGAACATTTTTCTCACAAGTCTGTTTCCAGTTAGTCATGACTTTTGAAAATATTCCAGAGTATTGTGAAGAATATTATCTAAGTGGACGTGGATTTTATGGTACAGGTCAGATGGCACAAGTGGCTGCATCTAGTGGTTTAGTAAAATTGTTGTAATAATTATCGCCTGATTTATTGATTTTCATTGAACCATACTTAGGAAGTATTCACAGAAAAAGGAAGACTAGACAACAAGACAGAGCCTAGAGTGCAAAAGCAAATGATGTAACCTACCAGCTAGCCCCATTGTTATAGCACCCAAACAGCTAGCTAAACAACAGATGATCAACAGCATTTTCATACCTACTTTGTGTTACCAGAGCCAAACATGGATAATGAGCAAAGCGCAGTCACACAAAATAACTACATGTGAAATGTGATGTCTACAAAAAGTTACCAACAACACCAGAAAAAACAGTCACCAACATCAGCATGAGAAAGTTGGGACAGAACCTTGCTTGAATTACATTGAGAAACAAAGAATGTTGTTTGGCCACTTAATAAGAATTCAACCAAACCCTACAGTAAACATTCTACAACAGAACATCAGGAAAAAGGCGAGAGGAAGACCACGAAAAAGATGGTAAGACTGCATTGCAGAATCCTGTCAAAAATGAAAAATAACTATCACCAAAGCCACTAGAGCAGGACAAGACCAAAACAGAAAATCACAAGACTGGGCAACAACCCGATAGCAGTGTGATGATAAATGAAGATAGAATCATCCACATTGCACTTCAATAAATAACTATGTTATGACCTTTCTTACACAGGAAGATCTCTGCGCTAGTGCATGAACTCAATAACACCAGCAACGGTCCTCAATGTAATTTCAGGATGATGAAAATGTGTAGGAATTATATTTCATTTTTTATGAATTTTGCCCAGACTGCAGCTTTTCAACATACTCTTATAAATTTTCAACTGCCAAGTGTTCTTTTGTGTGCTCAAATTGAACATGGAATCTATATTATCTTGTTGACCTCAGAGATAACAGAGGCGATGAAAAACACTGTTTATGAAGCACACACAAAAGTCTGTTCTAGAAATCTCTTCTTTACCTGATGATGTTAAGCAAAACAGGATTAGAGAAAGAAGGCCTATATTTTAATGTCCATCTGCAATAGGACTAGGAACTCAATCTCACCTGCAATGAGATCAAGGATAACTGAAAATTAGCCTGATTTCTCCACGCAGGTAAAAAGCAAGTACTTTTGTAGCAAGTGAGCACTGTACATACCTACTTGCCACAGAACCCACCCTCCCAATGTGTTTTTGCTTAGTAATTGCAGAAATGTTATACATTGCTAGACTGTACAATCAACTGATGATCAAATAATATCATCAAGATTCTACCACAATCATCAATATTGTTGCACAATGCTTGTCACTATCATGCATCTGTTAATCATACAACTTCATCATAATAAGAGAAATGCATTCCATATTCACTGCCTGATCTGTATATTCAGCCCAGAATCTCCTGGTGTTATATAGTCTTCTTTTTTCTTTTGTCATTCTCTGCTTTTTTGCCATTAGGCGCAGCAGGTTTAACTGATAATCAGTTTCCTAGATAGTCCACATTTGGTCGCTTGATATGTTGTGGTATTTGGAGTTTTCGATGTCTGTAACTCCATCAATCCATCTTTTCTTGGTCTGCCCCTTCCTCTCGATGATTCTATTTTCAGGTTGTACACTCTTGCAACTAGTTTGTTCAGATTCATTCTCACTAGCGGCCAAACCATTTGAGTCTCTGTTTTCAATTAATCTAATAGCAGGTGTTATGAAGATTTGTGGAATATATTGAAATTTTCAGTATGTCACCAATGTCTGCTACGACGACTAGGTCACTTGAGCTGAATGGACGACATGTTACAGCTGAAACTTTAAGGATTAAAAAAAATTGTGGCATATCCTTTACAGAACTTCACCATCAGCCACAGTAAATGAGTCGTTTATTTTTCTAGGTACCACTTATACATTCAGTAGTTTACCATTGCTTTCTGAACGGTGAGGACTATTTTCCATTCGTAAAAATCCACGGAACAAGTTTGCGTTCAAACTGCCCGTCATGGTGTTTGAACCAGGTACTTTTGGGTTGTGATCGAGCTCACTACCGCTTAAGCTACAGACGCCCACTCTTAAAGGATATCTTATACAAATTGCTGATTTTTAACCCCAAAAGTGTCACTTTACTGTAATGCTTCATCTCCCAAACAGGAAAATATGTTTTCATAATTTTGTTATGTATATCCATACTTCCTCCTCTTCTGCAATCTCTGGTCATGCACTTAATTCACTGTGGACAACATATTGGGCTATCAGCTTCAGGTCCATCAGGTTTCTCAAACCTTAGTATATATATATATATTTTTTTTTTAAATCTCATTTTTTCAACCAGAGATTCCTAGGATTGTTGTTGGAGCTATGAAGTTTGTGCTTTTTGCAATACTCTCGGCAGGTGGTGGTTCCATTTCTGCAGAGATAGACCAAGTCAAATGGGGTAAAACAGTGAATTGAAGTCAATCTTTCATCTTTAGGCTCTTTAGTCTCTCTCTTTAGCCTGTTATGCCCTTGGTGTTTAGGGCAGCAACAAACGCACACCATTCTTCTCTATTAATGGCCTTCCTCTGTATTGTGTTCCAGCTATGATTCATTTCTTTCAGTTCTTGCTCTATCTTTCTCCCCCAGGTTGTCCTGGGTCTTCCACATTTTGATTTACCCTCTGGAGTCCATTCCAGTGCAGTTTTCATGTCGGAGCCAGTCTCCATGCGCATCACATGCCCGATCCATCTCCAGCACCGTCTTCTTTAGTTTATATATATATATATATATATCCAAATGATATTTTTATTCTGCTCTCATCAACAGTATTTTCATTTTTGTACTTTTTTGCCTAATTAAAAATAAAAAGAGGCCATATCAACATGGCTTTCCCTTACAGAAAATCTCAAATAAAGACTTCATATAATGTTGCAGTTGTTCTTTTTGTAACACTGAACATTCCAGGTGAACTAACAAGCCCAAAGCTAGTCATGATATCAATTCTAATGATTGCTGATGTATGTATATTTTTCTTTCTTGTTATTGTAAGACTAATTAATGCTTCAGATATCTGATATTTGTTGTTATCTTCAGATTTGAACAATATTTAAATGTAAAATTATTCCAATTGCATTTTTTTCTTTGATATTTTGGACAAATTTATTAACATGTTATTATCATCTGATTTATATTTCTGCACACTGTTCTCGAGTTCCACCCATAAAGCATACGTTACTGTCGCTTCCTCTTCTGTTGTTATTCTATTCTTCTTGTTCTCTTAACTCCCATTGAAGCAATAAGGCATCAACAAATTTCCTCTAACCAGATCTGTCTCGGGCAACCCAGCTTAGATCATTCTAGGTCTTTCCAGCCTCTTCTCTTTCTCTGTCTACATTTCGTCTCTATGTCTCTCTAGGTCACCCTCTACCTCTCTTGCCTCGCAGATTCCATTTCAAAGCCACATGTGGGTGTTTAGTCTTCTGCATTCTTAATGTATGTCCCAACCACATCCATCTCCTATGTTTTATTTCCTCATTGTGTTATTGAATTAGGTATTCTTTGATAATCTCCAAGTTTTCTTCCCCTATGGGTTCTATGTGAGTGTATATCTGTTTATATTTATGTTATTAATGCCAAATGCTTTTAGTGAGTTCTTGAGGTTGTTCCAAATAGACTGCACACTCAAATCTCACCTCTTCTTCATTCTATTTATAACAACCACTTGTTAAAACTATTAAACCACTTTGTGGTCTTGTGTGGTTTCTGCCTTAGAACGTAAGTTTGTTGTGTCAGCTAGGCGCCTACAGACCCATAGGTCAGTGATATCCGATTTCCTCATGATTTTTGTTCAGGTTCACTTCCCTAAGTCGCTGACAAAGCAACCTGACCTAGAGGAGTCTATCTCCCTATTTAAGTCAGAGCCCTGGAGATCTCACGTTCAAAGTTTCCTGGTCTACACCAATGAGACATGGGCTTGGGTTGTGTGTTCTACTAAACATCAGCAAGCTAATGTCACACTGAAGTACTGATACAGAAGATCAAGGCCAGTTATGTATGAAGGCAGTTGATGCAATTAATACAAAACTCCACAATCCAGACACTTACCTTCATCTTTGTCCCAGGTCATGCTGGGGTGAAGGGCAATGAGAGAGCAGATACACTGGCAGGCAATGCTACAATTGAGAATGGATCTTCTATGGACAAAAGCAACATCAGCGTCTAAGAAAACATAGCTCTGAAGATTTCAACGAAGAAGATAAAGGACATTCTCTATCTCGGTTGCGCAAGTTGTGAATACTGATAGGTGCGCAAGACAGCAAAACCACGAAATAAAACCCTGTAGATACATCAATTCAACATGAAAGGGAGTTGTTAGCCTAAACACACTGAAATACATGCTTGGGGGAGATCAGGGCAATTATGGAACATGTCGATAGATGATCCTCAAATGAACAATGCAGTACTGAGTGCTAACTATAACCTCGATATCAACATTTTCTCGATGCCATGAAGTTAGGCTGCTAGTATGTTTTCTCTCTCTGAAGCCCTTGTCTTATCATGTAGCCAGCTATCACAATATGTTCTAAAGCAATTTTTGATAAAATAAAACAGGACCAGTTAAAAAATGCTGAGAAAAATGTTTTCATTTATTTTCTGAGAATCATGAAAGTACAACCATGTGCTGTTTACCAAATAATGATGTTTCTTACAACATATCAATTGTCTATGTTAGATTATTATTATTGTTGAGTCTGATATGACATATAAATTGATGTCCCTTTTTTCAAACAATACAAGAAATGTTTCCACAAGAATTATCAAATATAATTTGCATTGAATTTGAAGTATGGTAGATATATCAATTTTCTGTTTTTATTTTGGATGACCCTGGTTAAATGTTATTTTTCTTGGTTTTGAGTACAGAGTTTAGTTTTTTTTTACAGAGCTATGAACAGTGCAGATTTGTGAGGTTTTACAGAGCTATGGGCATTTAAGGTTTTAGGTATTTACAGAGCTATGGGTAGTTTAGATTTTAGAGGTTTTACAGAGCTATGGATAGTCCAGACTTTAAAGGTATACACAGCTATTGGTAGTCTAGATTTTAGGTTTTACACAGCTATTGAAAGTCCAGATTTTAGAGTTATACATAGCTACTGATAGTTCAGATTTTAGAGTTTACAAGCTATGATAAGTATTTACACAGCTATTGTAAGATCTGATACTTTACAGAGAGTATTTAATATTGGCTATTACAGATTATACATGTACTGACAACTCTGAGTTTTCGACTTCATCCTTGTGATTCAGCCGATAAAATGAACTCTCTTCTCAAGAAACCTAAGTTTTTCACACAACTCTGTCATCAGCAGTCTAACAGGCTGGGCAGTCAGATAATAGGCAACAATGTACGATATAGGAGCCTCACACATATAACAAGGAAACATGAATTGCAAATGAATTCAACAATAAAACAAAACATCAACATTCCCTCAGAGGAAAGTGTATGTAAGTTGCATATCTGCTAAAACTGACGGAGGAGTTAAATGTATGGTAATCATACACCTGACTAACTAATTTGTTGAGCTATGAGAAATTAGACTTATTAGCCGTCCTGTGTTGCTGGGGCTCGAAGGGAGCAAAGAATAGCAACACTGCGATCTATAAGGCATGTTGTAAGAGGTGACAGGTAGGGCCGCGGAAGGTACCTAGTAAATAAAAAGCGTTGCAGAAATCGGATGTGCTGGCCAAAATGTGGGCGCATAACTGGTACAATGTACAATCACTCTTAGACTCAGATCACATACAAATCACAAAGAGCGGTTAACAAGTGGTCTATATGAAGCGTTCGAAGAAGAAGACTTGGCATTATCTAATTAAGTATTGTGAATTATTATCATTAACAAATGTTTGCAGAACATTGTTCATATCAATGCTAGCCTCAACAATTCAATCGCTAGAAAGCTCTTCCACCACCTCCATCATTGTATTCAATGTTTCCTTAACTCTTTCCATGCACACTGCGCCACAGCAGAAGTACATTGAACGTCATTTGCAGTACACTGCGCCACAGCAGAAGTACATTGAATCATTGCGCATTGCCGCATACACTGCGCACACAGCAGAAGTCTTCGTCTGAAGCGTCATTTTTGCAGTACACTGCGCCACAGCAGATAAATCTTCGTCTGACGAAATCGGCATTCGCCTACACTGCACCATTAGAGTTGCTTACCTTATAAAATGTCTTTCTAGTTTTACTTCTACTGTTTTACTTTTTAACCTTGTTATTCTATTGGGTTGTCCAGATTTCTTCAATTTAGTATATAAGATATATATATGTTTATTTATTGGAAGTTTATTTTTTTCTTTTTACCTCCGTTGAATTAAATGTTTAAAATTGAGGAAATAACTGCGCATGGAAAGAGTTATACCGTGATAACACTGTCGATTGCTTCTCCCCTGCCATGTCTTCCATAGATCCTAATTTCCATTATTGCTCTTTCTAAATCACAAATATTTAACCATAACCCAGTTTCCGAGACTTATTTATGAACCCAATGTTTCTCGATGTTCGGGTCTTGTAGGATGTCTGCATTTTCCTCTACCTTGTCCATTAATTGTTATATAATGAAATAATGCAATGTTATACTTATTAAATAAGGTTTCTATAACTGAGCATAGAACATAACAAATTTTGTGACCAGTGTCTTTGTTCCCATCTTCTGGTTAGTCGAGGATGATCTGAACTGTATTTTTTTTTTTCCGATCCAGAAGCACTTGAGCTTTCAGCTCTTCGGCTCGGTGCCATGGACATCGTAACCCTTCGGTTCGGTGCCACGAACACCGTAATCTGGTAAACCTGTGGCTTTTCTGCCAGTCCAGCGAAATTTAACCCGCACACAGAGGACTAGTCACCCGCAGTCCAACGCGCTACGAACACGCTGGACAGACGGGCCTGAACTGTATTTAAGAGGATGATCTGAACTGTATTTAAGATTTAAGAGGATGATCTGAACTGTATTTAAGATTGTAAAATAAACATGAGGTATGAAAAATAGATCACTTGCTTTGGTTTTTTTATTGTAACGACAGCAAACTTTAAGAAGTGGAATAAATATATTATAATTTATAGATGACTATTGAATCCATTTGACATAGACTATGGAAGATGACTGAGTGTTCATAAAATAGATTGTGGAAAGATGATTAAGAGTGTGTTGTAACAGACTGTGGAAAGATGATTAAGAGTGTTTTGTAACAGACTGTAGAAAGATGATTAAGAGTGTTTTGTAACAGACTGTGGAAAGATGATTAAGAGTGTTTGTAACAGACTGTGGAAAGATGATTAAGAGTGTTTTCTAACAGACTGTGGAAAGATGATTAAGAGTGTTTGTAACAGACTGTAGAAAGATGATTAAGAGTGTTTTGTAACAGACTGTGGAAAGATGATTAAGAGTGTTTGTAACAGACTGTAGAAAGATGATTAAGAGTGTTTGTAATAGACTGTAGAAAGATGATTAAAAGTGTTTTGTAACAGACTGTGGAAAGATGATTAAGAGTGTTTGTAACAGACTGTAGAAAGATGATTAAGAGTGTTTGTAACAGACTGTGGAAAGATGATTAAGAGTGTTTTCTAACAGACTGTGGAAAGATGATTAAGAGTGTTTGTAACAGACTGTCGAAAGATAATTAAGAGTGTTTGTAACAGACTCTGGAAAGATGATTAAGAGTGTTTTGTAACAGACTGTGGAAAGATGATTAAGAGTGTTTTCTAACAGACTGTGGAAAGATGATTAAGAGTGTTTTGTAACAGACTGTGGAAAGATGATTAAGAGTGTTTTGTAACAGACTGTAGAAAGATGATTAAGAGTTTGTAACAGACTGTGGACAGATGATTAAGAGTGTTTGTAACAGACTGTGGAAAGATGATTAAGAGTGTTTTCTAACAGACTGTGGAAAGATGATTAAGAATGTTTTCTAACAGACTGTGGAAAGATGATTAAGAGTGTTTTCTAACAGACTGTGGAAAGATGATTAAGAGTGTTTTCTAACAGACTGTGGAAAGATGATTAAGAGTGTTTTGTAACAGACTGTCGAAAGATGATTAAGAGTGTTTTGTAACAGACTGTCGAAAGATGATTAAGAGTGTTTTGTAACAGACTGTGGAAAGATAATTAAGAGTGTTTTGTAGCAGACTGTGGAAAGATAACTAAGTGTACATAAACATATACTGCAGAAATATAGACTGCTGTCTAACAGTTACTTGGAAAAAAAAACAGGTATGTCAAAATTATTATAATATGACTGGGCACATTTGATAAACAATATAATTGATCGATCATTACCAAAATACACAATGAGACAAATAGACTATGAGAAGCATGACTTGTATATGCTACATATAACTACTCTCATGTTTTCATACTCAGTGACTCCAGGAGTATGATTTGTAAAGTCAAAACAGGAAAGGTGAGGTGAAACTGGGTTCAGGTACTGGTAGAGACAGGGATCAGAGAAATCACCTGCATTTTCGCCACTGGGCATATCGGAATCAAGAATTAGTCATGTGCAAGCTGATAGATTGGCACTGCAATGAATCTAAATGACTTTCTTCAGGCATTGAGAAAGTCTTACCAAACAGAGGAGTTTCAGAGTTGTGAATCACAGTCGCTGACCAGATTGAGAGAGAAGGGTGTCGATATTGTTACAGCCAGAAAAGAATGAGATACCAAATATGCAAAAAGATAAATTTGTCAACATCGAACTGGCGTGTTGGGCCACTGGATGCTGTTGGATTTGTTGAGGTGGAAATCAGAGTTCCCTCTGATGGACTTGTCCGGACTGCTATGGTGATAGTCCTGATAACTGATGCTACATATGCATTTTTAGATACTGAATGAAAATTAATCCTTTACAGGACATTGTCATCAACCACAGTAAACAAACCGTTGATTTTATAGGCACCCCTTATATGTTCAATAGTTTGGTTTGCCATTGCTTTCTGAATGGTGGGGTCGGCAAAACCAGTGCAAGCGTGGCAGCAGCATCGCGGGAGGCAGGGTGTGCATCCCACCCAAATGCACGAGCGGGAAAGCCCAGCAGAGGCATAACCAGTGTGCGTTTCCGATCGCAAGGAACTACTGCTGCCTTGTAGATTGATTGGGGACAATCAAAGGCTAGCGAGCAAACCGTAAACAAACCTGAACGGCGGCAAACCAAGGTGTTCATTAAAACGACCGGTTTGCTGGGAAGATGGTGCTCATAAGCCCGGGAGGGCAGGCCGTCTAAGGGTCGCTGCCCTGAAAGAAATAGCAGCCCACTGCCTTGTGGGTCTGGCTGGGGACAGTCAAAGGCTAGCGGAAGAAGCGAATTCGCACACAATAGCTGGCTGAAATCGAACACCCCACCGGAGGATAAGCAACCGAGCTCAAATAGGTGCTGAAGGTTGGTGCACGTACATTACGTTCTGATGTTTGGCTGTTTATATATCACAAAGAGAATGATTAAAACAGGCCTAGAACGATCGAAGAAGAAGAATGGTGGGGTCAATTTTTACCGTTCGTAAAAATCCAAGACAAGAAATTTGTTTCCAAACTGCCTGCCGCGGAGTTTGAACCAGGTCCTCTTGGGTTGTGATCAGGTTCACTACCGCTAAGCCACAGATATCCACTACTTAAATACATTTATTTTTTATTTTTTTTATTGCATATCCTTTTCAGGACTTTGCGAATCAACCCCAGCTTTTTAACGCTGTTTGTGATTTTTCTATGCATTATTACGTTCAGTAGTTTGTCATTGCCTACTGAACGGGTGGTGCCATCATCCTTTTGTAAAAATCTACGCGAAACAACTTGCAACCAAGCTGTCCGCATCGTGATTCCAACTCACCGAGTCACTATCCCCTAAGCCACAAACGCTACTACTTAAATACTACTTATTAATAATTCTGAACTATTTAATTATTACATAGAATATGTACATCAAATTTTAATGTCAACGTTTACAGGCCAAATATTATTCATTCCTTAAGTCACTGAGATAGGGTGGAGAACATGGAAATATAATCAAATATATTCATAAATTTGATCTTCAATGAAATGTAGTAAGTGTTAATCAGGAAATAAAATGTTCCATATGATGACACAAGAAATACATACTTTAATATGATTTGTATAGAATTAAGTAAATTCAAATTGTGAAATAATGTCTGCAATGTGCTCATCACTAACATTATCCTGGTTGACTCCTATAAGCCTCTGGGAGCGCCACTATTTTTTTTTAGAACGATCTTAAAGAGAATTATTTACCTACAAAATGGTAATTACACATAAAAATAACTCATAAAAAACCTGGATGCTGACAATCAAATGATAGAAAACTAGTCACGACAAAGATGAAGTGTCTATGCAGAATGCATAACAAGAAGAGCACATGCTGTTTAAAGCAAAAGTGTAGGTTTAGCATAGCTACCCCACCCTGTAAAAACACTTAGCTTTAAATAACCACAGCCAAGTGCATGAGCGCTAGCAAGGCCTTGGTTGTAGATCTATGCCTCCTTTGAGGTGAAAGGAAGAAGAAGAGACCGGTTGAGAAATGAAGACATCAGGAAAAAAAGTGAGTACAACATCAGTACCGAACATCAAGAAACAACAAATTAAATGATTCAGGCATAGAAGCAGATTACCAACGGACAGTGCATCTCAAAGAGCAATGTTGCTCCAGTACAATAGATACAAAGCAAAAGGCTGGTCAAGCAAAAGGTGGACCTCAGAGATAACAGAGACAAAAGACACTATTTATGAAGCGCACACAAGAGCTTGTTCTAGAAATCTCTTCTTATCCTGACGCTGTAATACAAAACAGGATTGGAGGAGAAAAAATCTCATAAAATTTCTTAATAATTCAGAAAACTGCAGCTAAATTTGTGCATACACATTCAATGGGAAAATAGGACCTACATTTTATTCCGCCACAACCAGTTTTTCAATTCAGTAGCTAATCAGTTAACGTTTGCTACAAGTGTGTTCTGTTGCATACATTTTGTAGCAATTTGCTCTAGAACACAACCTAGTTCCATGTATAAGCCTCAGCAGGTGCCTTTTACAGCATGCTTGGTAGGATCTATTAGTTCTATCTTTCCAACTAAAGGAGTCTTTTTTTTTTTTTTTTCCTTTTTCTTTTTTTTCTTTCGTCGCTTTCAACTCAAACGAGTTTCATCTCTGAAACTGAATTTTTTCGTGAAAATCCGTTTTTCCAATTTCTTACAATGGCAGCAGCGTGCACATTGTAAATTACTTTACACTGGCAGCCGTGTGCTCAATGTACTCGTAATTAGTATTCCTCGCCATACAGGCAGATTTTCTCCGACTTCAGAGGTACTCAAGTTATCGTCCTGAGTAAGACCAGGGACTCGAACAAATGCCGGACAGTAGGTTCGAACCCGAGCTATGAGGCGTCTCACAGCTAGCAGGCAGAGCTACTATCAACTACTCTAGGCAGTCCCCCACTAAAGGAGTCTAAAGCCGAAGGATTGACTTCATTGTATCAGGTTTTACCCCATATCGCTAGGAAATGGCGTGCACTCTGCCGAGAGTATTGCACAAAGAACAAACTCTGTAGCTCCTGCAACTTTCTCTCTATAAAGAGTGGATTCACACAAGAGAACCAGGAGCTAAGTATTAGACAATTTTCACATGACTGTATCCTATTCTTCAGCCTGGATTCATTTTAGGACTACATACTATGTTAAAGAGAGCCACGATGGGTGGGCGGTTAGTTACTTACTTACTTTCAAGATGAGTTATGTTATGCGATTGAAGTCATGGTACATTGAACATTCCCATGCATGCTCTGTCCTCCACTGCAACATCCATTCCAAAGTTCACTTGCTCACCGTACCCATGAGAAGTTGATTAGTATATCTTATCTCTCTACCAAGAAGGTGACACTGATACTGTCTGGCATATCCAAACTTAACTCCAAATTCTTGCAAGACGAGTGGTCCCAGGTTTGAAATACCCGTTGAAATGAGATTTTTTCTGACCAGAATGACTCTAAGGTCCACCCAGCAGGGTCCAAAGACAAAGGATTGACTTTATTGTGCCGGGTTTCCCCATATGGCTTCGTCCCTGTCGGCAAAGATGGCATGCCATCTGCTGAGAGCATTGCACAAAGCACGAACTCCATAGCTCTAGCAACAATCCTAGGGATCTCAAGAAAAAATTGCACATGTCTCAGCCTGGATCTCAAACTCACAACCTTAAGTACGACAGGCAAATGACTTAAACACTTCACCAGTGAGACCCCCATCATTTGGGTACTGAAAAACACTAGAAATTAAAGGTGGTCGGCATGATATTGATCATATCACTCATCAATAGACAAAGAAAAATGTGGGCCTAACACTGTATTCCTCAACATACCACCTTGTATCAAAACAGGTTCTTTACTTTAATTTTTCTATTATCTTATTATATAATATATATTCCTCTTGTAACATTATATGTTGCATAGGGCCTACAAACAATTTATCAATACTTCTATATCCCAGAAAACTCATTCAATCTCCTCTATGGAATTGAGTCTGATATTACTCATCTCTTTCAGTTAATTTAGTTTCGTAAATTTAGTTTCAGAGTTTCCCTACACCAGTGCTGTCTAACATTTGTATATATTGGGGTGCATCTAACTAATGACTGTGGAGGTGCGGCCGCCATGTGACAATTGCAACAATAATACAGTAATATTAAAAGAAAAATAAATAAAAATAATAATAGATGAAAACTTAGTCCGACTACAAGTTTAAATATTTGTTTTATATTTTGTATGTGTAGTTAGTTTCTGCAATGTGGTAGGTGAGTTGGATTTAATCTATTTAGATGGAAGTTCAATCAAACGTCTTGTTCAGACTTGGAAGATGGTGGTTTGCTCTCTAATTTGAAGCAGGTTGATATGTAGTGTCGCTCCTTTCAGATGCAAAACAGGATGACAGAAGTCAGGCATTTACCATCTGTCCAGAAGGAACCAGACTGTCATACTTCGTCTCCGGATTAATCACAACAAAATGAAACACCATCTGTAGACTAAATTCAAGATTTAGTGCCACTGTGACTTGGTGAGTATGACGATAGAGCATGTCCTACAGATATTTCTCCAGTATGCAGACCTGACAAGAAAGAGGCGGCCCACTTAACTAGTGTCAAAGACAAAATGAATGGTGTGGCTGACAATCTGAGGCAGGAGATAGCGTTTACTAGAGAATCCAGAATTCCAAATCTAGTGATAACACAGAGGAAAAATACTAAGTATACTGCATAATATGGTGTTAGACCTGTATTTTTCTTTGACAAACGACATATGATGAGTGATGTGGTCAACATCAGGTCAACTACATTTACTTTCTAGTGTTTCTCTGGTACCAAACTGAGGATGGATCTACCTGTAAGTCTTTATAATAAAATAACATTTCCTATAGTCTTTTCAAACCTTAGGGTATGAAGTTGCCTCATTTCACATTTCTAAGCTCTAGTGTGCAGGAGGTACAATTCATGTCCTCACATGTGCTATGTCAGATTTAACCCACAACCCTCTTGTGCCCGAGTCAATAGACAGTGCTATTACTTTATGCTAATCTGTTCCCCCTATATGC
Organism: Arion vulgaris; assembly: GCA_020796225.1. Taxonomy (NCBI): domain Eukaryota; kingdom Metazoa; phylum Mollusca; class Gastropoda; order Stylommatophora; family Arionidae; genus Arion; species Arion vulgaris. The sequence goes on along the minus strand of CM036757.1, from coordinate 28,438,210 downwards.
TGTTAAGGTCGGACCCCCTATATGCAGTTAAGGTCGGACCCCCTATATGCCGTTAAGGTCGGACCCCCTATATGCAGTTAAGGTCAGACCCTCTATATGCCGTTAAGCTTGGAAAAATCCAGCACTAACTGTGGACTTTGAGCCTGGGGCCATCTGTCTATGAAGCATCTGCACATCCCTACGATACTGCAGCTCAAAATTGGAGAATACTCAACTTTATATTAGCAACACATACCAGATGGTCTCGCATGACCATTCAACAGAACAAGAAAAACATGACACATATAGTTATTAGACACAAAAAATAGAACTGCACTAGAAGCTACAGTAAACATGTCTCCAATATTCGCACAAATCTGCTGCGGAAATAAAGATAAGAGCATAAATGTCATTTCTAATAAAGTGTATTAGACACAAAAAATGGCTCAATTATTTATTAACATTATAATGCTACATTTATATGATAGATAATTTGCTGTCGACAAAAAAAGGAAACATTTTTGTTTTTCAAATTTACATTTTGTACACACATACACAATTTGTTTGTATAAATCAAGTTTGAATGACCTTTTCTACAACTTTATAACATCTGAATAAAATGACACAATGACAATCTCCTTTGCATAATTGGACAAAAGAAAACATTTATAAACAATCACGACAGAATGCTTACTTTGAGGCTTTCACATTATTTCTTGCTAGTTAGAATAATTTTTTATTTTTGTTTGCCTGCTATAAATTGAGACATAGTAGGGAGCTTAACTTCTAGTGGAACATGGCAAATGTCATGTTTTTACAAGCCATTCGTTTTTAGAATAAAAAATGCTCTTTAGTGTGGCTCCTTGTAAAAAGGAGTCCAACCCAAAGAAACATAGTGTGACATTTGGTCAACAAAGAGTTAATATGGCACTTTTGACTGATTTTTGCATGAAGACTTGCTTTTCTTATCACCAGTGTCCCTCGCTATTCAGGCAAGCCTTATTCTGACTTCAGAGGTGTTGGAATACATTATAAAAGCTAGCATATTTATGAGACAAAAACAACAGCACATGGTATATTGTTTATTGGTTACTGAACCAATGTCATAGCACTCCAGTAGCTACTAACTCTACTTCATCAGATGTCTGTCGAAGGGTATGCTTACTGATGGTTTCGGTGGCTCGCTGGTTGAACACCTTCCTCACTGTGTCTTAGGCATTCAGGTCTACTTGTACAATATGTAATTCTAAACCCCTTAAATCACTGAATAGATTCAGCATCTATTTTAGTGTCCTCATTTGGCAGGTGCCAAGAGACCAAAGAATATCCCCCTTATACATCCTCAATTCTCCGACAAACATCTGTTTTACTAGGGCAGTAGATCCCTGTAAGTTTCTGGAGGTTTGAAACCTCAATAGATGACATCCACTCATAATGCAGTCAGAAATTTTTAATCTTCCAAAGCATTGAATAATAATCAGACACAATGGCCACCCGACTGGTTACCAGGGCCCAAATTTGGGGTGTAAAGAATAGAACCACTGTTACCTGCCACGCATGTCGTAGGAGGCGACTAAGGAGGTTTGGTTGAAATCGGATGCACATGTCCTAAACATATAGAAGTCTATGTGTTTAGGGGCCTAACAAACCAATGTGCAATGTATACACGTTCTTGGCAAAGATCAAACATATCACAAAGAGTGATTAAAATTGGTCATAAAGAACGAACGCAAAGAAGAACAAGAAGAAGACAATGGCCCCAATAAACAGAGTCCCAGAGAGCCACTAGAGGACAGTCTCAACCTCCATTCTTCTAATGGAATCAGTTGTCCTGTATGTATATGGTATAGATAGAAGATATTGGACTGTCTAACTTCACGAATGGAGAAGTGGCTACATAAGAATTTATAGCCCGCACTAGAGACATAATCTTGTTGAGATTCATGATTATTTGGTCAGCTGGCACAACATATAATATTTCATGTTAGATTGAGCTTCATTTGTTTGTCTTACTGTGTGCTATCTTGAACAATATAAACTGCTGATGAATTCTTTAGGGTTATGCTTTCTAAATGGGTGTCGATATTGGTACAGCCCGAAAAGAATGATATACCAAATATGCAAAAAGATTATTGGATTTGTTGAGGCGGAGATCGGAGCACCAATGGACATATCCGGAGCAATATGATGATTGTCCTCATATAACTGATATTATCATCATTCATCCTTCCTGTTTCCAACAGAGCATAGGTCTGTAACTGAAACTCTGTAATGAACTCTATTCTGTGCCATTTCCTTTAGCTATGTCCATGAGCTTCTGAACTTCTCCTACTGTTCTTCACCGTTGCATACTTTAGCATCTCCACTCTTCTCTACACCTGTGAGTTTCAGTCAAGCGCAGGTCTGGTTATCTTGTGCAATTGCTTTCTGAGGGGGTTAATAATCCTAACCACTTTGTCTCTTTAATCTACAGCAGTTTTACGATGCTTTATTTTTATTTAAATATCATTTTGGGGCTGGTCTAGCATAGGGCCTAGAAACGCAACACTAGGATATCTCTCATTTATATCATCAAAAACATCTATCTATATCCTCTTTGAGTCCAGTTTAACCCATACGACTTTTACAAGAGATTTTCACCGTTGTTCTTCTGCCGCCTTTCTACTAATTGTTTTCCATGTTAGGCCATAATATTTCAATTCTCTTTCCAGGTTCTTCATGTTTCCTTGGGATGCCCAGGTCTTCTTTTCCCATCCATTGTCTATCAAAAATATACACTTATACTTTCATCAGATTTGGATGAAGACAAATTGAGTTTGTTGCAAAAAATCCTTCAAAGTTTTTAAAAAATCAATCAAAAGTAGAGTAATCTTTAAATTTTATCAGTCAACTTCTTTTTCTAAATCGAGCCAGCATAAAATTCCAAGATATCGAAACAAAATAATTGTAAAACTTGTACAATAGTTTGTACACATCATAGCAATTTGGATTTGTCCACCCTGCACAAAATAAATGCATACTTCAATAAAGTGTGATTTAATAATATATTTTTAAATACTAGTGACCGAACAATTATTTGTGTTTACAGTATGTCTGAAGAGGGTGAAAGGTTGATCTGCATACCACAAGCAACATGCGAGGTCATATTCATATATGTTACAGTTCATTAAATTAATATTTCACAGAGCTTCATAGATGGGGTCATCCCCTATAGTATTAGAATCTCTACCAGCTCTCTGCTGCTCCTCAAGTGACAATAAAGCATGACTTGAACAGTTGCTTTCAAAGCTGGAGTCTTCAGTGCTGTTTGCATTGGTATCTGTTAGTGTAGTCGCATGAAGAGGGCTGTAACGTTTGACCTGCTGTGGACTGTCCGATTCGTAATGATCAGAAGCAGACACAGGAATACCTGGTAACTCTGAAAGACTACCAGAAGCAGATACTGCTTCATATAAATCCTGGTTGCTGACTGTAGTTGCAGTTCCAAGATCATCTAGAATATATAAAACATCAACTAATATTCAACAACACATTTATATCTAATATTTAACAGCAATTATTTATATCTAATATTCAACAGCACTTATTTATAGATAATATTTAACAGCACTTATTTATATAGATTCAACAGCAATTATTTATATCTAATAGTCGACTGCAATTATATATAGATAATATTCAACAGCAATTATTTATATCTAATATTCAACAACACTTATTTACAGATAATATTTAACAGCAATTATTTGTAGATAATAATCAACTGCAATTATTTACAGATAATATTCAACTGCAATTATTTATATATAATATTTAACTGCAACTATTTATATAGATTCAGCAGCAATTATTTATATATAATATTTAACTGCAATTATCTATAGATGATATTCAACTGCAATTATTTATAGATAATAATCAACTGCAATTATTTATAGATAATATACCGGTTTTCGGCAGTTAGGTAATTTGTTTTTTTCCAGAAGCCCCTATGGGCACTACCATCTATTGTCACCTGAGACTAACACAGTGCCATCATCATCATGCCATTACATTCAATATCATTTATTTGCAGATCGGACATCTGGTTAATAGTAGCGTAACTTTTCAGGCACTCTCTCATGATTACTACCTAACTCAAAAGTAGATTTGTGATTTTATGCTTACCACTGTCCCTGTCATCGTAGTCCGGCTCTGGTTCAGAGCTGTCCTCTCTCTCATCATCTGCCATGTCACTCGTGACAAGCCACATGTCATGTGTCCAATATTAATATTTGCCTTGAAATTTCTCTGAGGAAGAATATAAATTAAGGTTAATTTGTAGTCAGTGCCAGTCTTGTACCATGGACAGAGAAGAGAACAAATAGATCTACAAAGAAGGAACTCAAAATCAAAGATGCTACAAATAAGAATGAGAAAATTGAAGTATTTTAGTAATATGAAAAGACATGAAAGGTTGGAAAGGAACATTATGGAAGGATGCATCCCAGCAAACATGAGAATAGGAAAACCACAGAGAAGATGGATTCAGGATAAACTGATCATTTGAGCATGACGGCTGAAGAGGCGGGATATTGAGAGAAATTTCGAATGGCCGTTAAAAAATGTAAAGGAACCCTTTTTTATTCCATGTGGTATATAGGGCAATACGGTGTAAGGTCTATATTTTTCATTGACCGTCGGCACACAATGAGCGATGTGGTCCACATCACGCCGTCCGCCTTTACTTCCCAGTGATTTTCCTGTTACCCAATTAAGGCTGGGTGAACCAGAGAGCCGTTACGATCTGAAAAATATTCCATGTCCACTGTGAAATTGATCCCAGACAACTAGCCCAAGAAGCAAGTTCACTAATAACTACGCTACTGAGGCTCTCTTTATTGTTAGGGTGGCAAAAGCTATTTGATAATTTTACTGGAAGAGACCACTCTAGCATCAAACAAAATTTCAGATAATTTTAAGTTAATTACAAAGAAAAAAGTAATATACCTAGCGTAAAATCAAACAATTCCAATTGGAAAAATTATTGTAAATTGTTCTAAACATCTCAGATATACAGTTACATGGATGTTGGCAATATTTCTCTGATATCATTTGATTTGCACATACACACCTCATGAAGTCTCCTGTTAAGAGAAGCTGCTGGTATAAGTTCTGTCTCTCTCACTGTAGATATCTTTGTTTCTGTTGTCATGGTTCCATCTGGGGAACACCTGTTGTGAGAAAGGTGTAGAGAGGACAAAAGACAAAATATATTAATATTCAGTGAAAGGAACAGGGCATGGCACAGTGAGTGGTAAAGTAAAGTAGAGCACTTATTTTCATACCAATAGGTATAAGTGAGAACACTGTGTTAGGCTTGTATTTTCCTTGACCAGCTGCACAAGATGGGTTTAGTTTCGTTGTCAGATTATCATCACTGCAGGTCGAACCAATTAGTCTATAAGTGTTCTGATCTCCTCCTCAGTATGTCTCTCAGCGTGTGGCAACTAACGACATCTGTTCTTTGTTGGTTTACTATTCTTCTTTGGCTACCAGTATAGTGCTCTTGTCTAGCTAGCTACACCCCATTTGACTTGATATTTTTTCAGTTTGGTCAGGGTTGTAGATTCACCACTATTACTTGAATCCTTTAAACTTTCTCTCCCTTAGGTAATTCAGGATGGCAAAACCATGAGAGAAACCCCAGTAGATACATCAATCAACACAGAACGGGAGTTGTTAGTCTAAACACAATTAAATACATGCTTAGAAGGCGATCAGAGCAATTATGGACATGTCCGATGTGCGATGATGATCCTCAAATGAGCAATGTGTTAGGACACAACTTGGAAACTCTGCCAGAGCTAATTTGTAAGTGCCCTGACACTTCCTGCATGCAGAAAGTGACTAAGCACAAACAAGTGCAATAACATCAATTGTAGTCTGTTATTTAGCAGAAAGAATACTTTATTGAATGATTTCACTTGTTCTTCTTGAATATATTCCATGCTTGGCGGTAGCACAGGAGATCATCTATCTCTGCAACTTCATGTTTTTTTATGCTGGTTCGACTCTGCTATTAACTTTCTTCTATACTTTAATATCAAGCTATTTAGTATCTTCTCTCTTTATCATCCTTTCTTTTTATTTTCCCAACAATTTGACTTGTTTTCACAATGATCCATTTGATTCTCAGAACTCATCATTTTAATCAAAATGTGCACAATAAATTTAGTCCTTTCCTTTTCTAATAACAATTTTTAATGCACTGTTCATATGCAAAACTTTCAAACTAATTTGAACTATGTCACAACTTAGGTACTGAAATCATCCAATTTTAAGACATTATTTGTATTATAAATCAATAAATTCATTCAGCAGCAAGTCCATTATGGAACTTCTTCCACAAGACAGCTTTTCTAAAATCTCTTATCATATCCAAAGTTCCCTGCATCTGAAGTGATGCACAAGCGTTTGCCCATCGACTCGGACACAAGAGGGTTGTGGGTTCAATCCTACACTTGTTGAATTGATCCTACTACCTCCTGCACACTAGGATCTAGAAATATGAAGTGAGGTGACTTCATACAGTTAGGACTGAAACGGCTATAGGATATTTTATTATATATAATGGGATATTTATATTACTTAATTAAAAATGATCAACAACATGATTCTTACCGCACTGTAACAACTGTAGATTTAAGTGGGGTGGGTGTCACTTCTTTCACTATACGTCTAGGTACTATTTCATCTGGTGTGGCATCAGAGTTGGCCTCAGTTGATGTAACATCTGTAGTGTCAATCACCTACAAAAATTGATAACATTACATTTTACTGTTGCCCATGAAATGATAAGAAAAATACATGTTATTTGTTTGGGTTCATACTATCAACAAGGTTAATTACTCTTTGTTCTTCTTCTTCTTGAACGTTCCATATCGACCACTTGTTAACCACTCTTTGTGATTTGTATGTGATCTGTGCCTAAGAGCGATTGTATGTTGTGCCAGTTATGCACCCACAAGTAGGCCAGCACATCCAATTTCTGCTATGCTTTTTTATTTACTAGGTAGCTTCCTATGTCCTATATCAGTCGTCTCTTACAACATACTTTGTAGGTCGCAGTGGTACTATTTTTTTGCTTCCCTTGCGGGCCTTGGCACCACACGGGTAGTTAGTTTGCAGACACAGTAATTTATATTCTTAGAGCACCAATAGCCCCATGAGGCCATTACCTTGTAGTGGTGGGGGCTATGCGTGCTCTCAATGATCCAGAAAGTTATGCCGGCAGGAACATTCTGTTCCTGGAAGGGTTACCCATGCCGGACAGGTCCAAGGTGAGAGGTCAGACTAAATGTGGCCTCCTGGTCCTCCAGGTTGGGGTTGGCGCAGTGCAACAACTCTGCCCCATAAAAAAGAAAAAATGTTACAGAAACTTCAAAAGGAAAAAATGCTCTCGATGTCCAGCGGTCTTGAGACAGAGTACCACTGTCAGCATGAACAGTATGGGTGAAAGCCGCAAGGAAGCCCACGCTGGGAATTCAAGTCTGCTGGATGTCAAAACTAAACTAAGAATAGGATTCAGGAACGCCAGAACAATGTTCGAGACCACAAAGACATCACAGGTGGTAAAAGAGATGCAACACTATAAATTACACATTCTAGGGTCAGCGAAAGTAGATGGACAGGCTTTGGACAGACGACAACTAGAACAGGGAAACCATCTTGTACTCAGGAAGAGACGACTGGAATCATTCAGCAGGAGTTGCACTAATAATAAGGAAAGGATTGAATAAACATCTCTTAGAGTGGCACCCGATTAATGAAAGATTGTTGAAAGCCCGATTTAATGGGAAACAAGGAAAGCTAACTATCATTCAATGCTATGCACCCACTAACGAAGAAGAGGACAAAAACGCATTTTATAGAAGGTTGCAGGAAATAGTGGACAAGGTTCCAGCTCAGGATGTTTTGTGCATAATGAGAGACCTAAACGCAAAAGTTGGAAACAATAACAGACACAGAGAAGCAATAATGGGGAAAGAGGGATGTGGCACTGCAAATGAAAATGGAGAAATGTTGAGCAATTTTGTCTAGAAAACAGACTGATCATAGGAGGCACATTGTTTCCACACAGGACCATACACAAGTACACATGGATATCCCCAAATGGAAGAGATGAAAACCAGATAGACCACTTTATGATCAACAGTAAATGGCGAAAGACATTACTTGATGAAGCAGTGAAAAGAGGAGCTGACCTGGGCAGCGACCACCACCTTGTCGTTGGCATGATCAGGCTCAAACTCAAGAAAACATATATACAAGCCAAGACAAGAACAGAATACTTTAATGTTAACCTATTAAAAGACAGAGAGATTGCTACAAATATATAGTGGAACTAAAGAACAGATTTCAAATCCTGTCAGAGCAGTCAGACACAACACCAACTGAAAGTATCCAAGAAAAATGGAATGCGATCAAAGGCACATATAAAATAGTTAGCAGTAGTGTACTTGGAACCAGTAAAGGACAACATAAAGAGTGGATAAGTGGCCAGACCTTAGAATACATCCAAAAGCGAAAGGAGAAAAAAATCTCATCAATAGCATTAGATCAGAACGTCAAAAGATAAGGCAAGAAAAGAATATACAGAACTAAACAAAATGGTAAAAGAAGTGCTAGAACAGACAAGAGACAATTTATGGAAAGACAGCAGAAATAGCAGAAAAAGCTGCTAAAGTACATGATCTGCACACACTGTACAAGATTACCAAACAATTATGCGGAGGTAAAAGACACAACCATAACATGCCAGTCAGAAACAGCCTAGGACAACTGTTGACAACAGAGCAGGAGCAGGATATGAGATGGACATCCCACTTTGAAGATGTGCTAAACAGACCTGATCCTGAACATCCACGGATATCCCACCGCCGCACAGGATATTGATATCAACCTCAAATTGCCAGAAAAGCAAGAAATAGTAAAAGCTATTGGGTCCTGAAAACAACAAAGCACCGGGAAATGATGAAATGACAGCAGAGGTTTTCAAGATCGATCCCATCTTAGCTGCAAACATATTAGAGCCATTGTTTGCAGATATCTGGGAGAAAGAAGAATTGCCTAAGGATTGGACTAGGGTACTGTGGTGAAAATCCCCAAGAAAGGAGACCTAACAGATTGCAATAACTGGAGAGGAATCACGTTGCTTTAAATCCCAAGTAAGATATTCTGCAAAATTATCATAATGCGAATACAAGAAGCAATAGATAAGTGTCTACTAATGGAGCAAGCAGGATTTAGGAAAGGAAGAGGAACAAATGAACATATATTTACCCTTCGTAACATTTTAGAACAATGTAGCGAGTGGCAAAGGACTATATATATCAACTTCATAGATTTTGAAAAGGCATTCGACAGCGTCCACAGAGACAGCCTATGGAAGATACTGAGACAATACGGCGTACCGCAGAAGCTTGTCAACATCATAGCCCTCTTCTATAAAGATTTCTCCTGCAACCTAAAGAATTCCAACAAAACATTCCCAGTAAAATCTGGTGTAAGACAGGGATGCGTAATGTCCTCTCTTTTGTTTAGTATTACAATTGACTGGGTGCTAAAAATGCCATAAAACAACAAGCACCAAGAGGAATAAGATGGACCCCTTCGAGATGCTTGAGGACCTGGACTTTGCAGACGATATAGCCCTGGTGTCACACAATATGAACATATACAAGAGAAAAGTACAATACTTTACAGCACGGCAAAGACAGTAGGCCTCAAAACAAACACAGGAAAACAAAAATTATGACAAACAGTGAAATCCAACAACCAGTAATGTTAGAAGATGAAACACTGAAAGGGTTGAGCAGTTACATATCTTGTAGCGTACTGACACTAAATGGTGGCACAGAGGAAGATATAAAATCACGTCTGAGTAAGGCCAGAACCGCTTTGCCAGAATGAAACCAGTATGGAAGTCCAAAATCTACAATAGGACCACAAAGCTTAAACTCTATAAAAGCATTGTTTTGCCAGTTTTGCTCTACGGATCGGAGTGTTGGAGGATGACCAAAGGAGATACTAGCAGGCTGTCAGTTTTCCACCACTCTTGTCTTCGCAGAATCTTGGGAATCTTTTGGCCAGTAAAAAAATCCAATAACCAACTACTCCAAGACACAAGACAAGAGTCAATGAATGACATACTCAAAAAGAGAAGATGGAAATGGCTCCGACATGTTATGAGAATGAGACAAGAAATGCCTGCAAGGATAGCCTCACTTGACACCAGAGGGAAAGAGAAAGAAAGGCAGACCACGGACAACATGGAGGCGCATGATGGAAGAGGAACTGGACACCGCATCTCTGAGTGGGGCTCTGCGCTGAAGGTTGCACGGACAGGAGAGCATGGAAAGTCCTTTCTGAAGCCCCATGTGTCACTAGGCATGACGGGATTAAGTAAGTAAGTAAGAGCACCAATAGAGCATCTATGATATCACTGAGATTTTCCTGTGTCAGAAAAGAGTTCAAAGCACACATGGTAATTCTTAGAAGTGCAATGATGATGGTTCTATCAATAAATCAATCAGTCTATATTAATTAAATGCCTGAGACTAGCATCTCCAAACCTCAGAACCTGTTTCCAACTAGACCTATCCCAGCAAGCTCTTCCCAGTTCTGTATCAAGCTTTCTCAAGTCTTGCATGTAGGTATCCTTGTAGCAAAGGAAAAACCATTACACAGTACTTCAGCCAGAAGTCTGTTTCTGTGCAAAATATTTTTAGTAATCTGTAATCTGCCCTCTTTCAGCACCGCACAAATGACCCTACCATCATGGGGATGGAATGACAATGCCATGAATCTTAGCGTATTTCAATACCTCATTGTTTGTAACTCCAAAAGATGCTGAATATAGACCTCAAACAACATATATGTAATATGCATGGTCCACGACGCTGACGAGAGTAAGGACATGTTTGGAAAGATGTGATCATTCTATTCAATACACCCCAATAAGCTACAAATCCTATCTTACAATACTAACTCAATACACATATTAAGAGAGCATTATGAACATACAGACAAACCTTTTCCTTATCTTTTTTCTTTCCAAGAGTTCCTTTATTACTCTCCTTGTCTGTGTCCATTTCTTTCTGGTACTCAATGGGACCTGATACTGTCACCCTGAAATAAGGTAAAAGAAGTAATAAAGATGTTCATTAATAAGCAGATATATGAAAAGGATATATAAGATGTCTGTTAACAAATATAGAATAGTTAAGAAGTTACCTATTTAGTTAACAGTGCAAGCGTTGTTATAGAATACTCAAACAACATTAGAGATATCATAGTACCAACAGGGAAATTCTATCATAGCCATGAAATAGAAATCCAGACAATAAAGGCAACAATTGAGAAACTGTTGAGCACCAAGTTCGATCCACAATTTGTGGTGCTTTTGGCATGCAAAATCAACACTTTAGTCCAGGAAATTGCCAGGTCTACATGCTTTACTGTCTGAAGTGTGTAATCATCATAATGTCACGTGGTGGATACATCAAACTGTGGAATACCATAAAATGAGACAGCAGACCAATTGACCAAGGAAGGTGCTGCAGTTAAGCAACTAGATGTACCAGTTATGTATCACCAAAAGATAAGTATGATTCAATTAATCGAAAGCCACTTTCTCATATTCACCAAAGAGCAATGATGATAGTCCTATCTATCAATCAACTCAGAAAATCTGTGTATCCATTTTCATCTGGGTAACTAAATAACTATCTATACTGGGGATGAATGAGAGCCGCAGTTGCGTAGTTGTTAGTCAACTCGCTTCTCAAGGCTGGTGGTCTGGGTTCAACTCCCGACGGCGACTGCTCTCAGGTCGACTCAGCCTCAACTGGGTACCAGACATGCTCTGGGAAAGTAAAGGTGGCCGACGTGATGCTGACCACATCACCCATCATGTGCCGACGGTCAATGAAAAATGCAGGCCTAACACTGTATGCCCTATATACCACAAGGTATGAAAGGGTTTCTTTACTTTTTTACTTACTTACTGGGGATGAACACCATTTGATGTTGCACAAATCTAGTTTACTGCAAGTGAGCAATAGTGTCTCCTATCTTCACAAACAAGATATGAACAGACACATTCTGTATAACTACTTACTTTGTTTCCTTCTGTCCTTTCTTCTCTAAACAAAATACAGTGAGAGGACCTGATATCTGAAGGTGAACACCTGTATACCATCAAAACAACAAAGTAAACACACAAGTTTAAAAATATGATTATAAACAGTAAAACCCATAAATAAGAAACATGACTACAAACAGTAAACATAGTCTTAAATATGACAGTAGTTAAGGTTTCATAGTCACAGAGGAAAAGAGGAATGATGAAGCCAAAGAATATCTGGTGGAGAACAGTGGAAGAGGAGGTTAGAGGTCAGAACTTCATTGGCAGAGCTGAAGAAGACGGCTCCTTTTCTCGCTGTCGTGTCCAATGATCTATCTGTGTATATATGGGTACACTCGGTCAGGGTATGAGGTGTCAATGTGTTCTAGTGTCTTTACTCTCAAGATGGGACCTGTTTTTTCAGCCATTTTGTCTACATCTGGAATTGTTGTTATCACTGTGAAGTTGGGCAGTAGGTCTGTGTTGTTGTATGGTAGTATCATTGTTGCTGGGTCTTTTGAGAGAATGTCTGTGCTTTTTTTGCAGAGAGTGATTTTGACAAGTGGTGGAAGCTGTGTCTTTTTATGTGGACTAGGAAATAAAAGTAAGCGTATTAATTATAACCATGTTGTATGTATGCATTTCAGAATAAATGTTTAAGAATAATCTTGCAAATTTTCTGGCCGAACACCATAACAAATGAGGAGCTTTTGAAAGGAACAGACTGTGCATCCTTGGAGACCATCATTAAGAGACGAAGGTGGAGGTTGTTTGGACATGTATGTTGTATGCCAGTGGGAGCATTGCCTGGACAAAGGAAATATGGAGAAGAACGGAGGAGAAAGAGTTGAAGGAGTGTGGTCTGACATGGGAGACGGTTGGTAGAAAGGCAGCAGAACGGTAACAATGGAAGTCTCTTATGGAAGCCTTCTGTGTCAATTGGGATACGAAGAGGATATAGATGTATGTATGCAAATAATGTGTTTTATATACCTTCATTACTTATGGGAGGCACAACCTGGCCATTAAGAGCTTCAATTAAAGATATTGCCTCATATCCCTGTGGAACTCCTTCTTGGTTCACTGGATTTTCTTCTGTGTCCGACTGTTGTAAATGAAATATGAATCATGAGAGAATGGTATTGGTAAATTAATGAATCAGAGAAGTAGGACTAAATAAATACAAGTAAAACTAAAAATATAAAATACAAACAAACAAAAATCATCAGCCTGTGTATCTATGAGATCAAGTACTTGAATATGTAGAGCAGTTCACATATCTTGATGGTGCAATTAACACTTTAGAGTGGAACAGATGGAGATGGTATAAAAGCATGTTTGGGTAACGTCAGAGTTAGCTTTGCAAGGAAGAATCAATCTTGAAATACAGTAAAAAATAATCAAGTTAAGATTATATTGAATCGCTATCTCACCAGTTCCACTATACAGATAGGAGAACTGGAAATTATGTCCACATACTTTCCAGATGTCATCAATTATGTCTGTGTATAATAAACATTTTCTGAGCACATAAAGTATTGAACAGTAGACTTCTCACAGGTGCCAGTGTGGAAAGTATGGTAAATATCATTACAATATATATGAGACTACAGTAAAACTATTTGATTGGCGAAACACTTAATCACAAAGTACTGTAGTTTTACAAATTACAAAAGCAATGACAATATACAGCAATGTTTCGACCAACAAGGCCTTTATCAATTCATTGTTTAAATATCATAACAAAATGTGTTCAATTTCACAGTGGTCATGGATAGCTCTCAAGTCGTCCCAGCTTCACCTTGGTACTAGAAAAGTACTGGGAAGTAAAGGTGGCCATCGTGATGTTGGCTACATCACCCATCATGTACCGACGGTCAAAGAAAATATGAGTCTACCACCATATTCCCCAGTATACCTCGTGGTATGAAAATGTGTTCCTTTATATCTGACATGGAAAACTGCGCTTACACTGCATAAAAAAGCACTGCATGATCAAAGTCAGTTCAATGTTTAATTAATTAATCAACTATTAACCAACATTAGTTTTTTTTTTTTTAAATACATGTTACACAAACTTTTGTATATGGATGTACAAAACAGGTTTAGAAAGAATGACAAGACCATATTGGTTACAATAAGCCTCATAATGTAGAACTGAACAAACCTGTGGAGAATTGGTAGAGCTGGGAACCACCTTCTTTCTCATAGCCCTAATCTGCAAAAGAGCCCGAAACTTGACTCTGCAAATTGGGCACATGCTAGCCTGGTAGCGCAGGGAGTCGGCACAGCTGCTACACAGACACAAATGTCTACATGGCAGGATAAGTGTGTCCCGCATGTCTGACATACAAATCACACACTCAGCCCCACTGTCTTCAATCTCATCATCTGGATCAACATCCTGAAAAGAAGTTAATCTGTAATCAAATGTTGTTGATGAAAGTCCAACAATCTACCATCACAAAACTTGCAAACCTGCATTTTGTCAGATATTCACAGATTCTTAGAAATAACATGTGATCTTTTCTTTTCTCTAATCCTGTTTTGTTTCACAGCATCAGGGTAAGAAGAGATTTATAGAACAGGCTTCTGTGTTCTCTTCATACACAGTGTTATTCGTCGCTGCTGTAATCTTGCAGGTCCTTCTTTTGCGTGGGTAACCTTTTGCTCTGAAGGTTGTGGGTTCGAATCTGGACAGAGCCATGTTATTTTTCATAAGATCCCTAAGATTGTTTGGTGAAGCTACGGAGTTCATGCTTTGTGCAACACTTTGCAAATGGCACGCCATTTCCGCAGACAGGGACAGAGCCATATGGACTAAGACCCACTGCAATGAAGTCAAATCTTTGCGCATAAATTCTTTTTTTTTAGTTTTGGTCGACAAACTGATAAAACTGTTCCTGATTCAATGAACCAGATAAAACAAGCAAAACCATTGCAAGAGTTAGGGAGATAAGTATAGCATTTCAACAAGGTTTGTCACTAAAGCAGAAAACGTTTGAATGACTTTTAACCTTTCATTGTGTCGTCCTTCTTTTCCTTGTTCGTCCGCTATGAATTCAGGTATAGTCACGGTGACTAGTATGTCACCTCAGACTGATTTTTGCATATATGTTTGCATTCCCTATCATCAGTGTATAGTCACAGCGACTAGTATGTCACCTCCGATTGATTTTTGTATGAAGGCTTGCTTTCCCTATCATCAGTGTCCCTCCCCATTCAAGCGAACCTTACTCCGACTCTAAAGATTGGGTTTTCATGATCTACAGGGGATATAAACTTGTCTAAACAGCTAGGAAGTTAAATATGAAAAGTAACAACAAAAAGCTTATATGTACCTTCATTCGTTCCATGCCTTTGTTCTCAATGCCATATATTTCTTGCAGTAGGTAGCAGAGGCCGTCAACCACTTGTTTTTGCTTTAATGGCTTAATAGCATAACTCCCTTCTTGGCTCTTTTCTATTACTGCGATCGTAATATGTGCATGACCAGCATGTTCTTTACAAAACAAAGAAAAACTATATTATGTACTTTTAGCAACATAAAAGAATAGATTATTCTGAATGTATAATAATTTAACTACAACAGGTCCTACAAGATCTTCAAATCATGGAGCACTGGTTCATAAATAACATAATGTCCCGGAAGATGAAATATTTCGGCCATGTGTTTAAACATCAGTGGTTTGGAGAGAACGGTAATGGAAGCCATGGTTCCTGGAATACAAGGCAGGTGACAACCAAGACAAAGGTGGCAGCAGGACATCAAAGAAACCTTAAACATGGCGCTGGAGGAGTGGGAGAACTTGCTAGAGACAAAGAGTTTTTCAGGCGAGCTGTGATGAAAGTGACGTTCCACAAGGGACATGCTAATACTTGAGATCAAGATAGTACAACAGGTTCTCTTGGCTAAGTTAAAGCTCAAAAGTAAACAAAAAAACATTTCAAATAAACTGCAAACAGAGTAACAACTACTAAACAAATTAGTTGACTCCACACTAAACCTCATTTTTGTTGACCTTATGTAAGTTTACACTTTTTTCCTTGGTCCTGGTATGGAAATCTATTTGTCATCTTTAGCAGTTCTGTCTCTCCATAAAAGGTGTTTGTAATGCAGGGAATGGGTAGTATATCATATCAGACTATGATAAGGTGGTGTTTAACTATTTCATTCTGTCTATTTAGGCCTGTACTCAAATAAACCTTATCAAAAGAATGAGACAATCAAGGTTCTTCAGGAATATAATGCAAATAGGAGGTTTCAAACGTTTGGTGACAATGGGTAAAATACAGGGAAGGAGAGATTGTGGAAGGTAGAGGAGAAGATGTTGGATGGTCTGGCATCGTGGTTCGACAAAAGATTGGTGTCAGAACTGATTAACAGCACCAGGGAGAGATATTGTGGAGAGACATGATCACAGTATTTACAGTATAGTGTATGGTCTGGTGGCACTATGTGGTGATCTTTGGTGAATCTTCAAAACTGATAAAAAATTAATGATGAGACCTGAAGAAGGTCAAATGTTAGAAGTGCAATAAATACAATAGCAATGAAAGCAAAACCTAGGATATGAACAGGCCATACCAGATATCTACGACTGAATGATAGGACCATCATCATTGCACTCAGATGAATAACCAAATGTGCCCCTACCTCTCTCTCTCTCTTACACATGAAGATCTTAGTGGCAGTGCCCAAACTCTGTGGCATCGGCGAGGGTTCCCGGTGTAATTCAGAAGATGCGGAAAATTATTGTAGCATTTTATTTTAATACTTTTGCTTAATTTTGCCAGATCGGATCTGCAGTCTTCTTTCATTGATTTTGAAATACTAAGGGTTCTTTTATGTGCTCAAACTAAATACAGAACCTATGTTTTATCGAATCTCTGATAGGACTAGGAACCCGAACTCGTGAAAAATATCCTGATGGCTCCACACAGGGAACTAAACAAGTACATTTGAAGATAAAGGCGAGCTTTTTAGTTCCATGTCACAGAGATACCCAAAGATGTTAGAACTTTTCAAAAACTGTAATACTAATTTTATAGGTCCCTATTTCACACATCTAGCAATGTAAAATGTGACTGAAACATGACTGCAATTGAAAAGAAAAGGAAACCAAATTTGTGTATTAACTTACCTTCCTCTTCCACTGTACAGTGTATAGCTATGGGATAAACTTCTTTGTCAAAGACGTACTGCCACTGTTTACAAAAGAAGACATATTAAATTGATTAGAGTTAAATATATGAGAGCTGTGATAGCATAGTGGTTTGTGCTCTCTCTCTCTCTCTAGAATGTGACACAGTCGGCGATTAAGACAGCAACAAATGCACACCATTCTTCTCTGTTCTTGGCTCTCCTCTGTATTGTGTTCCATT
The DNA here is from genome assembly GCA_020796225.1 of Arion vulgaris. Taxonomy (NCBI): domain Eukaryota; kingdom Metazoa; phylum Mollusca; class Gastropoda; order Stylommatophora; family Arionidae; genus Arion; species Arion vulgaris. The sequence goes on along the minus strand of CM036757.1, from coordinate 28,420,677 downwards.
TATTTCTTTCAGTTCTTGTTTTACTGTTCTCCTCTAGGTTCCTCTGATGTCCATCTCATTGCAGTTTTCGTAACAGATTTAGTCTCCATGCATATCACATGTCCGATCCATCTCCAGCATCTCATTTGGATGATGGGGCTCATATTCACATGCTGACACTGTGTAAGCAGTTCTTGGTTAGAGATAGTATTTGAGTGGTTTGTGTACTTGATTGGTATTCGCATGGTACCAAATTAAATTTTCCAGTTGGGGTGATATTTTTTCAAACTGCCTCAGGGCGACCCAACCTCAACTGGGACCAGAGAAATGCTGAAGATGAATCTACTTTACAACAAAAATCAATATTTTTATACACTACTACTTTGACATCATAAATCAAGCAGCCTTAGCATTAGTGTGATTTACGTCACATCTTCAGCACCATTTGGAGCTCTGGTGCTTATCCTTCGGTGATGTGTCCGGTTTCAGCCAGCGTTTACTCGGTTCGCTATCCGTTCTGTAGCCATCTAGTGTTTTTACAGTGTGGGATAGCTAGCCCCACGCTCAACCTCCTTAGTCGCCTCTTACGACATGCGTGGCAGGTAATAGTGATTCTATTCTTTACACCCCAATTTGGGCCCTGGTAACCACTTGGGCGTCGCGAAGGAGATCTGAGCACCTATGGACATGTCAAGAGTGCAATGAAGATATTCCAAACTAAAACAGGAAACATTTAATCATAAAATGTTTCTTTGTACCTCTTCATCTGGAAACTTGCTGGGATCTATTGTATGGGACGGCTGACTGAAGTTCTGACCTGCTCCTCGTTTGTAGTGATATGTCTCAGAGCTCATGCTACTATCTTTTGGATGGTATCTATGAAATAAGATATACATTTTTGCTTAATTTGAATATTACATCAGAACTATAAGTTGCGTTTCATGTTTTTTAAGCACAAAATGACCAAATATTTCAACACATCAAATCCCCATCAAGGTCATCTCCTTGATGTGGAGATAGAGCTTTGGTACAGCCACCAGTTGCTGGAAACTAAATATGGTCATGCCCTCTTACACCCGAATAACACCCCAGTCTTCTCTAGCTAGTCAATGTGCTGAAGGTGAAGGCAACCAGCCAAGCCAAGAGGTGCACAACAGCTTGTGAACCAGCCAAGAGGTGCACAACAGCTTGAGAGTCTGCCAAGAGGTGTACAACAGCAATCTGGATACCATGCAGAAATGCAATGGAAATATGTCTATATCTTTAAAACAGTATGGCGCTCGCCCTGTGATGGACACTCAGAAAGGTGCAGTACCTGGTACTGGGGCCAAAAGTTCCCAATCCTTACTACTAATGGAAGTCTGTCTCAATTGCCCCATCGAGCCAAGAAAGTAGAGTAGCTGGCCAAAACAAAAGACAAGCCCACTTTAAAAAATATTGCACTGGAATATTAGAGAAGGCAACAGCAAAGTATTTGAGTTTTTATATATCTTGATTGCAGAGCAAATAGATGTGTTCTGCTTTCAAGAAACGCACCTAAATAAAGATATAACCATATACAAACCCCAGACTTACCTGAAGTTGACACCTGACTCAAGTTGTGCCAGAACAAACCCCTGTAGAAAAGATCCTGGACCACCAGTACAGCATATATATTTCTCTCTACGTTATATGTTATGTAGGACCTGCAGGTATTCCTCCATACCGCTCTGTCTCTGGGAACTCGCTCAATCTCTTCCACAGGATTGAGCTCTGTATTTCTACCTCTCTCAGTAAAGTTTTTCAGGGTTTCCTAGGCATCCTCTCTTTCTTGAGCCCTTTGTCTCCCACTTCAATGCCTGCTTTGTTATTCTTTGATCATTTCTTCTCGAAGTATGGCTAGCATATCTCCATCTTCTCTATCTTATAACAATTGTTACTAGTGGTTGACGACATTTCTCTGACTTTTCATCAATCTCATGTTTTAGGAGAATGAAAATACAGCCCCATTATAGTCAAACATTAATGCACAAAACAGGTATGATTTACAGTTATATTAACCCTTACTCTTAAGAAACTGGAACCTACTTTGTTTTTACTATGAGACTTTTGTGGATTTTGTGACAATTTGTAGTCTTTTTTTAAATAAATTAACAAACTCGATGAAGACCTGTGCTCCATTGGAAGTTGAAAGGTGAACAAACTCGATCAATTATACTTGTAAATAAATCAGTTCTTCTCACAGTCCTAGCAACTGGTTGCTATGGCAAAGATATATTTTGTTGTTTGAGAGACAATGCTCTTGAGTTATTATTGACTTATTATAGTTGTTATGTCTTATCTCCATATTTTTGTAATTTTCTAGTTGGGTGCAGTGTTCCTTCAATTCGTATGTCTGAGATAATATGTATGGTTGAGTAAAAAAAAAAAAGTTGCAAAAGCAAGTGAACTTTCAATGTGGATATACCACTTAATCTAAATTTTAATGTTCAGTTGTCTTAATCATTCCTCCAAATTTGTTGCCCTAGGATGAACACAAAACCACAAATTATGTTACTACATACATTAATTTTGTTGTATTCGATTAATTTTAAAAGTACTTACACAACATGTCCACAGACAACCTCCTCGGCTGCAATGTGAATTCTGATAGCACAGCGCACATCAGAGTCTAAGATAAACTCAATATTATAAGGGTTGCCGCTCATATCCGTACTGCCATCCAGAGGCACTTTGTTTGGTGCAGAAGCTCTGTAAAATGAAGCAACGTATAATGTATTTGGCTGCATATATTTTTATATATCTAATGTTAGATACTACCATAGCCGGTGTTTTATCTCTTAGTGGTTTTGTGACTTGCATGCCATGATCACATGACAGATTGGCAAACACAGACCTGGGAATAAGGAAAGGAAAACATGAGACCCAGACATTAAGAACAAAATGGCAGTGGGATGGGAATACCCTGGGGAAAACACTGTCACATGTCACTAGACAATCATTTGAGTGGAACCCACACAGAAAACAAAAAAGGGGATGCTCTAAACAGACCTGGTGACAGAGTCTTCTCAAGGAACTGAAGGATATTATCCTGAGAAGTCATATATAAAACGGCCAGAGTCCAGGAAAAACATATGACAACTATTGAGGTCCCATGTTCCACAAGAAGCAGAGAGGAAAAGTCAGTAAGTCATGTCATAATCACCTCAAGTCACGCCAAGGGAATTTTAGAAGAGTTGATCTACATGGGGAATGGTACGACTAAAGCAAATATCTTGTTCTTCTAGATGGGGTGGTTGTAACATAAGGTCAAGAAGTTTTTTCTCTGTAAAATATGCAATAATTTGTGAAGAATCACTCTACTCTCAGTGTCTAACAAAGTCCTTGGCTCATACAAAAACTGGAATGATACAAAAACTATCAACAACAGTACATTCAAAAATATAACAAGAGTATACAGCTTGCTTCAAAGAAATAGATGCTGCAGAAACCATCATATTTTTACCAACAGAAATATAAAAAACCAATGTCAAAATGGTAGAGAGAAATGTGCATACATTTTATCAATTTTGTGACATCGCACTTCTATCACATAAATGGGAAACAGGCAATAATAAAGTGAAATGAACAATTCTGCGCCACAATGAACTTACAACATTTGGAGATCCTCCTATTACAACACAAAAGCCAAATTAATGACGAATGAGAGCTGTGCATTTAAAGTACTTCTGAATCAATATGAATGCTGGAGAACAACAGAAAAGAATGCATCTAGAATGTCATCATTTCATAAACCCTGCATAATAAACCTACTTTCTCAAACTTGAAGTGCAGACAAAGCTCAGAATATTCTCCATGTCCAGAGAACAGTTTCGCAGAGGCCATCCTTTCCAGTAGTAGCTATAGGAGTAATGCAATGACAGATCAGATGTCCATATCCCTGTATTTGTATGTGTACCCGCTTTGCACTGTGCTGCATACTTTCTTTGCAGATTTGGCTGTGTTTTCTGTATGGGTTATTTTACCTAGTCTACTCTTTACCCAAAGGTGGATGCAAAGCAACAGGATGGATTGTTTTATAGAGGTTCCTTTTCCTGTGGCTAAAGGTTATAAAAACTATTGATACTATAATTTCCTGCTACTGTCCATATGGAGTATTTCAATGGGGACCACTAGTGCCCAACATCCTCCTACTTGGAATGATTTATTTTTTTGTCAGTGACTTATATTTATTCAATAGGAAATTGGTTTAGTTCGCAGCTGATACTCCGGTCTGGAGGACGCCCGCTCATCTGCCACACACCATCCAGCGTGGAAAGATTTTTGTCTGCCACTGCTCTTTACACTCACAACAAAACTGGTTTAGACCACAGTTGATACTACATGTCCAGAAGCCACCCCACTAAACACCATAATCTACGCACCATCCTGCTCTGGAAGATTTGTTGCCTGTGACTGTTTCTTTCAATAGAAACGGCTTAGATCACAGCTGATACACATGTCTGGAGGCTGTCCAACTCACGACTGGTTGCTAGTGGGTCTAATTTTGTCTCTTATTGTGCACTTGCAGTTCTTCTAAGACACCTCATCTCACAGCTTCTACCAGATTAAATAAGATCAGAAATTTCTATCTTTTCTGATGCTGCTTGCTTCAGCTCAAGATAAGAAGAGATTTCAGAACTGCTTTGTCTGCACTTCATAAACAGTGTTTTTTCATCACCTATTATCTCTGAGGTTCACAGTATCTCCAGTTCAGAGTATACAAGCACTGATAATGAAGATACAATAAAGCTCATAATACAAGTACAAACTATACTCCGAATTCAATGGAAAATTCAACATACTTGACAAGTCTTAAGGAGTCTTTGCGAATGTAAACAAGACTTTTCAATGTCTTTTAGGATCATTCCGGTTGGAACAGGATATGGAAACTGCAACAACAAAATGATTATATTATTAAAGTCAGTTATCAAAAGAATTGTGTTTCTTTTTCTTCTTGTTCACAACACAGTTGTTATTTCTACATAGGAAGCTCAGTTCTTTGGATGCATGTTACTGGGGTTGAAAGTTCATGAGAAAAAAATGTATATGTAATCTCCTTGTGATTATCATGCTGTAATTGAAATATATAGATCTTGTACGTTATACATTACATCGGGCCTGTGCAATGTCTCCATACCACTCTGTCCTGGTATTTCTGACATTTCTTGCCTCTCAGCAAAGTTGTTTCAGGGTTTCCTAGAGCATCCTCTCTTTTTTAAACTTTGCCTCCACTTCAATGCCTGCTTTGGTATTCTTTGATCATTTATTCTTAAGCTATTCCCAACATATCTCCATCTTCACCTCCTTATAACAGTTGTTACTATTAGTTGATAGACATTTCTCTGATCTCATCCTTCTCCTGAATTGTCCCATTTTATGTTCATTATTTTTGCAGACACCTATTTTCAAATGCATTTTTTAATTACTGGCTATGCATTAATATACAAGGAAGTCTTAAAGCTGAACCCCCAAAGTCTCCATACATTTTATAATAAAAATGTTTCAAATTTTGAGCTTTTGTGAGAGTACATACACATCACGATATTCTCATATTTACCAAACCTTGAAAATGGCTCCTAAAGAAGGTAAACTTGGTGGTTTGAAGAGAAAAGAAGAATATGTTAGAATTCTATGATATACTTGAAATAATTAAGAAACTAGAAAGTTGTGTATGTAATGTTATTCTTCTTGTGCCAGCTTAGTCTTTTACTGTTGAAATACTACTTGTGAATTAGAAATAAAGACATGACAGCAGAGCACCTACTGCAAGACTGCCCACTGCTAGCAGGCCTGAGAAACGAAACCTGGGAAAATACCGAGCTAAATGAGAAGCTCTCACGCTGGACGGAGTTTAACAACAGCAGAATTTATCGGAAATCTGGTACATCAGTCTAAGCGTGATAGATCGCGTGAGAGAGAAATAAAGAGAAGCTTCTGTTTTTACAGCATTTGAAAGACAAATAAATGTGATGAAAAATAAACGTGTGGAATAAGATACATTTCCAGGAAATTAAACCATCCAACTAGTAACTATGGCAAAACATGTAAAAATAAAGTACTGTAGTTTTACAAAATACAAAAACAATACACATCAACGTTTCGACCAAAAGGCCTTTATCAAGCAAAGGATACAAAGAGGTGAAGAAATTACTTACACGGCATACTACATATAGAATCAGACAATAAATTCCTAACAGCCTAAAATGAAAATATGTGACTAAAACGAATAACGAAACAAAATAAATACAAAAAGAATAGCATTATATATTTTAAAAGTAGTCATGGGAAATATAAATACACAACAAATATAACCTAACTACGTCACGACGAATAGTTGCTGCAAAATGGTGAATAATATCATTGATATAAGAAGGAAGACCGTATAACTGTGTAGAAATGGCAAAACACGTAAATCAAAATACTGTAGTTTCAACTACAGTAAACCTCGATACACGAACTCGAAGGACCGAAAAATCACGAGTTGTTAAAAAATTTGTGTTATCCGGGGACTCAAATTTTAGCATTGCAATGCAGTACAGTATTAACCATATACAATACAGATGCCATCATAGAAACACTACTACCGTAATTAACTTTTAAAGAAGTACTCACGTATCATTTTCTGCAGAAAAATTCCTATATTGCGCTGTTGCAGACGGAGCGAAAGTGCATAGTAACTTCAGGCCAACTGTAGTATAGCTTCCAGTAAACCTAGCGGTCATTTCAGCTGTTGTAGCAAACCGTCTAAAGTGTCCAAGGCCGTTAACACTTCCTGGCGGGTGGACGGTATACTATTGTCTTCATCACTTTCTTCTGATGATATTTCTTGCACCTCACACAAATTGCTTGTACATGTACATAAGATTCTCTGGAGAAACACGGCAACATCACATCTGCACTAATGAATTTCTCAAAACTAACTCCAGGGTTTGCAACGTCTTGAAGAATATCCCATCTCATGAGAGGTGGTGTCGATGTCACCATCTAACTCTTCGATAGGATTAGTGTTGCTATGTCTCCAGGCTCTGCTAAAGCAGTTCTGCAAGTGTTTTGATGGCACAGATTCCCAGGAGACAGCGATAGCTTTTATTGCATCGAGCACACTCCAACTTGGGGTTATCAGTGTATGTTTCAACAGCGCAGATTGCAGCTCTCACAAGTCGCTAGATAAGCACTTCTTTCATAAGAGCAACAATGCCTTGATCTAAAGGCTGAAGACTTGTTGCATTTGGGGGGGGGAAAATTGAACCTTTACGTTTGTTAAGTTCAGATCATGTATTTTATGGGCCGTACACTTGTCCATTGTCAGAAGAACATGCCTATTCTGAGTCACCATTCGACTGTTGAAATGAAGAAGCCACTTACGAAATGATGTGCTTTATCCAAGCTTTTTATCGTGAGAGTAGATGCAAGGTAGAGAATCCATGTTCATGTTTTTAAAACAACGTGGTTTCTTGGACTTGCCTATCACCCATGGGCGGTGTTTATCACTGCCGTCTGCATTACATACAAGGACAACAGTTAGACGTTGTTTACTGTGCGCTCCACCATGGCACTTGTTACCTTTTATTCCGGGTATGACTTGAAAAAGATTGTAAAAGTCCAGTTTGTCCATATTGTACACGTCACCAGGCATACTTTTCTCTCACTCCATAAAATCCATGCAACCAGTTGTTTGTCCCTTCTTCATTAACTTTATTTGCTTCACCACAAATCACTACTGATGAAATTGAGTCTCTTTTTGGAACCTGTACAGCCAACCAGCGGAACAGCTGAAATCTTGAATATCCAAATTTTTGGCAATCTCATTTGCTTTTGACTGAATTATAGGTCCACTTAAAGGTACATTGGAAGTGCGCATATGGTTAAACCATTCTAGAAGATAGGTTTGATATCTTCGACTTAGCACTCTGAAGTCGCTTAGATTTGTTAATGGAACCTAATGGAACAGCATTAAGAATTTTTTCCCTGTCTTTAAGTACTGTGGATAAGGTAGACTTGGCAATTCCATTCTGTTCAGCAATTGTCTTTTCTTCAATGCACCACGGTCTACTTCGTTTAGAATTCTTAGTTTTGTTTCCAGATCTATACCTGTCTGCTTCCTCTTAGACATGACTCTTCAACTGACTCTATCTAACTTTCCGTCCTATCTGAATATTTTCTCACCAGATTTTTATCAACTGGAATTTCACTTTCATTTTCACTTTCTCCTCCCTTCTCTCCCCTTCCTGCCCAAAACCATACTTTACTTCTAATTGGGTGTTCTGGCTATAAAATTCTCGTACCTTAATAAAATACAGTACCCAGAGCTTTACGATGTAACCAATCCTGGAAACAACGAATTTAGTTCCGACAGATCTGGTATCGCACCTTCCGGGGACTATTCATCTTTTCCCGCTGTCCGAAAATGCTTTGTGTACATATTAATGTCTTCACCTATCTCGCGTCTATCTCAAACTCATGGCATTCCTTTTACACAAACTGGACATCCACAGGTAAATGAAACTGTTAGTGTTACCTTTCCGATCACTAACAATGAAAGGCTTTTAAGGTGACAACAAACATTGTGAAGCTTTGGAAGTTCGGGTTAAATGAGATAAAATTGGCGGAGGGACTAAAATACAGTTCGTGATACACAGAAATTATTTTACTGATAAGAAATAGACATTTATGACGGGACCACATTTTTTTCTTGTTAACCGGGTGTTCGGTTAAGCGAGTTCGTAGTTACGAGGGTTTACTGTAGTTCAAGCTGGTAACTACAATTATAAAGACGAGCTAAGTTATCTGTGATGTGTCAATATTGTTTTCTCAGAAGTCTGGCCGAGTGGTTACCGAGGCCCAAATTGGTGCAAAAGAATAGAACCACTGTTACCTGCCACACATGTCATAAGAGGCGACTAAGGAAGTCGGACGTGCAGCTAGCCTACACCGTAAAAAACACCTAGGTGGCTACAGAACGGTGAGCAAGCCGAGTAACGCGGCTGAAACCGGATAAGTACCGGGCTCCAAGTGAGTCTGAAGTTGAGCGTAAACACACCAATGCTAAGGCTGCATGAATCAGATTTCACATGAATAGAATTTATGGGGAGATCTGGTACATCGGTTTCGGCGGTGATCGCGAGAGAAGTCTGGGACTTTCAAAGAAACCCAATGATACAATCAAAAGAATTATAACTGATAAATAATTTTTTGAAATCGGATGCACATATCCTAAACACGTAGAAGTCTATGCGTTTAGGGCCTACCAAACCAATGTGCAACGTATACATGTTCTTGGCAAAGATCAAACATATCACAAAGAGTGATTAAAATTAGTCGTAAAGAACGAACGCAAAGAAGAAGATAAATAATTTATAACAATACACAACTGCCAAATTAGTAAAGTAGAGAACAAAAGAAATCATAAATGAACTCTCAGAACTGTAGATAAGCCAGAGGATTATAATTTATGAACAATTTATAGTGTACACTATTGCTAAATCCTTAGTAATTACTTCAGATTGCAAAACAGTATTAATAATATAACTACATTAATAATAGAAGATGGAGATATGTTGAGCATGCCTTGAGAAGAAATGATCAAAGAATACCAAAGCAGACATTGAGTGGAAGCAAAGGTTCAAGAAAGAGAGGACGCCTAAGGAAACACTGAAACAAACTTTGATGAGAAAGGTAAGAAATATCAGCCCAATTCCATGAAGAGATTGAGCGTATTGCCCAGACAGAAGGTATGAAGAAATTACTTGCAGGCCCTATGTAACGTATGTACAAAAGGAATATATATATATTTACAAAGAAACAAATAAGTATCCATAATTTCAATAATCAGAAAAAAACAACCAAGAATTATTATTGTTGCTAGTACTCATAGCAATTGTAGGTGTACTTACAGGTACTGGCTTACTACCAAGAAAATTCAGCTCTTCGCTCTCCCCAAACAAGTACTCTCCTGGTTGAGGTGACTCAAACGCTCCTCCCATAATAAAGTGAGTTCCAAAGTAGCTACCTGATCAAAGAAAATTATTTTAAGATAACAATATGGGATTGTAGCAAAGAATACTTCAAATATTTATGTACTGTTGCTGGAATCCTTTCATAAATTATGTGCTTGTAGTGTTCAGTGGCTTTTGACTTCTTCCTTTTTCATTCACCTGCTATGAATTCAGGTGCAGACAGGGCGCCTGGTATGGTGCTTCTGTGAAGGCCTGCTTTCCTTTTAATGAGCTGCAATTTGTTTTGTTTCTTCTTCTGCGATAAAGTTTCCTATTCTCAGAGGTCTAAACAGCGAGATGAATTGCCTCCATGAATCTAGTTGTCAGCATGTCTTTGTGGGTGCCCCACAAATTAACTTTCAGATTACTCTCACAAGGCCATGTTTGAGACCTCAAATCATTGATGAGGGTGCAGGTTTGAAGGGTGTGTTCAGGAGTCTGGGTGTGCTTTTGGCATGTGCATTGGTCAGTTTGAAGTTTATGGTGGTGTGCTTGTATTCTGCAGTGTCTAGGAGCCTAAAGATGTTGATTTCTTTCTAACTTTAAGATGGGGTCTTGTAGGGTAACTGCTACCTCTTCTATGAGCCCCTGACATTTGCTTTTCCCTTTGATGAGTGTTTTTGCTTCTTCAGTGAGATTCTGTTTGGAATTGTTCTTTTTGGTGCCTACTGTAAGTCTATCAGCAGCCTTGTAACCTGCACTGCCACGGTGTGCTGGAATCCATTGCATGAAACTTTTTGTTAGTAGACGCTGATTAGATGTTCAATAGCAGTTTTTGTTAGGAGGTCCTCAGGCCCTTTTTTGGAGAGCTGACATGCATGGAAGTATGGTGTGAATAATTTTAGTATGTCAGTCTAGAAGATTATGAAGAGTGTTGGAGACAGAACTCCTCCCTGTGGGGCATCTGGAATAGAAGATTGGTTCTGCTTGAGCCTTATTTATGAGGACTAGTCGGTTTTCTATTGTCCAATATTTTACTTCCTCCCCCCCAGTGAATCTAAGATTGGATAGCCACAACTGGGTGATTGACAGTCTCCTACTATAATGTGATTTGTCTCTGAAAGTGGAATTTTCCTAAGGTTTAGTCTTTTGGTGTTTGGGTGATAGAAGTTTGTAACAAACTCGGTTCTGGTGTTGTGTGCAGTTTGATGATGAGATGCTCAGACTCATCCATGTTCTGTGTGATTTCTGTAGTGGGGATATAATTTTTGACCATAGTGATAATTTCACCTTTGTGACCAGACCTGTCTTGTCTAAAACATTCAAAGCCTCTGATAGAGAATCTACAGTTTTCATTCAAATATGTTTCCTCGACACACAGAACATTTATATATTCTCTTTGAAGAAAGTTTAGCAGCTGTAATTTTTATTGAAAACACCCATAATTTTGATCAAATTTTTTAGTTTGGTAAATTGCTGTACTCTGCTTAGCCCTGGTTCAAATATTTGCAGTCATCATCAGTTATGTTATGCGATCTACGTCATGGCACACTGGGCATTCCCATTCGTGCTCTGTCCTTTGCTGCAGCAGCCATCCCAAAGTCCATTTGCTCACCATACCCATGAGAAGTTGATTAGTATACCTTCTCTCTCTACCACGAAGACTACACTGTATGGCCTGTCCAAACTTAACGCCTAATTCTCAAACTCGTTCCAGTGTCTGAGACTTGCCCATGCCACATAAATGAGAGAGTACCACATTGATGAATCTTCAGTGATTCTGTTGTGGAATTGTACTTTTTTGGTGCCTACTTTCGCAAGTCTATCAGCAGCCTTGTAACCTGCAGTGTCCTGGAATTCATTGCAGCAAGTCATCATCAGTAGTCTTTGGTGGACCCTTTCAAATATGGGGGTTCGGCTAGTCGAGTCTCCGCTTGCCTGTTGATGATCCACAGTGGCACCCCATGTGAGAAATAGTGAGATATCTGAGCAGTTATTAACTAAGGTGAACACATGTAACATTTATATTGCTAATTACTACTAATACAATTCATAATATATGTAATGTACTCAAATTGTTATACTTAGAAGTTAGGTACTACATCTAGTATATGCTGAATATAATATTGTATCATTATCATCATATATTATTTATGATATGTAGTCTGCTGTGACTGTAGAGTAGTGTATGTTCAGCTCTGACAAACTTTGAATTCACAACTCAAACTACTGGTGTTGCAAAATGTGCTATTTAAATGTAAGAATTTACTATACTGTCTGCACAGTAAAGTAAGTAATTATATTATTATACTCAATAATACTGTTAAATTACAGTGTACTCAAAGTCAAGACTCAAGTCATTCTCATACGTCCACCCTAACAACAAGTCAACAGACCGAGTTTTCTAGCTCTAACTGTGTTGATTTTACCTGTTTTAGGTGGGTATCTATAAGCACTTTGAGAAGAGGCATCCCCACTTTCTTCACCGCCACTTCTGTTCCTTGTTAAAGTAGAACCCATTTTTAAAAAACTAGTAGTTAATTCTTGAAAACAATATTACAACACTATTCGTGATCCTCCATCTTTCTCTTGCTGAATGTCCGGAAATTACGACATTTATTTTGATTGCTTACGTCATATGGCACAATATTTCGGTCATATATATTTTTATCTATTTTGTTCATCTATTTTGTAAACATCGTATACAGCTTTCACTACTCGTTTTTTAATAATTCTTCAAAGTCATTTACATATGTACATGTTAAAATAATGATGTGTACAATGTTTGTTGACATGCCGGAAGAAAGCACTTCCTTGGACCCTATTACATTTTCACCCTCTCTGTAACTTATTTCGTAGGACCAATAAATATCGCCGTTACAAACTGAAACTCTTGTCCTGTGTTTGTTGATTGGCTTACGCGTCTACCACCTTGATGTGTTTACAGTCTGGCAAAAATAGATTCCTCTGTAAAACATAATACTCACATTTGTAGTACATCATGGATAATTTAAAACAGCAAGTAATGATAAATCAGTTTGTTCATGCAGCAGGATGTCACGCAGAACAGGCGAAACAGTTTTTACAAGCTGCTGGATGGCATTTCGAGGTATGTTATCCGTTATCGCACTAGCACTTTCGACTTTGGAGATGTAATTTGTAAACATGGCCGAATTTATATTTATGTGCAGATAGCATAGCGTGCTACTGGCATTCGGCTTGTATTAATATTATTGTAGATTATTTAAGTTTTAATTGTAAATACGACTATTTTGTTGAATCTTATTATGTTGTATCTGTCTATTTTTACCCTTAGGAGCTTGAAATCTTTCGTTGTTAGGCCAGGTGTGAAATCAATGTGTTGCAGACGACTACAAAGTTAAACAAAGTAAATTAGTAATATTAGTACTAATAGTATACTATGATTATTCTATTATAACTATATTAATACTTAACTAGTATATACTACATTACTCATTACTGTTACTACATTCGAGAGTGAATGTCACACAGTAACACATAATATAAACACAGAGTCAGTCTATATAAGAGTATAGTATTGTTAGTCCAATGTTTCGTTGTATTATCCACCTCTCTGCGTTCCTGTCTCATCAATTGGTGTAGACGCAAACTGATAATTGGTGCTGTGACTGTGTGCATCATTCCATAAAACTATAAGACTCTCAAGATGAAATAACAGTGAGTAGCTACTGTTTCTCCACCCATATATTTGATGGATGACATGGTTCCTACAACGTATACAATAATGATGATTATATTTCTTTCAGTACTTTCTGGTAACATGAATTTTATTATTCAATTCATTTTGCTGGCTGATTTTCTCAAGCATCTTAAACAGGACTCATGTTTGTCATTGTTAACAGATAGTTGGTATGAATGTGCTGTTTTTCACCTTCTGTTTAGCTGGAATGTTTGTTGTTTGTGTGGTTCAGAATCATAGACAATGAGCAAGCATTTGGAAGACATAATTAATGCCTTTGAGATGTAGATGTGCAGTAATATATATCATGGACAGACAAATAGAGAAGATCTAGAAGAACCAGTAATGAAGAAAGGATTGCTGGAGGAAATAACTTCAAACAAATAAAATATTGCAGGAAATAAAGAGACATGATACATGGATCAAAACCTTTTTAGAGGAGAAAGTTGAAGGATGATGAGCAAGAGGAAAACCAAGACACAAATGAGGGGGAAATATTAAGAGATGAACAAATTACAGCCTGGTAGAGTCCAGCTTTAAGGCAAGAGACAGTGGATGTTGGGGGTCCATTGCAGCCAACTTTAATATGGAGACAGCATCTGATGATAATGTTTAGCTTGCATGTTAATTATTGGGTACATAAGTAATTATGTCACTGTTGAATGTCTTGCATCTTATTTTGATTTCTCTATCAGATCTACCATCTTCTCAAGTATTAATGTTTAAAATCTTGTCAGGTTTCACCTTTTCCTTCTCTTATTCTATTATCAGCAGTAGGCAAAAGTAATAAATTGTTCATCATTAAACTGTTCATTTTTGTTCATCGTTTTATATTAAACTCTGCAAATGTTACAAGAACCTGTTTCTTAAATTTTCAGGCAGCACTGAGTATGTTTTTTCAAGAATCCTCTGTTCCTACTATATGTCGAACTTGTAATCGAAGTCATACTAGCGGAAATTATCCAGTAAGTTACTGTAGTTTAATACTTATCCAAATTCTACTTTTTCATTTATTAATGGCTGTTTTTATTTCCAAGATATTTATGTACACTCCCATTCCACCCTTCCAGGCTCAATTTAGAAGCGATGATTGTTGCCTATTGAGTATTCATCACCACACATAGACTTGACTATACTGTCTGTCAGTCTTCCTAATAATTACATAGTCAGGTGTCATTACTTTGAGTGAGGGTGCATCCAAGAGTATTGCGAGTAGGGAATCTGAATGAAATGTTGACAACAAGAAGTTTATTTTCTGCACAAGTCTCCAGTAGGAGTTCATTGCTGTTGCAGCAACCCATGCTGTGCTTTCAATAATACTTTTCTATGAGATGTTGTCTGAGCCTTTGTGGACATCTGAATAATATATAACCACACAAAGTGTCAGCAATTTGCACATTTACACTTATCTTCATTCCGGATACATGCTGGCTGGCTCTGCCACATCAGGGGGTCAGCCAATGGATAGAACTGACACTCTGAACACCCTCATAGAGTGTGGTTACAAAGAGGACTTTCATTTAAACCAATCCACGCCAACTGCTAGATTGCAAAAGCTTGGATTGAAGATTGGAGTGGCCAGAAAAGAACAGCACAACAGGTATATGAGTAGACTTATCATACATTGAACTGGTATGGTTAGTCGCTAAGCGCTGTTGGAGATATTGCAAAAGACATCGGAGCACATATGGACATGTCCAGGGTGCAATGAAGATATTGGAAGCTGAAACTAATTTCACTACACCAAGCAGCAGGATCCAGCAGGCTAGAAAAATAGCACTAGAGTAATGAGTTGATAATGAAAATAAATGTTTAGTAAGCAATGAGTACTTCCTCTCAAACAAACCATCATCTGAGATGCTCATTGGGTAGTAATGTGGGTTTGTCCATAATTTAACGAATGTAGGATATGCTTGGAGTAATTAATTTTGGAAGGAATGGAGCCTGGAAGAAAAACGAGAGGAAGACCTAGAAGACGATGGGTGCAGGATGTCATTGACGATCTGAGAATGACTGCTGCTGGCGCCGACTAACTTGCACAGAACAGAAAGTTTTTCAGGAATGCTGTCATGGGAGCCACGTTCCGGAAGGGACAAGCTACTTGATGATGATGAGGATATAATACACCATTCAGGAAGAAATTTTCTTCTGTAAACGTGGAAAAAATATTCAATGTCAAACTACACATAACAGTATCAAACTTTGAGGAATGAATTAATAGATCTATAAAATCACAATGTAACATGTTACGACAATATTGACAGTATGTTGTAAAAATATTTTCTTTTTAGTGTTTCATTACTTATATTCTAAGATTATTTAGAAATCTGAGTTCAAATCCAATTTGAATTTATTTATAAACTGAAGGTTTCATCTTATAATAATAATAATTCCTCTCGTACCGTTATACGTTACATAGGGCCTGCAAGTAATTTCTCCATACCGCTCTATCCTGGGCAACTCGCTCAATCTCCTCCATGGAACTGAGACCGATATTTCCTGCCTTTCTCAGCAAAGTTCATTTCAGGGTCTCCTTAGGTCGACCTCTCTTTCTTGAACACTTTGCATCCCACTTCAATGCCTGCTTTGATATTCGATGATCATTTCTCCTCAAGGTGTGCCCAACATATCTCCATCTTCTCTTTCTTATAACAGTTGTTACTAGTGGTTGACCAGACATGTCTCTGATTTCATCACTTCTCCTGAATTCGTTCCATTTTATATTCATTATTTTTCGCAGACATCTATTTTCAAATGCATTCAACTTGCTTTCTATATCTTTAGTTATTTTCCAACTATCGCTAGCATATGTTAGAATTGATACAACATTTGAATTGAAAATTCGTAATTAATACTATATAACTTGCAGTTCCATATTTTATTTAGACTTTTAAAAGCTGATGTTGCTTTGCCAATTTGTTTTCATCTTCTATCACCTTAAATATATTAAGAGAATGATATTATATTGTTTCAATTATATAGGTTTCCACAATATAAAGATCATTGTATTGTTAATTGTGTAGTCACACTGTAGTCCTATAAATTATTGTTTTGGTGTAATCATTTCAGTGATTATTTTAGTCCTATGATGTGTTCTTCCGCTTAAATTGTATCGCTTTCTCCCCAAAAAATTGTATTAAATTGGTATATCTTTATTTTATAAGTGTTTCATATAGTGTGGCCTTAATTTTATAGCAATGCAAAATTGGACTCCTGACTTTAACAACTATTGGAACACCTTTGACTTCACATACGTCTGCCATGTATGTGCACCTTCGACCTTAATTTGAAAGATATTGTAAATTACTATTATTTTAACTGCTTCTTCTTCGCCCCTAGAGAGGCCTAGGTCTGCAACCAAGGTCTTCCAAGACCTCCAAACCAAGGCCATTTTTTCCAAATCTCTCCACTTTCTTGCATTCCATTTCCAACTCCCGTCTTCAGGTGTTCCTGGGTCTTCCCTTACCTCTATTACCCTGGGGTTTCCATCAGAGGGCCTGTCTTGGGATGCTGTCCGAGGGTCTCCTCTGTGTATTTTATCTGCAACATTGTTTTAATATTTCAGTATAACATTTTAGTTCTTTTTGCATTGTTGGTATCGTTTCAAATGTGATTATTACAGTTTAATGAATTCCATCAAAATACTTTGGTTACATAATAGAAAAGTGTCATTGACTATTGTGTGAAATTTGGACAAGTATAAAAAAAACATCCAGGAACCGCTAAATATTTACTACTTGTATTTATTAGGTATTAAGAAACATAGTGAAGACCAACATCTATATTTGAATACACAAAAAACAGAAATCATGTCAACTGACAAAGCAAAAGGCTCACCTAACATCCAAGTAAACAATGAAGAACTCCAATGGGTAGAGAGCTACGAATATCTGGGCTCAATAATTAACAATAACGGTGACTGCTCCAAAGAGATCTCAAGAAGATTGGCAATAGCAATCAAGAAGTTAAACACAATGAAGAACATGTGGCAAAGCACTAGCAAAATACTAAAATTAAAAATATTGAGAGCATGCATTTTCCCAGTGGCTACTTATGGTTGTGAATCATGGACTATTACACAAAAATTAAGAACGAAAATCCAGTCCTTCGAAACTAAATGCTACAGAAAGATCCTACGAATACCATGGACAGAAAAAGAAAGAACACTGATGTCCTGAAAGAACTAAATGTTAAAGAGAATTGGCTGATAAACAACATACTATACAGAAAAATTACATACTTTGGTCACATCAAGCGTCACGATGGCCTGGAAAGAACAATACTAGAGGGCAGGGTCCCAGGACGCAGAGACAGACCAAGAAGAAGATGGCTACAAGATATTAAAGAAACCATGAACATGACAATCGATGAAGTGGGTGAACTGGCAAGAGACAGAGTGAATTTCAGATGTGCTGCAAAGAGAGCAACGTCCTATAAAGGATACGCACCTTGATGATGATTTATTAGGTTGTATAAAATGTTAACCATTGTTATAGATCAGGGGTGGGCAAACTTTTGTGCAGAGGGCCACATTGAAAATTATAAAGCTATTGGAGGGACACATATAATATTATGTATATTTTTGTTTAATTCTCGGTAAGTAATCAATTAAATATTTTATTGTAAACAAAGGTAGTTTTACATAATGTAGATAACTTCTGAAATAAATTATATTTCTAACAGACTTACACTATAACAGTATACTTTCTAATATGGATAAATGTGTTTGAGGGCTGCAAAATATCCAATGGCGGGCGATGGCCCCAGGGCCGTAGTTTGCCCACCCCTGTTATAGATAAAAGAAAATTACAACAATAGAGATGAAATGCCTGTGGAAAATAATGGGAGCAACAAGATAAAAATAAGACTAGAAACTACACCAGTGCTAGATCATATTAAGAAACAACAAACCAAATGATTCAGCCAGGTAACATGTTTACCACCCAACAGTACCCCTCAATGAGCACTACTAATCAGATATACTTGTTTCAAGGCCGAAGGCTGGCCATGCAAACGATGGACCTCAGAAATATCAGAAGCGGTGGGAACCACCATCCATGTACATGGCTCACACCAGGACACTTGTCAGAAGTCTTTGCATATTCTGATGCTGAAATGCAGAACAGAAGCAGAGGGAAAAAAGAAGATAGATAAATAAAACATAAACAAAGCAAACTGTAAATTTTGCAAAAACAAAGTAAACACCTACAACAACAAAAAGTATTCTAAAGTACAGGACTTGTCGATAAAATATACAGCTATGCTGTCTAAGATAACTAATGTGCCATTATGTATTTTGTTCTGTTTTATTAATTTAAGTGTGTATATTTTGTGTAACTTGATAAAGACGTTTTAGTTCTTTTTCTTCTTTGTGTTCGCTCTTTACAACCAATTTTAATCACTCTTAGTGATATGTTTGATCTGTGCCAAGAACGTGTATACGTTGCACGTTGGTTTGGTAGGCCCCTAAACGCATAGACTTCTACACGCTTAGGACACATGCATCCTATTTCAGCCAAACCTCCTTAGTCGTTTCTTACGACATACGTGGCAGGTAACAGTGGTTCTATTCTTTACACCCCAAATTTGGGCCTCGGTAACCACTCGGACGACCTTTTAGTTGAAGCTTAGACTTTGTCCATTTCTGTAATTTTTTATCTACCATACTTCATGCTTTGTTTATCATTCACTATTTTGTAATCAGTTTTACTGCAGTCTACCCCATTCTAAATCATACCATTATTACAAATTTTGTATCTATGCTCTTCAGCTGTGCACACCAGCAAATACACCAGCAACTCCGCCCAATTTCCCTGATGCATTGTCAGCACTAGCCAAATTGACAACAGGGGACAACAATAGAGGTTTTGGTGCATCACCTCACCCACATTCTCACCCGTATGCTTCACCATCGCAACAGCCTCCACCGAATATGGCCCACTCGCCTAACAGCATGCACATGCAGATTGAAGCTAACAGCAGATAAAGCAGCTGGACAGAAACCTACCAATTCAAAAAAATATGGCAGCTTGCTACCAAAATAACATTATACAATGCTGAACTTGATACATCTTGACCTTGCAGTGTAGATAGATTAAGAATATGTTTTCACACTCTTCATTGAAAAATGTGCACAAATTTGTTCTGCTGTGGCAGTGGTTGACTTCATTCAGGTTGTTATGAAATGACATAAAGAACTTCTAGAACTGATGCTCTCCCAACAAACTTCTGTGGTATATTCTTATCACTGCGTGATAATATATCATATCATATCTACACTAATGTTTTTAGAAACAAGTTATTTAGGAGGATGATGTAAATGGAATGAGTATAACATTTATTATGAAAAGACAAGTTTTGGTTCCTTTGACAAGAATGTGTAATATGGTTGCGGTGTGAGTTATGTACAATTTAGAACTAGTCACATATTATAGCTCACTTCACTGCTTTCACCCACTTGACATTTGTTATCTCTATCACTTGGATTTCCATTAAATGATCATAGTAAGAAACGTCGCACAGAAGTGTGGTTTTACAGAAGAATGATGAGAATCCCATGGATTGCTAAAATGACTAATGTTGAGGTGCTGAATGAGATCAAGACACAGAGAAAGCTTATCATCAATATAAGAAAGAGGCAGTCATCATTTTTCGGGCATGTGATGAGGGGTGAGGTTTAGAATACATTTTGACAACCGGTAAAATCGAGGGTAGACGAGACAGCGGAAAACAGAGAGAGAAAATTTTGGATAGCCTGACTTCATGGCACGGTAGAGCGTCAACATCTGAGTTGATAGCAACCACCAACAACAGAGATTTATGGAGATCCATGATCGCCGACGCCAGCCGGCATGGCACCTGATGATGAGTAAGAAAGAAATGAGTTTTTCAAATAAGACTTTGACTGTTATAACTAGTCTTAAACACTAGTTATAGCGCAAGAATTGTTCTTTTTTCAGTATACATGTACAGACTTCATCCTGGGTATTTTTTAATGGAAACAATAATCTTCCTGTTGATAGACGATGAAACTTTACAGAATATAAACAAATTCAAATTGAATTTGAACCCATATTTCTAATCATTTTAGGATAAGTAATGCTGAACGTAATGCATCTTGCCATGTAGATGGATTATGGATAAGATTTCATACTCTTCATGTATAAATTTGTTCTCCATAGAATTATTTCAAGAATAATCCTGAAGATGACCATGTAAGCTGGTACTTGTATGTTGATCACTTGTATGATATGTTCAATTGTCAATTTTATTGATGCCATAATGCCAGACATCAGAAGTTTCTATCTTTGATTGTTGAACATTAGTATCTCCATCAAGTGTGGTAGTAATTATCAGTCAGGTGTGGCAGTAATTGTCAGTCAGGTGTGGCAGTAATTGTCAGGTGTGGTAGTAATTGTCAGTCAGGTGTGGCAATATTTGTCAGTCAGGTGTGGTAGTAATTGTCAGTCAGGTGTGGTAGTAAATGTTTATCAAGTGTGGTAGTAATTGTCAGTCATGTGTGGTAGTAATTGTTTTGGGGAGGGTCAACTGCGGTAGTAATTGTTTTGGTAAGGATCCTTCCATGTTTGCTAACTCAATACACCACCCCCAGTCAGATTTCTCAACACTCTTACACAGGTCTATCTTTGTATAATGATTCCTGTATAAACCAATGTGAAGATGTGTAATGCTAGGATTCCTATCCATTTTGTTTTATTATTCAATACCATCATTGCTGCAAAGTTTTATTTGGGTCTGTACTTGTATTACTTTGGCATTTTTAACCTTTCTATTAAATGCTCCTGACTACCATGTGCAGTATGTTTGTAATGTAGGAAGACTCTGGTTGTTTTTTTTATATCTTTGATATAACCATCTAAATCAGTCATTTACATTTTATCAAATGTATCTGCTGTGTTACTTATTTCAGTGTGTATTGAGTCCATCCATATACTCACAGTAGGGTTAACTGCTCTGTTGTCCTTTTTCTCAATTTTTTTCTTATTTATTAACTCCTGGTGGACCAAACGCCAAACAATGTGGCTTTGGGTTGGACGCCTTTTTTACCAGGAGCCACATTAAAGGCCGTTTTTTAATTCTAAAAACAAATGACTTGTAAAATCATGGCTTTTGCCCTGGTTCACTAAGAGTTAAGGAGAATGTATATTTTTCTTTTGTGTTTAATCATTCCTATCAATTTTTTATTAAGTAGTCTTTGCCTGACATAGGTTATAAATATGATCAAATCATCTATGTTCGATCTGAAGCTGTTATTTTTGAAGTAATTATATTATGTCTGTATTAATTCATCTTGATGTCTAGTTGTATTACGTATTCTTTTATAACTGTCAGGAAAAGTTTCTTAAAATGTTTGATAATTATTTTTGTATCTTTTGTAGTTTTAGATTTTGAAGCAGTTTGTTGACTGAATTGATTTAACGTATTGGATTTTTACCTTTAATGTGTAGTAGTCAACTAAACAGAGCAACTAGATGATCTGGACTTCGCTGATGATATAGCCCTTCTGTCACATATACGAAATCAGATGCAGGATAAGCTAAACACATTGAATCAAAGGACCCAGCAACTAGGGCTGAACATTCATAAGGGAAAGACAAAGATATTGAGAATTAACCAAGCAAGCGACAACTTGATCTCCTGGGTGAAATCCCACTTCAAGAGGTAGAATCATACACATATTTGGGCAGCAACGTAGACAAAGAGGGTGGAACAGATAGAGATGTTAAAATAAGAATACAGTAGGCAAGAGGAGCTTTCATTGCACTGGGAAACATTTGGAAGTCAAAGAAATCAAATCTAGAACAAAAATTTGGATATTTAACTCTAATGTTAAAACAGTTCTACTGTTGGGTCAGAAACATGGAGAACAACTAAAACAATAGCGCATAAATTGCAAACATTCATCAACTGGTGTCTGCGCAGAATAGAGGGAATAAGATGGTATGATAGGGTCACAAATGAGGAACTTATGGAGAGAACAAGACAGATTCCAGTGAACGAACAGGTTAAAAAAGACGCTGGCGCTGGATAGAACACACTTTGCGAAAACCGGAGGGAATATAACAAGAAGGGTCCTTGCCTGGAACCCGCAGGGACAGCGAAAGAATGGGAGGCTGAGAAATACATGGAGACGAGGTTTGGAGGCGGAGATCAACAATATAAAGAAGAGCTGGAGGGAGCTGCAGGAGATAGCTAGAGATAGGAAGACTTTGGCATGAGTTGATTGAGGGCCTATGCCCCAACCCGGGGTAAAAAGGCAAAGAGAGAGAGAGTCTACTAAACTTTTCATCTTGTTAAATTGTCATTCATTAAGGGGGGATTCAGTAGTGTGGGGATCAAGAAGCTATTTTCGCTGTTTTCATGTTAATGTAAAATTTTTATAACCATTTTGAAAGATTATGACTTAGAATAGTATGGAAAAATGAGTTTTAAAAAATGTCAAAGCATTGCCATGGAAACAATACAAAATGGCGCCAAAAACAAAATTTCAAATTCCTACGGCTCTGAATCTAATGAATGTAAATGAATTCTGTTTTCACTCTAAGGTGTGCAATTGTAATATCTAAAATATTACACATGATCTATAGGATATATTAAATATTTAATTTTTATAAATTTTTGGGTCAAAATTCGGTCAAAAAAGCTGTTTTGGGGGTGTTTACCAAAATTCATAAAATGTAATATTTAATATATCCTAAAAATCATGTGTAATTTTTGATTTACAATTGCTCACCTTAGAATGAAAACATAATTCATTTATATTCATTACTTTCAGATCCTTAGGGATTTAAAATTTTGTGTTTGGTGGCCATTTTTATTGTTTCCATGGCAACGTGTTGACATATTTTTTAAAAGTAAACTTTTTCTACTCTTTTAAGTCATAATATCTCAAAATTGTAATACAAATTCTACATTATGAAAGCAACGAAAAAAGTTTCCAGACCAGAATCCTTCCTTTAAGGGGTCTAAAACCAAAGGATTGACTTCATTGCACTGGGTTTTATTCCATATGGCTCAGTACCTCCGCAGAAATGGCAATCCACATGCCGAAAGTATTGCATGAACTCCTTAGTTCCGGCAGCAATCATATTGGTCTCTGAAAAAAAGGCACTCGTGAACAGAATGGGGATGTCTAGATTTAAAACAAAGGCCTTCGGAATGCAAGGCAATGGCTTTAACCACTTAGATACAGATTGTCATTCATTTTATCTTGAAGATATTTCTTAATGTACTTGACTACTTCAAACTTGCAATGAGCTTATCGTTCTCAATTGTAATTACACAGAAATCATCAGCATGATCATAAAAAGTGGTGTTTTTTTTTTATTAGTGAAAATAATAAATTAATAGCATATGTATAAGCAAGCGTACTTGGTTCAAACCCCACGGTGGGCAAGTTTGGAAGCAAATTTGTTTCCATGGGATTTTTACAAAAGGTAAAAATAGACCTCACCGTTCAGAAAACAATAGCAAACTACTTAACACATAAGTGGTGCCTAGAAAATCAACGACTCGTTTACTGTGGTTGATGGCTACGTCCTTTGGGATATGCCATGATTTTCATTCATACCATAAATATATGTCTGCAAAAAATAAGGAATATAAAATGGGACAAATTCTGGAGAAATGATGAAATCAGAGAAACATCTGTGATCAACCACTAGTAACAACTGTTATAAGAAAGAGAAGATTGAGATATGTTGGGCATACTCTAAGAATAAATAGTCAAAGAATCATGAAGCAGGCATTGAAGTGGGAGGCAAAGTGTTCAAGAAAGGATGCTTTAAGTAAACCCTGAAATGAACTTTAGTGAGTAAGGCGAGAAAAATTGGACAATTCCATAGAGGAGACTGGGTGAGTTGCACAGGATTGAGTGGTGTGAAGAAATTACTAGCAGGCCCTATGTAACTTATAACGGTAGGAGAGAAATATAATAATAATGTCCATACCATGGACAGTCAGACAATCGGATGCAGATGCATATTACAGAAAAACAACTTCAAAAGACTAATAGTCAAATCAAATAAACAAAATATCTACAACATTCATTGTTCACATGGACATATTAAGAATGAAAGAATTTAGAAACCATGTGACCATAGGAAAATTCAGTGGGGAAAAAAGCAGAATGTAAAGATATGGGACAAATTTGAAGAGATAGATATTTGTTGAAGGAATTGATCATCAATGCAATTGAGATTGACAGAGGATGATGATAAAGTGGCTCATCATCATCAGGTGTCATGCCAGCTGGTGTAGGGGATCATTGATCTCCACAAATATCTGTCTCTGGTGTTTGCTGTCATCTCCGATGTTGCCTCTCATCCGTGCCATGAAGTCAGGATATCCCTAATTTTCTCTCTCTAACTTCCTCAGTCTCGTCTCCCCTTGATTTTACCAGTTGTTGCACTGTGTTCTAAACCTCCCTTTCTCATCACATGTCCAAAAAAATGACTCTTTATTATATTGACAATAAGTTTTCTCTATGTCTTACCTCATTCAACACCTCCACATTAGTCATTTTAGCAGTCCATGAGGTTCTCATCCCATGGAATTTTCATAATTCTTGATAAAGTGGATAGTAATGAATAATCAACTTTGTATGCACTCTATAGCTGTTGCAACATAGAAGTTAATATGTCGTTAATATCCCTGTGATAAGCGACTATTAATAAAAATAGAACAAAATGATATCAGTGATTGAGTCAGCCCAAATATTTAACCTTCAGCTACTGGGTAGTCATAGTGAGCGGGTTATCACATACATCAGCACTTGAATGGTTTTGACTGATATATTTGTAACACTAACATATAAATAGTCACTGTTGATCTAGCCTCAATAGTTATCATTTTAACATATATATGTGATTCTGTTGTACGCTTGTTGTTGGGAGTTTTTAGCCACAAAATAATATTGATATTTTATACTGTCGGTGTTGTCTGCGACTCATTATATATACTAAAGGCAAATGGTTGATTTCATTGCATTGGCATTATGGCTTGATCACTTTCCTGAGAAAAAGCATACCAATTGCCAAGAATATTGTACAATGCACAAACCTTTTAGTTTCAGCAACAATTCTATGAGATGTTCTGAAAAAAAATGCACCTGTGAGCCGACTGACACAGTCCGGATTCAAACCCACAACCTTCAGAACGCAAGACAAACTACATGACTACTTGCCACAGAGATCACCATTTTGTTATACTGAAGGCACTCAATGGTCACCTTTTGTGTATTGATACTAAAATCAATGAAGCTGCTACCATGATGCAGGTGCAACTAGAAGAAGACTCCTGACAGAATGATTTTTGTTGCTAAATCAACATCATAGAATTTCTGGTGGTCTGATAGATGCTCAGTTTCAACACTCATCCAATAGTAAACATACTGATGGTTCCTGTTGCTAGCTAGTTAAACACACTCTGCATTGTGTGCTGAGTCCTACTCCCACATGTGGTTCTAAATTCCTTCAAAAGCGATATAGTTCCGTCATCAATCTGTGCATCTTCATCCAGTAGGAAGTCTCTAAGTAACTGAAATACACACCTGCCTTATTCATCAACATCCAGCTAATGCTATTTTAACACAAGCCTGTCTGTTACCTCATCAGTATGGTGACAATTTGTATGTTTCAAGCAGTAGATCCATACAAGTCCAGGAAGGTTGGAAACACCAATAGAGGACATGTCTAGTAGCAGATAAGTTTGCCATGTTCCCTGTTTGGGTTGAGTTCCAGCTGTAATCACCTATGTTTATCTCTTCTTTTCAGATTGTGTCATCCACATATTTCTCATGTTATTCTTGTGTCCTTCATATTGTTAGTATTCTTTTGAGTAATTCAGGTCTGCAGTAACCTGCATATAGACTTTAGATTTTGCAATGGCATGACAGGAACACAGAGATATCCATGAACTTTATTGGTGCTACAAAACACTAGGAGTCTACTATTATCTATTTAATTTCTAGGACTTGTTTGTTTATATGGTTTTTTATGTTTTTAAGGGGTCTACTTTAACCTGCTTTATCTCTGTTATGTATTTTACATTGTCTTTTATGGGTTTCACGATATATGACTTGTTATGTTGTTGTAATCTTTTCCTCTTTCTTCTTCTTTGAACGCTCCACATCGACCACTTGTTAACTACTGTGTGATTTGTATGTGATCTGAGCCTAAGAGCGATTGTACATTGTGCCAGTTATGCGCCTACAAGTAGGCCAGCACATCCGATTTCTGCGATGCTTTTTATTTACTAGGGTAGCTTCCCTAGGATCCCTAACATCAGTCGCCTCTCACAACATGCCTTGTAGGTTGCAGTGGTACTATTCTTTGCTTCCCTCACGGGCCCCGGTACCACACAAGCATTCCTCTATCTTAATCTTGCATTTTATTTTTAGATATGCTAACCTTGCATTATATTATCATGAGAAATAAAAGAGCTATAAAAGACACTTCTGTTGAAGCATATAAGTTATTTGGCCACCTCCTATTAAAGTGACAATGAAAGAATGCGGATGAGCCATATTTTAAACTTACAGTTTGCTCTATATACAAGTATTTAGCATATGTGATAACTGTCTAAGACTGTTATAAAGAAGAGAAGATGATGTGTTTGGCATACTCTGAGAAATAAGGATAAAATAATCATAAAGCAGGCATTGAAGTGGGAGGCAAAGGATTAAAGAAAGAAAGGATGCTCTAGGGAAAAGCTGAAATTAACTATATTGGACTTAATTTCATAAATGAGATTGAACGAGTTGCACAGAAAGAGCGGTATGGAGAAATTACCTGCAGGATGGATTAGAATTAATATTGATAGATCATATATGTAGTTAGGACTCACATGAATGTTTAAAGATAGCATTTTCCTTGAAACTGGCCAGACATGCTTCATGGCATTGTGTAGAGTAACAACAAAATATCACCACTGTGCTCTGTATGTGGTCATCCTTCGCAGGGTGCCCCAAGTATTTCCACACTTTGTATCTCTGCCTCCACTCTTCTCTGCCAGGTTGTCCTACAGATGCAATACTTAATACATCATTTTTTTATTATTGTATCTTCCAAGTTGATCATACTAATTTACTCATTTCATATCCACTTTTAAGTGGATATATATATATATATATAATATATATGTCATCTATCACATTTTCATTAACTTTAATTGATGCCTATTTGTTAGTGATTATTTTGTTCCCAAATGTGTATAGTAATCAATATACATATTTGTCCTTCTTCAGATTTTGTGTTCATTCTAACTGTGTTATTAACATTGTAATTTGAAATTGATAACAAGAGATATCACACTGATAAAACATGACAGGATTTTTTTTTAAATGTCACTGATAAAATACTCCTAGTGTATTTTATTTGTAACTTCTAAAACTGACAATAACAATGGTTTGGTCAAGCAGTAATGGCACAGGTTTATTTCCTTTTTAGGATACAAGTTCTTCTTTGCATTCGGTTTTGTATGCTCATCTAAACCATGAGATGGGTTGCCTCTATGAAGCCGCATGTCAGTTAGAGTTTCTGAGAGTTCCCATAGCTTGGGATACAAATTCAAACCCTGGGAAAGTCCAGATTTTTTCTCTCTCTTAGTAGTAAAATATCAAGCTTAATTGGCATAGTGGAGACATTATGTTATTTTTAACTCTCACCAAGCCTAAAATTTGCTGTAACAGTTTCATATTTAATTTCATAATGAATTAATTTTCCTATGAGTAGACTTCTTGAGCATGGGAAACTGATTGCATGCTAAAAATAAATTGAAACAAAAGAATCTAGTTAGATAAACAGGACTCAAAGATGAATCCTGAAGTAATGTGTAGATGAGTAAATTAGAATGTGAAAGACCCAGGACCACCTGGAGGAGAACAGGAACTGAAAGAATTGAATTACAGCTGGAACACTGTACAGTAGATGACCAAGGACAAAGAAAAATTGCATACATTTATTTTTGTTTTAAGCATCGCAGGTGTCACAGACTAGAGAAAGAGATTGAGAGGAACTAACGGTAGAGGCTGGTTTGGTGTGCAAGCAATGGACTGAATCACTACAAGCGTCAACAATTTGCAGAATTACACTCGTCTTCGTTCCAGGGCAAATGGGTATTGATGACAATGAGATAGCAGACGGGCTGGCTGGTTCTGCTACCATATCAGGGGGTCAGCCAGTGGATAGAACTGACATTCTGAATGCCCTCATAGAGTGTGGCTGCAAAGATAATTTTCATTTAAAGAAATCTATGTCAGCTGATAGATTGCAGGAGCTTGGATTCAAGATTGGAGTGGCCAGAAAAGAACAGAACAACAGGTATATGAGTCAGTTCATCAATCAACATCGAACTGGTACAGCTAGTTGCTGAACGTTGTTGGAGATATTGCGAACGAGATTGTAGCACCTATGGACATGTCTGGAGTACAATGAAGATATTCCAAACTGAAACAGAGAAGAATATATGTTGCATGCTTAGTAATAACCAGTGACGACATTTATTTATTATAGTTTCTGTTTACTTCTTTCATGCTGTTTTTCCATTTAACAACTTCATTGCTTATATCATATTTTGATATCCATCTGTTATTCATCCACATTTGTTGTATTTAACGTTAGTAACTTGTTATCAATAACTTTTATTTCACAGAACTCTGTTACTGAAAGATGACAATTACTTCTGTTTGCTAACTATTTAGACTAAATTCCACTTTCTTAATTTTTCTTAAAATAATACCATTTAGTAAAATTCCTTCATATTTCCATCCTCTTAATTACATCGAGGGCCCTCGCTGGTTATTTGGAGTTTGTACACTATTTATGAAGCGCACACAAGGACTCAGTCTAGAAATCTCTTCTTATCCTGTCGCTGTGAGGCGAAATAGGATTGGAGCAAAGAAAGAGGCATATTGAGGAATACAGTGTTGGGCCTATATTTTTCATTGACCATCAGCACACAATGGGTGATGTGATCAATATCACGCTGGCTGCAACATATAAACATCACAATAAATCAATGAAACAAATCATATCATAAATATGGTGCCTATGTATTTTTCCAAATATTTCTATATTTAGCAGACACTTTTTTCAATGTAATTGTATAACTTTTTGTCATGAATGAAATCAATATTTAATCTATGCTCATAATATCATTGGTCTCATTCTTTCTAACTTAACATTTTTACCCAAATGTCGTAGTGCATGATTTTCTCATTGACTAATTACTATTTTATCCTTTCTCTTCATATTGTATATTCTAACACAACTTATTGCATGAATATATTCTGTATATAGATTATTGAATTGGTAAGTGTTTTTTTAGATTGATATTTTCAAGTACAGCCTGCATACTGATAGATAATTTACTCCAGTACAATTTGATCAATTGATGGAATATTATGTTGACTGTCATATTATTGTTGTGTTATTTTTCTTGTCAACTCTTGCTACCTTTCTTGTGCCGTGACATTTTAATGTTTAATGAGAGAGACACCCCAAAAAAAATACACAGAATCTATTTTTAAAAAACTATCCAAGCTTTTTGTCATTTTCTTTAATTTGTGTTTTGTTTCACATTATTCTTTATTTCTTTGTTTTAATTTATCATGTTGTCTTTGTAAGGTTGTGTTATTTTTTAGTTGAAAATTGTGTGCTTTATTGTTTGTGTTTTTGTATACAATCATCACCCATTTTAGACTTAACATTTGTTGTTGTCTGTGTCAGGATTTCAGTTCTGTCATACCATTTCTCTTATTCTTCGAATGCTCCATATCGACCACATGTTACACCCCTCTTTGTGATCTGAGCCTAAGAGAGATTGTACGTTGTGCCAGTTATTGCATCTACAAGTTGGCCAGCACATCCTATTTCTATTTACTAGGGTAGCTTTCTTATGTCCCTACTTCAGCCTTCTCTTACGACATGCCTTGTAGATCGCAGTTGTACTATTCTTTGCTCCTCTGCAACACACATGCACACTTCTCTTCTAAGGAGGTGGGCCACATTCTTTTCCTCTGTCTGCTGTGGACAGTTTTGTAGGACATGTTCTGCCATCATATGTGCCATTTCACAATATCACTGGTTAGAGACACATCTTGAATTTGGTTAAATATTTATTTTAATGTGACCTAATTTAAGATGAAGTGTGACTACCTGGTTTTTACCAGACAGTTGTAATATCTATCCATCACTTTGTGTTTGGGGTGGGATTTTCATTTTGCGTTGTGCTGTCCTTCGATTATAGTTTTAGCTTCTCATAGCTCAACAGTGTGGCGTCTGTGGCTTAGGGGACAGTGACTCGGTCTAGTGAGTTTTAATCACGGTGCGGACAGTTTGGTTGCAAATTGTTTTGCGTGGATTTTTACAAAAGAACGATGGCACCACCCATTCAGAAATCGATGGCAAACTACTGAACGTAATAATGCCTAGAAAATCACAAACAGCGTTTAAAAAGCTGGGGTTGATTCGCAAAGTCATGTAAAGGATATGCAATTAACTTTACCTTTCAATTTCCTCTTTCATTGGCCAGACTATCAACTGTTTAATTTTCCCCTAATGTTGCAATGATCAATAAATAAACAGTAAACGAGTATTAGAGACTTCCATAAAAACAAATTACCAAACACAGGATTTGAACCACAAACCCTTATTTCTTACAGCATCCATTGCCTAGCCATACAGACGAGTGTTTTTAAGTACACAACTAGCTATCTCTCCAGCTGTCTCTCTCTCTCTCTCTTTGCCTTTTTACCCCAGGTTGGGGTATAGGCCCTCAACCAACTCATACCAAGTCTTCCTATCTCTAGCTATCTCTTGCAGCTCCCTCCAGCTCTTCTTTATATTGTTGATCTCCGCCTCCAAATCTCGTCTCCATGTATTTCTCGGCCTCCCTTCTTTCGCTGTCCCTGCGGGTTCCAGGCAATCTCCAGCTGTCTGGTCATTGATAATACTCATTAGCTTTGGTGCTTCCTCTGGGGTTCTTAAAACTCCTTATTCTCTTCTAGTGTTGCAATGTGTGCGTCCGAGTGGTTACCGGGGCCCAAATTGGGGTGTAAAGAATAGAACCACTGTTACCTGTCACGCATGTCGTAAGAGGTGACTAAGGAGATGGGTCTAGTTACCCACCCGTAAAAAAAACACTAGATAGCTACAGAAACTACAACCAGGAAAATTCATAGCTCGCCACCCGAGGAAGAAGAAGGACCATGCAAGGAGGAGATCTGGAAAAGATGGGCTTGGAAGAATTTGGTTACGGATCTATGCTTCCCTGAGGCGAAGGGTAAAGAAGATGAACGTTGAAATGTGATGATATTCACTGAATCACTAAGCTCTGAAGAAAGTTATGAACCATCTGCCCCTGAGTTTCTCTCAGATCATTCACTTTGATGTCCGTGCGATAGTTCAATACAGTTATAACCAACAAAGTAGACAGCATCACTAGTTTCCCATGTGGTTCTCTATGACGAACTGATTAAGACGTTTACCTGTTGTTGTAAGAATGTAGGTTCGAATTCGGACTGGTTCGCATCTGTAATTTTGTCATGAGAGCCTTAGGATTGTTGCTGGAGTTACAGAGTTCGTGCTTTGTGCAACACTTTCTGCACATAGCGTGCCATTTCTGCCGACAGGGGCGGAGCCATATGGGGAAACCCGGTGCAATGAAGCCAATTGTATCTTTGGCAATTGAAAATCAATAATAGTAGGCTGGAAATCTGCTGCACGGCCGAAATTCATTCAAAATAAAACTCCTACACATGTTTAGTGTCTTCAAAATTACACCTTGAACAATTGATAATGCTAAGGAGTTTGTGCATTGTCGTCGAGATCTTCCTGTGTAAGAAAGGGATCAGAGCACATGTGGTTGTTCATTGAAGTGCATTGATGATGTTCCAATCAATCAAACCTGTCTACGTATATGGTGCACCATGAGTAGGTGAAACAAGGTCTAAATCCGTGTGTTGCTTGACGTGGACGTTTCCAGTGAATGATGTGATGATAATAATAATAGCCGTCCATCGCAAGTGATAATGACAGCAGCCTCAGACATGTGCTGCTGCACCTCTCTGGTGTGTGCGGAGGTGACTGTAGAGTCCAATCCTAGACACAATCCCCTACCACATGTGGGGCATACATGATCTAGGTTACACATGTGCGTGTTCTGTCTTCGCGCAGCTCGTTTTCTGTGCCTCAACGCACGATGATTCTCAGCTATGCGAGTTCCTCTTGTGTTGTTACATCGCGACATCTTCTTTGCGTTCGTTCTTTACAACCAATTTTAATCACTCTTTATGATATGTTTGATCTTTGACAAGAACGTGTATACGTTGCACATTGGTTTGGTAGGCCCTAAACGCATAGACTTCTACACGCTTAAGACACATGCATCCGATTTCAGCCAAACCTCCTTAGTCGCCTCTTACGACATGCGTGGCAGGTAACAGTGGTTCTATTCTTTATACCCCAAATTTGGGCCCCGGTAATCACTCGGGCGACATTTGGCGATCTTGCGCCATGGATTCCCAGCACGTGGTGTCTATATCGAAGCATTTCAGAGACACTTTAAGAGTGTAATGTGTTAATATTTCGATGATGACAGCATTACTGATAAACTGGCAACCTATTTTCTTCAGTTATGGAACCTTCACATCGATGCAAACAACTTGTAACTTACGACTACGACCCTCTTTGTGTACAACAATTCAATTCTATCATTTCTTCTGCATTCAGCTTCAGCTGAACTTCTATTCTTTCTAATTGCATATCCTTTACAAGACTTTGCGAATCAACCCCAGCTTTTTTAAACGCTGGTTGTGCTTTTAGGCATTATTACATTCAGTAGTTTGCCATTGCTTTCTGAACGGGTGGTGCCATCGTCTTTTGTAAAAATGCACGCGAAACAATTTGCAACCAAATTGTCCACAGCGGGATTCGAACTCGGAACGTCAGGGTTAATAGACCGAGTCACTATCCCCTAAGCCACAGACGCCACCTAAATTTCTATTTCAGCATAAAATATGTCGCGAACAAGACGTTGCGACCGAGATATTCACTTTGTCCGTCATAATTTATCTCAAAGCGTTGCTTCCTTATGCCAGGTTTCCACTCGAAACTGCAAAGGTAGGATAGTCTTGGCAGAGTTTCTCACACCTATTTTGCACCTTTTTTTGCAGGTAGGCTCTGAGATTACAATGTTTAGTTTCGAATATCTTGTGTCTATTAATTTTAGCTGTAGTGAGCTCGATCACAAACCAAGGATACGTGGTTCAAACTCGCGGCGGGCAGTTTGGAAACAAATTCGATCCCGTGAATTTTTACTAAACTTAAAAATAGACCTCACCGTTAAGAAAGCAATTGCAAACTACTGAACGCATACGTGGTGTCTATAAAATCAACGACTCGTTTATTGTGATTGATGGCCAAGTCATGTAAAGGATATGCCACTAATTTAATTCATTTCCAAGTCTTGTATGAACTTCAATGGGGTCCCAACCTGTGAAAGGTTGGGAACCACTGGTTTACACCCTGCTTCTCATAAACAATGCTGTTGTTTTGGGGTTTTATAACCACGCTGTCACAATTATTTACTACACTTGAGCTTGTGACTATGCGCATTCTAGACGGTGCATGTGTCTGTGAGAGAGATGCGAATAGCCAATCAATCACATTCTGTTCTTGCATCGAGGATTAGCTGTAATGGTTCACCATTAAGCTCTGTTCTTTGCTCTGACGGTACACAGACAGACTTTTGACTGTTCACCTCCAGATGTTTCCATCCCAATTGTATCTCTGCGTACCTTTGCTTTTCTACCTTCCCTTCCAAGATGGCTTTCAAGCGTGTGATGTCTCTTAACCCCTTCGCCCTTATATGTCAATATACTGGCTTGCTGTGTTTTTTCAAGATGACATAAAGTCGGTATATTGGTTAATTCAGTATACATTGCAATATAAATGCGCGGGGGTAAAAATACGGAAGGGTGATGTACGGACAACTACAAATCTGAGGTAGTCAGATCAGATCTTGAGAAAACCGAGAGGAGGTTGCGGTGATACTTAATAAATTGGCGTTTTATGATAAAGATACGTATGTATGATATCACATAAGCATGCAAATTGATATAACTTATCAAGTCATAAAAAGCTAACAAAAATCCAACGTTTCGACTATAAGTCTTTTTTAAGGACATACACACACAAAATGAATACTAAATAAACTAAATTATGGATCCAAATAGGATGGATGACTAAAGATGAACACGAGGAGTGACGACATGGTTAAAGTGATCAATATGTGCGAATAGTACTTTTCTGTTACTCAAATACCTGTTATTGCCTGGCTCCGAATATCACATTGTCATGTACACGCGGCTGTTACCGGCAAAGAAAGAGCAGATATACTTGAATCAACAGCACTGGTCATCGGAAAGTAGACAGAGAAGGAGAAGGGTGACCAGATTTTGGAAATACAAAACGGAGTCAATGAAGTCAATCCTTCGACTTTAGACGATTTAAGGAAAACAAGCATGCACACAAAATTCAGGCAAAGGCACCATGACTACGTATGAATTCATAACGGACAAACTAAAAAAAAAAGTTAAATTACCGTTTATAATTTTTTTTTTTCACCCGCCATGGCATAAAATTAAACAAAATATTTAGGTCGCATAAAGAGACATGACACATCGATCAAAACCTTATTAGTGGGGGAAAGTTGAAGAACAAGTCATGACGAACAAGCGGAAGACCGAGACAAGACGGCTGGAAACATCAAGAGATTAACAAATTACAGCCTGGTAGAGTGTAACATAAAGACATGAGACAGTGGATGTTGGAAGTCAATTGCTGCCAAGCTTTGATGCAGAGACGGTAATTATTATTATTACAAATGGTCAACGACTAATAAGTAGCGAGTATCTGTTGCAGAAGTAATCAATAGTTGCAACTATTTAAAAGTAATTGAAACACACTTCACTAGTGTGAAATGGGTCATCGTGTTTTATTTTCGACGTCAATCATAATATAAGTATTCTGTGCTCATTTCCATTGGCTGATCGTAATATAGTGGAAGGGAAGGTTTCGGTAGGAACATGTACGGCTGACTCGTTACTGTACAATGTAACGACAGTGAAAAGTCAGTGCACAAAAGTCGTTTTATGTAACATGCAAAGGAAATACGCATAGTCACGTGATTTATTGTTATTATGAAACTGTCATAACTATAACTATCATCGCACTACAGTAACATTTAGATAAAGAAATGGTAAAAGTTGGAACTCTATTATTATAAAGTGCCTCAAGCTATGTTCTCTTTATTTCAAAATGTTCAACATAATATATTTTCGCCGATAGCTTCAGATTTTAAAACGAAACAAAACATAATGATGTGTTCACAGCATGCAATGCACAGCAAAAATGTGTGCAGGATTAGATACCTTGTATTCTAAAAAAACTGATATATGCACACCACAAATTTGTGCAATGACTGGGTACCTTTATTCTAAACATGTTCTCGTGCTTACAGAACTCGCACACATTCACACATATCTGCCAGCACGTAATTAGAAATGCATTCTAATTCTAACTCAGTATGAATTCGCCAATGCTCTTTGGAATAGCAATTGACTGGGTTATGCGAAAATGCACAAATAACGCAAATATGGGCATCAAATGGGTTGATAAAATTTTAGAAGACTTTGATTTTGCCGACGATATAGCCCTTTTGAGTTCATCACACCAAGATATTCAAATGAAAACAAACCTTCTCCAAAATATCTCAGGACAAATTGGTCTCCAAATCAACACCACAAAAACAAAAATTGTTGACCTTACCAGCAGTCCAGAAAATATTCAACTAAAAACTACACTCTTGAAAAAGTCAAAAGTTTTACATACCTAGGGAGTATGATGACATCTACGGGGATACAGCGCCAGAAATTCCACACAGAATCGCATTGGCATCAAGTGCTTTTAACAAATTGTCAAATATATGGAAGTCCAATTCACTCAGCAAGCACTTAAAATTAAAGATCTTTAACTCTTGTGTGATTCCAGTATTAACTTATGGATGCGAGAGTTGGAAAGCAACAAAAGCTCTAGAAAGAAAATTAGATAACTTTGAGAATAAATGTCTTAGAAGAATACTGAACCTCAAATGGTCAGATTTCAGACCTAATACACAAATAAGACAAGAGACCAAGCAAGAAAATGTATCAAATTTATAAGAAAGCGCCGCTGGAACTACATCGGCCACACACTTAGAATGGATGAGAGAAGACTCCCTTACCAATCCCTCATATGGACACCAGAGGGAAAAAGAAAACGAGGAAGACCAAGAGAGACTCTGCGTAGAACCATCATCAGAGAAGGCTCAACGATGGGCCTAGTAAACATTAAAGACCTAAAACAGATAGCAACGAACCGCGAGACATGGAGAACTATGACCTCTGCGCCGCCCACAGGCCCAAGAGGAAAGACTAACTAATGAATTCGAAATATGTGTTCGAAAATTCATGGAATGTTTCTGTAATCGTCCATTTGTAGTGTTCTTTGAAATTCGGCACACCTGTTGTATCGTTTGTTTGATAAAGGCCTTTTGGTCGAAACGTTGCTGTTTATCGTCACTGTTTCTGTATTTTGTAAAACTATAGTACTTTGTTTGTACATGTTTCGCTATTTTACCAAGTTTTACTGCAGTCTTCCCCCTTTTTAGAAATATATAACGTGTTAACACGTCTTTAGCCCACAGATGAGAGATAATAACAGACGTGTTAATGCGTCTTTAGCAGTGAATGAGGAAAAAGTATTAACACGTCCTTAGCAGCTAAAGGGTTAATTTGTTGTTTGTCGATGAAGTCTGACATTATCTGACATATCAATAAGACAGTCAAGATTTGAACTGTTTTTCCAGCTGATGTAGCAGAAACAGGCATGTTTACTGTTTACTGTAAGCATTTATTTTCTTGATCAATATTTATTTCTAACCATCGCCTTAGTAACAAAAAATGTCAACATTATCTCAAACTCCGTTAACTATCCCAGCCAAACAAACGCCGTCAAACTGTATTGCCATTATTTGTACAGCTAGGACCATATATAGCAAACAAACGCCGTCAAACTGTATTGCCATTATTTGTACAGCTAGGACCATATATAGCAAACAAACGCCGTCAAACTGTATTGCCATTATTTGTACAGCTAGGACCATATATAGCAAACAAACGCCGTCAAACTGTATTGCCATTATTTGTACAGCTAGGACCATATATAGCAAACAAATACAATTGACTCCGACAGACCCACGTATTATTTCCCAAGCTATTTCACACAAGTCAATAAACATTAGATCATTAAAAAGAAACCCGTCTGAAAACGCAACTTTGAAGTTAGACACACACGAGTGCAGCAAAAATATATCATTCAAATTATCAACTATACACATTTCCAGTACAGCTGAGGTAGCCAACAAAAACCAATCTGATATTGATGTAATTTTAAAAGCAAATAATGTCTCAAGCTTATGTGGCTTTTCATTTATACTGTATATATTATGATCACCTACGCGGTCAGGCGCGGTACTTGATTGATTTATATATATACGTTTATGTTATTTTTGTCCAAACAAAGCCCTACATATGCAACCACAAGTCCACCACATAATTATAACTTTTCCGTGACTTAATAAGCATGTAAATATAATCAGGTATTCAAATATAATTGTGTTTTCATACTCAGTGACTCCATGAGCATGATTCGTAAAGTCGAATCAGGAATGGTGAGATGCAACTGGGTGGAGGTACTGGTACAGACAATGATCAGAGAAATCACCATTTTGTCCCTGGGCACGCAGGAGTTAGGGCTAATAACGAGCTGATAGATTGGCTGGCTTGGCTACAATATCAGAGGGAGCTGTCATGGATCGAAATGATATTCTTCACGCATTGAGAGAGTCTTTCCGAACAGAGGAGTTTCAGGGCTGTGAATCCCCATCGCTGACCAGATTGAGAGAGATGGGTATCCATATTGGTGCAGCCCGAAAAGAACGACATACTAAATATGCAAAGAGATTGATTAATCAACATCGAACTGGCGTGTTGGATCGCTGCTGGATTTGCTGAGGCGGAGATCGGAGCACTTATGGACATGTCCAGAGTGCTATGATGATATAGTTCTCATATAACTGATATAATCAGGTATTTTCTTTTCAGTCTGGTTCGTGGTCAATTTCATTTTTTGGTGTTCCTCCTCAGTGTGTCTCAGCGTGTGGTAAATAACGACCCTGGTTCTTTGTTGGTTTACTATTCTTGTTTGGCTACCAGCATAGAGTTCATGTCTAGCTATTTCAGGTCAAATGTGGTGTAGCTGGACAAGAACTCTATGCCATAGTTTGTTTCTATCTGATGCGAAATCTCTATACGAGATTTTTCAACCTGACGCTAAAAGGCAAACAGGATTAGAGAATAGATAGATAGACAGAATGCTGGAAAATGACCCAACATATAATAGTGAAACACGTACAAACAAAGTACTATAGTTTTACAAAAACAGAAACAGTGACGATAAACAGCAACGTTTCGACCAACAAGGCCTTTATCAACAAACGAACAAACAGGAGTGACAAATTAAAATGAAACACAAATGGACGACCAAATGCAAACGTATCTAAGGAAAAGCTGGAATAAAAACGAATAACGAAATGCACAAGGATGTGATTAAATAACAATTTCAGAATAAATGTTTAAGAATAATCTTGCAAATTTTCTGGCAAAATACCATAACAAATGAGGAGCTTTTGAAACGAACAGACTGTGCATCCTTTGAGACCATCATTAAGAGACGAAGATGGAGGTGGTTTGGACATGTATGTCATATGCCAGTGGGGGCATTGGCTAGGACAGCTCCTTCGATGGACAGCAAATGGGAAGAGAAGGCCAGGACGTCCAAAGGAAACATGGAGAAGAATGATGGAGAGTTGAAGGAGTGCGGCCTGATGTGGGAGATGGTTGATAGAAAGGCAGCAGAATGGCAACAGTAGAAGTCTCTTGTGGAAGCCGTATGTGTCAATCGGGACATGAAGAGGATATAGATAAATCTCCCTAAAGTAACAGTTCAGCTTATTTTGTTCCCTTTTAATAGTTCTTAACCTCTCTCTACATAAAATGTGATCTTCATGCTAAGAATACAGAAGGTTAAGTATTTTAGACACTGTGGTTAAACCTGCTGCCTTGCAGGTAGGCTGGGGACAGCGAACCCAGTAAACGCTGGCTGAAATCGGGCATGTCGCCGAAGGATAAGCACCAGAGCTCCAAATGGCGCTGAATGATGTGACATCAAAATATGTTCTTGGCAAAGGCTGTTTATATATTGCAATAAGAATTATCAAAATGGCCAAAAAGATCGATCGTGGGAGAAAGAGAGACACTATGGTAAAAACAAACAAACTTTGAAAGTATTTTTTTGAACCTTGGTACTTTATTTTTAACACATACAATTTTTTTTTTGTTCGACATACATCTTTAATCAACTGCATACACATTTTCAATCTACAGTACTCTGACACATACGTCTTTAACCCATAGTACTATGACATAATCATTACATCTTCAATACATAGTACTGTTACATAAATAGAAAATATAGGGAAATGTTAAAAGAAATTACATTTTTGGCTGGTAAATTTTATCCAAAATCTAAGGTAATCTGTGACAAATTGGGTAAAAATGTGACAGAAAATGCTGATATTCTAAATTGATGGAGAGAATACTGTAGTGAACTGTATGCTGAAAATATTGCTCAAAGTAACAATAGTGATAATAATACAGAAGAAAGAGAACCTGAACCGACACTAAAATCGGTCTAATGACGAAGGATTGCCTTCATTACACCAGGTTTCCCCATATGGCTCTGACCCTGTCAGCAGAAATGGCAAGCCACTTGCGGAGAGTGTTGCAAAAAGGACGAACTCTGTAGCTCCAGCAATAATCCTAGGGAGCCTATGAAAAAATTGCACATGGGACTCGGTCTGGATTCGAACAAACAACCTTCAGAACAACAGGCAAACTTGTTAACCACTTCGCCACAGAAACCTGATGAACCAACACTAGATGAAGTAGAATGGGACATAAATAATCTTAAAAATGACAATGCACAAGGATGTGATTAAATAACAATAGAGCTTATTAAGGCAGATGGAGCTTTAAAATGTGCAGTGCATTGTATAGGAAGATATTGTACAGTGGAATTTGGCCGAAAGAATGGATGAGAACTATATACTGTCATTACATTACACACTGCCATTACATTACACACTGTCACTACTGCCTGTAATACTGCTTTTTGGACAGTGTAGGACAGGAAGGACATGAGTCTTGTGGAATTGAATGAACACATGGCTAGTATAGTTGCTGCAAAACTGTTCAGGTTAGGATGTTTTCTGCCCAGTGGATACCGGGACCCAAATTTGGGGTGTAAAGAATAGAACCACTGTTACCTGTCACGCATGTCGTAATAGGCGACTAAGGAGGTTTGGCTGAAATCGGATGCATGTGTCCTAAACATGTAAAATTCTATGCGTTTAGGGGCTTACTAAACCAATGTGCAAAGTATACACGTTCTTGACACATATCAAAAAGAGTGATTAAAATTGATCGTAAAGAACGAACACAAAGAAGAAGGATGTTTTCTTTATGCCCTCAACAGAAAAATCTCCTTGCCCTTACCGTGGATTGAACCCGGGTCTCCCGCATGGGAACCACACTCTAATCCACTTGGCTTAATGTTCCTATATACTGTATGCCATATACTGTATATTCTAATTCCTCAAAAGGGTAACCTACAGAAATGCACCAATTACAAAGCAGTTTAATTAATTAATCATGTAAGATCCTACTTAAAATTATCATTGGAAGAATATACAAAAAATATATTAATATCGATCAGGGTGGCTTTAGGATAGGCAAAGGAACAAGAGTGTATATATTTAACATGAGGATCATAACTGAAAAACATACAGAGTACTAAATAAATTTGTATATTTGCTTCGTTGACTATTCAAAGACCTCTGACTGTGTTCAACATTATAGAAATTATAAGTAAATAATGATAGAGATGGTGTCTTCACCTCAGATAGTGCACATGATAAAAACACTATATAAAGACCAACAAGCAGTTGTGAGAGTAGAAAATGAAACATCAGATTGGTTTGGTATTGATCAAGGAGTTTGACAGGGTTGCATCTTCTTCACCTTATTTATTCAACATATAATGTAATGAGAAATGTTAAAGAAGCTGTAAATAAAGAACAGTACAGTGCTGTAGTGATTGGAAGTCATGTATTACCAGAGATAAGATATGCTGATGATGCAGTGTTTTTGTCCATCTCACAAAATGGTATTGAGAAATTAATAATGCCAATTCACAGAAACAACGAAAAATAAAACTTGCATCTTGATGGAATAAAATAACAAAATCTTCACAACTGATAAAACAGAAATAACAGCTGATATATAAATCATTATCAGGCATACATTGGAAAGAGTTGACAGTTTTGCATATTTAAGTTCATTGTTTACAAGAAGCAGAAATGTTATTAAAAAAACGAATGAACATGTCTGCAGAAATTAACAGAACTTCAAAACCTATGGGAGGGATTGATTGATTGGATTATCATCATTGCACTTTGGTGAGTAACAATGTGTACTCCGATCTCTTTTTTACACAGGAAGATCTCAGTGACAGTGCATGAACTCCGCAGCACCTGTGAGGGTCCCGATGTAATTTAGAAGATGGTGAAAATATTCTGTAGGAATTTAATTTATTCATCTTTCTAATAAATTTTGCCAGGGTAGCTGCTTTCCAGCCTGCTGTTCTCTATTTTAAACTGGCATGGGTTCATTTACGTGCTCAACTTGAACACTGGACCTAAATTTTATCATCCGTCTCCGATAGGAGTAGGAACTCATCTCATCTATATTGAGATTAGGGGTCTCTGGAACAATATCTTGATGACTCAACAAGGGAGCGAACTGAGTATCTTTGGAATAAGAGACAAGCACCTAGTCTCTTCACAACAGAGACCCCTGGGAGGGAACTGATTTAAAGAGAAAAACAAGATTTTTAAGGGCAGGCAAGTATTTTTCCGCATAGCAACGTATGACTGTGATGCATGAATTATTGATACCTGGTGAAAAATAAATTAATATGCTTGAATGTAAGTGCTACAGAAGAGCACTCAGAATACCATGAACAGAAAAATGAACAAATATGTCCATTTTGCAACAGTTTAAATTTGAAGAAAGTGGTTGATAAAGAAGAGAAAAATGACATAGTTTGGACATATAAAACAATATGATTCTCTAGAAAAGATCATTCTGAGGGCACGATACAGGGCAGATGAGGAAGACCAAGCAGAAGATAGGCGCAAGATGTTATAGATGAGTTGAATCTTACTACGGGAGATGCCAGACACCAAACACCGAATGTGGAGGCATTTAGAGCTGCTGTCATGGAAGCCAAGTTCTGACAGGGACAAGCTATATAATGATGCTGACTCTGACATTAACATTACATTTTCAATACGCTGGACACAAGCATTACATCTTCAATCTATAGTACTCTTACACAAACATCACATCTTCAATCCAGAGTACACCGACATAAACATTGCATCTTCAATTCATAACATTCTAATATACACACTACA
Source organism: Arion vulgaris (assembly GCA_020796225.1). Classification (NCBI taxonomy): domain Eukaryota; kingdom Metazoa; phylum Mollusca; class Gastropoda; order Stylommatophora; family Arionidae; genus Arion; species Arion vulgaris. The sequence continues at coordinate 28,377,303 of CM036757.1, read as the reverse complement.
TCTTCAATCTATAGTACTCTTACACAAACACTACATCTTCAATCCAGAGTACACTGACATAAACATTGTACCTCCAATTCATAACACTCTAATATAAACACTACATCATCAATCCATAGTACTCTGATATACACAATACAAAATGTATTTAAAGTACGGCTGCATTTTATGAGCTAAATGAGCTATTGCTTCACTGATGAACGGATAAACAAATACAACTGTACATATCTGAAATGCTATAAATCTTATTCCGTAGATGTACAGAAATACACACACACAAAAATAACATAATATATTTTGTTAAACAAGTAAAAATAAAATAATAAAAACAACAAATGCTTAAAAAAAAGTGTAAAGCTGAAAAAAAATATTTTCAATTTTAAAAAAATAAGCAGCCCTAATAATTATACGAGCATGCATAAGTTCCGTGAACGAAGTACCAATGTTCATGTCATGTCAGGAAGTCAGCAATTTATTCTCTCACAGAGTATTTTTGGCAATGTAATAATTATGCACAATAGCTACAAGTAAAAATTGATGTAGAACTATACCAAGCAACATAATGTCTGGTAAATGTTAAATAGTTATCATGTAAAGGTCAAATGGTTACTGGACACCAGAGAAGATGCACTGAAACTGAAAATCAATGCGATAAAAAATGGCAAGTATAAAAAACAGATATAGTTGAACACAGATATGAAACAGTCAACAAAATCACTGTATCTGTCAATATGCCTTCATTAGGGTAAAAAAACAAACGCAAAATGATAAACAATAATCAAAACTAGAAATGAAAATGGTATATAGCTGAGTCTAAAGATAAGTATTGTTTACCCTTGCAAGTGGTAATTTACCCTGATGAAGGCATACTAGCTGATACATTGTTTTTTTTATTGATGGGTTCAAGTTTCTGCCTTTGTACAACTGTCTTTGTTATATCTATTTTTATTGCTATCACATTATCTTATAACCGCATGTATACATCAGTCTCCCAAAGGAAACATGGAGATGGACAATGGAAAAGAAAATTAAAGAGAGTGGACTGATATGGGATACCATGGGTAAAAAGACAGCAATGGGTGGTATGCCTCTGATGAATGCATTGTGCTAATAGCATGAATAGGATATTGGTATACATACAAATATCAGCTTTAAAAAGTCAAAATAAAATATGGAACTGCAAGTTGTATAGTTTTAAAACTAAATTATGAATTTTCAGTTCCAATGTTCTATCAATCCTAACATATGCTAGCAGGAGTTAGAAAATGACTAAAGGTAAAGAAAGTAAATTTAATGCATTTGAAAATAGATGTCAGCGAAAAATAATGAACGATATAGAAAGTAAGTTGAATGCATTTGAAAACAGATGACAGCGAAATATAATGAACATAAACTGGGGCGAATTCAGAAGTAATGAAATCAGAGAAGTGCAGGACAGTGTTAAAAAAAAATACAATATTTAGGGACGTTATAAGTGATTATATTGAGGAGCATCTGGCGAATGGATTAGAGTGTGGCTCCCATGCGGAGCCGCGTTCAATCTATGGTAAGGCCAAGGATTTTTTCTGTACATAGCATAAAAAATCCTATCCAAGATTTCGGGGCGACTGCACTAGCCACGGTGCCATTAAATCCCTCAGCCACCCCCCTACAGTGCCCTAAAAAGCTGTATTACAGGCAGAAACGAGTTGTTTTAATTTTTTCAAGTGATTATTAACATTCTATAATAGGTAAAAGATCCAATGGAAGACATCATAAGATATAAGATCTTAAAAATTGTTACAAAAATATAAACAACAAACGTAAACGATGACAAATGGAATATAAAAAAAAAAATATTGGGATCTCATACATACATGTATGTTGTTATTAATTAATCTTTTATTATAAGTGTAAAAGATCAAACAAGATGACAATATTTAGAGATTTTATAAGTTTTCATTAAGATTATATAAACGATAAAATGGAAGATAACATATTTTGGGATCATATAAATCATCAATATCGTATAAAAGATAAATTGGAAGATAAAAAATATATTTAGATCTTATAAATTGTTATTAATATTTTATCATAATGGTTAAAAGAGTCTTCTTTTTCTCATTACACTGTTGCCAGGTTGTTGCCCAGTGTGTTCTATTTTTTAGTCTTGCGCTGCTCTAGTGGCATGGGTGATAGTTATTTTTGCTTTTTGACAGGATTCTGCTATGCCATCTATCCATATTTTTTTGTGGTTTTCCTCTCTTCTTTCCTGATGTTCTTTTGTAGAAGACTGCATAAAGTGGAGTTCAGTTGCATTCTTATTAAGTGGTCGAACCACTTCTCCGTGTAATTCAAGCAAGGCTCTGTGCCAACTTTCTTTCTTATGTTGATGACTCTGTTTTGCAACTTTTCGCAGACATCAAATTTCACATGTAGTTATTTTAAAAGAGATTAAAATACAAAAATGCTGTTTGTGTTAGTTTTACATATGCAACAAAAACAAATGCACTTACATATGTATATAATATGTAAATGTAAACTATTACACTATAAACATTTATGAACAGTATTCAATTTATATAAAGTCAATACACACAAATTACACCAGAAATATTTTGCCATACTATTGCAAGGCTCATTTGATTTATACATAAAAATAATACCTTTCCGAGTCTACAGGGGTAAACTATAGACTATTATATCGATGCATTAGAGAAGGATGTCCACTTGAAAGGAGCAGAAATATTGGGTCAACTATTGTGTGGACATATACCAAATTCCAGCTGAGAACATGCCAACTCCTTTTGGTAAAAGTAAAGTCAGGGAGTAGGACCTCCCAAGAATCAATGTAAGGGGAGAATGATAGTCTTTGCAATAGAAATGTAAGGGAAGAATGACAGTCTTTGCAAAAGAAATGTAAGGAGAATGACAGTCTTTGCAATAGAAATGTAAGGAGAATGATAGTTTTGCAATAGAAATGTAAGGGGAGAATGACAGTCTTTGCAATAGAAATGTAAGGAGAATGACAGTCTTTGCAAAAGAAATGTAAGGAGAATGACAGTCTTGCAATAGAAATGTAAGGAGAATGATAGTCTTGCAATAGAAATGTAAGGGAGAATGACAGTCTTTGCAATAGAATGAAAGAGGAGAATGATAGTCTTTGCAATAGAAGGAATTTCTTCACATTAAACCAGGTAGGAAAGACACTAAAAAAAGACAGCTTTTCTAGAAGAGTGAGTCCAATTTAATAAAGAACTGTTGTCTTGCTAGAAGACCAAAGGCTACATTAGGAGACCCGAAGCTAATGCATGCTCAAGTCAGATGGACAAGCAAGAACAAAACATAGTGTGATGTAAACCCTCTTACAAGAAATACATATTCTCCATATATTTTATGATACAGAATATGGACAAAGAACACCCAGAATTTGTCAATTTTCAACAACAACAAAAAATCATCCAGAAAAAACTAGAACCAAATATATAAATATTTAAAGAGACAAAATAAAATCAGACTAAATATTTTGGACACATAATAGATGTGACAGTTTGTTGAAAACAATAATATGGTTGCAGACATGTAGGAGACAGTCTAGCGGAAAGGAAGCACCAGAAGGTGGACATAATGTCTGTCCAAATATACCACCAAAACAGAATACAGAAAATGTTAGAGCTTCATTACAACCAACCTTTAATGTAGAGATAGCGTTAGATCTGATATAAACAAAGTACAACTTTGTACAAGTGTCTGTTAATTTGAAGAACTTGAGCTAATTATAAAAATGGAAACAAAAATCTTAGAAGTCAATGTTTTTTGGTAATGAGGTAGAACTGAACAGTTTGGCATCTATTTCTTTAGTAACATTAAAAATAGCAACACAATGTTTTATATAAAAAGTAGTGGCAAATATGGTCAAAAACTTTCCAATGTGCATTGCAAATGTAGTGGGGTGTTCTGGACTTGAGTATTCCCACAAGTCATTTATTTTTACTCTTAACAGAACAGACCATTACATTTGGACTCCTTCCAGGAAGACTGAATCTAGGTTTTAAAATGCTATTGTCCTGATGGTTTTGCCATAATTTTTTAGATATAAGGTTGCTAGTCGCGCAACAATCCCTTGTTATCTTTAGCAACGTCCCTTGTTCTTACTGAATGGATGAGTTTCAGGGCTGAATCCCGATGAATGAGAGATTGGTGTCAATATTGGTACAGCCCAAAAAGAATGACACACCAAATATACAAAGATTGATTACTCAACATCGAGCTGGCGTGTTGGGCCACTGGACAATACTGGATTTGTTGAGGTGGAGATCGGAGCACCTATAGTGATTAATCAACATCGAACTGACATGTTGGGTGCTGGACGCTACTGGATTAGTTGAGGCGGAGATCACAGCACCTATGGACATTTCCGAAGTGATATGATGATAGTCCTTATATAACTGATTCAGTGGTCCTATTATTTCCTTTCCAATAGGAGGTCCTAAGACTATTACTGAGAATTCTATAATGATGCAGTTACTGAAAGCATTAGAAATTGGATACATTTTTAGAATGTAACGGCACTCAGAATTCCCACATTGGTTCATAGTCCTTTTCAGCAAGATGAAAGTGCCTGTGTCATAGCACTCACACAATAACTCTATGATGACTTCTAATTATCCCAAAATCTGGAAAGTTACATACTCCTTTTTCAGTTTGGTGGACTGGGAAATTGACTATTGGATTTGAAAACAAAAATAACCTTGAAGTAAAATGTTTTGTGACACCCTAAAGCTATTATCTTCTTATTTCTTTTATCGCCACAAGGCTACTGGGTCGTAGCCCAGGGTCATAGTCTTCTGTGTATTAACTTGCGCTTCTCGGATGGCTCCACTGATGAATTGATGCATTTTTTGGCATGATATAGATGCTCCATATTTTTCCTAATCCACCTCTCGCCCTTGTGTTATGTGTGGTCTGGCTGTATACTTACTAGGTGACCAAACCATTTCATACGGTTTTTCGATGTAATTCAAACACAGTCTTGTTCCAACCATCTATCTGATGCTGGTATTTATGTCTCTGTCTCCTCCTGTGTTGTTGGTGACCTTTCGGAGACAAGGTATTTCATGTATGGTTATTTTTTTTTACCTTTGCTTTTATTTGTGGGTGTCTGGGACTTAGTGGTAGTGAGCTTAATCACAACCCAAGAGCACCCAGTTCAAACTCTGTGGCGGGCAGTTTGGAAGCAAATTTGTGCCCTTGGATTTTTATAAACTGTAAAAATAGACCTCACCATTCAGAAAGCAATGGCAAACTACTGAGTGTATAAGTGATGCCTAGAAAATCAAAGACTTGTTTACTGTGGTTGATGGCAACGTTCTGTAAAGGATATGCCACGATTGTCATACTTTTATCTCACATAGATTAATGACCTTCTATTAGGACGAATAGATACGTTGCTAAATTACTGACAGACAAGTTTATCAATATAAAACAGTTGCCATCTAATCAAGGCAGCTGCAGGAGTTCATTGTGGACAGTATACACAACCATATCAAAACTTATCAGAAAGCCGTAACAAAACTATATATCTTTTTATATATATAATAACAGTACACTCCTGTATATTTTAGCAAATACATAAACCGATATACACAAATACATTTCAATATCAACCAATTTACGCTCTTTGTACAGCAATTGTATTTGACATAAGACCTCGTCTCCGTTTGAAGGTCGTGGTTCGAATCCCAGCCATGACATTCTGTTCACAAGTGTATTTTTTCAGAGACCACCTAGGATTGTTGCCGGAGCTACAGAGCTCATGCTTTGTGCAATACTCTTGGCAGATGGTGTGCTATTTCTATGGAGAGTGACTGAGCCATATGGGATAAAACCTAGTGCAATGAAGTCAATCCTTCAGCTAAGAAAAAAAAAGATATTTCAATAAATTTTTCTATAATCTTATTCATCGTTCGCAGTTAGGGGTTAATTTGATCAAAATTAAAGATGCCTGCAACAAAAAAATATGGCTCTAGACATTTTGAAAAAAACCCATTCTCCACATTAGTTTTCTGGTTGGTGTTTTTGCTAATGTACTAAAGCATTTTCATGTGAGAGTGCTCAAATGATTTAACCCTTTCACTCTGTAGATGTTTTTTTTAAACCTCCGTAAGCATTTATATTGTAATGTATACTATATTAGCTAGCATATTGGCTTTGATTCATATTAAAAATACTGCTATCCAGTATATCGGTTCAGAAGGGCAAAAGGGTTAACTCCTAGTGAACCAGATCAAAAGCCATATTTTTACAAGCCATTTGTTTTTAAAATAAAAACGCCCTTTAGTGTGACTCCTGGTAAAAACTTGTCCAACCCAAAGCCACATAGTGTGGCGTTTGGTCCTAAGGAGTTAAGTTTAAAAAATTAGACCACAAGGAGTTAAGTTTAAAAAATTAGACCACAAGGAGTTAAGTTTAAAAAATTAGACTAGTAAAGTTTGTGTTTTAAAGCTGACTAAAATTGTAAACACAACAATACATGTATAATGGTTAAGTAATACCCAAAACATATAATTCATTTATAGAAAAATGAAACCACATTTATAAATACTATACATGACTATTTTTTGTAAATACCTCATTTAACTTATATACAGCTTTAAAAAATAAGTAACTGCAAGAATACATGTGTATTACTTTTTGATGATTGGTACATGCCACAAGCAAATATAACAAAGTTGAAAAATAAATTGACCAGTATGTTTCAGCATGTTGTAAAATATTTATAAATGTATACACAATTCAGTAATACACATACATTTTTTTAATGACAATTGACAGATCTATTACTTCTCATGTGTATAAAAGTACCATCATAAGAAACTAGTTAATACAAAAATAAAAAGTGTACAAATATCAGCAATTATTGTTCTTAAAATATAACTGTAAAGCTTTTAAAAGCCTTATGGGCATATATATATATATATATAATAGAGAGGTAATCATTGTCATAATATAAATGGATATAAATTTCGGAAGTTGTTTTGTTCTCAATAAAAAATGAAATAGACAGTTTAGTGTGTCTGATTTTAAACAAAATGTATTTAAAAGTGATTAGAATCTACGATATTGACTAGGGGTATGGTAACCTCTTAGGCGATGTCCCTTTTAGTTTGCTTTAAAGCGTTTATAAATTAACATAATTTCAAATTTTTCCGTAACACAGAAAGTTATGGTCTCTTTGGTGCTGAGGTATGGTTCTCTTCTCATGTTTCAAGCGTATTTGACTAGCATTCAGAGCAGAGTGATCAGGATATTTTGCAGTTATCCCTGACCTTATGGTAAGTGAGATTAAGTGCTTAGTTCTATTTGAAACAGCAATAAAATTTAGATCCAATATTCAAGTTAAGCAGTTGAGCATGCAAAAATTCATTAGGTAGTTGAGAATCGAAAAGAGCTGGCTGTAAAGTTGCTGCCCTGGTAACATTTTAGATGTAAAAAGTTTTAAGAATGTAATTTCTATAAAATCTACTATTGTGAAACAACCAGAAAAGTGAACACTAATTTTAAAAAAAAGCACATGACAGAATAGATTATTACAAAACCTACTGAAATAACAATGTATATGGTTCCCCTCTGTCTTGTACACTTTTTAACCCCGAATGTGGGACATAGGCCCTCAACTCATGCCAAGTCTTCCTGTATCTCTTGTAGATCCTTCCAAATATCATTAATCTCTGCCTTCAAATCTTTTCTCCATGTATTTCTAGGATTCCCTATCTTTTGTGGGTGCCAGGAAAGGGACCTTCTTGTTATACTCCCTTCTGTCTTTCACTTATCCATGGTCAGCAGATTTTCTTAACCTCTTGTTTCCCTGGGAACTATCTCATTCTTCATAAGCTCCTCATATACGTTTCCCACCACAAGGTATATTCCGGTTGACTAGTAGGTGAATTCCACAACAAAGTAAAGATAAGCAAAGAATGAATATATCTTCTTTTTCTTGCGTTCATTCTTTACAACCAATTTTAATCACTCTTTGTGATATGTTTGATCTTTGCCAAGAACGTGTATACGTTGCACATTGGTTTGGTAGGCCCCTAAATGCATAGACTTCTATCGTTTAGGACATGTGCATCCGATTTCAGCCAAACCTCCTTAGTCGCCTCTTACGACATGCGTGGCAGGTAACAGTGGTGCTATTCTTTACACCCCAAATTTGGGCCCGGTAACCACTCGGGCGGAATGAATATATAACTGTGCCCTAACAAACTTTTCATAAGAGACAACTAATAAAGATAAGACAAGATAGCCAGATGTTCTCAAATAAAAATGTTAGACTGTTATCAATTTATCAAGATAACCAGCACGGGACTGAAACCTACATCAGAAAAGGGTGGGAAGTAGAATATGATTTTTGAGAAATTGAAGCTTAACCCTTTCGCTGCTACATACTTTCTGAAGGCTGAGCTAAAAATAGCTACTCTTTGTTTCTAGGTCACAAACGTGAATGTACGCCTATAGCAGTGACAGTAGCAATGTATAACGTGTTAACACGTATTTAGCCCACAGAGGAGAGATAATAACAGACGTGTTAATGCATCTTTAGAGGTGAATGGGAAAACGTATATATACGTCCTTAGCAGCTAAAGGGTTAATGGGCAGAACTAAATATGATTAGGTCAAAATTCAGATGTTTCTGCCCTACATGTCATAGTTGCCTAAGAACCATGGCACAGCATATTCATATTCTTGGCGCAAGCCACACAGATCATAAAGAGCGGTTAACTTGGTTGATAAGAACACACAAAAAAGACTCAATAAATGTGCCCAAAATGGAAAAAAGTTCATAGTGACAGCTGCAGGGAGTAATTTTACAGACAACAAGAATTAAATATAAATAAGTATCTTCTTCTTCTTTGCGTTCGGTTTCGTATGCTCATCTAAATCATGAGATGGGTTGCCTCTATGAAGCTGCATGTCAGTTGGAGTATAAATAAGTATGAAAAGTCAGAATTAAAAAAAGATACGTAAGAAATAGCCTGTACTATGAGGTTATTAATGCTTGGTGATATCTATTTGCCTGGAAAATCACAACGGAGATGAGATGTCTTAGAAGAGCTGCAACACCCCACCGAAGGATAAACAACTGTGCTCAAATAGGTGCTGAAGGTTGGTGCGCGTACATTAAGTTCTGATGTTTGGCAGTTTATACATCACAATAAGAATGATAAAAACTAGCCTAGAACGATAGAAAGAAGAAGAAGAGCTGCAGGTGTGACAATAAGAGACAAAACTAGAAATGCAGAAATCAGAAAAACACTGGATGTGAAACCAGTCATGCAATTCATAAAAGAACAACAGATTAAATGGTTTGGACACCTGACAAGAATGCCCTGGTATCTCCTACCACAGAAAGCCACACAGAAAAAGTATAACGAGTACAAGGCAAGAGGAATACCACGCAAAAGATGGAGCAACAGCATCAAGAACAGCCTTACGAAAATGAATATCAGCTTACAAAGTGCTTTAAAACAAACACACACAAGATCACTACGTTTTCCCCCAACACTTCTATAAAGAAGTAAATGATAGAAGAGAAGATATATGTTTGCTGCAAAAAGGTTTAAATATCAAGGTACATGGAACATGAAGTATGTGTTATTTGCTACAGTTAATATCATTCAATGAAACTGGTAAACCATCAGACAGTTGTCTAGTTCATCAATATGAAAAGACCACTTCTTGAAGTTATACATAATTTTTGTTGCTCATTAGAGAAAAATCAATGTTTTTTTAAAAACTTGTTACAAAAAGTTTATTGGTTATAAAAATATTATCACTTAACAATCATATATGCAGTTAAAATTAGAATAAAGGTTAATGACATGTTATAATTGCACTTGAACATTCAATAAATTCACACTTCAAAAGATGTACAATATCTTTGGTGGCTGCCACACATTTGTTCATTTCAGCAACATATTTTTGTCACCATGTACTATTTATTGTCATACTTAACTCCTAGTGGACAAGGGCAAAAGCCATGTTTTTACAAGTCATTTGTTTTTAGCATTAAAAACGCCCTTTAATGTGACTCCTGGTAAAAAGGCGTCCAACCCAAAGCCACGTAGTGTGGCGTTTGGTCCACTAGAGTTAATGCAGGTGACATGTTAATTGGCAAAAATAATCAATGAGTAGATTGCAATAATGACAGCTATCATCTTGTGGTTCTGATATTATAACATGACAAAGCAGTACTAAGTATCAACATGTATAAAATGTTGGGACAAGAGATGAGAGCCACAAAGATATAAAGCTAAAAATATAAATGCCAGCCTATAAAATTCAACGCTAATATCATTGAAATAACAAATAAAATGCCATAGAGAATAATTTATACATAAATATTTGCAGAAAAGAACAGTAATTCATGGAAAAGAACAGAATAAATTGCCATAAATTTATACTAAATATTTGCAGAAAAGAACATAATTCATGAAAGAACAGAATAAATTGCCATAAAGAATAATTTATACATACATGTTTGCAGTAAAGAACAGCAATTCATGGAAAAGAACAGAATAAATTGCCATAAAGAATAATTTATACATAAATATTTGCAGTAAATAATAGCAATTTATGGAAAAGAACAGTAGTGTTTCAAACAAAAACTACAATAACACAGAAAATAATGGTCGGCCATTTCTTCCTTGTAAGTTTTGCTGATTACCTCCTTGTTGTAGTGGCTGCTGTTGCAGCTGCTGTTGCATTTGTTGGTGCTGTTGCTGTGACTCAATGTTTTGCTGTAGTTGATGCTGCTGCTGCCTTCGCTGGTGTAGCTGTACTCCAAGTCTTGGTTGCTGAGGTTGAAGAGGGTAGTGTTGTAAAGATGGTTCTGACGCACAGCCAGAGATTGCGCTTGCTGTCCTGTGTGGCTTCCAAGGTAAGAACTTAGAGGTAGGGGGTTTGTAGAGTCTGTAGATGCAGAGTTTGTGGAAGATACTTCACTAAATCTATTCCTCGACTGTCTATCAGTTGCAAGTCCTGAAATACCATGACAAATTCCACTGAAACCACCTGACAGTGGCATGCTAGAAGGTCTCATCGTTCTGGCAGATGTATCAACAGTTCTTTGACAAATCTGAGAGCTCTGCAGTTCCTCACGTCTGCTTTGCAACAAAGGCTGGTTGCCTCCTAACCTACGAGAGTGCCATCGAGATGTAGAAACACCATTAACTTGAGTGCTTGCTTCCCTAACTGAGGATACTGTGATATTGCTAAGCACAGCTGCAGATGAAACCGATGCTCGCTGAGGTTGGGCATTACCTGGTTCACAACTACTGCTATTGTTCAATTCAACTGGTGTTGCAAGAATAGCCTCAATGCCAGCTCCAAAAAGAGTAACTGGCAATGCTAAAGACCTTAGTGCCAAACCTGAGGATGTCGGAACCGAAGAAGATACAAGATTTTTGGTTGGGCTAACATGAAAAGACTGTTTGGGAGAAGTGTCCGTTCGAGCAGGTCCTTCTTTTCTCAAAGATGTACTTGAAATCTCTAATTTTGAATCTGTAAATGGAATCAATTTTGATGGCAATTTCTTTTCTGATTCATTTGAGGCACTTTCAAAATGATTGTATGATGATGGTAGCTGCATGTTATTCACTGACAAATTTATATTGATACTGCCTTTGGTAAAGTCTCCTTTCGGTTTTACAACCTTTGGAACTGCACCTTGTTCAATGTACTTGTTTGTGGAGTTTGAATCAGGGCTTTTTTGTGACATGTGTGCATTAATATATATATGTGAAGATATGTTCTGGACTTCACGATTAACATTAATGACATTATCATGATGAGAGTTGCTTTCACCATTTGGATGAAGTAGAGAACTTTGAGTATCTGGTGAACAAATGTCATCAGGAGATAATGCTGAGGAAACTGCACATACTGGTCTAAATGCTGAAAGAGTAGAGCCAAAATTGCTTTGTTGCAACTGTTGAGATGTGCAAGATACAGAACAGGGATCATCTTCAACAAGAATCTTTTTCACTGGGATTGAAGATTTGACTTGGGTTTCATCCTCTGTTGCGGATGGTGACGTTACATTTTTGTGCGTCTTAGTTAAGCATGACGATTGAGAAGACTTAGATAGATGATTCAGGCTTGCCTTACTTCTACCAGCACATTTAACATTTTCATAGCAGGGACCATTTTCATAAAAGTTCTCCTGAGGCTCTTTCTGTGGTGCAGTCAATAGGCTATCTCCTTTAATTGTACCAATTTCCTTAGAAAGAGATAACTTGAATTTACAGTCTTTCTGATTAAGTGGCAAAGTTTTGAGGTAATTTAAAACAAGCCTGTTAGAGCTCCACTGATCTTTACCCATAATAATTGCCTCCACATCACAAGATGGCTCATTTTTTGAGGTTCCTTTGCGATCACTGGGAGAGCGTACAGAAATGTTCTGTTTTTCTGAAGTTTGTTCACAATCCGGCACTCTAATAGTTGATGATGTAACATCAGAATGATGTTCACAAAAAGATTTTAAATTCGTTGTTTTGTGTTGTTCAGAGATTTCAATGATACCGTGGCTCCCTTGTATATGATTATTTTGAACTTCAACCACAGGGGCAGTATCCGCACTTTCTTCACCCAGGACAGCAGCAACACAACTATGAGCATCAGTGCTGGAAGAATTCTCTGTGTCAGATTCATCCCCACTGTCTGAATGTGACCCTGGGATGACATTTGCAGCTGATTCTAAAGCTTCATAAGGAGGCAGTTCTTCCTCATCAAACTCTGTTGGCAAGTGAATCTTTGGGGAGGTAGTGACAAGATTTCTGCACAGCCTAGTCTGAATCTGAACTTGTGAGAACTGTCTACTAGTCCCCTGTGTGAGTGGAACAATATTAAGTCTTTCTCTTTCTTTGCTATCTCCTCTCACTTCTCTTCCTTGACTAGAACTTCTGTTGCGATTTCTTCTATCGGGATAGTAATGAACACCACAAGGAGAAAGTAAGTTAGTAATGTTACTTCTAGGATCTGGATGACTATGTCTTTGTCTGCGAAGCTGAGGATTATTATGTGGCTGATCTGATGAGTGTTTGTGACAACGCCGATACTCAATCTGGACACTACTTCCTACATTATCAGAAGTCCTGTGTGATGTACCACTAGTAGACAGTGGTGTTCTGCTAACTGTTGATCTATTGGTGTTACTGATAAGTCCCCCACCTCTTGGAGTGCTGTGTGTTCTAACTGTGCCAAACAGAATGTTTCTGTTATGATGTTGGCACTTTTGTTTATCATGATGTTCAAATACAAGGTATTTACAACATAAAATCACAGCGAGTATACTGCCAGCAAAGCAGAACAATGAGTTAACAAGCAGTGAAGCATGAATTAGGTTTGATGCACGTTTGTTGTAGTCTACTGAGCCAAGGTGACTGTAGAATCCACTACTTAAAGTAAGTCCCCCGGCAGATAATATAAGCATTATCAAGGACGTAAACATAGCAATAACTGAGAAGATAAAAAATGTCTTCACACTAGCCAGTGACCTCAGTTGAGAAACAAATACAGCCGTCAGTCCAGATGCCAAAATTATGGCACCACCCCACATGCCTGTTCCTGCATAATGTCCCCATGATTGTGTGACGAATGCTATTATAGAAATTATCATACTGGCTAGCCAAGAAGGAAAGAATCACTCCTAATATAAAAACTCTTGTGAAAGGAAAGTTTGTGCGCATTTTCCAATGTAGTGACATTGTATGATGATTGATCAACTGTGTGATTTAGTAAAACTATCAAGAAACTGACATCCTAAATTAAATCAAGAAGACTCGACTGCTATAGGAGGCTAAGGAGGATTTGGGCCCTATGCATACCATACTCCATCCATAGTATAGCCAGTTAAGTAGAATATATTATTATATATTTAATATTTACAATGATTCGTAAATTTGAATTAATAGTCAGTACTATCAGATAATACTATTATGTATTCAGTACTATTCAGTGATAACATAATGATAATAACTGAGATTCAGTCAACACTAGAACTTAGAACCAGAACCTTGAGAAACACTCTTCTTAGTCAAATACATTTTTTTACTGAAATAATAACTAACACTAACAGCACTGAACTAATGAATGAAACGTATCCCGTGATCACGAGAGATTAAAGTTAAAGTACAATTATAAGATAATATATACCATTAACTCATTACAGTTTACATGTTTATATATCTAGCTGCAGTGACAATTTTCTTCGCAGCTTTAATATATAATATATAGAGAGAGATTTAAGAGATGTTGTCATGTTCATTTTTCATAGCTAAGTTATAAATTTATTATAAACTTTTTTATATCTAAAACAAGCTTATTAGCTGCCGTTGTTATAAATCTACTTCCCAGCGAAAACTATTTCATTGATAAATGAATTGCTACTATCTGTCGGCAGAGTTTTCGGCTTTTTTTGTATTATTGGTACGTAATATCCGTGCAAGCCAAGAAATGCAACAAGCAGAAATTATAAATTCCAATACACTAGTCGCCATTTTTGGCACTAACTGACCCTGCTTTGAGGAGTTCGCATCATCGCAACATCCGATTGGCTACAATTGTAATGAATCAAATAAAAAATTGAAATTGAACCCATTGTATTATGGTCCATTTTGTGGTCTATGCTGCATGCTACTACTTCTTGCGTTTGTCCGCTATGAGGTTCAGTTTCATTTGAATTCAGACAAAGACATAGCGTGTGGTATTGTGCTTCTGACTAATTTTTGCTTGAAGGTTTGCTTTCCTTATTATCAGTGTCTTTCGCTGTACATGTACTGTTCCGACTTCAGCTAGGCATCGAAAGCTCGTTGGGTCAAAGATCATCAGGGTCAATAAATTGTCATCTTTCTGCTGCGAACTGGGCATAATAGGATGTACCATCTGTTTAACAAGTACATGATATGCCCTATTGATATATGTCCATGTGTCACCAGCAGAATGACAGTCACACATCCTGCAAGAGTGGCCAACATACAATGAACAGAAAAAACATACAAGACCAGCCCCCGGCCGTGTCAGTCCAAGACAAGATAAATAGAGGTGTACACAAACTTCATTTGGCCTCTAACTGCTTTAGAAGTATACAAGACGATGTCTGAAAATGGAAGAAGAAAAAGAAGAAGGTTGACTTCAATGGACCCTTAAAATTCCCTGTCTCTTGTCTTGATGCTGCACATTGCCAGGCCGTAAAACAGATAAAAGTAGTAAATATGATAGGGCGAAGAGAGGTTTCTCTGAAGTTGCATACAAATAAGTGAGAAACTGTGCATCCAGGCAAGGCCATCGGTAACTTAAGTAGGTCTAGTATAAGTAGGTCATGATCCAGGCCACCAGATAGTTGGCGTATTATTATTGCCCAGTAGAACCAGAGCCAACTATAAACTACTATAGCCTGGCTGTGGTAGAACACATCTTTCTTTTCCCCAATACAATGTTATTGGAATATTCATCAGCGTGGAGTCCTGTTCGTATACACAGGCCTGTGTTTGAAAATGTGTCATACGCAGTCTGAGAATACGCCGAATACATCTGTTGACAAAGTTCTGGATCTTATTTATATTTAACTAGGTGACCTCCCACGTTTCCGAACAATACAGAAACACATATTTCATATTTGAGCTGAATATCCTGAGCTTTGTTTTAGCAGAAATTGCAGTGAATTTCCACACTGTGTGCAGAAGTGCAAAGGTTTGTCGGGTTTTTCTAATCCTGGCATCAATTTTCTCATCTGTACCTCCGGGTTGGCTGATCTTGCTTCCAAGGTAGACAAATTCACCAACATCTTCTATAGCCCTTCACTCAATCAATATCGTGTCTTGTTGTATGTTGTTGCTTCGCAGTACTTTTTTCTTGGTTGACTTTAAGATCGACCCGTTGCGCCATTTCTGCCAGGCATCCATTTTTTCCCTGCTTATCTTGTAATATGTGTGAGAGCAAAACAAGATAATCCGCGAAGTTCAGGTCCTCTAATTTTGACATAAGTATCCATTGAATGCCTTTTCCGGACCTGGCCATATACTGTGCATGTAACCCAATCAAGTTGCACCAAGAAGAGGAGGGGAGACGGCAGACATCCTTGTCTAACACCAGTCGTGACCTGGAATTCGTCGGAGTTTCTTCCGTCATGAAAAATCTAGCAACAAAATTGCGGATTGGTTTAGATGAAATTCCTCTTTGAAGCCACACTTTAGGAGAGAGTTCAGAATGTCTGCTCTATCCAATAGCTGACCTCCCCCCACCCCTTGCCCGTCCGATATGGTGGTAGAGCCAGCCAGTCTGCCTGCTCTCTCATTGCCATCGACACTCATGTGTTACGGAACGAGGATGAATATAATTCTGCGAATTGTTTACACTTGTAGTGATCAGTTCATTTCCTGCGCACCGAACCAGTCTAAACTGTTCGGGTCAAACTCAATGAATCATCTCAGTACGCACGCATATGAGTGTAGTTTTGTCATTCCAGTCAGAGTAGTGCCTTAGTCACGGTCAGTGCTTCCATTGTCATGCTATTCGTTGTCATACTAAAAGCACCACTGGCTTCCTTGACCTTTCTGCCGTATGAGCTTGCAGAGAAGACCCATGCGGAATATTCGTGGCGAACTACCGATCCATGCGTGTAAATCACAACACCTTTATTGCAGTTTTCATTATGATGACCTTGACGTCTGCATTCAACGCAACGCGATTCCTCTATCTGCAACCTTCATGGAGTTTAACGATGGTCGAAACAATGTTCTCGTATATTGAAAGCACCGGTATCCATTCTTCCCCATGGTCGATATTTGGGAACCCGCATACCAAATGAACAGTGTCTGCAGAACAGCGAACCCTCGACATGCCACCATTAACTGGTTTCTGCTATTGATGTCGAATAGATCGTGCAATGGATGAGCCTTTTTAGCCCCTGTTTTAGATACGCACGAGCTCTAACTAGCTGCTATCTCGAGTCTATACTCAAAGATCGGAAAATCAAGGAAGAACCTCATCGGCACACAGGGCGTATTCCTCATGAAACTAAGGTGATACGCATAGCTTAATTATATATTCTTTCCAGTCGTTCAATTTTCGTCTTACTAGCATTAAAGATGGCCATTGCATATTGGATGTCTGAAAGTTACAGCACCTGATACAGATGGTAAGCAGCCGTTGCTCGATGTTAACAGCCGCCATGACACTCATCGTCGCCAGACCTTTTTGTGACTTGACGATGAGATGCTCATCATATTCCCTTAAACACAGGATACGGTCAAATTTCACACCAAAAATTGCATCCATTTAGCCCCTGTTATACCAACACCGAACAGTCTCACAGCAGGCGTACAAGCGTTAACCGTGTGATTATTAACTAACGCTCCAGTCATCACACCTGTCTGTGATGCGGTCAAGTTTCCCCTGTATCTTACAGCAATCTCTTCCTGTCTTTCCCCTGTCTATACACCAGAATGTCACCAGCAAATGATAATGTTCTACCTCTTCCTTCAAAGTTGTTGTTCTGTGATTGTCACCGTGCATATGTTAAATAAGAGTGGGAAAGAAGATAACATTGTGGCAAACCTGAATTATAGTCACCAGCTCAGATAACCAACGGCCATATCGCAGTACAACTTTCCTTTTGAACAGCGCAGAGGCTATTCATCTGGTGCACCTGGAGTTTGGTAAGCTGGTGTATGGGATAGTCGGTTGTATGCATCTTCCAAGTCCACCATCACTGCACATGTTTCAATACTTGCATGGAAACCCTCGAAGGCATCATAGGCAAAGACAGCAGCGTTACACCACGTTTCCTTTCCAGATCTGTAACCTCCGACAGTGGGGGAAGATATGACGACTTTCGAGGTTCCATACCAGTCGACGTGCTACGATTTTCTCAAAAAAGTTTGCCTGTCGTATTTTGGATTGTATTAATTATGTAGCCATCTTTCTTGGAGTGACATTTGTTAGTCTTTGGCAATGGTAGTTAGGTAGCTGTGGAGCCACTCCTCCATGATCTCACCGTCATGGATTCTGCCGATGAATTCTTTGGCAAGGTCCTCCATGTCACCTTTCGATAAATATCTAATATCTTGATATCGAATGCCAGCAGGACACAGAGCAGTGTTTCCGGAAGTTTTAAGTATTGTCCTGAAACGAAAGCCGATAATGCGGAGTGTCCCATCTCCCAGATTGACCTCTTGCAGGGCAATGATGTCGGCACCATATATGAGTTTGTCGAGGACCAGTCGTCTCTGGTTCACGTTACAGTAGCCTACATGATGCGTACGTTTTTTTTTACAAAATCTCTCACACTTGAACATATTCTTTCGGGCACACACTACTTTTCCTCTTCTAAACCTCTTACATTGTTGTAGGCAGTGTTTTCGGCACATCTGTGTAGTGTCTAGCATCGTTATGGCTGTGAAACGCTGTTGGTAAACGGTGACAGATCCGCGTCTACACGCAAGATCTCCGTTGCGAGACAGAGCAACCATTTCCACGTTAGAGACTGACTGTATGCTACTGCAGTTATTCAGTCCTTTGAGTGTTATTATACATTAGTAAGTGCTGGAAAATGACCCAAAACATCATACCATTTCAAAATAAATGTCTTTAAAAAATCCAGCGAATATTACAATCAAATACAATAGCAAATGAAGAGCTTTTAACAGGAACAAACTGTGCATCATTGGAGACCATCATTAAAAGGCGAAGATGGAGATAGATTGGTCATGTATGTTGTACGCCATTAGCTTTAGAGACATTAGCTAGAACAACTATCTGATGGACATTTGGATGGGAAAAGAAGGCCTGGACGTCCAAAGGAAATACGGAGAAGTACTGATGAAAGAGAGTTCGAAAGTTGTAGTCTGACAGGAAAAAAATAGTTGAAGGACAGCAGAGCGGTAGCAATGGAAATCTCTTATAGAAGACTTATTAGTAAAATGAGACATGAAGAGGATATTGATAGATGGACTGTTGATGGTAATTTTTGGATGATATTTTGTTTCTAATTAATTAGACTTTTTATTTCTTTATTTCAGTTTCAGATATCTTCATTGCACTCTGGACATTCCCATAGGTGCTTCTATCTCCTTCGCAATATCTCCAACAGCGGCCAGCGACTAACTGTAACAGTACGATGTTGACTGACAAGCCTACTCATATACCTGTTGTGCTGTTCTTTTCTGGTCACTCCACCTTCAATCCAAGCTCTTAAAATCTTGCAGTTGATGTGAATTGGTTTAGATCATAGGTTTCCAAAGTGAACGGTACCGCCCATGGATAGGGATGGGAAGGGGGGTGGGTGCAGGGCTGAAGTTTTCTAGGTGGATGATAGTGGGTTCAGAAGCATTTGGGGAGCCTTCAGGCGATCTAGGGGTCAATGGCTTCTTATAGAAGAATTATAGAAGAAATTAGTAATTTGTATTTTAAAATAAATTATTTTCGTGATTGTGTATTTTCGTGATTGAATAATCATTTAACATTTAAATTCTTAATTTTAATTCATCTTATGCCCATCTTACGCAATCAATTTTTCATCAATTTTATTTGTCAATTATTTAATCATTAGAAAATTGGGGCTTGCAAGGGGAGCAAAGAATAGTAACACTGGCCTAAAAGGCATGTCGTAAGAGGTGACTGAGGTAGGGGCCTAGGGAAGCTACCCTAGTAAATGAAAAGCATTGCAGAAATCAGATGTGCTGGCCTACTTCTAGGCGCATAATTGGCATAACATACAATTACTCTTACACTTAGATCACATACAAATAGGGGTTTCAACAAGTGGTCAATATGGAGCGTTCGAAGAAGAAAAAGAAAGAAGAACCTCAGTAGCTATTACACTACAAACATGCATAAAAAAGTGAAGTGAACACCATGATAATTACAATCAAATGAAGAAAACTTTAATTATAATTGCTGCTTAATCCTTCATGAGCTTGAGTTCAAAGAAGAATAATGAAAATATAACAGTGTACTAAATAAATTGAATACAATCTGTAAAGTATCAAAACAAATGTTGATATCAAATATTTAACATAATACAATTTTTAGAACATAAGAAAAAATATATAATATATTTCCAAAAGGTGCACACAGTTTAAATTTAACTGTGTTGTTTAAAATGCTTGTAATCTGTTTCTTTTGATGAGAAAAAACCGCTATTAAAATATCTGAATTTGAATAAACAAAATTGTTTTTTTATGGCAATTCTTATCTAATTCATTAACCCAATTTCATAAAGGCTGAAACAGTTAATTATATATATTTCAAAGATATATTGTGTTCACTGTTAAATTGAATGTAATTTTAACTAGTATTTATACTTTTTATATAACTACTTGGTCAATGTCTTGCTTGTGGGCCTTGACACAGATTCATAATTTACTTTTATTTCTTAATAACATAATAAATTTTATGGGTTTATTTCTACACTAAAAGGAAAAAATCAATCGTTTTGTAAGTACAGCTAAGAGAAACCTATTGACTAAAAAAGTTATTGCTTTTGTTGTTTTTAGGGTCATTTGATGCATCTCAAAATATAATGGCTAACCGCACATGATGGACAGTATGCAGTTTTTTTTTGGCTTTTAGTTATTTATTTTGGATCATTACCATTTTCAAATGACCAGTTGAAATGACACCTTAAACATGGCTGACATTTAAATTTATGTTTATACATAACCATAAGAAATGTATGTGCATTATGATAAGAGATGTTTATATTTTCTTTGTCACATAAATTGTTCAAGCCAGCTCCACTATTGGGTTTCGGATTTTTGGTTTGTTGGGATTATTCTCCAGCAGCCAATCAGCTAGCCAAAGCTGAAAGAAAATGATATAAGCACAACATTATATAAAATGCAACGCAACCACTATCATATAATATCTCAGATCAAGTAGGATTATTATTAAAGTAGTATCATTTTATAACGAGTGCAGTTATCATCATCGTGTGCCAAGCTGGCTGGTACCAACTGAGGTTGGGTAAACCTAAAAACAGTTGCAGAGAAAAAATCTCACTCCAACTAGGGAAATTGATTCTGAGACAATATATGAATGACAAAAGTGCACCAAAAAATCTTGGTATACAGTGGTTGAGTTATCCCTACAGTGAGCTACTCGAAGCTGATCCAGTGCTATCTTTTATCACATTTTCTTACTTGCATACTTATCTTCAGCACGTTATCGTCTGGTATACATATCTGTGGGACACTTACAGTGTCATGCTGTTGACCAAACCCCCCTCCCTCCCGGTAACATTGGAGTACATGCCCGCCTTTGCTATCGGAGTTTATGCAATCCATATTAGCCAATTGTCAAATGATAGGGCAAATGGCGCCAATTTTAAGATGCAAACACGTCACCATGAACACAAAAAGAGCAATGTTCAACACAATCTTTCTCCCCACATTATGTTACCAGTGCCAAACCTGGACGCTGACAACAAACGATAGAAGAAAACTAGTCACAACAGAGATGAAGTGTCTACGCAGAATGCTGGGTGTAACAAGAAGAGACCGGTTGAGAAATGAAGACATCAGGAAAAAGTGGGTACAACATCAGTACTAGACTTCATCAAGAAACAACAAATTAAATGGTTCGCCACGTAAGCAGATTACCATCAGACAGTGCACCCCAAAGAGCAATGCTGCTCCGATACAATGGGTACAAAGCAAAAGGCCGCCACGCAAAAGATGGACCTCAGAGATAACAGAGGCGAAAAGAGACTATCTACGAAGCGCATACTAGGGCCCGTTTTAGAAATCTCTTCCTGACCTGACGCTGTGAGGCATACAGGATTCGAGAAAGAAGAAGATATTAGCCAAGTAGGGCTCCTGTTTTATGGGGGTGTACGTGTCTACACACTAGTATGCTATGTCGGAAATTAACGCCATTATCTCACGTTTCTTCCACCCACCTCTCCTGCTCTTCCCAAGTGTGGTCTTTGTTCCCACCTGTACACACAACATCTTACGTAACCTGCCACTGACCCTTTCCGATTGACCTGCCAACCGGTAACCTAATAGTCTTCCTATTTCCTGTCCATTCTATCATTCACGAGATGCTGACCAAGGAGCAGGTACGTATGCCAGTATCTTTTGATTCACATCATTTGTTAGTATTATGTTTTAGTTAATTCAGTTTTTTATGTAAGTTTTTTGTTCTTGATAAAGGTCTAAGCACCAAAACGTTGAGTGTTGTTTTTTTCATATCTTATAATTAATTTTCCCTTCTTATGTAATACTGTATATACCTGTTTTTGCTCAATCGGCTATTATGGCTCTTAAGTTGTTTAATAAATTTGATTGAAATTTTTATAAATTCATTCAGATAAAGATGAAGCCCAAGCATCTCATTGACAGCTAACCAATATAGGATCAACAGCATTTTCATGCCTACTTTGTGTTACCAGATCCAAACATGAATAATGAGCAAATGACAGTCTCAAAAGATAGCTACATGTGAAATGCGATCTCTACGAAAAGTTACCAACAATACCAGAAAAGACAGAGTCACCAACACGAGCATAAAAAAGAAAGTCAGCACAGAACCTTGCTTGAATTACATTGAGAAATAGAGAATAAAGTGGTTTGGCCCCTTTTTAAGAAGGTAACCAAATTCCACTGCATACAGTCTTCTACAACAGAACATCAGGAAAGAAGATGAGAGGAAGACCATGAAAAAGATGGTTAGATGGCATAGCAGAATCCTGTCAAAAAGGACAAATAACTCACCCAAACCACTAGAGCAAAGCAACACAAAAAACATAACCACAACACTGGGCAACAATCCGGAAACAGAGTGACGACAAAAGAATAAGAAGAAAAATGAAAGTGTATTTATAAATAAATTTGGATGCATTTTAGTCTTGCACAATCAGGACGCCATATTTTTTTTCAATGTTAACTATAACACACTAGTTTACAGCATGAATGCTATCCATAATGTGTTCCCAGTATAGTAAACTCTTGGCACAGTTTCAAAATATCAACATCTCAAAGTATACCCTCGCTATACACAATAGACTTAAGAGATCTGACAAAGGAAGTAGGGTGAAAAGAGTAAAGAAACCTTTTTAACTCTTTCCACGCTTTAAGCCGCACACTGCGCCATGGCGGAAGTCCATTGCACGCTTTAAGCCACACACTGCGCCATAGAGTTGCTTCCCTTATAAGAAGTCTTTCTAGTTTTATTTCTACTATTTTACTTATACTACTTTTTAACCTTGTTATTCTATTGGGTTGTCTAGTTTTCTTCAATTTAGTATATAATAAGATATAAATGTTTATTTATTGACAAGTAGTTGGGATCATAATTGTTTTGTAAATTTTTTTTACTTCCCTTGAATTAACTGCTTAAAAATTGAGAAAATAAATGGGAGTGGAAAGAGTTAATACCTTGAGGTATATTGGGAATCACAGTGTTAGGCTCATATTTTTCATTGATCATCACAATAACAATGGGTGATGTGGTCAACATCATGCTGGCTGCCTTTACTTCCCATTGTTTTTATGGTGCCCAATCAGGTTGAGTTGACCTGAGAGCCATTACAGTCAAATAAAAATACTGCTCCCACTGTGGAATTGAACCCAGACCACACATCTAAGAAGTGAGTGCACTAATCACTATTGGTGCTCTCTGTTACCAGTATAAGTACAATCCAGTATAGTACTTTATCAGAAAGCTGAATGTTATACAGTTTGTTTCCACTTAAAGTAAAAATAACTAATATACTCTGGTCAGAGACACATGAGTTATAGAAGTTACTCACACTCTAGTCACAGACACACAAGTTACTCACCACTGGGTCTTCTGGTTTCTTTTTGGCTAAATCTGTAAGTCCTTTCAGAAGAGTTGGGTTTACAGACTTTGATAGATAGTCTTTAGCAGCTTGACCAATTGCTACTGGCTCAATAATACCTGGTGAAGAAAGAAACATAATAGTAAGAAAACAGCACGATCTGATTACGTAGTGACACGCCTGAGGTACATAGGAAGGAAAACAAACCTGAGTCGACTCCATGATAACATGTTGGATGATGACTTGGTGATGAGAGATAATATGGTGATAGGGGACAACAGGGTAATGGATGATATGGTTACAAATGATAATATAGTTATGCATGATGACACGGTGATGACATAGTGATTGATGTATGTATGGTGTGGGATGAGTTAATGTGACAAGCGGAAGATGATGGTGAGGAGAAGTAAGGAAGAAATAGGAATTCTATTGTTGTGTTCTCAATACAATCAGTTGGAACATGTATGTGTTCTGACTTCAGACTCTTAAGAATTTCTAAAGATGAAGGATTGACTTCATTGCACCACGTTTACCCATAAGGCTCAGTCCCTCTTCACAGAAATAGCACACCACCTGCCAAGAGTACTGTGCAAAGCACAAATTCTTTCTCTCCTGCAACAATCCTAGGGCTCTCTGGGAAACTGCGCTCATGAACAGAATGGTGTGGTTCAGATTTGAACCTATGATCTTCAGAATGCAAGACACACGTTTTAAGCACAGAGACCTCATAACCTCTGAAGTCAGAGAAGGCACGCTGGTATGGCAGTGGACACTGATAATAGGGAAAGCAGGTCTTCACACAAAAATGAGTCAGAACCGCTATACAAGCTGCATTGACTGTGCCTGAATTCATTGCAGGTGAACGCAAGAAGAAGAAATAATTTATAGCAAGCAGATAAAATGATAACATCTTTCATTCTTCTTCTCAAGCGTTCTCTAGTCATGTGGGTAATCCACTAAGGGCCACAAATTTGAAGTCTGCCAGGTTTCCTCAAAGCTTAGTTTTTCAGGTTAAAGGTGTTGCTTTTTACAGCTCCCTAAGAAAAGATCTTGCAAATCATTTTCTAGTGCCTAATCTGCCTGTTGACAATGGCAGAGAGCTGTTTAACTTATTTATAGTCTATGTAAGTGTTTGTTAACAAAATAAAAAATGAGTCAATAGACAGATGAACTACTGGGAATATTATTATTGTTTTTGTAAAACTACACTGCTTTGTTTTTATGGGATTCACCATTGCTGCATAGTTTTACTGCAGTCTTCCCTTATATCGATAATACTGGGAATATGCAAGCTTGTTGGTAGACAGGTTATGTGATAGATACGTGTTTTAATGATAAAGAATATACTGGGTGCAAATTTCAGATCTCTCTTTGGGCAGACTCAAAGTAAGAGAAGACACACTAAAACAAATGTTTATCATGATAGCTACGATGTAAACAGCAAGTTTAAGGAAGAATGTAGATACAAATAGTTATTCAGATTCTTACTGTCTGGAAAGAAAAATCTTATCTCCCTCTGAGAGCTGGTGAAAGAGTCACTGCCATGGAGTGCATTCTTCTGGTCATCTGTGCCATAAATGGCTCGAAGGCTGTGGAACACAAACATTAATTCAGAATATTGCAGGCAAAGATATTTTTCAAACTGTGATTTTTTAAACTGAATATTTAACTTTTAAATTACTAAAAATTCATGAAAATATAGATGCAAAAATAAATAAGCCTTAAATTATGACTATATTTTTAATATTCTTCTCGTACCACTATACATTAAAGAGGATCTGCAAGAAATTTCTCCATACTGCTCTATCTTCAGAAGCTTGCACAATCTCTTCTATGGAATTGAGTCTGATATTTTTCGCCTTTCTCAGTAAAATTCATTTCAGGTTTTACCTAGGGCATCCTTTCTTTCTTGAATCCTTTGCTTTCCATTTCAATGTCTGCTTTGTGAGTCTTTGATAATTTATTCTCAGTGTATGTCCATGTATCTCCATCTTCTCTTTCTCATAACAATTGTTACTAGTGGTTGACAAGATATTTTCTTATCTGTTTTCCAAGTCTCATATCCATAGAGAAGGACTGTTCTAACATATGTTTTGTATATCCCTAGTTTTGTCTTAGTGCCGTAAATGTTAGATCTCCAGATATTGCAAAACCTGCATTTGCTCTATCAGTATATTGAAAACATTTCATACACTATATAGTTAAAGTATAAACAAAACCCTTGAATTATGCTACTTGATCAATTAGAAATCTTACCACTCAGGATGTGTTTGCCTTGCTTTGAGTGTGTTAGTTGGACCAATGAGTTCCCGCCAGTAGGAGATAGCATGATCCCTGGCTATCATAAGAGCAATTATGGGGCCACTACTCATGTAGGCAACAAGACTGGGAAAGAACAGCTTCCCATAATGCTCAGCATAGAAATCACTTGCTTGCTCTGGTGTTAAATGTACTCTTCTTTTCTGGAAATCAATACAATAAGGACTTTGAAACGGTTAAAACGTGAATGAAAATGATACAAGATGTCTGTTTGGTGAATTTGTCAGTTCAGCATGACAACGATTTAATAATATACTAACTTTACCACCCGGTTTTGCCCCAGTATTTCTCTCTCTCTCATGCCTTTTAAACCCGGATTGGGGTATAGGCCCTCAACCAACGCATGCCAAGTCTTCCTATCTCTAACTATCTCCTGCAGCTTCCTCCAGCTCTTCTTTACATTGTTGATCTCTGCCTCCAAATCTTGTCTCCATGTATTTCTAGGCCTCCTTCTTTTCACTGTCTTTGTTGGTTCCAGGAAAGGATCCTTCTGGTTATATTCCCCTATGATTTTCTCAAAGTGTGTCCTATCCATCGCCAGCATCTTTTTTAAGCTCTTGGTTCACTGGAATCTGTCTTGTTCTCTTCATAAGTTCCTCATTTGTGACCCTATCATACCATCTCAGCCCTCTATTCTGCGCAGACACCAGTTGATGACTGTTTGCGCTTTATTATTTTAGTAGCTCTCCATGCTTATGACCCATACAGCAGACTACTTCAACATTGGAGTTAAATATCCGAATTTTTGTTCTAGATTTGATTTCTTTAGACTTCCATGTTTCCCAGCGATGAAAGCTCCTCTTGCCTTCTGTATTCTTATTTTGACATCTCTATCTGTTCCACCCTATTTGTCTACATTGCTACTAAAGTATGTATATGATTCTACCTCTTAAAGTGGGATTTCACCCAGGGAGACCGGATTATCATTTGCTTAGTAAATTATAGATAAGTTTCCAATTTTCATGATTTACGAGTTGGACGTTTTAATGTTTTTCATGCAAACAAACATGACAATACTAACTTTTTTATTATAAGATTTGTAAAACTCAACCACAGACAAATCAGTCTTATTCTAAACATTTTATTAAGTATTAAAAAAATTATAATCTTTACATTACATTTATGAAGCATTATCAAGTCCTTTTGAATTTAATTCCCACCAACTCTACTGTCATAAAACAACCAGAAGAGCGAATCCAAACTTCGTCTTCGAACGCTCCACTTGTTAACCACTCTGTGTGATTTGGATGTGACCTGAGCCTAAAAGCGATTATATGTTGTGCCAGTTATGCTCCTACAAGTAGGCCAGCATATCCGATTGCTGCGACACTTTTTATTTACTAGGGTAACTTCCTAGGTCCTACATCAGTCGCCTCTTATGACATGCCTTGTAGGTCACAGTGGTACTATTCTTTGCTCCCCTTGTTAGCCCCGGTACCACATGGGCGGAATCCAAGCAAAAAACGTATGACAATGCGGATGTAGTGGGTCGAAAGGCATAGATCTCACATCTTTTCTGGAAACGTAGCACATATACTATTATTATTTCTGCCATCGCCAGGTCCATCAAATCTTTTCAGTTCGAATAAGCCAGTTTGTTACAGTTATTTCTTAGTTTTTTCTGTGCTACTATTTATGTCTGTCCATTTTATTGTGGCCTTTCTATTTCTCCTCTATTTGGATAGTTTCAGAAAAAGGACTGTCATGTGATGATAATTGATGGCTTTATAGTTGTGAGGACTCATATCTCCATATGAATGTCTTTCTGAACACCAAAACAATAGGAAAGGAAACATCTGACGGGCAGTATTTCATAAAACCTAGCTGAGAAAAATTATTAGAATATTTAGGTCAGACAAAATTAGCTGCTTCCTGCGAAGGATTACCATCTAACACAATGGAAAGATTTTTTTGTTCCCTATAAGATGCTGGACATGGACTACTTTGTCAGTGTCCAGGAAAAAGTAGAAAAAGGAAGAAAAAACAGTCATATTCATCAGTTCTAATATTCAGCATGTTCAACCGTCTGATGTAATTTAAATCTTTGCAATATTTTAAGATTTTGACTTGTTCTTCTCTACTGAACCTGTAATATGAGCCAGGGTAAAATTCATTAAAAAGATTAAATAATAAAATGTATACAAAATATTGTCACCGTCTTCTAAATCACATCAGGACCCTCGCTGGCCACTACGGAGTTCGTGCACTGCCACCGAGATCTTCCTGTGTAAGAAAGAGATCGGAGCACACATGGTTACTCACTTAAGTTAAGTGCAATGATGATGGTCTTATCAATTAATCAATCAGTATAGTTGAGTATACATTACAGTATAGTATTGTAAAATTGTAAATCTACAACTTGCTAAACTAAGCTTACTTGTAATATAGCAAAGCCAGATCTGAGTATAATGTCTTCAATTTCCTCTGAATTATGAAGAACATCAGGCTTAATTATTGCAAGCGTTCTTTCCACATAAATGTGTGGCGGCTCCATTGTAATCGTATCGTCCGTTGCCATGTTTGCGTTATTATGTTAAACCCGTTGTTTATTATAAAGTCTTTAACGTTCTGTCTTTCACATACTCTAGCCGTTGCATGGTGACGACCGAGTGTTTATATCTCGTGAGATTTAGTGGTACTCTTCTGTCGTGATTGAGTAAAAAAGATTGTATTGTATTCAAAAATGGCTGCTATAGTTGCAGACAGTTCTGGACATATTACATAGCACCAAATGACATATATTTCATAACGGGCAAATTGCAATCTTATGAAACGTAAGTTTTGCATACTATTACTATTGTTGCAGATATTGTTCATGTGTCAGAGGTAGTGTCATATAAATCATGGATCTGTAAAGTACTTTTGAGGTTTATAAGTCCGTGATAGCTGATTGATGTTTCTGAATTGGTTTTTATAAATAAATGTTATTTATTAGCCGAGTCCGATAAACGTGCTTGAGCGGAGGGTAAGCTCAAGGCTGCATGCAGGACTACTCACTGTTTCACTACTGTATATAAAAATCATAGTAGGATGTATTGTATTGTTCTTACCGCTACCTGGATTCATCAGCTTCGTGTTAGCTGAGAAACTACTCAACTCACTTGTCAACTGCATGAGCAACAACATGCCCAAAATAGTGCATTTTTAAGGTGGAATTCCAGCTTTACTGTTTCGACATAACTTGAGAAGTAGCAGTTACCTGTTATCAGTGTTATCACTCACGTTTTAGACATAAGTTCAGATTTTATCTTTAAAAAGTACAAATATTATTTTATGCCTCAAATACATACAATCAATAGATGATGACTACACCATTTTTATTCCAAGATTAGTACAACTAAGACGGTGTATTACCAATTTGTTTATGCTACTTTACTTTTCTTGTAATTGTATTACCAAAAATTCACAACTATGTAAACTTGATCGTGTACTTATGTACATTACCCCCGCATTCATACAGCTTATATGCAGTGTTTCTAATGAAACACTGCATCCTTCTATTAACTGGAACTGTAGAACTCTATTACTACTTAATGAAACACTGCATCCTTCTATTAACTGGAACTGTAGAACTCTATTACTACTTAATGAAACACTGCATCCTTCTATTAACTGGAACTGTAGAACTCTATTACTACTTAATGAAAAAAAAATAGAAATATAATAAATGAAAATTTCAAGTCGTGATGGCTGGCAGTTGTTGACAGCTTTTGGACAGAGTGCAAATGAAAAGCAAACACAAACTGAATCCTTTCAGCTGTTGCTAGAAACCACTTGCAGTCCACATCATAATGGCACATCTATCTGCATTAAGACAAATTACTTAGCAGTATTCTGTGCATATTTAACAATTTCTTAGCTGTAAACAAACCAAGACCAGTTCCATCTTCCACCTCAATGAGGTCTAACAACAGAGCATCACCGGGTCAGTCCTCTGGCTTTAGACCCTTTGAGATCTCTCGGATCCCTCAATCCTTTGAGATCAAACAACAGTGCATCAGTTATTTTCTTGTTTTTGTGTTGCAGAACTGCACAATGGCCACCAACATCTAATTCATAGAGACATCAGTATTCTATCTTCAATTAGAGAAAAATTGTCTGTAAATGTTTGAAACGTTAAGCCTTTCAAATTGGACAATGCTATATAATGCTGCATTTCATCTCATACACAGCCTAAGGAAAATTGTTACATTTGTTTAGTTATAAATGGTTACAAATGAAGCACTTAGATAACACATCAACTCTAGAGAGATTGAAAATGCATTTCATCAACTTTCTAGTGGAAAGGCTCCTGGCAGAAACTCAATTTATGCTGAATCTTATAAAGAATGCATTACAGTTGTGATAGAAGTCCCACATAATCTTTCAACAAATATGGCAGAGTTAAATATCCCCTCTCCCACCGTGTGGTTTCTTGGATATATATTTTTTTCCCGATCCAGAAGCACTTGAGCTGAAAGCTCTTCGGCTCGGTGTCATGTACATTGTAACCCTTCGGCTCGGTGCCAAGAACACCGTAAATCTGGGCAACCTGTAGCTTTTCTGCCAGTCTGTGAAGTTGAACCCGCACTTACAGAGGACTAGTCACCCATAGTCCAACGTGCTACGAACACGCTGGGCACGCAGGCTTCTTGGATAGATAAGAATGGAATCACCATCTCCTCTCAACGCACATCATAAAAAGTAGACTAAGATTACATAAGGCCGAATAGTTCAGTTGAGAAATTGGAAATTTCCATCAGAGTTGGCTTACTTGATTGGTTATTGGTTATTGGTTACTAAACTGACGTCATTGCACTACGGGCAGACCCATAGGTGCTCAGTCTCCCCAACAGATATTGAAGAGTATGCATACTGATGGTTCCTGTGGCTCGCTGATTAAACACACCTCTCACTCTGCCTCTCAGGCATCCAGTTCGACTTGAACAACGGGTAACTCCAAACTGCTTAAATCGCTTGATCGATTGAACATCGATGTTAGTGTCCTAATCCAACAGAGAGTCTCGAAGAGACCGAAGAATATCCCCTTATCCATCTTCAACTCCCCAACAATCGATGCTGTTGATGCAAGCCTGTCCGCTCTCTCATTACCGTAAACACCCGCATGACCAGGACAGTATATCCACGTAAGCCGCTGGAGGTTAGAAACTTCTATAGACGACATCCACTCATACCGAAACCTGCCCTTCTGGATCTTGTGAAGCATCGACTGAGCGTCAGATACAACAACTGCCCCAGTAAATGAAGTCCCAGAAATCCAATGGAGGGCAGCAGTAACGGCCTCAACCTCCATCCTCATACTAGAAGTAGTTGTCCTGTATGCCCCACTTCGCTCTGCAACAACCCTACCATGCGCATTAGCCAAGAAACCCCAGCCGGATTTCTCACCACGTTGAACCGACCCATCGGTATATACAACAACATCATCATCCCTTGCATTATCTTCTATCAGCTGCTTAACTGCGAGATCAGCCTTCATGTTGCCCCAATCTCTACATTCTCTTCCAAGAGTAATGATAACGTTGAGATATTTCATCATGCTACCATCTGTTGGGATCCATTCTTCCCCTTTTGGTAGAGTCGTAACCGTAGTCACCTGGCCAATTGTTCTCTCAGCCTGGGCCATCCACGACATGCCACGCTTGATTCTCGTGCCCTTAACATCTTCTTCTTCTTTGCGATCGCTTTTTGATGATTATACCGTTAGACGCGTTCTTATGATGTAATCGACTGTAGTCTGGAGCTCATCTCTAGTGCCATGTAGTTTTGAATGTAGTGTTGTGTTGTAGGGCCAGCATTCCTTTCTTGGGAGGACATACAGGGGCAGTCTTGCAGGACATGTTCTGTGGTTTGTTCAGCGGAGCCACAGGGGCACAGAGGGTTGGGGACAATCGCAGCCTGTGGAGGTGTTTGTTCAGTCTGTTATGACCTATCCTGAGTCGGAAGATGATAGTCTGTCCTTGTCGGTCAAGTGTGTGGTAGTCATCATTGGATGGTGTAGGTTCTTTTCTAATGTCCATGATAGCTCTTTTTTTCAAAGTATGTGATTTCATTATCTATTTGTTCACATTCTGCTCCCTTTTAGCAAGTTTGTCTGCCTTCTCGTTACCTGGCACTCCGCAGTGTGATGGTACCCACTGAAGTGTAACTCTTTTGTTGGTAGAGATCTTGCTGAGCTCTTTTCTCAGGGATGGATGGTTACTCTGTAGGGCTTGCAAAACAGATAGCGCGTCTGTGAAAAATACCACTTGTTGGCAGTCAGAGTTGGAATTATTGATCATGATTGCGGCCTGTAGTAGTGCTTGAGCCTCTACAGTGTAGTTTGAACAAAATTTACCAGTTGGCATGTACTTTGTTTCGGTGTGATTGTTGGGATATGTAATATAGATACCAGCCCCTCCTTTCTTAATTGCATCTGTTGCAAATCCATCGGTGTAGACGTGGATCCATGATTGTTTAGGGTAGTTTTCTTGGATCATGCACATAGTGGCTGTTCTCTTCTGCAGGTCATTGTGTATTTCTCCAGTTGTGATTCCACTAATTGTTGTTATGATTTTTGCTGTATCGTTAACTTGTTCCCAGGGAACAGGGTCGAGACTAGGTATCAGCGGTGTTGTGTGCATTGGAAGGTCATCTTGGTACTGTCTTTTAGTCGCTTCCCGATGGACGAAGCTGCTGCGTTTTAGTCGTCCAAGTGCCAGATCATTTAATCTTGCTTTCATCGGATGCAAGGGCATACTGGTGTATTTCTCCATCTGGATCATATTCTTGGTTTCCCTTCTGTAAGCCAGGGCTTGTACTCCAGTGGTTTTCTGCATCTCTGTGATAGGAGTAGATTTCATGGCTCCGGTGATGATCCTGAGTTCTTGATTTTGCACTCTGTCCAATGTCTGCAGGTGTGTGTTAGCAGCTGTAGCCCATGCTGTTGAGCCGAACTCTAGGTGAGGTCTGATTGTTCCGCTGTAGACTTTCTTAAGTGTGTGTTCATTAGCTCCCCAGTTGGTACCTGCCAGTTTTCTGAGTATTCCAATTTTTCGTCTGGCCTTTCCTTCTGTGTTTTCTATATGCTTGTTCCATGTGAGTCGTTTATCAAATGTGATCCCTAGATAAGTTGGATTGCTTTCTTCTTGTATTGGTGCCCTTAACATCATTAGTGTTCTTGTGAAGTGGATGTCTCTTATCCGAAGTAACCCGCATATATGCCTTGGTTTGGGCGATTGCATGACGGGAGCGTAGTGACAGAAGGCCAAGCATATATCTCATCTTCACAATGGGGTATCTCTAGTGCAGCCCAGAACTATACGCATGTCATAGTTCCCCAGACGGCAGCGGAGGAATGGACAGTTAGCCAGATAGTTAGAGTAGTATAATTAGATTATTTAATAGTTGAGACTATGTGTTGCACTCTCTATGCAGAAGTGCAACACATAACTACAAGACACGACGTTTTTGTGTAGTAAATAGTGACGTGTTAGCAACGAATTAGTAAACACTGAGAGACAGCAGCGTAGTTAAACGGACATGGTTGTTGTATTGTCCGTAAAGTCACCATCACACAATGAAATAAATAAACATACGTTGCAACGATCACTTTGGAATTGTGTCTGCTTGACGTCTCCTGTTGACTAGTAAATGTTTTAGTAAATACCATCGTCGTACTAACGCCGTTATAAGGAAAGGACGTAATGAATAATCAAAGAGGAAACTCATAATTAAATAATCAGGAATGGAGGTATGTGACTGAGTGATCAACGAGGCCACAGAGAAATATATATACAATTAAAGTACGGAGTATGGGAACATATAACTAATAAAAAAACAACAACTACCATAATGTAAAGGACGGCCCCTACTACATTTAAGAAGGCCCTACATTTAAGAAGGCCCATACATTCAGGAAGGCCCATACAGTCAGGATGGCCCCTACTTCACGCATACCTTCATTCTGAACCCGTTCGAGTCGTTCACATTGTGATCTTGATATCGTAAGAATTCCGAGTCCGTAATCTACCACTGACAGTACCAGTCGATCGAACAAAAGGGCAAGTAGTCTCTGCTCAGGTGTGCGGCCACCATAATTTTGAGAGCCACAAGACCACGCTTGCACCGTTGTATCGTCTGTTCAATATGGTGTTTGAAAGATAGACTACGATCAAAGGTTATTCCAAGATAGCGCAGTCTGTCTCTGCGCTCGATGGTATGTTCATCAAAGATTACACAGGGTAGGTCAGCCTTGACGATGTGATTATTCAACGAGCACCACAACATACACGCTTTTTCAGGATTGACCTGAGAGCGAGACTCTCTACACCAACCCGAGATGGTATGCAATGTTTTCTGAATGTCGTCAACCATCTCTTGTCTATCTGACCCAGTCCTATATATTAAGATATCATCTGCAAATGTCAATGTCCGACCCAATCCGGTTGGCTGAATTTTAGCTACATTTGCTGTGTAAATATTAAACAACACGGGTGATAGAGGAGAACCCTGGGGTAATCCCGGCATATACGTGCAGGATCCGATGTCCATGTTCCTAAACGGAGTGCAACGGTTCTCTCCATTAAAGAAGCAGCTATCCAGTTTACCAGCCAAGGATTAACTTTACATTTAATCAAAGAGCGCACCATTATTGAAAAATTCACCTTGTTATAAGCATCCTCCAAGTCGATGGCCACAGCAACAGTCTCTTGCTTGGATTGGAAGCCTTCATAAACATCATATGCAAACGTGCCAGCATTGTCCCTTTCATTGGCCGGTAGCTACCCAAAGTGTCAGGAGAATGTGGTCATTCTCCAGTGACACATTACCTTTCTGGCCACTATCTTCTCTAGTAATTTGCCATATACATTTTGCAAGGTGAGTATGCGGTAGCTGCTGAGCAGTTTAGGATCCTTCCCATGTTTGTGGAGCGGTCGTAAATAACTATGAAGCCAATCCTCGGTACCACAGCATTCTGTACACTTTTATTAAAATCCATCACAACTGCATTAATAACAGTCTCGTCCAGCTGTTTGATGTGATGATATTGGACACCATCAGGCCCTGGAGCGGTGCTGTGGCTTGCCTTGAGTGCATTAACAACATCCTCCTTTGTTATTAAGTCAATGGCTTACTTGAATATATATTTGATATGAAATTGGATGATTTATTGTAATTTTGTTTATTGTAACATGATTCTATGAGACTGTGATTATTTATTGATGACAGGTGTTCAATATACTGACATTCCTTAGTGTTAAATTTAATTTGTGACACAGTATAATTTCGTTTCACATGTTTTGATTTAATTTGTTTTAACCTTGCAATACTGGGATGTAAGGATCACATGATGTGCGAAGAATAATTTTCGAAAATTTCTACTTGATCTAGTCGGCTGTATGCTAGAGTCGGCAGTGTCTTTCTCTGCTATGCTGACTGATGCATTCAGAGATGGTGAAATAGAAGTAAATGTTAGCTATTGTATCGATGGCAGAACAATAACCCCGTTTCCCATCGCAGTGAACCCATACTGCCTTGTAGTTCGTTTGAGGACAATCAAAGGCTAGCAGAGCAAACCATACACAAAATTGGACGGCAGGCAAACTAAGTAGTCCAAAAAAGACTGGTAACCTGAGCAGATGTTGTTCAACAACCTGGGAGGGAAGGCTGTCTAAGGGTAGCTACCCTAAAAGAAAATAGCAACCTGCTGCCTTGCAGGTCAGCTGGGGACAGCCCAAGGCTAACGGAGAGCGAACCCAGTAAACGCTGGCTAAAACCGGACACATCGCCAAAGGATAAGCACCAGAGCTCCAAATGGCGCTAAAGATGTGACGAAACACACCCATGCTAAGGCTGCATGAATCAGATTTCCACATGTATAATAAAATTCATGGGGAAATCTGGTACATCAGTCTAAGCGGTGATCGTGAGAGAGAGAGCATCGATGGCAAATTGATTAACTTACAGAGGCTTCAAGCAAAAACCAAGTTTAAGTCAAACACCATCAGTGACTTTCTATTTTCTAATGCCAAGAAGCGTTTCGTAGACACTCCTTGCTAAACATTTTTGGTATTAACACTGACACATGGTATATAACAGGTGGAGATCTCTGTGGCTATATGGTTAAGGTATTAACACTGACACATGGTATATAACAGGTGGGGATCTCTGTGGCTATATGGTTAAGGTATTAACACTGACACATGGTATATAACAGGTGGGGATCTCTGTGGCTATATGGTTAAGGTATTAACGTATGTTTTGAAGGTTGTAGGTTTCAATAGGCAGTTCTGTTTGCATGTGCATTTTTTTCCAGAGATCCCTAGGATTATTGCTGGATCTACTAAGTTTGTGTTTTATGCTATACTCTTGGCAGGTGGCGTGCCATTTCTGCGGAGAAGGACCTAACCATACGGGGTAAAACCTGATGCAATGAAGTCAATCTTTTGTCCTTTGTAAAACAGATATATAACAGGATTGAAATTATGGAACATCAAACTACTTCATTTTGATATTTGTAAAAACTAGCTATTTAAGATATTTTTCATTATCATGTAAGCTATTTTTGCCTAGCCATAAATGGTTTTTTTGCATTGGCAATATAGTATTTGAGATCTTTGTTGTGGACTTATCTCTGAACAGTGTTGAATGTTAACCTTCTTCCACAGATAAAAAAAAGCGACAATATTCCGCAGCTCATTAGCAGTCATGGCAAACAGTGATGAGGGGTCAGTTGTATCAGAGGCAGATGTGAACAAATTAGCACATTCTTTAGGGGTAAGTTGTTCACAAATTGTTAGCAGACTTTACAAAAGTGGATCTCCATAGATGGTAACATGACAAACTTCCACCACAGTGTCTTAATTAATCTTGAAATGGAATGTAGAGAGATTGGGGAAATGAGAAAGTAAACCTTGAAACTATGCAGCTAATAGCAGATAATGCAGGGAATATGTGTATATACTGTATATTGTATATACAGATTCAATACATGTTCATTGCTATGAAAAATTATTCAGACTGGGGTTTATAATTTGTGTGCAGTAGGTTATTGCAGAGTGAAATGAAGTATACAGATCACCTTGATGTGACAAACAACTTGCATGTTTTTATTATCTCTAGAGCTATGTTGGCTGGGGTCTTGTGCTCATTGTAGATTCAACCATTGCGAACAGGTTGAAGTTGAAAGGTCATACTCTCTCTCACGATCACCTAAAAGACTGATATATCAGATCTCTCCCTAAATTCATTTATGTGGAAATCTGATTCATGCAACCTTAGCATGGGTGAGTTTCGTCACATCTTCAGCGCCATTTGGAGCTCTGGTGCTTATCCTTCGGCGACGTGTCCGGATTCACCTAGCGTTTACTGGGTTCGCTCTCTGTTAGCCTTTGACTGTCCCAGCCGTCCTGCAAGGCAGCAGGTTGACTTCTACACATTTAGGATACACGCATCTGATTTCAGCCAAACCTCCTTACTCGTCTCTGACGACATGCGTGTAGGTAACAGTGGTTCTATTCTTTACACCCCAAATTTGGGCCCCGGTAACCACTCAGGTGGAAAAGTCATACAAAGTGAGCACACTTTCCCTCAGGTTTAATAGTATGATTAGGGCTAACAACCCAAACCTAGAAAAATATGTTTGTTACTGAGATTTTACTGCTCAAACCACAACTGGCCTAAATCAGGAAAGAATCCCATGCCATTCAAATTCAAATACCATGGATCGAAGCGACATTCTTCACGCATTGAGAGAGTCTTTCCGAACAGAGAAGTTTCAGGGCTGTGAATCCACTCGCTGACCAGATTGAAAGAGATGGGTGTCAATATTTGTGCAGCCCGAAAAGAACGACATACTAAATATGCAAAGAGATTGATTAATCAACATCGAACTGGCGTGTTGGGACGCTGCTGGATTTGCTGAGGCGGAGATCGGAGCACCTATGGACATGTCCTATGCTAATATAATAGTCCTATGCTAATATATAGAGTGCTATGATAATAGTCCTCATATAACTGATAACTGATCAGGAAAGAAAAGCACTTGCAACTCAGACTCAAGGTCTGAGCTTTTGGATCTTCGTGTGCAGAGTTTAAGAAGAAAGCCTAGAATAGACTTCATTGAAGAGCTACATTTTCACTCCTATGTTCCACTGGAACAAAACAGTTTTAGTTGTAATACCTGTAGTTGCATTTGAATGACATTTAAGATATGATTTAATAAATCTATCTTATAGCCAAGCTAGATTGGAAAAACGTCCAACTTTAAAAATCTCAATTTGAACGTTAACTGTACTATGCGGTGTGTGTGCAATATGTAAATATATAATATTTCAGGATCTTGATGATATGGATGCAGATTTATTTGGTGATGCCCTTAACAAGAGAAACAATGCAGGAAATTCCAGCGGCAAACCAATTACACCCAGACGTAACACCCCTCGTTCTAAAATGACAAAGTCTCCCACAAGAATGCAGGTAGAATTTAACATAACAAAATTTTTGTTTAGTTTCTAAATACATACAAGACTGTTCTTTGATACCATTTTACCAAATAAGGATGTTTCCAGATGTTATAGGATCTCTTTTTTTCTACATATAATTCCATCTCCATGTCTAGCCTGTGGGCGCTTAGGATAGCAACAAATGTACGCCAATCTTTTCTATTCTTGGCTGTCTTCAGTATTGTGTAGCTGTGATTCATTTATCTCTGTTCGTGTTCTGCTGTTCTCCTCCAGGTTGTTTTGAATCTTCCACATTTTGGTTTACTCTCTCGTGCCCATCTCAGTGCAGTTTTTGTGACTGAGTTAGTCTCCATGCGTATCATATGTCTGATCCATCTCCAGCATCTCTTTTGAATGATTTTCCATTCACTTATAGCATTGTTTCACATTTACTGATAGCGATGTTTCACATTTGCTTACATTTTTTCCAATCACTGATAATTATGTTTCCATTCATTTGTAAATCTGTTTGCTATTCACTGATAATAATGGTTCTGATTCACTTATAGCATTGTTTTTTATCCAATTTTAGTGCTGTTTCCTGCCCACTTATAGCATTGTTTTCTATCCACTTATAGCTGTTTTTTCAGCCCACTTATAACTGTTTTCTATCAAGTTATGGCTGTTTTACATCCACTTAATTTGCTATTTCCAATTCACTTGCAACGCTGTTTTCCACTTCCCTTCAAACTTTGTTTTGGTGTAATTTATAATTCACTTCTGTTATTTACTTTCCACCATTCTCCATGACCTTTTACAGTTCTGTTGTCATTTCTTTTCTTCTCTCGACCATTCTCCATATGTATAGTGTAACTTTAAATTCTTATCCTGTCTCTTCTTCCTGAATACCATCATTTTCTACATGCTAGCTGTATTTTATCGGTTCTGTTATATCTTACCTTCAATTTCTTCATCATTCTTGAAGTTTTCCTGCATCATATAGTAAAGGTAAAGTGAAGGAACCCTTTCATACCTCGTGGTTTATAGGTCAATACAGTGTTAGGCCTGTATTTTTCATTGACCGTCGGCACACAATAGGTGATGTGGTCAGCATCACGTCGGCCGCCTTTACTTTCTCAGAGCATGTCTGGTACCCAGTTGAGGCTGGGTCGACCTGAGAGCCGTGTGGTCTGGAAAAATTCCACCGCATTGCGGAGCTGAACCCAGACCACCAGCCTTGCGGAGCGAGTTCACTAACAACTACGCTACAGCGGCTCTCTAATCATATAGTTTTTCATTATCATTATGGAGGTCTCTGTGGCGTAGAGATTAGGTGCTTGCCTCTCGTTCCAAAGGTACTTGGTTCACTGCCTCATGAAACTATTTGGATATTTTTCCAGAGATCCCTGATCTCAGTGTTGTTGAGATCGAGTTCCTAGTCCATACATAAAACGTAGGGTTCCTTGTTAAATTTGAGCACGTAAAAGAACCCTTGATAGTTCAAAATCAAGAAGAGCAGGCTGGAAAGCCACTGCCCGGGCAAAATTCATTAGAAAGATTACATATAAAATTCCTACAAAATATTTTCACCATCTTTATTATTACATTGAGGACCCTTGCCGGTGTTATGGAGTTCGTGCACTGCCTCTGAGATCTTTTGTAAGATAGAGATCGGAACACACATGGTTACTCACCAAAGTGTAATGATGATGGTCCTACCAAAGTGTAATTATGGTGGTCCTACCAAAGTGTAATGATGATGGTTCTATATTAATCAATCATTATCTTTGGGGAAGTGTTTCACATAGGGATTGCCATTATAGTCATTTGGAACAGAGGTCACTTGCTTCTTTGCATTCTATGGTAGCTTCTGACTCTCTAGAATACCCATACTGTGAGTCATCTCTGTTGAAAGACCCTTCCAGATGAAGAACATTATATATATACACATTCCTCTTGTACCATTTTACATTACATAGAGCTTGCAAGTAATTTCTCCATACCGCTCTGTTCTGGACAAATCGCTCAATCTCATCCATACAATTGAGTCTGATATTTCTTGCCTCTCTCAGCAAAGTTCATTTCAGGGTTTCCCTAGGATGTCTTCTCTTTCTTGAACCCTTTGCCTCCCACTTCAATAACTGCTTTGATATTCTTTATCATTTCTTTCCAAGGTATGCCCAACATATCTCCATCTTATCCTTCTTATAACAGATGTTACTAGTGGTTGACCAGACATTTCTCTGATTTCATCACTTCTCTTAAATTCGTCCCATTTTATGTTCATTATTTTTCGCAGACATCTATATTCAAATGTGTTCAATTTACTTTCAATATTTTTAGTAATTTTCCTGAAGAAACAGTCTCACCATATTTTCAGACATGTTATTGTCTTGAACCTATGAGGAGAGAGAAAAGGTGGAAGTCTATAAAACTACCGATAAATAACAGTAAAAGAGAAAACCAGAGATACTGAGGATTTATTGGCAAGCAGGGGTGGTTGACAATAGCAACGATAATAACATGCATCACTGGTCACCAGTTGCCATTCAAGGTCAGCTTGACCAAAAAAGAATTCTCAGTGTGCACATGGTATGCTGTTGAATGACATGAGACCCTGATCCTTTACTTGGGGATCTAAATTACTCTAAATTACAAGTACCTCTGTAGTCAAAGGCAGGCTTTCCTGAATGGCGAGATACACTAGTGATAAGGAGAGCAAGCCTTTACACAAAATCAGTCACAGGTGCCATATTAGGCCCCATGACTACACCTGAATTCATAGTGGGTGAACTTAAAAAAAATTTTGAGAAACTAAAGTGACTGTCTCAAAACCGGAATATATATTTTTATTGTTCTTCCTCATTCTTCTGTCAGTTATCAAATCACATTACCTATATCTTCAGTTGACTACAGAAATCTGTGGGGAGTAATATTTGCATGCTTAAGTTCTACAGAAATAAGAGAAAGGAATGGGTGAACGATATTAATGCATTGACTCTGCTTATTGACAGTCCCCAACCCGGAATGAAGTATCCGGCAGTCCTCCTGGCAGTGCAAGGACAAATCTTAAGCGCAAGCCTGTGAAACCACCATCTCCATCAGCTGTGCCTTCCAATCCTCTAGTATTCTCACCGCGATTGACACAGCCAGAGCATAAACCAGGCACAGCACCAGGAAAAATGACTGGTTAGTTGACTTTGTAATCTGTTATCACACATTATATAACAAAATAATCCTCTTAGAAATTTAGTGTGTGAAAACTTTGATTATCACATTCAAGGTGGCACAGATGAAGATGTTAAGGTTAGAATACAAAAGGCAAGATCAGCATTTGCCATTCTGAAGAACATATGGAGTTCAAGAATGATTAGGAATAAAACTAAGATAATGATATTTAACTCAAATGTCAAGTCTGTCCTTCTGTATGGAGCAGAGACATGGAGAACAACTAAGGTGAACACCAAAAGTTGCAGACATTCATCAATAGATGCCTACGCAGTATACTCCATCTGAGATGGTACGACAGGACCACAAACAGAGAACTGTGGGATAGGGCAGGACAACGGCAGGTGGAACAAGAGATAATGAGCAGAAGGTGGAGATGGATAGGACACACACTGAGGAAACCCCTGACAGCATTATGAGACAGGCTCTCCGATGGAACCCCAGGGCAATAGAAGTAAGGGAAGACCCAGAAACACCTGGAGACTGGAGTTAGAGATGGAATGCAAGAGGACGGGGAGAGAGTGGCGAGATCTGGAAAGGATGGCCTTGGATAGGCGGGTTTGGAAGGCCTTGGTTGCGGACCTATGCTTCCCTAGGGGCGAAGGGTGAAGAAGAAAAAGAATAATGTTTGATAATAAGGGAAGACTGCAGTAAAAACTATGTAGCAATGGTGAAACACATAAAAACAAAATAGTGTAGTTTTACAAAGTACAAAAACGATAACAATACACAGCAACATTTTGACCAAAAGGCCTTTTAGTTCAAAACATTGCTGTGTATTGTTATCATTTTTGTACTTTGTTTTTATGGATTCCATGACATTTGCACACATGACAGTTACACATTTGACAATTGCACTAACAAATCGCTTAAAATTTGTCTATGTGTGAAATTGTCTGTTTCGCCATATTGTTTGATAACAAGACAACCCTAATGAAATTATTTATCACAAATTAATCATCCTGTTACTTTCTATAGAGCATAGTTTTATACTTTTCTTCTAGCTTAGTGTGCTTACTATTATTTTCTGTTATTACATTCTTACATTAAAACAAGTTAAGGACTTTGCATACCTGGGGAGCATTTTTTTGGCAGGAGGAGGAATTGAAAGAGGGAAAGCAGTGTATTATTGTGTTCAAGTCAAGACTTTTTTTTTAAACATTAATGTTTCTGACGATGTTTACAGTGTAATCTTGAGTACTGTTAGATCAAATTATAACTTGTGATAGTAATGAAGAAGATTTAATTGATGGTAATAATGACATTTGATTGTTTATGAAACGCAGTATCGATAGTTGTAAGTCTAATGTAATAATTGCATGTAAAGAATGGGTGTTCCACATTCCATTTATTGACGTGTCCGCACTAAAAGTGAATATTATAAAAACTACTGCACCTAGTTAGATGAAACTTATAGAATATGTTCACACATGGATTATCTTCATTTAACTACTACTTCTAGAAACATCTATGAATATTAAGATGTAATACAAACCAGAGAGTAAAAATATTTTTCAAAATAGTCATGCTACAATAATCTAATTTTCTCAAACGTATATCACCTGATGTAAAATATTATTATATTAATGCACTCCACATCCAATTAGCAACAATTTAATATATAATATGTCATACTTTAGAGAAACAGTACAAGAGTTATAAAGGATTAAACTAATTGACATTGAATGTTAAATTTGAATCGCAAAATAAATGCATCCAGAGGTCAAAATAATACAGGGCGAAAGGGTTAGCACAATATTTCTCTCAATTTTGTGCTGTCAGTGCCGGACTTGGATGCTGACATCAAGCGATGGAAGAGGGCTAGTCACGACGTGGGTGGGATGTCTATGCTGAGGGTGTTGAGTGGAGACAGGTTTGATGGTGAAGACATTTGGAAAAGGGTGGGTACAACATCAGTGCTGAACTTCATCAAGAAACAACATCAGTGCTGAACTTCATTAAGAAACAACAAATTAAATTGTTCAGCCACATAAGTAGATTACCAACAGACAGTGCCCCTCAAAAAGAAATATTACTCTGATACAGGGGATACAAAGCAAACAGCCATCCACACAAAAGGTGGACAACAGAAATAATTACAGTGAAAGACATTATTTATAAAGTATGCACAAAAGCTTGTTCTAAAAATCTCTTCTTTTCCTGCTGCAGTGAGGCAAAACAGGTTTAGAGAAAGAAGAAGGTGAAACATTAATTGAGAGAATCTGAAACGTATTTATTAATAGTTGTCTGAGAAAGATCTTACGCATAAATAGGCCAAAAGTAATTAGTAATGAAGAGTTAAGGTATAGAACCAAGCAAAGAACTGCTGAGGAAGATATTCACAGGAAAAGA
Organism: Arion vulgaris; assembly: GCA_020796225.1. Classification (NCBI taxonomy): domain Eukaryota; kingdom Metazoa; phylum Mollusca; class Gastropoda; order Stylommatophora; family Arionidae; genus Arion; species Arion vulgaris. The sequence goes on along the minus strand of CM036757.1, from coordinate 28,333,155 downwards.
TAGAGATGGATAGGGCACATGGTGAGAAAACTACTCAATAACATTGTGAGGCATGCACAGAACTGGAATTCACAGGGTAAATGAAAGAGGAGCAACCAAGAAACACATGGAGAAGAGAACTTTACACAGACATCAAACATAGACCGAAATGACATTCTTAATGCATTGAGAGGAGGAGTTTCAGGGTTGTGAATCCCAGTCACTGACCAGATTGAGAGAGATGGGTGTCGATTTTGGTACAGCTATAAAAGAACAACTTACCAAATATGCAAAAAGATTGATTAATCAACCTCAAACTCACTTATTAGGCTGTTAGACGCTGACCTGTTCAACCTATACATTGAAAACATCATACAACATATAGAAGAGAAGACAGGAATAACAGTTGTCGGACAAATCATGAACAATCTAAGATATACTGAGGACAAGATTCTCATGGATACAAATGAACAAGATCTACAAGACTTGATAGACATATTAGTAAGAGAAAGTGAAAAGAAAGGATTAAGCATAAATATAAAGAAAACGGAGGTAATGGTTGTCTCCAGGAAACACCAATATATATGTAACGTCAATATAAACAACATAACACTGAAACAAGTCCATCAATTCAAGTATCTGGGAACATTCCTAACATCAGATGGAAGATGTAAAACAGAGATTATGAATAGAATAGCTCAAACGAAAGCAGCTTTTATGAAAATGAAAAACACACTATGCTTGACTTTACTACCAATGACACTGTGAAAATGAGTACTCCAGTGCTATATTGAACCAATACTTATGTATGGCAGCGAATCATGGACAATGAACAAACAATGAGTAAGATCACTGGAAGCCACAGAGATGTGGTTTTACAGACGAATGCTGAAAATTCCATGGACAGCAAAGAAAACAAATGTGGAGGTTTTAAATCAGGCCTGCACACATAGAAACCTTATCAAAAGAATAAGAATTTGACAATCAATGTTCTTCAGGCATATAATGTGAAGAGAAGATTTAGAACATTTGATGACTACAGGTCTAATTCAGGGAAGGAGATATCGTGGAAGACAGAGGGAGAAGATGTTGGGGGTCTGACATCATGATTTGACAAAATATCGTCAGAACTGATTACATACACCAAGCAGAGAGAGTTGGGGAGAGACATGACTGCCTACACCGGCAGGCATGGCACTTGATTGAGACACTGCTGGATTTGTTGAGGTGGAGATCGAAGCACCTATGGACATGTCTGGAGTGCTATGATGACAGTCCTCATATAACTGATTTGTGAACTGGCCTTAGTTAAGAAAACATGGGAGGGCTGCCAAGAACAAAAATAGCTGAAGAACTATGGATGATAGCCTATGCTTCCAAGGACATAATAATAGAGGATCTGGGGATTGCCTCAGATAATATATATATATATATATATATATAATGGCCAAGAGACGAAACAGATGCGAGAGCATGTTCTGCAAGACTTTCCTCTTCTGAATGTGCTGAGAAGAAACATATGGCAGCATGAAAATTAAACTTTAGGGAAATCTGACAGACCTGAAGCTGACTGACCAGTTTTGAATAAACAGCAGATTAAGCGCATGACCTGGAGAAGAAAAAGAATATTATGGTCGATTGTTTAAGTTAAATTGTCTTCTAGCTTATATATAGTGAGTTTCTATGTTGTGACTGTCAGACAGTGAAGAAGAAAATCCCTTGAGAGTGTGTGAGGGTGTCATTGACTACCTGTAAACTGATTGCAGAAAAAGAATATCATTAAAAATAAATTTGCAACTGATACCATGATAACTTGTTTTATTGTTTTTTTCAACTATACTTTGAATAGATTTAAGTCTTGCTAGTGAGGGCTTGATGCCTGGCCAGAAGATACACCAAAGGCCAGAAACAGCTCCAAAAGTAAAAAAGAAATATGATTTTGGAGGTAAGCTCTTTATATATATATATAATCTTGTCTAATTATCCCATTATTTTGTCTAAATATTCCATTATTTTGTCTAAATATCCCATTATTTGTATAAATTATCCCATTATTTTGTCTAAATATCCCATTATTTTGTATAATTATCCCATTATTTTGTCTAATTATTCCATTATTTTGTATAAATATCCCATTATTTTGTATAAACATCCCATTATTTTGACTAAATGTCCCATTATTTTGTCTAAATATCTATCTCATTATTTTGTCTTCTTCTTCGACCGCTCCATATCGCCATATTGACCACTTGTTAAACCACTCCACTCTGTGATTTGTATGTGATCTGAGTCTAAGTGCATTTGTATGTTGTGCCAATTATGCGCCTTCAAGTAGACCAGCACATCTGATTTCTACTATGCTTTTTATTTATTAAGATAGCTTCCTTAGGCCCCTACCTCAGTTGTCTCTTACATCACCTGTAGATAGTGATTACTTTTCTTTGCTCCCCTTCCGAGCCCTGACAACACACTGGTGAACTAACTCTCCAAATTAACACACTGTCCATGTTACTCTACCTGCCAATGTAACTGACTTTTTAAGTTAATTCACTGCCAAAATTAACCATTTCTGCAAGTTAATTGTTTTGCCAAGTTGACTGATTGCTCAAACTAACTGTCCAAGCTAATTAACCGCTCAGTTTAACTGCCTGCATACTTATGTTTGCAGACTTTGATCCCGATGATCCTCTTGCTGGGCTTCTGTCTGGTAGTGATGATATATCTGAAAGTGACCGTCCAACATCAGCCACAAAGAATTCGACAGTTGCTCTTGCATCTCAACCCAAGGTTCCAGAGGATGGAACTTTGTCAGGAAAGAAACCTTCATCCCATGGTAAATATTTTATTACTTGTTCATTAACTCTTTCCACGCCCATTTATTTCCTCAATTTTTAAGCAGTTAATTCAAGGAAAGTAAAAAAAAAAAAAAATTATTAATTACGATCCCAACTACTCGTCAATAAATAAACATATATATATTATTATATACTAAATTGAAGAAAACTGGACAATCCAATAGAATAACATGGTTAAAAAGTACTATAAGTAAAATAGTAGAAGTAAAACTAGAAAGACTTATAGAAGCAACTCTATGGCGCAGTGGCGCTAAACTGCACGACTTCCGCCGGCACAGTGTGCAGCGTAAAGCGTGCAACGGACTTCCGCCATGGCGCAGTGTGCGACTTAAAGTGTGCAACGGACTTCCGCCGTTGCGCAGTGTGCAGCTTAAAGCGTGCAACGGACTTCCGCCGTGGCACAGTGTGCGGCTTAAAGCGTGCAACAGACTTCCGCCATGGCGCAGTGTGCGACTTAAAGTGTGCAACGGACTTCCGCCGTGGCGCAGTGTGCAGCTTAAAGCGTGCAACGGACTTCCGCCGTGGCACAGTGTGCGGCTCAAGCGTGCAACAGACTTCCGCCATGGCGCAGTGTGCGGCTGAAAGCGTGCACGGACTTCCGCCGTGGCGCAGTGTGCGGCTGGCGTGCAACAGACTTCATGGCCAGTGCGCGAAAGCTGCAACGGACTTCCGCCGTGGCGCAGTGTCGCTGAAAGCGTGGAAAGAGTTAATTCTAGGTTTAATTCATTAGAAAGATTAAATAATAAAATGTTTACAAAATATCTTTACTATTTACATTGGGTACCTTCGCAGGTGCTACAGAGTTTGTGCACTGCCTCAGAGATCTTCCTGTGTAAGAAAGAGATAGGAGCATACATGGTTACTCACCGAAGTGCAATGATGATGTCAATCATTGAATCAAATCTAATTCTTTGTCTCCATAAAGAGTTTTTTTCCATCCCAGCAGAAGGATTTTATGACTATTCTATTTAATTTATAGTAGCTTTTGAATTTGAACAACACTTATAAAGACTAGGAATAAGTCAAACAGCTCTCTGCCAGTGTCAGCAGGCGGAACAGACACCGGAGCATGTCATGCAAGACTGTCCTCTCCTGGGTGAGCTGAGAAGCAACATGTGGCCACATCCAGTTGACCTGAAAACTAAGCTTTGGGGAAACCTGACAGACCTGAAGCTGACTGCCCAGTTTGTGGTCCACAGTAAACTAAGCTATTACGACTTGCATTGTAGGTCGCAGTGTTACTGTTATGTGCTCCCCTTGTGAGCTGTAGCAACACACAGGCGTACATAGACTACAACAGCATGGTCTGAGAACAAATGCAACACATCTAGCACATGAAAGAATGAAAGAAAACTTCATTTCCCCAAGACGCTAAACGACACACCTGGACTGGATGAGATATAAGAGATTATATTATATTTTATAATAGTATTAATCAATGAGCGATACACAGTTGCAAAAAATAACTACATGTGAATTGCAATGCCTACAAAAAGTTACCAACAACACCAGAAAAGACAGTCACCAACTGCAGCATAAGAAAGAAATTTGGGACAGAACCTTGCTTGAATAACATTAAGAAACAAAGAATGAAGTGGTTCAGTCACTTAATAAGAATGCAACCAAACTCCACTGTATACAGAGTCTTCTACAACAGAACTTCAGGAAAGAAGGTGAGAGGAAAACCATGAAATGGTGGTTAGATGGCATAGCAGAGCCATGTCAAAAAGCAAATATATCACCAAAACCACTAGAGCAGTGCAAGAAAAAAACAGAAAAAGCACTGGGCAACAACCCAGTAGCAGTGTGATGACAAGAAGTAGAATAGTCAATAGATGTAAGATATTTTTTAAGAAATGATTTACATTTATATTTCTTTTCAGTCCAGCCAGATTCTCCAAGAAAACGTAATCTGATGGAAAGACCTCCAACTAGAAGTGGTAGCAGTCTTGGTGATAACGGCTCTCCTGCTGCTGCTAATGCTCCTGATGCAGACAGTAGTTCAGGGCAAACTGGTATGTGGTAGATACGTATAAAGGTCTTCAGTTATCATTTTAAGATCCCAACTTGAGATTTCATCAGTGTTAAGAAACTTTGTTTCATAGCATCTTTAAGAGAAATTACAAATGAAAACTCAGAGAAAGAACTAAGCAGATACCAGTGGAGAAAGAGCTAAGGAAGAGATGATGATGATGGATAGGTCACACATTGAGAAGACGACCGGAAGCATTGCAAGACAGGCAATGTTTTGGAATCCGCCGGGAAAGAGCAGTAGGGGAAGGTCTAGACATATCCTGAGAAGAGAGCTGGAGATTGATATTAAAAGGATAGGTAAAACATGGAAAGAACTGAAAGGTATGGCTGAAGAGAGGAAGAGCTGGAAGAATTTTGTTGAAGACCTGTGCTCCGTCAGGAGTTGAAAGGTGAAGAAGAAGATCTTTAAGAGAAGTGACTGGCTTTCTCTTTTTTAGAAATACGTTTGTAACTTACTTTATACACATTGTTAACTGAGCTTCTGGCCGAATAGATTAGAGCGTGTGCTCCCATTTGGGAGACCCAGGTTCAATCCCTTGTAAGGTTAATGAGTTTTTTTCCACCGGGAACATAAAGAAAAAATTCTAACCTGAACAGTTTCGCTGTGATTGCACTAGCCATGTAACCATTAAATTCCTCAAGCTCATGTCCTCCATGTCCTACATCAGACATGTCTATAATTCCTCTGATCTCCTCCTAAGCATGTATTTCAGTTTGTTTAGACTAACAACTCCTGTTCTGTGCTGGATGATGTATGTGCTGGGATTTCTCTCAATTGTTTCCCATCTTGCGGCACCTATCGGTGTGCATAACTTGCGCAACCGAGATAGAGAATACCCTTTATCTTCTTCCTTGCAATCTTCAGAGCAAATGCTTTCTCTTAAAGCATTGGTGATGTCACTTTAGTCCACAGAAGGCTTATTCTCGATAGCAGCATTGCTTGTCAGTGAATCCGCTATAGTTTTAGTTTAGTCATTGGATCATCATCACTGGACATCGGACTAATTAGTCCATAAGTGCTCCAATCTCCTCCTCAGTATGTCTTGTGGCGACTAAAGACACTTGTTTTATTTCAGTTTACTATTCTTCTTTTGCTCCCAGTATAGTGCTTTTATCCAGCTATACCACATTTGACTTGGGATTCTTGCAGTCCGACTAGGGTTGTAGATCATCGCTATTACCTGAATCATTTACACATCCTCTCCATTAGGGAATTTAGAATATTAGTCTGGTCCATTGCTCACCCATGTTTTACAGCAGCCATATCTGCAAGCCTATAGGTGTGTTCATTTCTTCTTACACCTGCTTGCCCTGGCACAAAAATAAAACTGATATTTGTCAGCATAGACCACCTGAGCGGCTCCAATCATTGTCTCCTAGGCCATCCTGTTTTAATCTTCCTATTCATACTTATCGAGTCACTGATAAAACATGCATGGATTGATGACAAACACTAATGAAAACTCCAGCACAGATGCATGAACTCTGTAGCACTGGCAAAGATCCTCAATGAATGGACTTCCTAATCTTTTGACATAACTATCTGCATAAGAGGGATGAAATTAACCACCACCCTTACACGAAATATTATTCTCGTGCACATTGACTTTCACCATTTTGAACCAGAAGTCTATTTATAAATAGTGAAGCTTATACAAGAGACAACGTTGAGTATATCGAAAACTATCTTTGGTAGTGACCATATGAATCAATTTATCTTATTGTAGTCTCTAACATAATTAAATCAATGCCTGTGTGGTGTCGGGGCCCTAGTACTACTGCGACCTACATGGCATGTTGTTAGAGGTGACTGACGTAGGGGCGAGGAAGCTACCTAGTAAATAAAAAGCGTAGCAGAAATCGGATGTGCTGACCTACTTGTAGATGCATAACTGGCACAATGTACAATTGCTCTTAGACTCAGGTCACATACAAATCACATAGAGGGGTTAACAAGTGGTCAATTTGGAGCGTTTGAGGAAGAAGAAGAATTAAATCAGAACTCATAAATGAACAATGTGGAGAGCTAAAAATAGTAATGTTGACCTACTTTATCTAGTAACAAACTTTATCTCTCACAGCCATCAAAACACAAGCAGGTATATTTAGTGACTCTGATGATCTTCTTGATGGACTGGGGCTGGAGGAGAAGAATGTTACACCTGCCAAGAAAAATGATACTTCACAGAAAGTAAAATCAGGTAAGACATCTTTGCACAAAGTTATGTCTGTTTATAGAATAGGTTTAAGGTTTTAAAGCTGAAGGATTGACTTCATTGCACCGGGTTTTACCCCTTATGACTTGGTCCCTCACCGCAAAAATAGCAACCCACTTGCCGAGTGCATTGCACAAAGCACAAACTCCGTAGCTCCGGCAACAATCCTAGGTGTCTCTGAAAAAATGCACTCATGAACAGAACGGCGCGGTCTGGATTCGAACTCACTACCTTTGACTCGCAAGGCAAGAGCTTAACCACTTAGCCACAGAGACCCCCTGTTTATAGAATATAATTAACAAGTTCCCAACCTTCAAAGATTCATGTGGATCTACTGTCCCAGGCATGCAGGTGTTTACAGCAATGAGAGAGCGGGTGGGCTTTCATCGAAAACATTGATTGTTGGGGAGTTTAGGATGGATAAGTGGGATGTTCTTCAGTCTCTTGGCGACCTACTGTTGAATGAGGACATTAAAATTGATGTTGAATCAATCCAGCAATTTAAGGAGTATGAAATTACACGTTGTACAAGTAGAGCAGCATGCTTGAGGAGCAGAGTGAGGAGTGTGTTTAGTGAGCGATTCACAGGAACCATAAGTATGCATACCCTTTGACATCTGTTGGGGGAGACTGAATATTTATTGGTCTGCCCGGAGTGCTGTGATGTCAGTTCAATAACCAATTAACCAGATAATGATCACCCAACAAGAAGTAAAGTCAACTTTATCTACATTGGCAAATAGAAATGGACGTAGAGGTATACATGCACACACACATCATCATCATCATCATCATTGGCCTCTTTGTCTCAGGAGACAATAGGTTTTGCGTCACATAGTTTGTTTCTAGCCGATTAAAAATTTTTTTAATCCAGAAGCGCTTGAGCTTTCAGCTCTTCGGCTCGGTGCCATAGACATCGTAACCCTTCCATTTGATGCCATGAAGACCGTAAATCTGGAGAACCTGCGCTCTTTTTTGCCTCCATATGTGATGGTGTTTTTCTTCTTTACTTTTTGAGCCACGCCTCACTACTGCTTGCCTGTCTTTGGCCAGCCGCTACCATTGTTCTTTATCTATGCCGCATGAAATTAGATTACGCTTGCAGATATCAATAAAGCGTAATAATGGTCACCCATGCTGTCTAGTACCAGTTGCGAGTTGACCATATAGAATATTCTTTGGGATTCTATCATCACACAAATGGCACACATGTCCCAGCCTTCTCAGACATCGCTGACTCAGCAAGGTGTAAATGCTTACACACATATATAGTAAGTAAAAGTAAAGGAACCCTTTTTCATACCCTGAGGTATATTGGGGAATATGGTGTTAGATCTGTATTAATTTTTTAAATTTTAATTCACCTGCGAGAAAAGGTAAATGATGGGGTCAACATCATGCTTACCGCCTTTACTTTCCAAGGCATTTCCTGGTACCCATTTGAGGCTGGGTCGACTTGAGAGCCGTTACGGTCAGAAAATATTCCACGCTCATTGAGTAGTTGAACCCGGACCATGTGCCTAAGAAATTTGTTCACCAACAACTACACTACTGCAGCTCTTACACGTATATATTGCATCCAATAAGTGCATTCTGAGTGATTTATTGAGTATAATTTGAAAGGTGGAGGCTGGTTAGATGTGAAGATAATGGACTGACCTGCAAGGTCAACAGTTTGCAGAGTTACATTCAGCTTCGTTCCGGGACACATTGGTGTCGATAGCAATTAGAGAGCGAACATGCGGGCTGACTCTTCCACCATATCAGGAGGCTTACCAATGGACAAAGTTGATATTCTGACTGCCCTTGTAAACTAAGCCAATCCACATTAATAACTAGATTGCAAGATCTTGCATTGAAAATTGAGGTGGCCAGAAAAGAGCAGCGCAATAGACGTATGAGTAGGCTCATCAATGAACATCAAACTTGTTACGGTTAGTCGCTGGACACTGTTGGAGATATTGCGAAGGAGATCGGACCACCTAAGAACATGTCCGGAGTGCAATAAAGATAATCCAAACTGAAACACAAAACTGTGAGGAGCTTGCCTGGGACAGATGCAGCTAGAGACAGACCTTGTAAATGGGTCTGAGAACTGGTGAAGCCAGACTATGTCAACTTTCTAACTTAAAACATGCCAGGAGAAAGCAGAAATAAAATCAGCTATTTGTACTACATCTATTGCCTCTTTAGACTAACTGAATTCCATCATCATTTTGTAACATATTCAAAGACCTTATATCGTCAACAAACCTAACGAACCGAAAGCTGACTGCCCAGTTTGTGGTCCACAGTGGATTAAACGCATGACCAGACATCACCAAAGTAGAAGAAATATACCATTCCTATGATACAGAAATGGTAACAGTTCAATGCTGAACTAAATATTGTATTTTCATGTCTCAATACGATTATTAATCAAATGGTTTAAATCGCCCATGTAGTGCTGGAGCGGAAGCAAAGAATAGTACCACTACGACCTACAAGACATGTTGTCTTCTTCTTCGAATGCTCCACAATGACCACCTGTTAACTAACCAATCTGAGTCTAAGAGCGCTTGTACGTTGTGTCAGTTATGCACATATACGTAGACCAATTTCTGCAACGCTTTTTTATTTACAAGGTAGCTTCACTAAGTCCTACATCAGTCGCTTATTATGACATGCCTTGTATGTCACAGTGGTGCTATTCTTTGCTTCATTGCGGGCCCCGGCACTACATGGGCAAGGCATGTTGTAAGAAGCGACTGATGTAGGACCTAGGGAAACTACCCTAGTAAACAAAAAGCATCACAGAAATCGGATGTGCTAGCCTAATTGTAGGCGCATAACTGGCACAATGTACAATTGCTCTTAGGCTCAGATCACATACAAATCACACAGAGTGGTTAACAAGTGGTCGATATGGAGCATTCAAAAAAAAAGAAGAAAATGGTTTAAATGTAACAGTATTGTCATCATTTTTCATGTCTCAGGAGATGAAGATATCCGACCTGCTCGCTCTGCCTTTGACAGTTTACTGGGCAAGGGTTCCAGTGCAGCCTCACAGCTTCTGGAGAGGAAAGAGAAGAAAGAGTTTGTGCTGGATAAGAAATACAGCACCTCTCGTGATGGTATGTTGTGTCAACATTTTTGAAAGTAGTAAATTTATAAACCTTTTAGTTGGGATAGTATATTTTAAAAAAAAATATACAATACCTTTTTTTTTTATACTGAAAATTGTATATATTTGTCTTTGGCGTGCTTTTTAAACCATTTAGCCATGAAGTTTACAACAAAGCGAATATTCTCCAGTTGTATTTTCTCCTTCCTCTCATCCTTCCTTCCTTTTGATCGCTGGAAATATTGTCTATATATTCATTGCTGTTGCTTGTTGTATAAACTTCACCATCTCTTGTAGCTCACACAGGCGTTTGCGCAATTTTTATTCCAGTGTTGTTTCACTAGGCCAGTGAGTTTGCCTCAGTATATCATATTTGGGGCAGTTTCAAAGTATGTGCTCTGATGTCTCTGTTGTAGTTGCTGTTGTTTCTTCTTCCTCTGGGTTCAGGTTATTAGACATGTTACATCAGCAAGGATGTCATCAGGGCAAAGTTCATGTGGCAAAGTTTCCTACCGAGTTAAAGGTTACAGAGACGATGACATGACAACAGATCTGATTGTTGTATATCCATATCCCTGTAGCTGCATGGGACCTCAGGGCTTCATACATAAAACAAATTTGTCCCCTTGAATTTTTACGAATGGTAAAAATAGACCTCACCGTTCAGAAAGCAATGACAAACACTGAACACATAAGGGGTGCATATAAAATCAGCGACTTGTTTACTGTGGTTGATGGCGAAGTCCCGTAAAGGATATACCACGATTCACATTTTCAAAGAGAAGACAGCTGGACAAATTTAGGGGAAGACAAATAGAGTATGTCACAGAGAGAAGATACAAAACAGACTAACATTGTGGCATAGAAGAACGGCAACAATGGAGTTGATCAGCAATGCTGATGACATAGTTTTTTTAAATCTATTTTTGTCACAGAACCTGATGATGATAATGAAATGTTGATGATGGTAATGAAGATGGTGGTGGTGATGATGATGAAGGTGATGGTGATGATGAGGATGAAATGTTGATGATGGTAATGAAGATGGTGGTGGTGATGATGATGAAGATGATGATAATGATGATGATGAAATATTGAAGATGGTGATGATGAAGGTGATGATGATGATGAAATGTTGATGATGGTAATGAAGATGGTGATGATGATGAAGGTGATGATGAGGATGAAATGTTAATGATGGTAATGAAGATGGTGGTGGTGATGATGATGAAGGTTGTGATAACGATGATGATAGAATGTTGATGATAGTATTGAAGATGGTGGTGGTGATGATGATGATGAGGGTGGTGGTGATGATGATAGATAGATAGATGACAGACTATTTATGATAATTTGTTTCTTGAAAAATCTTTAGGAGTGCAGGCGGACAAGATGATGAAAATGGTTTCCAATTTGGTAGCTATCAACCATCAGCTGCATCTGGGTCTAGACCAAATTCACGCAGATCTGTCAGGTACACAACGTCAGCATTGTGCTTACAGTCTGGCTTTTATGAACAGCTGGCCTAAGTTAATACATTAACTACCAAGTGCCGCAACCTATGCCAATTTGTCTGTCCCATTTGACCATGTACTATAGACTGCTCCATGTTTTGTTTCATTGAAAAAAATTAGCTTAAAATATCCCTTGATGCATTATTATGTTAAGGGAAATAACCCCTAACAGCATCACAAGACAAGCTCTCAGATGGAACGCCAGGGCAATAGAGGTAGGGGAAGACCCAGGAACACCTGGAGGCGGGAGTTGGAGACGGAATGCAAGAAAATGTGGAGAGATCTGGAAAAAATGGCCTTAGATAGGCGGGCTTGGAAGGCCTTAGTTGCGGACCTATGCTTCCCTAGGGGTGAAGAAGAGAAGAAGAAGGGGGCCTGCTGAAATACACCTCCAGCGTGTCGCACCATTTTATCTTGATCCGTTCTTAATATATTTTTTTCACATTCTGTTAGCTCAAGTACATTTATTTATCAATAAAATTACATATCATTCATCAAATTTCATTAAAACATAAGAAAACTACACCTTAATTTGTACATAATCCTGCAACGGTAAAAACTGAAGAAAAAAATAATTTGGTTATAGTGTGTTTTTCAATGAGGTAGTCAATGTGTTATACTAATCAAAATGCTGGGTGTATCAAGAGGGGACCAGTTTAGAAATGATGACTTCAGGAAAAAAGTGGATACACCATCAGTACTGAACTTCATCTAGTCATTTCAGACACAACAAATTATATGGCTCTGCCACATAAGCAGATTACCAACAGACAGTGTGTTTCAAAGAGCACTGTTACTCCGATACAGTGGATATAAAGCAAAAGGCCATCCACATGTTAGGGGGACCTAAGAAATAACATACGCAGTGAAAAATGTTATTTATGAAGCGCACACTAAAGGTCGTTCTAGAAATCTCTTCTTATCTTCATGCTGTGAGGTAAAACAGGATTAGAGAGAACAAACAGTAGAAAAGTCAATGTGTTAAGGAGCTCCTGGAATGCAGCCGAGTATGAGAACCCAGATCTATGATGTCAATGGTCTTCATACTCGTCTTTCTTATTATTTTATGTTCAAAATGGAACATAGGACTGTAAGTTATCACAAACATTTAGAAGTCTATGCGTTTAGGGGTCTACCAAACCAATGTGCAACGTATACACGTTCTTGGCAAAGATCAAGCATATCACAAAGAGTGATTAAAATTGGTCAGTAAGAACGAACGCAAAGTAGAAAAAGAAGATCACAAACATTTATAGTAGTTTTTCATTTCAGCATTCCTGTAATGTTGAAATTGTTCCCAACTTGATCAGTTTTCATTCCAGTTTCTGTAACAGTAATTTTTATCGATTTAACTGCTATCCCTAACCCAACCCCCTATAGCCTTGGGGAAAATGGTCCAATAGAACACACATTTTTATAAGTGGATTAGTGAACAGATTTTAGGAACATAAAACACCACTTCATACCACTTCATTGTAGATGTTACTGACTTCTCCCCATGAGGTCACTACCTTGTAGTGTTGGAAAGATTGCGTGCCTCCATGATCCGGAAAGCAATGCTAAAATCTTTGCTTCTGGTAACCCATATCAGACAGGTTGAAGAATAGAGGGTAGACAAAATTGGGACCTCCTGGTCCTCCAGGTTGGGGGACAAGAGGCTAACAACCCATTCCTATTAAAAATGTTGTGTTACGGAAACAAGAGATACTTTTGTTGCATCTGGTGAAGGAAGCGAGGTCAATCAGACAACTGGTTTCAGGAAGGAGGAAGATCAAACCTGAAAGCAAGTCTTCATCCAGACGACTAACCTTCAATCACCAAAATCCTTAACTGTGCACTACTGGAGACCATCATAAGAAGACAAAGATTGAAGTGGATTGGTCATGTATTTCATATGCCAGTAGGGACATTGGCTAGAAAAGCTCTCTGATGGACAGCGAATGGGAAAAGCAGGCCTGGACATCCAAAGGAAACATGGAGAACTGTAGAAAGAGAGTTGAAAGATTGTGGCCTGACATGGAAAACGGTAGAATGATGGCAGCAATGGAAATCTCTTGTGGAAGCATTGTGTGTCAAACGGGACACAAAGAGGATTTAGATAGATATATCTACTGACTATAGTATGATTTTTAGATGACATTCACCCTAGGATTTTATTTCCTCAGTAGCTACCTTGAACTACTTAAACTAAGCTTACATTTAATTTGTGCTTTCAGATTTCAGGATGATGACGATATATTTGGCCTTGAAAGTCATCCATCTTCTGGTACCAGGAAAGCCCCACCAGATATGGAGTGGTTGGAAACAGAAACTAAATCTAGTACACCAGCTGCAACAAAAACAGCATCAGCACAGCAGCTACCTGTCACTACGACATCCTTAGAAAGAAGTGTACCACCACCTACTTCCCAACCTACATCAACTTTCACATCTGAAAAAACATCTGAGAATCCCTCAAAATCGATCGCTGTGGATAAAATAGATAGTAAGGTTGCAGACTCTAACATAGCTAAAGTTAGTTCCAGTGCGGGAGCATGGTTGGGGTTGGCGGATTCAGAAAGTGATGATGAACTGTTTAAACCAAAGAAATCTCAAGCTCGAAGTGCAGTACTTCCACAAAGTCCTGCTGTTTCATCAGCATCTGCATCTCCTAGAACCTTCCCTAAAAAACCAACAAAGAAAAATCCAACATCTTCTAAACTGTCTCCAACAATTTCACCAAGTCCTCAAGCTAATGATGATGGGGATGATGATTGGCTAGCTCGAGCCAGGAACCGTAGGCAGCAAATGCTGTCAAAGGAGGAAGGCAAAGGAGAGGAATCAGACAAACTGATCTCATCATTGGAAATTGAGAGAGGAGCTGGTGGACAGGCTATGAAAGTTGACTTTGCTGATCTCATGTAAGTGATGGTGACTGTATTATACTTTTATGTATCTGTAAACAATTTGTATTAACTTTATTTTAATCGCTCCCTCGCTATGAATTTAGGCACAGTCATGGCGCCTAATATGGCGCCTCTGATTGATTTTTGCATGAAGGAGTGCTTTCCTTATCACTAGTGTCCCTCACCATTCAGGCGAGTTTCACTCCGACTGCAGAGGTACTAGTAATTTAGATCCACAAGTATAGGAACAAGAGTTGAAAGAAATGAATCATAGCTGTAACACAATACAGAGGATGATCAAGAATAGAGAAGAATGGTGAGCATTTGCTGCTGCCCTAAGCGATAGAGCGTCACAGACTAGCGAGAGAGAGAGAGAGTTTTTAGGGCATCATGTGAATGGTGACCATGAATTAAACCAAATGGAGAAAGTTTTTTACTACTGCATTACTTTTTGTTTTCTCCAATCTTGTTTTGCCTCACAGTGTCAGGATAAGAAAAGATTTCTAGAACATGCCCTTTGTGTGCGCTTCATAAATAGTGTCTTTCGTCGCTCTGTTATCTCTGAGGTCCATCTTTTGCATGGTATCCATTGTATCGGAGCAACATTGCTCTTTGTGGTGTGCTGCATTACTAGAGATCACAATGTGTGTGTCACTTTGATTCTTTATGTGATGATTAAGGATATAAAAACCAGCTTTTATATGAGAATATATATTATTTAGATCAATAATATTTGAAAGTCAGATAGATGTTGGTATATGATATCCTACATGCCAACTGTTAGCCAATTTGTACAAGTTCTTTTCAATTTTGAGATCTGATCTTTCATATTTTTGTACATAATAAAAATGGAAGGAAAACTGCAGTACCAATAGATGAATATATGTCAAATCAGATGTTTCTCCTGCTACCGTAAGGTAGTAGATGGTACTATCTGCAATTGCCAAACCCACTACCTTGGGAGGGCTTGGGAGAGCGAAAGACTAGGGGAGTAAACTCTGATAGAAAAATTCCCACTGCATTGTTAGTCAGCACAGTTATGCAGAGGGCTAGAGGAGTAAACCTTGATCACAAGTCCGGAGGAAGGGACCCTAAGGCAGTTGATGGTTAGATGTATATTCCATTCCATCTTCTGGCATCCCTGCAAACCATGCTTAATTCTAACTGTATGGATTTTGTCTTTCCTTTGGATGAAAACAGTAGAATCGAGTAGGGGTTTGTGCAAAATGGGTAAGGCACATTCCCCATATTATTTGCCCAGGCTAGGTAAGAAACATACGTGGAGAGGATATTTTATCCTTGCTTTTGGCTCCAACACAACACAGAAAGCAACTTATGGATGAACTTGAAGCCAAGAGAAACAAGTGTAAACTCAGAAGTTGCCGCAGCCTCACACTTGTCAAATGATCTGTAAAGACAAATATGCCATATATAATGAGAAATGCATAATGAGAGAATAATATTTGAACATCCTTCTGTGTTTTCTCTTAGCATCACTTTTTGGCCCCTTTCTGTGACCTATGTGGTTTTTTAGCCAAACAGTGGGGATACATAGTATACAGCTAATCAGTTGAGATATTTGCACCTTTCAGCCTAGCAGCACATCTGGGTTTTGCAATTGAAGGTGTTTGGGTTTGACATCCATCCCATGACAGCCTCCTTGCTGCCAACTGGACACAACCTTTTTTTGTACATGCACCGGCTTGCCTTTTGCTCTTATATTGACCACATTTCATCCACTCCTCGTAACTTGTATATGATCTAAACCGAAGAGCATGAGTAAGCTTATGCCACAATCTCAGAAAGATCTCAGCTAGAGTACATGAACTTCTAGCAATGTTGAACATCCCTGAAGTAATGAGGTAATATTGAAAATAGTGAAAAATTTGTAGAAAGTTGATTAAATTTGTTGTTCATGAATTTTGTTTGAGTGTCTGTTGTTACATTGTGTTTTTACTACTTCACTTTCCAGCATTGACTCTCCAAACTTTGGTGGCACTTCAAGAAAGGTTGATGTGATCAATGATCTGTTCTCATTACCTCAGGCACAGCCACCCAGGTTAGTGTATTTAGAATAACAGGGATTTTTTACAAACTAGAACTGATGTTTCTGCAGACAGGGTCTTCTTTAAGTGTCTGTCACTTTCAGCAAGTTGAAGTGTTGGTGGTAAAGAACTTATAGAGTAGCTCCTGTGGGTATTCAGATTTTACTTTAACTCTTAAAGTCTGAGTACCAATTTTTAGCTGGGTAGACTAGGAAATCAACTGTGCCTGGATTTGAATACTGTACATTGATACTCATTCTTCTTCGCGTTCGTTCTTTACACCAATTTTAATCACTCTTTGTGATATGTTTGATCTTTGCCAAGAACGTGTATACGTTGCACATTGGTTTGGTAGCCCCTAAACGCATAAATTTCTACAAGTTTAGGACATGTGCATCCGATTTCAGCCAAACCTCCTTAGTCGCCTCTTATGACATGCATGGCAGGTAACAGTGGTTCTATTCTTTACACCCCAAATTTGGGCCCCGGTAACCACTCGGGCGATACTCATTTCTATTTCTGGAAAACTTGAGATTGTGATGGATGCTCTGTCAATATTTGTAGAAGTCTTATGTTCCACAGGACATGACAAGAATTAAACAATCATAGATTTCGAGTTTCTATTTTTTCCACACTTTAACTGCATTATAAAATAAGTTTTCTAAACATATTTATGTGCTAGTTGCTTATATGTCTTTGATTCTGTGTTATCTTTTTATACATTTTTGGGGGTTTTGTTTGATGTATATGTTATTATAGATCAAGGGTAGTGAGCTCGATCACAAACCCAAGCGTACCTGGTTCAAACCCCACGGTGGGCAAGTTTGGAAGCAAATTGTTTCCGTGGATTTTACGAAAGGTAAAAATACACCTCACCGTTCAGAAAGCAATGGCAAACTACTGAACGTATAAGTGGTGCCTAGAAAATCAGTGACTCATTTACTGTGGTTGATGGCTACGTCCTTTAGGATATGCCACGATTTTCATTTTTCATATGTTATGCAAGGGCTTTGCATAGCTTTAATATTATATCATTTTTTATGAAAAAATTTGTTTACCATTTTGTGTGATATAACATATTTTTTATAGTAAAGATTTGGTTTAAAGAATTGTTAGTAATGATATTTGTATAACTGCATGTTTTTGTTATTTCTGTTATAACTATTCGATTGTTTTATCTAGGGTCTCAGATTGGGAGACTTCAAAGACTGCTCCGACTGTAAATGTCAGTGGGGTACAGACACTAGGTATGTAAATTTACAAATCATTTTTATCCATTTCACTTTGGAACATTTTGGAACCTCAGTGGCGTAGAGGTTAGTGCTCGCCTCTTGTTTCAAAGGTACTCAGTTCGTTCCCTTGTGGAGCCATCTCGATATTTTTCCAGAGATGCCTGATCTCGGTGTATTTGAGATCAAGTTTCTAGTCCTATCGGAGATAGGTGATAAACGTACGTCCCATGTTCAATTTAGGCACACAAAAGAAACATTGACTGCTCAAAATCAAGAAGAGCTTACTGGAAAGCTGCTGCCACTGCAAATTAGAGAGATTAAAAAATAACATTCTTTAAAAAGGTTCACAGTCTTAAATAATGACATTGGGGTCAGCATTTGGGTCAGTAAACCAGAGCTAACCAAAACCCTACTGCATCTCAAAGCAGTTATCCTGATAACAGGTAGCATCACTGCAGTCTGACTAAGCAAGTAGACGATTGAAAAGTTAAGGCAAACCAGATCCCAAACATACAGTATTGAAAAAGTAGGGCCAAAAGTTGCAGATTCAGCACTCAACTGTAAGCAGCAAAAACGACATAACAAACAACTTTTTCAGAGCTAACAAAGAAGCAGAAGATTGGTTATTGGTTACTAAACTGACGTTATTGCACTCCGGGCAGACCCATAGGTGCTCTGTCTCCCCAACAGATATCGAAGAGTATGCATACTGATGGTTCCTGTGGCTCGCTGATTAAACACATCTCTCACTCTGCCTCACAGGCATCCAGTTCGACTTGTACAACGGGTAACTCCAAACTGCCTAAATCATTTGATCGATTCAACATCGATTTTAGTGTCCTCATCCAACAGACAGTCGCAAGAGACCGAAGAATATCCCCTTATCCATCTTCAACTCCCCAACAATCGATGCTGTTGATACAAGCCTGGCCGCTCTCTCATTACCGTCAACACCTGCATGCCCAGGACAGTATATCCACGTAAGCCTCTGGAGGTTAGAAACTTCTATAGAAGCAGAAGATGTTACAAATGTACCAGACATTCAGACAGAGAAAGTTGACATGGTCATCACCAGTAACATTCCTCCAGGGTTTGGTCTATAGAGATTTCAACACTTTATTCAGACAACTGAATTCTTTACAAATATTCAGATTAACTTAGGAAAGTATGTACAGAATAAAGAAACAATGATTATTTTTTGTTTTCATCTGAATCGAGTTACAAATATTCAAATTATTGCTGAAAGTGTACGCAAAGAAAAAAGTTAACATTTCCTTTTTTTTTCATGTTCCTCAGGTCACCCGACAGTTTCTCACAGTTCACAGCCAGCTTCCAAGTTTGACACAAGATTGCAATTTTCTTCTGCAACATTTGAACAAGATCAGGTATGTTGGTCTAAGGAAACATTCTAAGAGACATGAAACGTGTGAACATTACTATCTTCACCTTTCAACTCCCAACAGAGCACAGGTCTTCAACAAATCTCTTCCAGCTCTTCCTCTCTCTCTTGTCATCCCTTCCAATTCTTTCCATGTTTTACCTATTCTTTTAATATCAGCCTCCAGCTCTCTTCTTCAGTTCTATCTAGGCCTTCCCCTAGTCCTCTTTCCCTGTGAGTTCCAAAACAGTGCCTGTCTTGCAATGCTTCTGGTCAGTCTTCTCAATGTATGTCCTATCCATGGCCAGTGTCTCTTCCATAGCTCTTTCTCCACTGGTATCTGCTTAGTTCTTTCTCAGAGTTTCTCATCGTAATCTCATCATACCATCTCAGTCCCTCTATGCTACGTAAACATCCATTTATGAAGGTCTGTAGTTTTCTGGTGGTTTCTTTTGTTGTCCTCCATGTTTCTGAGGCATAGAACAGCACTGACTTCACATTTGATTGAAAGATTTTCAGCTTTGTGTTTGTTTTGATCACCTTTGACTTCCATATCTCACCCGAGTGGTTACCGGGTCCAAATTTGGGGTGTAAAGAATAGAACCACCTTTACCTGCCACGCATGTCGTAAGAGGCGACTAAGGAGGTTTGGTTGAAATCGGATGCACATGTCCTAAACGTGTAGAAGTCTGCGTTTAGGGGCCTACCAAACCAATGTGCAACGATACACGTTCTTGGCAAAGATCAAACATATCACAAAGAGTGATTAAAATTGGTCGTAAAGAATGAACGCAAAGAAGAAGAAGAAGACTTCCATATCTTACTCAATGCAATAAAGTTTCCCCTTGCTTTTTTTTGTTCTTATCTTGACATCTTTGTTTGTTCCTCCTTCTGTGTCTATGTTGCTACCAAGGTAGAACATTAACATTACAGGAACACAATAACATCTTCATTGATTATTTATTACTTTTTACTTTCCATTGTTGAACCAGAAGTACCTTATCTTAGCATAGTCAACATAATCCAGTGGTTAGTGTATTGTATTCCATAAACAAGTATATAGGAGTTCAATATTTTTATTTTAAAAAATATTTCTGATGAATTTTGCCTGGGCATCATTGCTTTCCAGCCTGCTCTTCTAGATTTTTAACTGCCATGGATTCTTTTATGTTCTCAACTTGAACACAGGGCCTACGATTTATCTTCTGCCTCCAATTAGACTAGGAACTCAATTTCACTTATAGCGAGATCAGGGATCTCTGGAAAAATATCCTGATGACTCCATGAGGGTGCGAACCGAGTATCTTTGGAACGAGAGATTTGCACCGAATCTCTACGCTAGAGAGACCCCTTGCTAGTTTAATATTTTCAAAGAAAGTGGTGGTCAGCAACAAATTGTTGAAATATTCCGAAAATTTATCCTTCAATAACATTGGTGATTGTCATATTGGTATCTTTGTTCTTCATGCGCTGGACACCTTTGTAGAAGATATTTACTAAGAATCTTTACCAACAGATCTCTCTGTTGCATACTTTGTGTCAGAGGGTCTTCTTCTTCTTCGAACACTCCATATTGATCACATGTTAAAACACTCTTTGTGATTCCATGTGATCTGAGCCTAAGAGCGATTGTATGTTGTGCCAGTTATGCGCTACAAGCAGGTCAGCACTTCTTATTTTTGCAACGCTTTTTATTTACTAGGGTAGCTTCCCTTGGCTCCTAACTCAGTCGCCTCTTATGACATGCCTTGTAGATCACAGTGTTATTATTCTTTCTCACCTTGCTTGCCCCGGCAGCACACGGGCAGGTCAGAGGGTCACAAATGATAAAAAGCACAGACTTGTGAATGAGAGTAAGATAATAACTAATGCAGCTAAAGTTCAGGAGAGAAGGTTCAGATGGATATCACACAACCTCAGGAAACAACCTAACAGTATAACTAGATATGCATTGGACTAAGGAAGAGATTAGAGAACAATATAAGAGAAAGTCAGAGCAATCTGAGTCTCATGGATGAAGCTATAGAAGACAGCCCAAACTGTAAGTGATGGGTACAGGATTATGTTTCACCCTTGTGGTGCCGGTTCCCGCAAGGGAAGCAAAGAATAGTACCACTATGATTAAAATGCATGTCGTAAGAGACGACTGATGTAGGCCTTAGGGATGCTACCCAAGTAAATAAAAAGCAGCGCAAAAATCGAATGTTCTGGCCTACTTTTAGGCGCATAACTGGCACAACGTACAATTGCTCTTAGGCTCAGATCACATACAAATCACACAGAGTGGTTGACAAGTGGTCGATATAGAGCGTAAGAAGAAGAAGAAGAATTATGTTTTAAAGTGTTGAGAAGGGTCCCTAATATCAGTGTTGGTGAGATCGAGTTCCTAGTCCTATCAAAGATGGATCATAAAAAAGAAGTCCTGTGTTCAAACTGAGTACGCAAAAGAACCCTTGTTAGTTGAAAATCAATAAGAGTAGCTTTAAAATTCATTAAATAGATCAAAATGAATTCCAACAAAGTTTACACCATCTTCAAATATTACATCTGGACTCTCTCCAATGCTACAGAGGTAATGCCTGCACTGAGATCTGGATATTCGCCTGAGTGGTTACCAGGGCCCAAATTTGGGGTGTAAAGAATAGAACCACTGTTACCTGCCATGCATGTCGTAAGAGGCGACTAAGGAGGTTTGGCTGAAATCGGATGCACATGTCCTAAACATGTAGAAGTCTATGCGTTTAGGGGCCTACCAAACCAATGTGCAACATATACACGTTCTTGGCAAAGGTCAAACATATCACAAAGAGTGATTCAAATAGGTCGTAAAGAACGAACGCAAAGAAGAAGAAGAAGATCTGTATAGAAAGATCGGAGTACAAATAGTTATTCATTGAAATCCAGTGATGCTGGTCACATCAATCAACCAGTTAACAATAAAAGTGAGAACAAAAGACAACGTTACAACTTTAGAACATTTTTTAATTTGAAAATTGTGGCTCATATCTTATGTAGTCAGGGAAGTCGTTGTATATTTAAGTTATAAGGTTATAGCATTGTCACACACATCAAGAAATAATATCAGATTACCTTCAACAGCAGCAACCACTACTTCGACAACAGCATCAACCACTACCTCAGCAACAGCAATATCAGCCATCACAACAACAACAATTGCTTCATCAGTCTCAGCAACAACATCATCAGTTTCTGCCAAGTAAGTTTTCTGTTGTTCAAGAGGAGAAGAAACCTCAACTGACCACTCATCAGACGTTGCAGCAGCCAGTACTACAAGCCGGTGACCAGGTATGCAATTTGTTGTATGAGAAACAAGTCTGTATGTAAAACTCACACATTCAAACAAACTAAAAATAAAAACTAATCAGAACTTCAGGAGAATTTCATTTTAGTCTGTGTTTGTTATTTTATGTTTGCTCTAGATCTGGAACCAGCCAGCAGAACAGTTTTGACCAACCCATATGGTGTATTGTACATTATTTTACATTTTGGCTTCCGATCTAAACAATTAATTTAAGAAAGTATACATATCAAAGGGGAGGGACTCTAGGTTACTGGACTTCTATCACTTTTAATTTATCCATAATTTTTTTCCAATCCAGAAGCACTTGAGCTTTTCAGCTCTTCGGTTCAGTGCCACAAACACAGTAAATCTGGATAACCTCTGGCTTTTCTGCCAGCCGCGAAATTGAACCGCACTCACAGGGTGCTTCTCACCTGTCATCCAACGCGCTACAAACACGCTGGGCAGGCAGGCTAATTGAAATAAAATATGAAAAACTAGAAATGGAAAAATAAGATAAAACAATAATAATCAAATATATACATATAATATATACATTTAACGTTACACATATATTATAAAACATCTTTAACCATTATGCTTACCTACGAAGTGCAATCATGTTGATCCAATCAATCAATCAATCAATCAATCAATCATGAAACATAATTATGTGTATACTATTGTTCCATTTCAGTTGCACTTTTCTGATACGATAGTGCCCACTTACTCCCAAATCTCATCTACAGTAACATTACCACATTAGCACACATGGTTACTCACCAAAGTGCAATGATGATGGTCCAATCAATCATGTAACATAATTATGTGTATACTATTGTTTCATTTCAGTTGCACTTTTCTGATACAGTAATGCCCACTTACTCCCAAATCTCATCTACAATAAAATTACCTGATTCCCTACCAGAAGCTCAAGCTGTGGTAAGTTCATCTTCATCTAATTATTCGCCCGAGTGGTTACCGGGCCCAAATTTGGGGTGTAAAGAATAGAACCACTGTTACCTGCCATGCATGTCGTAAGAGGCGACTAAGGAGGTTTGGCTGAAATCGGATGCATGTGTCCTAAATGTGTAGAAGTCTATGCGTTTAGGGGCCTACCAAACCAATGTGCAACGTATACACGTTCTTGGCAAAGATCAAACATATCACAAAGAGTGATTAAAATTGGTCGTAAAGAATGAACGCAAAGAAGAAGAAGAAGATCTAATTATTTATTTGTTCTAAATGGTCCAAAGCATAACATGAAGGAAAATTAAATATTTCGGACACATCAAAATACATGAGTGCCTAGAGAAGATAATTTTGGAGGAAATGATGCCTGGAAGAAGAAAGAGAGGAAGACTTAGAAGACGATGGGTGCAAGATGCCATTGATGATCTGAGAATGACTGCTGAAGACGTCGGTCAACTTGCACAGAACAGAGAGTTTTTCAGGACTGCTGTCATGGGAGCCAAGTTCTGGAAGGAGCAAGCTACTTGATGATGATGATGAAAGGGTCCAAAGGTGAAGGATTGACTTCATTGCACCGGGTTTCCCTATAAGACTTTGTCCCTGTTGGCAAAGATGGCATGCCATCTGCCGAGAGTTTTGCACAAAGAACGAAATCTGTAGCTCCTGCAACAATCCTAGGGATCTCATGAAAATATTTCCCATGTGTCTCGGCCTGTATTGAACCCACATCATTCAGTATGACAAGCAAACGACTTAACCACTTCGCCATTGAGACCCTGTTGTTCTAATATCAGCACAATCTCCTCCTCTTCTTCTTTGCGTTCGTTCTTTACGACCAATTTTAATCACTCTTTGTGATATGTTTGATCTTTGCCAAGAACGTGTATATGTTGCACATTGGTTTTGTAGGCCCTAAACGCATAGACTTCTACACGTTTAGGACACATGCATCCGATTTCAGCCAAACCTCCTTAGTCGCCTCTTACGACATGCATGGCAGGTAACAGTGGTTCTATTCTTTACACTCCAAATTTGGGCCCCAGTAACCACTCAGGCGATCACCACAATGATTTCTCTGATTGATGGAACTATTTGTCTCTGACCTCTTTCATAGCAATATTGCTTTTCCATCAAAACATTTAGGGAAGACCATATCATCACTCTGCTTCTCTTGTGGAGCTGACAGTATTTAAGAATGGGTTTTCCACTGCTTGTTGGTAATTCCTACATTGGTAAATGTCTGACGGTCTAGGAGGATGTGTTCTACTGTCTGTTGGTCTTTCCCACATTGGCATATGTCTCATTGTCCTATTTATAATTTCTTCTTGTCCAAGCTCTCATGTTTATTCTTATCACTAATTCTCATGTCTTTTCTCATCCCTAATTCTTGTTTTTTTCTTGTCCCTAATTCTCATGTTTTTTCTTTTCACTAATTCTCATATTTTTTTCTTATAACTAATTCTCATGTTTTTTCTTACCCTAATTCTCATGTTTTTTCTTATCACTAATTCTCATATTTTTTTCTTATAACTAATTCTCATGTTTTTTCTTATCCATAATTCTCATGTTTTTTCTTATCCTAAATTCTCATGTTTTTCTTATAGCTAATTCTCATATTTATTCTTTTCATTAATTCTTTTTTTTTCTTATCACTAATTCTCATGTTTTTTCTTATCCCTAATTCTCATGTTTTTTCTTATCCATAATTCTCATGTTTTTTTCTTAACTATAATTTTGCATGTTTGTTCATATCCAAAGTTTTCATGTTTTTTGTCACTAATTCTCATGTTTTTTCATATCAGTAATCCTCATGTTTTTTCTTATACATAATTCTCATGTTTTTTCTTATCCATAAGTCTCATGTTTTTTTCTTAACCATAATTCTCATGTTTTTTCATATCCATAGTTTTCATGTTTTTTTATATCATTAATTCTCATGTTTTTCTAAACCATAATTGTCATGTTTTTTATTATCCATAGTTTTCATGTTTTTTCTATCACTAATTCTCATGTTTTTCTTATCGCTAATTCTCATGTTTTTCTTAACCATAATTCTCATGTTTTTTCTTATCCATAATTCTCAAGTTTTTTCTTATCCCTAATTCTCATGTTTTTTCTTATTGTTAATTCTCATGTTGTTTTTTATTCTCAATTTTGTTCTTATTGCTAATATGCATACTCTCAAATCTCATGTTTATTCATTTTTCTACTTGTCCTACAGATAAGAAAACTAGAACTGGAGAAAACTTACACTGAATCTTTGCTAGAGAGTACACGACGACGCTATGAAGAAGAAATGCTTGCAGTTGAAACTTCATACAAGTACTTGTATTATTTTATCTTCTAATACACACAGTTTTATTTTTTAAACAATGCAGAAAATATTACTTTGGAAAAAATGCAGAAAATCTTGTTTTTAAAACAATGGGACTAACCTTGATTCTAAAGAAGTACAGAAAATCTTGCTTTTGAAACAATGTGAATAACCTTGCTTCTAAAGAAGTACAGAAAATCTTGCTTTTGAAACAATGTGAAAATTCTTACTTGTAAAGAAGTACAGAAAATCTTGCTTTTAAAACAATGTAAAAAATTGTGCTTTTAAAACATTGCAGGAAATCTTAATTTTAATAAACTATATAAAATAATAATTGCAATTGTATTTCTCTTGTACCGCTGTATGTCACATAGGGCCTGCAAGTAATTTCTCCATGCAGCTCTATCCTGGACACTTTAGAGTGGCGTTTGTAAATTGGTGTCCAATACAGGCGCCACTTAGTGGGGCATTTGGGTTTCTAAAAGTTAAGGCTGTTGATGAGCTCAAATTAATCTATAATACTAATATATATTGTTAGATGAACAAGCGGTTAGAAGACAGAATTGATACATTTGAGATGTAGATATATAGAAGAATAGGCAGAGTTTCATGGACAGAGAAACAGACAAATAAGCAAGTTTTAGGAAAACTAGGCATGAAGAAACAATTATAAAGAGAAATAAAATTCAGACAAGTAAAGTATTTTGGACACATAAAACGACATGACACCATGATAAAACATTTACTAGAGGGGAAAGTTGAGGGGAAGAGCAAGAGGAAGACCGAGAGATAAGTGGGAGGAAACTTTAAGAAATGGACAGGTTACAGTCTGGCAGTGTGCAACACCAAGGCGAAAGACAGAGGATGCTGGAGATTCATTGCAGCCAACCTTCGATGTGGAGACGGCACCTGAGGATGATGATATTGTCAGATGTTTAATGACAGGATTAGCTATTGGTGTTGTGTTGTTTGTAAGCAATGAAACAATTTTCTCACTGATTAGTTGAAAATGAAAATCGTGGCATATCCTTTACAGGAGTAGACGTCAACCACAGTAAACGAGTCATTGATTTTCTTACTTACTTACTTAATCCCGTCATGCCTAGTGACACATGGGGCTTCAGAAAGGACTTTCCATGCTCTCCTGTCCCGTGCAACCTTCAGCGCAGAGCCCCACGTCAGAGATGCGGTGTCCAGTTCCTCTTCCATCATGCGCCTCCATGTTGTCCGTGGTCTGCCTTTCTTTCTCTTTCCCTCTGGTGTCCAAGTGGGGCTATCCTTGCAGGCGTTTCTTGTCTCATTCTCATAACATGTCCGAGCCATTTCCATCTTCTCTTTTTGAGTATGTCATTCATTGGCTCTTGTCTTGTGTCTTGGAGTAGTTGGTTATTGGATATTTTTACTGGCCAAAAGATTCCCAAGATTCTGCGAAGACAAGAGTGGTGGAAAACTGACAGCCTGCTAGTATCTTCTTTGGTCATCCTCCAACACTCCGATCCGTAGAGCAAAACTGGCAAAACAATGCTTTTATAGAGTTTAAGCTTTGTGGTCCTATTGTAGATTTTGGACTTCCATACTGGTTTCATTCTGGCAAAAGCGGTTCTGGCCTTACTCAGACGTGATTTTATATCTTCCTCTGTGCCACCATTTAGTGTCAGTATCGCTACCAAGATATGTAAACTGCTCAACCCTTTCCAGTGTTTCATCTTCTAACATTACTGGTTGTTGGATTTCACTGTTTGTCATAATTTTTGTTTTTCCTGTGTTTATTTTGAGGCCTACTGTCTTTGCCGTGCTGTGAAGTATTGTACTTTTCTCTTGTATATGTTCATATTTGTGTGACACCAGGGCTATATCGTCTGCAAAGTCCAGGTCCTCAAGCATCTCGAAAGGGGTCCATCTTATTCCTCTTGGTGCTTGTTGTTTTATGGCATTTTTAGCACCCAGTCAATTGTAATACTAAACAAAAGAGAGGACATTACGCATCCCTGTCTTACACCAGATTTTACTGGGAATGTTTTGTTGGAATTCTTTAGGTTGCAGGAGAAATCTTTATAGAAGAGGGCTATGATGTTGACAAGCTTCTGCGGTACGCCGTATTGTCTCAGTATCTTCCATAGGCTGTCTCTGTGGACGCTGTCGAATGCCTTTTCAAAATCTATGAAGTTGATATATATAGTCCTTTGCCACTCGCTACATTGTTCTAAAATGTTACGCAGGGTAAATATATGTTCATTTGTTCCTCTTCCTTTCCTAAATCCTGCTTGCTCCATTCGTAGACACTTGTCTACTGCTTCTTGTATTCGCATTATGACAATTTTGCAGAATATCTTACTTTGGATTGAAAGCAACGTGATTCCTCTCCAGTTATTGCAATCTGTTAGGTCTCCTTTCTTGGGGATTTTCACCACAGTACCCCTAGTCCAATCCTTAGGCAATTCTTCTTTCTCCCAGATATCTGCAAACAATGGCTCTAATATGTTTGCAGCTAAGATTGGATCGATCTTGAAAAGCTCTGCTGTCATTTCATCATTTCCCGGTGCTTTGTTGTTTCTCAGGGATCCAATAGCTTTTACTATTTCTTGCTTTTCTGGCAATTTGAGGTTGATATCAATATCATGTGCGGCCGGTGGGATATCCGGTGGATGTTCAGGATCAGGTCTGTTTAGCACATCTTCAAAGTGGGATGTCCATCTCATATCCTGCTCCTGCTCTGTTGTCAACAGTTGTCCTAGGCTGTTTCTGACTGGCATGTTATGGTTGTGTCTTTTACCTCCGCATAATTGTTTGGTAATCTTGTACAGTGTGTGCAGATCATGTACTTTAGCAGCTTTTTCTGCTATTTCTGCCGTCTTTTCCATAAATTGTCTCTTGTCTGTTCTAGCACTTCTTTTACCATTTTGTTTAGTTCTGTATATTCTTTTCTTGCCTTATCTTTTTGACGTTCTGATCTAATGCTATTGATGAGATTTTTTTTTTTCCTTTCGCTTTTGGATGTATTCTAAGGTCTGGCCACTTATCCACTCTTTATGTTGTCCTTTACTGGTTCCCAGTACACTACTGCTAACTATTTTATATGTGCCTTTGATCGCATTCCATTTTCTTGGATACTTTCAGTTGGTGTTGTGTCTGACTGCTCTGACAGGATTTGAAATCTGTTCTTTAGTTCCACTATATATTTTGTAGCAATCTCTTTGTCTTTTAATAGGTTAACATTAAAGTATTCTGTTCTTGTCTTGGCTTGTATATATGTTTTCTTGAGTTTGAGCCTGATCATGGCAACGACAGGTGGTGGTCGCTGCCCACGTCAGCTCCTCTTTTCACCTTTACATCAAGTAATGTCTTTCGCCATTTACTGTTGATCATAAAGTGGTCTATCTGGTTTTCATCTCTTCCATTTGGGGATATCCATGTGTACTTGTGTATGGTCCTCTGTGGAAACAATGTGCCTCCTATGATCAGTCTGTTTTCTAGACAAAAATTGCTCAACATTTCTCCATTTTCATTTGCAGTGCCACATCCCTCTTTCCCCATTATTGCTTCTCTGTGTCTGTTATTGTTTCCAACTTTTGCGTTTAGGTCTCCCATTATGCACAAAACGTCCTGAGCTGGAACCTTGTCCACTATTTCCTGTAACCTTCTATAAAATGTGTTTTTGTCCTCTTCTTCGGCTTCGTTAGTGGGTGCATAGCACTGAATGATAGTTAGCTTTCCTTGTTTTCCATTAAATCGGGCTTTCAACAATCTTTCATTAATCGGGTGCCACTCTAAGAGATGTTTATTCAATCCTTTCCTTATTATTAGTGCAACTCCTGCTGAATGATTCCCGTCGTCTCTTCCTGAGTATAAGATGGTTTCCCTGTTCTAGTTGTCGTCTGTCCAAAGCCTGTCCATCTACTTTCGCTGACCCCTAGAATGTGTAATTTATAGTGTTGCATCTCTTTTACCACCTGTGATGTCTTTGTGGTCTCGAACATTGTTCTGACGTTCCAGAATCCTATTCTTAGTTTAGTTTTGACATCCAGCAGACTTGAATTCCCAGCGTGGGCTTCCTTGTGGCTTTCACCCATACTGTTCATGCTGACAGTGGTACTCTGTCTCAAGACCGCTGGACATCGAGAGCATTTTTTCCTTTTGAAGTTTCTGTAACATTTTTCTTTTTATGGGGCAAAGTTGTTAGCACTGCGCCCAACCCCAACCTGGAGGACCAGGAGGCCACATTTAGTCTGACCTCTCACCTTGGACCTGTCCGGCATGGGTAACCCTTCCAGGAACAAAACGTTCCTGCCGGCATAGCTTTCTGGATCATTGAGGCACGCAAGCCCCCCCCCACCACTACAAGGTAATGGCCTCATGGGGGGGCATTGATTTTCTAGGCACCACTTATACATTCAGTAGTTTGCCATTGCTTTTTGATTGGTAAGGTACATATTTAATCTTTCATAAAATCCCACGAAATGAATTTGCTTCCAAACTACCCGTCGTGGAGTTTGAGCCGGGGGTTGTGACTGAATTAAACTTAGGTCCTATTTCCTCATTTGCAGATGTATAGATGTATGTACAAATTTAGCTGCAATTTTCTTAATTATTAACAGATTGATATTTATAATATACCATTTTGTAGGTAAATGAATTTTCTTTAAGATATAAAATAAATAAATAGTGACGCTCTCAGCGCTTGTAGAACCAATCAGTTAAGGGGTTGATGGTCAATATCACTTTGGCTCCCTTTACTTCCTAGTCTAAGATATGGTCAATTAGATGACAGAAGTCTGCATCGGGATCAGTGAACCAGACCTGACAGGATTACCTATTGGTGTTGAATTGTTTGCAAGTGATGCTTACTAATTATCATCTTTTTTTTAATTTTAGAAACAGGTTACAGATTATTGAGGATTCAAACAGAAAACGAGAAACAAGGTAAATATGCTTTTTTTAGTCAATACATACACTTCAGTATTGCACAAAGCATGAACTCAATAGCTCAGGCAACAATCCTAGGGGTCTTTTTGAAAAATTCATTTGTGAACAAAATGGCGAGGTCCAGAATCGAACCCATAGCCTTCAGAATGAAAAGCAAAGGCTTAGCCACAGAGATCACATAAGAGAGCTTTAGGGTTTGATAGAGATGTATGTGTGAGTTGAGCTTTAAGATATCATAGAGATATATGTTTGAGTTTAGAGAGCTTTAAGATATCATAGTGGTATGAAATTTGAGTGGTCTTTGCAGGTTAGGTTGCACACCTCTCACTCTAAAGTTACTGGATTTGTTCCTTGCATGGAACGATCAGGATATTTTTCCAGTCATCCCTGATCTCAGTGTAGGCGAGATCGAACTCCTAGTCCTATCGGATATGGACGATAAAACTTGAGTTTCATGTTCAAATTGAGCGGTAAAAGAACCCTTGACAGTTGAAAATCAATAGAAGTTGGCTGCAAAGCCACTGCCCGGTAAATTATCAAAAGTAAAATTAACAAAAATCTTTACCTGCTTCAAAATTACATCGGATATCCACGCCAGTGTTACAGAGTTTGTTCACTGCCACTGAGGTATTCCTGTATAAGAAAGAGATCAGAGCACACATGGTTATTCACTGAAGTGCAATGATGATGGTTCAATCACTCTAAACCATCATATGAACATCCAAAACCACTCTAAAACACTCAAAAAACACTCTAAACCAAACATATGAAACATACCTAGTAAATAGTTAATTAATTTAGTAAATGTAAATTAGGGACGGATTAGGATAATGTGTAAGCGTTCACCTATCAACTCGGACACAAGAGGGTTGTGGGTTCAATCTCATACTTGAAGTTCCACACACGAGGAGAGAAATTAGCCCTCCTACCATCTATATACTAGAATATAGAAATATAAAGTGACAGATACTTCATGGTAGGCGAAAGCGTGGAAGACCCAAGACAACCTGGAGGAGAACGATAGAGCAAGAGCTGAAGGAAATGAATCATAGCTGGAACACAATACAGAGGAAGGCCATGAACAGGGAAGAATGGTGTACGTTTGTTGCTGCCCTAAACGCCAGGGCGTAACAGGCTAAAGAGAGAGAGAGAGAGATACTTCATACCCTAATGTCTGAAAAAGCTACAGGAATTTTATTTATATATATTGTAACTTATGAAACATCTTCTTCAAATGCTCCATATTGACCACTTGTTAAACCACTCTTTGTGATTTGTATGTGATCCGAGTCTAAGAGTGATTATACTTTGTGCCAGTTATGCACCTTCAAGTAGACCAGCACATCAGATTTATGCGATGCTTTTTATTTACTAGGTAGCTTCCCTAGGTCCTACATCAGTCGCCTCTTACAACATACCGTGTAGGTTGCAGTGGTACTATTCTTTGCTCCTCTTGCGAGACCCTGCAACACACGATTGGTGAAACATACCAAAGTGGTAATTAATTAATCTATTTAATGTAACTTATGAAGGATACTAAAGTGGTAGTTCATTGAATCCATTATTGCTAACCATATTTGATTCTTAATTTTCCCAGACTGAGGGAGGAGAATGAACAACTCATGCAGCAACATTTGACAAAATTGAGGCAGGTGGAGCAGGAGAAGAGTGACCTTAGTACAACCAACTATCGCAGACTTGAAGAACTTGAAATACATCGAGCTGAAGACTTGGAAAAACTAAGAGAACAGCAAAGGTGACTTTTTTGTTTCTTCTTCTTCAGCGATCTCTGGTCATGGGCTTAATTTACTGTGGACCACAAACTGGACAGTCAGTTTCAGGTCTGTCAGGTTTCCTCAAAGCTTAGTTTTTAGGTCGACTAGGTGTGGCCACATGTTTCTTCTCACCTTACACAGGAGACAACAGTCTTGCTGGACATGCTCCGGTGTCTGTTCCTCCTGCTGGCAGAGAGCTGTTGAGTCTGCAGTGTCCAGTTGTAGTCGAAATATAATGACCTGGTCTGTTCTGCTTAGGTCTTTGAGAAAGTCTTTTCCATAATCATATCCAATGTTTATCTTCCAGTCTACTGCAGATTTTCTCTGTATGAGGGTTTTCTGTATAATTTGTGACACTATTTTGAATTGTCGTTTCTGCTTCAATGAACATCCAAAATATAAGCAAGTAATTTTATTTCGTACTATTTCTTCTTTCTTCATACACTCGCGGATGTTACTATGAATATATTTTGAATTATTTTTTCTAGGATCAGTAGTCCTATGTTCAGAAGTCTAAACAGAAAGGTGAGTTGCTTCCCAGTATGATCTACAGTAGCTGCCTTATTCCTTATAAGATCATCATCTTCAGGTGCCGTGCCGACTGGCGTAGGCGATCATGGATCTCCACAAATCTCTGTCGTTGGTGTTTGCTATCAACTCAGATGTTGACTCTCTACCGTGCCATGAAGTCAGACTATCCAATATTTTCTCTCTCTGTCTTCCCTGTCTCGTCTACCCTCGATTTTACCGGTTGTCACAATGTGTTCTAAACCTCCCTCCTCATCACATGCCCGAAAAATGATGACTGCCTCTTTCTTATATTGATGATAAGCTTTCTCTGTGTCTTGATCTCATTCAGCACCTCAACATTAGTCATTTTAGCAGTCCATGAGATTCTCATCATTCTTCTATAAAACCACATTTCTGTGGCCCTCAGAGATTTTTCGATCTGTGTGTTCATTGTCCATGACTTGCATCCGTATATCAGTATTGGTTCTATGTAGCACTGAATAACTCGCATTCTGATCGGGATTGACAAAGACTTGTTGCAGATAATGCTTTTCATTTTCAGGAATGATGTTTTCGCTTGTCCTATTCTGCTCTTTATTTCTGATCGGCATCTGCCATCTGATGTTACCAGGACTCTGAGGTATTTAAATTGCTGTACTTGTCTTAGATCGGTTCCATTTACTGTGATGGTGCATTTTGGCAAAATCTGCTTTTTGATATTATCATAACTTCTGTCTTCTTAATATTCAAACTGAGTCCTTTGTTGTTACTTTCTGTTACAACCTTATCAACTAATTTCTGTAGCTCCATTTCATTTCTTGCTATTAAGACAGTATCATCAGCGTATCTCAGGTTATTTATGATATGTCCTCCCACAGCTATTCCAGGAATATCTTTTATAGACCTACAAATGCTTTCACAATACAGTGAGAACAGGTCTGGTGATAATACGAATCCTTGTCTAACACCTTTTTTGATCTTCTGGAAAGTTCCAATCTTTTTGATACCTTTTAAGATATCAGCACAAAATCATTAATTGCATTTTACTGAAGATCGAAATGACATTCTTAATACATTGAGGGAGTCTTTCCTAACAGAAGAGTTTCAAGCATGTCAATTCCAGTTGCTGACAAGATTGAGAGAGATAAGTGTTGATATTAGTACAGACCTAAAAAAAAACCGACATACCAAATATGTAAACAGATTGGTTTTTTGGGGGTTTTTCCGATCCAGAAGCACTTGAGCTGAAAGCTCTTGGCTCGTGTCATGGACATCGTAACCCTTCGGTTCGGTGCCACGAACACCGTAAATCTGGGGAATCTGTAGCTTTTCTGCCAGTCCGCGGAATTGAACCCGCACTCACAGAGGACTAGTCTCCCGTAGTCCAACGCGCTACGAACACGCTGGGCAGACGGGCAAACAGATTGGTTAATAAACATTGAACTGGCATGTTGGACCACTGGGCACTGCTGGATATGTTGAAGTGGGGCTCAGAGCACCTATGGACATGTCTCGATTGTTACGATGTTAATCCTCATATAAGTGCTATGGAGTTTGTCCACTGTTGCGAGATCTTCCTCTGTAAGAAAGAGATAGAGCACACATGGTTACTCACCGAAGTGCAATGATAATGGTCCAATCAGTCAATCAGTATTTGTTTATGCTCAGTTTGGTCAGAATTTTTCAACATGTTTTGTTGTTTTGTACAATAAGACTTATTTTGTTTAAGATTTTCATGAAGTAACCTATATCTTTCTCTTGTAGGCTTGCTCTAGCAACTATGAAACGAGAGCATGAAGAAGCATTAGAGAGACTAGCTAGTGCCAAAAATCAAGAGATTAACATGGTGGCTAATGCTAATGACACATCCAAGTAAGCCTTCAATACTTTTTATTGTCTATTCCCAGGTGGAAGATGGAGTTGGTTGTCCACTCTTGCCGTTAAGCGTAGAGATGGGAGCTTTAGTTTGCGTTCTAGTGCCAGATGAGTCGCCCTGTTGTTTTATATCCGTGTTTATTTAGTGTGGTCTTGTTATTGTCTATCCATCTTTTTCTTGGTCTTTCCTTGGCTCTAGTACCTGATCTCTTTTTATTGTATGCTGTTATTGGTGGTTGGTTGTATTTCATTCTCATTAAATGTCCAAACCACTGCATTTGTTGTCTTTCGATGTAGTCGGTGCCTTAAGTTATGCCCACTCTGCTTCTGATGTCCGCATTTCGTAATCTATCTTTCCTGGTGACCCCTATTGCCTTCCGCAAGCATTTAATTTCACACATGGTAAGCTTTCTGTGATATGTTGCTGTAAGAGACCAAGTTTGGCACTGGTAACAAAGTGTTGGTAGGAAAATACTTTTTATCATCTGTCTTTTCACTTCCATCTTGATCTTTGGGTATTGTAGTAATGATGCCAACTGGTAGGTCATTGCATTTGCTTTTTGACACTTTGTCTCTATTTCTCTATCGAGTTTTCCATCCTCTGTGAAAATGCTGCCTAAATATTTGAATTCAGAAACTTGTTTTACACTGGTGTTGTCTATTTGTATGTATGCTTGGCTTGGTGTTCTTCTGATTTTCATGGTCTCTGTATTTTGTTTGTTGATTTTCATGTTGTACTTCCTACATGCTATTAGCAATGAATTCATGTGATGTTGTAGCTGATCTTCATCTTCATAGATTAGACTTTGGTTGTCTGCAAAAAGCAATTCGTTGATTTGGTTATTTAATTGGTCGTAGTGATCATTGTCTATGTCAATAAGGTCTTTTCCGCTCTGTGCCTTTTTTTTCACTATTCTGTCTATATATATATTTTGAAGAGAAGAAGTGAGAGCACACAATCTTGTCTTACTCCTGATTTTGTTTTGAATGAGTCTGTCATTCCGTCTGTTGTTCTTATATTTGTTGTTGTTGAGGATATTTGGTATGTTGCTCTAATATTGTCTAGCAGTTGTCCCTTGATCCTATAGTTTTCTAATGTTTGCCAAAGAATACTTCTATCTATTCTGTCAAATGTCTTGTAGGTCGCCATGTTACTATTCTTTGCTCCCCTTGAAAGCCCTGGCAACACATAACGATCATGAACACTAAAAGAGAATTGTATAAAACAATCTTTCTCCCCACATTATGCTATTAGTGCCAAACCTGGAAGCTGACATCAAACAATAGAAGAAAACTAACTACGACAGAGATGAAGTGTCTATGTAGAATGCTGGGAGTATCAAGAAGAGACAGGCTTAGAAATAAAGACATCAGGAAAAATGCGGGTATGACATCAGTACTGAACTTCATCAAGAAACAACAAAACAACAAGTTAAATGGTTCGACCATCACAGTCTGAGAATCCGCTGAAGAGATCCGTTGACAAAGGTCTGAATCTTATTTCCTTTTATCCTTGGTTGGTAGCATATCTAGATGAATGATTTCAAACTTCTGATGCTCATTTGTGGGGACAACTTTGAGAGTTAAACTTGAGGAAAGATGCTGAGTTGAAGCCCCTAAGGCAGCTTAGTGTTGTTTTCACCACTAACCTTACAACAACTCATTTAAGGCTTGGAGATCTCTGTGGTAAAGTGGCCAATCTTTTTGTTGCCTTGTGTTTTGAAGATCGTTGGTTTGAATTCTGACCGCATAATTTGGTTTGCAAGTTAATGATTTAGTGGGATCCGTAGAATTGTTACTGGAGCTACAAAAGTTATGCTTTCTGCAATATTGTATGTCTTTGCCTAGTCATTATTTAATAGATTCATCATCATACAATAGTCTGTTCTATGCAGAACTATGCCACCCTAACAGTCCTTTGCAATTTAAGTATTCCATATTACTGTTAAGGTTATCAAAGTATCTTCTTGGAAGTTAGTCTCACCCACATGTTTTCGGGCTGCAAGGAGCAAATAATAGTATCACTGCAACCTACAAGGTGACTGAGGTAGGGGTCTAGGGAAGCTACTCTAGTAAATAAAAAGCATCACAGAAATCGGATGTGCAGGCCTACTTGTAGGTACATAACTGGCACAACATATAATCACTCTT
Source organism: Arion vulgaris (assembly GCA_020796225.1). Lineage (NCBI taxonomy): Eukaryota > Metazoa > Mollusca > Gastropoda > Stylommatophora > Arionidae > Arion > Arion vulgaris. The sequence continues at coordinate 28,296,093 of CM036757.1, read as the reverse complement.
AGGTTCAGATCATACAAAAATCACAATGAGTATTTTAACAAGTGGTCGATATGGAGTGTTCGAAGAAGAAGAAGGAAGGTAGTCTGCCATTGCTTTCTTTCCTAGCAATGATCATAATGGTGCCATTTCTGCGGAGAGGGACCGAGCCATTTGGCAAACCTGATACAATAACATCAGTTCTTCACCTTTATACCGTTTCATTTTTATTTCAGTCTATATTTTTATAGCTTATCATGATTTCTGTGATCTGTACAGTAATTTGTATTGTCTTTCAGAAGCTTGACAGCGGTAGTGCAGCAAATTCAGAATAATGCCAGAGACTTGGGAGACCTACAGGTGAAGATAGAAAGCTGGAACAGACAAGGACTCGATGAAAGAGAAATATCTCTTCGTTCGAAAGATGAGCAGCTCAGGAGTATGTTCTAACTATATATTACACTATGTCAGTATGTTGATGCTGTTCTTCATATGTAAGCGGGATATGCATGATACTATGGTTTCTTGTGCATGTTCTGGCTTAGTATCATGAACTTCATCACTTTTTAGAGGGAGAGAGGATTCATCCCTTTTAACTCCATATTCAAGCTAACACAAACATTGCCTGTTGACAATGGTAAGTAGCGAAACATCAGGCGCCATTCTACTCCAGCACAACCATCTTTCGGAAACAGAATTCCCACGATGAACATAAATATCCTGCATGCAGAATCTGAGAACATGAACCAGCACAAAACACTGGAACAGGACTGAAAAATCTAAGAACCACGCTAACAAAGTTGAAACAGAACCGCTAGCTACCATCTTGAAACCGGAAGTTGTTGAAGTTGTTGAGAACTGAAGTTACCAAGCTTGTCATACTTTCTGTACATGGTAAACCTCTTAGATTTAAGATTTTGTGTAGTTTTTTCTAATATTCCACGGTGTACTACTTGTTTCATGGAGCGTCTGGTCAAATGGATTAGAGTGCGGACTTCCATTCGGGAGACTTTGGTTCAATCCCTGGTAAGACCAAGGAGTTTTTCTGTCTGGGTATAAAGAAAAATTCCTAACTTGCACAGTTTTGTGGTGACTTCAGTAGCCATGCAGCCATTAAACTCCACATCCTCATGTCCCTCCATCCTAGACAGCACTAAAAAGTATATTACAGACAGTAACAACAGAAACGACTACTTGGTTCACATCCTATGGGGAATGATTGAACTATTTTCCAATCATCTTTGATCTCAAAGTAGGCAAGGTCAAATGTCTAGTTCTAGCTAAGATGAATGATGAAATGTATGTTAATTTTTCAAGTGGAGCACATAATAGAACACTTGGTAGTTGAAAATTGAAAAGTGGAGGCTGCAAAGCTGCAGTTCTGGAAAATATGGGATACTTATTCTTACTCTTCTTTGCTATCAGTTTCCTATGCTGAGTTTAGATTATGAGATGGGTTGCCTTGCAGCTGGAGATCAGATGAAGCTGCATGTCAGTTGGAGTCCTTGAGGGTTCCCCATAGCTTGCTCTGTATGCTTGTTCGTGAGGTCATGTATAATTTCGCTGGCGTAGGTTTGGTCAGATATGCACACTTTATAGGCTTTATTCTGTGCATGTGGTGGTTGAGTTTGCAGTGTCCTGTACTTATTTGGAAAATTTGTTCTTTTGTATTTTTCTTTCCGGTAGTATTTTTGGGACATCAACAATTGCCTGTTGCTCCTCTGAAATGTGTATCTCAGTGACAAGGATAGTAATACTGCGACTTGCATGCAAGGCATATCATAAAAGGTGGCTCAGTTTGGAGCCTAGGGATGCTACCCAAGTAAATAAAAGTGTGCAGAGAACCGGTTGTGCTGGCCTACTTGTAGGAGCATAACTAGCACAGCGTACAATTGCTCTTAGGCTCAGATCACATATAAACCACAAAGAGTGATTTAACAAGTGGTCGAAATGGAGTGTTTGTAGAAGAAGATCATGCTTTTTGTTAATATTAGCAGGAGTCCTATTTCAGCTGTTTGTAATGATGAAAGATAATTATTTTTTCATTCTGTCAGTTTTACAAGAAAGGTTGAACAGGCAAGCTGAAGACAATGATAGAGAGAGAGCTAAGCTGGAAGATATGATTGCTCACATGGAGGCACAACTCAGGGATCAGACAAGAACATTGGAAGAGGTTGGTTTGTGTGTGTACTTGTTAGCACAAAACTGTTCTTTTTCTTCTCTGTTAACATTATATACTCAGTTCTCATCATTATTGTCTCAGTCCGTGGCACTGACTCAGTCCCCAACATTATTGATCTAGACCATGACACTGACTCGGTTCCTATCATTATTGAGCTAGTCTGCAGCACTGACTCAGTTCCTATCAGTATTTACCTAGTTGTGGTACTAACTCAGTCCCTGACATTATTGACCTAGTCTGTTGCACTGACTCAGTCCACATCATTATTGACCCTGTCCATGGAATAATTAACCAAATTACTAGCATTGTTGACCTCGTCCCCACCATCATTATTGACACAGTCCCCACCATCATTATTGACACAGTTCCTAACACTATTGACTCAGTTCCCCTGTTTACACATTCTCAGTTCAAATTTCAGCAACTTTTTTTGTGAACTGTTTTAGGAGCGTTGGAAGCTTAAACAAGATCAGAGCAGAGTAGAGACACAGCAAAGATCATTGGATGACGAAAGGCGGCAATGGCTTGAGCAGCAGACCAGAGATAAAATCAATATGGAAAGATCCAGAGTAAGAATCATATAATTAGAAAATTGATTTTAACTCTTTCCACGCTTTAAGCCGCACACTGCGCCACGGCGGAAGTCCATTGCCGCTTTAAGTCGCACACTGCACCATAGAGTTGCTTCCCTTATAAGAAGTCTTTCTAGTTTTACTTCTACTATTTTACTTATAGTACTTTTTAACCTTGCTATTCTATTGGGTTGTCCAGTTTTCTTCAATTTAGTATATAATAATATATATATGTTTATTTATTGACGAGTAGTTGGGATTGTAATTTAAAAAAAATTGTTTGGTACTTCCTTGAATTAACTGCTTAAAAATTGAGGAAATAAATGGGTGTGGAAAGAGTTAAAAAAAAACAATAATTAAATTTTGTAACTTTTATTAAAATTTGTTATTGATTAGAGTGCATAGAGAAGATAATTCTAGTAGGAACAGTGCCTGGAAGAAGAGTGAAAGGAAGACCTAGATGACGATGAGTGCAGGATGTCATTAACGAGCTGAGAATGACTGCTGCTAACGCTGGACATCTTGCACAGAATAAAGAGTTTTCAGGGCTGCTATCATGTGAGCCAAGTTCAAGAAGGGACAAGCAACTTGATGATGGTTAATTGATTAGAATATTATTCATCAGCATCATGTGTCATGCAGACTATCATAGGTGATCAATGATCTCCATAAATCTATGTCATTGGTGCTGACTATCAGTTGAGGTATTGACACTCTTCCGTGCCATGAAGCCACTGTCCATAATTTTCTCTCTCTGTCATCCTTTTGTCTATTCTTCCATAGACTTTACCATTTGTCAAATGTTTTTAATCTCCCATTCTAATCATGAGAATAATAAATTATTTACTTATATGATAATAAGTTTTTCTAGTTCTTGACAGATCTCATTATAACAGTGTGAATATCTCTGAATTGTCAAATTTTGAAGTATAGATTTTTCAGCATACCATCAACCTCATTTGTGTTGTTTTCTGTTGTTCTTCTTTTCTTTGTCATTCTCTGCCTTTGTAGTGTAGGAGAAGCTTTAAGTTGATCGTTTCTGAATAGACACCTCAGTGTTGATATGCTGTAGGTGTCGATGGAGTTTAAGATGTCTGTAACTATCCAACCATCTTTGTATGTCTGACCTTCCTCTTACATATTTGTCTGCCACTCGAATTTATGTGTGATTCTGTATGCACTGTCCGAGATGGAAAGATGTTGTTCTTGTCTGTCAGTGTGTGATAGACGTCATGATGTTTAGGTTTTTTCTAATGTCCACGTCATTTTTTTCCAAAGTTTAGATTTTTGTCTACCTCATGTGTGCTGATTGCCTGTGTCATGGACCGAAGTAGACAAAGAATTGTAACTGCCACTCGAGGTGGTAGAGGTGAAGAGGTTAGGGTTTCTAGAGTTCTTAGTAGCTAGCCAATCAGATTGCTGTACTGTAGGCATGAACAAGTTATAAGCTTTTGGCTCAGATCCATACAATCACACAGGTAGTTAAGTGTTGATATGGAGCGTCATGAGAATTGTTTAAGTTTTTGTCTAGCCACTCATGTTGTGTAGTGTCATGGAAAGTTTAAGTTTTTGTCTAGCCACTCATGTTGTGTAGTGTCATGGAAAGATTAAGTTTTTGTCTAGCCACTCATGTTGTGTAGTGTCATGGAAAGATTAAGTTTTTGTTTAGCCACTCATGTTGTGTAGTGTCATGGAAAGTTTAAGTTTTTGTCTAGCCACTCATGTTGTGTAGTGTCATGAAAAGTTTAAGTTTTTGTCTAGCCACTCATGTTGTGTAGTGTCATGGAAAGTTTAAGTTTTTGTCTAGCCACTCATGTTGTGTAGTGTCATGGAAAGATTAAGTTTTTGTCTAGCCACTCATGTTGTGTAGTGTCATGGAAAGTTTAAGTTTTTGTTTAGCCACTCATGTTGTGTAGTGTCATGGAAAGTTTAAGTTTTTGTCTAGCCACTCATGTTGTGTAGTGTCATGGAAAGTTTAAGTTTTTGTTTAGCCACTCATGTTGTGTAGTGTCATGGAAAGTTTAAGTTTTTGTCTAGCCACTCATGTTGTGTAGTGTCATGAAAAGTTTAAGTTTTTGTCTAGCCACTCTTGTTGTGTAGTGTCATGGAAAGTTTAAGTTTATGTCTAGCCACTCATGTTGTGTAGTGTCATGGAAAGATTAAGTTTTTGTCTAGCCACTCATGTTGTGTAGTGTCATGGAAAGATTAAGTTTTTGTCTAGCCACTCATGTTGTATAGTGTCATGGAAAGTTTAAGTTTTTGTTTAGCCACTCATGTTGTGTAGTGTCATGGAAAGTTTAAGTTTTTGTCTAGCCACTCATGTTGTGTAGTGTCATGAAAAGTTTAAGTTTTTGTCTAGCCACTCATGTTGTGTAGTGTCATGAAAAGTTTAAGTTTTTGTCTAGCCACTCATGTTGTGTAGTGTCATGGAAAGATTAAGTTTTTGTCTAGCCACTCATGTTGTATAGTGTCATGGAAAGTTTAAGTTTTTGTTTAGCCACTCATGTTGTGTAGTGTCATGGAAAGTTTAAGTTTTTGTCTAGCCACTCATGTTGTGTAGTGTCATGAAAAGTTTAAGTTTTTGTCTAGCCACTCATGTTGTGTAGTGTCATGGAAAGTTTAAGTTTTTGTCTAGCCACTCATGTTGTGTAGTGTCATGAAAAGTTTAATTTTTTTCTAAGTTTTGTCTAGCCAATCATGTTGTGTAGTGTCATGAAAAGTTTAAGTTTTTGTCTAGCCACTCATGTTGTGTAGTGTCATGGAAAGATTAAGTTTTTGTCTAGCCACTCATGTTGTGTAGTGTCATGGAAAGTTTAAGTTTTTGTTTAACCACTCATGTTGTGTAGTGTCCATGGAAAGTTTAAGTTTTTGTCTAGCCACTCATGTTGTGTAGTGTCATGAAAAGTTTAAGTTTTTGTCTAGCCACTCATGTTGTGTAGTGTCATGGAAAGTTTAAGTTTTTGTCTAGCCACTCATGTTGTGTAGTGTCATGAAAAGTTTAAGTTTTTGTCTAGCCACTCATGTTGTGTAGTGTCATGGAAAGTTTAAGTTTTTGTCTAGCCACTCATGTTGTGTAGTGTCATGAAAAGTTTAAGTTTTTGTCTAGCCACTCATGTTGTGTAGTGTCATGAAAAGTTTAATTTTTTTTCTAAGTTTTTGTCTAGCCAATCATGTTGTGTAGTGTCATGAAAAGTTTAAGTTTTTGTCTAGCCACTCATGTTGTGTAGTGTCATGGAAAGATTAAGTTTTTGTCTAGCCACTCATGTTGTGTAGTGTCATGGAAAGTTTAAGTTTTTGTTTAGCCACTCATGTTGTGTAGTGTCCATGGAAAGTTTAAGTTTTTGTCTAGCCACTCATGTTGTGTAGTGTCATGAAAAGTTTAAGTTTTTGTCTAGCCACTCATGTTGTGTAGTGTCATGGAAAGTTTAAGTTTTTGTCTAGCCACTCATGTTGTGTAGTGTCATGAAAAGTTTAATTTTTTTTCTAAGTTTTTGTCTAGCCAATCATGTTGTGTAGTGTCATGAAAAGTTTAAGTTTTTGTCTAGCCACTCATGTTGTGTAGTGTCATGGAAAGATTAAGTTTTTGTCTAGCCACTCATGTTGTGTAGTGTCATGGAAAGTTTAAGTTTTTGTTTAGCCACTCATGTTGTGTAGTGTCCATGGAAAGTTTAAGTTTTTGTCTAGCCACTCATGTTGTGTAGTGTCATGAAAAGTTTAAGTTTTTGTCTAGCCACTCATGTTGTGTAGTGTCATGGAAAGTTTAAGTTTTTGTCTAGCCACTCATGTTGTGTAGTGTCATGAAAAGTTTAAGTTTTTGTCTAGCCACTCATGTTGTGTAGTGTCATGAAAAGTTTAAGTTTTTGTCTAGCCACTCATGTTGTGTAGTGTCATGAAAAGTTTAAGTTTTTGTCTAGCCACTCATGTTGTGTAGTGTCATGAAAAGTTTAATTTTTTTCTAAGTTTTGTCTAGCCAATCATGTTGTGTAGTGTCATGAAAAGTTTAAGTTTTTGTCTAGCCACTCATGTTGTGTAGTGTCATGGAAAGATTAAGTTTTTGTCTAGCCACTCATGTTGTGTAGTGTCATGGAAAGTTTAAGTTTTTGTTTAGCCACTCATGTTGTGTAGTGTCCATGGAAAGTTTAAGTTTTTGTCTAGCCACTCATGTTGTGTAGTGTCATGAAAAGTTTAAGTTTTTGTCTAGCCACTCATGTTGTGTAGTGTCATGGAAAGTTTAAGTTTTTGTCTAGCCACTCATGTTGTGTAGTGTCATGAAAAGTTTAAGTTTTTGTCTAGCCACTCATGTTGTGTAGTGTCATGAAAAGTTTAAGTTTTTGTCTAGCCACTCATGTTGTGTAGTGTCATGAAAAGTTTAAGTTTTTGTCTAGCCACTCATGTTGTGTAGTGTCATGAAAAGTTTAATTTTTTTTCTAAGTTTTTGTCTAGCCAATCATGTTGTATAGTGTCATGAAAAGTTTAATTTTTTGTCTAGCCAATCATGTTGTGTAGTGTCATGGAAAGTTTAAGTTTATGTCTAGCCACTCATGTTGTGTAATGTCATGGAAAGTTTAAGTTTTTGTCTAGCCACTCATGTTGTGTAGTGTCATGAAAAGTCTCAGCTTTTGAGAACCAAATGTGTTGCAGAGATTGTTGTAATCCCATGTTGTTCTAGTATATCTTTGATGTTGTCCACCTATCTGCCTGTTGGACTTCCTTATGCTGAGGGATCAGACTAATCATTATTTTATCTATCTATATTCTCTTCATGTTCCATTTGACACATATAGCTTCCACAAAAGATTTCATGTGCTGCCTTTCCACCAAATGTTTTCCATGTCACTCTCTTTCCAAAGCTCTTCTCCATGTCCATTGAAGAGCTGTTCTACTAATCTCCTACTGGCATTATGACATACATAACCAATCACCTCTTAAATTGCCTTTTAATGATGGTCTCCATTGATGCACAGTTTGTTCATTTTAAAATGCTCTTCATTTGCTATTGTATTTGACCAGAATATTCACAGGATTCTTCTTAAACATTTATTTTAAATTGTACTCTAGCTTGTGTATGATATTTGGATCATTTTCCAGCATTCACTACTGTATAATAACACTCCCAGGATACTGGTTGTATATATTTTAAGTTTTGAGGTTCAATCCTTTGGCTTTCCAGATTTTGTTGAGTGTGATTTCTTCTTCAAACGCTCCATATCAACCACTTATTATCCACTCTGTTGGATTTGTATGTGATCTGAGCCAATGAGTGATTGTACGTTGTGTCAGTTATCGCCTACAAGTAGGCCAGCACATCCGATTTCTGCTATGCATTATATTTACTAGAGTAGTTTCCCTAGGTCCATACATCAGTCGCCTCTTATGATATGCCTTGTAGGTTGCAGTGGTACTATTCTTTACTTTGCTTGCAGGCCCCAGCACCACACTGAACGTGGCAAAAGCTTGACTTGCTTTCTTGATTTTTCCAAATCAGTAGTAGTCTTATCTTATCTTAACCACATTTGCCGTGAAGCGTCGTGGGGAGAGTTAGTTTTCTATCTTGTGCCAGTCCATGCTTTTGCATGGACTCTGATATTTTATCTATCCATCATGTTCTTGGCCTGCCTTGTGCTCTAAGCCCTGAGTGTCGATTATTGTAGGCAAGCGATGGTAGTAAATGTGGTTCCATTCTCATTAGATGACTGAACCACTTGATTCTTTGCTTCTCGATGTACTGTATGCATGGTATAGTACCAACAATGCTTCTGATATTCCTTGTAACGTTGACAGCTTTCGAGACATCTCATTTCACATGTTGTAATCTTTCTTTCTTGTGTCTTAGTCAGTAGTAGTTATGTTTACTTTATTTCAGGATAGCTTCCTTGAGGAACAGTCCCGTTCAATGGCCCAGATTAATGAAGAACGTCGCACACTGATGGACGAAAGAACTAAGATTCAAGTTGAACAGAAAACATTTCGGGACAAAGTCCATCAGGATGCCTTTAAGAGAACTCAGGTACATATGTGTGTATTGATGATGAATCCACCTGTGTGTTGCTGGTGCTCACAAGGGAGCAAAGAATAGTTACTAACACTGCGACCTACAAGGCATGTCGTAAGAGGCGTCTGAGGTAGGGACCTAGGGAAGCTACCTAGTAAATTAAAAGCGTCGCAGAAATCGGATGTGCTGGCCAACTTGTAGGCACATAACTGGCACAGCATACAATTGTTCTTAGGCTCAGATCACATAGAAATCACAAAGAGTGGTTTAACAAGTGGTCAATGTGGAGTGTTCGAAGAAGAAGAAACTCTTAGTCTTATCAAAAGGTCTTTAGAATAAGGATTGACGTCATTGCACTAGGTTTTTACCCTATATAGCTCGGTCCCTCTCCGCAGATATATCACACCACCTGCTGAGAGTATTGCACGAACACTGTAGCTCTGACAACAATCCTATGTGTCTCTGGGAAATTTGCACTTTGTAACAAAACTGGTCTGGATTCTAACCCATGACATTTGAAATGCAAGGCAAAGACTTAACCACAGAGACCTCCCCTTCTTATCAGAGACCGACAATAAAACTTAGGTTCCATGTTCAAGTTGAGTACTGAAGAGATCCCTTGACAGTTGAAAATTGATAAGCTTAGACCGAAAAGTCACTTCCTAGATACAAATTTGTTGCAAATTTTAATAAAATTTCTACAAATTTTCTCCATCCTCAAAATAACATTGGGGACTTCCTGGGGGTTTCAGAGTTTGTGCACTGCTGCGATCTGCCTGTGTAAGAAATAACTCAAAACACACATAGTTCTTTGAGAGCTGCTGTAGCGTAGTTGTTAGTGAACGCGCTTCTCAAGGCTGGTGGTCTGGGTTCAGCTCCCGCAATGCGCGTGGAATTTTCCCGACCACAACGGCTCTCAGGTCGACCCAGCCTCAACTGGGTACCAGACATGCTCTGGGAAAGTAAAGGCGGCTGGCGTGATGCTGACCACATCACCCATCGTGCGCCGATGGTCAATGAAAAATACAGGCTTAACACTGTATTGACCTATATACCACGAGGTATGAAAGGGTTCCTTTACTTTTTTTTTTACACATAGTTCTTAACCATCATGCAATTATGATCAGTAAATCAATCACTCAATCTATGAATCAATCACTATATACTCTAATAGGCTGAGACAGAATATGAATCACTGATGAGAACAATCACAGAGGAAAAGGCTTATCAAATCACAAGAAGACAAGAATTGCAGAGAGATGAAGAGAAAGTGTCATCAGAGAGGAACAAATTAGAAAGAGAGAAGAATAAACTTGAGCAAGATCAAGATAGGTTGGCCACACAGGCACATCAGATTAGAGAACAGTCAGAACAGATAGATCATCTAACTGAGGTATATTTGTCACTAGCTGTTTGTTTACGTTTTGTGTGCATCTTGTTGTGTCTTCTTCTTCTTCAAACGCTCCATATCGACCACTTGTTAAACCACTCTTTGTGATTTGTATGTGATCTGAGCCTATGAGTGATTGTACATTGTGCCAGCTATGCTCCTACAAGCAGGCCAGCACATCCAATTTCTGCAACGCTTTTATTTTCTAGGCTAGTTTCCTAGGCCCCTACCTTAGTTGCCTCTTACAATATGCCTTGTAGGCCACAGTGTTACTATTCTTTGCTCCTGCAGCAGGCTACCACAGACAGATTCCAGTATGACATATGGTGAAACAAAAATATGAATAAAAATGACCTACAAGAACAAATGGTTGAGAGCTCACCCAGGTCATGAAAAGGATGATGCATACCACCAACTAAGTAGAGAAGAACGGGTTGTCATTTTTCGTATACGAACAGGGAACAATATGCTGAGGTACCATCTGTTTAATAAGTACACATTAGGCCCTTCTGACATATGCACATGTGGCACCAGCAAGATGACAGAGACATACATACTGCAAGAATGTTCAACATACAGTGACCAGAGAGGAAACCCATACCAGTCCAAGACAAGCTATTTGGTGATGTACATGGACTCCAGTTGACTACTACTTTAAAAGTGTACAAATCGATGTCTGAAAACGTTGGAAGAAGAAGAAAAGAGGAGCTTCCTTGTGGAGCCTGGCAACACACAGGCGCTTGTTGTGCCAAATATTAGTTTCATACGGGCCCCAAAAACAACTGTTTTTACTGCCTGTGTTACTGCTATTTATTGTAGTATAGGACAGAGGAATGGATTCGAACACGGTTCATCTGTGGAAGACTCGTTCAAAATCATAATTTTACCATTTTTCTTTCATTGTCCAGATAATAATTTTTTTTAGATCATTCAAGTGCCATCTCCGCATCATATTTTAGTTGTAACTAATCTATTTGATACACTCTGTAGATTATATTTAACACACTCTGTACATTATATTTGACACAATATGTGCATTATATTTGACACACTCTGTGCATTATATTTGACACGCTCTATGTACATTCTATTTGACACACTCTATGTACATTCTATTTGACACACTCTATGTACATTTTATTTGACACACGCTATGTACATTCTATTTGACACACGCTATGTACATTCTATTTGACACACTCTATGTACATTCTATTTGACACACTCTATGTACATTCTATTTGACACACTCTATGTACATTCTATTTGACACACTCTATGTACATTCTATTTGATACTATCTACAGAGCATCTCTAGTCCTTCTTTGTTCTTTACTTATATAATAATGTTTCCTGTCTAGGCTGCCAGACACACACAGCAGGAAGGAATGCAAGCACAGGAAGAAGCCTCCCAGTACAGAGCTCACATTGAGAAAAGAGAAGCTGAAGTACAGAAACAGCTAAATGGGTTTAAACTTATGGAAGATCATATCTCTCAGGTAATAAGGTTGATATGCTCAGAGCTTAGGAATCTGAGCTAAGAGATAGAGGAAGGAGGGCGTACAAGGATGATATGCTCAAAACTTCGGAATCTGAGCTAAGAGATAGAGGAGGGAGGGCGTAAAGGATGATATGCTCAAAACTTCGGAATCTGATCTAAGAGATAGAGGGAGGGGCATAAGAATCTGAGCTAAGAGATAGAGGGAGGGGCATAAGAATCTGAGCTAAGAGATAGAGGGAGGGGCATAAGAATCTGAGCTAAGAGATAGGGGGAGGGAGGGGCATAAAGGATGATATGCTCAGCGCATAAGAAACTTAGCTAAGAGAGATAGAAAAAGGGATGGGAAGGGGGAAGAATGTTTGGATTGTCAATGTTTCTTTAAATGAAGAATAGAATGTATAGAAATGTTGCTTTATATGAAAAAAATGTTTTAAAAATATGTTTGTGTGGGTTGATTTATTGATAGAACCGTTATAATTGCCTTTCGTTGATTAACCAGTGTGCTCCGATCTTTTTTTTCTTACTCAGAAAGATCTCAGCAGCAGATCATGAACTTCATAGCTCTGGCGAGTGCCCCGTTGTAATTTTGTTGATGCTGAAAATTGTTGTTGATATTTTTTTTAATTTTAAAAATGAATTTTGACCAGGCAGCGGTTTTGCCAGTCTACTCTTATAGGATTTTTAGCTGACAAGAGTTCTTTTACATGTTCAATCTTGAACACAGGACCTACATTTTATTGTCCGCATCTGATAGGACTAGACAGGTGATCTCACTTACACCAAGACCAGGATTCTCTGCAAAACTATCCTGATCACTCCATGTGAGGGGAACAAATCGAGTACCTTTGGGGCATGTATGAATGTATGATTTGTTTTTTTTCTGTGATTGCTTTATATTTTTAGAACCATCTATCCTTGGTTCTATAATGTACATTTAAATGGATTATCATTTAACTCTTGATCTTCGATTATCTTTTTGTGATGTTAAAGCTCACTCCACTTCAAAAGTACTTGGTTGATTCACATATGAAGTGCTATTTTCAAAGTTGAAGTGTTATTTTCACATAAGAAGTGTTATTTGTAAAGTTGGTTATTTTCATTTATGAAGTGTTATTTTCACATATGAAGTGCTATTTTCACATATGAAGTGTTATTTTCAAAGTTGAAGTGTTATTCTCACATATGAAGTGTTATTTTCACATATAAAGTGCTATATTTTCACACATGAACTGCTATTTTAACATATAAAGTGATATTTTAACATATGAAGTGCTATTTTAACATATGAAGTGTCAAGATATTTTTCAGTGATCCTTGACATCAAATTTCTAGTTTTTATCGGAGACAGATGACAAAACTTGGGTACCATTTTCAAGGTGAACACAGAAAATAATCTGATAGTTCTCTCTCTCTCTCTTTGCCTTTTTAACCCGAGTTGGGGCATAGGCCCTCAACCAACTCATGCCAAGTCTTCCTATCTCTAGCTATCTCCTGTAGCTCCCTCCAGCTCTTCTTTATATTGTTGATCTCCGCCTCCAAATCTCGTCTCCATGTATTTCTCGGCCTCTCCTTCTTTCGCTGTCCCTGCGGGTTCCAGGCAAGGACCCTTCTTGTTATATTCCCTCCGGTTTTCGCAAAGTGTGTCCTATCCAGCGCCAGCGTCTTTTTAACCTGTTCGTTCACTGGAATCTGTCTTGTTCTCTCCATAAGTTCCTCATTTGTGACCCTATCATAAATCTGATAGTTGGCAATCTTTAAAAGTAGGCTCTAATAAATAAAATTTCCCAGTAGAATCAGACCTTAGGCTATGAAGACACTTCACTTCACATTTCTAGGCCATTGTGGGCAGGAGGGCCAATTCCATTTCTTAAAAATGGAACCCTCTGGTTGTAGGTGTTGAATGTTCTTTTTTTTCGCACAGCTTGCTTTCTCTGTGTCTCAACAGTACAACGGTTCTCAGCTATGAGTGTTTCTTTTAAAGGGTTTTATAAGCCGAAGGATTGACTTCATTGCACTGAGTGTTACCCCATATGGCTCGGTCCCTCTCTGCAGAAATGGCACGCCACCTCTAGAGTATTGCACAAAGCGCGAACTCTGTAACTCGAGCAATAATCCTAGGGTCTCTGGAAAAAACTGTAGTTTCTTTTGTGTTGTTAAAGTGCCACATTTGGCAATCTTGCAAATCTCAAACAGAACACAGAGTAGTTTAACAAGTGGTTGATGTAGAACAAGCGAAGAAGAAGAAGCAGTGGCACGCCAAAGCATCAAGAATGGTAGGGACACAGGTAAAGAAGATTGCACCAAAACGGAGATATATAATAAGAAATATATACAATTATATTTGTTTACCATTATTGTGTTTATTTTTTTCTGTATGTTTCTTCATTAGGAAAAGCTGAGACTTGCTAAGGAGAAGAAGGAAGTTGAGAATTTGAAAACTCATCCCTCTGCTCAAACTGCCGTTCTCCTGTACATGGAAACAATGTTCCTCATCAAAATGGTGGGCAAGGTTTCTAACATTTTTTTCATATATATATATATATATATATATATATATATATATATATATATATATATATATATATATATATCTACTCTTGTGTATGAGACAGCTCTGATGGCTTTCCCTATGACCAATCAGATCTGACACCATGCTCCAGTATAACTGAGTAGATGTGTTACTTCTCTTTTCACAAGTGCTGCTAGTCTGCAGTCTTCCTACCCATAGTTTTCCATGCCAGTTCACACTCTCTCATTTCCCTTTCACCTGTAGTACAGCAGGTTTTTTTGGGGGGTCCCTATTTGGTGCCTATTCCTCCTTCTGATTGCTGTCCATTAAAGAACTGTCTTTGTCAAAGAACGTAGTTGCAACCTTGAGAAACCATAGGGAATATAACAAGAAGAGCCCTATGGAACTTGCAAGGAAAGTAAAAGAGAGGAAAGTCTAGAAGTGCATGAAGAAGAGGGCTTGAGGAAGAGATTCATTCAATGATATACAGAAGAAGCTGCATGAGATAGCTAACCGGGGACTGCCTAGAGTAGTTGATAGTAGCTCGGCCTGCTAGCTGTGAGACGCCTCATAGCTCGGGTTCGAACCCACTATCCGGCATTTGTTCGAGTCCCTGGTCTTACTCAGGACGATAACGTGAGTACCTCTGAAGTCGGAGAAAATCTGCCTGTATGGCAGGGAATACTAATTACGAGTACATTGAGCACACGGCTGCCAGTGTAAAGTAATTTACAATGTGCACGCTGCTGCCATTGTAAGAAATTGGAAAACGGATTTTCACGCAAAAATCAGTTTCAGAGATGAAACTTCGTCTGAGTTGAAAGCGGACGAAAAAAAAAAAAAAAAAGATAGCTAACAACAAGAAGATTTGTCATGAGTTGGTTGAGGGCCTATGCTCTAACTAAGGTTAAATAAGACAAGATAGGGAGAGCTGAAGCGAGAGAGAGAAAACAAAACATTAGACAATGCAGTTGGAGATTTGAGAGAAAGAAAGTGAGATTAAAGTGACATCTCTTAGTAAACAACCCACAACACAAGCAGACATGCACTTGACTGGAACACACAAGGGAAGAGAAGAGTGTGGAAACCAGAATACCTGTTGAAGAATAATGCAAGAAAAAGTCGGAGTGATCAAAGCCTCATCTACAAAACTAATTAAGATGTTCCAAAACATAAATCATTGAAGAGCAACAGTAGGAACTGTGGTAGTGATAGTTATCAGTTGACTATCATCATAGCACTCCAGACACGTCCATAGGTGCTCCGATCTCCACCTCAACAAATCCAGCAGCATCCAGCAACCCAACACGCCAGTTCAATGTTGATTAATCAGTCTCTGCTTATTTAATATGTTGTTCTTTACGAACTGTACCAATATTGACACTCATCTCTCTCAGTCTGGTCAGTGAGTGCGTTAAGACTCAGTGCGTTAAGAATGTCATTTCGGTCCATTGCAGTTCTATCTGATACTGTAACCATTTCAACTTGTTCATTACCCCTGACTCCTCTAGTGATAGTTGTAAATGTTTTCCTGTGCCTAAATGATATTTATCTTCACAAATTTTCTATACAGGTTACTCGAGTCCACAATTACCAACTTCCAGACTTCCACCTGTCTCAGTTGCTCATCTAAGTGCCTCTGCAAATCATCTTAGCACCAGTCCTCTGGACCATATAGCCTTCTCTATTGCAAATGACCGAGCTGTACGAATGTTGAAGATACAAGCTATCAAAGTAAGAAAATATGAATAAGTCTCTAATATGTTTCTTTTTTTACGCCTGTGTGGTACTGGGGCCCTCAAGGGAAGCAAAGAGTAGTACCACTGCGACCTACAAGGCATGTTGTAAGAGGTGACTGATGTAGGACCTAGGAAGCTACCCTAGTAAATAAAAAGCATCGCAGAAATCAGATGTGCTGGCCTACTTGTAGGCACATAACTGGCACAATGTACAATCATTCTTAGGCTCAGATCATATACAAATCACACAAAGTGGTTAACACAGGGTTGATATGGAGCGTTCGAAGAAGTAGAATATATTTCTTTTAAAAAATAACTTAGTTACAGAAACCAAAAACAAATGTGGAATGTGAGGACACTGCGAGAGACAGGGAGATGAGCACAAGTGATGAAATAGATACATCCTCACAGTGCTAGGATTATGTGAAACAAGATGGAATGTTTTTGGTGAAACCATGATGACCTAGGTTAAGAAGAGAAAATGGTGATGGGTCGGGCATCCATAGGAAAGACAGTCAAGTGTCACTAGACAAGCACTTGAGTGGAACTTGCAAGAAAAATGAAAAAGAGGTAGTCCTAACCTGACCTGGAGACTTCTTGAGGAACTGAAGGGTGCTGTCCTGGGAAGCCATAAAAAAACACAAAAAACATCCAGAGACCAGGAAAAGTGGCGAACAACTGCTGATGCCCTATGCTCCACGAGGAGCGGAAAGGAATAACATACACAACACAACATGTTTTGTTTGGGATAATAAAAATGGCCATAAAATCTTCACTATCATTATATTGAATGGACTAAAATTAGAAGTACAAAATATTAAGCAATTTAGAACAAGCATTTGTAACAAGGAAAGTCTAGATAAGGAATTTCAGTCAAGACTTGAAATGGCTATAGCGGCTGTCAATTATATCATAGAGCTATCAGTTATATCATAGAGCTATCAGTTATATCATAGAGCTATCAGTTATATGAGGACTATCATGATAGCACTCAGGACATGTCCATAGTTGCTTCAACCTCCACCTCAACAAATCCAGCAGCGGCAATTCAATGGTAATTAATCAATCTTTTCCATATTTGGTATGTCATTCTTTTCTAAGAGTACAAATATTGACACCCATCTCCTCCGAGTGGTTACCGGGCCCAAATTTGGGGTGTCAAGAATAGAACCACTGTTACCTGCCACGCATGTCGTAAGAGGCGACTAAGGAGGTTTGGCTGAAATCGGATGCACATGTCCTAAACGTGTAGAAGTCTATGCGTTTAGGGGCCTACCAAACCAATGTGCAACGTATACACGTTCTTGGCAAAGATCAAACATATCACAAAGAGTGATTAAAATTGATCATAAAGAACGAACGCAAAGAAGAAGAAGACACCCATCTCTCTCAATCTGGTCAGCGACTAGGATTCACAACCCTGAATCCCCTCTGTTCAGAAAGACTCAATGCGTTAAGAATGTCATTTTGATTCATTGCAGCTCCCTCTGATATCGTATTGTATCATTTGCTCGATAAGATCTTTTGAAGAAACATCAATGTATCTTGTTTCTGTACCGCCGGTGTGTTGCTGGGTCCGCAAGGATAGCAAAGAATAGTGACACTGCTGCCTACAAGGCATGTCGATCTGAAATGACTGAGATAGAGGCCTAGGGAAGCTACCCTAGTAAATAAAAAGCGCCGCAGAAACCAGTTGTGCTGGCCTACTTGTAGGCGCATAACTGGCACAATGTACAATTGCTCTTAGGCTTGAATCACATACAAATCACAAAGAGTGGTTAACAAGTGGTCGATGTGGAGCGTTCGAAAAAGAGGAAGAAGTTTCGGTACTTTGCAAGACTACTGCCTTATATTCTGTTTAATTATTTCGCTGTAACAACTTTAGTAGAACATGACACTAATCAAAGTTTTTATTTCTGGTTTTTTAATATTGCATTTCAGGACAAAGAGTTCCTTCAAGAAGAGAGTATGTATTTAGAGGGTCTTCGACACATGCCATATCATTCAACTGCTTCCAAATCATGATAGATTTTTATTTTATCTGCCTTTTTTAAAATTGAACTTTATATTTGATACATCATCATCAGGTGCCGGCTGGCGTAGGTGATCATGGATCTCCACAAATCTCTGTCGTTGGTGTTTGTTATCAACTCAGATGTTGACGCTCTACCGTGCCATGAAGTCAGGCTATCCAACATTTTCTCTCTCTGTCTTCCCCTGTCTCGTCTACCCTCAATTTTACCGGTTGTCACAGGTGTCTTGATCTCATTCAGCACCTCAACATTAGTCATTTTAGCAGTCCATGGGATTTTCATCATTCTTCTATAAAACCACATTTCTGTGGGCCTCAGAGATTTTTCGATCTGTGTGTTCATTGTCCATGACTCGCATCCGTATGTCAGTATTGGTTATATGTAGCATTGAATAACTCGCATTATGATCGGGGTTGACAAAGATTTTACAATGCATTTTACTATTTATAAATGAAAGCTATGTGGTTGTTTGCCGTTGTTCTAGTAGGTGAGTTATATCCCCTTGATAACTTGTGGAGCCACATGCTGTTTTACTGGGAAAAATAGGTTAGAATTGCAGGATGTTCACTGAGTAGAAGTATTCATTCACTTTTAATTTTCTGAAAGTGTTATTGTCAGAACAGTTACACCTCTGAAGTCAGAGAAGGCATGCCTATATGGCAAGGGCTCTGATAAAAAGGAAAGCAGATTTTCATGCAAAAATCAGTCAGAAGCGCCATACCAATCGCCCAGACTACACATGAATATTTGATACACCGGTTTCAAACTTGAGGATATATTTCTAAGTAATAGATCATTTTTACTTGCTTGTAAATGTCTACCTTTAAGTTGTATCTTGCATAGCTGAAAGCAGTCTATTACACTTACATTCTTATTCCTTTTTGCTCCTAATAGAGCATAGTATCTCAACAGTTGTCCTCAGCTTATGCCGTCTTTGGTCATTTTCTTTATGGGTTCCAAGGATAAATTGGCATCCTTAAGAACCTCAAAAAAGACTCATTCTCCAGGTCTGTTTGAGGCGTCCCCTTTTCTGTTTCCTTGCAGTTCCCGCTAATGTTTGTCTCGTGACATTTGGTTGTATCTTCGACAGGGTATGCCCGATCCACCTTCATTTTCTCCTCCTGACCTGGATCATCATGGGTTCTTGCCCTGTCCTTATCAACAGGTCTGTGTTTATCACTCTGTCTCAATCTGAGAATACGCCAAGAACATTTAGTGATAAATTATTCTTATATAAAATGTATTATTTAGATATACAAATACCTGTTTGATACCTTGTTTAGTTATTTCTAGCATCAGACTATGTGCCATCTCCTCATCAGATGTTGCGTAAGGGTCTCTGTGACATAGAGGTTACATGCTCATCTCTTTTGCCAAAGCTACCAGGTTCGCTCCTTTGTGGAGCCATTAAATATTTTTCAATTTATCCCTGATCTCAGTGTAGGTGAGATCGAGTTCCTAGTCCTATTGGAGACAGACAATAAAATGATGTAGGTCCCGTGTTCAATTTGAGCATGTAAAAGAACCTTTGGCAGTTCAAAAGCAAGAAGAACAGGCTGGAAAGCCGCTGTCCGGACAAAAATCATTAGAAAATATTAAAATTCCTACATAAATATGTTTACCATCTTCAACATTACATTGGGACCCTGCGGTGCTACGGAGTTTGTACACTGCTGCTGAGATCTTCCTTTGTAAGAAAGAGATTGGAGCACACATGGTTACTCATTGAAGTGCAATGATGATGTCCTATCTGAGATCTTCCTATGTAAGAGAGAGATTGGAGCACACATGGTTACTCATTGAAGTGCAATGATGATGCACTTCATCTGAGATCTTCCTATGTAAGAAAGAGATTGGAGCACACATGGTTACTCATTGAAGTGCAATGATGATGCACTTCATCTGAGATCAATCAATCAACTTCAGATGTTGACTCATTTTTTGTCTCTGCTGCTGTAGTCATGGCACCTAATATGGCACCTCTGATTGATTTTTGCATGAAGGTGTGCTTTCCTTATCATCAGTGTCCGTCCCCATTTAGGTGAGCCTTACCCTGACTTTTGAGGTACTTATAAATTAGATCCCCTACTAAAGGATTATGAAACCTGTAATTCAGCCATGTACCCTGTGCATACCGACAATTTTTTGCTGTCCAAGTTGACCTCTAACCCCAAAATTAGCATATCTGATCTGATGTTATCAGAGTTTCTAGGTATTGAAATTGATGTGCCTATGTGTTGCCTGGTGCCGCAAGAGGAGAAAAGAATAGTAACACACGCAATCTGCAAGGGGAAATTGTAAGAGGCAACTGAGGTAGGGACCTAGAAAAGCTACCCTAGTAAATAAAAAGCATTGTATAAATTGAATGTGCTGGCCTACTTGTAGGTGCATAACTGGCACAACATACAATCGCTCTTAGGCTCAGATCACATACAAATCACGGAGTGGTTAACAAGTGGTCGATATGAAGCGTTTGAAGAAAAAGAAAATAACAGTATACTTTGTGTATAGAAGTTTCATTTATAAGTGAAACAGTATTTTTTTTTTTAAAGTAGCATTTGAAAATTCAATGTTTGTGTGTATGTTTAAAACAAGCGAATGAAATTTGACATCCAATTAACTTGAATATCTTGAGAATATATATTTTTTTATACTTTTAGAATAGCTTTCTAAATCATCTTTTACCTTCTGTGCACATTTTCAGATTAGAATATTTGTAAATAAAGTATTTATTATCCTAAATGATCATCTCTATAAATTCTGTTTTAGAATGCTTATTGGTGACAGATAGCGGGGACTGCCTAGAGTAGTTGATAGTAGCTCGGCCTGCTAGCTGTGAGACGCCTCATAGCTCGGGTTCGAACCTACTGTCCGGCATTTGTTCGAGTCCCTGGTCTTACTCAGGACGATAACGTGAGTACCTCTGAAGTCGGAGAAAATCTGCCTGTATGGCGAGGGAATACTAATTACGAGTACATTGACCACACGGCTGCCAGTGTAAGTAATTTACAATGTGCACGCTGCTGCCATTGTAAGAAATTGAAAACAGATTTTCACGCAAAAATCAGTTTCAGAGATGAAACTTCGTCCTGAGTTGAAACGGACGAAAGAAAAGAAAAAAAAAGAAAAAAAAAAAAAAGGTGACAGATAGTTACGGTTTCTCTGGTCCTAAATATTCGTATATGTTGAACACCTTTTTTAACGTGAATGTTTTTTTTCTTCATTCGTTCAAGTATAACTGTTGTATAGTTTTATATCTATATTGTTATTATATTTATTGTGTATCTAGTTATTATATATAACCACGTTTAGAACTATACATGTCGATTTCTGAAAACATTGGAAGAAGAAGAAGAACATGATAATTAAGAAGTTGTCAGTATGGTTATAATAAACATGAATATTAAATACTTGATAATACTATTAGAATATATTTTTGAATATTCAACTCAGTCTTTGAACTTTTTTGTAGGTTTTATAGATTACTTTATCGGTTTTTTTTCTTCATATTTTATGTTATTTATGTTTTATTACAATGCATTTTACTATTTATAAATGAAAGCTATGTGGTTGTTTACCGTTCAGAAAGCAATGGCAACTACTGAACGTATAAGTGGTGCCTAGAAAATCAACGACTAGTTTACTGTGGTTGATGGCTACGTCCTTTAGGATATGCCACGATTTTCATTTCATGTGGTTGTTTGCTGTTGTTCTAATAGGTGAGTTATATCCCCTTGATAACTTGTGGAGCCACATGTTTTTATACTGGGAAAAATAGGTTAGAATTGCTGTATGTTCACTGAATAGAAGTGTTCATTCACTTTTAATTTTCTGAAAGTGTTATTGTCAGAACAGTTACACCTCTAAAGTCAGAGAAGGCACGCCTATATGGCAAGGGCACTGATAAAAAGGAAAGCAGGCTTTCATGCAAAAATCAGTCAGAAGCGCCATACCAATCGCTCAGACCTCAGACTACACCTGAATTCGTAGCGGATGAACACAAGAAGAAGAACAATTGCTTCTACAAAGTTGCAGATGTTCCTAGAACACCTAAAAGATTGTGTAGCAATTCTTTATTGTTAGCAGAGTCTATTGTCTTTTCCCAGGTAGATGATGGAATTGGTTGTCCACTTTTGCCATTAAGCGTAGGGGTGAGAGATTTAATTTGCGTTCCAGGGCCAGATGAGTCGCCGTTGTTGTGTTATATCCATGTTTATTTATTGTAGACTTGATACAGCAAAGTATACAAGGAAATAGTGGACTGAAAAATATAAATAAAGAAATACAAAAGAGAAGGTGGTGATAGATTGGAAATGTCCTTAGAATGACAAAATGACAAAATAAATATGGCCAAGACATACATGTGCACCGAGGACGGTGGAAAAATGGGTGGCTTAGAGGCACTAGAAGGCACACTTGAAACAGCTCAAAACTATGCATAAGAGTAGGTGTGAGGTAGAGAGAAAGGCACAAGTTAGAATTGAGTTGACATATTTTATCTCTGCCACCCTTCCAGCTCCTCTGTATATCATTAATCTCTGCCTCTAAAACTTTTTATTTATATCTAAGCTTCCCTCTCTTTCTGCCAAGAAATTCATTGGCCTATTTGTCTCAGGAAACAATAGGTTTTAAGCGATAGTTTGTTCTGCGCTGAATCACATGTCTCTTGTGGCTGTAATGACCTATTCTGTAGTGACAATCATTTACCAAGAAGTACTATAATTTTTAACCCTTTAGCTGCTAAGGACGTATATATACTTTTTTCCCATTCACTTGAAGACGATAACATGTCTGTTATTATCTCTCTTCTGTGGGCTTAAGATGTGTTAACACGTTATACATTGCTACTGTCACTGCTATAGGTGTACATTCACGTTTATGACCTAGAAACAAAGAGTAGCTATTTTTAGCTCAACCTTCAGAAAGTATGTAGCAGCAAAAGGGTTAAAAAAAAACTAATATTTCTTCTTCTTCGAACGCTCCGTATCGTCCATTTGTTAACCACTCATTGTGATTTGTATCTGATCCAAGCCCAAGAGTGATTGCACGTTAGCCAGTTATGCGCCTACAAGTAGGCCAGCACATCCGATTTCTTCAATTCTTTTTATTTACTAGGTAGCTTCCTAGGTCCACATCATTTGCCTCTACGACATGCCTTGTAGGTCGCAGTGGTACTATTCTTTGCTTCCCTTGCGAGCAGCAGCATCACACAGGTGATATCTCTGCCTCTAAATATCTTCTCCATTTATTTCTAAGCTTCCCACTCTTTCTACCAAGAAATACTGTAATGAAAAACTAATATAAATGTGAAGGATAAGTTACAGCCTTATATTCCATTGGAAACTGACAAAAGAAAAAAGAGAAATGCAAAGATATACAGTATGTAAACATGTGAAAACATATAAGGATGGGAAGTGATAGAGCGATATCAATATACTAGATGAAGTGGGAGGTGTCCAGTTCCCATTCTGATTGCTTTACTTTCTTCATACTTTGACAAGTCATTCATTGTGTAGAAGTGGGTGACCTGGAGTGCTGTTAGACCAGGTCTTGCGCCGTGTAGATATACTAGGTTGTAACATTGGAAGGTTATCTCTGAACTTGAAAAAGGTGCGCCTATATGGTGGGAGGCACTGATAATAAGGAAAGAGGTTACTGTGGTTAAGCTGTTGCGTTCCAAAGGTCGTGAGTTCGAATCCGGCTGTGCCTGCTCTATTCACAAGTGCATTTTTTTCAGAGACCCCTAGGATTGTTGCCAGAGCTACAGAGTTCGTGCAATACCCTCGGCAGGTGGTGTGCAATTTTGAGGAGAGGAACCAAACCATATGTGGTAAAACCTGGTGCAATGAAGTCAATCCTTCGGCTTTAAAACCTTTAAACTGATAATAAGGAAAACAGGCCTTCACAAAAATTAATCCAAGCACCATATTAGACTTCCTGACTATGCCTAAACTCATAACGGGCGAACGCAAGAAGAAAAAGAAGTATTTGAAGCTAAGGTTGCTACTAGTTCCCATTCTCACTAACCTGGCTATTCATGTACACTATTTTATTACCACTGGATCAACTGGAGTTAGTTTGTACCAAGACTTGTTCCTGCGCTGATATCTTCAGATTTTGGTGTCTTCACTATAAAATCTTAGAATAGTGTAACACATTTGTTTTTATCACTATTATTTTACTTTACAAATCTTCATCTGTATTAACTCCTTCGCCCTTCTCAGCCGATCTACTGGCTCACATAATGTTGTAAGATACACAAAGCCAGTATACTTGCTAACTCAGTATATATTGCAATATAAATGTGTCTGGGAGTAAAAAAAAAAAAAAATTATGGGGGAAAAGAGTTAACACATAACTGCAATAGATTGCAAAACACATCAAGGTAAGTAACAAGGTTTATTTTTTCCAGTTAGTTATGGTAAGATTATGTTACGATTGCTTTCCCTCTCGTTGATCTGACTGCTTTTAAAACTTAGGGGAATCCATTTTCTTAGTAAATGCTCATATTTTCAAAACTCCTTGACCAATATAACAGCAAGTAGCCTTTGTTCACGTGTCCGCCACAGCTGGTACATCCTCGACAAGTTTGTTGTCTTGATCAGATGGTTTGCTACTGAGTAGTTGTGATTTTGGTATCGCCACTTCTGGTGTTTGTGACATTTCAACTTCCGGTGTGACTAAGCTGACTGTAGCCACCTCTTGTAGATGGGATCTCCATGGAAACAATGTTCCGGTAGGATCTAAGGTGATGATTTCTCTTCCGTCTCGAGAGATGACCTCGCAGGTATTTGCATCCAGGAATATCAGCACCGGTATTCTAGTTATACTGAACTGCTCTGTCATCTCTTCCTGCAATAAACATTAATACATTATTACCACAAGAAGCAAGCACTAGCACTCAGACTAGTAGAAGAAGAAGAGACTGACGTAGCGTGCATACAAGAATCACATTTAAATGCCCAACACAGGTTCTGGATCAGAGGTTATCAAACCTTCAGGTTAGATCGGAAGGGGCACAAAGGGGGAGTTCTCACGCTGGTACGAAGCGACAACAAAGCGAAGCAAATTGACATGACAGCAGGAAGCGCCGTTGCAGCAGAGATCATAGGCGTCCTCATCACATGTGACGAGATACAGATTTTTCTGTACAACCTATACTGCCCAAGCGATATCTATATATCACTTGAGGCGATGTATATCCTAAAGACATCATGCATGGTAGTAGGCGATTTCAACAGCCACTCAGAAAGATGGGGATACCCCGAAACGAACATCAGAGGCGTCGAAGTCGAGGACTGGGAGATATAGAACAACCTATTCCTTATCAATGCCCCAGACGACCCGCCAATCTTCTACTTGAGAAGGTGACATACGACTAGTACCCTTAATTGGCGTTCGCAACGAGTGTCCTCTCATCAAAAACCGAACAAACCGTCACTAGGCAACTTGGAGGTAGTGACCATAGGCCTGTTAAATTGCAAGTGGATCTCCACTTTGTATCCGAGCCGAAAATGTGGTTCCCCCGGTGGAATTACAAGAAAGCCAACTGGAAAAAGTTTGCAGTACTGTCAGACACAAATGTCGAACAAATTAACACCCATGTAAAAAAAACACTTGAAATCTCTAGCAAAAGAACTCTCGGCAGCAATCCTGAAATCGGCGCGGGAGACCATCTCCTGAGGCGCACGGAAGGATTACAAGTCCTACTGGACAGCCGAGATCCAAAAGCTTGAAGACGACCTTGAGCAGACAAGGAAAGAGACAGAAAAAACCCAAACGATAATATCCAACACTGCTTACAAGGCAGCAGCGGCCAAATATAAACGAGAAGTCAAAAGGTCGGCAAGACAGAATTGGGTAGAAAAGACCGAATCCCTGAACCTTGATAGCGACGGCCACAAACTGTGGAAACTTGCGAAAGACCTGAGTGATGAAAACACCAGCCGTCTCCCAATAGTTTTGGAGCACAATAACAAGATGTGCTCGGGTGGGAGGCAGCAAACATCTTAATGGAAAGATATGCCAACGTTAGCAGAGTCAACATCCTAAAGGAAAAAAGAGATGAAACCAAGAGAAAAGCGAGAGTCCTCTAATGCGAGCCCGCAAAATCCGAAACTCACTTAACGGACACATTCACCAGAAATGAGCTGGAAGAGACATTAAGGGACCTAAATCTTTGAAAATCGTCGGGAAAAGATGGGATCACAAATGAGATGCTTAAAAATAGGACAAAGACAGTTCTATTGACCGTCCTAAACATACCGTGGAGGCCAAGCATAGTACCAAGCGCCCGGCGTGCTATGATGTCACTTCATTAACCAATAACCATTATATATATATATATATATATATATATATTATACAGGGTGTTCAACTTAAAACAGCCCGTGAATGGAGCTAATCTGGCATATATGTATGGAAATGAGAAGGTTCAGTTATGACGTAGTATAGGTCAAGGTTGTGTGACGGGGTGTAATTGTAGTGCGGGAAGGGGCGATGAACAAATGTGACGTAGGACGAGCTAGTCAGAACCGGTTTAAATAGTAAATAAACATAACTCAATGTGTACCTGGCAACTTTCGAATTGTCAATGGGGCTGCAATTATCTTGAACACCCTGTATATATACATATATACATAAACGCATGACATATACAAACCACACATGCACGACTCGTCATAAAACACGCACATATCTATTTGTACATTCATATAATCGCTCATTTCGTTTAGCACTCACCCTTTTGTCCGTGTCCTTGAAATCGATAGCATGCCATGGCATTTTGGGAGAAGTACTGAGTGAAGGATTCCTCACTATAGTCAAAACTGACGTAAATCACCTCAAACCTATGCTCACCTTTACTGAGCTCGTCGTAAAGTAGAGCTAACTGTGAGGTCAACATTTTGCACGGAGGGCACCAGTGAGCGGCGAAGTATAAACCTGAAATTTTAGACAATTTTAAAGTTTGCTTAACAGTTGTAATTTAATTATTTTTTCGATCCAGAAGCATTGAGCTGAAAGCTCTTCGGCTCGGTGTCATGGACATCGTAACCTTCGGCTCGGTGCCACGAACACCGTAAATCTGGGGAACCTGTAGCATTTCTGCCAGTCCGTGGAGTTGAACCCGCACTTACAGAGGACTAGTCAACAGTAGTCCAACGCACTACGAACACGCGGGAACGCGGGCTTAATTCTAATAAGTTGGAGGTCTCTGTGTCGTTCAGATTAGATGCTCGCCTCTCGTCCCTAAGGCCATTGGTTCACTCCCTGCGAAACTATCGGGATATTTATCCAGATATCCCTGATCTCAGTGTAGGTGAGATCGAGTTTCTAATCCTATCGTAATAAAAAAAGTAAAGGAACCCTTTCATACCTCGTGGTTTATAGGTCAATACAGTGTTAGGCCTGTATTTTTCATTGGCCGTCGGCACACAATAGGTGAAGTGGTCAGCATCACGTCGGCCGCCTTTACTTTCCCAGAGCATGTCTGGTACCCAGTTGAGGCTGGGTCGACCTGAGATCCGTCGTGGTCGGGAAAAATTCCACGGGCATTGCGGGAGCTGAACCCAGACTACCAGCCTTGCGAAGCGAGTTCACTAACAACTACGCTACAGCGGCTCTCATTCCTATCGTAGACGGACGATAAAACGTTGGTCCCGTGTTCAAGGCGAGTA
The DNA here is from genome assembly GCA_020796225.1 of Arion vulgaris. Taxonomy (NCBI): domain Eukaryota; kingdom Metazoa; phylum Mollusca; class Gastropoda; order Stylommatophora; family Arionidae; genus Arion; species Arion vulgaris. The sequence continues at coordinate 28,268,522 of CM036757.1, read as the reverse complement.
CTTAAAAGATCAATTGGCAGTTCAAAATCGAGAAGAGCAAGCTGAAAAGCCGCTGCCCGGGAAAAAATTCATTAGAAAAATGATATCTTTTCTTATATCGATAATACTATTAGAAAGATGATATCTTTTCTTATATCGATAATACTATTAGAAAGATGATATCTTTTCTTATATCGATAATACTATTAGAAAGATGATATCTTTTCTTATATCGATAATACTATTAGAAAGATGATATATTTCTTATATCGATAATACTATTAGAGAAAGATGATATCTTTCCTTATATCGATAATACTATTAGAAAGATGATATCTTTTCTTATATCGATAATACTATTAGAAAGATGATATATTTCCTTATATCGATAATACTATTAGAGAAAGATGATATCTTTCCTTATATCGATAATACTATTAGAAAGATGATATCTTTTCTTATATCGATAATACTATTAGAAAGATGATATCTTTTCTTATATTGATAATACTATTAGAAAGATGATACCTTTTCTTATATCGATAATACTATTAGAAAGATGATATCTTTTCTTATATTGATAATACTATTAGAAAGATGATATCTTTTCTTATATCGATAATACTATTAGAAAGATGATATCTTTTCTTATATCGATAATACTATTAGAAAGATGATATCTTTTCTTATATCGATAATACTATTAGAAAGATGATATCTTTTCTTACATCGATAATACTATTAGAAAGATGATATCTTTTCTTATATCGATAATACTATTAGAAAGATGATATCTTTTCTTATATCGATAATACTATTAGAAAAATTATAAAATAATAAAAATGCATACCAATTAATTTTCACCATCTTCTAAAGGGACACTCGCCGGTGCTACAGAGCTCGTGCACTGCCATCATCGTTGCACTTCAGTGAGTAATCATGTGTACTCCGATCTCTTTCTTACACAGGAATACCTCAGCGGCAGTGCACGAACTCCGTAGCACCGGCGCTGAGGTATCCCTGTGTAAGAAAGAGTTCAGAGTTCACATAGTTACTCACCGGCGGAGTGCATTAATGATGGTCATATCAATCAATCAATCAATCAATCCAAATAAGTAATATAGTTATATAGAATTTAAATTACCTATTACCTCTGAAGTCGGTGAAGGTACTGCCTACATGGCGGGGGACACCAGTCAAATGGCTTTCACACAAAAAACAGAAGCGCCATACCAGGCGTCATGACTAACGCCCGAATTCAAAGCGGGCGAACGCAAAAAAAAAAAAAGAATAAGAAAAATGACGTGTTTTCAATTCCAGTACTGTATCAATCCTAAAATATGACGGTGAGAGTTGGGAAATGACTATAGATATAGTAAGTAAGTTGCATGCATTTGAAAACATGTTTACGAAAAATAATTAACATAAAATGGGACGAATTCATGAGAAATGATGAAATGGGAGGGAATGTCTGGTCAACCACTAGTAGCAACTGTAATAAAACAGAGAAGATGGAGATATATTGAGCATAATCTGAGAAGAAAGGATCAAAGAATCATAAAGCAGGCATTGAAGTGGAAAGCAAAGGATTCGAGAACGAAAGGACGCCCAAGGAAAATCTTGAAACGAACTTTACTTAGAGAAGCGAGCAATATCGGACTCACTTCCATAGAGGAAATTGAACGAGTTGCCCAGGATAGAGCGGTATGGAGAGATTCTTCTTTAGTCGTCACACTGCTACCGGTTTGTTGCCCAGTGTCGTGGTTTTCTGTTTTTATCTTGCATTGTTCTGATGGTTTGGATGATTGTTATTTTTGCCCTTTGACAGGATTCTGCTATGCCATCTAATCATCTGGAGAAATTTTCTTGCCGATATTATAACTTTTAGGCCCCTGTGTAAATATGACACAGATGAACAAAAAAGTACGATAATGTTATTGTTACCAGAGGCGTATCAGAAGAACTTTCATATGTGAAGTTGAGATATAACATTATGCAACTTTAGTAAATAATCTCTGGTTTAATGGTCATGTCTCTCAGATTCCATGACGCGGTTTCAATACCCGCTAGAATCATTTTTTAGCGGTCTCGCAAAAATTAGTATTATTGAAAACCAACTTTCACACTATGTGACGGCAGTATTGGCAGTCTCTCTTCGCTCTTCCATAAGATGATAATATAACTTTAGTTTAGTAATCGGTTCATCATCACTGCACATCAGACCAATTAGTCCATAAGTGCTCCGATCTCCTCCTCAGTAGGTATCTCAGCGTGTGACGACTAACGGCACCAGTATTTTTGTTAACTATTCTTCTTTGGCTACCAGTATAGTCTTTGTTAGCTATACCACATTTTACTTGGTATTTTTGCAGTCTGTTTAGGGTTGTACATTCACAACTATTACTTGAATCATTTATACATCCTCTCTCCATTAGGGAATTTTAAAAATTGGCCTGGTCCATTGCTTGCCCGCTTTTTACAGCAACCATACCTGCAAGCCTGTCGGGGTGGTAATTTCCACTTACACCTGCATACACTGGCACGAAAATAAAACTGATTTTTGTCAGCCTTGACCTCCTCAGCGACTCCAACTATTGTCTCCAGCCCAGCCTGTTTCAATCTTCACGAGCATACTCATTGAATCACTGAGAAAACATGCATGGATAAAAGTCCGTGATTTCAGCCAAACCATCGCTTTAGTTACTGCCATGATTTCCATAGTGAGACTGCTTGTAGTCACGGCAAATCCACCATTGTATAATCTCCACAGTGGCGGCTCATCTATAAGGGCCAGTGGGGCCAGCGCCCCACCAAAAATAATGTATAACGTGTATTTATTATTTTTTAAATTCAAATATAGCAATCTAAAACCATGATTTATCCGGAAAAAATGTCTGGCCCCACCAACAAAAATTATCACGAGCCGCCACTGAATCTCCACATAATAAACACACTTGCAAATATGAACTTATTTTCTTACCAATGACACCATTTGCTTCTGAGAACGTTGTTGGACTGACTGTTGTTCCACTTGAATGTTTAACTGTTGTTCCTAACATCTGTTCCAATGGATGAAGCGTGACTTGTTTCTTGACTGTTGACACTGTTGTTTCATTGAGTATTTGCTGTGAGCTCTGAGATGAGTTTCCAAGAGTTCCAGCTCCTGTTCCTTGTACCCTATTCTTCTTTTTATTGGCTGGGTTCTGATCCAGCGCTTTTATAGCTTTGGACATGTTATATCGGTCAAGATGTTATGTTGGTACTGAAGGACAGGAACAAAAGTACATAGTCCTGTTAGACTACGCAGATGTACACTAATATATGAAGTGCATGATTGTGTGTGTCATATTTATGTTTAGAACGTCATTTCCTCTAAAGAAGTAACCATCGACATCAAGTGCCTTGTAGGCTGCTGTCTTCTTTCTCAGCATTTAGCTACCTATGCTCAGACACAGTCAACTCTAGATAACTAGACCAGACAACTGACTGGGAATCACTGACCTAGATTAGAGAAGGGGGCTGGAAAATATAGATGTTTGATAGAAAACCGCAAGCTTTTTTGAAGTTTTACTCAAATATGTGAGTATATGGTTATTTTTGGAAAAATATTCATAATATTGATATTCCTTATTGTTAAACTTAACTTGGTACATAATATAACTTCCATTTAACATATTGTATTGATTTTAAAATGAATTCGTCTATATACACCAATACTGGAATGCGCGGTCACGTGGTGTAGTTGTGGTCTGATTTACCATAATTCTTACCCGAGTCCGAAGGCCCATAAGTTTATAGTTGTCTCTGGCTCAGAACAGGATTGATTATGTGATCAATATCACACCGGTTGTCTTTAGTTCTAGAGTTTAACTGTTATCCAATTGAGATGGTGTCGATCTGAGAGCCGTTAGCAGTCGAACATAATCCCACTACCCCTGTGAAATTTCATCAAGGATACAAGGCTGGATCAGAACTGTAGTAAAATTCTGTACCAAATGCGAAACTAGTGAACACGAAGTAAGGTAGTTTTGTTCAAAGTACAAAAACAGGATACAGTGACGTTTCTACTAAAAGGCCTTTATCAGTCAAAGAATACAAGACAAACAGAAAACAAAACGATTGTCCTTAACAAGACATCATATAATATAAGTACACTACAAATGTAACTACTGAGGTCTCAAGAAAATGACAATGCGACGAATAGTTTTGTGGGAGTGTTTTCTTTTGGTGACAAATATTTACCAGAGCCATGTTGGTACGAACAGAAAGCAAGAATTGGATCGTTCGAGAAGGTATGTTTGACTTGGATACATACATTTCTCACTTAATAGATCAACTCTTACTCTCCGGTTGGCTTATGTGATGTCTTTTCTCAATTTTAACTTAATGTTTCCGATCAGTTTCAGAGTTTGCTATTGATATTCGTTATTACCTTGATGCAGTGGTCAGACCTCGTGGTCAGTTTTCTTGGTGTGGCCAGACACATATTTTTGGGAAAAATCATGGTTTTTGGAGTGTTTGCTACTATTTGTTTTTTTCGGAAAGTTATTATCCCTTTAGATTAATGGTGGGGCCGGGCCCCACTGGCCCTAAACGACGAGCCGCCCCTGCCTTGATGACAGAATCGTTTTGCTGCTCGCCTGGCTTCAACTGTACTTAACTCATTTCCTTCGTGAAGCGATCTGGATATTTTTCCAGCAATCCCTGATCCCAACGTAGATGAGATAGAGTTCCTTGTCCTATCGAAGACTGACGATAAAACGAAAGTCCTGTGTTCAAGGAGCATGTGAAAGAATCCGCAGGTGAAAATTGAGAAGAATATGCTGCAAAGCCACTGCCAAGCAAAATTCAGTAAATAGATTTAAATAATAATTATACCAAAAAAGGTTATTATCCTTTGAAAAAAAAACCTCCGTGGACCCTCGCCGATGCTACAAAGTTCATGCACTTTTGCTAAGATTTCTTGTGTAATAAGAGACCGAAACACAAATGGTTATTCATCAAGTAGGGTGTCTCTAAAGTGAAGTGATTAAGACGTTTGCCTGTCGCTTTGAAGGTTGCGAGTTCGAATTAAAACATATGCAATTTTTTCATGATATCACTAGGATTGTTGCTAGAGCTACGGAGTTCGCTCTATATGCAACACTCTTGGTAGATGTGCTATTTCTGCCGTCATGAACGGAGAAATATGGAGAAACCCCGATGTAATGAAGTTAGAGCTACGGAGTTGGCGCTATATGCAACACTCTTGGTAGATGTGCTATTTCTGCCGTCATGAACGGAGCAATATGGGGAAACCCGGCGTAATGAAGCTAATCCTTCACCTTTAGACCCTTTCGATTCACCGACGTACAGCGATTATGATCCTATCAGTCAATGTCCGAAAGGGGGGCCTCTTAGATTGTGAATTTCCAACTGGTAGATCTTAGGATTTTTCTCAGCTTCAGTTCAGTATAAGGATTATGAAAGAGCGATATGCCCGATACATACTCTTTTTTCAAAAAGCCTTTGTTATTATGCAGTTATATCCCTTGGACTGAAACCAAGTATCTGTGAACGTTTATAACATCAGATGGAAGATGTACAACAGAGAGGTTTTCCGCTCTAGTGAACGCAGATTTTATGAAAGAAAAAAAAACATACTGTGCGTGACTTAACTACCAATGACACTGCAGGGCTATATTGAACAAACAGGTATGGTAACGAATCATGGACAAACAGTCAATAAGATCGATGGAAGCCACAGAGATGTGGTTTTGCAGAAGAATGCTGAAAATCCCATGAACATCCAAGTCAACAAATGATGAGGTTTTAAAAGAGGTCTGCATACAAAGAAATCTTATCAAAGAATAAAATCAGGTAATCAAGGTATTTCGGACATATAATGTAGAAAATAGGTTTAGAACATTTGGGGACAACGAGTTACAATGAAATATTACAAGGAAATAGAGATCGTGGAAGTCAGAGGAAGAATATGTTGAATGGTCTGACATCATGGTTTGCCAAACGATCGACGCCAGAACTGAGTAACTGTACCAGGGAGAGAAAGAGAGTTGAAGGGAGACATGATCGCCTACGCCGGCAGGCATGACACTTGATTGATGATCTCTTACATTGTAAAGACAATTCAATGTTCATTATAATCCCCAGACCCAAAAACTTAATCCACCTGTACACCCATTAGAACATTCTGCTCAAACTAGTAAGCCTAAGTACAGAACTTAAACATTACAGTTCAAATAATTAAAAACACAATCTAATATCAACCGATCGTATTCCTCACCGACATATGAATAACCATGTAAACTTCATTCTTGTTCTTACATATAGGCATATCTCAGCAGCAGGGCACGAACTTCGCAGTACAGATAAGGGCATCCGATGTAGTTTTAACATGACGTACATTTGTCGGAATTTTGTTTCAAGTTTTAATGCGAGGGCAGCTGCTTTCCAGCTTATTATTTGCGCTGTTCAGGCGTCGTGCTGTTATAAGTGCACAACTTGAACATGGGTTCCACGTATTACCAGAACCTCTGTGGCGTGGAGGTCTCTGAGGGCCTCGCTACATAAGTATTTGGTTTATTTTTCGTATGGAGCATTCTGTGGTGTCTTTGTATAAGGAGTATACAATCTTTATATATGGATCATTCAAACGATCACTGTTCTCAATGTTGGTGAAGCCAAGCTCCTAGTCCTCTTGGAGAATTGCTATAGAATGTGCACTTTCAGCAAGAAACAAAATGGTATGATATTTGATATGGAAACCATCATTATTTTTTAATTAACATTTGTAATGGATTCTGCTTGACATTATACATTATATTATTTTTTTTTCTCGTTTAGACACAATCCAGATGGCGAAAAGTAACTCTTACCATCATCTGATTTTTAGGGCCGTTGACTCTGTTGTCGTCTATATATAGTGTGCTGTGAAACTCGTCACTCCTGTTGTATTGTTTACTTGATAAATGCCTTTTAGTCGAAACGTTGCTTTGTATAGTCATTGTTTTTTGTAATATGTAAAACTCCAGTACTTTGTTATTATGTGTTTCGCCATTTTAATAGTTTTACTGCAGTCTCACTCTATATCGATAATACCCTCATCTGTGTACGTTAAAGCACACACATACACACACTTCTTAGGTAAACACATACATACATGAAGTATAGTCTGTCCATTAATTCGTGAGCACGTTTGAAATTGATTTTCTCGAAAACTACCTGTTGGATCTCAGTGATTTTTGCATGCAGCCTTAGAATATCCATGACGCTAAAATAAAGCTAACCAGTAGTCCATAGATGCTACGGATTTTGCACATCGGCGAATTCCTTTGATCTTTTATGACAATTGCAAATACGGGGCTCAAATTTTAGATTTTACAGTACCCCTAGAATTTGTCCATGTCAATTCTATTCATAGGTGTATCTCCATATTAACTTGATAGGTCAAGTAATTAAGTGTGTTGCCCTTTATGTGCAATCGTGAACTTGGATACAATATGCAACAGTTAGTCCTCCCTTCGGTCACCATTAGACCCCAGGGTGTCTTAACTTCACCACAAATTGTATGATGGTAGACGCATTTGGATATGGAAATGTATACGTTGCTATTTCTCAATCTGTAATAAAAATATGATTTGTATCATCCCGAATCTGACGATTCCATGAGGTTGATAATTGTTACTGGCTGGACAAATTGTAATCCATCTCGGTGCCAGTACTCGTCTTCCTCTCGGAGCACATGTTCAACACACTTCTTCCAGAACTGCATGTCTATCATTGAGAAGGACTCACGTGTCAGAACTTCAACATCACACATTTTAAACGTCCTGTTCTGTTCGGCAACTTGCCCTTTTACTTTAGCCCAGACAAGCTCTATCGGATTGAGGTGAGCATGATATGGAGCTAGTCGCAAAGACGTGTGGCCGTATTCCGCAATGATTTTGTCAATATGAAACACCTTTGTCTTATTTGTCATCCTCACCAGGTGCAACAACTCGGGTTTCAAATATGTATCATCGAAGCTGACATTTTCCTTAACAAGCCAAGTCCTAATTTGATCTTTTGTATTTGATGCAGTTGGTACTTTGTCTTCCGCTGATACTGCGTTATGATATGATGCATTATCCATTACCAAGCATCATGGTCTGTTTAGAATTGGAAGTAGATCTTTCTCCATCCAGTGCCTGAAAATATGTCCATTCATTTCTGTGTGGTAGTCCCTACCGTCGGTACTTTTGATTGGAAAATAAGTCCAGCGTCATGGACAAGACCTTCTTCACTACTTCCTGCATGTGTTAGTATAATACGCTGGCCTTTGCTGCTTGGTATTTTCTTTTCTGTTCACCGTCTACTGATTGCCATTCTTTAGCATTGGTGTGGTGAGCATTGACCCAGGATTCGTCCAAATATACAATATCATAGCCTTGCCTCCGCCGCTCACGGATCTGCTTCAGGTATTTACTTCGGGCAGCAATTAAATGTGGCTTTTCACAAATAATATTCCTGCCGCCTATAGTTTTCTGAAGGTGAAGCCGGCGGCTCTTACAATTTTCCATAGAGTACTTTTAGAAATGTCTATGCTGCAATCTGATTGCAGTTTTAATTTCAGTTTCCTGAGAGTAACAAGTTGATTTGTCGCAAACATTTTCAAGAGCTCCCGTCTTATGACATCTATGTCAAAGTCGTCAATTGTTCTTTTCCTTCCTTGCTTGACATTAGTGCACTTTGTGTCCTGTTTAATCCATCAGGAAAAGGATTCTCTATTCAGACCAAGCGCCAGTTGCGTTCGTTTCTCAGGGTTATGAATATCGCAATATAGATGACTCTCTTAGATTCCCTACGGAAGTGTTGGTATAGTAAAACTGTAACCTTCTGCATTGTTATAAATGTGCACTTCAGACTCATTATGAATGTGATATCAATGTCAGTTTTGATAAGCCAACAAATATGATACAATAGCTTCATACAAATAGCGAGATACGCCTATAACTATAAAACGGTATCCCAATTATAACGTCATATGCTTTCCGCTTTCAAAGTCGACTGGGTTAGGTGCACGGAATTCGTGAAACTCACGATATTTCAATGTTACCATAATGTATTTTTAGAACAACGCGTCTGTGTACCGTAAATCTGTTACTATTGTGTACAATCCGGTGAGGTTGATTTTAATATAACCTGAAGAAGAAATATTTCAAACTACATCAAATTTTCTTGGAAAAAATATTTCTCTAGCGTCATGGATATTCTAAGGCTGCTTGCAAAAATCACTGAGATCCAACAGGTAGTTTTCGAGAAAATCAATTTCAAACGTGCTCACGAATTAATGGACAGACTATAGTAGCATGTCTCTTGTAGACCGTCGCTTTTATCACATCCCATCTGATAAACTCTCTGTCTCTAGCAAGTTCTCCTTCCTCCTCCAGCGTCATTTTAAAGGTTTCTGTGACAGTACATACCATCATTATCGTCATCGGGTGCCGTGTCAGCTGGCGTAGGCGATCATGGATCCTACAAATCTCTGTCTTTGGTGTTTGTTATCAACTCAGATGTTGAGGCTCTACTGTGCCATGATGTCAGGCTATCCACCATTTTCTCTCTCTCTGTCTTTCTCTTGTTGTAGCCTAGGGTGTCCTAAACTGGTACACAGCCCTTTGGAAGGGTAGAATAAGAAAAGAGGAACACGAATAGGAAGGAAGAACTTCTTATAGTCTGCACTAACTCACACTCAACATAAGATACAATTCATTTACATAACGTACGAAGAAGGTATAGATTGATAGAACTGGTCGCCCGAGTGGTTACCGGAGCCCAAAATTTGGGGTGTACAGAATAGAACCACTGTTACCTGCCCCGCATGTCGTAAGAGGCGACTAAGGCGGTCTGGCTGAAATCGAATGCACATGTCCTAAATGTGTAGAAGTCTATGCGTTTAGGAGCCTACCAAACCAATATGCAACGTAAACACGTTCTTGGTAAAAATCAGACATATCACAAAGAGTGATTAAAATTGGTCATAAAGAACGAACGCCAAGAAGAAGAAGATTTATATAAGGACGATATATACTTCAACTTATGAGAATTTTATTTATGATTAGGGAACAAACAAAAATCATGAATGAGCTCACTAGCCTAGAACTTAATACAACACCAACAATCCCACATACGATATTTTACAAATCCCCTGCCTGTCTAACTGGTCCTGCCTGCACACACAAACAAAATCTGAATGAGCTCACTAGCCTAGGAACTTAATACAACACCAACAATCCCACATATATACAAATCCCTGCCTGTCTAACTGGTCCTACCTGCACACACAAACAAAATCCTGAATGAGCTCACTAGCCTAGAACTTAATACAACACCAACAATCCCACATACATACAATCCCTGCCTGTCTAACTGGTCCTACCTGCACACACAAACAAAATCATAAATGAGCTCACTAGCATAGTAACTTAATACAACACCAACAATCCCACATACAATACAAATCCCTGCCTGTCTAACTGGTCCTGCCTGCACACACAAACAAAATCATGAATGAGCTCACTAGCCTAGGAACTTAATACAACACCAACAATCCCACATACAGATATTTGTACAAATCCCCTGCCTGTCTAACCGGTCCTGCCTGCACACACAAACAAAATCATGAATGAGCTCACTAGCCTAGGAACTTAATACAATACCAACAATCCCACATACAGATATTTATACAAATTCCCTGCCTGTCTAACTGGTCCTGCCTGCACACACAAACAAAATCATAAATGAGCTCACTAGCCTAGTAACTTAATACAACACCAACAATCCCACATACAGATATTTATACAAATCCTCTGTCTAACTGTCTGCCTGTCTAACTGGTCCTGCCTGTCTTTAAATGGTCCTGCCTGCACACACAAACACAAAGGAATATATAATTTCACAAGATAACATATGATGATCGTGAACCAGCTCATTACCTAGATACTGCTGTCTTGATAGGAAACAAACGAGATGTATAGAGGCACACCTCCGTCGCTGCTGAAGAAGGGGCGATCGGGCTACAATATCAGCGAGGGTATCCCCACACAAAGTCTCTAGTTCCTGGGTCTGGACGAGAAATGGTCAAGTCCTCCAGAAGAGGGGTCACAGCCTCGCTCTTCGACCTGGTTCCTGGTCTGGTCTGGAACTGGTCAAGGTCTAATACATCTTAGTTACTGGAAACCATTTTGTCCAATTTAATTCACAAATCCTACACTGTTGTCACACGTTTTTCTCAGTCGAAGCGAAATATAATTTGAAACATCTTAATTAATGCACCGTCAATTAACTATATAGAAACGTTCTCCTGAGTTATTGTTGATAATACCAGAATCTACTGCTACGGGGTATGTGATCGAGATAGACACAATAGGTACTGCTCCAAGTAAGTCCCTCACTGCAATTATATGTCAATTATTTTGCAACAATATACAGAATACCAAATGCAAATTGTCACATATAAAGCACTGGTCAAAATATTACGTACACGTTATTCTTCACTGAATCACAGTCGTTTGTCTATCAACTATATAAGATTGTTCTCCTTCTTCATTGAATCACACAGTCGTTTGTCTATCAACTATATAAGATTGTTCTCCTTCTTCACTGAATCACACAGTCGTTTGTCTATCAACTATAAAAGATTGTTCTCTTCTTCACTGAATCACACAGTCGTTTGTCTATCAACTATATAAGATTGTTCTCCTTCTTCATTGAATCACACAGTCGTTTGTCTATCAACTATATAAGATTGTTCTCCTTCTTCACTGTATCACACAGTCGTTTGTCTATCAACTATATAGTATCGTTCTCCTAAAATTACCATAATTAAGTGTCCAATAATATTCACATCAATTTCTTTATAAACTGCTCCTCTATATTTTTCTCTTCCGTCTATTACTCTCTCATTCCTGAAACCGAAACTCTATAAAGTTGTTCAACTCAGTCTAAAACGTAAACTTGTCGTCTCAAGCTCTCATCAGTAAGTCTCCTTCTCTCACTCGCATATCCAAAAAGTTTCTGCCCAAAACTATCATATCTCCAACCAAAAGCCCAGCTACCCCTTACCCTGGTCTCGAGATGCCCGACTTAACGGGAATCCTCGAATACTCCAGAATAAGTCATTTGCTCGAGTTTGAGTGCTCTACTGGTCAGCAACCGTGGACTGGTAAACAAGTAATTTTATTCTAACTAAGTCAAGACGCTAAGAGCAATAAGGGGGTTTTGGGTGACCTTCGACTTTTCTCCCTAGGTAACAGAGGAACTCTGTTACACTCTGTCTCGTCTACCCTCGATTTTACCGTTATCACAATGTGTTCTAAACCTTCCCTCCTCACCACATGCCCGAAAAATGATGACTGCCTCTTTCTTATATTGATGACAAGACAATACTTCATCTGATAAGACATCACTTTATAATTTTACATGCTCAGTATCTACATGACTATCTGAATAACCAACTGTCTTAAGTCTGTGTATTGACTATGCATGTGCTTCCTTCCTTTCACTCTGAGAAGTATTGTTTATATATTAAATGATATCTCTTGTATAATAATTGTTAGGATTTTTTAAAGAAACGCTGAAACTATGAGTAGTAAACAAATACTGCATCTAACGTAGTGGCTCTCAACTTGACGCGTACACACCACAAATTTGAACAATTAATTCGCCCGAGTGGTAACCGGGGCCCAAATTTGGGGTGTAAAGAATAAAACCACTGTTGCCTGCCATGCATGTCGTAAGAGGCGTCTAAGGAGGTTTGGCTGAAATCGGATGCATGTGTCCTAAGCGTGTAGAAGTCTATGCGTTTAGGGCCTACCAAACCAATGTGCAACGTATACACGTTCTTGGCAAAGATCAAACAAATCACAAAGATTGATTAAAATTGATCGTAAAGAACGAACGCAAAGAAGAAGAAGAATAAGAAGAACAATTAATTGAATTATTTGAAGACAATTTGAGAATGATAAGACAACTAATACAGTTTTAAAAAGTCACAACTGTAATCAATAAATTATCGATTTTGTAATACCAACTTTCCGAGAAATAAATCTGGCATTGCTAGTACAACAGGCAACATAAAACTTGAGGGAGCGTGTTAAAGTTTGCTCATAATTTCTGTCCCTTCGAAAGTAAACAGTGTATATTTTATATTTTTGCAGTTTTTATTGTAGAAAGCACTAGACAAGTTAATTTAATGTATTAATAATATTTTCTATACCAGAAAGGATATTTATATGTCACATTTCTTCTTCTTCTTCGCGTTCGTTCTTTACGACCAATTTTAATCACTCTTTGTGATATGTTTGATCTTTGCCAAGAACGTGTATACGTTGCACATTGGTTTGGTAGGCCCCTAAACCATAGACTTCTACACGTTTAGGACACATGCATCCGATTTCAGCCAAACCTAACCTGATGTCGCCTCTTACGACATGCATGGCAGGTAACAATGGTTCTATTCGTTACACCCCAAATTTGGGCCCCGGTAACCACTCGGGCGTCACATTTATTATTAATATCATTTCGGTTTCAGGCTTATCGTAAACTCTTCACATTACTTCTATAAGCCGCCCGAGTGGTTACCGGGGCCCAAATTTGGTGCACTTGCATCTCCTTGCGTTAACGTATGAATGCCAATGGTTTCAAGGCCAAAGGTCGCCCAAGCAAATGGTGGATCTCAAAAGTATCAGAAGTGATAAGAAACACCATCCACGAGGCGCAGTCGATGGCACTTGCCAAAACTTTGCGCATACCCTGAACTCTTACATGTACAATAGGAATAGACGAGAAAAGAAAGACTATTATTTGTGGGATGTCTGTGACTTAGTGGTAGTGAGCTCGATCACAACCCAAGAGTACCTGGCTCAAATTCCGCGGCGGGAAATTTTGATGCAAATTTGTTCCCGTGGATTTTTACGAACCGTAAAAATAGACCTCACCGTTCGGAAAACAATGACAAACTATCAAACTGTTCATGGTGTTGAAGTGGGGCCTAGGAAACCGGTTGGTGGCGACGTGTCCTGTAAAGAATATGGCACGATTTTCATTTCAATATACAAAATGTAATACGAGTATATAATTTACGATGAGAACAATGAGTTGTTTTTTTGCAAGAACCCCAGAGGAAGCAACGGAAGCAACGAATATGATCAACAAATAAACAGTGTACAGGTATTACGAGCTTCGAAAAATAAATAGACAAACACAGGATTCGAACCACTTACCCTCATTTTTACGACACCAATCGCCTAGCCTGAACACAACCAGTGACTATTTATGAAGCACATACAAGAGCCCGTGCTAGAAATCTCTTTGACCAGAGCCGGATTAGCCTAGTAGCAGAAGTAGCAAATGCTACGGGCCCCGCTTCTAGGGGCCCGCCTATGTGACAAATGAAAATGGAAAAATTACAGATGTTATATCAAAAACACGCAAGCTGTCTGAATTTTTAAATGTCGTGTGTGATGGTGCTGAATCCAACGAAATCGAATCAGAAAATACAGAAGACGTGTCTCACGGTATAGTAGATGAAGGCAGTGCTATAGAAGAATCATCATTACCAATATTACCATTAAGATCAGCAACTCTTCACGATTTAGCCACATTTTCACAAGACAAACTGAAATCGAATGTACAGCAAGTCCTCCCAATTTAGCCATATCATCTTCAAGCCAAAGAGAGGCAGAAAGCACAGCACATGCTTTTAATGTAGCAACATCATCTATAAGCCAAAAACACAACGAAAGTAAAATTTACTCCAATGATATTGGTGAATGGTAAAACAACTTCAATCGAGATTATTGGATTGTGAAAGAAAGTAGCGAAGTGCAACATATGAACAGTGATTTCATGTCTTCAAAAAAAACAAAAACATACGATAAAGAAAACAATCCACGATTTTGTCGAAAATCGTTTTTTCACATACACGCATACACCAACAAACAAAACTCACGTGAGAGATTGGTTTTGTTATACAGAAACTAAAGGACAACTGTTCTGTTTTGTTTGCAAAGTTATTGATTTAGGCTGTACCATAGAGTGAGTGGTGTATTTGGAATACTTCGGCAGTTAAAATCTATTACAGCAGAAGAGATCTTGAAAAGAACTCCAAATATTGTCAGCTCTTACCAAGAGGATTTGGAAGAAAGCCTAGGCGACGAACTTATGCAGTTCACTGAACTTATTAAAATTAATGTAGCTGCTGCTTTTAGCAATGAAAAGCATGAGGCTCTTGAACTGCAATTTTATAAACTTATAATGGAAAATTCATTAGAGTCGTGTTTCCCAAATGTAGAAATAGTCTTTCAAATTTATTTGTCTTTAATGATTACTAACTGCAGCGGAGAACGTTCTTTTTTAACATTAAAGTGTATAAAGTGAGTTAAGAAACATGATGGGACAAGATCGTCTAAATAACCTCACCTTAATGAACATTGAATGTATTTTACTTAGAGAAATTGATTTGTCTAGTGCTATCTCTAAATTTGCTCACATTAAATCGAGACAAGTTTGTTTGTAAAAGTTGTGTTTTATTTTATTATCAAAAAACTTAGGGCCCCGCGCTAAAATTTGCTACGGGCCCCGCGCTAGCCTAATCCGGCACTGCTTCTGACATACATCTCTGTCTCTAGCAAGTTCTCCATCCTTCTCCAGTGTCATGTCAAAGGTTTCTTTGACATGACATACCATCATCATCATCATCGGATGCCGTGCCAAGTGGCGTAGGCGATCAAGGATCTCCACAAACCTCTGTCTTTGGTGTTTGGCAAATCAGGATTGGAGAAGAGAAAGAAAGACAAGGTGCACAGAGAGGCTCGTTACAGGTGTCTCTTCTTTCAACCTGACACTGAAATGTAAAACATGATTAGTGAATAGATAGATAGATAGATAGATAGATAGATATATAGATAGATAGATAGATAGATAGATAGATAGATAGATAGATAGATAGATAGATAGATAGATAGATAGATAGATAGATAGATAGATAGATAGATAGATAGATAGATATAACGTACAGTCATTGAATATGAAGAGTAAGATTAAATCCGTTTTACCTATGTCCTTTTTTAAAAAATCCCTGTATATATTATACCGTTTTAAGAACTTAGCTTACTGTGGATTGCTTGGGTGGTGATATATGAAATTGTTTGAGGCGGTGATGTGCCTCATGATACACAAATGGTTAGGAAACGGTGATTTAACACAACTTCATCAATGTCTAAAGCGCGCAAAGTCATACTTGGGCTGCATTCGCGAAAAAAGAAAATCGCGCCAAGCACATCTAAGCTGCTAACGCCGCGTGATGGCGCATGCGTAGCACACAGGTCTTCGCAGCATCAAAATACAGGTGCGTCGCCATATAGTTGTAAACACAGGTCGTGCATTATTTCATTGTCTAATATTAGCTGGATTTTATATATCATGGACAATCTGGTTGTGATTCATGTTGTGATTTAATTCACTGTTGGATTATTATATATTCCTTTATTCGTGTGAATGGAAATTCAAGTCACCTGGGTTACA
Organism: Arion vulgaris; assembly: GCA_020796225.1. NCBI lineage: Eukaryota > Metazoa > Mollusca > Gastropoda > Stylommatophora > Arionidae > Arion > Arion vulgaris. The sequence goes on along the minus strand of CM036757.1, from coordinate 28,251,980 downwards.
ACTTCCTAACATTTTCCGATCGAAATTTTTGTTTACTGTATTGTTAGTGTTCGTCCGGTTTGTTTCAGACGATTTGGTCGTTCATTGACTGAATCTTTTAAAACATAGCAAACAGCGCAACTCGTAGGTTTTTATTTTAAAGTGAGTATTTATTTTAAAGGATAACTTTTTTTCCAAATGGGAAAGGATTTAGAAATACTTCAGGCTGTGAAAGACAACGATCATGCTGGTCTCCAAAAGTTGTTACAGAAGGCTTCCAAGCAGGCCAAAAACAGTAAGTCCAATTTGTCAGTCTTTTTCTTTGGGTAAAGTTAGGTCACTTCTTGAATGTGCAGTGTACACATTTTCTTTGTAATTATACACATAAATACAGAACAAAATATTGTAGAAGTGTTTAAGATATACTCTACAACTTCTTCAGATTGTATTACGTTGTTATGACAAAATTATAATATACAAACAGAAACACTACAGTAATGAAAACAGTACACTGGTACACACAAAGATAAATTACAGTAACTACCTATAACTATAACTACTAGCAAGTCAGTTTAATTTAGTCAGCAGATCTCGCTTTGTTGTTTAACAATTCTCAAACAGTGACACACATCTAGGGTTATACACAGGGCAGTATAAAACTACTAACAGTGGGTTATATAAAAACGCGAAATAAGTTAGTTTTACAAATTACATATAAGTATCAAACTAAATATACGTTGTTTATTTTATACTATCAGAAGATTTATTATAAGTATTTAAAGTTAAAAAAGCGACACTGATTGCAGAAAAAGCAACATAAAAATAACAGAGGTTTATCTAATGTTGAGATCACATTACATTATTAACCTGAGTTTGTATATTTTATATGTGACATTTAATAATGTTGGATGTGAAAGTCATTACAATCATTAAATTATTTGATTCATTGCCTCACAAACGTTCTTTAGACTAAGTCATATATACAGCCAACAATATACATTCCTACCTAACTATACATATTTAGTACTTAGAAAGTACATTTTAGAACACAACCATCTATTATTGTTTCAGACTTTTAATTTTAACTAGCTTTACTACTAATAGCTTTACAAACTCAACATGACATATTTTTCTGTCCACTTCTGAAACTGAACTTTATATTAAAGTACAGTATTATATTCTAAGGATTGGCTCTAATTAAACAGTAAATCAAAATTATCACCAGTACTAGCAAGAAGAATATATTTAATTTAAGAATACATACATTTTTATTTGCATAAATGTTTTGTGTCCTATTTCAGCAGTATTTTTTCATTGTCATGTATGATTTCATTGCCATCTCTGTTTGCATTGTTCATTTTCTTGCCATGTTTGTTTTCATTGTCATGTTTGTTTTCATTGTCATGTTTGTTTTCATTGTCATGTTTGTTTTCATTGTCATGTTTGTTTTCATTGTCAGTAGATTTCATTGTCATGTTTTCATTGTCATGTTTGTTTTCATTGTCATGTTTGTTTTCATTGTCATGTATGATTTCATTGTCATGTTTGTTTTTATTGTCATGTTTGTTTTCATTGTCATGTTTGATTTCATTGTCATGTTTGTTTTCATTGTCATGTTTGTTTTTATTGTCATGTTTGTTTTCATTGTCATGTTTGTTTTCATTGTCATGTTTGTTTTTATTGTCATGTATGTTTTTATTGTCATGTTTGTTTTCATTGTCATGTATGATTTCATTGTCATGTTTGTTTTCATTGTCATGTTTGTTTTCATTGTCATGTTTGTTTTCATTGTCATGTTTGTTTTCATTGTCATGTTTGTTTTTATTGTCATGTATGTTTTCATTATCATGTTTGTTTTTATTGTCATGTTTGTTTTCATTGTCTGTTTGTTTTCATTGTCATGTTTGTTTTTATTGTCATGTTTGTTTTTATTGTCATGTTTGTTTTCATTGTCATGTAAGATTTCATTGTCATGTTTGTTTTCATTGTCATGTTTGTTTTCATTGTCATGTAAGATTTCATTGTCATGTTTGTTTTCATTGTCATGTAAGATTTCATTGTCATGTAAGATTTCATTGTCATGTTTGTTTTCATTATCATGTTTGTTTTTATTGTCATGTATGATTTCATTGTCATGTTTGTTTTATTGTCATGTATGATTTCATGTCAGTTTGCTTATTGTCATGTATGATTTCATTGTCATGTTTGTTTTTATTGTCATGTATGATTTCATTGTCATCTGCATTTGCATTGTTCATTTTCTTGCCATGTATGTTTTCATTGTCACATATGTTTCATTGTCATATATTCATGTAAATTTTATAGGTTTCCTTTCTATCATGTGCCTTATAACCCTGTTTGGGGCATAGACCCTCAACCAACTCATACCAATCATTCTCTTGTGGCTTCTTCCGTCGTATGTTGTTAACCTTCACCTCCAAATCTCTTCTTCAAGTATTTCTAGACTTCCCTCTTCTTTGCTTTATCTGCAGGTTCCTGAAAATGACCCATCTTGTTATATTCCCCATTTAGTTTTCTCATATTGTGTCCTTTAAAGCACTAGCATCTTTTCTTCACCTCTTGGTTCACATGAATCTGTCTGATCCTCGCCATAAGCTCCTAATTGGTTTAAAGGTTGAACAAGTTGAAAATATTAATCACCAGTCAAATAGTGAACTAAATTACTTGTATCTGGAAAGTCTACCACACTTTTGGTTATCTACATGCCTTTGTTGAGACAAAAAACACTAACAGTACAGCGCAGCCAAACAGAGACTCAGACCATGTTGATGTTGTAATAGATTTGTAAATAATAATTATTTGTTGTTAAATGTGACTTTTGTCAACGGATGTCTGCGGTGTAGACTGAGAGGGTATGACAGAGTTGGAAACACAGACATGTAGACAAGAACAGGACAAGAACCTATGTTAAGAGGAGAAAATGACAAGTCAAACATATCATATGGAAGACACAGTCGAGTGACACTAGATAAGCACTTGAGTGGAACCCACAAAGAAAATGGAAAAGGTGACGTTTTAAACAGATCTGGATATGAAGTCTTCTTGAGGAACTGAAGGATGCTGGACTTTCCTGGGAGGCCGTAAGGAAAACAATCAGAGACCGGCAAAGTGGCGGACAACTGTTGAGGCCCTATGCTCCACGTAATAAATAAGAAAATCAAGTATGACTAATTGTTTAATTATTATTTATGAAGATTTGTGCCTTTATATATCTGTTAGGCGATTTTAGTCATAGTTGCAATAAGTGTGTGGGGTCTCTCGGTTAACTGGTTAAGCGCTTTGAGTCGAAGGTCGGGGTTCTAATCTGGACCGCGCCATTCGTTTCATGAGTGCATTTTTTTCCCCAGAGATCCCTAGGATTGTTGCTGGAGCTACAGAGTTTGTACTTTGTACAATACTCTCAGCAGGTGCCGTGCTATTTCTGCGAAGAGGGGCCGAGCCATATGGGGTAAAACCCGGTACAATTAAGTCGATCCTTTGGCTTAAAAACCTTTTTTAAAAAATTGTAGTCATACTAGAAACATTAATCACTCATATTTACATAAAATCAAAGTACCTCTTATATTTGATGGGATCAAACTGCCTTTGACATGTGGGGGGAAATTATAGTTCATCTCTTTTAAGGGATCATAATTGCTCTATTTATGCAAATAAAAAGTCTTCTAGCTTGGGGAGCCATAATTCCTCTGATTTGGGACAATCATAAATCCTTCACTTTTGAGAACTAATAATTACTTTGGTTTTGCAACATTTATAATTGCACAGATTTGAGACAATTAAAATTCCTCAAGTTTTGAGAATTCACAATTATTACTTTGGTTTTTCAACAATCATAATTGCTTGGTTTGCCGGCCGACAAAGGGAGCAAAGAATAGTAATACTGCAACCTACAAGGTATTTTGTAAGAGGCAACTGAGGTAGGGAAGCTACTCTGGTAAATAAAAAGCATCACAGAAATCGGATGTGCTGGCCTTCTTGTAGGCGCATAACTGGTACAACGCACAATTACTCTTAGGCTCAGATCACAAAGAGAGGTTTAACAAGTGGTCGATATGGATCGTTCGAAGAAGAAGCTCTGGCTTGCAACACTCATAATTATTACTTTGGTTTGGGACAATTAAAATTCTTCAAGTTTTGAGAAGTCATAATTACTTTGGCTTGCAACAATCATAATTGCTTTGGTTTGGGGAAAATCAGAATTCTTTCGGTTGTGGAATGTCAATTTATCACAACTTGCCAGAGAAATATTTAAGTCTGGCTACACAAGAAAGATATCAACAAACATAGCTAGATAATGTAAAAAAAACAAACACATGCAAGATTAAAACAAGGACAAGTTGAAGGTACTCAACCAAATAGGAAGGGAGAGTTATACATTGAGGACAATTCTGAAGGAATAAAGTGATGAAAAAATGTACTAACAAGATAAATGTTTGAGCTACATTACATCCGATCATCAATGTGGAGACGACACTTGATCACATCAGAGTTTAAGTTAATAGTTTTGTAAAAAGTATATATTTTCAGTGACTGGTTATTCCACATGTTGTCAAACTGAGTGAGAAATAAAAGCAATTGCAAATAAGTGTCTTCTTTGATAATCTTATAGTAAGTGCAAATCAGCAATCGATGCACCATACCTAACCAGGTACTGGGACAGTTAACACAACTGTTGTCACATAAAGAGATACCGCTAACAACTAAAGCAAATCTTATAAGAACGATTTTCTGGCCAATACTATGTTACCAGTGTCAAACGTGGCCGATAACAGCAGCTAATGAGCGGAAAATCATAACGACGGAGATGTGGTTTCTTAGAAGAGCTGCAGGTGGGAGGGACAATACGAGACAAAATTAGAAATGAATAAATCAGATAAAGACTGGATGTGAAACCAATCATGCAATTAATATAAGAACAACAGATTAAAGGGTTTGGATACCTGACAAGAATGCCCTGGTATCGCTTACTACAGAGAACCACACAGAAAAAGTATAACGAGTACAAAGCAAGAGGAAGACCACGCAAAAGATGGAGAGATGTGACATCAAGAACAGCCTTACGAAAATGAATGTCAGCTTAATAAGTGTACCTTAAAACAAGCACACACAAGATCACTACGTTTTCTCCCAACACTTCTATAAAGAAGTAAATGGTGGAAGAGAAGAAAAAGCACACACACAAGATCACTACGTTTTCCCAACACTTCTATAAAGAAGTAAATGGTGGAAGAGAAGAAGATACTAAGTGCAGCACTTGAGAAGTTATATCAGAGAAAGTAGCAATACACGATGACAGGGGCGGCTCGTCATTAAGGGCCAGTGGGGCCCGGCCCCACAAAAAATCGAAAGTGGAATAACTTCCCGGATTAGACAAATAATAGTAAATACTCCAAAAACCATGATTTTCCCGAAAATTTGTGACTGGTCCCAAAAAGGAAAATGACCAATGGCCGCCACTGCACGTTGATTAGACCATATTTGTGTTGGAATTTTAATCCATACTTCAGGTTACGGTAGAAGTTGATGTCTGTCGAGACTTCCAACCTCCGGGGACTTAATGTGTACATACTATATTGTCTTAGAGATACGGGTTTAAAAAATGGTTTTAAAGCCGAAGGATTGACTGCATTGCACCGAGTTTACCCCATACGGCTCGGTCCCTCTCCTCAGAAGACATACGCCATCTGCTGAGAGTATTGCACAAAGCACGAACTCCGTAGCTCCAGCAACAATCCTAGGGGTCTCTGGAAAAAATTGCACTCGTGAACAGAATGGCGCGGTCCGGACTCGAACCCACGATCTTCGACTCACAAGGCAAAGAGCTTAGCCACAGAGACCCCTCAGGGTATTCGCGGTAATGAGAGAGCAAAGAGGCATGCATTATCGGCACCGATCGTGGGTGCGTTGAAAATGGAGGGCCGTTATATTTCATAGACATTTGTGGTGTGTGTGTGTGTTTTGATATCGGCATGCTTGATTCATTTACCTGTATTTTTTTGTGTGTGGAAAGGTATGAACACATTTCTTCTCTATCTCACCCCCTTGTCGTCCATTCCCCAACATGGCCATAACCGGGAATACGATACACTGAGGACCGTTATATTTCATAGACATTTGTGATGTGTATATTCCACTATCGTTTGTGGTGTGTGTGTTTTGTATGTCCCACTTTCGTTTGGGGTGTGTGTGTTTTGTATGTTTCACGTTCGTTTATGGTTTGTATGTTTTGTTGTTATAACTAGTTATTAGTGGTGAAAGATTACTTACAACAATAATCATTACAAAGGATAGTAACAGACAAGCTTTTTATCACGAAGGCATGCAGTCTTATTAGTTATGAGTGTTCAGTTACTTTTGCAACCATAGTCACAACGTTGTACTATTGATTCCAGTCTAGACAGTAAATGTTACCGTAGTCAAAACATCGTAGTATTGATTCCAGTCTAGACAGTAAATGTTATCATAGTCAAAACGTTGTACTATTGATTCCAGTCTAGACAGTAAATGTTATCATAGTCAAAACATCGTAGTTATTGATTCCAGTCATTAGTTATTAATATGAGAAAAAAAAAATGTTGAACAGAATCATATTATGGAGACTAAAGATGCCATAAACAAATAGTTGAAAAAAAAGAACATGCTATAGTTTCAAGAATGGTAGATCCTGTGCAGACCAGATTGCAACTCCTTTCTTTTTCTTCTTTGTCATATTCCTGTTGTGTTTCTCAGCGTTCAGAGTATGCGAAGTTCTAGCAAGTACGCCCTCGTTATATGGTGTTTCCTAGTATATGATATTTCTTCGATCATCTTTTGCGTTGGTGACCTTTGGCATTGAAACTATTATATCCTAATAGTAGTAGTCCCTGTGGTGTACTGTTGGGTAGTCAATTGCAACACCGTGCGTAATAGTGGAACAAATCTTAAAGTGAAATCCCCACATTTCATTGGATTCTACGCCCGTGTGGTGCCGGGACCCGCAAGGTAAGCAAAGAATAGTACTACTGCGCCCTACAAGGAATGTCGTAAGAGGCGACTGAGGTAGGGGCCTAGCGAAGTTACCCAAGTAAATAAAAAGTGTCGCAGAAATAGGATGTGCTGGCCTACTTGTAGGCGCATAACTGGTACAACGTACAATCGCTTTTAGGTTCAGATCACATACAGGTCACACAGAATGATATGGAGCGTTCGAAGAAGAAGAAGAAGAAGAATTTAATTATAAACAGTCAGCGTCTGATAGTTTAGATATACTCGTAGATAAGTAATCTGGAAGTTGTTGATGTGTTGTTATGAAGTCCCTAACCTATCATGTAACTAACCTAGTAAATAGAAGCGTATAAGGAAGGAAATGGCCCGCGTGCCCAGCGTGTTCGTAGCGCGTTGGACTGTGGGTGACTAGCCCTCTGTGTGTACGGGTTCAATTCCGTGGGCAGGCAGAAAAAGCCACAGATTCCCCAGATTCACGGTGTTCGTGGCACCGAACCGAAGGGTTACGATGTCCATGGCACCGAGCCGAAGAGCTGAAAAGCTCAAGTGCTTCTGGATCGAAAAAAAAAAAAAAGGAAGGAAATGAAACACAACTTACAGAAACATTTGAGATATAAACGGGGCTGCCTCTTGTCACTATTTCTCTTCTCGCAACTTAATTATGGACTCAATAATACTTGATAACAGGTAATTACATTGCTTGACTTACATCGTGAAACAAAGAAGGGATTCGGCCACGTAATAAGAATGCAACCAAACCCCACTGTATATAACAGAACATCAGGAAAGAAGGCGAGAGGAAGACCGCGAAAAGATGGATAGATGGCGTAGCAGAATCCCGTCAAAAAGCAGAAATAACTATTACTCAAGCCAATAGAGTATCGTAAGAGAAAAACAGAAAATTAACGACAGTGGACAACAACCCTCTAGCAGCAGCGTGACGACAAAAAAAAGACAGAAGATAAATGAAATTCAGTGAACTCTGACTGTTTAATTTGAAGGTCTTCAATTTTGCAGATGGTGTAACTCGTTTTTTCCACTCCTCAATCCAAGTTAAAGTTGTCATATTAGATTACACTAGATGAAACTGTCTTACAGGATATGTATATCTTGGCAGCAACATAGATAAGAATGGAGGTACCGATAAGGATATACTAAAATAGAAATAATAAATGCAAAGCGAGCTGTTGGTTTGCTAGTAAATATATCAACATAATTAAATCAAGCGTAATGTGTAAGCGTTGGTCTAACGACTCGGGGCACAAAAGCGTTATTGGTACAATCCAACACTCGACGTTCCACATGTGAAGAAAGAGATTGGCCCTCCTAACTCCTGCACACTATAGTCTATAAATGTGAAGTGGACTTCATATTCTAAGATCTGAAAAGGTTACGGACATTTTTTAATATAAAAATAATTATGAAATCAAATCCAGTAATACGCTAAAAATATTTAGCTCAAATGTTAAGTCGGTGTAACTCTAATGTTAAAGCAGTTCTACTGTATGAGTCTGAAACTTGGAGAACAACTAAAACAATAGCGCATAAATTGCAAACATTCATCAACTGGTGTTTGCGCAGAATAGAGGGAATAAGATGGTATGATAGGGTCACAAACGAGGAACTTATGGAGAGAACAAGACAGATTCCAGTGAACGAACAGGTTAAAAAAAACCGCTGGCGTTGGATAGAACACACTTTGCGAAAACCGGAAGGGAATATAACAAGAAGGGTCCTTGCCTGGAATCCGCAGGGACAGCGAAAGAAGGGTGGCCGAGAAATACATGGAGGCGGAGATCAACAATATAAAGAAGAATTGGAAGGAGCTGCAGGAGATAGCTAGAGATAGGAAGACTTGGCATGAGTTGGTTGAGGGCCTATGCCCCAAATCCGGGGTAAAAGGCAAAGGAGAGAGAGAGAGAGAGAAAGTCGGTACTTATGCTCGGAAACATTGAAAAGTACGACTACTAAACGACACGTTTTCATAAATAGGTGCTCGCACAGAATCTATCTCTCTATGTCCTGTCCTGTTTGACGCTTAAAGCTTCCACAAAATATTTAAGTAGTTGCCGTTATATCGCCTTTCTACTAATTGTTTCCCATGTCAGGCCACAATATTTCAACTCTCTTTCCACAGTTCTTGTCCACATTTTCTTTGTTTGTCCAGTCTTTCTTTTCCCATCCGCTGATCGTCGGATAACTGTCATAGCCATACCAGTACTGACACACACGACATACATGCTCAATCTACCTCCATCTTCGTCTTTTAATGATGGTCTCCAATGATGCACAGTTTGTTTGTGTTAAAAGCTCTTTATTTACTGTCGAACTTGACCAGAACATTTGAAGGATTCTTCTTAAGCATTTAGAGCATAGGGACTCACCAGTTATTCTCCACTTTTCCTGGCCTCTGACTGTTTCTTTATGTCTTCTCAGGATAGTCCAGCATCATTCAGCTTCTCAAAAAGACTTCATTTCCAGGTCTGTTTAAGTAAATTTGTCTCATAAGAATTCTTTAGAATCAATTTTGGAATACAGAGATTACCCGATGCTCAGACATCAACACTATGAATGAGAAAATAAAGGAGGAGATGGAATTCCTTGGGGTATTCCTCAAGAATACAGAAGGCCAAGACACCCACATGTTGCTCTGAATGAAATCGGGCGGCAGAAGGAGTAAAGGAAGACATAGAGAGACAAGGAGACGAACTGTAGACAGAAAAAAGGAGAGGCGGGAATTACCTGGAAAGAAGTAAGCTGGCTTGATCAAGACAGATCTTGTTGGATGAGCTTTGTTGATACCTTATGCTTCAACTGGAGTTAGGAGGAGAAGAGAGAAGCGTTTTGATAAGGGTAGAGTTTGAAGGAGAAGAAGAAAGAAGCTTTTGGATAACAGTAGAGTTTGGAAGAGAAGAAGAAAGAAGCTTTTGGATAACGATAGAGTTTGGAAGAGAAGAAGAAAGAAGCTTTTGGATAACGGTAGAGTTTGGAAGAGAAGAAGAAAGAAGCTTTTGGATAACGGTAGAGTTTGGAAGAGAAGAAGAAAGAAGCTTTTGGATAACGGTAGAGTTTGGAAGAGAAGAAGAAAGAAGCTTTTGGATAACGGTAGAGTTTGGAGAGAAGAAGAAAGAAGCTTTGGATAACGGTAGAGTTTGGAAGAGAAGAAGAAAAAGCTTTGGATAACGGTAGAGTTTGGAAGAGAAGAAGAAAGAAGCTTTTGGATAACGGTAGAGTTTGGAAGAGAAGAAGAAAGAAGCTTTTGGATAACGATAGAGTTTGGAAGAGAAGAAGAAAGAAGCTTTTGGATAACGGTAGAGTTTGGAAGAGAAGAAGAAAGAAGCTTTTGGATAACGGTAGAGTTTGGAAGAGAAGAAGAAAGAAGCTTTTGGATAACGGTAGAGTTTGGAAGAGAAGAAGAAAGAAGCTTTTGGATAACGGTAGAGTTTGGAAGAGAAGAAGAAAGAAGCTTTTGGATAACGGTAGAGTTTGGAGGAAAAGAAGAAAGAAGCTTTTGGATAACAGTAGAGTTTGGGGGAGAAGAGGCTGTTGAATAATGGTAGAGTTATTTAAGTCACACACATGACAACGCTTAGTGCAAGATTTTTGCATTAATTCCCCTTGAAACGTCCTTGTTTGAACTTCTCAAGCGTGATTGAAGTTGCCCTTGAATATGCATAGTGGTCCTTGTATTATCTTTTACCCCCATGTTTTTGCTCTGTCTGCAACTAAGCACATCTGGCCAACTTACTCCTTACTACATACAGCTCTGTTTACTATTATAATAACATATTTCGTTACATGACAATATATGTGAATGTAACAATAAGAGACTAAATTGGAAATGAAGAAATCAGAAGCAGACCGGATGTGAAACCAGTCATGCAATTCATAAAGGAACAACAGATTAAATGGTTTGGACACCTGACAAGAATGCCCTGGTATCGCCTACCATAGAGAGCCACACAGAAAAAAAAGTATAATGAGTACAAAGCAAGAGGAAGACTACACAAGAGATGGAGCGACGACATCAAGAACAGACTTACGACAATCAATATCAGCTTACAAAGTGCCTTTAAACAAGCACGCACAAGATCACTACGTTTCTCCTCCCACCGCCCGACACTTCTATAAAGAAGTGAATGGTGGAAGAGAAGAAGAAGAAGATAAGTGAATGTAGAACCGTGATAGTGTAGTGGTTATTGCACTCTCTACTCGGTTGTGATTTTTCTTCCTCTTGCATATCCTGCAAGACTGTCCTCTTCTGTGTGAGCTGAGAAGCAACATGTGGCCACACCCAGTCGACCTGAAAACTAAGCTTTGGGGAAACCTGACAGACCTGAAGCTGTCTGCCCAGTTTGTGGTCCACAGTAAATTAAGCGCATGACCAGAGATCGCTGAAGAAGAAGAAGTTTTCATATGCTCAGTCTTGAGCCCGTGTGTTGTTGGGGCTCTCAAGTGGAGCAGAGAATAGTATCACTGCGACCTACAAGGCACGATTGAGGTAGGGGACTTTTTTTTTTTCGATCCAGAAGTCCCTTACCTCAATCGTGCCTTGTAGGTTGCAGTGATATGAGGTAGGGGACTAGGAAAGCTACCCTAGTAAATAAACAACGTCACAGAAATCGGATGTGCTGGCCTACTTGTAGGCGCTTAACTGGCACAACGTACAATCGCTCTTAGACTCAGATCACATACAAATCACAAAGAGTGGTTAAAAAGTGAACGATAAGTAGCATAAGAAGAAGATATGCCCAGTCTGCTACACTATGAGATGAATTGCCTCTATGAAGCTGCACATCAGTTGAAGTTATTTACGGGTTCCCCATATCTTGCTATGTAAGATTCGTTTTTGATGTTATGTTTCGTTGGCGCAGAGTGCAATTTTTTTCCAACCATAACGGCTTTCAGGTTGACTCGGACTAAATTGGATACCAAAAAAAAGCACTGGGAAGTAATGGAGGCTGGTGTGATTTTAACTACATAACCCATCAATAAAAACGGACTTTACACAGTATTCCCCAATATACCTGTATGTAAAAAGACACATTTACTTCTTTACTATATGCGAATACGCATCATCATGCAACATGTCCATTGCAGAAAACTCTCATCACAGCCTACGTAAAAAAAACAACTCTCGGGTCTCTAGCGAGTTCTCCCACCTCCTCCAATGTCCATGTTCATGTGAATGCTAGATAGACTAATCAAACTAAGATTATGTCATATCAATTTATCACCTCCACATTAAAGATCATCTCTGTAATGAATCTCCAATGTCATGTCTCTTGCCATAGTGATGCATTCTGCCAAACTGTTCTGTGCACATCTTTTAATATTTTCATCCCAATTTATTGCATTCTTCCTCATACCCGCAATCCCCTTTTTACCCACTACGGTTTTCGATACTCCTCTGTATGCGTTATACATGTTTGATTTGTCTCTGTTTGATCTCTTTAAATCACTTTCCATTCCAAAAAGTTGTCAGAATTTCTTTATTTGTTTGTTTATGTGTGCATAAAATACGCCCAACTCTTTTGTAATCCACATCTCAAAGGTTGCCCTGCCCGTCTGTTCTATCTTTTTCTTCTTTGCGTTCGTTCTTTACGACCAATTTTAATCACTCTTTGTGATATGCTTGATCTTTGCCAAGAACGTGTATACTTTGCACATTAGTTTGGTATGCCCCTAAACGCATAGACTTCTACACGTTTAGGACATGTGCATCCGATTTCAGCCAAACCTCCATCGTCGCCTCTTACGACATGTGTGGCAGGTAATAGTGGTTCTATTCTTTACACCCCAAATTTGGACCCCGGTAACCACTCGGGTGGCCAGTTCTATCAATCTATATCCTCTTCGTACCTTGATACAAAATACACCCATAAGAGATGTCCACTTTTTGCCGAGCTGCCGCCTTTCTCTCAACGGTTTCTCTTGTCAGGCTATAATCTTTCAAGTCTCATTCCACAGTTCTTCTCCGTTGTTTTTATGAGCGTTTTCTTTCCCATCCGCTGCCCATTGGAGTGCTGTTCTCTGCGTCTTCATCTTCTTATTTTATCGTCACACTGTCGTCACTTTTTTAAATGTTGTCGTTGCACGGTTTTCTTTTTTTACCTGCACTGCTCTAGTAACTTGGATGATAGTTACATTTTTTTAAACAGTATTCTGCTATGCCATCTATATACCTCCTGCTGACATACGAAATACCGCCCGAGTGGTTACCCAGAAATTTCCACGGCCTGTTGGTCACTAGTGCAGAGTGTTATCACATTCTCTATCGTCGATCCTATTCGAGATAATGAAGTATGTCATTATTAGCCAGGTCTCAGTGAGACATGACAGCTACCACATGACAGTAAACGGTACTACCAGCTCTCTGTTCACTCTGAAAGGTGCCAGTCAGTCTATTATTAGAGACGACTAGTTTACTTCACACGAACAAGACTCGTTTATTTCACACGGGCATAGTGAAGCTAACACTTAATATCTAAGGCACCAAATAGAAAGTGTATAACAAAACAAGTTTTAGGAAAACTAGACATGAAGAAACAATTATTAAGAGAAATAAAATTCAGACAAGTAAAGTATTTTGGGCACATAAAAGACATGACACCATGATAAAACATTTACTAGAGGGAAAGTTGAGGGGGAAGAGCAAGAGGAAGACCGAGAGATAAGTGGGGGGGAAACTTTAAGAAATGGACAGGTTACAGTCTGGCAGTGTGCAACACCAACGCGAAAGACAGAGGATGCTGGAGATTCATTGCAGCCAAACTTCGATGTGGAGACGGCACCTGATGATGATGATAACAAACGAGCAGTGTAGCGAGCGTGAGACCGAGGTGATAAGTGCACCGATCTATTAGTTATGAGGACACGGGTTCAGATCTCAGTTATGGTATATGATAGTTTTTCTGTTAAGGGTACACAAATATAATTACGGCCTTTATATCGCATACGACGAGTGTTAGTTAGCATAGTTGACTTAAAAATTCAACTAAACAAAAAAAAACCCAAAAACCTGACGCTGTTGCCTTTAATGCCGCCTTTTAGGGGGAAGAGAAAGGGGGAACCATGTGTCTGGAATTTTATGGCCGCATTGCTAGTGCAGTCACAGCGAAACTGTTCATGTTAGGATTGTTTCTTTATTCCTCAAGACAGAACAAAAACACTCATTGGCCTTACCGGGAACATACAACACTCATAAAATGGAAATAAGATTTGTATAACAGTTTAAAAAATTACAATCGAGCCACAGGAACCATCAGCCCCCTTCTACATATGTAGGGAAGACTAAGGGTCTATATTGCTAAGTGGTTTACGCCCTTGCGTTCTTCTGAAGGTCGCGGGTTCGAATTCGCGTCGTTCTGTTCACGAGTGCATTTTTCCCCAGAGACTTCTAGGATTGTTACCGGAGCTGCGGAATTCATGCTTGGTGCAATACCTTCGACACGTAACATGTCATTTGTGTGGACTGGGGCCGAGTCATATCGTGTAATACCAGATACAAGGAAATCAATCCTACGTCTATATACTTCTCCTTAGGGAAGACTGATCACCTATAACTTTTTGGCCTCCTTTTAATTTAGATTGTGGTATTGAAACTTGAATGATACTTAGAAAAAGGAAAAACATGGAAAGAATTGGAAGGGATGGAATTTTGTTGTTGTTTTTCCCCGATCCAGAAGCACTTGAGCTTTCAGCTCTTCGGCTCGGTGCTATGGGCATCGTAACCCTTCGGTTTGGTGCCACGAACACCGTGAATCTGGGGAACCTGTGGCTTTTCTGCCATCCCGCAGAATTGAACCCTCACTCACAGAGGGCTAGTCACCCGCAGTCCAACACGCTACGAACACGCTGGGCAGGCGGGCGAAGAAGTTTGTTGAAGACCTGTGCTCCGTTGGGAGTTGAAAAGTGAAGAAGAAGAAGAAAACGGAGATCGTGTCAAACTATCACGTCATACAGCAGGTATAATCTACATTTTAACGGGTCGAAGTATGTCGTTTCGGTAGAGGGCAACTTAACCCCTGACAAGTTTATATGGATCCTGCACGACTTTAGACTTTGTCTGCCCCCTTTTGGTTTGTTATGCTATACAAATTAAGTGTAGTGTATACGTACGTGAATGTGTTCAGGTGCGGTGAATGTGTACACACGTGTGATATGTGATATACGCAACGTAAGACGTCAATATATGATCCTCACAAATGTGACATCTTGTGACATTCTTCTGATTTTGTTCTATTATTATCATCAGCCTGTGGGACAGATTAGAACATTGTGTAGGGCGTTCGCTTTTTAGACATTAGACACATAAGGGTATGAGTTCGTTTCCCGCAACCGAAGTCCACAGTTGGTGAAAGAAATTGACCTTCTTACCTCCTGCATACTTATCGTAGTAAGGTAAAGTGACAGTTGCTTCATAATCTTCTTCACCCTTAGGGAAACTTAGGTTCGCAACGAAGGTCTTTCAAGTCTTACTATCCAAGTCTATCATTTCCAGATCTCTCATCATTTTCATGCATTCCGTCTCTAACTCCCGACTCCAACCTCCAGATGTTCCTGGGACTTCTTCACCTCTATTACCCAGGGGATTCCATCAGAGGGCATGTATCGTGATGCTGTCATGGGGTTCCCACAGTGAGCCCTATATATACGATATGAACGAATAATACGGGAATCGATTCTGCAAAATGCGCATGTTAAAGATCACTTGGCAGTTTTCAAAAAAATGGTGAACATTTTTGCATAAATAAAAAAATCTTTTTTTCCAAACACCCAGTTCTTCAATGTTATGTCTACTTTACATCATCATCAAGGTGCGTGTTATTTATATCTACAACAATCTTTTTAAAAAAAGATATAGCAGTAGATTGTAAATATAAAGGACTCGCACCTTGATGATGATGATTAATGTAGACATAACATTTAAGAACTGGGGTGTTTGTGAAAAATATAAAAAACCTCCAGATGACCTTTGCGGTGCTATGGAGCTTGTGCACAGCTGCTGAGATATTTCTGTATAAAAAAAGATACAGAACACATATGATTATAGATGATGATCCTATCAATCGCTCAATCATTCTGGGATATAGAGTGCGTCTCAGTTTGTTGTACCATGTGCGTAGTCTGGCAATGATATAGCCCCACCTGGAGAACAAACATTCAATTTATTCACCCGAATAGCAATCCAATCTTAAATAAAGCGTACCTCCAATATAGACTAAACCTAAAGACTATTACCATACCATTATCATAGGTGTATGTATACCAGTTGGAGGCCAATGACTTTGTGACACATATTTTTCTCACTTATTTCTGCTTAAAAGCAAACACTGATCAGGCGGATATGCTTAGATAAAGCTCCAGTTCTTGAGCTTTAGAATCGCCCATGTTGCGTGTGTGTTGTGTGTAAACAGCAAGGGGTTCAAATACAATAAGATCTTGATAGCATAGGTTAAATTGAACTCTCCAATCTTAGCACGCCAGTAGGTTGCTTGGTGACCCGCGAGAGTGTTGGTAGTTGTTGAAAATAAATTTGTCACTTTCTTTTAATAAAACATATATGATTGAAATAGATTCGCCCTTTTGTTGCCGGGGCTCGCAAGGGGAGCAGAGAATAATAACATTGTGACCTACAAGGCATGTCGTAAGAGACGACTGAGGTAAGGGCATAGGGAAGCTACCTGGTCTACTTGTAGACGTATAACTGACGCAACGTACATCCGCTCTTAGGCTCAGGTCACAGCCAATTCTAGACAACTAGGCCTGACAATTGACTGGGGAATCTCTGACCTAGATCAGAGAAGGGGGCTGGAAATTATAAATGTGTAATAGAACACTGCAAGATTTTTTTGAAATTTTACTCAATTCTTTGAGTCTATGGTTATTTATTGGTGAAAATATTCATAATATTGATATTCCTTATTGTTAAAATTAACTTGTTGGATAATACGAGGGCAAGTCAATAAGTAAGCCACAAAGTTTTGTGGGATGGTAGGTAAATGTAGTTGGTGTTTTCTAAAGGTGTCATTAGGTGACAGCAACATCGAACTTTATATTCCCGTTCGTCATGTGGCGCTAGGTGTCTCATGCGCATGCGCAGAGCATAAATAAAATGGTGACTACTTACAGAGGGTACAACCAAAGAGCAACGTGCTGTTGTGCGATTTTCTGTGGGCAAAATGACTGTCTGCAAAGGACATTTATAAGGAAGTGCTTCTTGTTTATATTGACAAATGTTTGTCCCGTAAAGCGGTGCATTGCGGGATAGATAACTTTTCTCAATGACGCTCTAAAATTGTTGATGAAATCCGATCTGGTTGTCCTGTTGAGATTGCAGCAGAAGCATCCGTGCAGCGTGTGGAGGAGAAGATTAGAGGTGACAGGCGAGTAGCGATAGACTCTATAGCATCTGCAATAGGGTGCTCACATGGTTCAGCATACAGCATAATGCATGATCGATTGAAATTTAAGAAAGTGGGCTCATTGTTTGTACCCAGACAATTGAAGGAGGAACACAAAATTAACCGATTTGGACTGTCCTTGCATCATCTATGTCGATACGAAGATGAAGGAGAAGACATGCTGAACAGGATTGTTACTGGGGATGAATCATGGGTGCGCATCACTACCAGCCCGAATCAAAGCGAGCTTCAATGCAGTGGAAAATCCTTCTTCACCCGGTGTCAAAAAATTCAAGGATACGCCATCAGCAGGGAAGGTTATGCTGACGGTGTTCTGGGATTGTCAAAGGGTGTTTTTAACCAATTTCAAGAAGAAAGGTGACAATGTGAATTCTGAATCGTAATGTGAAGTTCTATCGATGCTTCATGATGCAATTCGGAAAAAACCCGTCCAGGACAGCTAACTAGAGGAGTGCTGCTTCTTGAAGACAATGCAGACCACATACGGCTCGATTAACTCAGGAGAAAATTAACCAACTATGGTGGGAAGTTCTGGAACATCCATCTTGCAGTCCCGACTTAGTCCCTAACGATTTCCACCTTTTTGGTCCACTGAAAACCCACCTTGGCGGAAGACATTTCGCGAATGACGCCGAAGTTGAATGTGAAGTGAAAACGTGGTTTAGAAAATGAGCCCGCAGTTCTATGCAGCCGGTTTGGGAGGATTGATAAAACGATGGGATAAGTGCATCAATGTTGGTGGAAATTATGTTGAGAAATAAAGAGACAATGTATGTATAAAAATAAACTGGTTTCAAGTTTATTTATTTTATGTTTAGTTATTTTTCTACAGCCATTTGTGGCTTACTTATTGACTTCCCCTCGTATAACTTCGATTTAGCATTTTGTGTTGATTTTAAAATGAATTCGTCTATATACACCAATACTGGAATGCGAGGTCACGAGGTGAAGTTGTCTGATTTCCCATAATTCTTACCTGAGTCCGAAGGCCCATAAGTTTATAGTTGACCTGGCTCAGGTCACATACAAATCACAAAGAATGGTTTAACAATTGGTCGACATGGAACGTTCGAAGAAAAAGAAGAAGAAGAAGAAATAGATTGTTATAAATGTTACCCAATGATACATATTCTTTATCTCATATGTATTAATGATAAAAACATACAGTACATGCCTTCGTAACGCATGCCTGGGAAATTGTTACGGAGTAGCTGAGTTGCCCAAGCGTCAACTACCCCCTCTTGAATTCGATGATATAATTCAGAGGAGCGCAAGCACGACGTTTGATATTAGTTTTGTTTCAGGACTGCCGGCAGGACAGACATCACATGTTTTTTTTTAAAACAGGATGGGATTCTTAGTCCCATGTTAAATCTCCAAGCTGGAGGACAAGGGAGTCATATTTAGTCTGACCCCTCCTCAGTGACTTGGGTGGCCCTGCCAGTAACACAAGTTGCCGCCGCCCTAGACCAAACTTGGAATCGTTTGACAATTCATATAGCTCCTTCTTCTTCTTTGCGTTCGTTCTTTACGATCAATTTTAATCACTCTTTGTGATACGTTTGATCTTTGCCAAGAACGTGTATACGTTGCACATTGGTTTGGTAGGCCCCCAAACGCATAGACTTCTACACGTTTAGGACACATGCATCCGATTTCATCCAAACCTCCTTAGTCGCCTCTTACGACATGCGGGGCAGGTTAACAGTGGTTCTATTCTTTGCACCCCAAATTTGGGCCCCTGTAACCACTCGGCGAATTCATATAGCAAACTGGTAAGAGTTTTCCAGGGACATGTCTAATAAGTTACGAAGAACACATGAAATCAGACTCAGACATCTCGCTGATATAACGCGTTCGTTGAGGATACATGATCTCATATAAAATAAAACGTGATCACTCAATCATTTTTCACTCCAGATGTTTTAATATCTTCGATAAGAGTGTATCATAAGTTAATTGTGCAGCACTATAGAATAATTACGTGTTCGGACATAAGATGGGAGGTCTCTATGGCGAAGTGGTTACGACGTTTGACAGTCGTTCCTGAAGGTTCGGGGTTCAAATCTGGACCGAGTCACATGTGCAATTTTTTTAATGAGACCACTAGGATTTTTGTCAAACCTACGGAGTTCGTGCTTTGTGCAACACTCTCGGCTACGGAGTTCGTGCTTTGTGCAACACTCTCGGCTGATGGCGTACCATTTCTACCGATAGGGACGGAGTCAAATGGAGAAACCCGGTGCAATGAAGTAAATCCTTCATCTTAAGACTATTCAGACATGAGTCATAGCGAAATAGCGATCGTAACACGAGCGACGGATTATGTCAAAGCTACATTTGTATCTTGATGAAGACCCTTTCTACAGAACGTCGACTCTGTTTAGTATTCATTTGTTAAAATGAGCTTGAGCTCATTTCTAACTGTTTCTCCTCGCTTCTTCTCTTCCGTATTCATTCTCCAATCCGTACTATGATTTGCTGCAGTTTGACATGCACAGAAAGATAGCAAGAAGTGTTGGTCTGATTAACATTAAGACATGAAGATAACAGAAGGACATGATAAATTAGTCAAGTCAAAGAAGAACAGACAATAGAACATTATCAAAAACTGAAAGATGTGACACGATTTATGAATATTGATTTGCGGGGTGGTGAGGTGTGGGGAAGGGGTGGGGTGGAGGAGAGATGGACGAACAGATGAAGAAAAGGGAGAAATAAATGGGTGAATATTATGGGTTAGGATTACTCATGAAAATTCAAGACTTTCATTATGTTAAAACTACGATTCGCATTTCAGTCAATTGTATTTTGATCTCGAGCCGAGAAGATCGTATTTAGAGCTCACATCTAGCACCGCCGTGGCCGTAACTGCTGCAGATACGGAACAAATTATACTCATTGATCACATTTTCTGGGCGGTAAAACATAGTGGACATCTCGAAATCCGTCTGTAGTCAGTCTGGTAATGTTTATTCTTCCAAGTGTGAGTGTATATATGTGTGTATTTTAGTTTTTCCTTGCATCATTTTATTTTACGTGTTAACTTTCACTGTGTCTTTTCATGGAGGTGGCAGCATCCTCGCAATCGATTTTTTGGAAGCTGGGAAAGCGTTCAGAGAATTGTTTGCATAATTTATTAGTCGTTTCGTCACTGCTCCGGCCAGTTGTAAATGCCAACATTCAGTTGAGAGAAACAATACATCCTTAAAACCATTCTTAAGTTAGTGTGGAACTAGGTCCGATTTTAATGCACACTTAAGCCCGTGTGTTGCCAGGGATCACAAGAGGAGCAAAGAATAGTAACACAGCGATCTACAAGGTATGTTGTAAGAGGCGACCGAGGTAGGGGCCTATGGAAGCTACTCTAGTAAATAAAAAAACGTCGCAGAAATCGGATGTGCTTGTAGGTTCAATCGCTCCTAGGCGATATCATATACAAATCACAAAGAGTGGTTAACATGTGGTCGATATAGAACGTTGGTAGAAGAAGAAGATGAATACACACTTATAGCTACAGTTAAACCTACTATTTGTTTTCGTTTTGCTTACCATGCGAAGGAAGCTCTATTATGTTGATGTTCTCATGAGCAAATGTGGAAACAATGCTTGGAGATTAAAAAAATACTGCTATGGAAAAATACACACTTAAGATACAGTTGAACTGGCTATTTAATTTCTGATAACTTACAGTACGAAGATCTGTTATGTTGTGTTTACATGCACTTTCATTTTGTTTTTCTTTCATTATTCTTCTTCTGCGTTCGCCTGCTATTAATTCATGCGTAGTCAGGACGCCTTGTATGGCGCTTCTGAGTGATATTTACGTGAAAGTCTGCTTTCCTTATTATCAGTGTCCCTCGCCATACAGGCGTGCATTCTCGACTTCAGATGTACCTCTTTCAATCATTCTTTCATTCTTTCTTTTCTCTATTCCTGTTGGGCCTTTCAGCATTCATGGTACGAAGAGTTCGGAATACATAATTGTAGACTGACCTTATTCCCTTTCTTGCCCGTCTGCTCAGCGTGTTCGTAGCGCATTGGACTACAGGTGACTATCCCTCTGTGTGTGCGGGTTCAATTCCGCGGGATGGCAGAAAAAGCCACAGATTCCCCAGATTTACGGTGTTCGTGGCACCGAACCCGAAGAAGTTACGATGTCCATGGCACCGAGCCGAAGAGCTGAAAAACTCAAGTGCTTCTGGATCGGGAAAATTTTTTTTTCTCTTTCTTCATTCTTCCTGTATCTTCCAATGACATAACACTGTAGAGAACAGTGTACGAAACACCTAATAACAAAGTACTGTAGTTTTACGAAAAACAATGACAATACACAACAATGTTTCAACCAAAAATGACTTTATCAAGCAAACGATATAGCAGGAGTGACGATACGACGTGTTTCGCCATTTGTCATAGTTTTACTGCAGTTTCCCCATATATCGAGAGAACATTGTGCCACAAAATCAATATCAGGTGTAATCCCACCGTCTAATACGCGTACCTTTCTTTTATCTAGAGACACTTGTTAGTTTTATATTGAATTAAATTTTTGCTTACTTATAGATGCTATACACACGTGTCTTTGTCATTAAACGCCAAATTACTTAGTATCATTGCAACCTACCTACGGTTGTCTCCAGGTCTAGTCTGATCTGACCACCTTAGATCTGTACATTTCCGTATATCGCTTTACTTATGGATAGTCTTTCCACCGCCGTTGCTGCGGGACTATAACCTTACTTGTTAGATTTGTTGTCGGCAGCAATTGGCAGGTATGTTAATCTAGCATACATAATTACTTTTAGATAATAGGGTTACCTAATTTGACGACTTTCCACACCCGAGTGGTTACCGGGGCCCAAATTTGGAGTGTAAAGAATAGAACCACTGTTACCTGCCACGCATGTCGTAAGAGGCGACGAAGGGGGTTTGGTTGAAATTGGATGTACACGTCCTAAACGTATATAAGTCTATGCATTTAGGGGCCTACCAAACTAATGTGCAACGTATACATGTTCTTGGCAAAGATCAAACATCACAAAGAGGGATTAAAATTGGTCGTAAAGAACGAACGCAAAGAAGAAGAAGAGAAGACGACTTTCGATTGACTATCTAGATATTTCAGAATTGTCCAAAATATGACTCTGTACGGGACACGCAAGTAGTAGCATGCCCCTTGCGGAACGTCGCTTTCATCACAGCCAGTCTGAAGGTCTCCCGCCTCCTCCAGCGTTCACGGTTTCTTTGGTGTCCTGCTGCCACCTTCCTTCTGCCTCGTACATGACACCGGGGGGAGGAATAGCGTGATGCATCAGCGTTCGACTATCGACTCGGATACAAGAGGATTTTGGGGAATTTAATACCACACTCGACGTTCCACACATGATGAAAGAAATTGACCCTCCTACCTCATGCACACTAGGGTCTAGAAATGTGAAGTGACTGACAAGATCAGATAGACACCAACGACCTGTGCTCCTGTGTGGCTTGGCGAGCATGACAACAGAGCATATCTTACAGAGCTGCCTCCAGTATGCAGACCTGAGAAGAAAGACGTAGCCCACTTACACCAACGTCCAAGACAAACTGTATGACGTGGCTGACAATCTGAGACAGACGGCTGCCTTTATTAGAGAATTCCAAATCCCAATCTAGTGATAACGTAGAAGAAGAAGAATGCTTTTTTCCGATCCAGAAGCACTTGAGTTTTTCAGCTCGTCGGCTCGGTGCCATAGACATCGTAACCCTTCGGTTCGGTGCTACGAACACCGTAAATCTGGGGAATCTGTGGCTTTTCTGCCATCCCGCGGAATTGAACCCACACACACAGAGGGATAGTCACCCGTAGTCCAACGCGCTACGAACACGCTGGGCAGACAGACAAGAAGAATGCTTAAGAGCATAGAAAACTGATCGCAGAAGAAGAAGATAAAATAATGTCTGATCTTTTTACTCCAGATTGTTGTTTACTTCAATCCTATTTTAAGCTGTACTTTTAATCAATATAACCAAATGCTAATTTGTTCTAATTTGACGACATCTATGAAATACGTCCTACAACTTGTCGTTTTATCTCCGACCACTGACTGCTAAAAGCACTGCTTTAATGCATGCACGTGACCAGCTGGAATATTCAGTCCATAACAGTTACACACAGGGACTGGTCGTCGTCATGTGTTACACTAAGATGCTCAGAAAAGACAAGGACATAAAAATCGTGATTCTTCCTCTCTCTCTCTCTCTCTCTCTAATGCCTTCTCCGTGCTACTCATCCTCATATTGTTACTAAATTTAGATACATGTGCGTTATTTTTTTCTCACACAGAAGATATTACATTAATCAATTAGTTTCACCAGCAAATGTAGTCAGTGTCACGCCAGATACATGAATCATGTCAGTAGTCGTTGTGACACAGTTGAGATCTTGCGCATGCATTTAGACCATAGGTTCCCAAACTTTTTCGGACCGCCGCCCACTTTGCACGACATAAACTTTGTAACACCCTCCTTCCCTGTTATAACAGTTTGCCCCCCCCCTTTCCCTTATATACATGCTCTATTTTCTCTTTAACGTGGAAAATTGATATATGTATATTTCTGTCATACATGGTCAATTTTCAAATGATTAAACAATTGAAATAGAAAATTGATGAAAAAATGGTTCCTGTATGACGGGCATAAGATAAATTGAAATGCAATATTGAAATGTTAAATGATTATTCAATCGCAAAATCACGAAAGTAATTTATTTTAAAATATATATTATTAATTTCTTCTATAAGGAGTCACCGACCCCTAATCGTCTGAACGCCTTCCAAATGTTTCTGAACCCACTAAAGCTTTCTTCCCTTCCCCAGGTTTCAGGAGGGCGGTACCGCCCACTTTGGGAACCCATGATTTAGACCGATCGCGTTTCTGCACAGTTGTGATTCATCAGTTGTTACTCACGGCTGCGCGAGCAATCTCATGTCTTTGATACGTTCTCACACTTCCGCGTCATTTCCCTTTCTTTCTAGTGCTCGTTCGACCTTCATTCATTTCTACATCACCCCATCTCTACGTGATCTGCTTCTTGAATCTGCCGTCTTGAAGATCATTATTCTACGCTTAGACATGTCAATTACTCTGTGTTTTTATAACCACGTTTATTCTTGCTTCTTTCAACATTATGTCTTAAAAATATTCTTAAATAAATTCTTGTTGCCCTCACATCTAATATATAAATATAAGTTACAACATGTTGCTATTTTTTGGTTAGTAACATCCGTTGTAATATTTCATTCATGAATTTTATTGATGTTTTATTTTATTTATGATGTTTACTGTATTCGTTTTTAACTCACCCCTCGTCTGTGTGATGCTGGGGCTCGCTTGGGGAGCAAAGAATAGTAGCAATGCGACCTACAAGGCATGGCGTAAGAGGCGACTGAGGTCCACGCATTTGCACCCCGTTTTAATGTGTAATTGAGATGGGAACGTTAGGAAAGTGGGACAGACGCTAGTCTGGCAGAGTGTACCGCTAGGGCAAGGGACAGATTTGTTTTAGAGCCTTTACAGTCAACCTTCGATACGGAGACCATACATTATTGATTGTTTATGTGCACAAGCAAAACATGTTTGAAATTCAGATTTGTATTGCCCGGGGGTGGGGGAAGAAGAGAATGCATTTAATGTAACATTTAACGACTCTGTTAACCTTATAATCATCAATTTTGTATAGTAGGAAGTTGGTACTTGCGATTAAATCGTGTGATTATACCTCTATCTACTTCTCTATATAACCATCATAATCGAACATAATACAGTCAACACGAAATCAAATCGTGATACGTTCTTGTTATTATAAGTCTCTGATGTACCTTGTTGTGATCAACATGTTAAACCAGTCCACAGCCAACTATAAACTCATAAAGCCAGTGGACTCTGGTAAAATCTCTAGGAAATAGACCACAACCGCCACGTGACATCGCATTCCAGTATTATTGTATAAAGACGAATTCATTTTAAAATCAAGACAACATGCTAAATCAAGGTTATATTACGCAACAAATTACGTTTGACAATAAGGAATATCAATCTTATTAATATTGTTCATCAATAAATAACATAGACTGATAAAATTGAATAAAATTGCAAAAAAGACTTGCAGTGTTCATCAAACCTCTTCAACCACCCCCAATCAAAGCTGAGGTCAGGGTTCCAGGTTGTCGGACAGTCGAATGGAAAGGGATAAATTCGTCAGATTGTTCAGGCTCGCTAAAGGGCAAGGAATAGTGCAGTCATGACCTCAATGCATATCGTAAGAGGCGCTGAATAGGACTCTCATACTGCACCATAGTAAATAAAACCGTCGCCAAATCCATGTTATGCAGAGCTGTTGTAGGAGACCTTACTGGCACAATGTACAATTACTCTTAGGCTCAGATCACATACAAATCCGCAAATAGTGATTTAACAAGTGTCGATATGGAGCGCTCATAGAAGAGGATAAAGTCGTCAGAACATGTCTCTTCACTTTACCTCTATCATCATCATCATCTAGTAAGACGTTGATAAAGTAGTCAGATCATGTCTCTTCACTTTACCCTGTCATCATCATCTAGTAAGACGTTGATAAAGTCGTCAGATCATGTCTCTTCACTTTACCCTGTCATCATCATCATCTAGTAAGACGTTGATAAAGTCGTCAGATCATGTCTCTTCACTTTACCCTGTCATCATCATCAAGTAAGACGTTGATAAAGTTGTCAGAACATGTCTCTTCACTTTACCCTGTCATCATCATCATCTAGTAAGACGTTGATAAAGTCGTCAGATCATGTCTCTTCACTTTACCCTGTCATCATCATCTAGTAAGACGTTGATAAAGTCGTCAGATCATGTCTCTTCACTTTACCCTGTCATCATCATCAAGTAAGACGTTGATAAAGTCGTCAGATCATGTCTCTTCACTTTACCCTATCATCATCATCAAGTAAGACGTTGATAAAGTCGTCAGAACATGTCTCTTCAATTTACCCTGTCATCATCATCAAGTAAGACGTTGATAAAGTCGTCAGAACATGTCTCTTCACTTTACCCTGTCATCATCATCAAGTAAGACGTTGATAAAGTCGTCAGAACATGTCTCTTCACTTTACCCTGTCATCATCATCATCTAGTAAGACGTTGATAAAGTCGTCAGAACATGTCTCTTCACTTTACCCTGTCATCATCATCAAGTAAGACGTTGATAAAGTCGTCAGATCATGTCTCTTCACTTTACCCTATCATCATCTAGTAAGACGTTGATAAAGTCGTCAGATCATGTCTCTTCAATTTACCCTGTCATCATCATCAAGTAAGACGTTGATAAAGTCGTCAGATCATGTCTCTTCACTTTACCCTGTCATCATCATCAAGTAAGACGTTGATAAAGTCGTCAGAACATGTCTCTTCACTTTACCCTGTCATCATCATCAAGTAAGACGTTGATAAAGTCGTCAGATCATGTCTCTTCACTTTACCCTGTCATCATCATCAAGTAAGACGTTGATAAAGTTGTCAGAACATGTCTCTTCACTTTACCCTGTCATCATCATCATCTAGTAAGACGTTGATAAAGTCGTCAGATCATGTCTCTTCACTTTACCCTGTCATCATCATCTAGTAAGACGTTGATAAAGTCGTCAGATCATGTCTCTTCACTTTACCCTGTCATCATCATCAAGTAAGACGTTGATAAAGTCGTCAGATCATGTCTCTTCACTTTACCCTGTCATCATCATCAAGTAAGACGTTGATAAAGTCGTCAGATCATGTCTCTTCAATTTACCCTGTCATCATCATCAAGTAAGACGTTGATAAAGTCGTCAGAACATGTCTCTTCACTTTACCCTGTCATCATCATCAAGTAAGACGTTGATAAAGTCGTCAGAACATGTCTCTTCACTTTACCCTATCATCATCAAGTAAGACGTTGATAAAGTCGTCAGAACATGTCTCTTCACTTTACCCTGTCATCATCATCAAGTAAGACGTTGATAAAGTCGTCAGAACATGTCTCTTCACTTTACCCTGTCATCATCATCTAGTAAGACGTTGATAAAGTCGTCAGATCATGTCTCTTCACTTTACCCTGTCATCATCATCAGTAAGACGTTGATAAAGTCGTCAGAACATGTCTCTTCACTTTACCCTGTCATCAACATCATCTAGTAAGACGTTGATAAAGTCGTCAGAACATGTCTCTTCACTTTACCCTGTCATCATCATCAAGTAAGACGTTGATAAAGTCGTCAGAACATGTCTCTTCAATTTACCCTGTCATCATCATCTAGTAAGACGTTGATAAAGTCGTCAGATCATGTCTCTTCACTTCACCCTGTCATCATCATCAAGTAAGACGTTGATAAAGTCGTCAGATCATGTCTCTTCACTTTACCCTGTCATCATCATCAAGTAAGACGTTGATAAAGTCGTCAGATCATGTCTCTTCAATTTACCCTGTCATCATCATCAAGTAAGACGTTGATAAAGTCGTCAGAACATGTCTCTTCACTTTACCCTGTCATCATCATCATCTAGTAAGACGTTGATAAAGTCGTCAGATCATGTCTCTTCACTTTACCCTGTCATCATCATCAAGTAAGACGTTGATAAATTCGTCAGATCATGTCTCTTCACTTTACCCTGTCATCATCATCAAGTAAGACGTTGATAAAGTCGTCAGATCATGTCTCTTCACTTTACCCTGTCATCATCATCAAGTAAGACGTTGATAAAGTCGTCAGATCATGTCTCTTCAATTTACCCTGTCATCATCAAGTAAGACGTTGATAAAGTCGTCAGAACATGTCTCTTCACTTTACCCTGTCATCATCATCAAGTAAGACGTTGATAAAGTCGTCAGATCATGTCTCTTCACTTTACCCTGTCATCATCATCAAGTAAGACGTTGATAAATTCGTCAGATCATGTCTCTTCACTTTACCCTGTCATCATCATCAAGTAAGACGTTGATAAAGTCGTCAGACATGTCTCTTCACTTTACCCTGTCATCATCATCAAGTAAGACGTTGATAAAGTCGTCAGAACATGTCTCTTCACTTTACCCTGTCATCATCATCTAGTAAGACGTTGATAAATTCGCATGATAATGTCATCATCATCAAGTAAGACTGTCTGATGACAGTTGATAAAGTCGTCAGATCATGTCTCTTCACTGTATCCTGTAATGACGGCTCTCATAAGGTAAAATAAATCTGAACCTCAATGTATGTGCATGCTAGCAGAACATGAAAGACTGTCATATAAAGATAATTTAACTAATGAATAAATATTACACTATAAATCCGTAAAATGTCTCTCTCTCTCTTATGCATTTTTAACTCGATTGGGCACATGCCCTTAACCAACCCATGACAAGTTTTCCTACTTTTAGCTATCTCCTGTTGCCCTCTCCAGATCTTCTGTATATTGTTGATTTCTGGCTTCAACTGTCATCTTCATGTATGAAATGTGGCTCTCTCATGCCCGTAAACCCGATTAGAGCATAAGCCCTCAACCAACCCATGCCAAGTCTTCCCATCTTTAGTTATATTCTTCAGCTCCTCAACTCTTCTGTATATTGTTGATCTCCGCCTCCAACTGTCATCTTCATGTGTGAAATGTATACAGAAAAAGATTATTAAATCGGAATGTTGCAACGACAAACAAAAAGCCTACAAGTGAAAGCACAGTTATAAGTGGAAAGAAAACACAGAGAAGAGAACAAATAGCGGTTTGCCGAAATGTACCGTACGGGTAATATAAACAGCAAGCTAGAGATAATATCTGATGTGGTTTCATTAAAAGAAATAATGATTTTATCTTTAGGGCGAAAGTATGTATTCATTATAGAAATCTTTCAGAATCGTTTCATATATGCTTTCTACTACTGCCTTGTAGTTAGATTGGGGACAATTTAAGGCTAGCGGAGCAAACCGTACACAAAACTGGACGGTAGGGTAGGCAAACCAAGTAGTCCAAAAAGACAGGTAACCTGGGCAGATGACGCTCAACAACCCTGGAGGGCAGGTTGTCTAAGTGTCGCTACCCTAAAAGAAAATATCAACCTGCTGCCTTGCAGGTAGGCTGGGGACAGCCAAAGGCTGACGGAGAGCTAAACCAGTAAACGCTGACTGAAACCGGATACGTCACCAAAGGATAAGCACTAGAGCTCCAAATGACGCTGAACGATGTGACGTAAAATTACGTTCTTGGCAAAGGCTGTTTATATTTCACAATAACAACGATAAAAAAACGATCGCGAGATATATATATATATATATATATATATATATATATATATATATATATATATATATATATATATATATATATATATATATATATATATATATATATATATATATATATATATGCTTTCCACTATAAGTTACATCTTTTCTATTTCATATTTGTCTTTATGTATCCTAGACGTGGGTATATATATATATATATTTATATTTATACATGTCATGTTTAATAAAGTTAAATTGTTGTAGTAACGAAGAAATTGAAAACTCTTCTATATTTGTTGTAATTAATCTTCCGGAAGGGACATGTTCCATATCTGACTAGAGAATCGAATAGAAAGTCTGCCAGCGTGAGTTGCAAGTGCCCTCGCCGTGTTCTCAGTTTCCTCCTACAAATTCAGCGCCTGTGGCCTCGTCTCATTTTTGCCTCACGGAGATCGAACATGATAATGACCGACTCGTGGAAGCGTTTGAAACTGTTTCCCGCGTGATCACTTGAGTTTGAGTAACGATGCTCGTCTCATTGCCTCACTTTCTCTTCTCCACTCTGATTTTTTTTTATCATCTTCTAGATTTTTTAGCCTTTGTAGCACCCATCTTATCCTAGCGTCCATTTACTGGTCGCTTCTTATCTTAAGTAGTCCACTGGTCCTGAAAGGAGAAAGTAATGATGATTCTGACAGCGAATGTGGAATTATGTTATGTGCAGTCTTGGACGAACGCCTTCATGGACGAACGCCTTCATGGAAAGTTTATTAACTGTTGCTCTGAGTAGTAACCTAGGCAATCTATGTGCTTCTCTGCGTCTGTTGTTACTTTAATTTTGCACATAAGCGGTTATTTGTTACTTAAATTGTGTATAAAATCAGTTATTTGTTACATAAATTGTGTACAAAATCAGTTATTTGTTACATAAATTGTGTACAAAATCGGTTAGTTATTACTTAAATTGTGTACAAAATCGGTTATTTGTTACTTAAATTGTGTACAAAATCATTTAATTATTACTTAAATTGTGTACAAAATCATTTAGTTATTACTTAAATTGTGTACAAAATCCGTTAATTATTACTTAAATTGTGTACAAAATCAGTTAATTATTACTTAAATTGTACACCGAATTTAGTGCCATTGTACATATAGGATATGACAACACAAGAGACTGTTTGATTAAAGTGTGATGAATATATATATATGAAGAAGTTATACTGAATAAAGAAAGATCGAGTGCAAAACGAGTGAGAGAAAGTAATTCTACAAGTTGAAATGAAATATCAGAAAGTGGACATGTTAAACATCATGTCAAGTTCGCGTTATCAAGACAAGAGCTGACGATCTGTTACGGTCAACTATTTTAACGTCAACTCAATCTTCGATACGTAAAGATGTCATTCAGTTTGATATAGTGTACGCCTCTGTGATATTTTATTAATTTCATTGACAAATCACAAAGAGTGGTTAACAAGTGGTCGATATGGAGCGGAAGAAGAAGAAGACAACATCATATATAGTGTGTCTTTTTATCAAAGAAAAACAGGCCTAACACCGAATTCTCCCAATATACCACATAGTATTAAAACGTGCTTTATTGTCAATTTTTTGAGCTAAACTGTCGCATCAATTTAAAAAAAAATATAATAACGGCACCTTGAGTTTGGGATAAAAATCATTATTTTTGATGTCTGTGTGTCCTAGTTATTTTCCGTCTCTGTTATTTCTAGACTTAATGGACGAAGACTACAAACACTGGGATGTGTTTGATCTGATTGTTGGCTGGTTAACCATGTTTAGTCCCGCTGTGTGACGTCCATGATTATAATCGTAGGAATAATTTGGTAAGAAGATCAAATCACCAAGTCGCCAGAGTGGTTACTGGGGCCCAAATTGGGGTGTAAAGAATAGAACCACTGTTACCTGCCACGCATGTCGTAAGAGGTTACTAAGGAGGTTGGGCTTGGGGCTAGTTACCCCACACCGTAAAAAACAATAGATGGCTTCAGAACGGAGAGCGAACCGAGCAAACGTTGACTGAAACCGGACACATCGTCGAAGAATAAGCACCAGAGCTCCAATTGGTGCTGAAGATGTGACGCAAAACACACCAATGCTAAGGCTGCATGAATCAGATTTCCACATGAATAGAATTTAGGGAGATCTGGTACATCGGTCTGGACGTGATCGCGAGAGAGAGAGAAATCACCAAGTTATCTCGTTTTACATTATACAACATAATTTTTCCTCCACCAAAAGACCTTTAAATAAGAAAAATCATACAAGATACAAATACAGCAAAATGCAAAGAAAATTGTAATATTTCACCAGAAAATCGCAACATGGATAGACTAGTTTTCTGAGAGACGGTGTTTCTACTGTTCCATCGTTTTCCATTTTTATGGCAATTTTGTTTGTATATGCCCTAAAAGCGTCTAAAGCCGAAGGATTGACTTCATTGCCCAGTGTTTTACTCCATATGGCTCGGTACCTCTCCGCAGACTTTTCACTCCGTCTACCGATACAGAGAGTATTGCACAAAGCGCGAACTCTGTAGCTCATGCAACGATTCTAGTAATGTCTAGACAAAAAATGCACCCGTAAACAGAACGGCTCGGTCCAGATTTGAACCCACGTCCTTCGGAACGCAAGGCAAGGCGTAACCATTTAGCCCCAGAGACTCTCTTATATATCATTTGATTGGTAAGTACCTTTTGTACAGAAGGTCGATTTAGTATGGTGTACTGTGTCACTGTTCAGAAAGCAGTGACAACCTACTGAACGTATAAATCGTGCATAGAAAATCGACGACTCGTTTACTGTTGTTGATGGCTAAGTCCTGTAAAGGATATGACACGATTTTCATGTTCACTGTGTTTAACGGAACCATATGGAGAAACCCAGAGCAGTGAAGTCTTTCGCCTTTGTACCCTTTGGGCTGTGTTTAACTACATTGCTCTTGTATTTTGACTTTTCACACATTATTTATACAGTTAATCTGCAATGTCTTAGAAAGAAAACATAGAGCCGGAGTTACGAACAAGTATTACAACGAAAATTGTAAGCATTTATTGCTAAATCCTATCGGTAAACACACATATAGTTATCTTGAAGCTATAGTTCTGATACTGTCAATGACAGAAATTGTGTAAAGACTAGGGGCTCCTCTTTTACCTAACGGTTTGGAACTTAACCTGGACAGTTGATGATTTCAATGTGACACCATGACATATTTTGTGGCACCTGGTCAAGCACAGACAGGTAAGTAGGTACATGTTGTTTAGGTTTATGAATGTTTGTTTATACCATGGGTTCACAAAGTGGGCGGTAGCCCCACCCCCAGTGGGCGCTGAAGCCTTTCAGGGGGCGATAGTGGGTTTAGAAACATTTGGGGGTTTTTTCGTGATTTTGCGATTGAATAATCATAAAAAATTGAATTCTGCATTTTAATTCATCTTATGCCCATCTTACACGATCCATTTTTCATTAATTTTCTATTTCGTGTATATAACCATTTGAAAATTGATCATGTATGACAGAAATATGTATCACTTTTCTATGTCAAAGTGAAAATAGAGCATGTATATATATATATATATATATATATATATATATATATAAAATTATATATATATATATATAAATAAACAAACATATTAGAGCCATTGTTTGCAGATATCTGGGAGAAAGAAGAATTGCCTAAGGATTGGACTAAGGGTACTGTGGTGAAAATCCCCAAGAAAGGAGACCTAACAGATTGCAATAACTGGAGAGGAATCACGTCGCTTTCAATCCTAAGTAAGATATTCTGCAAAATTGTCATAATGCGAATACAAGAAGCAGTACACAAGTGTCTACGAATGGAGCAAGCAGGATTTAGGAAAGGAAGAGGAACAAATGAACATATATTTACCCTGCGTAACATTTTAGAACAATGTAGCGAGTGGCAAAGGACTATATATATCAACTTCATAGATTTTGAAAAGGCATTCGACAGCGTCCACAGAGACAGCCTATGGAAGATACCGAGACAATACGGCGTACCGCAGAAGCTTGTCAACATCATAGCCCTCTTCTATAAAGATTTCTCCTGCAACCTAAAGAATTCCAACAAAACATTCCCAGTAAAATCTGGTGTAAGACAGGGATGCGTAATGTCCTCTCTTTTGTTTAGTATTACAATTGACTGGGTGCTAAAAATGCCATAAAACAACAAGCACCAAGAGGAATAAGATGGACCCTTTCGAGATGCTTGAGGACCTGGACTTTGCAGACGATATAGCCCTGGTGTCACACAAATATGAACATATACAAGAGAAACGTACAATACTTCACAGCATGGCAAAGACAGTAGGCCTCAAAACAAACACAGGAAAAACAAAAATTATGACAAACAGTGAAATCCAACAACCAGTAATGTTAGAAAATGAAACACTGGAAAGGGTTGAGCAGTTTACATATCTTGGTAGCGTACTGACACTAAATGGTGGCACAGAGGAAGATATAAAATCACGTCTAAGTAAGGCCAGAACCGCTTTTGCCAGAATGAAACCAGTATGGAAGTCCAAAATCTACAATAGGACCACAAAGCTTAAACTCTATAAAAGCATTGTTTTGCCAGTTTTGCTCTACGGATCGGAGTGTTGGAGGATGACCAAAGGAGATACTAGCAGGCTGTCAGTTTTCCACCACTCTTGTCTTCCCAGAATCTTGGGAATCTTTTGGCCAGTAAAAATATCCAATAACCAACTACTCCAAGACACAAGACAAGAGGCAATGAATGACATACTCAAAAAGAGAAGATGGAAATGGCTCGGACATGTTATGAGAATGAGACAAGAAATGCCTGCAAGGATAGCCCTCACTTGGACACCAGAGGAAAGAGAAAGAAAGGCAGACCACGGACAACATGGAGGCGCATGATGGAAGAGGAACTGGACACCGCATCTCTGACGTGGGGATCTGCGCTGAAGGTTGCACGGGACAGGAGAGCATGGAAAGTCCTTTCTGAAGCCCCATGTGTCACTAGGCATGACGGGATTAAGTAAGTAATATATAAAAATGGGGAGGGGTGGCAATCCTAGTGCACACGGGAACAGAACGACGCGGTCTGGATTCGAACCCACGACCTCAGACTCGCAAGGCAAAGGGCTATTGTCTTCTTCAACATCCTTCTTAGGTTGAAAGTTCGTGCCTCGGCCACATAGAGGCTTAATCCACCACTTAACGAACAAGAACCATAGACAACTGGTGCGGCTGTCACCAACATAATTGCAGGACAGGCTCTTTGAAAAAGTCGATAACCTGTATCTGTCCGCTGTTTTCCTTGAACATGTTCAAGATGACATTTGTGAGTGAAGTATGGATAAGAGATAAGATACACGTCTGACTACTATTCACTTGAGTGGGTTGTTTGTAACAAAATGCCAGTATCGTGTAACGTGGATAATAGCCGCAAGCGATGATGACAACAGCCTCAGACGTGTGCTGATGCACCTCTTTGTTGTGTTGCGGAGGTGACTGTAGAGTCCAATCTTCGAACACAATCCCTTAATAATAGCCGTCCATCGCAAGCGATGATGACAACATCATCAGACGTGTGCTGCTGCACCTCTCTGGTGTGCGGAAGTGACTGTAGAGTCGAATCCTCGAACTCAATCCTCTACCACAGATGGAGCATACATGATCAAGGTTAGATATGTGCGTGTTGTTTGTTTTTCTCATTTCGCGCAGCTCGTTTTCTCTGTGCCTCAACGTCATGCCGATTCTCAGCTATCCGGGTTTCTCTTGTGTTGTTGCAGCGCCATTTTTGGCGAGCTTACGCCAGTGATTCTCAGCACATGGTGTCTATGTCGAAGAATTTCAGAGACACTTTAAGAGTGTCTTTAAAGGGTTTTTCTCTTTCCACCATCTGAACGTCTACCCCCTTTCAAGCTCGCACTGTTTTGGGATGCGTTTATCCGAGCAACGTGACCGGATAACGTGGATAATTGACATGATAGTGTGTGTCGTTTATAGATGTCAGTTTGTAGCACCGGTTGTTGTGTTTCCATGTACACATTATCAACACTTGACGGGCACGTCAGATAGAGTGAATAGAGATTGAATGCATATTTTAACCGTGTCGTCTAGTTCACCCGCTCAGGTAAGGCACAGGTGAGGCAGGTAATGCAGTAGCAGTAAACCCCCATGATAATGTTGAGGCTGCTCAATTTTTTAAATAATAAAGGGCTTGGTGGAAAAATGTCCTATGCCATATTTTAAAAGTTATGAGAAAACAGCATTCAAAGTTGTTTGAGTATGTTAAATCTTCATCTTAACTTCGATAATACAAATAAAATTGTTAGACCTATCCCAGACCAAATAACTTTTCAGTGTACATGCTTCCAGCTATCGTATTTTGAAAGAAAAAAAACCCCAATTTTAATGGAAGAGTGGGATAAGCCCTTTTCCCAATAAGCCCTTCAATTATTAGAAGCCACCAAACATGTTTAGTTTGAAACTAAATGCAACGAAATGAAAATCGTGGCATAGCCTTTACAGAACGTCGCTATCAACCACAATAAATGAGTTGTTGATTTTCCTACAGTACCACTTATTATATAGCTACGTTCAGTAGTTTACCATTGCTTTTGAAGGTGAGGTCTATTTGATCGTTTATAAAATCCACGGGAACAAATTTGCTTCCAAATTGCCCGCCGCGTAGTTGAACAGGACTCTTCGGTTGTGATCGAGCTCACTACCACTAAGTCACAGACTTCCATGTTTTTTACTAGATACTTTTACAGTAGATATCCATCTTGAATATCACAGTGTATCTTACACCAGCCGAAGGATTGACTTCATTGCACCGGGTTATACCACATGTGGCTAGGTCCTTCTCCACAGAAATGGCCAGCCACCTGCCAAGAGTGTTGCACGCACGCTCTGTAGCTCCGACAAGAATCCTAGGGTCTCTAGAAAAAATGATTTCATGAACAGAACAGTGTGGTCCGGATTGGAACCGACTACCTTCGGAACGCAAGGCAGGGGCATAACCACTTAGCCACAAAGACCTCCATTTTATATTTTCTCTTCTATTTTCTAGTACACTTTTATTTTATTGTTTTACTTCATTGTTCTATTTTCTTGAAAACTATAATCACAGAGGACGGTTTGGATACCACTTTCTTTCAGTCTCCATTGTTAGAAATGTGTCTTTCTCCTTGATTGTATATTAAGTTTTCACTCAAGCGTTGTAATCCATAGTTTTGTTTTCGGGAAGTTTATTCTGTTTACCACCTTTAGTATTAGTTTGCATTTTATCAAAGCGTTATGAAGACTAGGGCGGTATAGTGCAACATATAGTTCATCACTAGCCCTTTAGCTGCTAATGACGTGTATAGATGTTTTCCCCATTCACTGCAAAAGACGTGCTAACAAGTCAGTTATTATCTCTCCTTTTTGGGCTAAAGACGTGTTACGCGTTATACATGTCTACTGTCACTGTTATAGGCGTTCATTCACGTATGTGACCTAGAAACAGAGAGTAGCTATTTTTAGATCCGTCTTCGGAAAGTATGTAGCAGCGAAAGGGTTAAGGGGGTCTCTGGGGTTAAGTCCTTGTCTAGCGAGTCGAAGGCCGTGGGGTCGATTCCGGACTGCGCCGTTCTGTTCAAGAGTGGATTTTTTTTCTCAGAGATTTCTAGGATTGTTGCCGGAGCTACGGAGATCGTGCGTTGTGCAATACTCTCGGCAGGTGGCGTGCCATTTCTGCGGAGAGAGACCGAGCCATGTGGGGTAAAACAATGTGCATTGAAGTCAGTCCTTCGACTTTAAAACCCCTTTGTTCATCACTTCTGACAGACTGTCCTTCTTCCTACAACAACTGCAAATTGGACAAGCAATTAGAATTGACTTCTGTGATCTCAAGGATAATCACATGTTCTCAGCTCCCTTCAGTAGCAGCGTCTGAACACTTACTTGTAGCAACAACATGTACAATCTTATCATAGACATAATAATATAAAGACATTCAGTTGTCTTCGTTATTTACACAGAAAATGAGCACAGCGCACCCTAGATCTCTCTCTCTCTCTCTGTGTCTACATTAAGTTTTGTTTTTACTCGACGGAACACTTAACATATTTTGGTCTTGTCCCTTGATGCCCATCCAGAAAACACGTTTATAGATCGGTCTCAATTGATAGCAAGAGGAACAATCCAGTAATTGTTAAATTATTATAATGTAAATGTATTTTGTACAATAATGATGTTTCATGTCGTTTTGCTTGTCTTTTTCGGTTGTTAAAAACGGAAACATTCTCAATTTATTTTGTTGTTGGGGGCGTTTGGTTATTTAAAGTCACCATGAAGCTAGGATGTCCAGAATGTTCTCTCACTGTCGTCTACTGACCCGAATACTATTGATTTTGCTAGTGTCACATTGTGTTCTAAATTTCATCTGAATATCTGATTCCACATCACGGCTTTGCACACACACTCACAGCTCCATCAATGAGGTTCTGCTAGGTTTTGGAAGAAAAAAAAACAAGAGTTATAGGGACAGCATAACTGCATGAATTTTCGAATCGGTATCGTATTGTCCGCCATATTTGCTACACAGTAAAAGTACAAGTTAATTTACCACTCCGGCAATAGACGGCACCGTGCACAGCAAGTCCTCAACAGTTGATTGCATGCATCAGAGGTTACGAAACATGTATGTGTAGCTGCGACATGAATGAATAGTAGTTGTCCACTATGGCAGTGGACACTGTACATGATAGGGTTAATGAATAAGTAAGACGTGTTTAAAGTCATATTTCCTTAGGTATCGTATTAGGAAAATTCCTTTTTTTCTCATGGCATGGTTGAAAATTACGTCTTATCCTTCCTGTTTTCCCATTCTTTGGTTAGTTTCTCTTGCTCAGACGTTCACATAGAGGGATGAGTTGTCTCCGTGACTCCAGAAATGATCTACATTGGTAATCCCATTCAGTATACGATTATACGGTACCATATGCAACTGGTAAACCCACTGCCTTGTGCAGTTGGAGGGGTAGCTAAAGGCTAGGGGGTAAACCCTGATAGAAAATTCTCCACTGCGATGTGGGTCAGCACGGTTATGAAGAAGGTTAGAGGTGTAAACCTTGACCACAAGTCCGGAGGGAGGAACCCTAAGGAAGTTGATGGTTATTTGTGTATTCCATTCCATCTTCTAGCATCCACTGAAAATGCTGCTTGGGTTTTCGAGTCGTCGATTTTCTAGGAACCACTTACACGTTCAGTAGTTTGCCATTGCTTTCTAAACGATGAGGTCTATTTTTATCGTTGGCAAAAATGCAAGGGAACTAATTAACTTCCAAACTTGCCAGGCGTGGAGTTTGAACCAGGTTGGCTTGGGTTGTGATCGAGCTCACTACCGATGACACTACAGACGCTCATTTAACGTTATTAGTAGTATAATAATATTACAGCTAATATGTCGGGTTAGCTGCCCATGTTACTGTTTTATGTTCTAACTAAACCACCAGCAAAGAATCTCTTTTCTCGGAACGTAGATGGCATAAGCATCATCATATCAAATAAGCGCTGAAATTGCTTTGGCCATGTCCACAGAGACCCCGAAACCATCATCAGAGCTGAGGAGCTTTGGATCCCAGATGCGCGGTGGGGAGACGAAATAAGAGCGATCAAAGACACCTTAACGCCGAATCGTGGCAACGTAAATGAGAACCAGGAAACACTCGTGTTGATCGCCTACAAAGGATGGCTACAAACTGAACGAGTTATGGGGAGTTTGTTGCAACCATGGCGCCATCGAGCGTAATGACAACTGATTGCTTCGTTGATCTCTGATCAAAGACATGAGAAAGAAGAGACAACGCCAGTCTGAGAGTTTTACAAATGGCAACACAGCTGATTACAGGGGTCGTTGATATCGGATGGAGGTTGGCTGTAATCACGCAGAACAAACAAGAGGTACAGAGAAAGTTTGCGTGCGTATATTTAATAACATAATTTGCAACAACAATCCAACCATTTCCGTATACAACTTCCAAGATTGTAAGGGAGGAAATTCCGTGTAAATCGTTATCTTCATCATCAGGTGCTGTGCCGGCTGGCGCAGACGATCATGGATCTCCACAAATTTCCGTCCCTGGTGTTTGCTATCATCTCAGATGTTGACGCTCTTCCGTGCCATGAACGGTGGACTCTCACAGTTGTCTCTCTATGTCTTCCTCTGTGTCTGGCAAACCATTTAATCTGTTGTTATTTTATTAATTGCATGACTGGTTTCACATCCAGTTTTATTGTTGTGCCAGGGCATGCAGGTGTAAGGGGAATGAACGTGCGGATAGGCTTGCAGGTATGGCTGCCGTACAAAGCGGGCGAGCAATGGACCAGGCTGATATTATAAATTCTTTAAAGGAGAGAGGACGTGTACATGATTCACGTAATAGCGGTGAATCTACAACACTAACCAGACTGCAACTCAAAGTTAGGCGTGGTGTAGCTCGACAAGAACGCTATGCTGGCAGACACAGAAGAATTGTAAACCAACAAAGAACCGGTGTCGTTAGTCGTCACACTCTGATAGACATACTGAGGGAGAGATCGGAGCACTTATGGACTAATTTGTTCGACGTGCAGTGACGGTGATCCGGCGACTAAACTAAAACTAAAACATCCAGTCTACTTCTGATTTCTTCATTTCTAATTGTCTCTTATTATCACACCTGCAGCTCTTCTAAAGCATATCATCTCCGTCGTTATGATTGTCCGCTCATTAGCTACTGTTATTAGCCATGTTTGACACTGGTAACATAGTGTTGGCTAGAAAATCGTTCTTATAAGATTTACTTTAGTCTGACCGTCTGTAAAAACCCAAAAGTCCATATTATAGATAGTGTTATAAAATCACGTCTCAGACACTACGATGTGCACAAGAAGTGCTGTAATTACTGCTTTTCCCCATATGACTTCGCCCCTGCCGGCAGAAATGGCATGCCATCTGCCAAGAGTGTCGAACAAAGCAGGAGCTCCGTAACTCAACCATACGGAACAACAACCTTACGAATCTCGTGAAAATATTGCACATTTGACTCGGACCGGATTCGAACCCACAACGTTCAGAACAACGACAAACCTCTGAACCACTTCGCGACATAGAGACCTCACAAGAACTCCCCATGCGAAGCTGGGTGGTAAAGCTAGAACGACGACTAACCACTTCGCGACATAGAGACCTCACAAGAATTCCCCATGCGAAGCTGGGTGGTAAAGCTAGAACGACGACTAACCACTTCGCCACATAGAGACCTCACAAGAACTCCCCATGCGAAGCTGGGTGGTAAAGCTAGAACGACGACTAACCACTTCGCCACATAGAGACCTCACCAGAACTCCCCATGCGAAGCTGGGTGGTAAAGCTAGAACGACGACTAACCACTTCGCGACATAGAGACCTCACAAGAACTCCCCATGCGAAGCTGGGTGGTAAAGCTAGAACGACGACTAACCACTTCGCCACATAGAGACCTCACCAGAACTCCCCATGCGAAGCTGGGTTATTAAAGCTAGAACGACGACTAACCACTTCGCCACATAGAGACCTCACAAGATGTCCCCATGCGAAGCTGGGTGGTAAAGCTAGAACGACGACTAACCACTTCGCCACATAGAGACCTCACCAGAACTCCCCATGCGAAGCTGGGTGGTAAAGCTAGAACGACGACTAACCTCTGAACCACTTCGCGACATAGAGACCTCACAAGAACTCCCCATGCGAAGCTGGGTGGTAAAGCTAGAACGACGACTAACCACTTCGCGACATAGAGACCTCACAAGAACTCCCCATGCAAAGCTGGGTGGTAAAGTTTAGTATATGAATATGATTTATTTCAACAAACTTCTTCGAACGCTCTGTATCAACCACTTGTTAACCACGGTGTGATTTGTATGTGATCTGAGCCTAAGAGCGATTGTGCCAGTTATGCGCCTACAAGTAGGCCAGCACATCCCATTTATGCAATGTTTTTCTTTACTAGGTAGTTTCCTAGGTCCTACATCAGTCACCTCTTATAACATGGACTGTAGATAGCAGTGGTACTATTCTTTGCTTCCTTTGCAGACCCCGGTACCACACGGGCGATTTCGTCAAAGACAAAGGAATATCATGAAAGTCTAATCGTTGTTTCTACTGCGGATATTTCAAACGATTGATATTCCAAGTACGTTGTTTCAGATGTTGTCATTTCGGTTCAAATAGTTTACATTCCTGGTGAAACGTTGACAAACATTACCTTGTTGCCAAAGATTTTGAAGTGGAGAGACAGGAAGAAACACACCTGTGTGTTGTCTGAGCCCGCAATGGTAACAAAGAATAGTGACAGGGCGACCTACAAGGCATGTCGTAAGAGGCACCTAAGGTAGAGATATAAGAAAGCTACTCTAATAAATAAAAAGCATTGCAGAAATCGATTGTGCTGGCTTGTAACTTGTAACTTTCTTGTGACTTGTACGCGCATAATTGGCACAACGTAAAATCGCTCTTAGGCTCAGATCACATAAAATCACAAGAGTGGTTTAACAAGTGGTCGAAATGGAATGTACGAAGAAGAAGAAGAGACGACTAAGGTAGGGGTCAAGGGAAGCTACCGTAGTAAATAAAAAGCGTCGCAGAAATCGGATGTGCTGGCCAGCATGTATGCGCATAACTGGCACAACGTACAATCGCTCTTAGGATCAGATCACATACAAATCACAAAGAGAGGTTTAACAAGTGATCGATATGGAGCGTTCGAAGAAGTTTCAGATATTTTCATTTTAAATTCAAATATTGACATTCCTGGTGAAACGTTGACCAACATTACGTTGTTTACAAACGATTTTGAAATTGAGAGATAGGAAAAAGTACTACGTTGTCGACTACAAGTTTTCAAATGGAGAGATATCTTCTTCTTCTTCTTTGCGTTCGTTCTTTACGACCAATTTTAATCACTCTTTGTGATATGTTTGATCTTTGTCAAGAACGTGTATATGTTGCACATTGGTTTGGTAGGCCCCTAAACGCATAGACTTCTACACGTTTAGGACATGTGCATCCGATTTCGGCCAAACCTCCTTAGTCGCCTCTTACGACATGCGTGGCAGGTCACAGCGGTTCTATTCTTTACACCCCAAATTTGGGCCCCGGTAACCACTCGGGCGAAAATGGAAAGATATGAAAGAATTGCTGACACATCATAAGTCCCAGTAGCAAGTACAAATATGAGACAGTTCTGTGGACGATAAACAACGAATGTGTACACATGAAGAACAGAGCAGAATATCTTGCGAATAAAATACAGCTTAAGAGGGAAACAAAAACAGGTCTTGGTAATATTTAGAGTTTTAGCGATATCTAGCCTTTATTTGCCTTCTCTTTTTCTTCTTCGAATACTCCATATCGAGCACTTGTTAAACCACTCTTTGTGATTTGTATGTGATCTGAGCCCAAGAGAGATTGTACGTTGTGCAAGTTATGCGCCTACAAGTAGACCAGCACATCCGATTTCCGCGACGCTTTTTATTTACTAGGGTAGCTTCCCTAGCACCGTTCCTCAGTCGCCTCTTACGACATGCCTTGTAGGTCGCAGTGTTTCTATTCTTTGCTACCATTGTGAGCTCCAGCAACACACCGTCAATCTAGCATTTCAAGTTTGGTACTTTCCCTGCGACGATGTATGAAAATCAATCATCAAAAATAGCCAGAAAAAGAAAGAGTACAATTTGGTTGATGTACTAGAGACTATGCGTAAGGTGGCCAACTCCTCACGAACAGGAAATACATCTCTCTCTCCTCCCCAGAGAAAAAGGGTTAGAATAGACAGTATTTGGCCGAGAAATACATGGAGACGAGATTTGGTGGCAGAGATGAACAATATAAAGAAGAGTTGGAGGAAGCTGCAGGAGATAGCTAGAGATAGGAAGACTTGGCATGAGTTGGTTGAGGGTCTATTTCCTAATCCAGGTTAAAGAGAGAGAGAGAGAGAGAGAAGTTACTTAATTAGAGAACAGCTACTGAATCTACAATGCATCATTTGTGGCCAGAAAGGCGATTACTTACTCATCGCTATGTGGACACCCCACCCTCCCCAAACCCCACCCCCACACACCCCGCATTTATCCCTCTATTAAAAAGGCAAAAAAAACACAACTTTAGTAACTTATTGGTAAAGTTTTGATCTCTCCTGGGAGGCAAAAACAAACAA
Organism: Arion vulgaris; assembly: GCA_020796225.1. NCBI lineage: Eukaryota > Metazoa > Mollusca > Gastropoda > Stylommatophora > Arionidae > Arion > Arion vulgaris. The sequence continues at coordinate 28,208,060 of CM036757.1, read as the reverse complement.
AACTGAAATGGCCTCCCCAGGATAGCGTGCCAGCCTTGATACTAAACTAGCTTCCTGACAGGATTATAGACCACATACAACGCCACTGTGCTAGACTGTCGTATCTCATCGTCTTTTAAATAATTTTGTATCGGTCATTTTAGGAAATAGGTTAAGATTATTGGTTACTGTAACAAAATAAAAACATAAATAAAAAATAACTATCACGCACGCATATATATATTTTTTCCAAATAGTAGAATGTCCCTTTTGGAATGTCGATTTCACCACATCCCATTTGATGTCTCTAGCAAGTTCTCCTGCCTCTTCTATCATCATGTTCAAGGTTTCTTTCGTGTCCTGCTGCCACCTTCGTCTTGGTCGTTCCCTGCCTAGTACTCCAGGAACCACACCTTCCATTCCCATTCTCTCCAAACCATTGTGACGTTTAACGTGACCAAAATATTTCATCTTCCAAGACATATACTGAATATATATATATATGTTGCTGTGTCCCTTATTTTAATTAAATTGTTTATTTCTAACAGAGATTTATCGCTATCGTTTCCTAATTTGTTGTTAATCGATTTTTCCCACTCCTCCCCTTTTTTGGGTTATATTCTGCATGTAGGGTTAAAAAAAAAGTACCTTAACACATGTACAAACATGCACAAATTAAGAGATCTTAAACGAATTCTCAACACGAATTAAGTTGAATGCTTGCTAACGATGTAAACGGAAACAGCGACGTGGACAGTTGAAGGACATGTAAGAAAGAAATTAGTGGGAACATCCTCTCTATAAAACCTTGTAGTGATAAGGGAGGCTTGGGTGTTCCAATGATACAGTGGACTAGTAAGTTACCTTGCAGTGATAAGGGAGGCTTGGTGTTCCAATGATACAGTGACTAGTAAAATACCTTAGTGATAAGGAGGCTTGTGTTCCAATGATACAGTGGACTAGTAAATTACCTTACAGTGGTGGGTGATGTCAGGAAACCTACAAATCTGAGGTGGTCAGATCAGATCTGGAGAAAACTGAAGGGAGGCTGCGGCGATACTTAATAAATTGACTTTTTAGGACAAAGACACGTATGTATAGCATCACATAAGGAAGCAAAATGTAGTGATGGGGAAGCTTGCGTATTCCAATGATACAGTGGACTAGCACGACGTCGCGTAAGGCGAAACGTGTAAAAACCAAGTAATAGTCTTACAAAACACAAAAACAAGATATAGCAACGTTGCGACCAAAATGTCTTTTTCAAGCAAAGGATACAAGCATTTAGACCCAGACTCGGCTGCCTTCACCCGTGAAGCACCAAAGCAGTCCCAAGAGAACATTCTGCAAGACTGTCCCATCCTGAGCAGTGTGAGAATGGAAATCTGACCAACAGAAACAACCCTACAGGACAAATTATGGGGACTGTGAGACTCAACGCACCGCACTGTTTATGACACATCCTGAGATGTCGAAGCAGAAATTGATCCAGAAGAAGAAGACCTCTACGAAATCTCTCTGAACTGTGAACAGAGTCTCTCTGAACTGTGAACAGAGTCTCTCTGAACTGTGAACAGAGTCTCTCTGAACTGTGAACAGAGTCTCTCTGAACTGTGAACATAGTCTCTCTGAACTGTGAACAGAGTCTCTCTGAACTGTGAACAGAGTCTCTCTGAACTGTGAACAGAGTCTCTCTGAACTGTGAACAGAGTCTCTCTGAACTGTGAACATGGTCTCTCTGAACTGTGAACAGAGTCTCTCTGAACTGTGAACAGAGTCTCTCTGAACTGTGAACAGAGTCTCTCTGAACTGTGAACAGAGTCTCTCTGAACTGTGAACAGAGTCTCTCTGAACTGTGAGAAAGCTGTTATGAGCTGTAAGCATAGGCTTTCTGTATATTGAGACAACTCAACATACACAAATCTGACTGATGAGACAACATCATACACACAACACAAACACGACTATATGAGACACACATAACACACCACACGTACACACACAAACACTGACTATATGAGACTCATACACACACAACACTACTATAATGAAGACACACATACACACACCACACGTACACACACAAACACTGACTATATGAGACACATACACACACACAAACACTGACTATATGAGACACACACCACACATACACACACAAACACTGACTATATGAGACACACACACACACACTACGACACACCACACTACACACACAAACACTGACTATATGAGACACACACCAACATACACACACAAACACTGACTATATGAGACACACCACACAACACACAACACTGACTATATGAGACACACATACACACACAAACACAGACTATATGAGACACACACCACACATACACACACCACACATACACACACAAACACTGACTGTCTGACTAAACTAGAATCTAGGTTGTGTCCAAAATAACCAGTGTTAATATATTAACCGATATTTGCGACTTCAAAAAATGCTGGTAACAGTAAAAGAACAAGCAAAAACTCCCTGATAGACCTACTTCTTCTTCTTATTTGTCGTCACTCTTAAACAATGGTCCCAGTTTCTCAGATAAAGTCCACCACCGTAGTTTTCTGGGCCAGCTCTCATCCCCATATATTTTCTTCCTGACCTTCATTGCATGGGGTCAGTATTCTTTTGTGTTACCTGATCTACCGTCATGACGTCGCTCCTGTCACTACCAGCAGGACCAAGAGAAGATGAGCTTTAACGTGACTAACATTTTGAAATGGAGAATACTGCGAACTTGTTCCTGACGTCAAGTTTGATTGATCTAGAGCAGCGTTTTCCAAACTGGGTTCCTGGGGTCCGCGAGTTACTCACAAGGGGTTCGCAAGCGCTTGGAGAAATATTGTGATTTTTGACATTTCAATCAAAACAATACATTTTAAGCCTAATTATATACCTAATCAGTGGCGGCTCGTCATTAAGGGCCAGTGGGGCCGGGCCCCACCAACAATAATATATAACGTGTATTTATTCTTTTATAAATCATTTGTTCATAATTATTACTTTTGACGTGATAATAATTAGCGTTGAAATGAGAATATATAACGCTAAATTATCACATACAGTTTTAAATTCAGTGTCGTTTCTCCCTAATTAGTATACTTTACGCATTTCTAGCACACTTTTTTATGACCAGTAGAAATGTGGTCTATTTAGACAATGATTTTTGCGAAAATTTTTGTCTGGCCCCACCAATAAAAACTATCACGAGCCGTCACTGTGCCTAATGTTTTCTTTGTTGTTTATTGGAATATTAAATTTCAGACATTGTTTACTATTGTAACACACAGATAATTAATTCCGATCCATTTTCATAGATAGAAACTTTTGGGGTCTGCGGCAACAAAATGTATCTAAAAGGGTGTCCACGGAAATGCAAAATTTGGTAGCCGTTGATCTAGAGTGGCTAATGTCCTTCTTCTTCCTTTTCCTTGCAATCGTTACTTGGATAATGATATCGTCAGATGTCTTCTTTTGATGAAGTCGACTGTTTTCTGTCTTTGTGAAACCAGTCATGCAATTCGTAAAAGAACAGCAAATTAAATATTTGGACACATGACTAGAATGCCCTGGTATCGACTGCAAACATAGAGCCACACTGAAGAAAAATATAACGAGCACATAGCAAGAGGAAGACAACGCAAAAGATGTAGTGACGGCATCAAGAACATCCTTAAGAAAAAGAATAACATCATAGAAAGCGCATTAGAACAAGCACACACAAGATAACTTCGAAGAAGAATCAATCATGTTGGTAGAGATGCTGAGATACCGTGTCCCTTACTGCTGTTGTACATAGTGCCCGTCTGCCCAGCGTGTTCGTAGCGCGTTGGACTACGGGTGACTATCCATCTGTGTGTGCGGGTTCAATTCCGCGGGATGGCAGAAAAAGACACAGATTCCCCAGATTTACGGTGTTCGTGGCACCGAACCGAAGGGTTACGATGTCCATGGCACTGAGCCGAAGAGCTGAAAAGCTCAAGTGCTTCTGGATCGTAAAAAACACAAAAATACATATCCTCCAGTGTGTTGCTTGGCTTGCAGGGAGCAAAGAATAGTAACACTGTGACCTACAAGGCATGTCGTAAGAGGCGACTCAGGTAGAGACCTAGGGAATCTACCATAGTAAATAAAAAACATCGCATAAATCGGATATGCTGGCCTACTTGCAGGCGCATAACTGGCACAACGTACAATCGCTCTTAGGCGCAGATCACATACAAATCACAAAGAGTGGTTTAACAAGTGCTCGATATAGAGTGGTGGAAGACAAAGAAGAATCAATCAATCACGTTGGTAGAGATGCTGAAATACCACCCTCTTTGGGCACCCTTCAATCATATTATGCAATCCCTCACGTGTCCCTTACTGCTGTTATACATATCCAATTGTGGACTCTCAATACGAATTGTGCGATTTATAATTAATTTTCCTGGCTTCTGGTTGTTCAAATTCATTCTAAATTCACGTGCAATCAGATTGCTCATCTATATCATTCACAATGCCGCTCCACAAACGTCACAAAACACGACCTTGAAATGTTGGAAAGGAACTGGGAGGATAAGGGACAATATTTATTGTGCCCGCTGCGGTTGTCGTTTCCAGAACGGAATGAATGTCAGTTTTAATTCTGCTCCAAGTTTGGACGATGCAAGGTCGAGAAAACCAGGGCGCTTGCAATCGTGTAGTTCAAATACAGTTCTGCACAATATTGGGGAAATGTCCCTCGGGAATGGGATGATTGAATTGGAGAGAGAGAGAGAGAGAGAGGGGGTTACTGGTCGCTGAAAGGGGTAGTTTTCGGCTTTTGGTGGGAATTTTGGACAAAAATAGATGCGTGAATGTGCTCATGTGCGCACTCAATATATATATAATATATATATATATATATTATATATATATATATATACCGTATACTACGGACTATTGCTATAAAAGTGATTCAAACTGAAATAAATAAATATACGTGTTCCTATCTCTTTCTTATACAAGAAAACCTCAGCCGTAGTGCACAAACTCCGCAGCACTGACTAGGGGCTTCGACGTAATTTTGTGACATTTTTTATTGGAAATGTATTTTCATATTTTTATCCTTAAAACAGTTTCCACGGGCAGTGACTTTGCAGCCGAATCTTATAGATTTTTAACTTTCAAGTGTTCCTATGTTTTATCTTTCGTGTCTGATAAAACTCGGAGCTTGATCTCACTTACATTGAGATCAGGGAGGGATATCTGAACAATAATCTCAATCACTGCACGCGGGGAACGAACCGAAAACTTTTGGAGTGAAAGGCGAGCACCTGGGAATTTGTTTCTCTCTCGCGATCACCGATCTACCAGATCTCCCCATAAATTCTATTCATGTGGAAATCTGATTTATGCAGTCTTAACATTTGTGTGTTTATGTCACATCCTTAGCACCATTTGGAGCTCTGGTGCTTATCTTTCGGCGATGTGTCCGGTTTCAGCCAGCTTTTACTCGGTTTGCTCTCCGCTCTGTAGCCATCTAGTGTTTTTTTACGGTGTGGGGTAGCTAGTCCCACGTCCAACCTCCATTATCGCTTCCTACGACATACGTGGCCGGTAACAGTGGTTCTATTCTTTACACTCTAATTTGAGTCCCGGTAACCACTCGGGTGGAAATTGTTTCTGAAACCCTACATCTTCAAAGAAAATGCATTTCTTCTTCTTCTTTCGTTCGCCCGCTATCTTCCTCATCGAACGCTCCATATCGACCACTTGTTAACCACTCTTTGTGATTTGTATGTGATCCGAGTCTAAGAACGATTGTACGTTGTGCCAGTTATGCGCCTGCAAGTAGGCCAGCACATCCGATTTATGCGATGTTTTTATTTACTATGGTAGCTTCCACAGGCCCCTTCCTCAGTAGCCTCTTACGACATGCCTTGTAGGTCGCAGTGTTGCTATTCTTTCTCCCTTGCGGATCCCGGCAACACACGGGTGGTTCTCCCGCTATAAATTTAGGCGACGTAGCCAGGGATTCTGGTATGACCTTTCTGACTGATTTTTGCGTGAATACTTGCTTCCTTTTTATCAGTGTCAAACAATCGTGCTTTCGCCGACTTCAGATGTTGCAAATGCAATAACGAATGTGTTATAACAGCTCTCCACCGATGTACACACATACAAAAAATAGACACACATTAGACAAGACATTAGAATTGTTACCCTGATCGTAAACGTGTTTTCATAATGTGATTACAACGATCTTTGTTTGAATGATGTTCTTTATGTCAACACACGTAAACTAACGATAAAAGTGAGTTCAATGAAACGGTAATACATGCGGGGCTAGGGATTGGAAAAACTTGAAAGAAACACATCAATTAGATCAATGTTGACAGAGTGGACAAATGAATGGGAGACAACAAAACAGTTCAATCATAGCATTTAAACTAGTTTAGGAGAGATAACACATTCAACAATCTTTTGTATAAACATGTGAGAGAGATAGACAGGTGTATATAGTATTACATAAGCAAGGGAAAATACATGATTAAATATGAAAAATTACAACACACGACGTTTCGCCCATAGGTCTTTATCAAGAAAACATACACGAACGTGAAGTACTAAATGAACTTAAATTTAAAGTGATGTCATTTTTCATATCAAAAATTTATATAGACTAGGAATAAGTCAAACAGTTCTCTGCCAGTGTCAACAGGCACAACAGACACAGGAGCATGCCTTGCAAGACTGTCCTCTCCTGGACGAGCTGAGAAGCAACATGTGGCCACACTCAGTCGACCTGAAAAAAACTACGCTTTGGGGAAACCTGACAGACCTGAAGCTGACTGCCCAGTTTGTGGTCCACAGTAAATTAAGCGCATGACCAGAGATCGCTGAAGAAGATATTTAATAATGTATTTTTCCTTGCTTATGTAATACTGTATATACATGTCTTTCTCAAATATGCCCGTTTACCCAGTGTTATCACAGCATCCCCACTGTTTTCTCTAGATCTGATCTAATCTGGTCTGATCACCTCGGATCTGTACATCGCATTTTATAAAGCTTATACTATTGTGCAGGATCATACCGGGACTTGGCTCCCATGACAGCAGTCCTGAAAAACTCTTTGTGCAAGTTGACCGGCGTCAGCAGCAGTCATTCTCAGATAGTCAATGACATCTTGGCATCGTCTTCTAGGTCTTCTTCTCATTCTTCTTCCAGACACCATTCCCCTAAAATTATTTCTCTAGGCACTCATGTCGTTTGATGTGTCCAAAAATGTAATTGTCCTTGACGTATGCTCTTTAATAACCAACTTTCTTTTAAGATCAAGCTGTTGTAGAACAGAAGCATTTGTTCTTTTCTCAAAGTTAAATAGAAATGAAGGTTATATATATATATATATATATATATATATATATATATATATATATATATATATATATATATATATATATATATATATATATATATATTTCAACCTGAGCTCGGGTTTTAATGTAACTGTATATTGACACCCATGTAATATTGAAAGTGTTTAACATCATTTGTAACCTCAGAGCGTTACTGTATGGATTTTCTTAACACCATTACTGAGATACATAATCGTCTCTCTTCTTATCTTCTAATCTCACTCTTATATAACGGCATCGGTTGCTCACACTAAAGGAACAAAATGGACGGAGAAACATCAGGTTGTAAGAGACAAGGAAGTGATCAATCTTTCTGTTGAAATCGATCTTAATCTCTATAGGGACGAGGTACAGTCTTAATCTCTATAGAAGTAGTTCTCAAACTTTTTGAAGTCGTGGCATACTTAGAGTCCTACAAAAAATCGAAGACGTACTATACACAACAATTTAATACATAAGATGCAAAGATATACAGATGTAATTTGTTTTTAAAAAAAAGCTTAAATACTACACACGTGTTTCAGAGTGTGTAAATACGTCACAGAGTTCTAAAAATAGCTACTTTTTGTTCCCTTGTCATCAGCGTGTACAAAATACTACAGTAGCGTCATTAGAAATGTATAACGTGTTAACACGTCTTTAGCCGAACGAGGAGAGATATTAATAGACGAGCAAACACGTCTTTAGAAGTGACAGGAAGAACAACTAAACACGTATTTAGCAGCGAAAAGGTTGAAAAGTCAATTATTACGTCAACAGCTGACACCGCTTCGCTGACTCCTAATCTGGGATTTCTTAGGGCGCACCTTCGGAATGTCACCGGGCACACCCTTTGAGAACCACTGCTCTACAGAGACAAGGTGCAGTCTTTATAACCATAAACTAGAATCATTTTGGTTAATTCAGGTTATATATGTCACACTGAAAACTGAACAAGCCACTAGGAAACCATATAAAAACTTTTGAGATGTGGGTTTACGGTCGAACTGGGCGTATTTAGTGTACAGTGAACAAGCAACTAGGTGTCTAAATTGAATGAAACATTTGAGATGTGAATTTGCTTAAGAATTTGGCGTGATTCATGGATACAAATAGAAAGAAAATATAAGAAAGAAATCATGGATAACTTGGGGATAAAAAATTCTTTGAAACAGGTCAAAAATAGACAAATCAAATATTTTTGACACGAAATTCACTCTGATATTGCTGAAAACCATACTAAAATAAAAGATATTGAGCAGGCAGACACAAGAAAGACAAAATATAAGTTGAAAGGGAACTTTAAGAAATATGTACACTGCATTCACTACCTTTACAACAACAAAATGACAGGAAATATTGGGGATCCAACACAGTCGACATTCGAGGAAATATTAGGGATCCAACACAGTCGACATTCGATGAAATATTGGGGATCCAACACAGTCGACATTCTATGAAATATTGGGGATCCAACTCAGTCGACATTCGAGGAAATATTGGGGATCCAACACAGTCGACATTCGAGAAATATTGGGGATTCAACACAGTCGACATTCTCTGAAATATTGGATTCAACACAGTCGACATTCGAGGAAATATTGGGGATCAAACACATCGACATTCGATGAAATATTGGGGATCAACACAGTCGACATTCGAGGAAATATTGGGGATCAACACAGTCGACATTCGATGAAATATTGGGATCAACACATTCGAGGAAATATTGGGGATCCAACACAGTCGACATTCGATGAAATATTGGGGATCAAACACAGTCGACATTCGAGGAATATTGGGATCCAACACAGTCGACATTCGATGAAATATTGGGGATCCAACACAGTCGACATTCTATGAAATATTGGGGATCAACACAGTCGACATTCGAGAAATATTAGGATCAACACAGTCGACATTCGATGAAATATTGGGATCAACACAGTCGACATTCGATGTGGGTGATTTCACATGACCTTCTTCTTTCGCTCAACATCTCCCACTTGTTAGACAACTCTTTGTGGTCTGTATGTCATTTGCGCCTTAGCGCGTGGGTCTAAAGGGTATAAAGCGAAGGACTGACTTCATTGAACGGGTTCCCTCAATGGCTTCGATCTCTCTGCAGAAATAGAATTTCACCTGCCAACTTTCACCTGTTGCACAAAGACGAACTCCGTAGCTACAGCAACAATTCTACGGATCTCTGAAAAAATGCGCTAGTGTAAAGAACGGAGCGGTCCGGATTCGAAACCTCGACCATCAGAACGCAAGGCGAACAGCGTATATTAAGTTCTATCAATGTCTAAAGTACTTAGAGCCCGAGAAGTACTTGAATTGCAGGTCGACCCAGATTCAATTTGGTACCAGAAAATAAAGGCGATCGGCGTTATGTTCGCTACTTCATCCCTGGTGAGCTGACGGTCAATAAAAATACTGGCCTAACACATTTCCTAAAATATACTTAGAGGTATGAAAAGGGGTCCATTTCTTTGTTTTGGCAACGGCGAGTACAGATTTGTGTGATTTAGATTTTGGGTATGGTGAGCCGATTATTTGTTGAAATTGTAGTATATAGAGATTTGTCCCCAAAGAATCAAAGGCGAACGATTGACTTCATTGCATCAGGTTACCCCATATGACGCCGTACATGTCGACAGAAAAGACACGTCATTTGCCGAGTGTTGCACAAAGCACCAACTCCGTATTTCCGGGAACAATCCTAGGGTTTCGTGCAAAAATTGCACATGTGACTGGGTCCGGGTTCAAACTCACAACCTTCAGAACGACATGCAAATATTTTAACCATATGACTTTGCAATAGAGACCCACCATATAGAGACAAACATCTGTGAACGCCTGTGGAGAATGAATGCATGGAAAAACTATGCAGATTACTTGTATAATTTTTGATTGAAACAACAATGTTTCTGGTTAGTCATATCACTTTATTATTATGTTGTGTTCGGCATCGAATATAGGATATCTTGATGTACATGCAAATAGGCACGCAGTGAGATGTCGATATGACGGGAATTTAATTTGAAGGAGAGAGATGGTGAGGGATAGAGGCAGTGAAGTTTTAAAGGGTTTATTTTAGGGACGGTGATGGTGGCGGGTCTCTCGTAACAGAAACTAGAGAAGACATTAGCTAACATGTGGTTGCCATATTGATTAAATGAATATTTTTGGACAGGGCAGACAAGGGAGAAGATATTGGAAGAATCACATTTCATAGAATGTCAAAGGATGCTGATAATTAAAGGCAGTAGTTAGCCCTTCCTAATTAATAGCGCTAATTGGCTTTTCAGTTTTTAATACATGTTTTTGTAACTTTTAAATGAAGTTAATTTTGTTAGAAGATAGCGCAAGTAAAAGAATATAACATGACGAGATGGAGAGGAAGATAGAAATTGCTGTTTTAACACTCGAACGCCTTTTCAAATCTGCAATTTAACTGAAATGTACCACTGTATATATATATATATATATATATATCCACATACATACACCTCGCTCGTCCCGTTATAAAAACCCGAAGATATAAAAAGACATGAAGGGCTGGAGAAGATTATCATGGAAGGAGGCATACCGGCAAAGAGAAGGAGACGAAGACCACAGAGAAGATGGGTTCAGGATGTAACATGTTTTGAACGTGACGGCTGCAGAGGTGGGACATCTGGACTATGAGAGAGAAATTCCGAAGGACTGTTTGGGGAGGGGAGTTCTGCTCAGGACAAGCTATTTGATGATGATGATGCCCGTTATAGTTACATAGGACCTGCAAGTACTTGCTCCACACCACTCTATCCTTGTCAACTCGTTTAATGTCTTTATTGAAATTGCGTTTGATATTTCTCGCCTATCTCTGTGGTGAAGTTCGTTTCAGGGTTTCGCTAGGGCATCCTTTCCTTCTTGAACCTGCTGCATCTCACTTCAATGCCGGCTTTGTGATTCTGTTTATATTCCTATTCAGAGTATGCCCAACATATCTCCATATTCTCTTTCTTATAACAGTTGTTACTAAAGGTCGATCAGACATTTCTCTGATCTTATCACTTCTGAATTCATCCCATTTTATCTGTACTATTTTTCACAGACATTTATTTTCAATTGCATTCAACATATCTTCTATATCTTTAGTCACTTCCAACTCGCTGTAAGGATTTATAAAATATTAGAATTGAAAAAAATCGTATCAAGTTTTACAACTATATAATTTGGGAGCTCCATTTCTTACTTCATCATCATCATCAGGTGCCATGCCTGCTGGCGTAGGCGATCATGTATCTCCACAAATCTCTGTCTCTGGTGTTTGCTATCATCTCAGATGTTGACGCTCTACCGTGTCATGAAGTCAGGCTATCCAAAATTTGTTCTCTCTGTCGTCTTCTGTTTCATCTAACCCTCGATTTTACCGGTTGTCACAATGTGGTCTAAACCACCATTTCTCATCACATGTCCGAAAAAAATGACCGCCTCTTTCTTATATTGATGACTGCCTCTTTCTTATATTGATGACTGCCTCTTTCTTATATTGATGACTGCCTCTTTCTTATATTGATGATTGCCTCTTTCTTATACTGATGACTGCCTCTTTCTTATATTGATGACTGCCTCTTTCTTATATTGATGATTGCCTCTTTCTTATACTGATGACTGCCTCTTTCTTATATTGATGATTGCCTCTTTCTTATATTGATGACTGCCTCTTTCTTATATTGATGCCCGCCTCTTTCTCTGTGTCTTGACCCCATTCAACACCTCAACACTAGCCATTTTAGTAGTCCACGGGGTTCTCATGATTCCGAAATTTTTCGATCTGTGAGTTTATTGTCCATGATTCGAATCCATATGTCAGTATTGGTTCTATGTATTTCTTACTTAAACTTTTAAAAACTGATGTTGCTTTGACAATTCGTAGCATAATTTTCTTTAGTATCTCTCGTGCAGTCAAAATTGCTACCCAAATTGGTGATCTTCTCTTTTGTCCTTCATGGTATCGTTTCTTAGTTAGTACTGCCTCTTCAATATTTAATTTTACTCTATTCTTGATGTGATCTCAACAGAACTAATAACCCAGTAAAAACGCCTTTCACTTAAATAAGCAGATGAGAAATTGATCGTAAACCACTTTCTCGGACCATGAAATTGCTAACGGATGAGGTGGTGTGAGTAGTCACGCATACATTGGAGGTAATGACATCGTTATACAGCATTGCCGTCTATACAATTTCCTGCAACTAGATCACTTTACTTAAAGGTTCAACATATTGAAAGTGAATCTTCTGTGTGTGTGTGTGTGTGTACACTTTCTTCTTCTTCTTCTTGGTTCATTTACATCTATATTGATCTATTTCCTCTTCTAAAGGTTCAACATATTGAAAGTGAATCTTCTGTGGGGGCGTGTGTGTGCGCGTGCATCCGTCTTCTTCTTCTTCGTTCATTCACATCTATATTGATCTATTTTCTCTTCGTGTCTCGTTTCACACATACGGCTTCCACATGTGATTTCCATAGTTGCCAGTCTTATATAATACTTATATAATTGATATATACCGATATAAAAGTTCGTGTATATACGAACTATACGTTCTATAAATAGCATATTGGATAGTATACCTATAGCAGACAACGTAAGGTGGCGTCTTTGGCTTAGGGGATAGTGACTCTGTCTATTAACCCCGACGTTCTGAGTTCGAATCACGCTGCGGTCAATTTGGTTGCAAATTGTTTCGCGTTGATTTTTACAAAGGACGATGGCACCACCCGTTCAGAAAGCAATGGCAAACTACTGAAGTAATAATGCCTAGAAAAATCACAAACAGCGTTAAAAAGATGGGGTTGATTTGCAAAGTCCTGTAAAGGATATGGAATTAACTTTTAGACAACGTAAACACATAATCTTTTGAATGATAACAAATTATGATGTCATAAAAAGATTGTTGTTAGAATTCAGTAACATTCATGTTGCGGAAAGCGTTAAGATTAAAGAATGGAAACGAAAATTTGACATGAACAAAATATTGAGAGAAATAGCCAACATTATGTTGTCGATGTCAGTGAGGCTTGAAGTATTTATGAAGGGGCACAGAGGGGCTAATGGAAACATGCAAGAAAATGAATGTACGCATTAAGATTGTAAAAAGACTTATAGTCGAAACGTTGTATTTTTGTTAGTTTTATGATTAGATTATTCATTTTGCTTGCTTATGTGATGCCATACATACGTGTCTTTGTTCTAAACGCTAATTTATTAAGTATCACCGGTTTTTCCAGATCTGATGCCTCTGACCATTCAGATGTGCAGGTACATCGCCTAAGATTGGGAATAGAAAGAAGTTTGACGAGTATGTGGATGATACACTTAAGATTATTTGAAACTACCCATGTGTTGCGGGGCCCTCAAGGAAGCAAAGAATAGTAACAGTGCCACCTACATTTCGACTGAGGTAGGGGCCTCGGGAAGCTAACCTAGTTAAATAAAAAAACATTCAGAAACAGGATGTGATGTCCTTACTTGTAGGCGTAGAACTGGCACAACATAAAATCGCTCTTACGCTCAGATCACATACAAATCACACCGAGTGGTTAACGAGTGGTCGTCGATGGAGCGTTCGAAGAAGAAGAAGATTGTTTGAAACATTGTAAGAAGCTTTATAATATCATCATATTGTTTCTACAAGATGGTAAAGGTAATAAACATAAAAAATTCCCTTAGCGTTTTCAGACCTTAGGGTATGAAGTGTCGCCACTTCACATTACTAGACCCTAGTGTGCAGAAGGTAGGAGGATCAATTCCTTTCCTCACATGTGGAACGTCAAGTGGAATTGAACCCACACCCCTCTTGTGTCCGAGTCGATAGACGAACGCTTACGCAATAAACTAATCCGTCCCACTGGTTACGTCATGATTATCTCTCACAACCCAAGCGTACCTGGTTCAAACTCGGCGGCGGGTAAGTTGGGAAGCAAATTAGTTCTCTTGGATTTTTACGAACGATAAAACGACCTCACCGTTCAGAAATCAATGGCAAACTACTGAACGTATAAGTGGTGCCTAGAAAATCGACGACTCGTTTACTGTTGTTGATGGCCCAGGTCCTGTAAAGGATATGCCACGATTTTCATTTCATTCATGATTATCTACTGCTTCTTATCCTTCTCTTCGATTACTATAGTACTATCATCATGTGCCATGCCGGCTTGCATAGACGATCACAAATTTCCACAAAGGTCTGTTCTTTGTACTGACTATCAGTTCGGATATCGACACTTGTCCGCGCCATGACGCCAGGACGTTCAGAATTTTTCCCTTTGGCATCCTTTGTCTCGTCTTCCATTGAGTGTAGCTTACTTTCTGGTTACATGCCCGTAAACAATGTTGACTTCCTCTTTCTTATATTGATAATACGTTTTCTCTGTACCATATATTACAAGTGTCTTGTTTTGTAAAGTCAAGCAGACCAGCCAACTAATAATATATGGGCAACACATTATTTGTCGTTGTATGTAAGGAGGTTAGACTTGTGAGTTATTGAGTAAAGATTAGTACAACAGACGCCCGAATGGTTACCGGAGCCCAAATTTGGAGTGTAAAGAATAGAACCACTGTTACCTGGCACGGATGTCGTAAGAGGCGAATAAGGAGGTTTGGATGAAATCGGATGCACGTGTCCTAAACTTGTAGAAGTCTATGCGTTTAGGGCCTACCAAACCAATATACAACGTATACACATTCTTGGTAAAGATTAAACATATCACAAAGAGTGATTAAAATTGGTCGTAAAGAACGAATGCAAAGAAGAAGAAGGAAAGTACAGCAGTTAACACAACATTAACTCATTCCATACAATTAATCACTCTAGTGGCATACAAATATGCGCCGATCACACCACCAGCCACTATATTGGTTTAAAAAAAAACATATATCCCTTTTTTCACTTTGTACTAAACTTTCTATATTATGGGTCTCTGTGGCTAAGTGGTTACGCCCTTGCCTTGGTCTCGAAGATCGTGAGTTCGAATCCGAACCGTGCCGGGCTGTTCACGGGTGCATTTTTTCCAGAGACCCATAGGATTGTTGCCGGAGCTACTGTGCTGTGTGCAATACTCTCTGCAGATAGCGTGACATTTCTGTAGATAACGAACTAGGAACCGAGACATATGGGGTAAATGAAGTCCAATCCTTCAGTTTGAGATATTTGAGACCTTCTATGTTGTTACCGCAGCTATAACTAATCTAACAAATACATGTATAAATAATGTACTTCTTCTTCTTCATCTTTCAAATCCCAACGGAGCGCAGGTCTTCAATAATCTTCTTCCAGTTCTTCCTATCTCTTGCCATCCCTTCCAATTCTTTCCATGTTTTACCTATCTTTTTAATGTCAACCTCGAGCTCTCTTCTCCAGGTATGCCTATGCCTTCCCCTACTCTTCTTTCCATCGGGTTCCAAAACAGTGCCTGTCTTGCAATGCTTCCGGTCGATCTTCTCAATGTGTGTCCTATCCATCGCCAACGTCTCTTCCTTAGCTCTTTCTCCACTGGTATCTGCTTAGTTCTTTCTCTGAGTTCTTCGTTCGTAATCTTATTATACCATCTCAGTCCCTCTATATGAAGGCCTGTAATTTTCTGGTGGTTTTTTGTTGTTGTCTTCCATGTTTCCGAGCCATAGAACAGCACTGACTTCACATTTGAATAAAAGATTCGATAATATATATTAATCTGATAACTACTGCAAATATTGTAAGCACAAATAAACCATTTTGTGATAGTGTCATAAAACAATTGTGGTCAGAACTCGGAAAGTTTCATTTTATGGGAAACGTTATATAAAAATATTGGAGCTAAGAGCCGGACAAGTATTAGAGAGCCCCAGTTAAGCAATAGCCAGTTTATGTTTATGAAGGGTAAGAGCTGCACGTGCGTAATAATTACATAGAGACAGATCTGCGAACAAACAATCGGACATGATCAGAGTAAGAATCTTTTATTTATGGACCAAGAGAAGGCATTCGATAGAGTAATCTGTTGATAATTTATTCTGGTTCTGTTAAGGTTCTTCCCACACTGTCTTTTATTGCATTTAGTTTTGGTTTAAACGTTATGGTCATTGATTTTATTTCTTTGAAAATTTCTTGCTCTCTACCTGTTTTCTGGTGTTCTTCTAACATTGCACAACAATTTTTTAGGTGTTGCTTTTTGTCTATTCTTATGTTATTTTTAAAAATTTCTTTTGTTATATTTTTGTAGACTATCCTATTTTCTTCCTTTGCTATTTCATGTGCCTTTTTCTCTTTTCTCTGCTATACTAACTGGTGTATCATTTGCAATCCACTCATTCTTTCTATATTTTCTTTGTGTTACAATATCTTTGACGACGACAATATGATATCCATAGCAGCTGGTGTCATCTCTTCTTAGATTGTCATCAGTATTTTAAATTTGTTCTTCTCTTCTTTATTTTCCTCTGGAATATTTTTAGTGTCAAAACGTACTGGTTTTAATTTTCTATCTAATTTTCTAAGCTGAAATCTATGAAATTAGATGCATTAAATAGCTGAAACTCACAAAGAAGTCAAATTCGATTTTCATACATTTCTTATAATGTCATTACTACTTATCCCAGTGATACAGTAATTAAACCAGGCGTTTGTCATGTCTCATTTGTTCTGATGTATTTTCGATCTTTCTCGCTTTTTTATTCTCATACCATCCACACTTACTGACATCAGTTGAGCTAGAGCTTTTGTTGTTTATAACCAGTTTGAGATGTCAGCGTAACATTCTGGTAGTCAGTTTTATTTCAACGCTAAACGGATAGAGTTCAGATCCTGGTACAGGTGATTCACCCACCAGTCACTCTACTGGACATGGGCACCTCGACATTGTTGTTTTTCTTCTTCGAACGTTCCATATCGACCATTTGTTAACCATTATTTATGATTTGTATGTGATTCGAGCCTAAGAGCGGTTGTACGTTCTGCCAGCTATGCGCCTACAAATAGGCCAGCACATTCGATTTATGCGACGCTTTTTATTTACTAGGTAGCTTCCTAGGCGCCCTACCTCAGTCGCCTCTTACGACATGCCTTGCAGGTGGCAGTGTCACTATTCTTTGATCCCATTCCAAGCCCCGGCACCACACGGGCGCGTGTTGTTATACATAAGTTGGTATGAGTCGGATCGGACAGTCTCTCTATGACCACTTAGATCCGATACCATGTTACAGTATATCTCTAGATGTGGTACTTTCAAGTGAGGTTTTTTTTTCCTGTTTGTAAAATCTTACATTTACTCTCTCTCACGCTTTTTCTCTCTCACGCTCTCTCTATCACGCTCTCTCTCTCTCTCTCTCTCTCTCTCTCTCTCTCTCTCACGCTCACGCTATCTCTATCTAGCCTGTGACCACCGTACCGCTTAAGGGAACAACAAATACACACCATTCTTCTCTATTCTTGGCCGTCCTCTATATTGTGTTTCAGCTGTGATTCATTTCTTTCAGTTCTTGTTCTACTGTTCTCCATGTCGTTTAGGGTCTTCCACGCTTTGGATACCTCTCTGATGTCCACCTCAGTGAAATTTCGTGGCAGAGTTATTTACACAATTTATAACTACAATAAAAAGAGATCAAATACTATAGAGCCAAGACCAAGAAAAAGATTGATAGACGATATCAAGACCACACTAAATAAACACGGATATAACACAACAAGGGCGACTCATCTGGCCATGTGACGCAAATTAATGCTCCACCCTACGCTTAACGGTAAGAGTGTACAACCAATTCCATCATCCACTGGGGGAAAAGACAATAGTAATTATAGTCTGTCCATTAATTCGTGAGCACGTTTGAAATTGATTTTCTCGAAAACTACCTGTTGGATCTCAGTGATTTTTGCAAGCAGCCTTAGAATATCCATGACGCTAGAGAAATATTTTTTCCAAGAAAATTTGATGTAGTTTGAAATATTTCTTCTTCAGGTTATATTAAAATCAACCTCACCGGATTGTACACAATAGTAACAGATTTACGGTACACAGACGCGTTGTTCTAAAAATACATTATGGTAACATTGAAATATCGTGAGTTTCACGAATTCCCGTGCACCTAACCCAGTCGACTTTGAAAGCGGAAAGCATATGACGTTATAATTGGGATACCGTTTTATAGTTATAGGCGTATCTCGCTATTTGTATGAAGCTATTGTATCATATTTGTTGGCTTATCAAAACTGACATTGATATCACATTCATAATGAGTCTGAAGTGCACATTTATAACAATGCAGAAGGTTACAGTTTTACTATACCAACACTTCCGTAGGGAATCTAAGAGAGGTCATCTATATTGCGATATTCATAACCCTGAGAAACGATCGCAACTGGCGCTTGGTCTGAATAGAGAATCCTTTTCCCGATGGATTAAACAGGACACAAAGTACACTAATGTCAAGCAAGGAAGGAAAAGAACAATTGACGACTTTGACATAGATGTCATAAGACGGAGCTCTTGAAAATGTTTGCGACAAATCAACTTGTTACTCTCAGGAAACTGAAATTAAAACTGCAATCAGATTGCAGCATAGACATTTCTAAAAGTACTCTATGGAAAATTGTAGAGCCGCCGGCTTCACCTTCAGAAAAACTATAGGCGGCAGGAATATTATTTGTGAAAAGCCACATTTAATTGCTGCCCGAAGTAAATACCTGAAGCAGATCCGTGAGCGGCGGAGGCAAGGCTATGATATTGTATATTTGGACGAATCCTGGGTCAATGCTCACCACACCAATGCTAAAGAATGGCAATCAGTAGACGGTGAACAGAAAAGAAAATACCAAGCAGCAAAGGCCAGCGTATTATACTAACACATGCAGGAAGTAGTGAAGAAGGTCTTGTCCATGACGCTGGACTTATTTTCCAATCAAAAGTACCGACGGTAGGGACTACCACACAGAAATGAATGGACATATTTTCAGGCACTGGATGGAGAAAGATCTACTTCCAATTCTAAACAGACCATGATGCTTGGTAATGGATAATGCATCCTATCACAACGCAGTATCAGCGGAAGACAAAGTACCAACTGCATCAAATACAAAAGATCAAATTAGGACTTGGCTTGCTAAGGAAAATGTCAGCTTCGATGATACATATTTGAAACCCGAGTTGTTGCACCTGGTGAGGATGACAAATAAGACAAAGGTGTTTCATATTGACAAAATCATTGCGGAATACGGCCACACGTCTTTGCGACTACCTCCATATCATGCTCACCTCAATCCGATAGAGCTTGTCTGGGCTAAAGTAAAAGGGCAAGTTGCCGAACAGAACAGGACGTTTAAAATGTGTGATGTTGAAGTTCTGACACATGAGTCCCTCTCAATGATAGACATGCAGTTCTGGAAGAAGTGTGTTGAACATGTGCTCCGAGAGGAAGACGAGTACTGGCACCGAGATGGATTACAATTTGTCCAGCCAGTAACAATTATCAACCTCATGGAATCGTCAGATTCGGGATGATACAAATCATATTTTGATTACAGACTGAGAAATAGCAACGTATACATTTCCATATCCAAATGCGTCTACCATCATACAATTTGTGTGAAGTTAAGACACCCTGGGGTCTAATGGTGACCGAAGGGAGGACTAACTGTTGCATATTGTATCCAAGTTCACGATTGCACATAAAGGGCAACACACTTAATTAATTACTTGACCTATCAAGTTAATATGGAGATACACCTATGAATAGAATTGACATGGACAAATTCTAGGGATACTGTAAAATCTAAAATTTGAGCCCCGTATTTGCAATTGTCATAAAAGATCAAAGGAATTCGCCGATGTGCAAAATCCGTAGCATCTATGGACTACTGGTTAGCTTTATTTTAGTGTCATGGATATTCTAAGGCTGCATGCAAAAAATCATTGAGATCCAACAGGTAGTTTTTGAGAAAATCAATTTCAAACGTGCTCACGAATTAATGGACAGACTATAACTCCCGTCTGTACAAACTCGTGTCTTGTTGGATAAGGTGCATACTTTTGCCGAAATATGGACGTGCCTGTCCTATATGCTTTAGAGGTCCTACGAGTACGCAACGTACTCACGTTCTCGGTGTAAAACCACAGAGATCACAAAGAGTGGTTAACTTAGTTGATAATAAGGAACGCTAACATAAAATAAACACTTTCATTTATCTTGCAGCTGTTGGATAAAAGCGATCGAGCACTTATGGCGACGCCCTGAGTACATAGGCGTGAATTATATAAATTTTACCTGAAGCCATCGCTTAGATAAGCAATCGGCGAGATGCGGCAAGGTTAACATCGTTCAGCCCTTCTTCTTTTTCTTCGCTTTAGTATAGGATTTTTAAGCCGAAGGATTGACTTCATTGCACCGGGTTTTACTACATATGGCTTAGTCCCTCTCCGCAGAAATGGTACGCCATCCGTCGAGAGCATTGCACAAAGCACCAACTGCATAGCTCTTGCAACAATCTTAGTGGTCTCTGGAAAAATATTTACTCGTGAACAGAACGGCGCGGTCCGGATTCGAACCCACGACCTTTTGAACGCAAGGCACAGCTTTAACCGCTTAGCCACAGAACAAACAGAAACAGCAACCTTTATATGACATTGGCTCATCAAACTGCAAGAGCTCACGTTCTGTTGGATCATTGAAGAAGAAAAAATAAGAGAGGTGCGAGCTCCACTTTTTTTTCCCATATTGCATTTCGAAGCAAAATGAGTGTAGCCGGCTTCAGGCTCGTTCGCCTCTCTCTCTCTCTCTCTCTCTCTCTCTCTCTCTCTCTCTCTATGTTCCTCTCCCCCTCTCCTCCTTACCTCTCCCATTTGTTAATTGGAAAAAATACAAAACAACACCAGTGCCTCGCGAATGTCTGGAATGAAAGAGATATTCCTTGGGTCAAGGACACTAACACTTGAAGCCTCGTGTGAAATATTTTGTCCGTCCTGGGACAAACTCTGAACACGACTAATCCCCATCTAGTTGGCCGGAAGGGATCAAGATAGAATCAGTTGGATTATGACAAAGATGATTGAGCAGGCACCACAAAATAGTGTATAGACGTCAACTTGTCTAGATAGCTTTGTTATTTTGGAGGATAGTTGTCAATTTCTCATTTCATTCGTGGTTGTTAGTTTTTGTTGTTATTTACATGGTATTTGTGGTTTTTTTTTTTGAGTCTATGAAATTAATGTCTACACATGTGTCCGCATGTGTCTCTCTCGCTCTGTCACTATGTCGACTCCCCAAGGCTATGTCGACTCCCCAAGGCTATGTCAGCTCCCCAAGGCTATGTCGACTCCCCAAAACACAAGTGTATGTCGACTCCCCAAAATACAATGTCGAATTCCCAACACGTTTCGACTCAGGACCCAAGTCTATATCGACTCCACTAGATTGTGTCGACTACCAAAGACACACGCCTATGTAGACTCTCCAAAGACACATGTCGATGTAGACTCCCTAAGACACAAATCTATATCGACTCCCCAATACTATGTAGACTTCCCAATACTGTATCTACTCACGACACAGGTCTGTGTCTACTCGTCAACTCCCAAGACTATGTAGACTCCCTCAAAACTCAAGTCTATATCGACTCTACAAGATTGAAATTAACGTATACACATTATCCGCATATCTCTCTCGCTCTCTCTCACTACACAAAAAAGGAGTCTAGACACAAAGACATGGCTTAATTGTACCAGGTTTTCCCATGTGACTCGAGACACTCGTCCCAGATATTGCACACCACCTCCCGAGAGTATTGCACAAAGCAATCCGTAGCTCCAGCAATAATGATATGAAAATTGTGGCATATCATTTACAGGGCGAGCAATCAACCACAGTAATCGAGTCGTTGATTTTCTAGACACCATTTGTACGTTCAGTAGTTTGCCATTGCTTTCTGAACTGAATAATCAAATATAAAAAAACTGCACTCGTGAACCGAACAACACGGTCCAAATTTAATCCCACGACCGACAGAACGCAAGGCCAACTACTTCACCACAAAGAACCCCGCTCTGTGTGCGTGTGCAGTGTACTTGTCAAATAAAGCCTTTCTTCTACACACCGTTTCGTTCCTGTAGTCACCATATTTGCTATTCGGTCATCATCATCGTCATCAGGTGCCGTGCCGACTGGCGTAGGCGATAATGCATCTCCACATGTTTGCTATCATCTCAGATGTTGACGCTCTTCCGTGTCATGAAGTCAGGCTGTCTAATATTTTCTTTCTGTCTTCATCTTCTTCGAACGTTCCATATCGACCACATGTTAAACCACACTTAGTGATCTGAGTCTAAGAGCGATTGTACATTGTGCTAGTTATGCGCCTACAAGTAGGCCAGCACATCCGATTTCTGCGACGCTTTTGATTTACTAGGGTAGCTTCCCTAGGCCCCTACCTCTGTCGCCTCTTACGACATACCTTGTAAGTCGCAGTTGGTACTCTTTGCTTCCCTTGCGGGCCCCGGCACCACACAAGCGAGCTGGGTGCAACGTGCCATAGGCCAGTTAAGCATGATTGCCACCGACACCGGACACCTTAGACAGGACAGGGAGACATCTGTAGTTGCTGTCGTGGGAGTGACGTGCCGACAGACAGGCTAGATGATGATGATAATATAAAGAAGAAATGAGGTTATATAGAAGAGTCGAGCGGTTGTCATAGAAGAAAGAAAACGACAAATAAATATGTATTGCAACAGCTAGGGAGTGAAAAGAAAACTATATTCACAGAAATAGAATATTGGAAGACTGGCCCAGTCTGAGCAGCGTGAGAATGGAAATCTGGCCCAACAGAAACACCCTTCAAAACAAACTATGGGGGACCATTGAAGACCTCAAGTGCACCGCCCTGTTTATGACACATACCGGAGTTGTCGAATAGCAGAAGTTGATCACAGAAGAAGAAGACAAATACGACATTTTGGTGACATTAAAGACATGAAATATTGTTGAAGACTATAGTAGAAAAGACAGTTGTGGGCAAGAGGAAGACAGATATAATTAGGTGGAAAAAGTATCAAGAGGTGAACAAACGTGCAGTTAGAGTGTACCACCAGAGCAAGGAACAGATTAAAGATATGACACACTGTTGAAGACTACAGTGGAAGAAGAAAACAAAGATATAATTAGGAGTAAAAAGTGTATCAAAAGGTGGACAAGCTGCCATTCAGAATGTACTATCAGAGCAAGGAACAGACTTTGCTGGAAATGCATTGTACACTCAACCTTCGATTTGAAGATGATGCTCGATGTTGATGATGATAACTTTACGAAACTTTCTTTGTCTTATGTACACATTTGGTTTCCTCATACAACTTACTTGCACAAAGAAACCATCTCTCTCTCTCTCTCTCTCTCTCTCTCTGATTTCCTACTGTGCTCATTTATTGATACAACTGCATTTCAAACTCATTTATATCTACTCAATTATTTAGTCTTTAATTGGTATCTAGCTTTACTACAGTCTTCCTATCTCTTTTGCTCACCCATCTCTCTGTGTCTATCTCTCTCTCGTGTCTCTTCTCTCTCAGATGTACGAAGAGGAGGAGATAATTATAGACAAGTATTTCCCATCCGACTGCATTTAAAGCTTCTCAGACACAAGAACTATGAAATATTGATGACTCCGTCACAGATTATGATTTGCATGCTGATTTTACTATAGAGTAAACAGGGTATGAAAAATGGGGTATAGAGAAATGTATAGAGTTGTTAGTTCAAACCAACGTTTCCCAAAGTTGGGTGTTCAGGCGATAAGTCGTGTCTTAAAGAAGAATTAATAATAAATATTTTAAAATAAATAACTTTTGATTGAATAATCATTAATTTGAATTCTTCCATTAATTCATCATTATGTCCGTCTTACGCGACCCATTTTCTATCAATTTCTATTCTTCAACATATAATCATTTTGAAATTGACCTTTGTATTTAGAATATATATATCAATTTTCTATGTCAAAGAGAAAACAGAGCATGTACATATTGGGAGGTGGGCGTTGGCACACTGTTATAATTTGGAGGGCGTTAAAAAGTTTATGTCGTGCAAAGTGGGCGGAGGGCCGAAAAAGTTTGGAAATCTATGGTCTAAACACACTGAAATACATGATTGGGAGAAGATTGGAGCAATTATGACATGTCCGATGAAGATGATCTTCAAACGAACAATGAACAAAGTAGTTAGTGTCTTAGGAAATACGCAGTTATAATTTCATTTTTTTTCTCGATCCAGAAGCACTTGAGCTTTCAACTCTTCGACTCGGTGTCATGGACATCGTAACCCTTCTGTTCAGTGTCACAAACACCGTAAATCAGGAGAACCTATGGCTTTTCTACCATCCCGCGGAATTGAACCGCACTTACAGAGGGCTTGTCACACGTCGTCCAACGAGCTACGAACACGCTGGGCAGGCGGGCTATAATTTCATAAAAGGACAGTCATAAAGAAGAACTGTTTATTTCTACTGTTAGATTATGTTCCAACTACATAACTGAGGTTGTAGTATCCACAACAAGTTTCATACATGATTAATGACACCAACTTTGTGACTAGCACCATGTTGTAGATGGATGCAAGGTGTTAATGGGTGCAAGGTGTCAGAGACAAGTTGAGTATGACTGCGGCAGGAGCCGGACACCTCACCTCACACAGATCATGAAGGCTATTATCGTGGGAACCAAGTTCTGACATAGACAATCTAGATGATGATGATGATGAAACGTTCAAAGCTATCATAAGAAGATGAAGAAACTACTGGACTTTATTTAGCACTTTATATCTTTGTCTAAGTGAGCGTCTGTAGCTCAAGCGGTAGTGAGCTCGATCACAGACCCAAGCCTACCTGGTTCAAACCCCACGGTGGGCAAGTTTGGAAACAAATTTGTTTCCATGGGATGGATTTTTACAAAAGGTAAAAATAGACCTCATCGTTCAGGAAGCAATGGCAAACTACTGAACGTATAAGTGGTGCTTAGAAAATCAACGACTCGTTTACTGTGGTTGATGGCTACGTCCTGGGATATGCCACGATTTTCGATTTCGATCTTTGTCTATACTGACCGTCGTTCAAACCATTTCCTATTAGTACTAATATGAACGTGGGGCGGATTAGCGTAAGCGTTCGCATATCGACTTGGCAATAGGGTTCAATTCAACGATCGAGGTTTCACACATGTGGAAATGAATTGGACCTCCTTCCTTCTGCACACTAGGGTCTCGAAATGTTAACTAACGAACACTTCATACAATAAGGTCTGAAAAGTCATGGGGACGTTTACGTCAACGTACTAATTTGAACATACATCCACAGATAAATTACACATGTGTGAAAATTACACACATTATCCAGTGTAGAAATCGTAACACATTGTAATCATCAAGGTGCGTATCCTTTATAGGACGTTGCTCTCTTTGCAGCGCATCTGAAATTCACTCTGTCTCTTGCCAGTTCAGCCACTTCGCCGATAGTCATGTTCATGGTTTCTTTAATATCTTGTAGCCATCTTCGTCTTGGTCTGCCTCTGCGTCCTGTGACCCTGCCCTCTAATATTGTTCTTTCCAGGCCATCGTGATGCTTGGTGTGACCAAAGTATCTAATTTTTCTGTATAGTATGTTGTTTATCAGCTAATTCTCTTTAACATTTAGTTCTTTCAGGACATCAGTGTTCTTTTTTTTTCTGTCCATGGTATTCGTATTATCTTTCTGTAGCATTTAGTTTCAAAAGACTGAATTTTCGTTCTTGTTTTTCGTGTAGTAGTACATGATTCACAACCATAAGTAGCCACTGGAAAAATACATGTTCCCAATATTTTTAATTTTAATATTTTGCTGGTGCTTTGCCACATGTTCTTCATTGTGTTTAACTTCTTAATTGCTATTGCCAATCTTCTTGAGATCTCTTTGGAGCAGTCACCGTTATTGTTAATTATTGAGCCCAGGTATTCGTAGCTCTCTACACATTGGAGTTCTTCATTGTTTACTTGGATGTTAGGTGAGCCGTTTATCTTTTGTCAGTTGACATTATTTTTTTTTTGGGTGTGTATTCAAATATAGATGTTGGTCTTCACTATGTTTCTTGGTCGTCATGATTAGGTTTTCCAAACCCTCTTTGCTGGTGGATAATAATACTGTATCGTCTGCGTATCTAAGCTCTGGTATGGATTTGCCGCCTATATTGAAAGGCTCTTAATTCACATAGTTTTCATTGTATGCGTGTTTTATAGTCGATTAACACCGCTTTAGGTTCATTCATGTCTTTAAACTACAAACGAATTTTTCTTTGATATATTTTTACCTGCTGGGGATACAAACGACACATATAGCAATGTCTTTATTTCGTCCCCTACGAATTCATGCGTATTCTTTTCGTCTAATATGACACATCTGACTGTGTGATATTTGCGTGAAGTATGCTTTCCTTATCACAAGTTGCCATATCCATTCAGGCGAGCATTATTCTGACTTCAGGGGTATGTGTAATTTAGATGCCCAAGTAAAGGATAAAAGATCAATAAGTAATTTTAGTATTACCTGATTCTGCAAGTAATATTTGTGTGTAGTATGTGTGATTAAAGCATCTTTCAAAATAGAACAAGCCTTTCTTTTCTATTTATTATATCAGGGAGTGTTAACTTTAATAAACAATAAACACTCCCTGAGAATCCGACGTTTTTGTAAATACTTTTTGTTTGTATTTTAGAAGTTTAAAACCGAAACAGTTATTTTTAATCTTAGATTATTGTTTGTTTAGTATGTAGGGATTAAATCATCTTTAAGCCGAGGGTCGCACTTTCATCCTAAAATCGAGTCCTTTTTGGCTATATCAGGACGTGTAGACCAAATAAAAATTAATTCCTTATGGTAATCCAATTTGATAATTCAACTTATCCCTTTCATTCCTTAATTTTGTAAATTTTTTATTTTACTTTCCGCAGAATGTATAATGCAATGTATACTGAATTATCTAGTATACTGACTTTGCGTCAAGTTAAAATATATCGCAAGCCAGTACACCGACTCCGCAGAGTAAAGGAGTTAAGAACACGTTTTGTTTTTGGTTACATATCAGAGTGTGTTGACCAGCACATCGACATTAACTTCGTGTGGAGAAACAGTCGTCGTCGTCTATAGCTTAAGCGGTTGTGAGCTCGATCACAACCCAAGCTTACCTGGTTCAAACACCGCGGCAGCTTATTTGGAAGCAAATTTGTTCCCCTGGATTTTTATGAACGGTACAAATAGACATTACTGTTCAGTAAGCAGTAGCAAACTACTGAACGTATAAATGGTGCCTAAAAAATCAACGACACGTTTACTGTATTTGATGACCTGTAAATGATATTAAACGAATTTAATGACCGTGTAGAAACAAGGAAGTATTATGTAAGATATAGTCTGTTCTGTTGGTTGTGGTTAAGGGAATTTATTTACTGGGACTTCATTTACTGGGGCAGTTGTTGTATCTGACTCTCAGTCGATGCTTCACAAGATCCAGAAGGGCAGGTTTCGGTATGAGTGGATGTCGTCTATAGAAGTTTCTAACCTCCAGCGGCTTACGTGGATATACTGTCCTGGGCATGCGGGTGTTTACGGTAATGAGAGAGCGGACAGGCTTGCATCAACAGCATCGATTGTTGGGGAGATGAAGATGGATAAGGGGATATTCTTCGGTCTCTTCGAGACTCTCTGTTGGATGAGGACACTAATATCGATGTTGAATCGATCAAGCGATTTAAGCAGTTTGGAGTTACCCGTTGTTCAAGTCGAACTGGATGCCTGAGAGGCAGAGTGAGAGGTGTGTTTAATCAGCGAGCCACGGGAACCATCAGTATGCATACTCTTCGATATCTGTTGGGGAGACTGAGCACCTATGGGTCTGCCCGGAGTGCAATGACGTCAGTTTAGTAACCAATAATCAATAACCAATAAGGGAATTTAACGTATCACAAAACAGTTCATGTATGGCGAGAGTGAAAGGTGCAGACGTTCAGCTGGTGGACAGAAAAACGCTTTATAGATACGACGTGCTGGGGGGTGTCCATAGCGCAAGATCGCCAAATGTGGCACTGTAACAACACAAGAGGAACCAGCATAGCTGAGAATCATCGTGCCTTTGAGACACAGAGAAAACGAGCTGCGCGAAAAGACAGAACACACACCACCCACATGTCTAACCTTGATCATGTATGCCCCACCTGTGGTAAGGGACTGTGTTCTAGGATTGGACTCTACAATCACCTCCGCACACGCCAGAGAGGTGCAGCAGCAGACGTCTGAGGCTGCTGTCATCGTCGCTTGCAATGGACGGCTATTATTATTAAGGGAATTTAAGCAGAGATACACCTCTTAAAGAGTTTTTTGTCCGATCCAGAAGTACTTGAGCTTTTCAGCTCTTCGGCTCGGTGCCATAGACATCGTAACCCTTCGATTCGGTGCAACGAACACCGTAAATCTGGGGAATATGTGGCTTTTTCTGCCATCCCGCGGAATTGAACCCGCACACACAGAGGGATAGTCTCCTGTAGTCCAACGCGCTACGAACACGCTGGGTAGACGGGCTTAAAGGGTTTTAAATACACCTCTTTCAACCTAAGAACAAGTCTTTGTTTGTTATTTCAGGGTGTGTAATCCAACAAACATATAAAGATAAGAATAAAACATCCTTATGTAGCATCCCCATTAGATAAAAACCATTATATAGGCGCACGCATACACGCTCTCACACAGTCAGTGCCTCACATTCCACTTTATAGTTAGGACACACTGTGCACACAACAGACTCTTGTCGTTACAAGACCCGCCCGAGATTTAACACATTCAACTCCCTATCTCAGGCTTTTTTTTTAAAAACTGTGTCGCTGAGATATTGAAAGGCCGTTAGTGTAAACAGGCTGCCCATCGCTGTTCTGGCCTGGCTGTTGCTTTGTTTGTTGTAGAAGGAAATCTGAAGCCTCTTTGTATTTAGGCGTGCAGTTTTCAGCGACTTTAAACCGGAATCTTTTTTTGGTTATACCATCAGGACGTTGTCTGTTGCTGGGAACGTTCTTTGACATGTCGGTGAACAGCAAATGTAATTAAACTGGGTTTTTACAATTTGTATTTTGTTGAGGAACGATAAAAGAAGAGAAAGTTGCAGAAAATAGTTATGGCGAAAATGAAATCTACATTATCGACCGTGTGTTTCCGGGGCTCACAAGGAGAGCAAAGAATAGTACCACTGTGGACTACAAGGCATGTCGTAAGAGGTGAATAATGTAGGACCTAGGAAGCTACCTAGTAACTAAAAGCATCGCAGAAATCGGATGTGCTGGCCTACGTCTAGGCGCATAACTGACACAACATACAATCACTCTTAGGCTCATATCACATACAGATGACAAAGAGTGGTTTACCAAGTGGTCGATATGGAGCGTTCGAGGAAGAAGTAGTCTACAGTATCAGCTGTAATTCTGTGCCTGTGGTAGTCGTCCAAAATGACGTCTACAAATAAGTCTGTGTCGATAAATAAGCATAGCTTATTACAGTATCAGCTGTAATTCTGTGCCTGTGGTAGTCAAGTCCAAAATGACGTCTACAAATAAGTCTGTGTCGATAAATAAGCATAGCATTGTTTTGAGAAAGATGATAATGTATGACTTTCTCCTAATTGTTCTCGGCTCGAAATATTTCATACAGTTGTCCACTGAAGTGCAGTGGGAATTCCCTATGATATATCCCATACAGTTGTCCGCTGAAGTGCAGTGGGAATTTCCCGTGATATATACCACACATTTGTATGCCGAAGTGTAGTGGGAATTCCCAATTGCAATTTAAGATACGATAAATCAACCGTCTCCTTGAATTATAACGTGCTCAGAATAAGACATGAAAATAAACACAACAAAAACTGAGACAATGAGTATATGAAGGAAACATAGTAAATTAAACGCTTATATCAACTTTTGAAATGTCTTTGCCTTTGGACCATTTAAATCAAAGGTATTAGAATCAAACAAGCACACTAATTCAAATACTTTGGAAGCATGTTTACAGAAAATGAAAGATTCGACATAGAAATATAATCTAGAGTCCAGTTCTAGAGGAAATGCTGCCTGTCACTAGCCTGACTACTCTGATATCCCAACATCTCCCTGCCAGCTAAGCAACAAATGATCACATGGCATCTTCATTTCTTTTATATGCTACCGGTGCCTAGCACGGAGAATGAATATAACACAGGCATGGGCAATAATCATATAGAAAATGCGGTCTCTCAGTGAAGTCATCAAAAACACGATAAGAAACATGTTAATAAATATCAGCAGCAAAGAGAAGGTTAGACCAAAAACCGTGCTTGAATTACATCGAAAAAAAATTAATAAAATGGTTTGACCATCTGGTAAGAATGCAGCCAGACCAGACTGTTTATGAAGTCTTCTACAGTAGAACATCAGGGTGAAAGATGAGAGAAAGAACAAGGAAAAGATTGATAGATGAAGTGTCAGAATCATGCCAAAAGACATCACCCATGCCATCCGAGAAGCGAAAGACAAAAAACAGAAGACTACGACACTGGGATATAGCCCGGTAGCAGGGGGACAGCAGCATAACAAAGAAGAGAAAGAATGATGACACCAGGTATTTGATAGAAAACTGTCGACAAGCTCTTCATAGTGATCAGGAAACACAACTGTTCTTCTTTGCATCACCTTCACTTTCACAATTTTTTAGAATAACTATAAAATCAGCAATATTCATTTCTACATCTAAAGTCGTTATCATAGCTACATCCAGAACAAGACAAAAGTCCTTATCACTACTCCACCACACTTATCAGAACACAATAGTCAACACACAGTTCGCTCTTTGACTAGTCCCATACCACACCAAGATAATAGGCCATTACGATCTGATATAACCAAAAAAAGACATCCGTCATAGGTTGAAAGAAACGTGACTGGGCCACATAGAGGCTTAATTCACAACATAATAAACAAATAACAAAGCACATTTTCAAATAAAGATCAATATCGTGAGTCCTTCATTTCAGACAGTTTAAGAATCATTGCCAACGTTATCTCTAGTTTATCAGCCGTTCCTGCTCTTGGTATGCATGCACCCTTCGTTTAAGACATTGTAAAAATCACTGCATATGATATCTAAAGTATGTATATCTTCATTTCCTATTATTGGTCTATGCCAGCGCTGTCGAACGCGGTGTCAGCGGGCCTTGTCATACATTTATAAAACTCTATTTATTTTCTGCTGGTTTTTATTTTTTATTTTTGTGGTTTTTTTTCCCGATCCAGAAGCTCTTTGGCTCGGTGCCATGGACATCGTAACCCTTCGGTTCGGTGCAACGAACACCGTAAATCTGGGTAATCTGTGGCTTTTTCTGCCATCCCGCGGAATTGAACCCGCACACACAGAGGGATAGTCACCCGTAGTCCAACGCGCTACGAACACGCTGGGCAGACGGGCATTCTGCCGATTTAAAAGTTAATCATATTTCTCAAGAAAACACAATTTTCCTGTTTTTCGTATCACTTTCTTGAACACTTTCTTCCTACTTTTGCAATCTTGTTTTCTTTTGTAACCATTTTACTGTCCCGTTGCTTTTTAACTGGAGAAAGCTTCTTAACTGTATAAACATCCACTCTTGTTTTTATTAGTATTAGTATTAGTAGAACAATTAGTACTGTAATCATCACATGGCTCCCTCACTTCCACAAACATCAGTCAGATGCACCCTAATATATAACAACTTTGGACAGCTCTGGTCTATGCCCTTTCTTGTAAGACAGCTTAAGATTCACTTCTTATGTTATCTATAGTCTCTACATCAGCAGTTCTTGCTGTCAATATTTGCCCTTCATGATTTCACTTGAGAGAGTTGAATAATCACTAACTTTTGTTATCTAACATATGTACATCACTAGCTATTGCTATTGTTGATACGTGCCAAAAGTTATTACTATATTTATAGGAAAGAGTAACAGAGAGTAAATATAGTGGACAAACAAAAACAGTTTCAATATTGCAGTATTTGTATGTTTAAAACCCAGAATTCACCTTTCTGGAAACTCCTCGACCCTGACATACATTTTTTTAAATTTCTAATTATAAGATTTATTCTTATTTGACTTGTTCATGTTCGCTCCTTGTGGATCATAGGACCTCAATAGTTATTCGTTGCTTTTCCCGGTCTCTTCTTGTTTTTTTTAATGGCTTCCCAGGGTAATCCAGCATGCTTCAGTTCCTCAAGAATACTCTGTCCTCCATGTCTGTTTAGGATGTCCTCTTTTCATTTTCCTTACGGGTTATACACAAGTGCTTGTCGAGTTATCTATTGTCTATTCACTTTGTGATATTCAAGGTATGTGAAGAGGTCTGGCATGTTCCCTCGAGTGCGCCTCGTATAAAGTGTTGTCTATCGCTTCTGATATCTCTGAGATCCAAAGTTTGCGTGGCCACCGTTAACATTGAAACAATTGTATATAAATAGTGCTCGTTGTAGTGTAATCGTCTTACGTGAACGATTTGGTTTGTTATTTTTTAATATGTTCTATCATGGTCATTATTCCTACCCCAGAAAGCCCCCTGTGAGTGCTGTTCAATTTCGCGGGCTGGCAGAAAAGCCACATGTTCTCCAGATTTACGGTGTTCGTGGCACCGAATCGAAGGGTTTTACGATGTCCATGGCACCGAGACGAAGAGGAAGAGCTCAAGTGCTTCTGAGTCGGGAGGGAAATACAATTCCTACCGAGACTCTAATAGTCTTTAAAAATATCTTTTCTCTCCTTGTTGCTCCGTTATTGTCTCCTGCAGGCATTTCATTTCTGTTGTATTTATATATATATATATATATATATATATATATATATATATATATATATATATATATATATATATATATATATATATATATATATATATATATATTGATTTGCTGTAAGTGTCCAATATAGTTGCTGATATATGTAGAATAACTTAACAGAATGTTGGCAGAGTTATTGATGATTTTAATTGTTTGAAACAAGCACTACATCCTTTCTTTTTAAAAATCGATTTCTATTTCTTCTTTTTCTTCGAACGTCTCATATCGACCATTTTCTAAACCACTCTTTGTGATTTGTATGTGATCTGAACCTTAAGAACGATGTAACTTGAAAAAAAAAAAATTAAACAATTACAAATCACAGTTAATATGAAATACGAATGAATGTAACCAAATCTGAGTTCCATACTAATGAACACCACCCGTTACACTTTCCATTTTGGATATGAAGTAATCTAGAATAAATATAGACACGAAAATAAAATGTTCAAACAAATATCAAGAGGAAATAATATTTCAACATAAAAAACACCACAAACAAGAGAAAACAACAAACATAAAAAAATAAGAGTTATAACTCCTGGCTGAAATAATGTCTCACTACTGAGTACTCATGTATTCTAAACATGTTCTAATGTTTACACAGAACTCTCACACAAATATTCAGACATATCGGCTAACATGTAATTCTATATGTATTAGAATTTGAAATACGTTTGATACTATTTGTGTACCTCGTGCATCAATAAAATGTGTCTAGCGACAGTCACACAATTTGAATACAATAAACACAAACTACAGTTCTTGAAATAGAAATCGATTTTTAAAACAAAGGGTGTCGTCCTTGTTTCAAACAATTAAAATCATCAATATAACTCTGCCAACATTTTGTGCATCTACTTGGTGACATGCACGTACTAATATATTACTGAGTTAGTTCCGTGATTTTACTTCTATGTGCATTGTAGAAATATATACTTTTGTTTTTTATTTCACTTATAGATGAGAATATAGAGAGCTTTATTGTTGTTGTAAGAACCAGGGAAGCAACCAATATGGTCAATAAATAGACAATGTACAAGTATTAGGAGTTTCTGAACAAACAAATTACCGAATTCAGGGTTCGAACACAGCCAACTGTAAACAACTAGGCCTAACAACTGACGGAAAAACCCCTGACCTAGATCAGATCAGGGGGCTGGAATTTATAGATGTTTGATAGAAAACTGTACGATTTTTTGTAATTTTACTCAATTCTGTGAGTCTATGGTTACTTATTGGTGAAAAATATTCATAATATTGATATTCCTTATTGTTAAACTTAACTTGTTGCATAATATAACTTCGATTTAGCATTTTGTGTTGATTTTAAAATGAATTCGTCTATATACAACAATACTGGAATGCGAGGTCACGTGGTGTAGTTGTCAGATTTCCCATAATTCTTACCTGAGTTGGCAAGGCCATAAGTTTATAGTTGGCTCTGGTTCGATCCACTTACCCTTATTTCTGACGGCACCCATTGTATAGCCTAACAATACGAGCATTTTTACAAACACAACCAGCGAACCATTTTTATTTTTTTTAAATGGCTTTACTAAGGAGTGTCTTTCACAAACGCTGTGTTTTTGCTAGACACGGAATAATCAGGAAAGGTTAGATCAAACAGCGCTTGCACAAACACATGCTATAAGCTTATTGTGCTGTATATCTGAGACGAGACAATATCATACATACACACATGTATACACATATAACAAACATGCACACATCATTCATTTCACTTATAGACTACAGTGGTAGATTGTAAGTTCAGTGATTACCCCTTCTATGTACATAGTGCCCGTCTGCCCAGCGTGTTCGTAGCGCGTTGGACTACGGTTGACTATCCCTCTGTGTGCGGGTTCAATTCCGCGAGATGGCAGAAAAAGTCACAGATTCCCCAGATTTACGGTGTTTGTGGCACCGAACCGAAGGGTTACGATGTCCATGGCACCGAGCTGAAAAGCTCAAGTGCTTCTGGATCGGGGGAAAAAATGTGCATAGTAGGAATATGTATTTTTGCTTTTGATTTCACCCATTGACTAACCACATCGGTAGACTGTAGTTTGTGGTATACATGAAATAATATAGTACTTCTTGGCAGCTATTTATTTGCAGCTAAATACGTTACTAAAACGGGCATAATTATGTACGGACTAAAGTTACTTACTTTTCACATGCTATATACTTAGTGTATTGACTTTAAATCAAGTAGTAGTAGCGTGCCCCATCATAGCCCACATCAAAGTGTCTCTAGCAAGATCTCCCGTCTCCTCCATCGTTAGTTTCAAGGGTTCTTTGATGTTCTGCTGCCACCTTCGTATTGGTAGTCCCTTGCTTCGCACGCCAGGAACTGTGCCTTCCATTTCCGTTCTCTCCAAACAACTGTGACTTTATAGTAAAAAGCAAAAATAAGTAAAGGAACCCTTTCATACCTCGTGGTATATAGGTCAATACAGTGTTAGGCCTGTATTTTCATTGACCGTCGGCACACAATGGGTGATGTGGTAGCATCACGCCGGCCGCCTTTACTTTCCCAGAGCATGTCTGGTACCCAGTTTAGGCTGGGTCGACCTGACAGCCGTCGTGGTCAGGAAAAATTCCACGCGCATTGCGGGAGCTGAACCCAGACCACCAGCCTTGCGAAGCGAGTTCACTAACAACTACGCTATAGCGGCTCTCTGTGACTTTATAACGTGGCCAAATTGTTTCATCTTTCCGAACATGAATATTTCATCTTTAGAAACATGATGTTGTTTATGAGCCAATGCTCCTCGATATGCAGGTAACTATTGAATTCTCTGAAAGGAGTTAATTCGTATTTTTCATGTTTGTTAGCCTGCATGCTCTGATATAACCAAAACAAGGTTGGTCCTTAGGTTGCCTCTGCTTAAAGAGGCTTTAATCCCGTACATAACAAATAACAATAGACAGGTCTTGTAGGATATCTTTGTGTTTTTTTTAAACTGAATATCAAGCAAAATATGTTATATAAGTAAAGTTAAGTAAAGGGATCTGTTTTCATACCATGGGCGTATATTGGCAAATACGGTGTTAAGTACGTCTTTTTCGTTGAGCATCAGCACACGATGGCTGATGTGGTTAAGCTCAGCGCACGATGACTGATGTGGTTAAGCTCAGCACACGATGGCTGATGTGGTTGACCTCACGCTGGCCACCTTTACTTCCCAGTGCTTTTCTGGTACCCAATGAAGCTAGGTCAACATGAGAGTCATTGTGTGCTGTAAAGAAAAATTCCACTGAAACTGTGGTTCATAGTTCATAAGTATGGTTCCAACTTCACTGCAACGGGTCACCCCATAATTGCTCCGTTCCTGTGCCAATGAAAATCACACGAAATGCTAACAACTGTGAAATGTTTCCTGTGTAAACTAATTCCAGAATGAAACAGCCGAATACCACCACAAAAAGCAACCTGCACCGCATAAAATGCATATGGCCGTTGTTAATGTAGCAACACACAACTGTTCATCACTTGAATTGCAATTCTTGTCGAAGGGAACATCAATCATGACAAAATCCAGCTTTCTGCATTCGCAATATAACTGCATATGGCAGATTGAGCATGTTCGTCATAACCGCTGTCCGCCATTTTCTGAATACACACAACAAACGCACGGTTGACACAGCTAAAAGCATTCCATGTAACAGTCATAGCTCACAGTGTTGCTCAAGCACTAACTCAGTAGCTCGGCAAACGAAACCGGAAAATACCAGACCAAACATGGCGAAAATGCACTTGCAAAGTCGTGTTCAGAATCAAACAGTTCTGACTCTGAATGGCCATCCCGCATTCCGCCATTGCTGGCCAGATTTTTTTCCACTGAAACTGTGGACTTGAGCGTAACAAGCGAACGCACTAACTATTCTATCAGGTAAATAAGGAGTTTAAGAACGGCACGGAAAGCACTGGAGTAAATGAATATGGTAGACAGACAGTAAACAAGTATTGTTAAATGCCCTTTCATGTGCTACAGCTTAAGATTAATTGATTATGTTATCTGTAATACTTCAGCAGTTCTTGCTGTCAATATTTGTTTCCCCTTCAAAGTTGAATAATCACTAACTTTTGTTATCTAACATATGTACAGCACTAGTTATTGTTATTGTTGCCACGTGCCATTGGTTATTACTATATTGGTAAGAAAGAATAAATATAGCGAACAAACAAACAGAGCCTCCGGAAAAAAACACATTTTATCATTCACAGGATTGGAACCACCAACCTTTATTATTTTACGGCATCCATTACCTAGCCCCGCATACTAGCAATTTTCAGAGCACGATCGCCCGAGCGGCTACGGGGTCCAAATTTGGATGTAAAGAATAGAACCACTGTTACCTGCTACGCATGTCGTAAGAGACGACTAAGAAGGTGTGACTGAAATCGGATGAACGTGTCATAAACGTATATAAGTCTATGTGTTTAGGATCTACCAAACCAATGCGCAACGTATACACGTTCTTGGCAAAGATCAAACATATCACAAAGTTATTAAAATTGGTGGTAAAGAACGAACGCAAAGGAGAAGAAAAAGAACACAATCAACTCGCTCTCCAAAAACTATTCCATCGCGTCTCTCAGATATTATCTACTTGAGTATATTGACTGAATATTAGAAAGTTCTTCTGAAATTAATACTAATAACAACCGATATTAGTGTTCTATTTTATGTACATTCTGTAGTAATTATGATCACAGTTTATTTTATAGTGTCCCACCATATATCTTTCATACTGGTTTAAAAAAAAAATGTCCCGTAGTTTTTTCAGACTTTATGTTATGAAGTGCCTGTCAGTAAGTTAAATGTGCAGGAGGTAGGAAGACCAATTTTGTCCCCTTCACGTGTAGAACGTCGAATGTGGGATGGAACCCACATCCCTCATGTGTTCGAGTCGATAAATGAACGCTTATGCCATACGCTAATCCAGCGTTTCCCAAAGTGGGCAGTTTCCCCAGTGGACGCTGAAGCGTTCTAGGGGGGGGGGGGGGCGATAGTGGGTTCAGAAGAATTTGGGGGATGTTCAGGCGATTAGGGTCGGTGGCTCCTTAAAGAAGAAATTAATAATAAATATTTTAAATAAATTATCTTCGTACTTTTACAATTGAATAATCATTTAAAATTTGAATTCTGCATTTAAATTTATCTTATGACCGTCTTACACGATCCATTTTTTCATCAATTTTCTATTTCATGTACATAATCTTTTGAAAATTCACCATGTATGACAGAAATATATATCAATTTTCTATGTCAAAGATATCATATATGTCATATATGGGGAGGACTTTAGCAAACTGTTATAATGGGGGGGGCGTTACACAATTTATGTCGTGGAAAGTAGGCGGTGGGTCGAAAAAGTTTGGGAATCTATGCGCTAATCCGTCCCACTTCATACTGTTTGTTACTAACTACTAATAGCAACTTCTATTTATCCATAAGGCATCTTGATATACTTCTTCTTCATCCTTCGCCCCTAGGGAGGCATAGGTCCACAACCAAGACCTTTCAAGCCTACCTATCCAAGGTGATCTTTACCAGATCTCTCCACTATCTCCCCATTTTCTTGCCATGAATCCCTCCTTGCTGGGTAATTCTTCTCGGGTGGCAAGCTATAAATTTCCTGGTTGTGGTTTCTGTAGCTATCTAGTGAATTTTACAGGATGGGGTAGTTAGCCCCAGCCAACCTCCTTAGTCGCCTCTTACGACATGCGTGGCAAGTAACAGTGGTTCTCTCTCTACACCTCTAATTTGGGCCCCGGCAACCACTCGGGCGATCTTGATATACACAACAGTAGTATAGTAGTATTTCACATGACATGCTGTGACTAACCAGAGCCAACTATAAACTTATGGACCTTCGGACTCGATACCGGACAAGAATTATGAAAATCAGACCCCAACTACACCATGTGACCTCGCATTCCAGTATTAGTGTATATAGACGAATTCATTTTAAACCAATAAATAACCATAGACTCACAGAATTGAGTAAGCTTGCAAAAAGCTTGCAGTGTTCTATCAAACATCTATATTTTCCGGCCCCCTTTTCTGATTTAGGTCAGTGAACCCCCAGCCAGTTGTCTGGCCTAGTTATCTAGAGTTGGCTGTGGACTAACACACGGTTGTCGGAATTATTTTACTCATGAAAGTAACCTGAAGTTCATAAACTAGACTAGCTATTCCGGAGACCTCAACCTGAACCCAAAAATACAAAAGCTAGAGTTATGTTTAAGGGTCAATATTTTTCACTAGTGAGCATCTGTAGCTTAAGCGGTAGTAAGCTCGATCACAAACCAAGCATACCTGGTTCAAACTTCACGGCAGGCAGTTTGGAAGCAAATTTCTTGCTGTGGAATTTTTACGAAAGGTAAAATAGACCTCACCGTTCAGAAAGCAATGGCAAACTACAGAATGTGTAAGTGGTGCCTTAAAAAAATCAAGGACTCGTTTACTGTGATTGATGGCAACGTCCGGTGAAGAATAGGCCACGATTTTCATACATTTTTCACTACACGCACACGTTGTTAGCGTCAATTGCCCAACCAAGCGAAACTGGAAATCTTTTGATAGTCTTATTTTATAGCTCCTTAAATAAGACATTGATGGTTACCGTCGCCGGTAAGACTATTGTTGCTTTGTTGTTCGCACAGTCAGATTGGAGGATCAACTGAAACTCTGAGCCTTGAATTGCAATTAAGTTGTTTCATGTTCAGAGTTTTTATAATGATATCTGGCCATTAGAAAAGTGAAATTAGTGTTATTCTCAGTTTAAAGTTATATTTCTGATTCTCATGGTCACTGGTTACCGCTAACATTTCGGAATGTTCTATCTTCCGAGTGCTGTAAATCATTCTCTTACAGTTTCATCTTTTTTTTAACCCCAAATTGGCACAAGGGAGGGAGGATGGCGCCTCCCGCCCCATTCAAATAACGCCACTGATCAGTAGTATTTTTTGGATGGTGCACATGCGATAGATGAAGTAAAGGAGTTTCAGTTTTTATGTGATACGAGTTCCAGTTTTTAGGTAATACGAGTTTCAGTTTTTATGTGATACGAGTTTCAATCTTTATGTGATACGAGTTCCAGTCTTTATGTGATACGAGTTCCAGTCTTTATGTGATACGAGTTCCAGTCTTTATGTGATACGAGTTTCAATCTTTATGTGATACGTCTAAATGGTCTAAAGACGAAGCATTTCATTACATCTGGTTTTCCCACTTGTGGCTCGGCGCCTCTCCACAGAAATGTTACTCCACCTGCCAATAGTATTGCACAAATCACGAACTCAGACAGTAATCTTAGGAGTCTGCGAGGAAAAAAAGCACAATTGAACAGAACGGTGCGATCCAGATTCAACCCCACGATCTCCGAAAAGTAATGCAGGCGTCAGCCACTTAAACCCCGATAATACATGTTATTTTCGAGTCATCTGCATAAATATCCAAATAGACAAAAATGTACCAAAAGACTTAATATTGTTACCCACATGTTTGTCACAAGATACCAAAAATTAATAATATTTTTACCCACATGTTTGTCACAAGATACCAAAAATTAATAATATTTTTACCCACATGTTTGTCACAAGATATCAAAAATGAATAATATTTTTACCCAAATATTTCTCACAAAATACCAAAACAAAAATATTCTTACACATATGTTTGTCACAAGATATCAAAAATGAATAATATTTTTACCCAAATGTTTGCCACAAGATACCAAAAAGTAATAATATTTTTACCCAAATGTTTGCCAAGAGATATCAAAAACGTTACATTGTTACCCAAATGTTTGCCACGAGACTGCAAAAAATTATTCTTTGCCCTTTATTTCTTGTTGAAAAATGTTTTCCTTGCAAAAATCTGTGTTTTTCTTATAAAATTATGTCAATTTTCTACGTTCTACTTTCATATAAATTCCAATACACTTGCAAATGGTAAAAATGTAACACACCATCCAAGAAAACATATTAGGAATTGATTTTTGTAAAGGTTGA
This sequence comes from Arion vulgaris, assembly GCA_020796225.1. NCBI lineage: Eukaryota > Metazoa > Mollusca > Gastropoda > Stylommatophora > Arionidae > Arion > Arion vulgaris. Next base: position 28,166,752 of record CM036757.1, on the reverse strand, counting down.
AACACTATTCAAAAGGTTCTTTGCAAGTTTAAAAAATAGCTCAGACTTCCTGCTCAATTCAATTCAACGAATGCGTATCCAGGCGGAAAATCGACTGGACCGCAACTTAAAACCCGACACTAATGTCTAGCAATTAAATTGGCTTCTCTGAAAGTTTTTTTTGTTCAGTTAAAGATGATTGTTTCCCTCTTACAAGTAGATACTTAGTCTTCAGTGTAAGCGCAGCGCAGCTACATTTATTGAAAGCACGTTTTTAAGTTTATCAATATATTTGTTTGGGAATAATATTTTTCTTACGTCTTACGACCACCGCATCCATACATTGCTCCATACCAGTCCGCAGGCAGATTTGTCAGTAGTTTAACTAGGCTCGTTCTGGTGAAGAATGCAACAACTATATGTGATGTATACAATATTAGAGCTGCATGTGTCATATTGTGCTTTATATTCGGTTTAAAAGATTGACTTCATTGCATCGGGTTTCTCCATATGGTTCCGTCTCTGTCGGATTCGGTATCAACGTTGTGTTGCACGTGTGATATTGTACTATATACGTTTTATCAACGCTGCCCATATGGTTCCGTTCTGTCGATTCGTATCAACGTGTGGATTGTACTCTACTATCGTCTGTTGGATATTGTACTCTATGGATTGTTATCAACGTTGTGTACTTGCATATGTTGTTATCAACGTTGTTTTGACGTGATATTGTAATATATACGTTGCTATCAACGTTGCATGTGTTATATCCATTGCTATATCCATTGTTATCATTGTTGTTTTTCATGTGTGATATTGTACTATATACGTTATCAACGTTACATGTGTGATAGTATTGCTAATATTCGTTGCTATCAAGCAGTTGTGACATGTGATATGTATACTACTATATTTGTTATCTACGCTTAAATAAATAAGAAGTGATGTATAGTAATTCGTTGCTACAACTATGTGCAATATCTAAATGCTCGAAATAAAAAAGATAGTAAAACTGCTTGGCGTAAACTAGTGCAGTCTAAACAAATTATTTCTGCCCTAAATAAAAGAACCTTTGAATTTAACTTTACACATGACCACAGAGTGAGTTATCTGTGTGTAGTGGAATTATAGATTACCTACTAATCGATATGAGAGGATTTTTTATATGATGATGATAGCCTATTCCACAGTTTCCCCCTCCAAAATGTGCTTAACTAAATCAAATTGAGTTGGGTAGTTGCCAGAAACATGCCAACCTTGGACTTAATATGCCATCACGTGATGTTGTCACGACATGACAAATTAAAGGAATGATATATTTCTTCTGTTATACGTTCAAGCTGTTAAGTATTATTTCGTTCAATTTGATGTCAGGAGTAAATTAAGAAGTCAATTAAGAATGTTATCTAGGTTCTGGGCAGACCAATTCTCTCATTTCTAGGCTGACCAATTCTCTCATTTCTGGGATTACAATTCCTCATTTCTGGATTACAATCTCTCATTTCTGGTAACCCCTGGCTGACCAATTCTCTCATTTCTGGGATTACATTCTTCATTTCTGGATACCAATCTCTCATTTCTGGATTACCAATTCTCTCATTTCTGGGATTACCAATTCTCTCATTTCTGGGATTACCAATTCTCTCATTTCTGGGATTACCATTTCTCTAGGCTTCGGTCTACTTAATTCTCTAAGTTATGGGCTGCTTGATTTTCTAGTTTCTGAACTGCCTAATTCTCTAGTTTCTGTGACTCCCATTTCTCTAGTTTCAATGCTGCCCAATTCTCTAGTTTCTGTGACTCCCAATTCTCTAGTTTCAATGCTGCCCAATTCTCTAGTTTCTGTGCTCCAATTCTCTGGTTCGCTGCCAATTCTCTAGTTTCTGTGACTCCCAATTCTCTAGTTTCAATGCTGCCCAATTCTCTAGTTTCTGTAGCCATCTCGGTTCTGGCTGCCTAATTCTCTAGTTTCTGTGACTCCCAACTCTAGTTTCTGTGCTGCTCAATTTTTAGTTTCTGTGCTGCCAATTCTCTAGTTTCTGTGACTCCCAATTCTCTAGTTTCTGTGCTGCTCAATTCTCTAGTTTCTGCGACTCCCAATTATCTAGTTTCAATGCTGCTCAATTTTCTAGTTATGTTCCGTCCAATCCTATAGTTTTTGTGTTGCCCAATTCTTTAGTTTATGGTCTGAGATCTTAATCACAAGAAGTTTGAATCAGGCTTGACATAATAAGCTAAACACATGTAATCCAGGGACCAGATCATGTCCATCAAAGTATTTACTAAAGCCCATATAAAATACTATAGGAGACTATCAACTGACATGGGATACCTAGGATAGAAAAACTACATAACGGCAGCAATGGGGATCACTTGTGTATGTCTGATGTGTCAACTACGACACGAGAAGACTATAGGTAGATCAGACACTCTTCATGTAACATATCTCTTGTAGAACTTCTCTCCGGTACACATCGCATTAAATACTCTTGATCATTAACCAATTCTCCCGCCTTCGCCATCTTTATGTTTTAAGTGTCTTTAATGTTCTGTTGCCACCATCGTCTTGGTCATAACCTTCATCTTTCTCGTCACGTTTTTCGTTCTTCTTTTCTGTAATCATGTTTTGCCTCACAGCGTTAGGATAAGAAGAGACTTCTAGAACGGGCGTTTGTGTGCACTTCACAAATAGTATTTTTCACTGCCTCTTTTATTTCAGTGGTCCACTTTTTGCTCTGAGGACCTTTTGCGTGGAGGACCTTTCGCTTTGTAACCACTGTCTCGAAGTACATTGCTCTTCAAGAAGCATTATCTGTTAGTAATCTGCGTGATTGAAGTAATCTGCGTGATTGATCGATTGATGTGCTTATGTGTCTGAGCAATTTCATTTGTTGTTTCTTGGTGAAGTTCAGTACCGATGTTGTCTCTCCTCCTGTCCCCCTCCCCTTCGCTCCCCACCCAACTCTCCCTGATGTCTTCATTTATAAACTGGTCTCTTCTTGATAGTTCCAGCATTCTGCGTAGACATTTCATAACTCATTATATTTTTGTCATAATTTTTCATTATAATTCTCTATAAAACCACTGTTAGATGCTTTGGCCACATCAAGCGTCAATATTGGACAGCAGGATCCCAGGACGCAGAGCAAGAAGAAGATGGCTATAAGATATTAAAGAAACCATGAATAAGATCATCGGCGATGTGGGTGAACTGGCTAGAGACAGAGTGAATTTCAGATACGCCGCAAAGAGAGCAACGTCCTATAAAGGATACGCACCTTGATGAAGATAAATCACTGTAACAATTAATGTGTCCACAATATTTCATTAAGTTAGTTCATGACATACTTAATGTATCTTCTTCTTTGTCAGCACACTGTTACCGGGTTGTTAACCCAGTGTCGTGGTTTTATGTATTTGTCTTGTGCTTCTCTGGTGACTTGTGTGATGGTTTTCTTAGTCTCCTGGCAGAATTCAACTACGTTATCTATCCACCTTTTCCTCGTCTTCCTCTCGTCTTCCTTCCTGATATTCTGTTGTGGAAAGCTTCATAGGCAGTTTGGTCTGTTCGCATTCATACTAAGTGGCCAAACCACTTCATTCTCTGTTTCGCTATATAATTCAAGCAAAGTCTTGTACCAACCCTTTCTCTGATGCTGGTATTCGTTACTCTGTTGATTCTTTGTTGCTGGTATTGTTACTTGTCGATTCTTGTGTTGCTGGTATTCGTTACTCTGTCGATTACTCTGTTGTTGGTGACTTTGCGGAGACATCTCATTTCGCATGTTGATATTTTGTGTGTGTGTTTTTATTCCTTGTCCATGTTTGGCATTTATATTTGGCACTTAATGTATAGTTATCATAGTGTGTTCTCAGTTCAGTTCAGCTATCGACAAGTTTTCTTTGTTTGGTGCCCGGTCCTGGAAAAATACAGCATCAACACATCAGTCATGTCATGTGCGATTTTTAAGTTTTGTGATTAGGAAGGCGTAAAACATGTCTCTCAAACATGACACTACAATCCGAAGTGAAACACACACACGTACAAGCACACTCACGCGCGCACGCACGCATATCCCCGACACAAACTATGTGATGGATATTACTAACTGCCTAGAACAGAACCTGCCTTTTTTTTAAAATTGTCTTGAAATATATTCTCTAAGGGACGGATTAGCTTAATGCATAAGCGTTCGTTTATCGACTCGGACACGAGAGGGTTGTGGTTCAATCTCAACCCGACGTTCCAGACGTGAGTAAAGAAATTGGCCCATCTAGAAATTGTACACTAGGGTCTAGAAATGTGAAGTGACTTCATACCCTAGGGTCTGAAAAGACACGGAACTTGTATTTATTTTAATATGTCTCTTGTATAAACTTCCCATGTCTTTTGTAGCTCACACACAGAGAGGTCTGTGTAGTTTTCTTTACAATTCTGTTCCACTAGGTTAGTGAGCGTGCCTCAGTATATCATATTCATGGCAGTCTTGAAGTATGTGTTGTACATTCAGATGTGCATGTTCACATATACACATGGTTGAATTGTCAGTCTTGAATGTGGTATATGTGTAGCTGTGGAGTCGATTGAGTTCTGTTCTGAGGCACAGAATGACACCTTGTTCTAGTCTGTTCATATTTTTGTCAGTAGTACTGCGTCAATATTGGTGGCTTTCTTCCAGAAGAGATCAGGTTGTTATACTTCGTTGCAGAACAGTTTTTAAAAAAAGTAGAGGAACCCTTTTTTAATAGCTAATACAGTGTTAGGTCCGTATTTTTCATTGACCGTTGGCACACGGTGGGTGATGGGGTCATCATAACGCCGATCGTTTTTACTTCCCAGTGCTTTCTATAGTAACCCAAATGAGACTGAGTCGACCTGAGACCCGTTACGATCGGAAAAATATTCCACGTCCACTGTGGATTTGAACCGGGAACACGCACCTAAGAATCGAGTTCACTAACAACTACGTTACTGCGGCTCTCTAAATACTGAATTCCATCATGCTATTTAGACTATCTTTATTTTAAAAAAAGACGTCAGGTAGTTTATCTTGTTTATTCCCACTTTAGTGACATCCTTACAGAAGAGGATGGGATTTTACTTAACAAGTTGCTTAACTGGAACACACGGTCTCGCAGCTGTAGACTGGTGGTAATCTTCTCTCTGTCTGAAATAACATTTCATTGTTGATGCTTTGCCGATACGCAGAGACGAGTACGTGTTAATGTTGAGAGAGTTGATTGCTGCAACGACGGTAGGAATATAAATACCAAGATTTATTGTTTGTGTTTTGTCGTGTATACTTATCTTCACGGGCTCATTATAGTTAGTTTATTCAATCACCTGCATTCTCATCAAGACGTTATTTATTTTTTCTTTATGTTTATATAGTCTTTTTATTACACTTCACTACAATATAATCGTATCTCTAGAATTTATGTAATCTAAACAAGATTCTTTCTTGGGTTGAAAACGCGTGTCTCGATTGAAATAGGACGAATTCAGTAGTGATGAAATCAGAGAAATGTCTGTTCAACCACTATAGTGCGTTCCAAAATTCGTGATCATCGTTACCAACCGATATAAAATCATCCCTTTGACATAAATTCTTGATTTTTACATTTTTATGTTGGTAACAGTGACGACCTTCCAAAAGTATTTTTGCCCACTCAAACCTTTAGTTCTGTTAGATTTTTATTATATGTTATTAATATAATTACAGCGATGTTGATTAGGTATACTTGTCGAAGTTTTACAGTACAACTGTCAAGTTTGTCAATAACTAAGCATTTCCGTGTTCCACATGCAATTCAGTGCAAGTCACAATCAGAATTCCGTGGAATTAATCAGTTCACAATGTTTCCTACCGACTGTCATTGGCGTATATACGCAACATTTACTTTCATTTATAGAAGTGGAAGGTATCATTTGTTCACTGTGTCACATTTCTTGTTATAATATGTAATAGGGATACGCCTTTGATAACCCAATCATTCGCCACCATTTTGTGTATTCTGTAAATTCTAAACTTTGATGGTCATTTTGTTGTGCTTATGCAAAATTATATAACAAAAACGTTTTTGCATCAACTAAGCTACCTACCAATTAGTTAAACATGAATTCGTAAGTGGTGAGATATATAAGACTACATGCAAAAATTACTTTTATCCATCAGGTAGATTTCGTACAAATTAAACCTTAGTGTGATCTCAAATTTTGGAACGAACTATAATAACAACTATTATAAGAGGGAGAAGATGGAGATATGTTGAGTATACTCTGAAAAGAAATGATAAAAGAATAAGAAAACAGACATTGAAGTGGGAGGTAAAGGGTTCAAGAGGAAAGGGCGCCCTAGGAAACCGGAAACGAATTTTGCTGAGAGAGCCGACAGAAATCGGACTCAATTCAATTGAAGAGAGATTTAACCAGTTACCCAGGACAGAGCAGTATGGAGAAATTACTTGCATACCATATGTAACGTATAACAGTAAGAGAGGAATATATGCATATAAAACAAAGTAGCTTAATTGGATTCTACCGAAGGAGTGTATTTTTCTTGTTTGTATGGCTAGCACGCCGTGATATATCTAAAACAAGACTGGTTCTTTGGCTGAAAGCGTTTACATCGACTGAATGAAACTGTAATCTTCTCTGATAATCATAATACTAATAGCCGTTTGTTGCAAGCGATGATGACAACAGTCTCGGACTTGTATTGCTGCACCACTCTGGTGTGTGTGTGGAGGTGACGGTAAAGTTCAATCCTATCTTCTTCGACCGCTCCATATCGATCACTTGTTAAACCTCTCTTTGTGATTTGTTTGTGATCTGAGCCTAATATCGATTGTACGTTGTGCCAGTTATGCACCAACAAGAAGGCAGCAGATCCGATTTCTGCGACGCTTTTATTTACTAGTCTCTCTAGGCCTCTATCCCCGGTACCTCTTACGACATGTCTTGTAGGTCGCAGTGTTACTACTATTTACTCCTCGTACGTGCCCCTACAACACACAGGCGAAGTCCAATCCATATTCTCTACAATATAACATAAACGATCAGAACAGAAGTCACATAAGAAGTTGTAGAATATAAAACACAAACAACATATGTTGGAAGCTTTTGGAAATACTTTTTGTGAAAGGCAGTTTTATTGATGTTAGATTTATTGATGTTCTTGTGATGATGTTCTTGTTACACGCATACCATTTACATGCAGGTATAGACGAGTAGTACAATAATAAACAAGCATACACGCATAAGTAATAACTCTGAGAGATACAACTGCTGATTCTGGCAAACATTCTGTACGTACTACATGTAAACAATATAGGTAAATGAATACTTTTATCTCATAGATGGTTAGACAATATTAGTTGGATATAAACTTTTGATATGAAGATTTAGTTCACTGTGAAACGTACGTTTTCTTCAGCGATCTGGTCATGCGTTTAGTTTACTGTGGACCACAAACTGGGCAGTCAGCTTCAGGTCTGTTAAGTTTCCCCAAAGCTTAATTGTTAGGTCGACTGGGTGTGCTTCTCATGTTGCTTCTCAGCTCACACAGGAGAGGACAGTCTTGCATGGCATGGTGTCTGTTATGCTTGCTGACACTGACAGAGAGCTGTTTGACTTATTACTACTCTATATAAGTATTTATAGAGTCTGCAGTGTCCGGTATGTAGACGAAATATAATGACCTGGTCTGCTCTGCTTAGGTCTTTGAGGAAGTGTTTTTCAAGAATGAGAACAACAGAAAAGGACCTAAAGTGAAGGATTGACTCGATTGCACCGTTTTCCCCATATGGCTCTGTCCCTGTCGACATAAATGACACGCCAGCTGCCAAGACTGTTGCACTAAACACGAACTCCTTAGCTCCAACAACAATAATGGGGATCTCATGAAAAATAGCACATGTGTCTCGATCCTCATTGGAACCCATAATCATCTGGTACACGTCTTAACCACTTCACACTCTCTGCTCTTTATGACGAATTTGTCAAGATATTTACCTGGCTTTCTATAGGACTAGGAATTCATTCTCACCTACATTGAGATCAGAGTTATCTGCAAACATATCCCGAATGCCCCATGCTGGGAACGAATCAAGCATATTTGTAGCGACAGGCTAAACCTTACTTCCACATCATAGAAACCCCACAATTAAGTCATGTCATTAAGGACGTTAGCACGTCTGTTGGATTATGTCTAAACATCATTTACCTCACTGGTTTACAGTTGTGTTGCGATGTACGAAAATCTACAAATCTGAGGTGGTCAGATCGGATCAGATCGGATCAGATCAGATCTGGGAAAACCGTGGGGAGGCTGCTGTAATAATGAGTAAAAAGTGCAGTTGAACAAAGATAGGTACGAGGCGTGTTCAAATGAAAACGGGACTTGTGGATTTATTTTAAAAGTATCATAAGCAAATTAACAGTTTCAACGGAATTAAATAAAGCAACCACTTGTGAATAAGAATGCACCTGGGTTCATCAGAAAAAATCTCCGTATGCATTTAGGCAAGCATCCCACTGTTTAGGTAGACGTCGAATGCCGTCCGAGAAAAGGTGCGTGGCTGCTCACTGAACCATGTGGTCACCGCTGTCTTCGCGCCTGCGTCGCTGTTGAATCGCTGTCCCTTTAGTGCTTTCTTCAACGGTCCGAACAAATGGAAATCACACGGGGACAAATCAGGACTATAGGCTGGGTGATGAAGAACTTCCTAATTCTTCTTTGTCAATGTTTCCTGCACAATTTTTGCAACGTGCGGACGAGCGTTGTCGTGGAGAAGAATCACACCTTGAGAAAGCTTGCCTGGTCGCTTAGCCTTGATGGCCTTATGCAGCTTGTCTAAAGTGTCTTTATAATGGGCAGCATTGATGTTGACACCAGGTTCCTTAAAATCGGCCAACAAAAGCCCTTCATGGTCAAAAATGCGGTCACCATAACCTTCCCAGCAGAAACCTGTGTCTTGAATTTTTGGGTTTTGGTGAACCTGGATGTTTCCATTACATGCTGTCAATTTTGCTGCTCGGTTCATAGTGGTGGCACCACGATTCATCACCTGCCACAATGCTCAACAGAAATGCATCACCCTCTGTCCTGTAACGCATCAAGTGGTTCAAACTCCACCCCATCCGTTCTTCCTTATGGTGGTCAGTCAACATCCGTGGGACCCACTGTGAACACACCTTCCGATAGTTCAATTTCTTCCGAACAGCCATGTGGGCTGTCCCAATTGACATATGGAATTCTTCTGCAAGCGAACGATTGCTCCGACGACGGTCAGTCAGTACTGCTTTATCAAGCAAGACTATGGCTTCTTCTGTTGCAACAATATGCGCCTGACCTGGCCGTGCAAGATCTGCTGACATCGCTCGTCCGCACGTCGCAAAAATTGTGCAGGAAACATTGGCAAAGAAGAATTGGGAAGTTCTTCATCACCCAGCCTATAGTCCCGATTTGTCCCCGTGTGGCAGCGAAGGGACAGCGATTCAACAGCGACGCAGACGCGAAGACAGCGATGACCACATGGTTCAGTGAGCAGCCACGCACCTTTTTCTCGGACGGCATTCGACGTCTACCTAAACAGTGGGATGCTTGCCTAAATGCATACGGAGATTTTTTCTGATGAACCCAGGTGCATTCTTATTCACAAGTGGTTACTTTATTTAATTCCGTTGAAACTATTAATTTGCGTATGATACTTTTAAATAAATCCACAAGTCCCGTTTTCATTTGAACACGCCTCGTATATACAGTATTACATAAGTAATGAATAATTAATGATTAAATATGAAAGTAAACAGCACTCGACGTTTCGGTCAAAGGCATTTATCAAGATAACAGACACAGAATACTAAATAACAGTTGTGTATACTTTCTGTTTGGTATATGAATAACACCAGATTGAATATCTAATAAATAGTAACTTGTGTTTGTTGTGTTAATGATTACAACCAAGACCTCTGGGCTTGTGTTCCAGGATTATACCTTACAGTCACCGCCGCACACACCAGAGAGGTGCAGCAACACACGTCTGAGACTGTTGTCATAATCGCGTGCGATGGGCTGCTTTTATTATTATTATGTGACCATATTGTCTGGGACTGTATAGTAATGTGTGTTTGTTCTGTTAGAGATTACAACCAAGACTCTGCACTTTCAACCTAAGACCAGAGTCATGTTTGGTTGTATCAGAGCATGTTAGCGTTTTGTCTATATGTGATGGTATTGTCTGGGACTTATAATAGAGTTTTATGATTTGAAAAAAAAAAGTTTAAGCAACCACAGAGTTGGCTTCATTGCACCGAATTTTCTCATATGGCAATTTTTTTTTCGCCTGAAAAAATGGTATGTCACCATCGTGAATATGGCAAAAAAACACAAACTACTTTGCTCCCAGGTCATTGGGCTCTCAGGAAAACTCGCCAACGAGTGAGGCGATCCGAATTAAAACTTACACCGTTCAGAAATTTAGACAAACCTCTTCGCCACTGAAACCGCAAGTAACATTTACATCATCGAGTTCCGGGCATTGTTAGAGCAACTTAGAGCTTGTGATGCGATCCTGCCATAATGTTGATTGTTCGGGCGGTATCATTGACAGATGCTGTTATCCCGGTCCCACACCAAGTCAGCGTTCAACCTTGTCCCTGCACTTGTACTCTGACTTAATGTGCTTAAAAACGCAGCAATTCTTTCATCTGTTTGTTTTAAACCATAAAAAAAGTATCGTAGCCTTTAGGTATGAACGATCATTTCACATTTCTAGGACCTAGTGTGCAGGAGGTAGGAGAGTCAAGTCCTTTACTCACGTGGGGAACGTCGAGTTAGGATTGAACTCACAACCATTTTGTGTCCCAGTAGATATGCATTACGCTAATCCGTCCTACTTGTTGAATCATCAGTTAAACGAGAACTATAATCATAGCACTCCGGACGTGTCTATAAGCGCTCCGATCCCCGACTGAACAAATCCAACAGCGTCCAGCGGCCCACTACTCAAGCTCGATGTTGATTAATTCATCTTTCTGCATATTTGTTATGCCGTTCTTTTCGAGCTGTGCCAACATTGACACCCATCTGTCTCAATCTGGTCAGCGACTGGAACGTGTTGAACCATACTCTGCACAAATATGTCCAAACTTTTCAAAACATCAGCGACAGGAACAAACACCAAGACAGGTAGACAACGAACCCACTCCAGCAAGGATGTCCTTACTATGATGAAGCTCATTAATTTTGCTGATAACAATTTGTGTCAGATGAAAGTAAGCACCTTGTCATAGTTGCTGAAGGAAACAGCTGATCAAAATGTGGACATTTGGAAATCTACGTAAACTACCCGTGATTCTGCTGTAAGGATAAGCGTTTATTGTTTTTCTTTAGTTTTGTTGTGGATGGGAATAACGCCAAGTCAGCACTTTCAACATCAGAACGAAATTTGTTTGTTTGTATCGAAGCATGTAGAACAACAAACGTATTTCTATAAGAATGAAATCCTGGCGTAGAATCCAAGTATAATCATTGTATAAGCGTTCATTTGTTTGTTTATTATGTAGGGAAACGGTTCCCAAACTTTGCATTAACACGGACCCATTTTAAATAAAGTTTGCTGCTGCGGACCTCCAAAAGTTTCTATATATGAAAATGGACATGAATCAATTATCTGTGTTTACAATAGTAAACACTGTTCTCAGACTGCGCGAAACTGCATAATGAAGATTACGATAATATTTGTAGGAATGTTTGTTTTCCTTCTACAGGGTGTTCAAGATAATTGCAACCCCATTGACAAATCGAAAGTTGCCAGATAACCTAACGCGTTGTGTTTATATACTATTTAAACCGGTTCTGACTAGCTCGTCCTACGTCACATTTGTTCATCGCCCCTTCCCGCACTACAATTTCACACCATCACACAACCTTGACCTATACTACGTCATAACTGAAACTTCTCATTTTCATACATATATGCCAGATTAGCTCCATTCATGGGCTGCTTTTAAGTTGAACACCCTGTACAATTGGTATTAAAGTTTGTTGCCCGTGTAGCGGTTTGTCAGCATGCTCTTATTGAGTTTCAATTGTCGTGGGTCTTTCACATTCTTAACTTAGTTAAACTCAAGAGACCTTCGTTTTATCATCCATTTTTGCCTCTGAAGTCAGAGTAAGGGTCGTTTCATTGGCGAGGGACAATGGTGATACGGAAAGTAAACCTTCAAGCAAAATCAGTCAGTGGTGCCATATTAGGCTATATCTGAATTAATAGCAAACGAACAAGGAAAAACAATCGTCCTTTTCTAATAGAAATAGATACATTGAGATCAGACATCAATAGAAAATCTAGATATTTCTCCACCACTAGGACGAAACAAGTCCTTTTAAAGTTTAGGGTGAACACCATTCTTTAACATTTATTACATAAGTAGAAATTAGAGCAAGTATTTGAGGATTTCAGAAAAAACATTTGACAAAAAGCCGAAATTGGAGAGAATAAGGAGTTTTAAGAATCGCAGGGAAAGCACCAGATCAAATGAATATGAACAATAAATAGACATTAAACAAGTATTAGGGGCTTCCGGAAAAAAATAATTAAATTACCAAACACAGGATTTGAATCACTGTCAAAAGTCCCACAAACGAGCGTTAAAAAACCAGTCAGATAGCTTTCCAAAAGGAGCAGGTATATGATTGAATTGATTGATTGAAATAATAAGTCGACTAGTGTGACCACCTCATATACAATACCATGAACAAGAACAATAATAACACATTTTCAAATGTTATTGATAAACATATCATCAGTCTTATGCAAGTTGCGCCGCTAACCTTGTACATAAAATGCTTCCAAATGCTAAATGTGTAATCCCCCCTCCCCGTATATTAATGACACTGTAAAACATGGACTGTAACGAGTGAACACATATTCTTTGATCATAGTGTTTAGGTACGATTTTATTCTTTGAAGAATTTAATTGAAAAATATGGGCACTAAAACTCAAAATTGGTGGTCGGGACATTTTGTCGTTACAAATAAAAGTCGACCTCGATTTTTCGATCAAATTTTGTCATTTTAAACGACCTTTCTTAAAACTGACCTAGTCGACATTATGTTAAATAAAGGACAAACTATTTTATGTCCACAATCAAATCATATAATACTGCAGTAATCCCAGCAGGCAATCATTGTAAATATATATGCTACAGTTTGAGGCCTGAATATCTGATTAAGATATAAATGTCCGATGCTTTATTGTGTCGTTCTGTAATATTCCGACAATGAATCCATTGATGTAAAATATGTTAGTGATGAATATAAATCCCTAATGCATCTTCGTCATCTCTCCTCCTGATGTTAAACATTCCTATTTAAAATGGAATATTTGAACTATTTTAATTCACCAATCAGATACAAGGATACTGGTATATTTTAGTTCACCAATGATACAAGGATACTGATATATTTTAGTTCACCAATGATACAAGGATACTGATATATTTTAGTTCACCAATGATACTGATCTATAACTGTGCTTAGCACCAATCAGATACAAGGATACTGACATATTTTAGTTCACCAATGATACAAGGATACTGATATATTTTAGTTCACCAATGATACAAGGATACTGATATATTTTAGTTCACCAATGATACTGATCTATAACTGTGCTTAGCACCAATCAGATACAAGGATACTGACATATTTTAGTTCACCAATGATACAAGGATACTGATATATTTTAGTTCACCAATGATACAAGGATACTGATATATTTTAGTTCACCAATGATATAAGGATACTGATCTGTAACTATGTCTAGCACCAATCAGATACAAGGATACTGGTATATTTGAGTTCACCAATGATACAAGGATACTGATCTATAACTATGCTTAACACCAATCAGATACAAGGATACTGATATATTTTAGTTCACCAATGATACAAGGATACTGATATATAACTATGCTTAGCGCCAATCAGATACAGGGATACTGATATATTTTAGTTCACCAATCAGATACAAGGATACTGATCTATAACTATGCTTAGCACCAATCAGATACAAGGATACTGATCTATTACTATGCTTAGCTCACCAATTAGTCGTTACGATACATCATCAGCACTACCTCTGGCAATCTTTGTATAGTACGGTATATAAATCACGACCTACTCTATTAACGAATATTAATAGAATCGGTCGTGTATAAATAGTCATATAGACGCATATATACATTTAGTTTTTTTCGCATATACATATTGCGGCGTTTATGCATATATAAGTTTAATTCTTAGTGCATATATATTTTTATATATATATATATATATATATATATATGTTTAGTTTTTATGCATATATAAATGTAGCTGTTATGTATATATAGATTTAGTTTGTATGTATAGATAAGTTTAGTTTGTTGCATATATAAATTTAGTTTTTATGCATATATAAATTTAGTTGTTATACATATAGAAATTTAACTGTTATATATATATATATATATAAACGGACAAATTTAGCTGTTATAGATATATAAAGTTAGTTTTTATTCATATATAAATAGTTTTTGTGAGTAATAAAACAAATCAATCTTACATCGCCCAATGGAGCGAGTGGGAGCACTTTTGCACAAAATTAGAGTCGGCATTCTCTAGATTATAAATATAAGACACACATCTATACTTTTGAAAATAGATTTATTTTTTATTCATTCTTTGCTGTTTCTCTGTCTTTGTGTAAAGGGATAGAAATTATCACCATGTGAACTAGTAGCAACAGAAGTTGATAACAACGGCTTTTGATCAGAGATATGAGAGAGAAATATCAAGGGAGTTGTTATCGCATGAATAGTTTAATGTTGATATGATCTATTTGTGGTTTACACGCCCTTGATGTAGTTCTGAAGATATGCAACACGAGAAACGTGGTTTATTTTGCTTTTATTGCGTTTTATTGCTCACTCGTGATGAGTATACTCTCAATAGTTAGAGTTTAGCTTTCATGTTTGAGTCAAGTATGTTTAGCTATGTTTGAGTCAAGTAGGTTTAGCTATGTTTGAGTCAAGTAGGTTTAACTATGTTTAGTCAAGTAGGTTTAGCTATGTTTGAGTCAAGTTTTGGTTTGAGCATAGTTTTCTTGTGAGTCAAGTAGGTTTAGCTATGTTTGAGTCAAGTAGGTTTAACTATGTTTGAGTCAAGTAGGTTTAGCTTTTCAATGTTTTTGAGTCAAGTAGGTTTCTAATCTATTAGTGTTTGAGCTTGCTAAGTAAAAGTTTAGCTATGTTTGAGTTCAGTAGGTTTAGCTATGTTTGAGTCAAGTAGGTTTAGCATTCTAATGGGTTTCTAAGTAGGTTTAACTATGTTTGAGTCAAGTAGGTTTAGCTATGTTTGAGTCCAGTAGGTTTAACTATGTTTGAGTCAAGTAGGTTTAACTATGTTTGAGTCAAGTAGGTTTATGTTAGCAGTTAGCATGTTTGAGTCAAGTAGGTTTAGTATGTTGGTCAGGTTTACTATGTTTGAGTTAAGTAGGTTTAACTATGTTTGAGTCAAGTAGGTTTAGCTATGTTTGAGTCAAGTAGGTTTAACTATGTTTGAGTAATAGGTTTAGCTATGTTTGAGTCAAATAGTTTAGTTAAAAAGGACTATGTTTGAGTCAAATAGGTTTAACTATGTTTGAGTCAAATAGGTTTAACTATGTTTGAGTCAAATAGGTTTAACTATGTTTGAGTCAAATAGGTTTAACTATGTTTGAGTCAGCCGTGATCCCCGGTAACATAAGGCTGTTTAGCCAGAGCCAACTAGAAATTTATGGGTCTGCGGACTCGGGTAAAAATTATGGGAAATCAGACCACAACCTGTCACGTGACATCACATTCCAGTATTGTTGTATATAGACGTATTCATTTTAAAATCAACACAAAATGCTAAATCGAAGTTATATCACGCAACAAGTTAAGTTTAACAATAAGAAATATGAATATTATGAATATTTTTTAACCAATAAATAACCATAGACTCACAGACTTGAGTAAAATTGCAAAAAGGTGCAGTGCTCAAAAAATATATAAATTCCAGCCCCCGACTAGGTTAGGGGTTCCCCGTCAGTTGTCTGGCCTAGTTATTTAGAGTTGGCTGTGGTTTAGCTCAATCGGAAAATCGGAAATTCATTTTGATTGGGGGAGGAGGGTCTGACTTATATATATTTGATAGAACACTATAAGCTTTATTGTGATTGTACATCATTCTATGCGTCATCATCATCATTATCAAGTAGCTTGTCCTTTCCGGTACTTGGCTCCCATGACAGCAGTCCTGAAAAACTCTGTTCTGTGCAAGTTGACCGGCACCAGCAGCAGTCATTCTCAGATCGTCAATGACATCTTGCACCCATCGCCTTCTAGGTCTTCTTCTCGTTCGTCTTCCATGCACCAAAATTATCTTCTCTAAGCACGCATATACCCCACCCCGTTAAAAAAACACTAGATAGCTACAGAAACCAGGAAAATGCATAGCTCGCCACCCGAGGAAGAAGAAAGAGCCCGCAAGGAGGAGATCTGGAAAAGATGGTCGTGGATAGGCGGGTTTGGAAGGCATTGGTTGCGGACCTATGCTTCCCTGGGAAGCGAAGGATGAAGAAGAAGGCGCTCATGTCGTTTGATGTGTCCGAAATATTTCACTTTTCTTTGATTCTATGAGTACATTGTTATTAATGGATGAAAAGCGTAACTACTACTGATATTATCTTCTTATCTTATCTTAACCACATTTGCCGTGAAGCGGCGTGGGGAGAGTTGGTTTTCTATCTTGTGCCAGGTGTGTTGCGCTTGACGTTGTCAGTCCATGCTTTCGCAGGGACTCTGAGATGTTATCTATCCATCGTGTTCTTGGCCTGCCTCGTGCTCTGCGCCCTGAGTGTCGATTATTATAGGCACGTGATGGTAGTAAATGTGGTTCCATTCTCATTAGATTGTCAAACCACTTGATTCTTTGCTTCTTGATGTACTGTATGCATGGTATAGTACCAACGATGCTTCTGATATTCTCGTTTCTCACTCTATCTCGCCTTGTAACGTTGACAGCTTTTCGTAGACATCCTTATATTACTTAGTGTTAAATTTAATTTATAAGGTAATATATCCTTGTTTTCACATGTGTTGTTTTTAAAATAAAATCGTCTATATCTGACAATACTGGAATGCAGAGGTCCCTTGGTGTGATGGTCTGATTCAGGCGAATTACCCTTCATCTTGTTGACAGAGAGATACACTCGTACAACTTGTTGGAAGAAAGATCTAGTGATGTAGCTGGTGGCTAGAGACATATACTCACCTGTTAGAGTGATTTTTGTTGTTGTTGTTGTTGTTGGGAGGTGTAAGGAGGGTACTGCCACAACAAGATTGATGAAGAGATGATAATAACAGAAGAAGGAGACACTAGCTCTGAGGGATTAGATAGATAGAAATAGTGTTAGGGACAGAGGAATTGTGTGAGAAATGTACTGCATATTAACACATAGGCTTTCTGTGTATGTGAGTTTGTGTCGTGAGAGAGAGAGAGATGTACACGTACGAAGCAAGTAAACTCTATATTGGCACTGTGCGTGTTGTGAGACAATACACACCGACAAGAGAGAGAAGAAAAGGGATAGAGAGAAGAAGAGAGAGATTTACACATAAGGAGCAAGTGAACGCTATAATGGCACTGAATGTATCGTTAGACAATACACACAGGAGAGAAAAGAGAGAGAGAGGAGGTTAGGGTTTGAGTTCAATGACTCGGAATTACACATAAGAAAATGAAGGAATAATACGAACATAATGTATTTGGAGATAAATAGATAGATAGACAGACAGAGAGAGAGAGAGAGAGAGAGAGAGAGAGAGAGAGATGAATTATAGGTGTAATGATGACCGACACTGAGGAAGTGAGAATATGTATCGGGTTGCAGGATTCTTTTAACGATGTCTGGCATCCCCAACAATCTTGTTAGTAGTTTTTGACTTCGTGTGCAGCGGATATCCAAGGGTAAAAAAAAGTTAATTGCATATCCTTTACAGGACTTTGCGAATCAACCCCAGCTTTTAACGCTGTTTGTGATTTTTCTAGGCATTATTACGTTCAGTAGTTTGCCATTGCTTTCTGAACGGGTGGTGCCATCGTCTTTTGTAAAATCCACGCGAAACAATTTGCAACCAAATTGTCCGCAGCGTGATTCGAACTCAGAACGTCGGGGTTAATAGACCGAGTCACTATCCCCTAAGCCACAGACGCCACCAAGGGTAGAAGCATGATTTACTTGTTCAATCTGCTATCAAATGGCCAACTCAACAACAAACCATGCAGGGAAGGCATAGGTTAACTAGCGGTAACAGTTCCTTTGTTCATTTTAAAGTGGTGACATCATCCATTACACCGTATGAACAATACAATATTCTGATGTATCATCATCAGGCGCCGTGCCAGCTGGCGTAGGCGATCATGGATCTCTACAAATCTCTATCTTTGGTGTTTGCTATCAATTCAAATGTTGACGCTCTACCGTGCCATAAAGTCAGGCTATCCAAAATGTTCTCTCTCTGTCTTTCACTGTCTCGTCTGCCCTCGATTTTACCAGTTGTGACAATGTTTTCTAAGCATCCCTCGTCATCACATGTCCGAAAATGATGACTGCCTCTTTCTTATATTGATAATAAGTTTTCTCTGTGTCTTGACCTCATTCAACACCTCAACATTAGTCATTTTAGCAGCCTATGGGATTCTCATCATTCTTCTGTAAACCACATCTCTGTGGCCTCCAGAGATTTTTTACCTTCTGTTTGTTTATTGTCCATGACTGGCATCCGTATGTCAGTATTGGTTCTATTCGCATTCTGCTGACCTCAACTGACAAGAACATTCTGATTTATAGATAAACTAATTAATTCATTGCTTTGACCATCACCATTGCATTTCGGTGAGTAATCATGTGTGCTCCGATCTTTCTTACACAGGACGATCTCAGCGGCAGTGCATGAATTCTGTAGCACCGGCGAGGGTCCACGATGTAATTTAGAAGTTGGTGAAATATTCTGTAGGAATTTTATTTATTCAACTTTCTAATGAATATTGCACCCGAATGGTTACCGGGGCCCAAATGTGGGGTATAAAGAATAGAACCACTGTTACCTGCCACGCATGTCGTAAGAGCGACTAAGGAGGTTTGGATGAAATCGGATGCACATGTCCTAAACGTGTAGAAATATATGCGTTTAGGGGCCTACCAAAGCAATGTGCAACGTATACATGTTCTTGGCAAAGATCAAACATATCACAAAGAGTGATTAAAATTGGTCGTAAAGAACGAACGCGAAGAAGAAAAAGTAATGAATATTGTCCGAGCAGCAGCATTCCAGCCTTCTCGATTGTCAACTGCCAACGGTTATTTTACGTGCTCATGTTGAACACGTGACCTACGTTTTGTCGTCCGTCCCCGATATGACTAGGAACTCGATCTCAACTACACTGAAAATATATTCCGATGGCCCACGAGGAGCGCCAAGTACCTTTGGAACGAAAGGTGAGCATCTAACCTCTACCCACAGAAACACTAAGATAGATATACTAAGGGTGTTTCTCTGTTGAGTTTGAAGATATAAGAATAGTGAGCATCTAACCTCTACCCACAGAAACCCAAATAGATATACTAATCTCTGTTTCTCTGTTGAGTTTGAAGATATAAGAATAGTGAGCATCTAACCTCTACCCACAGAAACCCAAATAGATATACTAATCTCTGTTTCTCTGTTGAGTTTGAAGATATAAAATATCAAAGTAATGTACTGTACCCAGAAACACTAAGAAGATAAATGAGAGATGTTGACCTCTGAGTGAAGAAAAGAATCAAAGGGGATTTAACCAAAACCAAATGAATAGCAATGGTTTCATGTTGAGTGAAGATAGAATAGTGGCATAACCTCTACCCAAAGAAGACAAAGAATAACTAACTGTTCAGGTTTGAAGTAGAGAATAGGGTTCATAGAAACCTCCCCAGGGAAAAATGAAATGAATTTTCTCGGGGTGAAGAATAAGAATATGGATTTTAATTCCTGAAAGAAAAAAAGATTTACTAGGTTTTCGCTGTTTTACGATATAAAATAGTGGTCTTAACGTTCTCACAGAACAATAAGACTATTCTAAACTCTGTTCTCTGTTGATTTGAAGATATAAGAATAGTGGATCTCTGAAAAAACACTAAGATGAAATAATGGGTGTCCTGTTAATTGAAGAAAAGAGTAGCATCACCTTCTACTCACAGAACCAAAATAACTAATGACAGATGAGTATGAATTAAGAAAGAGATCAACCTTCCCCGAACAAATGTATATGACAATCTCTGTTATCCAGTGAGTTGTTGAAGATAGTAAGGATAGTGAGTCATTTCAAGCCAGAAGGGTTTATGTGAATAAATGAAGGAAAGATAAGAGATAAATTAAAGCAATGAAGATAGAAGTGTGAGGAAAATAAGAAAATAACATTAAGATTTGGATTAACATTTGTTTTCTGTTAGTTTAGATATAGAATATGTTGTTAGATCTAACTCTACCCAAGAAACCAAATGTATACTAATCTCTGTTTCTCTGCTTGAGTTTGAAGATATAAGAATAGTGAGCATCTAATCCTTCTCCACAGAAACACTAAGATAGATATACTAAGGGTGTTTCTCTGTTGAGTTTGAAGATATAAGAATAGTGAGCATCTAACCTCTACCCACAGAAACCCAAATAGATATACTAAGGTGTTCTCTGTTGAGTTTGAAGATATAAGAATAGTGAGCATCTAACCTCTACCCACAGAAACCCAAATAGATATACTAAGGGTGTTTCTCTGTTGAGTTTGAAGATATAAGAATATCAAAGTAATGTATGTACTAGTAACAACTTTTATAAGAAAGAGAAATGGAGAGATATGTTGACCCCACCGGAGAAGAAATGATCAAAGAATAACAAAACAGGTATTGAAGTAGGGGGCAAAGGTTTCAAGAAGAGAGAAGATGGAGATATGTTGCGCATACCTTTAGAAAAAATGATCAAAGAATAACAAAACAGGTATTGAAGTGGGAAACAAAGGGTTCATGAAGAGAACGCCCCAGGGAAACCCTGAAATGAATTTTTCCAGAGAGGAAAGAAATATCGGATTTAATTCCATGGAAGAGATTTTTTAAAAAAGGAATTTTCACGTACGCAGCTTTCCAGCATGTTCTTATCGATTTTAACTCCCAAGGGTTCTTTAACGTTCTCAACTTGAACAATGGACCTATTTTGTATCGTCCGTCTCCGATATGATTAGTAACTCCTATACTGGGATTAGGGATCTCTGGAAAAATATCCCGATCATTCTAAATGGAAAATGAATGGAGTACGGCCTAGTAACGAGAAACGAGCTGCTCACCTTTACTTCCCGAGACCACAACATAACAATGACAGATGTATGAATTAGAGAAGAGATAAAACGCCCGGGGCAAGCTCGTGTATGGAACAGATCTTGTTATACCAGTGACTGTTGTTAAGAGAGGGACCAGGAAGTGAGTCGTTTCAAGCCAGGAGAGGTTATGTGAATAAATGAGAAAGGAAAGATAAAAGTGAAAAATAAATGCAATGAAAAGAAGAGATGTGAGAGGAAATAAGATATAACATTAAGATTGGATTGGAACGATGTTGTTGTTGTAAGTTTAGGTTGGAATCATGTTGTTGGTGTTGTTGTACGGTTAGATTGGAATGCTGTTGGTGTTGTAACATTAGATTGTAATCATTTCTATCTTCTGTTTTCTATTTCTGCCCATTCGTATATCATTTATATCTTCTGTTTTCTATTTCTGCACATTCTTATATCATTTCTATCTTGTTTTCTATTTCTACCCATTCGTATATCATTTATATCTTCTGTCTTGTATTTCTGCCCATTCGTATATCATTTCTATCCTCTGTCTTCTATTTCTGCCCATTCGTATATCAATTCTATCTTCTGTCTAGTATTTCTGCCCATTCGTATATCATTTCTATCCTGTCTTGTATTTCTGCCCATTCGTATATCAATTCTATCTTCTGCCTAGTATTTCTTCCCATTCGTATATCAATTCTATCTTCTGTTTTGTATCTCTCTGCCCATTCGTATATCATTTCTATCTTGTCTTGTATTTCTGCCCATTTGTATATGTCATCTCTGTCATCGTAAATACCACATATTTCACCTGTCGATAACAATACACACTTTCCTACACATGGAAATAATTCACCACCACTTAAGTTAACCCCGATGTTGTACTGAGCTCATGGGCGTTCCAATATGAATAACCAACTATCACTAATCAATACAAGGACTGGAATAATTATTTAGATGTAACAACTAATCTGATTTACTGCACAGATCTACTCAACTGAAATATTTTCTCTTTTATCATATTTCCACTTCTCATTTTGTAACCCCCACATAAGTGAATAAATAAATAAACAATGTAACGGAAACGTTTCTTGGGAGATGAGAAAATGTTGACATTTTTGCAATGCGTAATTTCATTCCTTGTCCATTCGATTATTTACGTTCTTGTCAGAGATGTAGACAAGAGTGTAATATCACTTAGCATTGCGCTGTTTTTTGTTTTTATATTTTGTTGTTATTGTTTTCAATCATTCCAGATAATTTACTCAATGGCTAATTTACTCGAACGGTCTCTTCCAATGTAGATACAACCTCCAAGCCATATTTCAACTTAGATGTATGAAAATTGCATCTTAGTCCAATAGTGTCTATGCTCATGTTTTTGTTTGGGGTTTCTATGGGGAAGTTACTAAGATGCTCGCCTGTCGTTCTCAGTGATGTGGGTTCGAAACCGGAGTGAGTCACATATGCAATTTTTTCATGAGTTTTCTATGATTGTTGTTGGAGCTACAGAGTTCTTATTTGTGCAACACTCTCGGCAGATGACGCGCGATTTCTCCCCTCATGGTCGGATCCATATGTGGAAACCTAATGCAATGATGTCAATCCTTCACATTTTGACCCGTTTTATGTCTTTGTTTGCCTTCTCGTTCTGTGTTACTTTAATCATTTTGTCCTGCTGAGCAGATATTAATTGATTGATTGATTTATAGGGCCATCATCATTACGCTTCGGTGAGTAACCATGTGTGCTCCGATCTCTTTCTTACACAGGAAGATAACAGCAGCGGTGCATGAACTCCGTAGCACCGGCGAGGGTCCCCTATGTAATTTTGAAGATGGTAAAGATATTTTTGTAGGAATTTTATTTTAAATCTTTTTCTAATGAATTGTGCCCGGGCAGCGGCTTTCCAGCTTGCTCTTCTCGGTTTTAAACTGCCAAGGGTTCATTTACGTGCTCAACTTGAACATGGAACAAATGTTTTATCGCCGGTCTCCGATAAGACTAGGAACTTGATCTCACCTACACTGATATGCTTACTCCAGTATTTTTTAAGATGACACACAAAGAGAGTATACCGGCTAATTTAGTATACATAGAAAAGTCAATGCTTCCGTGAGTAAAAGAAAAAAGCTTCCGAGTGAAAGTGTTGAGAATAAGTAAAACGTGTTTGATATATCTAGGTAGCTCTCCACGTCCCTTCTTCCCATACCAAAAAGTCATGATAACGTTAAGAATGAAGTGGGTATCGTTACAAGTTAAAGGAAAATAAAACAAAGAAATGAAATATTTTAAATCTCAGAGACCCTCATGAAAACCACAGCACCACAGTCAACTCTAAACTCATACGGCCAGCGGACTCAAGTAACAATTATCGGAAATCAGACCCCAACCGGTCACGTGACCTCGCATTCCAGTGCTGTTGTGTATAGTAAAAGTAAAGGAACCCTTTCATACCTCGTGGTATATAGGTCAATACAGTGTTAGGCCTGTATTTTTCATTGACCGTCGGCACACGATGGGTGATGTGGTCAGCATCACGCCGGCCGCCTTTACTTTCCCAGAGCATGTCTGGTACCCAGTTGAGGCTGGGTCGACCTGAGAACCGTCGCGGTCGGGAAAAATTCCACGCGTATTGCGGGAGCTGAACCCAGACCACCAGCCTTGCGAAGCGAGTTCACTAACAACTACGCTACAGCGGCTCTCAAAATGAAAATCGTGGCATATCCCAAAGGACGTAGCCATCAACCACAGTAAACAAGTCGTTGATTTTCTAGGCACCACTTATACGTTCAGTAGTTTGCCATTGCTTTCTGAACGGGTGGCGCCATCGTCCTTTGTTAAAATCAACGGAAACAATTTGCAAGCAAACTGTCCGCAGCGTGATTCGAACTCAGAACGTCGGGGTTAATAGACAGAGTCACTAACCCTAGGCCACAGACGCCACTCGTTGTGTATAGACGAATTCATTTTAAAATCAACACAACAAGCTAGATCAAGGTTATATTATGCAACAAGTTAAGTTTAACAATAAAAAATATCAGTATTATTATTTTTCATCAATAAATAATCATAGACGCATATAATTGAGTAAAATTGCAAAAAAAAGCTTGCAGTGTTCTATCATATATATATATATTTATTTATTTCCGATCCAGAAGCACTTGTTCGGCTCGGTGCCATGGACATCGTAACCCTTCGGTTCGGTGCCACGAACACTTTAAATCTGGAGAACCTGTGACTTTTCTGCCAGCCCGCAGAATTGAACCCGCGCTCACATGGAGTTTGTCACCCGTCGTCCAACGCGCTACAACCACGCTGGGCGGGCGAGCATCAAACATATATAAAACCCAGCTCCCCAAATCAAACTAGATCAGGATTTCCCCGGTGAGTTATACGGGCCAATTTAGAGTTGGATGTGATAAATCTGTGTTCGGGGGAAATGTTGGAGGTAAATGCGTATAAGGACGATAGTCATGTAGTTTGAAGACAATTAAAAACTGACTGAAGGCGAACTGTTTGATAGGCTTTACCACAATGACAAGGTGCATGAAGTGTTGAAAATAAATGTAGACGACCTACTAGAGTGACAAAATTCGTTGTAAATTATTGCTGGGGTTCGCAAGGGGAGCAAAGAATAGTAACACTTCGACCTACAATGCATGTCGTAAGAGGCGATTAATGTAGTACCTAGGAAGCTACTCTAGTAAATAAAAATCGTCGCAGAAATCGGATGTGCTTGCATGCGCATAACTGAGACGACGTACAAACGCTCTTAGGAACAGATCACATACAATTCATAAAGAGTGGTTTAACAAGTGGTCAATATGGAACGTTCGAAGAAGAAGAGGGATTAAATATTAAATTCCTACACAATTTTCACGTTCCTTAAAATCATATCGGAGACCCTCGCCGGAGCTACGGTGTTCACTTGCAGCCGACGAGAGCTCTATGTATAAGAAATAGATCGGCGCACACGTGACTATTCACCGAAGTGCAGTAGTTATAATCGTTCAATCAATCAATCAATCAAACAATCACCGATGTGTCGCGTTACCGTCTATCATTAATCCTAGGTTTAAGGTTACTTTGTCCAGTCTGTGCTTGATAATGTAAAAATGGTTAGGGCGTAGTTGCGTCTATAAATATCTTTGAATTAACTAAGTCTATACCCAGTAACGTGATCGATCGCTCAAATTCTCGGCTTATTTTCAAATTGTTTCTGTTTACCGAACTCCCAATCACGCTTCGCTTATCGCAGCGAGTCAAAGTCGTCACTTGAATAGACGTCTCCTTTACTTGTTCGACTTCTGCTTCCTCATTTTCAGACGTAGTCGAAACATCTAATTTGGTACCACTGACTGATTTTTGCGTGAAGTCTTGCTTTTTCACATGTGTCTCGCCATTTTGGCGAGGTTTTTTCAGACTTCAGAGGTACTTGTAATTAAGATATCCCAAATAAAGGATCAATGTTTCCTATATTCCAACTACGTACAAAGAGAATATTTGACCCAAAGCTGGACTCAAACCTCTGAATTTCCACTTCACATTATCACTAGTGTATCGTGTTATCAAACTTAGCTATCGACGACCTTTTCTTCTTCTTTCTCTTCATAACCTTTTCACTCCCGTAATTTTGTTTTTCTCCGTGCAGATTTATATTTCAGTGTATACTGACTTGGACGGTGTACGGGTTTTACGTAATCATAAAAAAACATTGCGAGCCAGTGTATTGACCTAGAAGGGCGAACTGGTTAAGTATGTGTTCTAGAGCTCTGGATTCCGGTTCCACATTGAAATTCACGTTTGTGAAGAAGCCATGAGTCTGTATAAATATTCCAACAGTGTGCAGAGGTCGGTGATCTGTGTTAAATTTGAGATCATAAATTTTTTATTTTTTTATTTTCTTCCTTGTGTAAGCTCTGCCGTTTGTGTTTCATTGCTGTAATATCAGTTATATGAGAACTACCATTCTGGGCACGGCCTTAGGTCCTCCTATCTCCGCCTCAACAAATCTAGCAGCGCCCAGCTGCCCAACACGCCAGTTCGATGTTGATTAATCAAAGTCTTTGCATACTTGGTATGATGTTCTTTTGAGTTGCACCAATATATGTTTATATATATATATATATATATATATATATATATATATATATATATATATATATATATAGATATATATATATGGTAGTGTTGTACTACACAGCCCTATCATATTTTATACGTTCTAGTACTTTACTACTGTTCCTTTACACCGCCTCACCCATCTCACACTTCTACTTGACTCTTATACACCATGAAATGTAAAATTGAGTAAATTTTTCGATTTTTTTTCATCTTCTTGAATAACCATTAGGGATGAGTTAATTTTATAGTACATCAGAGAAAAATCCTTCATTAATAAATGCATATGCTTGCCGTAAAATATAAATTGTTTTCTTCCACTAGATCAGACAAATAACTCAAATCAAGAACTGGCTTTAGAATATTGCCTGAATACAATACATTATGAGTAAATTATAAATGTTGATCTGACTTACGTCCATCATTTAAACATATCCCTTGCTATTTTATTCTACATTTTGTTTGTTGTTCTTTCATAAGTCTAGGCGAGGTAACTAGTTAGTGCTGAAGGTGTAGTTAATTGAAGTCACATAAATTATTCAGGGGTCCTAGTTAGTTGCTGAAGCTCAAGTTCTGCATCGTTAAGAGTGCACCATGGGTTTCTATGATAATAAATAACTAACTTACAAACTACATTTGTACAAACTTGTTTCTGATACTGTCCAATCTCCTGAGTTTGTTTGTTGGTTAATGTATATGTATATAAATTTCAACATAAATCTTATATTTTATCTTATATTTTTTTTTGTGAAACACACAAACACGTCATCATATTTTTTCGCTCTCAATACTATTGAATCTTCTTTACACACGTGAGTACATTACTTCTTGTTTGGCTTTAATGTCTACATACAGTGACTCTTTACACCATCTGAAAATGATAATTGACGTAAATTTTTCAATAATTTTTATCATCTTTCTGTGGAATAACCATTCCTATGGATAGAGTTAATTATTAATGTACATCAGGATGAGAAATCTCTTCATTAATAAATGTTTATGCTTGCTCGATAAAATATTAATTGTGTTGCTGTAACCGTCTTTTAGATCTAGACAGAAATAACTCAAAATCAAAGAAAACTGGCTATTCAAAGAATATTGCCTGATACTACAAAACATAATGAGAAAATTATAAATGTTGTACACTTGGGTTACTGTTACGATTTTAGAAACATATCCCCATTGCATTATTGTATTCTACATTTTGGTTGATTGTTCTTTTCATTGAAGTGTCTTAATGGCGAAGGTGTTAACTCGTTTGCATGTTGTTCTGAAGGTTGTAGGTTAGAATCTGGACCGAGTCACATGTGCAATTTATTCATGGGGTCCCTAGGATTGTTGCTGAAGCTACGGAGTTCATGCTTTGTACACCACTCGCCACTACTGCCGACACAGATTGAGTAAACCGTATGGGGAAACCAGGTGCAATGAAGTCAATCCTTTATTTTTTTTTTTAATTCCTTGAAATTGGGAAACGTATGGGTGGCCTATATATTGACACACGATTTTTGGGATCCCGCCCTTGTTTTGCGGGACCTGCAATGGCACCAAAGAATAGTAACACTGCGACTTACAAGGCATGTCATAAGAGGCGATGGAAATAGGGGCATAGGGAAGCTACCCTAGTAAATAAAAGCGTCACAGAAATCGGATGTGCTGGCCTACTTGTAGGCGAATAACTGGCACAACGTACAATCGCTCTTAGTTTCTTTGAGATCACATGCAACCTCTGAAGTCGGAGAAGACTCGCATGAATGACCAGGGACACTGATGATAGGAAAACAAGCCTTCACACAAAAATCAGACAGAAGCACCATACTGGACGCACTGACTACACCTGAATTCATAGCGGGGGAACGAGAAGAAGAAGATCACATACAGATCACATACAGATCACATACAGATCACATACAGATCACAACGTGTTAGTTTAACAAATGGTCGATATGGAGCGTTCCAAGAAGAAGATTTTGATCTAAAAAAATTACTTTTGTATACATTGTTGTTAGATTTTATGGCTAACAACATTTGCACAAGTCAGAGTTTGTGAGAAGCAGCAAAAATGTGAGGATAACTTTGTGAAACAAAGAGCTTTGCTCCAATCTTGTTTTATTGCATCGCGCCAATACGGTAAAAACTCATGCTGAGAAATTCCTCTTCTTCCCCGATATCGCATTTGCGTGTCAGCGGAACATCTGTGAAACATACAACAAAACTATCTGTATCTCAGTTATCAGAAGTTCATAACGTGTGCTGAAAGGATCTGACATGATTATTTTCTTCCAAACATCATAACAAAAGTATAACCGTGACTAAGCCTGATATCTGCTGTTATTGCGTGACTTGTCTGTCTATCTTAAGGCGGGAGACCCATCCAGAACAAGGGTTGTATTTTTTTAAAATTCACAGAAAAAAACTAACAAACATATTGTCATACAATTTGGCCACCAGTTGCTAAAGACATTGTTTTCGATGATAAACAACATGTAGTGTATGTACTGTAGTTAGTTATTTAAAAAATAATTAATTTTCTTGAAAATATTTTGTAAAACCCCCTGTATCGGGAGAGGATTTCACAAATATAAGAAGTGCAAAAAACGCCAAACTGGCATATGATGTACATATCACCCATAGTTATAGCGTGAACCTCCACTTTTGTCTAAACTGTATATAAGCAGAGATATTGCTTTTCTAATTTGAAATATTTTTTTTATTTGGAAGGGTTACATTGCAAAAACCATATCTACAAAACCAATTGAGTTAGACATTTTTGGAGGTTCACGCTATAACTATTGGTGATATGTACATCATATGCCAGTTTGGCGTTCTTTGCACTTCTTTTGTTTATGAAATCCTCTCCGATGCAGGGTTTTTACAATATATTTTCAAGAAAATTAATTATTTTTAAATAACTAATTAGAGTACATACACTAAACGGTGTTTATCATCGAAAACGATGCGTTTTGCAACAGGTGGCCAAATTGTATGACAATATGTTCGGTAGTTTTTTTTTGTGAATTTAAAAAATACAACCCTATTTCTGGGTGGGTCTCCCGCCTTAACCAATGTTAAGCTTGTTCTTCACACATTAGCGCTCTTAAAATTGACAGCAATATTTGGGACTACACGCAAGATGCTAGTTGATGTAATAGATTATTTCCGCCGACCCCAGTTACTTTCCATTATTATTTATATGTCGCTGTTAAAGGATTGACTTTATTGCACCAGGATTGCTCGCCTGCCCAGCGTGTTTTTAACGCGTTGAACGACGGGTGACCTCTTGTGCGGTTAAATTCCGTGGGCTGACAGAAAAGCCACAGGTTCTCCAGATTTACGGTGTTCGTGGCACCGAACCGAAGTGTTACGATGTCCATGGCACCGAGCAGCCGAAGCTCAAGTGCTTCTAGATCGAAAAAAAACCGTTGCACCGGGATTTACCCCATATGGCTCGGTCCCTCTGCAGAATTGACAAGCCATCTGTCGAGATTATTGTACAAAGCATGAATTTCTTAGCTTCGGCAACAATCTTCACATCTGATGTCCTTAGCACTTTCCTCACACAATATGCTTAGTTTGTACAATTTTATGACAATGTACGGAATCTTACAGATCAGAGTTGCGCAGACCGGATTAGATCAGATGTGGAGAAAACCGTAGGGAGTTTGTGATATTGAGTAAACGGGTGTATATAGATATGGACAGATATATTACAGTAGTTAGCTCATAAGCAAGGGGAAAATTCAATGATTAAATATGAAAAATGATACCTCTTCCACAAAGGAATGAATTAGATTTATATTATAAGAATGACCTCACATTTTCTCTTTATATTCTCTGCTGCTCTTTTATATGGGGGCTAGACCCACACAGACTAAGTGGTCGGATTCTGGCGCTTTTCCGACACAGTGATCTTACTGTGTATATTTTTTACTCTTCCTCAAATGATTGAATAAACCAGATAAATATTTTAGGAATCACCTCAAACTTTACTTTTATTTTCATTGCTTCTACATGGTGTTCAAGATAAAAGTAGCCTATCAATGGAGCTAATCTGGCTAATATTTATGAAAATGAGAAGGTTCAGTTATAACGTAGTATAGGTCAAGGTTGTGTGACGGTGGTGTAATTGTAGTGCGGAAGGGGCGATGAACAAATGTGACGTAGGACGATCTAGTCAGAACCGGTTTAAATAGTAAACAGACACAGCGCAATAGGTAACTGGACACTTTTTATTTCTCAATAGGGCTATTTTTTTTATCTTGAATACCCTGTATTATGTGGAGGGCGTGACCTACACAGACTTCGCACCAGTGCTGTTCTGTTTGTACAATGCAATGTCCTATATATAATGTATTATTAGTCTCTGCCCTCCTACACTCAATAGAAATCGGCCGATTTGTTCTACTTTTTTAGTTGGTCTAGTGTAGGTAAAGCTTTGTAGATTTTCTCCTAGATTGTTCATTGACATTTCCATTGTTGTTATATCAAATGGGTTGCGTAGCTCCCTAAGTCAAACTGCTTCAGAAGTCCAGCATCACAAGATTGTCTCATGTTATATCGTCAGTGTTGTGTGTCGGAATGCAGTTATTACGTCACATTGGTTGGGAGAGAACGGTAATGGAAGGCGTGGTTCCTGGAGTACGAGACATGGGATGACCAAGACGAAGGTGGCAGCATTACATGAAAGAAGCCTTGAACATGACGCTGGAGGAGGTGAGGGAACTTTCTAGAGACATCGAGTTTTCATGTGGGCTGCTATGAAAGCGAAGTTCCGCAAAGGACATGCTATTACTTAACTTGATATATGTAAATGTGTAAAGTGGGTGTTAGAATTTAATAGCGATGTAAATGATGTACATCACCAAAAATTGACTTATGAACTTCGACATGTTCTGATCGTGGCATAGTACGATCGGCGCCCCAGCAAACGCAGTTGTACAATAATGCAATACAATCGAAAGTGTTGAGCTACTGAGGTCGTTTAACTTCTAACTGGTTACATCATGAGTATTGCACAAATCACGAACTCCGTAGCTCAACGATCCTAGAAATCTGGGGAAAAGTTGCATTCATGAACACCACAACACGGCGCGGTCCGTTTTCAAACTTACAACCTTCGGAATGCAAGGCAGACGACTTAACAACATAGACCACTAATCAGCAATATTCTACTAAAATAGACTAAACGTCGATTGGTGAGTTCTTCTTCCAACGCTCCATATCAACCACTTGTTAACCACTCTGTATGATTTGTATGTGATCTGAGCCTGAGAGTGATTGTACATTGGGACAGTTATTCGCCTACAAGTAGGCCAGCACGTCCTATTTCTGCGATGCTTTTTATTTACTAGGGTAGGATCCCTAGGTCCTACATCAGTCGCCTCTTACTACATGCCTTGTTAGTCGCAGTGGTACTATTCCTTGCTTCCCTTACGGGCCCCGGCACCACACAGGTGGGTTCGTTCTGATTAGTGTGACATCCGTTCTTTCAACATATCATCTTTTTTTTTGTGTATTTACTCCCGTTACGATTTACGGTCGCTCTCTTTCATTTCTTATTTAGTTACCAATTTGAGCATTCATGCATATTTTGTGAACTGGGACTCA
Source organism: Arion vulgaris (assembly GCA_020796225.1). Classification (NCBI taxonomy): domain Eukaryota; kingdom Metazoa; phylum Mollusca; class Gastropoda; order Stylommatophora; family Arionidae; genus Arion; species Arion vulgaris. The sequence goes on along the minus strand of CM036757.1, from coordinate 28,134,610 downwards.
ATAACAATATAATCATTATGTCAGTAAGAATTATGTATGAATTCCCCACACACCGCCAGCCATTAGTTGTTATGTAATCAGCATATGAATAGTCAGCGGATCAGTAGATAACACTGTCTGATTGTAGCAGAGAGAACTGTTTGCGTAGCTAAATGTAAATACATTTATTTAGACTGTGTGTCCAGTGAATTCATTCTGTCGGAACTGTGGTACCAGTGAGGATGTCAACTCTAGAATGAATATAGCCAGGACTGGTGTTTTTTTTGTGTGTTTTCATACTGAGAAACTTAATGGAAATTGTCCAAGTATAATACAATTACCATAGTCAAAATGTACACGAGTTGTGTACTTGGTGTGCTCCTGTATGACGTGAATGCTAGACAAATTGATGTCAAAAGTATCTTATTAATTGTAGACAATTTATCTTAGGAAAGTCCCATTCCTATACGCCCGACCTGACCCATATCAGCAATTAAAAACAGCTTACTTTATTCTCTCTATCTCTTCCCTCCCCCTCTCTCTCTCTCTCTCTCTCAGTCTATGATTATTATGGTCATTTCGTTCCGTTATGATTTACTTAGGACCTGCAAGTAATTTCTCCATACCGTTCTGTTCTAGGTAGATCATTCAGTCTCTTTTATGGAATTGAGTTGCATATTTCTCACCTCTTAGTAGCGTTCGATTCAAGGTCTGCCTATAAAGTTCTTTTTTTCTTTAACCCGTTTGTCTCTCACTTTATTGCTTGCTGTGTGAGTATTTGATCTTTTCTTCACAGATTATACCCAACATATTTCTATCTTCTCTTTATAATAACAATCGTTGACCAGACATTTCTCTGATTTCATCACCTCTCCTGAATTCGTCTCATTTTATGTTCATCATTTTTCGCAGACATCTATTTTGAAATGCAGTCCACTACTGCCTTGTAGTTCGATTGAGGACAATCAAAGCCTAGCGGAGCAAACCGTACACAAAACTGGACGGCAGGCAAACCAAGTAGTACAAAAAAGACTAGTAACCTGGGCAGATGACGTTCAACAACCCGGGAGGGAAGGTTGTCCAAGGGTAGCTACCCTAAAAGAAAATAGCGACCTGCTGCCTTGCGTGTCGGCTGGGGACAGCCAAAGACTGATGGAGAGCGAACCCGATAAACGCTGGCTAAAACCGGACACATCGCCGAAGAATAAACACCAGAGTTCCAAATGGCGCTAAAGATGTGAGGAAACACATCCATGCTAAGACTGCATGAATCAGATTTCCACACGAATAAGACAAAAAATTTGAATTTATGGGGAAATCTGGTACATCAGTCTAAGTGGTGATCGCAGAGAGAGAGAGACAAGAGAGGAGAGAGAAATGCAGTCAACTTATCGTCAGTTAGTTTCCAACTCTCGCTGGCGTATGTTATGATACATCACTGAAACTGAATATTCGTCATTTAGTTTTAAAGCTATATAACTTGATGTTCCATATTTTATTTAGACTTTTGTAAAAGCTGATGTTGATTTGACACTTCGTAGCATAATCTCTTTTTAAATATCTCCGTGCAGTCAAAACTGCTACCTGTCTGTTTATTTTAGCTTGTTTGTTTGTATATCTACATTCCTACAGATATATAACCTGCACTTTTGTGATATCCATTATTTCTTATCGAAAAAACCCTTTCTTTGTTCATCGTGTGCACTTGTCACTCACTCATAGTAAGGAGCAATCCTTCTTCTACCAACGGAGCACATGTCTTCAACAAACTTTTCCTAGCTCTTCCTCTCTCTTGCGATCCATTCCAATTCTTTCCATGTTTTACCTATCATTTTAATATCAGTCTCCAACTCTCTTCTCAAGATACAGCCCACACTATCCATATTATATCCTTCATTCTTCTTCTTCAGCGATCTCTGGTCATGTGCTTAATTTACTGTGGACCACAAACTGGGCGGTCAGCTTCAGGACTGTCAGGTTTCCCCAAAGCTTAGTTTTCAGGTTGACTGGGTGTGGTCACATGTTGCTTCTCAGCTCACCCAGGAGAGGACAGACAGTCTTGCAGGATATTTAAAAGAACGCATGTGATTTCACGTAGAGATTGCGAGATATGTCGTGAAATAAAGTCAGCTGGGCACTTGACCGGTGTTTGGGTTTCTGAGTCAGAACTGATAGGAAAGAAAATGTTTGAGATCGCCAGCGGAGACTGCTTGAGGTTAATAACACTTACACTTCAGTTCCGATAGTAACGCTGAAAGAAAGTCTCAAGGGATTACTACTTTTTTCCTCCCTGGACTTGTGTGTCCCAGTTGTCAGTTCAATGCCTCGTCTCATCTCACAGTTCGTATTTTAAAAAGAAAAAAAATCCCGTGATCTCTCTCTCTCTCTCTCTCTCTCTCTTTCTTTCTGCTCTCTCTCTCACACACACTCGCACACAGACTCACACACAGAGATAAATATATATATATTATAGAAAGAGATAGAGAAAGAGAGAGAGGAGAGCATTTTGTTTACCCAAACTGGCGCAAATGTCACACGTATAGATTGATTAGATGTCCACACATGTTTAAGGAGTTTGGAATTACACGTTGTACAAGTAGAACTGGATACTTGAGGGGCAGAGAGAGAAGTGTTGAGGGGCAGAGAGAGAAGTGTGTTTAACCAGCATGCGCAGTAACCATCAGTATGCATACCCTTCGACATGGTTGGGGGAGACTGAGCACCTATGGGTCTGCCCGACGTGCTGTGACGTCATTTCAGTAACGAATAACCAAACTTACCTTCTTAATGGTAAACATTACCTTCGTTCTGTAACAACTACATTGTGATCAGGTCGTCAAATTCTAACCTTTGACCGACACCAGATTTGTTGATAGCTGGCCTACATGACTAACCCTACCTGTTCTGGAATGTTCCGTTCAAAGTCTGTCTGTGTAAGCAATGACTAATTTATTAGCAGCGAAGTGTTGAAATGAAATTGAAAGTATCTAGGGTAGTCATTACACGCCGATGCATGTACACCGTTCTTGTATTGATTGATTGATTAGATGTCATATACACTCGGAAGGTCTGTTACAATGACATCTCCAACACGGTCTTCCTCTCGGTGAAGTGGTACGATCTGACACATTGTATATCCTTTAACATTTCTTCCCACTTTTCTCATCTCGTCTAAGAGCACATAAAGCAGAGGCATCCGCCCAAGTGGTTACCGGGCCTAAATTTGGGTGTAAAGAATAGAACCACTGTTGCCTGCCACGCATGTCGTAAAAGGCGTCTAAGGAGGTTTGGATGAAATCGGATGCATGTGCCTTAAACGTGTAGAAGTCAATGTGTTTAGGGCCTACCAAACCAACGTGCAACGTATACACGTTCTTGGCAAAGATCAAACATATTACAAAGAGTGATTAAAATTGGTTGTAAAGAACGAACGCAAAGAAGAAGAAGCAGAGGCATAAAGGGTAAAAAAACCGAAGGATTTACTTCATTGCACTGGGTTTCCCTCATATGTGTTGGTCCCTCTCCGCAGAAGTTTCACGCCACCTGGCGAGATTATTGCACACAGCACGAATTCCTTAAATCCGGCACCAATTCTAGGGATCTCCAGAAAAAATCCACCCATGAACAGAACGGTGCTTTCTGGATTTGAACCCAGGACTTTCAGAACGCAGAGCAGCAGACTAGTCATTTAGCTGGAGATCATCTCTCTACATCAGACCAAGTCTTTTCTTTAGCTTTGAGTTATGCTTCAAAAGTTGACAGGTTTTCACATCGCCCTAATTCATCATTGACAGGTATTGCTTCGTCTACCACTATACTATTTTAATCTTCATGAGCAGTTTATGTAGTCAACTGGCATAAAAGCGATTCTTAGACTGAATATCTTTCTTTCTTTTTTGTCCTCTCTGCTTTTTTGCCGTTAGGCTTAGCAGGTTTAACTGATGATGGGTTTTCCCGAGATAATGCACGCTCGGTCGCTTGATATGTTGTGGTATTATGGAGTTTTAAGATGTCTGTAACTCATCAACCCATCTTTTTCTTGGTCTGCCCCTTCTTCTTGATGATTCCATTTTCAGGTTGTACGCTCATGCAACTGGTGTATTCGGGTTCATTCTGACCATGTGGCCAAACCATTTGAGTCTCTGTTTTTCAATAAATCTAATAGCAGGTGTTGTTCCGACTGTTCTTCTAATTTCCTCATTTCTTGAATATCATCATCATTAAATAGCTTGTCCTGAGCAGAACTTTGCCACCCCCAACAGTCCTCCGGAGTTTCTTTCTCTCATAGACCAGATGGCCCGACTCTGCAGCCGTCATGTTCAAACCATCAGTTACATCCCGAATCCATCTTCTCCGTGGTCTTCCTCTTCTTATCTTTGACGGTATGCCTCCTTCCATGATGGTCTTCTCCAGCCCTTCGTGTCTTTTTATACGAGTATGTCCAAAAGTAGTTCCATTTTCTCTTTCCTATTTGTAGCATCAGCCAGTTTTCTTTGATCTTGCATATACAGACTGAATATACAATGAACAAATAATTGAAATTCTCAGTTAAACATTAAGCACACACATGCAAAACATTTATTGAAACAATCAAAGGAAGAGAGTGCTAGAAATCGGTGGGAAACATCAAAAAGTGTAAAAATTATTTTTGAATGTATCATACACACACCACGATAAGACATATTATGTTGCAGACCGATCCATTACAATTGATCTTCGATATATGTATATGAAATGATGGAGTATACACATAGTGTACATAGGTACGTAAAATAACCAATGGAGACAACTCAAAATCAGTGGCGACTCGTGATCGTTTTTGTTGGTGGGGCCAGACACAAATTTTCGGGAAAATCATGGCTTTGGGTTAGTAAATTTTATCTTATTAAATAATAAATACAAGTTACACATTATTTTTGGTGGGGCCCGGCCCCTCTGGCCCTTAATGACGAGCCGCCACTGCTCAAAATACACAATCTGATCCCACTATAATGGAAAACTATTCACAATTTCTTCCATTTTAAACAAGACCAACATGCGCAATCTGCTCACCAGCAAAACATACAGATAACTCTTACAGATGATGAAAGAGTTGTGATACTAACGTCCCTTTATTGTTTACAATCACACGCATTATTATTAAATACAAGATATACAGACCACAAGAGGGGAGGTTGCACAGTTGTTAGTATAGTTTCTTTCTAGACGGGGGGTCTCATGGTCCAAATCGACAATTGTAGTGGCCCATCTGGTGCCGGGACCCGCAAGGGAAGCAGAGAATAGTACCACTGCAGCCTACAAGGCATGTAGTAAGAGGCGACTGATGTAGGACCTAGGGAAGCTACCCTAGTAAGTAAAAAGCATCGTAGAAATCGAGTGTGCTGGTCTACTTGTAGGCTCATAACTGGCACAACACACAATCGCTCTTTGGCTCAGATCACATAGAAATGCACAGAGTGGTTAACAAGTAGTCGATATGTAGCGTTCGATAAAGACAGTTATAGTGAGATTTTTGTTTGATTATAAACGCCTCTCTGATCGATCAAGCATCGATTGTGTGTGTACCAGATAAATATTGGAAGTAAATGCGGCCAGCGTGATGTTTGTTGACAACTTCAACTATCATTTACTGTTGGTCAAAGAAAAATGCGAGTCTTTGTATTCCTGAATATACCAGATGGTATGAAAACAGCTACTTTAGTTACTTTACTATAAGGCAAATCAATGAATCAAGTGCTTTCCCTTTGGCTTAGGCGATCATGTCTCTCTAGATCGGCCTGTCTCTGGTACAATCCATCAACTCCGTCACCGAACCATTACCGAAGCACGATTTCAAGCCGTCCGGAATTGTGTCCCTTTGTCTCCCTCTATCTCTCTGCCCCTGTATTTTGCTTGTTGTAACCAAATGTTCTAAACTGCCCCTTCTAATTATATGTCCCAAAAACCTTGATTGTCTGCTTCTTATTCGATTGATTAGATTTGGATATGAATTTGTCTCCGACAAGATCTCTTCATTGGTCTTTCTAGCTGTCCATGGAACTTTCAACATAAAATACAGCCAATACGGCATAATATTATTTTTTTTACCTTTTTTTTTACAAGTACAGTAATTTGTTTTACGTGTTTCGCTATTACTTTTACTATACACCGTTTAGTTTAGCTGTTTTGTTGCAGGCAATACGGTTCTAAATATCGACCTTTTATATAGAACGTTGTTACCACTTGGCCATGACTTAAGTCGATCAAGTCGCTGCTTATTTGAAGCTTATTGATATTGTTTTGGATTTCGATGGAGGGTCATCCCATGTGATTGGTAGAAAGTGTTTAGCTTCGTGTTTCAGACTGCTGCTAAATTGACAGAGACATGGGAAAACATCCGACCTGGCTAGGTTCCTAAGTTGTTTTTCTTCGTTAAGATGGTCCAACATGAATGTTGTCCCAGAGAGACAGTGACAGGCACTGCAGACATAGAAATAACGCTATTTTTAGTTTTCTAAACATTTTTGTCTGGGGCACAGTTAGATGTGAGATGCTGCTTTCTCTTTAGTTTTATCTGCGTAAAGTGTTGTTTTTAATATGTGTCTCTTGTAACATACGATATATGTTATCTAGTGTCCCAAGACTTCCACAAGCCATTTCCGTTGTTGCTGTTCTGCCATCTTTCTATAGTTTCAACGGCGTAACATATAAAAACAAAGTACTGTAGTTTTGCAAAGTTAAATTTTCAGTCGCCAGTAAAATATCATAAGCTGTTATTTTTTTCTTTTAATCTGTCGTGACTGTCTGTAGTACCACTTTTAGGTCGATGTAGTAGGATAGGAGGAAGAGAGCCTGAGGAATTTAATGGTACATGGCTAGTGCAGTCGCCGCGAAGCTGTTCAGGTTAGGATTTTTCTTTTATGCCCACAACAGAAAAAATTCTTGGCCTTACACGGGTCTCCTTGCATGGAACAGCGCTCGAATCCATTCGGTCAGACACTCCTCAACGCAGAAGCTGTTATAAGTATGCAAATGCCCAGCGTGTTCGTAGCGCGTTGGACTACGGGTGACTTGGCCCTCTGTGAGTGCGGGCTCAATTCCGCGGGCTGGCAGAAAAGCCACAGGTTCCCCAGATTTACGGTGTTCGTGGCAACGAACCGAAGGGTTACGATGTCCATGGCACCGAGCCGAAGAGCTGAAAGCTAAGTGCTTCTGGATCTGAAAAAAGTATGCAAATAACGGCAGTGTCTTATTATGGCCACGATAGTTTAACAAGTTAATTACTGGTGGTTACATCATCGATGCAAAGTCGATTCAAATTTGTAACAAATGTTGCTGATGTTATTAGTAATAACGAAGACTTTGAAAATGCTGACGTGTTTGTTGGTAATCTTGTTTTCTTTCCATTTTTTCTCTTAAAGCATATTAATTAGCTACAATTGATTTGTTTGTGTTGTTCATTGTCGTCCATCTTACACGAGATGAACAAGAAGTGATATGAATTTTTATTGCTGGATTTTGCTAATAGCGTCTTTTATAAAATTTGTTTTGTTTCCATGTAAAACAGTCCTTCCTTCCTTTTGTTCGCTTGAAATTTGTCTATATATTCAATGTTGTCTCTTGTATAAACTTTTTTTGTAGCTCACACCCGAGACGAGGTCCAATAGTAGTCTTTTCTATCGAGTTTTGTTTCGTTAGTGTAATTGTTGTTCGTGAATTTTTAGAAGTGTTGTTTTTAGCGTTAGTTGTTTCTTGTGTAAAGTTTCTAGCGTAATGTAGGTAAATTTTTCGTCGTAATTTGTTTTGTTATTTTCTTGTTAAAGTATGTAAATTTAAAAAAGTAATTTAAAACCTAATTTTAGGAATTTATTTACCTTTTCACACCTCTTGCTTTCTTTTTGTGAATCATATCTGCACATGCTTCTTGTGATACCGTTCATGTTAAAGGTAATATAAAAATCTAGAAGTAGATAAGAGTAACTCTTTAAATCAAAAGAGGGTTTTTGTGATGTTGAGATACTGTGCTCGATTCATCGCTTTATAAAAAGTGTTCAGCTATTTTCCCACATGAAGTGTTAGAACTATTTTTACACTAATATTTGATCTCAGTGTGGGAAGATCGTGTTCTTAGTTCTATCATAGGTGGGTTGATAAAACATAGGTTTGGTGTTTTCAAATTAAGCACGTAATTAACCCGTACCAACATTAGTATAAGAAAGAAAAGTCAGGACAGAACCTTGTTTGAATTACATTGAGAAATAAAGAATGAAGTGGTTCGTCTATTTTATGAGAAACTCCACTGTACACAGAGTCTTTTACAACATAACATCAGAAAAAAAAGGAGATAGAAAGACCTCGAAAAATATGGTTAGATGGCAAACCATAACCATCACCCAAGACACTAAAACAGCGCAAGACAAAAACAGAAAACCACGACATTGGACAACAACCCGGCAACAGTGTGACGACAAGAGAAGAACACAATAAAGAACCATTGGCCGGTCGTGTATAATCGATAAGAGTGAAATAGGAAGACTCTGCCTGGACAAAAAATAATGAATAATAAAATTATTAAATTCTTGTACATTTTCTGCATCCTCAAAATCGTAGGGTTTACACTAGCTGGGGTCATGTGCTTCTCTGCTTACTAACGCGAGTTGGACAGTTCTGCAATATAGGTTTTACTCAGTGGCGGCTCGTCATCATTTTTGTTGGTGGGACCAGACACAAATTTTCGGAAAAATCATGGTTTGGGGTTGTTATGTTTTAATTTATAATATAATAAATACACGTTACACATTATTTTGGTGGGCCCGGCCCAGTGCCCTTAAGGACGAGCCGCCACTGGTTTTACTACTATGTAGCAGATACAACAGATACAATTATTTGTAATGCTAATCTGGCATCTGTGGTATAAAGCATAGACTTATTTATAGACAGTGTATCAGTCTATTGTGTCATTGGAACAGTCGGCTTATAAAGCCATCCTCATTTTATTATTTCAACGAACACTGTAGTTTTTATTTTTATTTGCTCGTCTGCTATGAATTCAGGCGTAGTCGTGGCGCCTAATATGGCGCATCTGACTGATTTTTGTGTGATGGCTTGCTTCTCTTCTCACGCTAATTAGTTTTAAATGAATTATTCAGTTCCAGTTTAAAATAACTGATTTGTTGTATATTAAGCTTAAGAATAGATATCTTATTTCTCTAATCCTGTTCTGTCTCGCAGCGTCAGGATCAAAATACATTTTTAGAACGGGCTCTTGTGTGTTATGTGTCTTTAACAGCCTCTGTTATTTCTATGCTCTACCTTGTTCAGTGGGCGATATTTTGCCTTATATATACTAAGCGTGGTAATATTGTAATACATAATGAGACCCTCATTATCTTCTTCTTCTTCGAACGCTCCATATCGACCACTGTTAACCACTCTGTGTGATGTGTATGTGATCTGAGCATAAGAGCGATTGTACGTTGTGCCAGTTATGCGCCTACAAGTAGGTCAGCACATCCGATTTCTGCGATGTTTTTTATTTACTGCGGTAGCTTCCCTATTCCCCTACCTCAGTTGCCTCTTACGGCATGCCTTGTAGTTCGCAGCTGTACTATTATTTGCTTCCTTGCGGATCCGGCACCACACGGGCGATCATCATCATCAATTTTCACCACCACCATCATCATCTACATCTTCATCATTATCATCTTCATGTGTCAGACAAAATGATATAAACGATCATGAATCCTGTAAAAATATCTGTTCTGTGTACTTACTATCAGTTCGTATGTTAACACACTCTTCTTCTTCCCATCAAGCTATTCTGTCCTGAATTGTTTATCTTCATTATCTTGTTACATTGATTGTTGCGGTTATCGTTATACAATGATTTCCTTTTCTTATTGACGTCATAAGTTTGGTATGTGCTTTCACTATGAGAACAAATTTCATTAGATGTGTGCTGTTAATCATCATCATCATCAAATAACTTGTCCTGAACAGAACTTTGCCACCCTTACAGTCCTTCGGAATTTCTCTCATAGGACAGATCCCGCCTATGCAACCGTCATTCTTAAATCATCAGTTACATACATCCTGAATCCATCTTCTCCTCTTAGTCGGGATGCCTCCATTCATAATGGTTTTATTGAATCCTTCGTGTCTTTTTATATGTCTAAAATACTTCACTTTTCTCATTCTTATTTGAAGCATCAGCCAGTTTTCGTTAATTTTGAGTTCTTTCTGAATATATCTATTTGTTCGTTTTTTCTGTCCATGATATACGAACTCTTCTGTAACATTTACATTAAAAAAAATAGTTTTCCACTTTATTTGTTTCTATTATCCTTTGTTTGGTAAAAGATTTGTGTTGGAAACTTTAATAACAGTCTGTAGTTATACTTTGTCAAACTAATTTACTTTGTGTTTTAGATGTATCGCCGTTTGATAAAATAATATCAATACCATGTGACAAAGAAATGACATCAAATTATAACCAATTTATTATATCATGTTTTGTTTTTCAGAAATCATCGGAAATAACAAGAAATTAAATGTCAACTTTCAAGATGTTGACGGGTAAGTATTCTTGAAATACTTGTTTGCAGTAATTTACCATTTTTTTTCTTATCTTCACCATTTGGATGACCATTGCTGAGACCTCTTCTTCTTCTGCATAACTTCTGCTATTCGACTATTCTGGTCTATCTATTGTTGTCTATTCCCAGGTGGAAGATGTAGTTGGATGTCCACTCTTGCCGTTAAGCGTATGGATGGGAACTTTAATTTGCATTCTAGGGCTGATGAGTGTCCTTGTTGTGTCATAAACAGGGCGGTGCGCTTGGGTTTTCGCCGGGCTCCATAGTTCTGAAGGGTTGTTTCTGTTGGTCAGATTTTCATTCTCACGCTGCTCAGGCTGGGGCAGTCTTGTAGAATGTGCTTTGTGGAGTGCTTTGGTGCTCACAGGTGCAGGCAACGAATCCATGAGACCTATTCTATAAGGTGCTCTGAGACCAAGTGTTCATTCTAAATCTGAAGATTGTGGTCTGCGCTTTTCTGTTTAATGTATTCATGTTGTCGTGCTTTGGGTTGTATGCCCCATGACGTCTGCTCAACGCAACATGCCTGGTCTGGTGTGTATGACAGGATGTTCAAACCGCGGCAGATCATGCAGCTGTCTTTACACTTTCTGAGGCCTTAACTCTCTGAACCTCATGCCCAAACGTATTTTCTGTTTAGGCCTAGCTTGCATACACATCACACTTCTTCTTCTCTTCGAACGCTCCATATCGACCAATTATTAACCACTCTGTGTGATTTGTATGTGATCTGAGCCTAAGAGAGATTGTAAGTTGTGCCAGTTATGCGCCTACAAGTAAGCCAGCACATTCGATTTATGCAATGCTTTTATTTACTAGGTAGTTCCTAGGTTCTACATCAGTCGCCTCTTACGAAATGTCTTGTAGGCCGCAGTGGTACTATTCTTTGCTTCCTTGCGGGCCCCAGCACCACACAGGCGAAACATCACACAAGCGGTTGTGACTGTTCCTCACATTTTCTGCATCTCATCTAAGAATTCAATTACAGCTCGTTATTTGTAATGAATGTCATAAACAGACGTCATTTATGAAGGACTACTATGTTGTGCAATCTGTCGGACGTCCGTCCAATTATCACATGTACGCGGAAACATCAGTATTTGCTGCAATACAAGTTGATTTAATATCTCTATTCTCGTGTTAGAAAAATATAATTATGCATTACTTTCTGAGCTGTTACTCCTATCATCATCAGGTGCCGTGCCGGCTCGTGTAGGCGATCATGGATCTCTACAAATCTATGTCTCTGGTGTTTGCTATCATCTCAGATGTTGACGCTCTACCGTGTCATGAAGTCAGACTATCCTCAATTTTCTCTCTCAGTGTCTTCCTCTATCTCGTCTACCCTCAATTTTACCGGTTGTCACAGTGTTCTCAACCTCCCTTCCTCATCAAATGATGACTGCCGCTTTCTTATATTGATAAGTGTTATCTGTGTCTTGACCTCATTCAACACCTCAACATTAGTCATTTTAGCAGTCCATGGGATTCTCATCATTCTTCTGTACAACTACATCTCTGTGGCTCTCAGAGTAACTATTATACATAGTTAATAGTACCACGATACGTTACCACGGCAGCTCAAGTCTAAGTAAATTTCAAGACCCCCGCTACGGATGCCGTCTGTTTGTTTTTCCCTTACATTTTGATGTAATTTATTAGTTGACCTTTTGAGACAGCAGGGGGGGTAAGATTTATATGGTATATTTGATTTCATTCGATACAATTTAGTCTCTTCAGCGCGCCATTATGCTGCTGGAGGATTTTGTTTATTATCTTACAATCTGAATGTATTAGTTTACAATGTCATCATTAGAGATTTTTACCTTTTATTTTGTTAGTTCTGCTCAGGGTCAAATTATTTTAAAATCTTGTAAAATAGTTTAGTCATTTGTTGTTGTATTTAAAACAAAAGAGAGAAAAGAGAGACAGACAGACAGAGAGAGAGAGAGATGAAAAACGCCAATGCACTCCCGATATAACCGGATTTTTTATTCTGTTGTTGAATAAGATTAAGACTTTTGTCAACAGATGCATCTGTGAGCCGCTGTAGCGTAGTTGTTAGTGAACTCGCTTCGCAAGGCTGGTGGTCTGTGTTCAGCTCCCGCAATGTGCGTGGAATTTTTCCCGACCACGACGGTTTCTCAGGTCGACCCAGCCTCAACTGGGTACCAGACATGCTCTGGGAAAGTAAAGGCGGCCGGCATGATGCTGACCACATCACCCATCGTGTGCCGACGGTCAATGAAAATACAGGTCTAACACTGTATTGACCTATATACCACGAGGTATGAAATGGTTCCTTTACTTTTTTTTTTTACAACAGATGCATCGGTGCATCAGATTTCTGCGACGTTTTTATTTACTAGGTATTTTCCCCAGGCCCCTACCTCAATCGTCTCTTACTACATGCCTTGTAGGTTGCTATGTTACTATTGTTTGCTCCCCTTGCGAGCCCTGGCAACACTCTGGCGTATTATTGCTTGATTGTTATGACCATTACCGTTCCACTTCCGTGAGTAACCATGCGTGCTCCGATCTATTTCTTACACAGGAAAATCTCGGCGGCAGTGCACACATTCCATAGCACCGGCGAAAGTCCCCGACTTTATTAAGAAGATGATGAAAATATTTTGTGGTGAAAAACAGAGCGTTTTCAGGACTGATGTCATGGGAGCCAAGTACCGGAAGGGACAAACTACTTGCTGATGAGTTAGATAGCTACAAAGTTACAATATCGAACATTCAAGATTCCTTCAAGTTGATGCATTCGATTGTTTCTTTCGTTGGGTCATTTAATCTAATGACTAAGTCTCATTTTACAGCGGAAAATGTACAACTTTTATCACAAAATGAATGTACATAAAACAATGACTATTATATTGTAGCTATGTGACGGCGTAGATACTGATTGTTTCGTTAATTTGTTAGATTCATACATGTTTTTTATTTGTTATACTTCTTTTTCTTCTTTTGTCGTCACACTGCCACCGGGTTGTTGCTCAGTGTCGTGGTTTTATGTGCGCTGTTCTGGTATCTTGGGTGATTGTTGCTCTTTGACAGGATTCTGCTATGCCATTTAACCATCTTTTTGTGGTCTTTCTCTTGCCTTCTTTCGTGATGTTGTAGAGGACTGTGTATACTGTGAAGTTTGGATGCATTCTTATTAAGTGGCCAAACCACTTCATTCTTTGTTTCTCAATGTCATTTGCTTGTTATACAACAGTAGTTTGTGTATACTGTGAAGTTTGGATGCATTCTTATTAAGTGGCCAAATCACTTCATTCTTTGTTTCTCAATGTCATTTGCTTGTTATACAACAGTAGTTTGTGTATACACCTAAAAGAAAACATTGCGATGAACGTTCCTGTCCTGACTAATCACAACACATGATCCTGTTACGATTTTCTATTGAATTGAACTGAAGAAATCAGAAAATATTTCAATTAAAAGCAAATATAACAATGTAATATGAAACAGTTGGTTTTTTACAAGACAAAAGTTAACATCTTAAAATAATCAACACTTTTCACTTGCTGACAAGAAGACAAACCAATCTCTTTGCTTGCTTACTCTCTCTCTCTCTCTCTCTCTCTCTCTCTCTCTCTCTCTCTCAGGTCATCAGTTTTATTATCTCCACAACAGAATAAAACGTTATGCTCTAACACTACATTATCCAATATACCACAATGTACAGAGATCTTTGATCTCAGTGTAGGTGTGATTAAGTTTCTAGTTCTATCGGAGGTGAATAATCAAACGGAGGTCCTGTGTTCAAGTTAAGAACTTGCTAGATTGCAAGAGCTTGGATTGAAGATTGGAGGTACCAGGAAAGAATAAGACAACAGGTATATGAGTAGACTCATCAATCAACATCGGACTGGTACAGTTAGTCGCTGGACGCTGTTGGAGATATTGCGAAGAAGATCGAAGCACATATTAACATGTCCGGAGTTTAGCAATGAAGATATTCCAAACTGAAACTGAAACATTCATATATCCTATTTAATATTTACGCCCGTGTGTTAGCGGGGAATCGCAATGGGAGCAAACAATAGTAACACTGCGACCTACACGGCGAATGAGGTAGGTGCCTAGGGAAGCTACCCTAGTAAATTAAAAACGTCGCAGAAATCGGATGTACAGGCCTACTTGTAGGTGCATAACTGGTACAACGTACAATCGCTCTTAGACTCAGATCACATACAAAACACAAAGAGTGGTTTAGCAAGTGTTCAATATGGAGCGTTTGAAGAAGAAGTTATTTTTTTCTATCTTGTATCTTCCATACTTCTCTATGTAATTAAATGTTAAAAAGAAAACCTGAATGTGGCACAGTCTACAATGAAGCAATGCAACTTTCCTAATGAGAAAATAAATCTGTTGACATTTAGTTCGGAGTTGCCTCTCACTTTCACCTACTTTATTATATAACAACATCAGAAGAAAATTTGTTTTCAATATCTTCACACCCGATTAGACGATTTCTTAGATGATTTATATCTTTGTTTTTAATTTCACACACCAATTAAAGAGGAATGGGCTAAAAATAGAAACGTTGTCGGTATTTTTCGGCTATTTGAGATGGTTGGTAACGCCCAGCTGCTCAGATAATTTGCCAGCATGTGTTTTTGTTTGACACAAGCCCTCACACTGAGATCGAGGCTAATGGATAAGATTGTTGTTATGTCTGCTAGGATGCTTCAAGATCTTCGTTTGCTGGATTCGATTCAGGGTAGTTTTTTTGTTTGTGTTCAATTTTAAAATAAAGGCGAGGGAGCATGTTGAGATGGAAAGAATAAAGATAACAGAAGATAAAATGGGTTAGATATGTGGAAGGAGGAGTTAGAGACATACATAGATATATAGATGTAGACCAGTGGTTCTCAATCTTCCTAATGCCGCGACCCTTTAATACAGTTCCTCATTTTGTAATAAATTACCTTAAAATAATGCAACAATATTTATTTCTAATCATCATAAGTATGTGTTTTCCGATGGTCTTAGGCGATCCCTGTGAAATGGTCGTTCGACCCCCAAAGGGATCGCGACCCACAGTTTGAGAATCACTCATTTAGACATATTTAGAGATATAATATGTATGCAGGTATAGGATATATATGTGAGGTTATAGCATGTGGAAATATGAGGAGATAGATTTTTTATACCAATATACGAAGTGCTGTTTATAAAGATAAAGGAATGTAGTTATACAAAAACAGTAACAATACACATCAACGTTTCGTCTAAAAGGCCTTTTATCAAATAAAGGATACAAGAGAAGCGAATAATTTGACTTCTCACAAGGACACACAACTTATAGAATCAAACAAAAAAGTTCCTAACAGCTTTATAATGAAAATATGTGACTAAAAACGAATAACGAAATAAAAGTAAAAACTAGAAGTGAAAAAATAAGATATTTTATTGTTTTTGTATTTGGTAAAACTACAGTACTTTGTTTTTATGTATTTCGTCATTGCTACATAGTTTTACTGAAGTCTTTCCTTATGTCACCATTGCTACATAGTTTGACTGCAGTCTTCCCTTATTTTGATCGCAATTGCTACATAGTTTGACTGCAGTCTTCCCTTATTTTGTTTGTCATTGCTACATAGTTTGACTGCAGTCTTCCCTTATTTTGTTTGTCATTGCTACATAGTTTGACTGCAGTCTTCCCTTATTTTGTTTGTCATTGCTACATAGTTTGACTGCAGTCTTCCCTTATTTTGTTTGTCATTGCTACATAGTTTGACTGCAGTCTTCCCTTATTTTGATTGCATTGCTACATAGTTTGACTGCAGTCTTCCCTTATTTTGTTTGTCATTGCTACATAGTTTGACTGCAGTCTTCCCTTATTTTGTTTGTCATTGCTACATAGTTTGACTGCAGTCTTCCTTATTTTGATGCTACATAGTTTGACTGCAGTCTTCCCATTTTGTTTATTGCTAATGTTTGCAGTCTTCTATTTTTGCATTGCTACATAGTTTGACTGCAGTCTTCCCTTATTTTGTTTGTCATTGCTACATAGTTTGACTGCAGTCTTCCCTTATTTTGTTTGTCATTGCTACATAGTTTGACTGCAGTCTTCTATTTGTTTGTCATTGCTACAGTTTGACTTGCAGTCTTCCTATTTGTTTGTCATTGCTACATAGTTTTACTGCAGTCTTCCCTTATTTTGTTTGTCATTGCTACATAGTTTGACTGCAGTCTTCCCTTATTTTGTTTGTCATTGCTACATAGTTTGACTGCAGTCTTCCCGTATTTCGTTTGTCATTGCTACATAGTTTGACTGCAGTCTTCCCTTATTTTGTTTGTCATTGCTACATAGTTTGACTGCAGTCTTCCCTTATTTTGTTTGTCATTGCTACATAGTTTGACTGCAGTCTTCCCTTATTTTGTTTGTCATTGCTACATAGTTTGACTGCAGTCTTCCCTTATTTTGATCGCAATTGCTACATAGTTTGACTGCAGTCTTCTCTTATATTTATAAAGATATGAGATGTGTAGAATATATATAGAGAGATATGCATAAATATATAGTGTTGTATAGAAACATGTGCAAAAACATATGCGAAAACGAGTACTCCATTGCTATATTGAACTAATACTTATGTTCGCAGCGAATCATGAACAATGAACAAACAATCAATACGATCATTGGAAGCCACCAGATGTGGTTTTACAGAAGAATGCTGAAAATTTCATGGACAGCGAAGAAAACAAATGATGAGGTTTTTAATCTGGCCTGCACATAAAGAAACCTTATCAAAAGAATAAAAATCAGACAATCAAGGTTCTTCGGGCATATAATGTGAAGAGAAGGTTTAGAACATTTGTCGACTACAGGTAAAATTTAGGGAAGGAGAGATCGTGGAAGACAGAGAGAGATGATGTTGGATGGTCTGACATCTTGGTTCGACAAAATATCGACGTCAGAACTGATTACAAAAGGAGAGAGAGTTGTGAAGAGACATGATCGCCTGCGCCGGCAGGCATGTCACTTGATTGGTTGATAGAAAGATACAGAGACATGCATAGAAGCATATAGATTGTTGTATAATGAATAAGAAATTGTAATAACCTCAGGGAAAGCACCGAAGCCAATGAATATGATAAAAAATAGACATTTATCTTTTTCTTAACCCTTCGCCTCTAAAGAGGCATAGATCCGAAACCAAGGCCTTCCAAGTCCGCCATCTCTTCCAGATCTCTCCCCATTTTCGTGCCGCGAGACCCTCCTTGCGGGGTCCGTCTTCCTCTGTCGGCGAGCTATGAATGTTCTTGGTTGTGATTTCCGTAGCTATCTAGTGTTTTTTAATGGATGGGGTAGCTAGCACCATGCCCAATCTCCTTATTCGCCTCTTACAACATGCGTAAAACAAAATAGATAGTTAACACGTATTAAGGACCTTCGGGAAAAACGATTTACCAAACATAAGATTCCAACCACAACCTTACTTCTTACTATACCCATTGCCTAGCCCTGCAGATGAGAGTTTTCAGATAATATCCCTGGAGTGGAGATGGATTAGACATCTTCTTCTTCTGCAACAACTTCTGCTGCGCAACCACTGCAGTATGTGTCATAAACAGGGCGGTGCGCTTGAGGTCTTCACCGGTTCCCCATAGTTTGTTTTCAAGGGTTGTTTCTGTTGGCCAGATTTTCACTCACACTGCTCAGGCTTGGGCAGTCTTGCAGGATGTGCTGTGCGAACTGCTTTGGTGCTCCATAGCTACGCAGTTAATCGACGCACAAGTACAATGACCGATCAGTACGCTACCGACGGGTCGCTTGCGCCATGTTTTAAACACAGGGTAAGTGGAACCCTTAAGCCTAGAAAAGCAATCTGTCTATGGGAGGAGGCATCTAGACATGAAACCTAAACCTTCCAAGTTGGAAGAAAGGTGCCCAATCTGCACCAGAAGAAAAAACGCACAATTGCGCACTACAACAGAACCGAACTAACCATCAAGAAACAATGAAACAACATAAACCAGATATGTACTTGACTTGAAACCACTAGAGAAATTAGAGGAATAAGGATCGGAGACAAAAAAGCCGGACAATAAACTTTGGAAGATGAGACCAGAACAATTGGAGTTTCGCGGATAGAGCTGAAGAGAACATCCCAGATGTTCGGTGAAAAACTACAGTTGCAGCCCTATATTCCACTGGGCACAAGAATGTTTAGTTGTAGTATCAGATTAAAAACGTTGGTCTTTGGTATAATAGTTGTACTGCAGTCTGCCACTACAAATTTTATAAGAAAGCGCCGCTGGAACTACATCGGCCACACACTTAGAATGGATGAGAAGACTCCTTCCAATCCCTCATATGGACACCAGAGGGAAAAAGAAAACGAGGAAGACCAAGAGAGACTCTGCGTAGAACCATCACCAGAGAAGGCTCAACGATGGGCCTAGTAAACATTAAAGACTTAAAGCAAATAGCAACGAACCGCGAGACATGGAGAGCTATGACCTCTGCCCTATGCGCCGCCCACAGGCCCAAGAGGAAAGACTAACTAAGTCTACCACATTTGGGAGATGCTCAATGTTATAAGCGGTGACTAATTATATTACCAGATGTGTGCTTGCACTCTTCTGGATTCTATCAGCGAGGTCGTGAGGGCTAGTTGATGCTTGGGCAACTCAGCTAACTCCATGAAAAGTTCCCAGGCATACGTCAAGGAGACTAGGCCATACAGCCACAAGAAACGTTGTGTGATTCAGAACAAACTACGTGACGCAAAACCTATTGTCTCCTGAGACAAAGATGTCAATGAATGAATAAAAAACAATTCTATTACCTGGTTCACCTTAGTTCTAACGAATATGAGAAACTGGTCTCTAAAATTAAACATACTCTTGAGATGGTAGTCTTGTATGTTCGTTGCTCGTATTGATCTAGTCATCAATGAGGAATCGGGCTTCACGAGTTGGAGAAACAAACTCAGATCTATCACTGGAGCTACAGATCATGTGCTGTGCGCTACCATCATCACTTTCAGGAATTATCTCGGGAAAGGAAATTGACCATCGATAAGTCCACCCAAACCCCTCCTCACGATTGGCGTGACGTCGGTTATAATGACTTTTAACCTTTTACCCACAGAGTTCAAATGTCTGATATTTGCGTTGTCTGATTAGTGCAAGCACCGTAGTCTTCTACTCTGTTGATTTGTTCGCACGATTTGTTCTGCCTTCTCTTAGTCAGTTATTATCTGCGGTTAAATTAACGTTCATTGATTGTAAATGTCAGTTCGGGTTTTTTTTATGTTAGTCAAGAGAATACTTACACGTGCTGACCTATGGTAATGGGGATCGTTATGTTCTATCTATCTATCTATCTATATATCTATCTATCTATCTATCTATCTATCTATCTATCTATCTATCTATCTATCTATCTATCTATCTATCTATCTATCAATCTATCAATCTAATCTAATCTATCTATCTATCTAATCCTGTCTGTCTGTCTGTCCGTCCGTCCGTCTGTCTGCCTGCCTGCCTCTCTGTCTGCCTCTCTGTCTGCCTCTCTGTCTGCCTCTCTGTCTGTCCGTCTGTCTGTCTGTCTGCCTCTATGTCTGTCTGTCTGTCTGCCTCTATGTCTGTCTGTCAGTATCTATGTCTATCTGTCTCTATGTCTGTCTGCCACCCGTCTGTCTCTCTGTCTGTCTCTGTATATCCTATCTTTCCATATCTACCCCCACACACCACCCCCTCTCTCTCTTTTCCTGTATGTCTGTCTGTCTGATTCATGTCTCTATCTTCCAGACTTTTGGTTTCAGTTGTGTATCTGTATTCTTGACTTTCTCTTCATTCTTTTATCTGTCTTTCTTTACGCTCTTGTCTCTGTACTCCTGACCTTCTGTTCATTCGTGTATGTTGTCAGCATCAACTTTACTTTGTCTCAGTATTTCTGTCTTTCCATTCGTCTTTGTCTTTATTTCCATGAGTCGTAACGTATCATTTGATTGTCTGTGAATTCCATTTGCAATAGAAATCGATTAGTTGAACATACCACATATAATCATTTCTAGACGCCCATTCATACGTGTACACATCTCCGCGCCCTCTCGACTAATGACAACCCAGAAGTTCTATGTGTGTGTATTTGGAAACCTTTAAATCTCTCTCCACACTCCATCCTGGAATAACTAGTGATTGAGATTGACATCTTGTCGATAGAATTGATGGAACTGTTGCCAAGGCGATGAAGACAAGTTTATTCACCGTTATGATTAATGTCAGCTATTATTAAACAACGGCAGCTCTCAGATGGAGAAGTCTATGCTATGATAATAGATAAAGAAGTCATTATTGCTTTTATATATCGTCATCGTTGTCGTCATCAAGTAGTTTGTCCCTTCAGGAACTTGGCTTCCATGACAACAGTCCTGAAAAACTATTCTGTGCAAGATGACCGGCGTTAGCAGCAGTTATTCTCAGATCGTCAGTAGTATCTTGCAATGATCGTCCTCTAGGTTTTCCTCTCATTCTTCCTCCAGGCACCATTCCCTCCAAATTTATCTTTTCTATGCACTCGTGTCTTTTGATGTGTCCGAAATATTTAATCTTCCTTGTTTTTTTAATGTTCTTTAATAACCAACTCTCTTTAATATCAAGCTGTTGCAGAACAGAAGCAGTTGTTCTTTTCTCTGTCCATGATATTTTAAGTATAGAACTACTGTTACCTGTCACGCATGTCGTAAGAGGCGACTAAGGAGATTTGGTGGAAATCGGTGGCACCTGTCCTAAACGTGTAGAAGTCTATGCGTTTAGGGGCCTACAAACCAATGTGCAACGTATACACGTTCTTGGCAAAGATCAAACATATCACAAAGAGTGATTAAAATTGGTCGTAAAGAACGAACGCAAAGAAGAAGATCCTCGTACGATTAGTCGGGAGTACGCCCCGACTCTAGAGCCGCTGTAGCGTAGTTGTTAGTGAACTCGCTTCGCAAGGCTGGTGGTCTGGGTTCAGCTCCGCAATGTGCGTGGAATTTTTCCCGACCGCGACGGCTCTCAGGTCGACCCAGCCTCAACTGGGTACCAGACATGCTCTGGGAAAGTAAAGGCGGCCGGCGTGATGCTGACCACATCACCCATCGTGTGCCGACGGTCAATGAAAAATACAGGCCTAACACTGTATTGACCTATATACCACAAGGTATGAAAGGGTTCCTTTACTTACTTTACTACTTACGCCCCGACTCAAAAATAAGATATGTCTACTTTTAAACTTCTGATGATATTCATACAAGTGTTGGGATGCATTACGACATGAACAGGAGGATTACATCACTTTGCTCAGCGAAGACAGAACATGTCAGCCTTACCGTATATTGGCAGCTCACCAATAGAAGTGTGACATGCGACTCATATTTCAGTTAATGACTACGGTCATTTATCTTACATGGAATACACTTGCACTCGGGGGTCTCTGTAGTTACGCCCTTTGCCTTGCGAGTCGAAGGTCGTGGGTTCGAATCCGGACCCTTCCGGGCCCACATGTTTAACAAATTTAAAATTGGCACAACTAGCCTGTGTCACTGTAAAAGGCGGACATGACGGCAGAGTACATACTGCAAGACTGCCAGCTGTTAGAAGCTCTGAGAAAAATCTCTCTTTCTGTTTGAAATTCTGGGCATAAGAAATAAATCGCAGAAGAGGTAGAAGACTTATGTTTTATCGTTATGTGGAGTTGATCGTTAGAGAATAGATGGGTACCAGGTCATAACTATGATCTGTTCACATAATATTTCTAATGAAAATTCATAGACAGTTCTGGCGGAACAAAATATCCACCAGACAAGAACTGTTTTTAGAAAGCAAACAAAATTATATGCACACCATATAATACAGAAACACTGAACTTCAACTAATTATAACTTCAGAGGGGACCCAAGCATCATACCAGAACTGTCATGCTATAGAACCAAGATGAACAACGAAAGTTACATCTACAAACATCAACTTGACGGAGAACTGTAGACAAATAAATAATAACAGTATGTTTGAGTACGTTCTTATCAACCAAGCTTTGTGTGTGATATTTTTAGTTTGCACAGAGAACGGGAGTATATTTCGTCCCTGTTAGACCACTACGGCTTGTAGGACAGGCACATCCGAATTTTGGCCAAATTGTATATATATATATTATCCAACAAGGCGCACGTTTGTATAGACGGGTAATTGTAAGATTTTGCTTTCAGAAGAACCTCCACTTTAAAGTACCATATCCAGAGTTATACTTTAGCATGGTGCTTTTACTTCTCAGTGATTTTCCTGGTACCCAATTGAGGCTGGGTCGACCTGACGAGCCGTTACAGTCGGAAAAATATTTGACGCACACTGTGAAATTGAACCTCTATCGATTCGGACACAATATGGTTGTGGTTTCAATCCCTCATTCGACGCTCCACACTTGAGGAAAGGAATTTGATCTCCTCGGGAAATTATATCTTTTTATTTATATTGCTGTACCACTGTCAGGCCTAACTTCTCTCTCTCTCTCTATCTCTGTCTGTTTATGAATATTCTATCCATCATATCTAATGACAGGATCCCAATGATATTCTATAATGGAAGCTGGCTTCTCTGGACGATGGATTGAACAGAAATATTACTTTTATTATTTAATTATTCATTTCTTGCTTGCTTCTGTGATACTATATATATATTGTCTTTGTCCTAAAATCGCAAATTGTTTTTAGTATTGCCACATCCTCCCCACGGTTTTCTTCAATCTGATCAGATCCGGTCTGACCACCTACGATTTGTAGGTTTCAGTACATCGACTCGCTCTCAGATGAATGGACGCCCGAGTGGTTACCGGGGTCCAAATTGGGGTGCAAAGAATAGAACCACTGTTATCTGCCACGCATGTCGTAAGAGGCGTCTAAGGAGGTTGTGCGGGGGGCTAGCTACCCCACACCGTAACAACACTAGATGGCTACAGAACAGAGAGCGAACCGAGTAAACGCTGGCTGAAACCGGACACATCTCCGAAGAATAAGCACCAAAGCTCCAAATGGTGCTGAAGATGTGACGTAAGATACACCAATGCTAAGGCTGCATTAAACAGACTTCCACATGAATTGAATTTATGGGGAGATCTGGTACATTGGTCTGGGCAGTGATCGCAAGAGAGAGAGAGAGAGAGATGAATGGGAAAAATAGATTTATAACACATATTTTCTGGACAAGAAATGAAAAAAATGTGATGTCTGTAACAGCAAAGATCAATGAAAGTGAGAATGACTTCCTGATGCTGTCTGGCTGGATGTGAGTGGAGAAATATGTGACATTCTCTGAACCACAAAGCACAATGAAACTTTCATTCTCGGCGTGATGAGTAAATAAAGTCAAAAGTCCTGTCATTTGCCGGAGAGTTAAGGTCAACATAAAGTGGAGGGCAATGAACTATCCGGTCAGTGTAAACAAAGTGACTGACAACGCCATTCTGTGGTGAAGATAAACATCAGAAGGTTGACGTGTCAGAAAAACCATACAGATAATACAACGCCTGGGATGTCGTTTAAGAAGGTGAAGCTTTGAGTGCAGTAATATTTGGAAATAATAGACGCAACTACAATGTCGTTTTTCTTCTTCTTCAAACGCTCCATATCGACCACTTGTTAACCAATTCTTTGTCAAATGTATGTGATCTGAGCCTAAGAGAGATTGTACTTTGTACCAGTTATGCGCCTACAAGTAGACCGGCACATCCGATTTCTGCGACGCTTTTTATTTACTAGGGCAGTTTCCGTAGGCCCCTACCGCAGTCGCTTCTTGCCTTGTAGGTCGCAGTGCTACTATTCTTTGCTCCCCTTGCGATCCCAGGCAACACACGGGTGAATGCAATGTCGAATTTATAGATGTAAAGTTGAGTGTAACATAACCTTTGACAATATAGACAATATTTCAAACGAAGGTTAGGTAAGAAGGTATCATTAGGAAATTCACCAAGAATTATTTTTATATTTTACAATGTTCTCATAGATTCAGTGAGTAGCTACAATGTTCTTGTAGATTCAAAAGCATTCAAGTCTGAGTCAAGCTAGTCAATGTTCTTGTAGATTCAATAAGTAGAGCTCAATGTTCTTAGATTCAAAGTGAGTAGCTACAATGTTCTTGTAGATTCAATAAGCGAGTAGCTACAATGTTCTTGTAGATTCAATAAGCGAGTAGCTACAATGTTCTTGTAGATTCAATAATCGAGTAGCTACAATGTTCTTGTAGATTCAATAAGCGAGTAGCTACAATGTTCTTGTAGATTAGAAGGGTAGCTACAATGTCCTGTAGATTCAATAGCGAGTAGCTACAATGTCTTGTAGATTCATAAGGAGTAGCTACAATGTCCTTGTAGATTCAATAAGCGAGTAGCTACAATGTTCTTGTAGATTCAATAAGCGAGTAGCTACAATGTTCTTGTAGATTCAATAAGTGAGTAGCTACAATGTTCTTGTAGATTCAATAAGTGAGTAGCTACAATGTTCTTGTAGATTCAATAAGCGAGTAGCTACAATGTTCTTGTAGATTCAATAAGCGAGTAGCTACAATGTCTTGTAGATTCAATAAGCGAGTAGCTACAATGTCTTGTAGATTCAATAAGGAGTAGCTACAATGTCCTCGTAGATTCAATAAGCGAGTAGCTACAATGTTCTTGTAGATTCAATAGCGAGTAGCTACAATGTCCTCGTAGATTCAATAAGCAGTAGCTACAATGTTCTGTAGTTCAATGAGTAGCTACAATGTTCTTGTAGATTCAATAAGTGAGTAGCTACAATGTTCTTGTAGATTCAATAAGCGAGTAGCTACAATGTTCTTGTAGATTCAATAAGCGAGTAGCTACAATGTTCTTGTAGATTCAATAAGTGAGTAGCTACAATGTTCTTGTAGATTCAATAAGTGAGTAGCTACAATGTTCTTGTAGATTCAATAAGCGAGTAGCTACAATGTTCTTGTAGATTCAATAAGCGAGTAGCTACAATGTTCTTGTAGATTCAATAAGCGAGTAGCTACAATGTCCTTGTAGATTCAATAGAGTAGCTACAATGTCTCGTAGATTTAATAAGCGAGTAGCTACAAGTTCTTGTAGATTCAATAAGTGAGTAGCTACAATGTCCTCGTAGATTCAATAAGCGAGTAGCTACAATGTCCTGTAGATTCAATAAGGAATAGCTACAATGTTCTGTAGATTCAATAAGGAGTAGCTACAATGTCCTCGTAGATTCAATAAGCGAGTAGCTGCAATTCTGTAGATTCAATAAGTGAGTAGCTACAATGTACTCGTAGATTCAATAAGCGAGTAGCTACAATGTACTCGTAGATTCAATAAGTGAGTAGCTAAAATGTCCTCGTAGATTCAATAAGTGAGTAGCTGTTTAGAAGTACGCCAAAAATGGATCTCATTAAACAAAATATAAATGGTCGTCTAAATGCTTCTACTTTGTTAGTTCCGAAAAGACTATTTTGAGATGTAATGTCTCTCTAATGATTTTTGTTGTTACTTGAAACCCCCAACCCCGCTCCTTCCTTCTTCCCCTCCCCAACCTTTCCCCATTCTCCAGATTTATAGCCGCCTAACAGATCAATATCTTGTAGTGCCTGGGTTCAGCAGTTCACAATCGAATGCTTGGTTAGTATCCACTCTGCTCTATGGGTTTTTATATGTGAGCATTACGCAAAGAACAATCATGTGCATGTGATGTACATAGCTAACTGCCGAGGGATTCCGATCGGATTGCGATGGATTTGTGCAATGTTTATTTAGCTTCGAAATCAGGGAATTGAGATCAACAAAGGATAGTGTAGGAGTGATGGAAGACGTGCCACGAGGGAATTGAATGCAAACACTTGGATAATTATTTGTCATCTTTCATAGCGGATCTCTGCTGATTTTCTGTTGCTTCTTTCCATCTACATGCCAGAAATAGTAGCATTGTTTACGAGCAGTCTCCTTGTGCATATATTCAAACTATTTTTGGAGTCAATACATCTTTGTTTGTTTCATGATTTGCTCAAAAGCAATGCTATTAATTTCATTTCTTTGTGTCTAGTGGATATAAAAGGTACGGTCGTTTGTCAATTTACCGTGACAAAAGACAGAAAATAAATGAGATCTATTACAGACAACTTTTCAGGCGCCATTGATGGAGTCGTTATGATTACTTACTGTAGCATTTATCTGTAGTTATTGATCATATTGAGGAATGACTGTGAAGGGATTTAATACCAAACGTCACTCATTATTAAATAGATTGTCCTGAGCAGAACTTTGCTACCCTAACAGTCCTTCGGAATTTCTCTCTTTCATAGTCGGATGTCCCGCCTCTGCAGCCGTCATGATCAAAACATCAGCTACATCCTGAATCCATCTTTTTTGGACTTCCTCGTTTCCGGGATGCCTCCTTCAGTAATGCTCTTCTCCAACCTTTCTTCTCTCTTTATTTGTCCAAAATATCTCACATTTTCTTTCTTTTTTTATTGTTGTTGTAGAAATTCATTTGTCTTTGATTTGAGTACTTTCTGGATATATCTACTTGTTCTCTTCTCTGTTCATGTTATACGGAGGACGCTTCTGTAACACATACTCATCTTCTTCTTCTTCTAACGCTCCATATCGACCACTTGTTAACCACTCTTTGTGAAATGTATGTGATCCAAACCTAAGAACGGTTGTACGTTCTGTCAATTATGCGCTTACAAGTAGGCCAGCACATCCGATTTCTGCGATGCTTTAATATTTACCAGGATAGCTTCCTAGGCCCCTACTTCAGTCGCCTCTTACGACATGCCTTCGTTCGTTCACGTTAGCCATCACCAGGTCGCAGCGTTACTATTCTATGCTTCCCTTGCGAGTGCAGCAACACACGGGCGAGGCTTATATATATTTAAAACAAACACATCTGTTTTTCCAATGCCTTGTTAAATTCCCATGCATCACACCCATATATTGCCATTGGGAATATGCATACTTTTATTATTCTACCCTTCGTCTTCCTAATATCTACAACTGTAGATCATTCCTGCAACAGTTGAGGCATAAATATCTAAATGACCATACGCACCGACTCACTCACCCATATGTTAACCTGAAAATGTATTCTTCGACCTTCTTCAATAGATTAGTACTCACGCTGCTGCCAGACCGCGTACATACTTTTGGGAATTGATTCCTGAGCTGTAAAGCCCCTGCCCTTGTGTTCCAGCATTTCTGCGGCTTTATGAAAGCAATAAAAACTTGTCCTAGTTCTGAGATCTCTTTCCCGTTAGCGATTCTATTTGCAGAGTTTTGATAAGTCTTCTCGTTCATTCAACAGGCTATGTTCATCACACAACTTTCGTTTGCTCTAGTTATAGAATAGTTTGTGAGATAGCACACATATGAGCACACATCGTATAGCACACGAGCACACATCGACAATGACATCTATAAATAATAGTTGTGAAATTATACAAGAAACGCCAACTGTTTATCTAATCTATCTATCTACCTACCTACATGCCTAATCTATCTATCTATCTATCTATCTATCTATCTATCTATCTATCTATCTATCTATCTATCATCTCTCTCTCTCTCATCTGTCTGTTGGCCGTCTATCCATTCATCCATCCATCTATATGTCTGTCTGTCTAGCTAGTTGTCTGTCTTTCTAATCTGTCTAATCTGTCTGTCAGTCTATCACTCTCATACGTTATTTTGGACTTTGTCTGCATTGTCCTAGAGTATGAGAAGAGAGAGTAGTTAATAATTAATAGCCCCGCATGAAATAGGTTGGTTTGAAAATCGTTTAGTGCAGTTTTTAACTGGTTCGTATTCTTGGCATGGTGGAATAACTATGCTTCTCTGATGAAGGTTTATTTTGACGCGACTGTGATCCTTAGAGGCTAAGTATAATATGACAACCGGATGTATAAAAACAGTGCTCACACTTGCAATGTTGACCAGGTGATCGAAATGTTGACCAGGTGATGCTATGTGACAGGTCCAAATGATGACTACGTCACACCAATCGGAAGCGTATAGGAGTCTGGAAAACCGGAAATGTCATACGGTAACTTCGTTTAAGTTAGCCACCACCAGGTAAACAAATATCCAAACGAAGAGTTCTTGCGTAGGGTCCGAGATAAATATTGTCACAGCGCATCGCGACATATGTCAGTTGAGAGGACCGGTGAAATCCCTAGAAGGGACCGGTCAATACTATAACAATTTTTTTTCCGATCCAGAAACACTTGAGCTTTTCACCTCTTCGACTCGGTGCCAAGGACATCGTAACCCTTCGGTTCGGTGCCACGAACACCCCGTACATCTGGAGAACCTGTGGCTTTTTCTGCCAGCCCACGGAATTGAACCCGTACTCACAGAGGGCTTACTATAACAATTTAAAAGGGGGTGGGGGGCTATGTGACGAAGTGCTCAAGCCGTTACCCTTGCGTTCCGAAAGTCGTGGGTTTGAATCCGGACTACTTCGTTCGGTCCACGAGTACACTTTTTTTACCCAGAAAATCTAATGATTGTTGCTGGACCTACAGAATTCGTGCTTTGCTCCTACTATCAGCTGGTGACTTACCATTCGTCGGAAACGGTACTAGCCCTGTTCGTACTATCCGGTGACTTACCATTCGTCGGAAACGGTACTCGCCCTATGGAATTACCCGGTGCAATGAAGTCAGTCTGTTGGCTTTATACACATTGACAGTTATTGTAGTCAAAATGAAAGACCACAAGCGCTAATGGTAACGTTGAACCATCTAGTGTGAGAATGTAAAGGACAAACGGTCGTTCCTGTGGTAGAGAAAATATACATAGAAAGGTGTCACTACCCTTAATAGGTTGAAACAGAGGAATATTATAGCACATATCGCATGTGTGTGTTGCCAGGACTCGCAAGATGAGCAAAGAATAGTAACACGGCGACCTACAAGGCATGTCGTAAGAGGCGAAGGAAGTAGGGGCCTAGGGAGGCTACCCTAGTAAATAAAAAAAGCGGATGTGCTGGCCTGCTTGTAGGTGCATAACTCGCACAACGTACAATTGCTGTTAGGCTCCGATCACATATAAGTCACAAAGAGTGGTTAACAAGAGGTCGATATGAAGCGTATGAAGAATAATTATATTACACACACACACATTTCTTTCTTTTTTATTTATTAAAAGGAACATATATATAGGCAGTGGTGGCTCGTCATTAGGGACAAGTGGGGCCGGGCCCCACCAAAAATAATATGTAACATGTATTTGTTTTATTAATTAAAATATAACCTAACCCAAAATCATGATTTTTTCAGCAAATTTTCGTCTGGCCCCACCAACAAAAATGATCACGAGCCGCCACTGTATATATATATATATTTATTCATAATTGGAGGCCACTAACTCCAAATATAACCCTCCAGAGTCCATGCAAAACTGACACAACAAAAGGGTCAACATTTTATATGGTAGTGGACAATACGGACATATCAAAAGAAGCACTATTGCCCCAGATATCTCGGAACTAACATGGCCTCAGGGAAGCTTAGACATAATCACGACAGTACAGTGGCGGATATAGCTACGTGATGGTACCAACCAAGGTCATCAGTAGAGGGACAGAATGAAACAAAAGTTGGAGTGGGGAATGGAATAAGGAGTGAATATGAGAAGAAAAAAAATAGGAGTAGGCCAGTAGACTGTGTGCAAGTGTTGTGGGAGAGAATAATTGTAATAAGAATACTTACCTCCAAACCATAAGCTAAACAATTTTTTTCCCGATCCAGAAGCACTTGCGCTTTTCAGTTCTTCGGCTCGGTGCCATGGACATCGTAACCCTTCGGTTCGGTGCCACGAGCACCGTAAATCTGGGGAATCTGTGGTTTTTCTGCCATCCCGCGGAATTGAACCCGCACACACAGAGGGATAGTCACCCGTAGTCCAACGTGCTACGAACACGCTTGGCAGACGGGCAAGCTAAACTATTAAGATCTAATAGTCTTACGAGGTGTATGAAATGTCGGGCGCTATATGTGTGTGTGCATAATGTTATGTTTATATATTGTTGTCAGTTAAAGAACTTTTGATGAGAACTAAGATTGGTTATTGGTTACTAAACTGACGTCATTGCACTCCGGGCAGACCCATAGGTGCTCTGTCTCCCCCAATAGATATCAAAGAGTATGCATACTGATGGTTCATGTGGCTCGTTGATTAAACACACCTCTCACTCTGCCTCTCAGGCATCCAGTTCGACTTGAACAACGGGTAACTCCAAACTGCTTAAATCGCTTGATCGATTGAGAACTAAGATCTAAGATACAACTAAATGGTATGTTGAAATTAAATAAGATTCAGGCCTTTATCAACGGATATCTTTGCTGTATTCTCAAACTGTGATGGTGTGATAGAGTTGCAAACACAGATCTGTAGATAAGAACCGGACAGGAACCCATGATGACCTAGTTTAAGACGAGAAAATGGCGATTGATCGAGCATCCCCTACGGTAGACACAGTCGAGTGTCACTAGACAAGCACTTGAGGGAAACCCGCTAGAAAAATGAAAAATGACGCCCTAAACAGACCTGGAGACGAAGTTTTCTTGAGGAACTGAACAGTGTTTGACTATCATGGGAGATCATACAGAAAACAACCAGAGAGCGAGAAAAGTGGCAAACAACTGTTGATGCCCTATGCTCCACGAGGAGCGGAATATGAATAAGTCAGTAAGTAATTAAATTTAATGTCAGATGTGTTTGATGCCTTGGATTGTCATCATCATCAACTAGTTTGTCATGAGCAGAACTTTGCCACCCCAACAATCCTTCAGAATTATCTCTGTCTCATAGGCCATTTGTCCCGTCTCTAATACCGTCATGCACAAATAACCCGTTACATTTTGAATCCATCGTCTCCTGTTTTTCTGCCTCCTTCCTTGTCTTAACGGGATGCCTCCTTCCATATTTTTGGTCTTTCCCAAGCCCACATCGTAGCTTGCACTGATGCTCCAAAACACCACTGCATATTTCTTTTGGGCTACACAGCAAATGTTCTCCAATCAACTGAAAGCTTCATAGAGGCAACTATTAGGACTCACAAGCAACTTAACTCAAAACCCACTGCGTAGCTTCATAGAGGCAACCCGTCTTATGGACGAACATACGAAACCGATCATAAAGAAGAAAAGTTATTTCTCGATATGTCTTTATGTTCTCTTATCTGTTTAGCACAGTGGTTCTCAAACTCCCTAATGATACGACCCTTTAATACAGTTCATCATGTTGTGGTGACCCCAACCATAACATTATTTTCGTTGCTACTTCATAACTGCAATTTTGCTACTGTTATGATTCGTAATGTAAATATCTGATATGCTGGATGTATTTTCATTGTTACAAATTGAACATAATTAAAGCATAGTGATTAATCACAAAAAACAATATGTAATTATATTTTGTTAAATATTTATTTCTAATTCTGATAAATATGTGTTTTTCGATGGTCTTAGTCGACCCCTGTGAAATATGGTTGTTTGATCCCCATAGGGGACGCGACCCACAGGTTGAGAGCCACTGGTTTAGGATATACGGATGAATCTTCTATAACACTTACTCAAAAGTACATAAATTTTTTCCCCTGCCTTGTGAAATGTCCATTCTTCACATCCATAGTTTACCACTAGAAATCTTTGTTTTTCTATCATTTTCTATTAACCCCTGAATACTTATATTAAAAAAACTTATATACATGTTAAACAACGGGTTGTTGGTAAAGTACAGGGTGTTCAACTTAAAAACAGCCCGTGAATGGAGCTAATCTGGCATATATGTATGGAAATGAGAAGGTTCAGTTATGACGTAGTATAGGTCAAGGTTGTGTGACGGTGTGTAATTGTAGTGAGGGAAGGGGCGATGA
This sequence comes from Arion vulgaris, assembly GCA_020796225.1. Lineage (NCBI taxonomy): Eukaryota > Metazoa > Mollusca > Gastropoda > Stylommatophora > Arionidae > Arion > Arion vulgaris. The sequence goes on along the minus strand of CM036757.1, from coordinate 28,102,146 downwards.
ACAAATGTGACGTAGGACGAGCTAGTCAGAACCGGTTTAAATAGTAAATAAACACAACTCAATTTTTACCTGGCAACTTTCGATTTGTCAATGGGGCTGCAATTATCTTGAACACCCTGTATTTGGATAATATGACATTTCTCAATGTAGTAAAGTATATTATTAATACTGGGGAAAAAGGGTTTAGGAATCATAGACTCACAACAACGCAACATACATTAGACATGACATAACAACGAGAAGGTAAGCTTTCCACTCTTCTTCCTGACGTAAGTCATTGGACAGTAGAATACTGAACAAAATATTATATTTTTTAATAATGAATTGTTTTCACATATGATATTTCATTCGTAAATGTATGTTGTATGAATAACAAGGACAATGAACAAACTTTGAAACGTAAGATGTAATCGGTATTAATGAAATCAGAAGAACGAAGTGAAAAGCGTCAAACTTCAGATGAAATATTCCACAAATAAGGAGACATGTAAGCACTACGAAAGAATAGAATTCTTCTTCTTGGAAGGCCCCATATCGACCACTTGTTAAACCACTCATTGTGATTTGTATGTGATCTGAGCATAATATCGTTTGTACATTGTGCCAGTTATGTACCTATAAGTAGGCCAGCACTTCCGCCGAAATCTGTGACGCTATTTATTTCTTCTTCTTCTCTTCCACCATTTACTTCTTTGTAGAAGTGTTGGGGGAGAGAGAGAGAGAAAGACGAAGTTATCTTGTGTGTGCTTGTTTTAAGGCACTTTGAAAGCTGAATATTCATTTTTGTAAGGCTATTCTTGATGCCGTCGCTTTTTCGTGGTCTTCCTCTTGCTTTGTACTCATTATACTTTTTATGTGTGGCTATCTGTGGCTATAGATATCTGCGAAAAATAATGAATATAAAATGGAACGAATTCAGAATAAGTGATGAAATCAGAATGTCTGGTCAACCACTAGTGACAAAACTGTTATAAGAAAGAGAAGATGGAGATATGTTGGGCACACCTTGAGGAGAAATGATCACAATATCAAGCAACTTGAAGTGGGATGCAAAGGGTTCAAGAAAGAGAGGTCAACCTAAAGAGACTCTGAAACGAACTTTGCTGAGAGAGGCAGGAAATATCGGTCTCAGTTCCATGGAGGAGATTGAGCGAGTTGCCCAGGATAGAACGGTATGGAGAAATTACTTGCAGGCCCTATGTAACGTATAACGGTACGAGAGGAATTATTATTATCTGTGGCTAGCTATTTATTTACTAGGGTATATTTCATATGCCCCTACCTCAGTCGTCTCTTACGACATGCATTGTAGGTAGCAGTGTTAGAATTCTTTGCTCCCCTTTGCGGGCACCGGCAACACACCGGCGAGGAAAGAGAATAGGTAAGATTCATCCAGTAAAAGATATTTTAGACATATATTAGCAAAGATGTTTGTTGAAATGCTAATTTTGCTTACAAGTTGTAGACAAAAGAACTAGAGGATTTCAGTACTTAATCGTGAGAAGATTATGTTAGTAATGAAAAGCAGTGATTCTCAACCTGGAAGGCGTACTTCCCTAGTGAGGCAGGGGCAGTATCAAGGAATGCACGCAAAGTTATGAACATTTATTGAATTCTGCGTTTTAATGTTTTTATTGTAACTTGACTTTCCAGTTAAAATCCTGTGTTTTTTTTCATGAAAACTAAGTTCAAAATTTCTTTATAAAGTAACAAAGGGCATCATTGATTTTGAGTCATATTGAAATTTGTGCTCATATCTCTTGTACAAAAATTATTTCGTTTTTAATGTTTACATTTGTAGCTTCCAGTTTGATTGCTTTTATGAAACAATGCTGTTATAAAGCTCAGAGTGAGAAGCATTCTTGTTTTCGCTTACTCTTTGGCTATTACATATAATTCAGAGAGGAAAGGAAAAAAAGTAAGGGTTGTGAGAATCTTGCGTCATCTTCAAGGTGGAAGCAATCACGAAATTTGAGGACCACTGTCATAGACAGGGAAAGCTAAAGTTACATAAACAGTCAGAATACCTAGACTTGCTAGTGATCGATACAGCTCTCGTGGTGATCAATGAAGGACAGATTACAACCCTGAAGGTAAATACCCCACAGAGAAATGAACTACATTAAGATGAGAGAGACAATACAGGCCAAATTCCACACTTAGGGAGCGCCATCAACAAATCAGGAGCCACAGATTAAAACGTAGAAACTAGATTACGAAATTCCAGAGACATTTGAGAGCATGTCAAAACACTATTTCGCAATCATGATAAGTGAGAATGAGCTCTTAGTTCTATTGTCTTCCTCTTCTTGAAGGAATAGTAACACTGCCATCTACAAGGCATGTCGTAATAGGCGACTCAGGTAGGGGACTAAAGAAGCTACCCTAGTAAATAAAAATCCTCGAAGAAATCGGAATTTGCTGGCCTGCTTGTAGGCGCATAACTGGCACAACGTACACTCGCTCTTAGGCTCAGATCACATAATATCATAAAGAGTGGTTTAATAAGTGGTCGATATGGAGCGTCCGTCGAAGAAGACATAAAGTGTACAGATCTATTACAGACAACTCCCCATGCGACATTGATCGGATGACTTTGTTTACTTTCAGTAGTCGTTATCCGTCGTCGATGTTGATATACAGGGACTGTTGTGAAAGTAATCGATCGACAACACTAGACACAATACATACATAATTATAGTGGGGAGAATCGTGACACCACAATTCTGAACTGTCGAATACAGGGCGAGGTCTGATGGGGAAGCAGAAAGAGGAAATAAACCAGGACAAACGCCGATATAGGAATGTGAATATCGACAATCAGGTCTTCGTTCTGGTTAGAAGCTGCATGATTTAGCACAGAAGACGGATACATTTTTGAGGGATTATTCAAGATCTGTTTGTGTTAAATGAAATCCATAGAATGTAATGTAAGCAATGCGAAGCTAAAAGTTAATTGCGTATCCTTTACAGGACTTTGCGAATCAACCCCAGCTTTTTAACGCTGTTTGTAAATTTTCTAGGCATTATTACGTTCAGTAGTTTGCCATTGCTTTCTGAACGGGTGGTGCCATCATCCTTTGTAAAAACCCAACGCGAAACAATTTGCAACCAAACTGTCCGTAGCATGATTCGAACTCAGAACGTTGGGGTTAATAGACTTAGTCACTATCCCCTAAGCCACAGACGCCACCAATGCAAAGCTAAGTGTTCTTAAAATAGAGAATGAATTTTAAAACATTGTCGTTACTGCTAGTCTATTGTCTATTCCCAGGTGGAAGATGGAGTTCGCTGTCCACTCTTGTCTATTGTCTATTCCCAGGTGGAAGATGGAGTTCACTGTCCACTCTTGTCTATTGTCTATTTCCAGGTGGAAGATGGAGTTCGCTGTCCACTCTTGTCTATTGTCTATTCCCAGGTGGAAGATGGAGTTCGCTGTCCACTCTTGTCTATTCCCAGGTGGAAGATGGAGTTCGCTGTCCACTCTTGTCTATTGTCTATTCCCAGGTGGAAGATGAAGTTCACTGTCCACTCTTGTCTATTGTCTATTCCCAGGTGGAAGATGGAGTTCACTGTCCACTCTTGTCTATTGTCTATTCCCAGGTGGAAGATGGAGTTCACTGTCCACTCTCGTCTATTGTCTATTCCCAGGTGGAAGATGAAGTTCACTGTCCACTCTTGTCTATTCCCAGGTGGAAGATGGAGTTCGCTGTCCACTCTTGTCTATTGTCTATTCCCAGGTGGAAGATGAAGTTCACTGTCCACTCTTGTCTATTCCCAGGTGGAAGATGGAGTTCACTGTCCACTCTCGTCTATTGTCTATTCCCAGGTGGAAGATGGAGTTCGCTGTCCACTCTTGTCTATTGTCTATTCCCAGGTGGAAGATGGAGTTCACTGTCCACTCTTGTCTATTGTCTATTCCCAGGTGGAAGATGAAGTTCACTGTCCACTCTCGTCTATTGTCTATTCCCAGGTGGAAGATGAAGTTCACTGTCCCCTCTTGTCTATTTCCAGGTGGAAGATGGAGTTCGCTGTCCACTCTTGTCTATTGTCTATTCCCAGGTGGAAGATGAAGTTCACTGTCCACTCTTGTCTATTCCCAGGTGGAAGATGGAGTTCACTGTCCACTCTTGTCTATTCCCAGGTGGAAGATGGAGTTCGCTGTCCACTCTTGTCATGTATTCCCAGGTGGAAGATGGATTTCATTGTCTTACTCTGTCTATTGTCTATTCCCAGGTGGAAGATGGAGTTCACTGTCCACTCTTGTCTATTGTCTATTCCCAGGTGGAAGATGGAGTTCACTGTCCACTCTTGTCTATTGTCTATTCCCAGGTGGAAGATGGAGTTCACTGTCCACTCTTGTCTATTGTCTATTCCCAGGTGGAAGATGGAGTTCACTGTCCACTCCTCTGTCTATTCCCAGGTGGAAGATGGAGTTCACTGTCCACTCTTGCCGTTAAGCGTAGGGATAGGAGTTTTAATTTGCGTTCTAGGGTCAGATGAGTCGCCCTGTTGTGTTATATCCATGTTTATGCAGTGTGGTCTTGATATTGTCTATCCATCTTTTCTTGGTCTTCCCTTAGCTCTAGTACCCGATCTCTTTTTATTGTATGCTGTTATTGGTGGTTGGTCTTTGTGATACCGCTTTTTAGGTAGTGTACGACAGAAGGTGTGCTTGTGGAATTTAATGATCGCATGGCTAGTGCAGTCGCAGCTCAACTGTTCAGGTTAAGATGTTTTCTTTATACCCTCAACAGAAAAAAACGCATTGACCTTACCATGGATTGAACCCTGGTCTCCCGCATGGAAGCCGCGCTCTAGTCTATTTGGCCAGACGCTGCACTGAAAAAAATGAAATGAAGAATAACTATTTTAAACGTCAAAAATTACTAATAGACACATGGTTCTATAATATTAACACATACTAATCAAATATAGAGTATGTAGGGCTTGTCACTTACTTTTATAGAACCACGTATGCTGGAGGTAGGAAAGTCAATTCCTTTTCTAGGATTGTTGCTGGAGCTTTAGAGCTCGTGTGTTGTGCAATACACTAGGCAGAGGGCGGACTATTTCTGCGGAGAGACACATGGGTATATGTGGAAACTCGATACATTGCAGTCAAACTTTCTCCGTAAACTTTTAAAAAATGTTTTGTTGGTAGTAAGATTAGAAGTTAGATGCTCGTCTACCATGTTGGTAGTAAGATTAGAAGTTAGATGCTCGTCTACCATGTTGGTAGTAAGATTAGAAGTTAGATGCTCGTCTACCATGTTGGTAGTAAGATTAGAAGTTAGATGCTCGTCTACCATGTTGGTAGTAAGATTAGAAGTTAGATGCTCGTCTACCATGTTGGTAGTAAGATTAGAAGTTAGATGCTCGTCTACCATGTTGGTAGTAAGATTAGAAGTTAGATGCTCGTCTACCATGTTGGTAGTAAGATTAGAAGTTAGATGCTCGTCTACCATGTTGGTAGTAAGATTAGAAGTTAGATGCTCGTCTACCATGTTGGTAGTAAGATTAGAAGTTAGATGCTCGTCTACCATGTTGGTAGTAAGATTAGAAGTTAGATGCTCGTCTACCATGTTGGTAGTAAGATTAGAAGTTAGATGCTCGTCTACCATGTTGGTAGTAAGATTAGAAGTTAGATGCTCGTCTACCATGTTGGTAGTAAGATTAGAAGTTAGATGCTCGTCTACCATGTTGGTAGTAAGATTAGAAGTTAGATGCTCGTCTACCATGTTGGTAGTAAGATTAGAAGTTAGATGCTCGTCTACCATGTTGGTAGTAAGATTAGAAGTTACATGCTCGTCTACCATGTTGGTAGTAAGATTAGAAGTTACATGCTCGTCTACCATGTTGGTAGTAAGATTAGAAGTTAGATCCTCGTCTACCATGTTGGTAGTAAGATTAGAAGTTAGATGCTCGTCTACCATGTTGGTAGTAAGATTAGAAGTTAGATGCTCGTCTACCATGTTGGTAGTAAGATTAGAAGTTAGATGCTCGTCTACCATGTTGGTAGTAAGATTAGAAGTTAGATGCTCGTCTACCATGTTGGTAGTAAGATTAGAAGTTAGATGCTCGTCTACCATGTTGGTAGTAAGATTAGAAGTTAGATGCTCGTCTACCATGTTGGTAGTAAGATTAGAAGTTAGATGCTCGTCTACCATGTTGGTAGTAAGATTAGAAGTTACATGCTCGTCTACCATGTTGGTAGTAAGATTAGAAGTTAGATGCTCGTCTACCATGTTGGTAGTAAGATTAGAAGTTAGATGCTCGTCTACCATGTTGGTAGTAAGATTAGAAGTTAGATGCTCGTCTACCATGTTGGTAGTAAGATTAGAAGTTAGATGCTCGTCTACCATGTTGGTAGTAAGATTAGAAGTTAGATGCTCGTCTACCATGTTGGTAGTAAGATTAGAAGTTAGATGCTCGTCTACCATGTTGGTAGTAAGATTAGAAGTTAGATGCTCGTCTACCATGTTGGTAGTAAGATTAGAAGTTAGATGCTCGTCTACCATGTTGGTAGTAAGATTAGAAGTTAGATGCTCGTCTACCATGTTGGTAGTAAGATTAGAAGTTAGATGCTCGTCTACCATGTTGGTAGTAAGATTAGAAGTTACATGCTCGTCTACCATGTTGGTAGTAAGATTAGAAGTTACATGCTCGTCTACCATGTTGGTAGTAAGATTAGAAGTTAGATGCTCGTCTACCATGTTGGTAGTAAGATTAGAAGTTAGATGCTCGTCTACCATGTTGGTAGTAAGATTAGAAGTTAGATGCTCGTCTACCATGTTGGTAGTAAGATTAGAAGTTAGATGGTCGTCTACCATGTTGGTAGTAAGATTAGAAGTTAGATGCTCGTCTACCATGTTGGTAGTAAGATTAGAAGTTAGATGCTCGTCTACCATGTTGGTAGTAAGATTAGAAGTTAGATGCTCGTCTACCATGTTGGTAGTAAGATTAGAAGTTACATGCTCGTCTACCATGTTGGTAGTAAGATTAGAAGTTAGATGCTCGTCTACCATGTTGGTAGTAAGATTAGAAGTTAGATGCTCGTCTACCATGTTGGTAGTAAGATTAGAAGTTAGATGCTCGTCTACCATGTTGGTAGTAAGATTAGAAGTTAGATGCTCGTCTACCATGTTGGTAGTAAGATTAGAAGTTAGATGCTCGTCTACCATGTTGGTAGTAAGATTAGAAGTTAGATGCTCGTCTACCATGTTGGTAGTAAGATTAGAAGTTACATGCTCGTCTACCATGTTGGTAGTAAGATTAGAAGTTAGATGCTCGTCTACCATGTTGGTAGTAAGATTAGAAGTTACATGCTCGTCTACCATGTTGGTAGTAAGATTAGAAGTTAGATGCTCGTCTACCATGTTGGTAGTAAGATTAGAAGTTAGATGCTCGTCTACCATGTTGGTAGTAAGATTAGAAGTTAGATGCTCGTCTACCATGTTGGTAGTAAGATTAGAAGTTACATGCTCGTCTACCATGTTGGTAGTAAGATTAAAAGTTAGATGCTCGTCTACCATGTTGGTAGTAAGATTAGAAGTTAGATGCTCGTCTACCATGTTGGTAGTAAGATTAGAAGTTACATGCTCGTCTACCATGTTGGTAGTAAGATTAGAAGTTAGATGCTCGTCTACCATGTTGGTAGTAAGATTAGAAGTTAGATGCTCGTCTACCATGTTGGTAATAAGATTAGAAGTTACATGCTCGTCTACCATGTTGGTAGTAAGATTAGAAGTTAGATGCTCGTCTACCATGTTGGTAGTAAGATTAGAAGTTAGATGCTCGTCTACCATGTTGGTAGTAAGATTAGAAGTTAGATGCTCGTCTACCATGTTGGTAGTAAGATTAGAAGTTACATGCTCGTCTACCATGTTGGTAGTAAGATTAGAAGTTAGATGCTCGTCTACCATGTTGGTAGTAAGATTAGAAGTTAGATGCTCGTCTACCATGTTGGTAGTAAGATTAGAAGTTAGATGCTCGTCTACCATGTTGGTAGTAAGATTAGAAGTTAGATGCTCGTCTACCATGTTGGTAGTAAGATTAGAAGTTAGATGCTCGTCTACCATGTTGGTAGTAAGATTAGAAGTTAGATGCTCGTCTACCATGTTGGTAGTAAGATTAGAAGTTAGATGCTCGTCTACCATGTTGGTAGTAAGATTAGAAGTTAGATGCTCGTCTACCATGTTGGTAGTAAGATTAGAAGTTAGATGCTCGTCTACCATGTTGGTAGTAAGATTAGAAGTTACATGCTCGTCTACCATGTTGGTAGTAAGATTAGAAGTTAGATGCTCGTCTACCATGTTGGTAGTAAGATTAGAAGTTAGATGCTCGTCTACCATGTTGGTAGTAAGATTAGAAGTTAGATGCTCGTCTACCATGTTGGTAGTAAGATTAGAAGTTAGATGCTCGTCTACCATGCTGGTAGTAAGATTAGAAGTTAGATGCTCGTCTACCATGTTGGTAGTAAGATTAGAAGTTAGATGCTCGTCTACCATGTTGGTAGTAAGATTAGAAGTTAGATGCTCGTCTACCATGTTGGTAGTAAGATTAGAAGTTAGATGCTCGTCTACCATGTTGGTAGTAAGATTAGAAGTTAGATGCTCGTCTACCATGTTGGTAGTAAGATTAGAAGTTACATGCTCGTCTACCATGTTGGTAGTAAGATTAGAAGTTAGATGCTCGTCTACCATGTTGGTAGTAAGATTAGAAGTTAGATGCTCGTCTACCATGTTGGTAGTAAGATTAGAAGTTAGATGCTCGTCTACCATGTTGGTAGTAAGATTAGAAGTTAGATGCCTCGTCTACCATGTTGGTAGTAGATTAGAAGTTAGATGCTCTGTCTACCATGTTGGAGTAGATTAAAGTTAGATGCTCTGTCTCCATGTTGGTAGTAAGATTGAAGTTGATGCTCGTCTACCATGTTGGTAAGATTAGTTAGATGCCTCGTCTCACCATGTTGGTAGTAAGATTGGTTAATTGTCTGTCTACCATGTTGGTAGTAAGATTTAGTATTGTGCTATGTCTACCATGTTGGTATAGATTGAAGTTGATGCCCTCTCCATGTTGGTAGTAAGATTGAGTTAGATGCTCTGTCTACATGTATGGTGAAGATTAGAAGTTAGATGCCGTCTCCATGTTGTTCGGTGAAGATTAGAGTTAGATGCCTCGTCTCATGTTGGTATAGATTGGAAGATAGATTGCTGTCTACCATGTTGGTAATAGATTTAAGTTCAGGTCTGGTCTACCATGTTGGTAGTAGTTTAGAGTTAGATGCTTATGTCTACCATGTTGGTCAGTACGATTAGAGTTAGATGGTGTTTGTCTACCATGTTGGTAGTAGATAGAAGTTAGTGCTCTGTCTACCATGTTGGTGAGTAGATTTCAGGTTAGATGTTTCATCTACCATGCGGGAGTAAGATTGAAGTTAGATAGCTCTGTCTATCCATGTTGGTAGTAAGATTAGAAGTTAGATGCCATGGTCAAAAACCATGTTGATATAAGATTAGGAGTTGATCTGTCTAAACCATGTTGGTAGTAAGATTTAGAAGTTAGATGCTGTCTACCATGTTGGTAGTAAGATTAGAAGTTAGATGCTGTTACCATGGGTATGTAAGATTGAGTTAGATCTCGTCTACAATGTTTGTTGGTAGTAAGATTAGAAGTTAGATGCTCGTCTACCATGTTGGTAGTAAGATTAGAAGTTAGATGCTCGTCTACCATGTTGGTAGTAAGATTAGAAGTTAGATGCTCGTCTACCATGTTGGTAGTAAGATTAGAAGTTAGATGCTCGTCTACCATGTTGGTAGTAAGATTAGAAGTTAGATGCTCGTCTACCATGTTGGTAGTAAGATTAGAAGTTACATGCTCGTCTACCATGCCAAAGGTACCAGGTTCGTTCCTTTGTATAGCCATCAGAATATTTTTCCAGAGATCCCTGTGTAGGGGAGATCGAACTCCTAGTCCTATCGGAGGCGGACGATAAAACGTAGGTCCCGTGTTCAATTTGAGCACGTAAAAGAACCATTGACAGTTCAAAATCGAAAAGAGCAGACTGGAAAGCCGCTGCACGAGCAAAATTCATTAGAAAAGATTGCAAATAAAGATTCTTACAAAAATATCTTCACCGTCTTCAAAATTACATCGGAGACCCTCGCCGGTGCTACGGAGTTCGTGCACTGCAGCTGAGATTTTTATTTGTAAGAAACAGATCGGAGCACACATGGTTACTAACATAAGCGCAATGATGATGGTTCAATCAATCAATCATTCAATCAATATTGTTGACAAATATAGTGTATAGGAAGACATTACTATAGTAGAGAACATGGTTTGTTTTCCTCTTCATTCACTCACAGACATCAATATCAGGAGAGAAAGACAGTGAGAGCAAAACCGAATTAGAACCATAGACCACCTTCATGTGGTGATCTTGGTACAAGGCTAATGGAAATCGGTGGGAGACTGATAGGCAAAAATGTAACTATATTATGAACATAACTCTTCATAGTTGTATTTTGGCGGATAGAATTTAGGGGATGAGAATGCTGGAGAGGTCACGTAATTAGGTATCATTGTTGGTAATGTTGAGTAAATAACTCATGTATTTTTGTTGTTTCTTTTGTCTTTGCGCGGGTATATATATATATATATATATATAGAGAGAGAGAGAGAGCGGTGTTGGGGGAAGAATAGAAGTACAAACAAAAGCCAACGTATTATCAAGTTAATTTGTAAATGTGACAAATAATAGTTCATGATAATAATGACTCGGGAAATGTGTGTGCTGGAAGATAGAAAAAGCGCTGCCTTGACAATATAATAAACAAATAAAAAATATCAAAGAGAAAAGAAAAGTTGCATGCCTTTTAACATTCTGGATGTGTCCATTTAAAGGAAGATAAATGGGACTCCTCCTAGAGAAAATGTGTTAATGTGGCATGAAAAAATTGCCATAACGTTGAAGAAGAAGAAGAGCACCTTATTCTTCTTCTACGATCAACTTCTGCTATGCGATTAATCCGGTATGTATCGTGAACAGTGCGGTGCGCTTGAGGTCTTCACCAGTTCGCCATAGTCATGTTGGTATGGTTGTTTCTGTTGGCCAGATTTACATTCTCACACTGCTCATGCTGGGGACAGTCTTGTAGGATGTGCTCTGGGGACAGGTGCAGGCAGCCGAGTCCCTGAGACCCATTCTATGGAGATGTGCTCTGAGACCGCAGTGTCCCGTTCTAAGTCTGAAGACTGTGGTCTGCGCTTTTCTGTTTAGTGTATTTATACTGTCGTGCTAAGAGGAGCACCAATAGCTTTAATCAAATTAATGAATCGCTTTAGTTCATCGTCAGGTCTCCACTGTTAACGGTTGGATTACAAGAGACCCTGATCCTTTACTTGTGGGTCTAAATTACAAGTATCTCTGAAGTCGGAGTACGGCTTGCCTGAATGGCGAGGGATACTGGGGATAAGGACAGCAAACCTTCACGAATAAATTAGTCAGGGACGTCATATTATGAGCTATAACTACTCCAGAATTTGAAAAAGCGAACGGGCAACATTTCCTTTTTGCGGTTCGTTGTCCTTGGATTCATTTGAATATTATTTCCGTAGTGATGGTGCTGGGACCAAAGAATAGCAACACTGCAACCTTCAAGGCATGTCATAAAAGGCGACTGAGGTAGAGGCCTAAAGAAGCTACCCTAGTAAATCAAAAGCGTTGCAGAAATCGGATGTGCTGGCTTACTTGTAGGCGCATAACTCGTACAACGTACAAACGCTCTTAGGCTCAAATCACATACAAATTACAAAGCGTGGTTAACAAGTGGTCGATATGGAGCGTTCGAAGAAGAAGACGAAGATTTGCTATATATATATATATCTATATATGATAACGTCTATATATATAGATATATATATATAAGACAAAGATCAATGGAATTGTATGTCTGTCCCAATTGTTTGGAGATATCTGGACATCTTACGCCTTGAAATTTGGCAAGAATGTGGCTTTCATGGATACGAAGAGGGAAAAATTATCAAACTAGACTTTTTATACGTTTCTATAACCATATTCCCAACTGAACTCACATGGTCATTCTGCATAGAAATCGTCCAAATTGTCTTTCAAGGTTTTCACGACGTTCCCGGTCACGTAATCATGGTGTTAATTTCCGCTGGAGAAACGCGTAATCACAAAGTACGGTAGTTTTACAAAAACAATGACAATACACAGCAACGTTTCGACCAACAAGGTCTTTTTCAAGCAAACAATACAACAAAGTGACGAATGTCGTAGAACACTACATATAGATTTTGACAAAGATTATTACTTTCCGCTCACGGCATTAATGCTATGATAACGTCACTATTATTATGGCGTATTCTAAACACATTTATTTATAAGTTTATGAAGTGTAGTTGATAGTCGATTCACGTTCGGACCAATTTTTTCATTTTTCCGATCCAGAAGCACTTGAGCTTTTCAGCTCTTCGGCTCGATGCCATGGACATCGTAACCCTTCGGTTCGGTGCCACGAACACCGTAAATCTGTAGAAACTGTGGCTTTTTCTGCCAGCCCGCGGAATTTAACCCGTACTCACAAAGGGCTTGTCACCAGCAGTCCAATGCGCTACGAACACGCTGTGCAGGCAGACGTTGTGTGGTGGTTTTTTAAAACACATCGATAAGTTAATAATCTGAATAAATTTAATTTGCCAATTGTTATTTTTCAACTTTCACGGGAATTCAATTATATCAGGTTTTACTGGCAATCGAAATGATGGACACTTTAAATTGTTATTTGTCAGCTTTCACGGAAATTCTGTTGTATCAGGTTTTACTGGCCGATGCATGGAGAGAAAACGTATTGTTTTTAATGGGGAAGAAGCTGATTTTTTCGCATATCACACGAATACTAACATATTTATTGGTATTTGAACATGTCAGTTCTCGACTCGATTGCTATCCTGAAGACAACATGATCAATCTCATGCTCGGCTAATTTTTTGATTTTTTTAAATAAAAAAATTTAAGAGAAAATTAAAACACATCGATAAGTTAATAATCTGAATAAATTTAATTTGCCAATTGTTATATTTCAACTTTCACGGGAATTCAATTGTATCAGGTTTTACCGGCAGTCGGGATGAGTTTATGTGGGCTCGGAAAATCAGTGGAAAAGGATAACAAATGTAACGTTAAAGGTGGAGAAATATTACAACTGGATTTAAACTAAATTAAACTTTCACGGGAACGGGGATTCTGTTGTATCAGTTTTTACTGGCAATCAGAATCAGGGACATTTTAATTTGATGTGGCCAACCGGAATCAGGGACATTTTAATCTGATGTGGCCAACCGGCAAAGTTTTCATACTTTCGTGGAGACAAAACGGATTGTTTTTAATGGGGAAGAAGCCGATTTTGAAGCAACGTGGCATGTTTCTTTAAGGGACTTTACAAATAGATTTAAACTAAATTCCCCATGCGAAGAACGGGTAAACTGCTAGTATTAATATATAAAGTGGGTCTTGTTTATTTGTTATGTAGGTGATTAAAACCTTTAAGACGAGGCACTCCCTTTCAACCTAAGTACGAACTTTGTTTTGGTTATATCAGAGCATGTAGAACAACAAACATGAAATATAAGAATTAATTCCTTTCGGAGAATCCAAGTTATGATATAAAGAATATCATTAAACAGAGGATGGTTCATACTAAATTGATAGATTGAGCGTCATTCATCTTTTATAAGATTCTCAAAATATTAGCACGTCAGTAGCAATTAAATTACTGAAAGTGAAGCTAATGCTCATTTCGATGCAGCTGTTCACAGCATGAGAAAGTAAAAAAAAACAATAAAAGTGATGGACAGGAGAAAGAAAGAACGGAGAGTGCTATATGGAGATGGAAATAAAAATAACATTGAAACATCAACTTACTTCACGCAGTGAGAAGCGACGTTACCCCATTTACCTCCCATTTACAGTTATTCCAATGTGACCCCATGTAGAGAACCAGGACCGAGGCACGTGTGTGAAACCATCGTATCCAATAGTGACAGATAGGAGAGGGGGGAAGAACACCTCGGAAACTCCGCCTGGAATGTATAATTAATGAGTTGTTTATTCTGGCGGTAAAAACAGTGAGAACAGCTGGAGAAATACTCTCTACAGAACCTGAAACTCCCTAGTTTATTTGAAGACATTGATTACGCTTGGAATGATTGTTCTGTGTTCCAGGATTTAGTGGCGTGGATAGAATTATTAACTCTTGTAGATCGTTGGTTTGTTTAGCTGAGGGTCATGGAGACTTGGGTGGCTTTTAATGTTTATGTTATAGCTTTGTGTATGTATAAACAGATAATGATAGGGGGAGGGAGAGAGAGAGAGAGGGTGAGTGATTCTTTTTGTTTCTTCGCGGTTTGCATTCCCATCCTGTGTTGTTATAATTCTTAGTTTTCTGGATTCTTCCTTACTTTCGTTCGCTTAAAATAGTGTCTGTATATTCAATATGGTGACGTCTGTGGCCTAGGGGTTAGTGACTCGGTCTATTAACCTCGACGTTCTGAGTTCGAATCGCGCTGCGGACAGTTTGGTTGCAAATTGTTTCGCGTGGATTTTAACAAAAAGGGCGATGGCACCACCCGTTCAGAAAGCAATGGCAGACGACTGAACGTAATAATGCCTAGAAAATCACAAACAGCGTTACAAAGCTGGGGTTGATTCGCAAAGTCCTGTAAAGGATATGCAATTAACTTTTTTTTAAATATTCAATATTGTCTCTTGTATAAAAGTTCACTGTCTTTGGTAGCTCACATATATATCTGCGCGGTTTTCTTGTGTTGTTTTGCTATGTCAGTGAGTTTACCTCAGAGTATATCATATTGTGGGTAGTCTTGAAGTATGTGCTCGGCAGTCGGTGGTGTCTGTACACATTGCAGAATTGTCACTAATGAGTTTTGTATAGATGTAACAAGCGGAGCAGAAGTCTGCACTCTAACAGCATGTTTGTGTATGGTGTAATAGTTCCACCTGGACATGCTTACTTCAGATACCAACATAACACAGAGATTTTCACGACCCTAAAAACAACAGCAGAATTCATGAAAAAAGTTTGGTACATCAGACTAGGCGGGTATCGAGAGAGAGAGAGAGAGATACCGGCATGTTATTTATTATAACTAACAACAATTGCCTGTTCTAGATTCCACCTGTTATAAAAGCTGGCAATGCAGACTGGTCTCCTCCCAGACTGGTCTCTTGCAGGGCAATGATGTCGGCACCATATAGGAGTTTGTCGAGGACAGGTTATCTCTGCTTTACACTAGCACAATTCCAGTACATCTTACGTACGTTTTTTCGATCTAATCGCTCACACATCAACATATTCTTCATGTCACCTGCTCTTTTCCGTCTCATACACCTCCTACCTTGTTGTAGGCCGTGGCTTCGTAACATCTATGTAGTGTCAAGAGACGAGTTAGAACCTTCTGTTGACTACTGAATTCATACAGGCACCCACCTTGTGCATGGGAAACCGATCACAGAAGAAAACGGAAAGTCTTAAATGAGCTTGGCTCATGTCTATATTGCTCATGTGCTGAGTAATGTCACAAGTGAATGCATTCATTATAACGATTTTTAAAAAAAATACAATTCCTACAAAATATTTGCATCATCGTCTAAATTACATCGGAACCCTCGCCGGTGCTGCGGAGTTCGCCGCTGAGATATTCCTGTGTAAGAAAGAGATCGGAGCACACATGGTTACTCACTGAAGTGAAATGATGACGATCCTATCAATCAATCAAACAACATATTGAAGATAATTATTATTGATTGTGAATTCCAAGTCTGCATTATTTTTATGAGCTGTGTGCTATTTTCAATTTTCTTCGTTCTATATGTGCTCATAATTCTCTTAGTTTTGTGTGTCTTCTTCTTCGGTGAGACCGCTGTTTTGATGATTATACCATTAGACATGGGCATGTCATACCAAACATGGGCACTGACAAAAGAACAAGAAAGGAAAATTACCACATGCGAAATGAGAAGCTTGAGGAAAGCAGTAAATAAAACAAGAAGATACCATATACGAAATGAGGAAATTAGAAGAACAGTTGGAACAACACCTGCTATTAGATTTATTGAAAAACAGAGACTCAAATGGTTTGGCCACTTAGTCAGAATGAACCCGAATACACCAGTTGCAAGAGCGTACAACCTGAAAATGGAATCATCAAGAGGAAGGGGCAGACCAAGAAAAAGATGAATTGATGGAGCTACAGACATCTTAAAATTCCACAATACCACACCATATCAAGCGACCGAGCGTGCATTATCTGGAAACCGATCATCAGTTAAACCTGCTACCTCTAACGGCAAAAAAGCAGAGAAGGACAAAAGAAGAAAAAAAGACCGTTAGACGCGTTCTTATAATGAAGTCGACTGGTGTCTTTTTTTCGTGTTCTATGTTATTTCTATTTTCTATTCTCTTGATTGTATGTTATTCCGGGAACGCAAGAGATTGTATGTTATTCTGGGAGCGCAAGAGATTGTATGTTATTCCTCATCATTTGTTCTAATTGGGGTTTTTTAAAAATTCTCTTTACTATCGTCATTCACGCAACTTTAAATTTTGCATTCGTAATTCTTTTTAATCTCTTTGTTCTGTTGGTTTTTTTTTTTCATTCTCAACATTTATATTGTTCTCATCCGTTCTATATTTATTTTCTCCATTCTCTTCACAATTTATTGCTGTCGTCCACTGCCCTAGACACATTCTATCACGACTGCCCACTTCTAAACATCACAAACAGAAATCTATCTCTGTCAAAGTGATAGAGTGATGCGTCTTTCCTTGAAATTGCAACGTATGTCTATGTAAATCTCTATGCTATAAAATATGGGTTTTTTCCCCGCATTTTTATTACTCCTTGTTATGTCATCATCATTAACCACGCACTTAATGTCTTTTTCACCCCGCCGTCTAGAGAGTTTAGTGAACTTAAATGGCAAATTAACACAAACAACAGATATATATATATATCTTTGTCATCTGTGTGGTTTGCGCTGAGAACGAGAGTACGTTAGTATATATGAGAACTATATACGTTTAGTGCTTGTGTATGAATCTGAAGGCTTAAGAATAACATGAAAGTGGTCCCATCTTAACTACTATTTTATACCTATTAGCCTGTTAAAGTTTGCAGAATATTTTGACCAAACAGAATCATTGATTGGTTGATAGATATACCATAATCATTGCACTTCATGAGTAAAATGTGTGATCCGATATCTTTCTTACATATGAAGATCTCAGCGGCAGTACACGAACTCCGTAGCATCGTCGAGAGTCCCTGATGTAATTTAGATGGAGAAAGTATTGATAGGAATTTAAAAATTTTTTATCTTTCTAATGAATTCTATTGCTCAAACAGTAACTTTCCAGCCTGTTCTTTTCGATTTTGAACTGCCTACGGTTCAAACAGAATCGGAAACGAAGAATTGCTCAACTGATGCAGAAAGGAGGAAATAGGAACAAATATGAAAGACATACTATACAGCTGGATAGGAATCATACTCAGAGACGATCCAGGAATCATTCCACGAACTGACTTGCAGTGGGTTCTGGAGGAAGATCTGGAAGAAGATAAACAGACCGAAGACAACCGTGCAGAGCATAGTAAAATCAGAGATGTGTACAGTCTGGATCAGATTTGAGACACTCTGCAAGGAGGACCACTGACCAAACATGATGGATATATTTTAGTGTTCCTTCTCTTATCTCTCTCTCTCTTATATATATATATATCTCCTATCTCTCGATCCCGTTCACTTTCTCTCTCTCTCGATCCCGTTCACTTTCTCTCTCTCCTCTCTCTCTCCTCTCTCTCTCCTATCTCTCTCTCTCCTCTCTCTCCTCTCTCCTCTCGTCCTTCATTCTCTCTCTCTCGCTATCCCGTTGACTTTCAAGATGTCACACGTCATGTCGCCACGTAATCCTTTGTCGATCCGCATCCATGTTTAAAAAAAAAAAAAAGACATTGTCTTCTGGCCAATCTTTCCTTTGCATATTTCGTTACTTTACACAACTATTGAATAACACTCTCTCCACCATACTTCTATATCTGAACCATGCTGTTATCATTTATCTCATTCTCATCTTAATTATTGTGCTGTGTCATTGCTGTCTCGCGCAAATTTTACCCTTTCCCGTCTTTCCGGTTTACGTGCAGGTTTTCAACACGCGATGTTCTGCACACGGACTCCTGAGTACCCCTTGGAACGATAGGTGTTACCAATTGTTGATTCAGAAATAGGGAGACACTACAAATTATATAATTGACGCTATGCCCACAGGCGTTAGAAATATTGATTTGTTACTTGGGAATGACGTTTGTGACGGGATAAAAACAGCGGCGTTTCTCGTTATGTGCTACAGTGTGGCCATGTGCTATCGATGACTTCAACGTATGATAGCTCACTCGTATTGATAAAAAGCAGTCAAATGAAATAACAAGGGAATATTTTTGTAGCTCACATCTTCTAACGTTCTATATTGACGACTTATTAAACAACTTTTTGTAATCCGAGCCTAAGAGCGATTATACATACGCTCTGCCAGTTATGCACCTACAAATAGGCCAGCACTTTCGATTTTGCGACGCTTTTAATTTACTAGGTAGCTTCCTAGGCCCTACCTCCGTCGCCACTGCCTTGTAGATAGCAGTATTACTATTCTTTGCTCCCTTGCCAGCAACACACGGGCGGTATCTCACACAGAAAGTGTTAAAAAAAATAATGGACTGTCAAGATAACAAAAGAAATAATGACCGTTCTTTGTTCATCTCGTAATCTTGTTTTGCCATTTATATTGCTATCATCTTGCCCGCATGCCATTAACAATTCCAGTATGATTTGCATACGTCTCTTTATGTATCCAAAATATTTGATGTCCCTGCTTGAATGGTAGGGTCATTTCAGAACAAAGCGGAGCATATAGGACAACTAGTTCCAGTATGATGATAGAGATTGAGGTCGGTAATGCTGCCCTCTAGTGGTTCTCTGGCACTCCGTTTACTGGGGCCATTATTGTATCTGACTCTCAGACGATGTTTCGGAAGATAAGGAATGGCTGGTTGTGGTATAAACAGATGTCAATTATAGAGGTTTCCAACCCCCCGAGCCGTATGTGGATCTACTGTCTTGGGCATGCGGTGTTTGCGACCATGAGCGAGCGGTATTTGCGACCATGAGCGAGCGGCTGGCTTGCATCGATTGTCGAGGAGTTGAAGATGGATACTGGGAATGTTCTGGTTTTTGGCGACATACTATATACATACACAATATATAGAATTGTGACACTAAAATTGTTGTTGAATCTATCCAGCGATTTCAGGAGTACGTTTTTCTATTAGAAATGGAGGCTTGAGGAACAGAGAAAAAAGTACCAGCGAGTCACGAGAACTATCACTATGCATACCTTTTGATCTCTGTTGGGGGATACTGAGCACTTATGGGTCTGCCCGAAGTGCTCTGACATCGGTCCAGTAACCAATAACTCATGATCTTCTACAACAATTTACTCTTCATTCCTAGCATTGTACGGTCTTTTTTTTTATTTATGTACAATTTGTTCAAAATTTTATATTTTGTCTATTGTCTGTCTCCATGTAGATGATATAATTGATTGTCCACTCTTGCCGTTAAGCCTAGGGGTGGGAGCTTTAATTTGCGTTCCAGTAGTGCCAGATAAGTCGCCTTTGTTGGGTTATATCAGTGTTTATTTAGTGTGGTCTTGATATTGTATATCCATATTTTCTTGGTCTTCCCTTGGCTCTAGTACCTGATCTCTTTTATTGTATGCTGTTATTAGTGGTCGGTTGTATTCCATTCTCATGAAATGCCCAAACCACTGTATTTGTTTTTCAATGTATTCGGTGCATGAAGTTATGCCCACTCTGCTTCTGATGTCCTCATTTCGTAGTCTATCTTTCCTGGCGATCCCCACTGCCTTCTTCAAGCATTTCATTTCAAAATTTATAATAATGTTATTATGTGTCCCTTTAAACAAAAATGCATTTCAATACTCCTCATAAGCATTGGTTTGTTCGTTATTTATTTGTTATACTCGAGAGATCACAAGTTTTCACTTCTATTTTTCTGTGATTCAAACTTCGTGCAAATATTATGTGCACCGCAAAGCACTTTTATATCATCATCATCATCATCAAGGTGCGTATCCTTTATAGGACGTTGCTCTCTTTGCAGCACATCTGAAATTCACTCTGTCTCTTGCTAGTTCACCCACTTCGTCGATGGTCATATTCATGGTTTCTTTAATATCTTGTAGTCATCTTCTTCTTGGTCTGCCTCTGCGTCCTGGGACCCTGCCCTCTAGTATTGTTCTTTCCAGGCCACGTATGTCCTACGTCAGTCGCATCTTACGACATGCTTTGTTGGTTGCAGTGGTACTATTCTTTGCTTCCCTTGCGTACCCCGGTACCACACTGGTGTAACTCTATTACAACTTTGAAGGTACACAGAAAATGAAATTGTTGATTCCCTCTCAGAAGATGGGCATAATAAGGTTAATCATCTCCGGAATTCTTCACTTGGTTGACTTCTATAGTCTGTCCATTAACTCGTGAGCACGTTTGAAATTGATTTTCTCGAAAACTACCTGTTGGATCTCAGTGATTTTTGCATGCAGCCTTAGAATATCTATGACGCTAAAATAAAGCTAACCAGTAGTTCATAGATGCTACGGATTTTGCACATCGGCGAATTCCTTTGATCTTTTATGACAATTGCAAATACGGGGCTCAAATTTTAGATTTTACAGTAATCCCTAGAATTTGTCCATGTCAATTCTATTCATAGGTGTATCTCCATATTAACTTGATAGGTCAAGTAATTAATTGTGTTGCCCTTTATGTGCAATCGTGAACTTGGATACAATATGCAACAGTTAGTCCTCCCTTCGGTCACCATTAGACCCCAGGGTGTCTTAACTTCACCACAAATTGTATGATGGTAGACGCATTTGGATATGGAAATGTATACGTTGCTATTTCTCAGTCTGTAATCAAAATATGATTTGTATCATCCCGAATCTTACGATTCCATGAGGTTGATAATTGTTACTGGCTGGACAAATTGTAATCCATCTCGGTGCCAGTACTCGTCTTCCTCTCGGAGCACATGTTCAACACACTTCTTCCATAACTGCATGTCTATCATTGAGAGGGACTCACGTGTCAGAACTTCAACATCACACATTTTAAACGTCCTGTTCTGTTCGGCAACTTGCCCTTTTACTTTAGCCCAGACAAGCTCTATCGGATTGAGGTGAGCATGATATGGAGGTAGTCGCAAAGACGTGTGGCCGTATTCCGCAATGATTTTGTCAATATGAAACACCTTTGTCTTATTTGTCATCCTCACCAGGTGCAACAACTCGGGTTTCAAATATGTATCATCGAAGCTGACATTTTCCTTAGCAAGCCAAGTCCTAATTTGATCTTTTGTATTTGATGCAGTTGGTACTTTGTCTTCCGCTGATACTGCGTTGTGATAGGATGCATTATCCATTATCAAGCATGATGATCTGTTTAGAATTGGAAGTAGATCTTTCTCCATCCAGTGCCTGAAAATATGTCCATTCATTTCTGTGTGGTAGTCCCTACCGTCGGTACTTTTGATTGCAAAAAAGTCCAGCGTCATGGACAAGACCTTCTTCACTGCTTCCTGCATGTGTTAGTATAATACGCTGGCCTTTGTTGCTTGGTATTTTTCTTTTCTGTTCACCGTCTACTGATTGCCATTCTTTAGCATTGGTGTGGTGAGCATTGACCAAGGATTCGTCCAAATATACAATATCATAGCCTTGCCTCCGCCGCTCACGGATCTGCCTCAGGTATTTACTTCGCGCAGCAATTAAATGTGGTTTTTCACAAATAATATTCCTGCCGCCTATAGTTTTTCTGAAGGTGAAGCCGGCGGCTCTTACAATTTTCCATAGAGTACTTTTAGAAATGTCTATGCTGCAATCTGATTGCAGTTTTAATTTCAGTTTCCTGAGAGTAACAAGTTGATTTGTCGCAAACATTTTCAAGAGCTCCCGTCTTATGACATCTATGTCAAAGTCGTCAATTGTTCTTTTCCTTCCTTGCTTGACATTAGTGCACTTTGTGTCCTGTTTAATCCATCGGAAAAGGATTCTCTATTCAGACCAAGCGCCAGTTGCGTTCGTTTCTCAGGGTTATGAATATCGCAATATAGATGACCTCTCTTAGATTCCCTACGGAAGTGTTGGTATAGTAAAACTGTAACCTTCTGCATTGTTATAAATGTGCACTTCAGACTCATTATGAATGTGATATCAATGTCAGTTTTGATAAGCCAACAAATATGATACAATAGCTTCATACAAATAGCGAGATACACCTATAACTATACAACGGTATCCCAATTATAACGTCATATGCTTTCCGCTTTCAAAGTCGACTGGGTTAGGTGCACGGGAATTCGTGAAATAAATTGTTGTTTACTCACGATATTTCAATGTTACCATAATGTATTTTAGAACAACGCGTCTGTGTACCGTAGATCTGTTACTATTGTGTACAATCCGGTGAGGTTGATTTTAATATAACCTGAAGAAGAAATATTTCAAACTACATCAAATTTTTTTGGAAAAAAATATTTCTCTAGCGTCATGGATATTCTAAGGCTGCTTGCAAAAATCACTGAGATCCAACAGGTAGTTTTCGAGAAAATCAATTTCAAACGTGCTCACGAATTAATGGACAGACTATACAAGATCTAACACGTACATGGTTAGTTAGTTGGTTAGTTCTGAGTAAAAGGGCGGCTACTCAATGATGAGCATTGTTATTGGGAACTACGCATTCTCTCCCTTATTCCAACTCTGTATATTCTTAAAAGAATGCAGTTCCATTAGGAAGCAAGATAGATTTGAGCTACATACGGACGCGACGGTATTCAATTTTCAGTACAGTTAAATCTCAAAGTTTGGATTTATCACAGAAGTTACTGTGATGTACTTACAAGTTGAGAGGTTACTGTGCACAAGTGGAGTCATCCTAAGTGTATAGAACGATTCTATTTTATATAAAAGAACAACAAAAAGTGTGATACATTTAAATAGCAGCTGATGTCAGCGTGAACATATGTTAAGAAATAGCTGATGTCAGCGTGAACATATGTTAAGAAATAGCTGATGTCAGTGTGAACATATGTTAAGAAATAGCTGATGTCAGCGTGAACATATGTTAAGAAATAGCTGATGTCAGCGTGAACATATGTTAAGAAATAGCTGATGTCAGCGTGAACATATGTTAAGAAATAGCTGATGTCAGTGTGAACATATGTTAAGAAATAGCTGATGTCAGCGTGAACATATGTTAAGAAATAGCTTATGTCAGTGTGAACATATGCTAAGAAATAGCTGATGTCAGTGTGAACGTATGTAAAATTTAAAAAACATCTGTCACCCTTGAAATATGTGGGAAAAAAATATAAATATTTTACAATAAAAGCTGAAGACAGCGTGAACATACGTAAAGAACATCTGACTTCCGTCTTCTTTTGTTAGCAACTATGTGTACTTTTAAAGAGGGGCTATGTATCTTAATTTGCACAATATAGTTAAAGGGGTGGGGGGCTGATGCACACAAGCAGACAGAGACTAAGGTAGACTTAGCAGGGGAGGGGGAGGAGACATAATAGGCTCCGGGCTGTACTAAAGTGAAGGTTATTTATTCTCGTCGTGACGTGCTATCCCTTACACACTACTTCAAGCTTACCTCACAGGTGGGCAGAAATAATAAATGCAAGGACATCAATCCATCAAGACCAACTTGTTTTCAAAACATGATGAAAGCACGTTGGTGGATACGTAGGCTTGTTTGATGATCTCGCATTCCTACTCTCAGTTAAACTTAAGGATAAACTCGCCCTGTGTTGCCGGGGCGCTCAATGGGAGCATAGGCTAGTACCACTGCCAGCTACAAGGCATGTCGTAATAGGCTATTGAGGTAGGGACCTAGGGAAGCTACCCCAGTAAATAAAAAGCGTCGAAGAAATAAGATGTGCTGTCCTACTTGTAGGTGCATAACTGGCACACCGTATAATCGCTCTTATGTTAAGCACACTCTGGTTAAACACACTCTTCCCTCTACATCTCAAGCCTCCCGTTCTACTAGCGAAACGTATGATTCCAAACTCCTGAAATCGCTGGATAGATTCAACATCAATTTTAGTGTCACAATTCAAAAGTATGTCGCCAAAAGAACCAAGAATATTCCCCCGTATCCATCCTCAACTCCTCGACAATCGATGCAAGCCTGGCCGCTCGCCCATGGCCGCAAACACCGCATGCCCAGGACAGTAGATCACCTTCAAATCACAAAGAGTGGTTTAACAAGGGATAGATATGGAGTGTTCGGAAAAGAAGAACAAGAAGAATGTATGATGTCAGAAGTCTACAACCTGTTTATATCGGACTAGTTTCCATAGATACATGACTGTCAGTATCAACTGTTTATGAGTGCCTGTTAATCTTACAAACCACTTTATTTAACTTGTTTCAGAATGTGCGCCCTTCATCAAGCTGCTCTTATGTCCAGTGTCCAGATGTTGCGAACGTTGTTGGAGAATGGTGCCTCTTCTGGGCTTAAGGATAACAAAGGTTAGTCATATCAACATCTTCTGAATTGTTTCTTGAAGTGTTTTATCTCACTCCCTTTCATGAACACGCACTCGCGCGCGCGCGCACATACACACTAACTCACCTTATCGTTTTCTCACACTCTCTTTATGGTTCTCTTTCTTTCTCTCTCTCTCACTTTCTTTCTCTTACTCTCTCTCTCTCTCTCACACACATTTTCTTTCCCGTTCTCTTTCTATCTCTCTCTCTCTCTCAGTCTTTCTCTCTCTTTCTCTGTCTTTATCTCTCTCCCGTTCTCTCTCTCTCATTCTCTCTCTTTCTCTCTCTGTCTTTCCCTCTCTCTTTCTCTCTGCCTTTCTCTCTCTCCCGTTCTCTCTCATTCTTTCTCTCTCTTTCTCTCTCTGTCTTTCCTCTTTCTCTCTCTCTCTCTCTCTCTCTCTCTCTCTCTCTTCTCTCTCTCTTCTCTCTCTCTTCTCTCTCTCTCTCTTCTCTCTCTCTCTCTCTCTCTCTCTCTTTATGTCTCCTTCTCTCTCTGTCTTTCCCTCTCTCTTTCTTTCTCTGTCTCTCTCTCTCTCCCGTTCTCTCTCTCTTTCTCTGTTTTTCTCATTCGTTATGTCTCTCTCTCTCTCCGTTCTCTCAGTCTTTCTCTCTCTCTCTCTCTCTCTCTCTCTCTCTTCTCTCTCTGTCTTTTCTCTCTATTGTCGGTCTTCGGCAACTTCCCACTTTCCTTTTCGCGAACGTTCATCTCACTAAATGCGTCCCATGCCTCTCCAAGTCATTCTTCTCCCATTTCCTTTCTGATTAGCTGCCATTTTCCACAGTTTCTTTACTAGCATTATTTCTTTAGCACCACTCTCCAACTTCTTGTTACGGTACTCTCTCCCACTCTTCTTCACAACTTGGTTGCCAATTCACTCTCAGCTCATCCTTTGTATTTCTTCCTCATTCATTTCTCTTGTAAATCTTTCTTTCTCTCATAACAGGTCATGGGCGTCCGCTGCTTGATTGATATCTGCAACACTGTTAATCAGTTATGTCTTCTTTGATCGCTCCATATCGACCACTTGTTAACCACTCTGTGTGATTTGTATGTGATCTGAGCCCAAGAGCAATTGTGGGTTGTGCCAGTTATGCGCCTACAAGTAGGCCAGCACATCCGATTTGTGCGATGCTTTTGATTTACTAGGGTAACTTCCCTAGGTCCTCCATCAGTCACCTCTTACGACATGCCTTGTAGGTCACAGTGGTACTATTCTTTGCTTCCCTTGCGGGCCCAGTCACCACACGGGCGAATCAGTAAAGTTATTTTGTTTCATACCATGAGGTTAAGATATTCGATATTTTCTCTCTGTGTAATCCTCTGCCTCTTCTTCCATTACTTATGCATGATGCATCTCTCTCCCTTATCCTGCTACCACTACTACTACTTCTGCTACTGCTGTTATTACTACTACTGCTGCTGTTATTACTACTATTACTACTACTACTACTATTACTACTACTACTACTATTACTACTATTACTACTACTACTACTACTACTATTACTACTGCTATTACTACTACTACTATTACTACTACTATTACTCTACTACTTATTACTACCACTACTACTATACTACTACTACTATTACTACTATTACTACTACTACTATACTACTACTACTATTACTATTACTATACTACTACTACAATTACTATTACTACTACCACTACTACTACTATTACAACACGTTCTTGTTACTATTGGAACATAGAACCGCAACTGTCTATATTAAACTCACGCAATCGATGTTCTACAACTCAGGTAACAAAAACTATCCCATGCACATTCCGCATACTTAAATTTAAAAATGTGAAGTAACAGATATCTCAGAGCTTACAATCTACAAATTGTATGGGACAGTTTTCCATTGTGTTCTTGTAATTCCTCTCATATTATTTTACATTATCGTTGTCAACCTTATTACAGATATATCATTTTCCCAGAGATCCCTAATCGCAGTGTAGGTGAGATCAAGTTGCTAGTCCTATAGGAGACAGACGATACAATGTAAGGGGGAGGAGTGTGTGCAAAGTCGTAATATAAGATGTAATGCTGGTCAACTGGGAAATTACCACATTTACTACTAACATGTGCGTGTCATCTGTTAGGTTTGAAAGGTGGGACAGACTGTCTTTCATGCATATGACTTCATCACCAAGAAAGATGTGAGACACCTGTCCAGCTTGGACATCTCTATGGTCCTCCTGGACTGAAAGAGACCTACTACTGGTGGTACAGTGAATCTATTGTTTACTCTCATGAAGAGGGAAATGTATTCAACCAGGGGCGGCTCATCATTAAGGGCCAGTGGGGTCCGGCCCCACCAAAAATCGAAAGGGGAATAATTTCCCAAATAGACTAATAATAGAAAATACGTCAAAACCCATGATTTTCCCTAAAATTTGTGTCTGGCCCCACCCAAAAAAATGGCCACGAGCCGCCACTGTTTGAATAATTCAACTAAAGAAATGATGAGGACATTTACTACCATTGTTACTTATCTGTTGACATTTAGGTATGCTAGCTCTTCACTATGCTGCTTGGCAAGGCGTGTCTCAGCCAGTACAGATCTTACTGCATAGTGGGTCACCTGTCAACGAACAAGCTCTTAACGGGGAAACGCCCTTACATCTTGCAGCTCAGCATGGACACTACGACGTGGTAGGTGTTTGAACCAGTTACAATATACATGTAGTTGTAGTTGTTGTTGTTGTTGAACCCCAGGAATGATGAGTTTCACCCTTTTCCTATATATGCTTGGGGGACAGTATCCGGCTTTCTTGCAGACCCAGAAACTCTAGGCGTGTAGTACTATGCTTAGTTTTGCAGAGATTCCTACTCAGGTATGGTCTATACATGTATTTAAATTTACCCAAATATTTATAATATAAATACACTGTCATTGTTTGCTTATTTCATCAAATGTGTCTTCATATTCTATTTTAAACTGCCACTGCCCGTAACATTCTAAGAATGTGTAGGTCAGTGATTATTTTCTTTTTTGGGTGGAGGTAGGTGGTATTGTCTCCTTCCCCTCTCTCTCTACTCTCTCCATCCATCTCTCTCTCTCTTTTCTCCCTCCATCCACCTGTCTCTCTCTCTCTCTCTCCACACTCTGTTCTCTTTAACTGTTTCCTGCATATCTCTATATCTGTCTTTAAACTCTGCCCTCTTTAACTGTTGGCAGCCCATCTCTCTCTCTCTCTCCTCTCCACCACCCTATCCGCTTTAAATATTATCTGCCTCTCTCTATCTCTCTCTCTCCATATCCTCTATAACCTTTGTCAATTATACTCATACCATTTTTTGGTGTGCATATGTCAGTGATCATAGTTCTCCATTTGTCTTCGCTCTACTCTCTCCTCTCTCTCTCTCTCTCTCTCTCTCTCTCTCTCTCGCTCGCTGGCTAACTTTCGCACTCTTCATCAATGTCAGTAGCAGACGAGTAACCATGAAAGCTTTGTTTCCGAGTGTGTCTGATTAATGTCAACCTTCTTAACTCTTTCCATACCAGGAGTGTTACTGAGTTCTGACCCCAAATTATATCCTTCCTTTCTTCCCCCCGAATTTTATCACAAAAAGGTTTTATATTTACGTTGTTTGCAATCTGTCTGACACAACGTAAAATCGCTCTTAGACTCATATCACATACACATCACAAAGAGTGGTTTAACAAATGCTCGATATATTTAGCGTTCGAAGAAGATGAAGAAGGTATCTCTCTCGCGATCACCCTTAGACTGATGTACCAGATTTTCCCATAAATCTCAGTCATGTTACGTTCTATCAATCTGTCTTTCTGTCTATAACATAGATTCCCAAACTTTTTCGGTCCACCTGCCCACTTTTCACGATATAAACTTTGTAACGCCCTCCCTATTACAACAGCTTGCCAACGCCCCCCAAATATATCTATATCTATATTTATATTTAGATATAATATATGTATATATATACGAGGGAAGTCAATAAGTAAGCCTTATTTTATATATATATATATATATATATCGAGGGAAGTCAATAAGTAAGCTACAAATGCTGTAGAAAATAACTAAACATGATAACAACTTGAAACCAGTTTATTTTTATACATTCATTGTTCCTTTATTTCTCAACATAATTTCCACCAACATTGATGCACTTATCCCATCGTTTTATCAATCCGCCCAAACCGGCTGCATAGAACTGCGGACTCTGTTTTCTAAACCACGTTTTCACTTCACATTCAACTTCGGCGTCATTCACGAAATGTCTCCCGCCAAGGTGAGTTTTCAGTGGACCAAAGAGGTGGAAATCGCTAGGGCTAAGTCGGGACTGTAAGGTGGATGTTCCAGAACTTCCCACCCTAGTTGGTTAATTTTCTCCTGAGTTAATCGAGCTGTATGTGGTCTGGCATTGTCATGAAGAAGCAATACTCCTCTAGTCAGCAACCCTGGACGTTTTTTCGAATTGCATCATGAAGCATCGATAGAACTTCACAGTACGATTCGGAATTCACATTGTCACTTTTCTTCATGAAATTGGTTAAAAGCACTCCCTGACAATCCCAGAACACCGTCAACATAACCTTCCCTGCTGATGGCGTAACCTTGAATTTTTGGACACAAGGCGAAGAAGGATGTTTCCACCGCATTGAAGCACTCTTTGATTCGGGCTGGTAGTGATGCACCCATGATTCATCCCCAGTAACAATCCTGTTCAGCATCTCTTCTCCTTCATCTTCGTATCGACAGACATGATGCAAGGACAGGCCAAATCTGTTCATTTTGTGTTCCTCTTTCAATTGTCTGGGTACCCACCTTGAGCACACTTTCTTAAATTTCAATCGATCATGCATTATTCTGTATGCTGAACCATGTGAGCACCCTATTGCAGATGCTACAGAGTCTATCGTTACTCGTCTGTCACCTCTAATCATCTCCTCCACCCGCTGCACTGATGCTTCTGTTGCAATCTCAACAGGACGACCAGATCGGATTTCATCAACAATTTTAGAGCGTCCTTGAGAACATTTTTCTACCCAACTATGCACCGTTTTCGGACAAACATTTGTCAGCATAAACAGGAAGCAGTTGACAGGCGAACGTTTTATGCATTACGTTAATCCGTCCCAATTACACTGCATGAAATGAAATGAAAATCGTTGCATATCCTTTACAGGACGTCACCAGCAACAACAGTAAACGAGTCGTCGATTGTATGGGCACCACTTATACGTTCAGTGGTTTTTCATTGCTTTCTGAACGGTGAGGTCTATCTCTATCGTTCGAAAAAATCCAAAGGAACTAATTTGCTTCCAAACTTGCCCGCCGCGGAGTTTGAACCAGGTACAATTGGGAATTCCTTCACTTCTGTTGTATCTTTGCTTGACAAAGACCTTTTGGTCGAAACGTTGCTGTGTATTGTTTTTGTATTTTGTAAAACTACAGTACTTTGTTTTTTACGTGTGCCGCCATTGCTACATAGTTTTACTGCAATTTTCCATTATATCAGAATCAATTAGCATCACAGTTATTATTTGCATGTGGTAGATGATATTGTATTGTAGAAATCATATCATCGTTTTACTGTATTGTCTGCAGACAACGCTGTTGCTCAACCATCATGCAGATCCGACTATTTGTAACAAGGATCTTAAAACACCTGTAGATCTGGCATGCGAATTTGGACGCAACAGGGTAAGCTGATCATCTCTCTCATCTATCTATCTTTTTCGATTTTCAGTATTGTCGATTTTGTTATGTCTGTGAGTTAAATCACCATAAACAATATCAGAAATATTATTATGAACAAAATCATCATAAGTGTCATCATCATAAACAACAGCATCATCATCATAAAGAACATCATAAGTACTATCATAACAAATCCGTCCTTAATCAACATCATTATAAGCAAATTCATCATAAACAGCATCATCATAAAGAACAACGCTATTACAATATCATTATATACAACAATGGCGGTGAATTCCTTCCACCAACCTTCTGTCAATTAAACTTTTCACATGTTCAATGTTTCCTAAATTCATTTTGTCATGCCTTCCTAGGCCTCTCGGCATTTTTTTCTCAACTTCTCTTTTGTCTTCAACTATTTTTGTCGTACTTTTTTTTTCTAGTTTGTATTTGAAAGATTTTATTACACAGGCACTATATCATTTCGATTGGTTTTGCTTATTTGTTTGCACCAGGTGGTTGAGCTGTTATTGAGAAGTAACCTATGTCAGAAACTGTTAGAAGATTCACCAACTGATACCTTAGATAACAATCGGACAACATGTCTTCACTTGGCGGCTCGCAATGGACATGTAGAGATTATTAAGTAAGGTTTCACTTTTGTGTGTATCTGTTGACCACTCTTGTGTTGACTTTAAATGTTATATGTAATATATATATATGTGTATGTATGTAATGTAGCAATAGTGAAACACGTAAAATCAAAGTACTGTAATTTTACTAAGTACCAAAACAATATACAACAACATTTCGACCAAAACGACTTCATCAAGCGAAGGATACACCACAAGCGAAAGAAATTCAGATTTCATATACGGCAGGCATCGCCCGAGTGGTTACCAGGGCCCAAATTGGGGTGTAAAGAATATAACCATGGTTACCTGCCACGCATGTCGTAAGAGGCGACTAAGGAGGTTGGTCGTGGGCTAGCTACTCCACCCTGTTAAAAACACTAGATAGCTACAGAAACCACAACCAGGAAAATTCATAGCTCGCCACCACAATCATTCATTTTCAATCATTTTGGCCACATTAAACGTCACAGTGGTTCCTAAACGTCATAGTGTGTTTGATAGTGGTTTTGAGAGAACGGTAATGAAAGGCATGGTTACAGAAGTATGATACAAAGGTGGCAGCAGAACATTTTAAAAATACATTAAACATGACACTGGAGGGGGCCGGATAACTTTTCAAGAGACAGTTTTTCAGGTGGACTGTAATGAAGGTGGATGGCGTCTATGGTCTAGGGAAAAGTGACTCGGTCTATTAACTCCGACGTTCTGAGTTCGAATCACACTGCGGACAATTTGGTTGCAAATTGTTTCGTGTGGATTTTTACAAACGATGGTACCACCCGTTCAGAAAGCAATGACAAACTACTGAACGTAATAATACCTAGAAAATCACAAACAGCGTTAAAAGCTGGGGTTGATTCGCAAAGTCCTGTAAAGCATATGCAATTAACTTTGTAATAAAGGTGACGTTGCTCAATGGACATGCTAAAACTTGATGTGTGGCAAAGTGTGCATGTCATGTGAAGCTTATAGACTGCATTCTGTACACATGCTCACTTGCACAGACATCTGATAATGCTTTGGGTAAACCCACAATCAATATCCCAATCTAGCCATTTGCCACCTAAAACATAGAACAGTATGAGTTGTTTGATTGGATAAGTGATTGAACTATATCGAATATGAAATAATAGTTATTGATTGGTTGAGACTTGAGCTGTGGTTGCATGCAGTTTCTTGCTCACTTCATTTATTACCTGTTGGGTACCTGTATGGATAATACTGTTGGGTACCTGTATGGATAATACTGTTGGGTACCTGTATGGATAATACTGTTGTGTACATGTATGGATAATACTGTTGGGTACCTGTATGGATAATACTGTTGGGTACCTGTATGGATAATACTGTTGGGTACCTGTATGGATAATACTGTTGGGTACCTGTATGGATAATACTGTTGTGTACCTGTATGGATAATACTGTTGGGTACCTGTATGGATAATACTGTTGTGTACATATATGGATAATACTGTTGGGTACCTGTATGGATAATACTGTTGGGTACCTGTATGGATAATACTGTTGTGTACCTGTATGGATAATACTGTTGTGTACATGTATGGATAATACTGTGGTACATGTATGGATAATACTGTTGTGTACCTGTATGGATAATACTGTTGGGTACCTCTATGGATAATACTGTTGGGTACCTGTATGGATAATACTGTTGGGTACCTGTATGGATAATACTGTTGGGTACCTGTATGGATAATACTGTTGGGTACCTGTATGGATAATACTGTTGGGTACCTGTATGGATAATACTGTTGTGTACCTGTATGGATAATACTATTGGGTACCTGTATGGATAATACTGTTGGGTACCTGTATGGATAATACTGTTGTGTACCTGTATGGATAATACTGTTGTGTACATGTATGGATAATACTGTTGGGTACCTGTATGGATAATACTGTTGGGTACCTGTATGGATAATACTGTTGTGTACCTGTATGGATAATACTGTTGGGTACCTGTATGGATAATACTGCTTGGTGTTTATATTTCTTATAGAGTTCTAAGTTACTAGTGTACATCTTTCATATAGAATTCTAAGTTACTAAAGTGTAATCTATCTTTCATATAAATTCTAGTACTAAAGTGTAATCTATCTTTCTATATTGAATTCCAAGTTACTAAGTGTAATCTATCTTTCTATAGAATTCCAGTATAAGTGTAATCTATCTTTCTATATTGAGTTCTAAGTTACTAAAGTGTAACCTATCTTTCTATATTGAATTCTAAGTTACTAAAGTGTAATCTATCATTTTATATAGGATTCCTAGTTACCAACGTGCAGTAATGTTAGTTCTTATATGATAATTCGGAATACATGACAGTCTGAAGATGTATATACTTTCAAACACAGGTTGCTGCTTCAAAATAGCATGAATATTAACAGATGTACACTAAAGGGGACTTGCTTACACGAGGCAGCTATGGCAGGCAAGACTGATGTTGTTCGCTTGCTACTTGATGTAAGTTGATTCATATTATTGTTCAAACTCGTGTCATATATCTTGACATTTAGTTAAGTTACATCCTTCTTCTTCTTTGCGTTCGTTCTTTACGACCAATTTTAATCACTCTTTGTGATATGTTTGATCTTTGCCAAGAACGTGTATACGTTGCACATTGGTTTGGTAGACCCTAAACGCATTGACTTTTACACGTTTAGGACATGTGCATCCGATTTCAGCCAAACCTCCTTAGTCGCCTCTTACGACATGCATGGCAGGTTACAGTGGTTCTATTCCTTACACCCCAAATTTGGGCCCCGGTAACCATTCGAGCGTAAGTTATATGAGGACTATCATCATAGCACTCCGGGCATGTATATATGTGCTCTTATCCCATTCAGCAGCTCAAAATGCCAGTTCGTGGCTGATTAATATTCATTTTGTATTACTGAACGCTGTGTTTTGTTATGACTGTGTTTTATTATGACGGGTTAAGCCCTCTGTGAGTGAGCGTTCAATTCCACGGGCTGGCAGAGAAGCCACAGGTTCTCCAGATTCACTGTGTTCGTGGCACCGAACCGAGGGGTCATGATGTCCATGGCACCGAGCCGAAGAGCTGAAAGCTCAAGTGCTTCTGGATCAGAAAAAAATAATAATTATGATGGGTTCCGGTTTTATAACGAACCTAGTTTTGATTATATCAGAGCGTGTATGCCAAACATACAGGAAAATAAGAAATGAACTCTTTCTGGAGAATCCAAGTTATATTGCCTACATTTGCTGACAAGATGGGAACAGTTAAATACTGACACGTGACTGTTATTGCATACCTGCTCACTAGCTTCCCTGTTCCAGTCATGTAATTTGAGAGATGATCACTTCAAGTCTACGTTCTGACCCAGTTGAGATTTTGTGTTAAGAATGTGCTCACTGTTGACTGGGAATATCCTGGAGGGTGTGGTGTTCTCACACTCCTCTTGTTCTATCTAAACTTATGTTGTTTCCATGCTATACCTGGCTACTTTTGGAGCTAATAAGAAGGAGTTGCTGACGTGAGTTGTGTTTGTATCATTCTATATGATGTTTGATGTGCATTTATTTGCATATTTTGGTAAATCATGGACTAATTGTTGCATTCATGTTCTAGTCTCCACAAAGTGTGTTTGCGTAGCCATGTCTTTCTTCTCTCTAAACATTCTATCTATCTATGTATGTATGTTTTAGTATGTATGTATGTATGTATGTATATGTATGTATGTATGTATGTAATAATGTAATGTAGTGTAGTGTCGTGTCGTGTCTGATGTATATCTTAGTGTGATCTATCTATCTATGTATGTATGTATGTATGTATGTATGTATGTTGTATGTATGTATGTATGTATGTATGTATCTAGTGTATCTATCTATCTATCTATCTATTATCTTCTATCTATCTATATATATATCTATATATATATCTATATATATATATATATATATATATATATATTATATATATATATATATATATATATAGTGTTTTCTATCATCTATTATCTATATATATATATATATATATATTATTTATCTCTTAGTGTGATCTATCATATATCTATCTATCTATCAGCTCCAGACACGTATTGTTCTTCTATCAAGAAAACGACATCGCTACTAAACATTATTTTTATGTCTTGTATTGTCCATTATTATGTTTCCATTTGACTGAATGTATTCTGTGTAGCACCCCCTAAGCTAACATAAGTGGTCAGTTGGCTTGGTTAGTATATAACAATTCATGTGATTGGAATAATTTTTCATCTTTTGCTATAATATAACCGACCCATTGTGATTAAATCGTTCTGATAACTTGTGTGTGATTTGAATGTAAGTATGTTGTGCTTTGTTTACAGCAAAATTGTGACATTTTTCCATTCAACACATATGATTTCTTCTTGCGCTTTGTGTTCGAGTTCGCTCTCTCGATTACTTTATGATGGTAGATTTCGTAGAAATGAAATAGAACTTTTCCGTTTGTTTCATGTATTTCATGGTCACATTACATTCCTTTAGTTTTTCAACTGACAAGAGGTTTTTAATGGCCGAACTTGAACAAGGAGCCTACATTTTTAATCTTCATTCTTCGATAGGACTAGGCACTGGATCTCACCTCTACTGGGATAGCTGGAAAATAGCCTGATAGTTGTACATGTCTCGCGAATTAGGCCTTTTTGAAATATGAGACGGGAACTGTACATCAACGCCATAGTGAGCGTTATATGGGTCAAATGAATTGTTATAATATAATCACAATCACACTTGTGTGATAAAGAATCAAATAGTTGGATGAGGAACATATAAACTATTTTATGATAAACAAGCAACCTTTTTTTATGACAAGTGGTTAAGCCGTGCCTTGCGTTCCGAAGGTCGTGGATTCGAATCAAGACCGCGTCGTTCTGTTCACATGTGCATTTTCCCTAGAGATTCATAGGATTGTTGCCGAAGCTAAGGAGTCCGTGCTTTGTGCAATACTCTCGGTAGGTTGTATGCCATTTCTGCGGAGAGGACTGAGCCAAAGCCCGGTGCAATGAAGTCAATCCTTCGTCTGTAGACACTTTAAAAGAAACTTCTAAAACAGTTTTATATCTATATCATGGACATACATAGTTAAGCTTCTCGATTTTCTGTAGAAACGCATAACCGGAAACATATTACCAGTGGCGGCTCGTGATCATTTTTGTTGGTGAGGCCAGACAGATATTTTCAGAAAAATCATGGTTTCGGTTAGGATATATTTTAATGTATAAAATAATAAATACACGTTACACCTTATTTTGGTGGGACCCGGCCCCACTGGCCCCTAATGACGAGCCGCCACTGATATTACCCCTAGTTCCAGTCATGACCACCAACAACAACATCACTTAGGTAACTGCACACAATATAAACAGATGAGGTACAGTCAAAGAGTTGAGAATGTTAAATAAAGGTATATTTTTTTCCCGATCTAGAAGCACTTGAGCTTTTTCAGCTCTTCGGCTCGGTGCCATGGACATCGTAACCCTTCGGTTCGGTGCCACGAACACCGTAAATCTGGGGAATCTGTGGTTTTTCTGCCATCCCGCGGAATTGAATCCGCACACACAGAGAGATAGTCACTCGTAGTCCAACGCGCTACGAACATGCTGGGCAGACAGGCAAATAAAGGTATATCAAGAGAGAGAGACACTAAAACAGGGTTGCAGTATAACACTGACGATCTGAGAACGACTTCTGCTGACGCCGGGCATCTTGAACAGAATATAGAGTTTTTCAGAGCTATTGTCATGGGAGCCAAGTTCCTGAAGGGACAAGCAACTTGATGATGATGATGTGCAATAAATCTCCTTGACTCGTTACATAATCCAAAAAATGATGATTGACTGACTGTTTATGTTGATAATTAGTTGGGTTTTTTTGTGCGCTAACCTCTTTCAGCACATTTGAGGTTCTCCATTAAAACACACACTATTATTGCAAAGTTCTCGTTAGAGTAGACAACTTCTCGACTAGTTGTACTACACCTACTATCATTGCAAAGTTCTCGTTAGATTATACAACTTCTCGACTAGTTGTACTACACCTACTGTCATTGCAAAGTTCTCGTTAGATTAGACAACTTCCCG
This sequence comes from Arion vulgaris, assembly GCA_020796225.1. NCBI lineage: Eukaryota > Metazoa > Mollusca > Gastropoda > Stylommatophora > Arionidae > Arion > Arion vulgaris. The sequence goes on along the minus strand of CM036757.1, from coordinate 28,064,971 downwards.
ACTAGTTGTACTACACCTACTATCATTGCAAAGTTCTCGTTAGATTAGACAACTTCTCGACTAGTTGTACTACACCTACCGTTCCAGTGAGTTAAGCAGCCTTCTAAGATTTGAACATTGACTTGAACAAGATTTGAATATTACGTTACTCTTGCAATTGAATATTTGCAAACATTTCTATAACGTATAGTACAGCTCGGCATGACCCTCATGCAGTCTGGTGGCGGACTTACAACAGTGAAACCTCCTATATTTCTGTATCATTGCACAGCACAGAGGTCCCCTCCTAGTACTAAAACAGTCAAATTCTGACTCCTTTCCGTGGTGGGTAGAAATTCACATTACCCCAGCTTTTCAGTACTATGTGCACTACATGATGTTATGCCTAAGCAAGAGCTCAAGCGCTGATGGATCATTAAAGAAGATGAAGGAAGAAAAAGAAAGACAGTTATGAGAAATTACCCTGCCAGAAAGCCACCACAAACACAAGCGTTGATGGATCATCGAAGAAGAATGAAGAAAAGAAGAAAGGAAGAAGAAGAAGAAAGCCTAGATAAACTATCCCGCCAGGAAGTCACCACAAACACAAGCGTTGATTTATCATCGAAGAAGAGGAAGGAAGGAAAGAAGAAAGGACAAAGAAGAAAGCCACGAGAAACTATCCCGCCGGGAAGTCACCAAGAGATCTGTCAACCTGGAGTATAAAGTGCAAATTCCATTACCTGGTACAGGGAGCAAGAATGCAAACTCGTACGCCCTAGGGGTGCCCAAAACTGTAACAGTATTGGCTTATGATAAGCATGCGCAGTCAAAACGTAACATTCAAATACCAGGTTAGAAGGAAGGACACACGCTGGAAATGTGATATTATAGAAGCGACACATGTGCTCGTATAGTTCCCGAAATCTGGCAATTAGAACGAAATGCATTTTTTTAGCATCGATTACCGCCTTAGGTTATGTGTGTTTACTGTTAGATTAAACTATGGACTACGTTCGGATGCAGGGATTATTGTGTGGTAGGTTAACTAGCGTACAACACGATGTTAAGTCTAAACATTCACTTCTGTTTGTGAAATCAGGAAGATGTATGAGGTGAAATATGTTGTCAATTTTACGTTGATGTTTAAGTATTTCTTGTAAACAGAGTGTTGTTAAGTACTTTTTGTAGTAGGCTGTTGTTAAGTGCTTTGTGCAGACAGGCTGTTGTTAAGTGCTTTGTGCAGACAGACTGTTGTTAAGTGCTTTGTGCAGACAGACTGTTGTTAAGTGCTTTGTGCAGACAGACTGTTGTTAAGTGCTTTGTGCAGACAGACTGTTGTTAAGTGCTTTGTGCAGACAGACTGTTGTTAAGTGCTTTGTGCAGACAGACTGTTGTTAAGTGCTTTGTGCAGACAGGCTGTTGTTAAGTGCTTTGTGCAGACAGACTGTTGTTAAGTGCTTTGTGCAGACAGACTGTTGTTAAGTGCTTTGTGCAGACAGGCTGTTGTTAAGTGTTTCGGGTAGACATGCTGTTAAGTGCGTTGTGCAGACAGACTGTTGTTAAGTGCTTTGTTCAGACAGACTGTTGTTAAGTGCTTTGTGCAGACAGACTGTTGTTAAGTGCTTTGTGCAGACATACTGTTGTTAAGTGCTTTGTGCAGACAGGCTGTTGTTAAGTGTTTCGAGCAGACATGCTGTTAAGTGCTTTGTGCAGACAGACTGTTGTTAAGTGCTTTGTGCAGACAGACTGTTGTTAAGTGCTTTGTGCAGACAGACTGTTGTTAAGTGTTTTGTGCAGACAGACTGTGTTAAGTGTTTCGGTAGACATGCTGTTGTTAAGTGCTTTGTGCAGACAGACTGTTGTTAAGTGTTTTGTGCAGACAGACTGTGGTTAAGTGTTTCGGGTAGACATGCTGTTGTTAAGTGCTTTGTGCAGACAGACTGTTGTTAAGTGTTTCGGGTAGACAGGCTGTTGTTAAGTGCTTTGTGCAGACAGACTGTTGTTAAGTGTTTCGGGTAGACAGGCTGTTGTTAAGTGCTTTGTGCAGACATACTGTTGTTAAGTGCTTTGTGCAGACAGACTGTTGTTAAGTGCTTTGTGCAGACAGGTTGTTGTTAAGTGTTTTGTGCAGACAGGCTGTTGTTAAGTGGTTTGTGCAGACAGTCTGTTGTTAAGTGTTGTGTGTAGACAAGCTGTTGTTAAGTATTTTGGGTAGACAGACTGTTGTTAAGTGTTTTGGGTAGACAGACTGTTGTTAAGTGTTTTGGGTATACAGGCTGTTGTTAAGTGTTTCGTGTAGATAGGCTGTTGTTAAGTGTTTCGTGTAGATAGGCTGTTGTTAAGTGTTTCGTGTAGACATGGTGTTGTTAAGAGAAATTAAGTGGTTCGACCACATAAGCAGATTAGCAACAGACAGTGCACCTCAAAGAGCAATGCTACTCCGATATAGTGGATACAAAGCAGATTAGCAACAGACAGTGCACCTCAAAGAGCAATGCTACTCGATATAGTGGATACAAGCAGATTAGCAACAGACAGTGCACCTCAAAGAGCAATGCTACTCCGATATAGTGGATACAAAGCAATAGGCCGTCCACGCAACATGTGGACCTCAGAAGAAACAGAGTCGGTGACAAACACTATATATGAAGCACACACATACGCCCTTTCTATAAATACCTTCTTACACTGACGTTGTGAGGCAAAACAGGATCAGAGAAATGAAGAATGATGATGATGATGGTCATGATGACAAAAATGATGGAGTGATCGCGACTGAGAAGGTTGCGAAGCCCACAATAGTCATCAGCGTGCTAAGATGGAATCACTGACACATTCAGTTCCTCCAAAAATCTCCTACCTGTGCTATTAGAGGCGGACGAGTGTTGAAAAGTTCTTTCCTGATCAGTCTTTGATCTTATCAGCAATACTTTTCTTTGTCTTTAGTCTTTTTCTACCATTTTCATCTGTTCCATGGAAAGTGTTTTTATTTTAAAGATTGAGTCACGTCTGTTCACATATCTGAAGTATTCTATGAATGTCAGTATATACATCGCTGTTTTCAACTGATTTTAATTTATATTTGATTGATTGATTGATTGATTGATTGATTGATAGGACCATCATCCTTGCACTCCGGTGACTAACCTTGTGTGCTCCGATCTCTTTCTTACACAGGAAGATCTCAGTGGCAGTGCAGGAACTCCGTAGCACCTGATAGTGTCCCCGGTGTAATTTGGAAGATGGAGAAAATATTTTGTAGAGATTTATATACTTTAATTTTTCTTATGAATTTTGTCTGTGCATCGGCTTTCCAGTCGGATATTCTCGATTTTGTACTGCACATGTTCTTTGCTGAACCTAGCCGTCTGCCCAGCGTGTTCGTAGCGCGTTGGACTACGGTGACTATCCTCTGTGTGTGCGGGTTCAATTCCGCGGGATGGCAGAAAAGCCACAGATTTCCCAGATTTACGGTGTTCGTGGCACCGAGCCGAAGAGTTACGATGTCCATGGCACTCAAGCCGAAGAGCTAAAGCTCATGCTTCTGGATCAGGAAAAAAAAAGCTTGAACCTACGTTTTATAGTTCGTCTCTGATAAGACTATAAACTCGATCTCACTACATGAGATCAGGACATTGGGAAAATATCTCAATGTCTCCACAAGTGAACGAACCGAGTACCTAAACTCTACACGGCAGAGACCCCAAATTGATATTTGATACCATTTAACCAATACATAGATATCTCTTCAATGTGATTTCAGTGTGGTGTTGATGTGAATAAACCCAACTCTTACGATCAGACTGCTTTGGATATTGTACAGAAGTTTGCCAACGGTCACGCAGGCAAGGAACTGAAAAATCTACTGAAAGGTCAGCATTTCTTTGTTGGTTTTATCCCCACTTCCTCAAAATGTTTATTTTTGGTTCACTGTCATTCCTTTCTCTCTCTCTCTTTTTTAAACTTGTCTGTGATATGTCTTTTTTATATGCAGAAAATTAGCTTGTTTCATTATAATCCTTTGTTTAGTCATAATTAAATGCATCGCATACTCTGTGTCTTTTTCTTTTATTCTGCTTTCTCACATGTTATTTCTTACCTTTCCTGGTTTCTTTTAATGGGGAGAAAGTGTAGAGATCTGGAAAGGATAGTCTTGGAAAGGAGAGATTGGAAAACCTTGGTTACGGATCTATGTCTCCTTAGAGGTAAAGGTAAAAAGAATACTTTTATTTAGTATTTCTAAAATATACCAAAATATGTTGATCACGCCGTGGAGTAGAATCGAATATCTTATGATGAGACAGTATTTTTAAAAGGCTGGAGTATATTTGTTTATTTGAATATTTTTGTGTTATAATTGTCTCTTAGTTCATAGTTCATAAGTACGGTTCCAACTTCACTGCAACGGGTCACCCCATAATTGCTCCGTTCCTGTGCCAATGAAAATCACACGAAATGCTAACAACTGTGAAATGTTTCCAGAATGAAACAGCCGCGTACCACCACAAAAAGCAACCTGCTCCGCATAAAATGCATATGACCGTCGCTAATGTAGCAACACAAAACTGTTCATCACTTGAATTGCAATTCTTGTCGAAGGGAACATCAATCATGACAAAATCCAGCTTTCTGCACCAGCAATATAACTGCATACGACAGATTGAGCTTGTTCGTCATAACCACTGTCCGCCATTTTCTGAATACACAACAAACGCACGGTTGACACAGCAAAAGCATTCCATGTAACATTCATAGCTCACAGCGTTGCTCAAGCACTAACTTAGTAGCTCGGCAAACGAAACCGGAAAATACCCGACCAAGCATGTCGGAAATCCGCTAGCAAAGTCGTGTTCATAATCAAACAGTTCTGACTCTGAATGGCCCTCCCGCATTCCGCCATTGCTGGCCAGGTTTTTCATAATTGTTTCTACGTTTGCTAATTATTTCATAAATGTATATGACACATTTGAGTGTTTTATGTATTTCTGACCATATGTATTTCATACTGTAATTCATCATGACAAGATTGCTATTTTAGACTTTAAAGATGTAAAATGACCTAGTGTAATTGCTGACTGATCACGCTGTAATAGACCGTTGTGGGATAAGGCATCCCTGCAAAGAAAGGAATAGGTATACCACGGAGAAGATGAGTTCAGGGTGTGTTTGGTGATTTGAGCTTGACCACAACAGAGATGGGTCGGCTCATCTGGCAAAGGAGAGGATGAAATTACGACGATCTGTTAGGGTAACAAAGCTCTGCTCATGACAAGCTATTAGATGATGATGAGGAACAGACTATGAAATATATACATTTTAAAACCAACTTAACTTACCCATAACTCGGTAAAGAAACCACTTAAAATAGATACGATATACAAAGATCTGCACGAATAAGATATACAGATTTCATAATTCCATAGTTTGTCTATGTAACACACAAACATACAGGTCAACAATGAAGTTTATATTGCAGGATTCAGTTTATCTTTACTCAAGTATTTAGCTGTTTTCTTCGGATTCATGTGTTGAGCTTTCTTATCCAGAAACATATGTCCCTTGTTCAAATTAAGCCCATAAAATAACTCTTGACTGTTGGCAATCCGTTCATGGTCTGAAAAGCCGACGACGATCAAAATGTTTTAATACCACTTTAAAAACAAAACAATTTTACATTTTAATCATTCAAAATTGTACCTGGAGTCTCGTATGTGCTACGGTGTTCGTGAACTATCGCCAAGATCTTCCTGTGTAAGAAAATGATCATAGTAACAATGATTGTTAACCGAAGTGCAATGATGATGGACCAATCAATTTTTAAAATGTCAAACCTTAATTATAGTGATCCGATTTATTAATTTTTTGCTTGGTAAGGCACATTCTCCATATCAACTGCCCAGGTAGGCGCAAGGATATTGCGCAAGGCGCAGAGTCTTTTGAGAAGAGATTTTGCATGAGTTGAAAACAAGAAGAAAAGCGAAAATTCAGAGGATGTCACATTAAAACACTTGCCAATTGACCGTCTGTAAAGACGAAAAAGGCCATACATAAATGAACGATCATAGATATATTTCTGCAACATGTGACGTGTGAGTCATTAATCTTAGAATTATGTGCCATGTCAGGCGTCGCTAGAACATGCCATATTGTTGATCGTTCATGCAAGTACGTACACATCATCACTAAAGAATGGCTGTCAGTACCAAAATATCTTCTGTATAAATAAAAAGTTACCAAGTGTGAAGCATGTTCAGGGCTCTTGAAGTCTGTGGAGATTTATTTCGGTGGAATTTAGATTATGATCCTGCAGCGATAAGAGCGTTCCTGAATCATGCAACTGAACTTTCTGAAATCCGATATCTTTGTTACATTTATCAGCTGATTTATGTCATCATTTCCTGGATTACAGAACCGGAAGTGTAGACTTGGGTTTGTAAGAAACTATGTCATTCGATATTCAATCATGTGACCTGTGTGTGCGCGTCATGTCATTGCGTTGGGGGTTTCAGTGGCGAAGTGGTTAAGTCGTTAGCATGTCGTACTGAAGGTTGTGCTTTCGAATCCGGACCGAGACACATGTGTCATTTGTTTCATGAGATTCCTTGCATTGTTGCCGGAGCTACGGAATTCGTGATTGGTGCAATGCTCTCAGCAGATAGCATGTTATCGCGGCAAGACTGTTCCGGACTAGGAACATCCTCGATCATCCTCTTTGGGACATACGTGCTTTCATCACTTATATGAATTTAAAGTTTTCACTCCGCTGGATGTACATAACCCAAGAGAGAGAGGAATTTACCCGACGCCAGGTAAACTAAGACCGAAATATGATGTTACTTATGACGCGAAGATATGTGCAGGAATCATATAGAGAATTATGTTTAGGTCGTTTTGTCAACGTGAATGTCGTATGTAGCACAGAATCGACTGCATGTTATTGGAATATATCCGTGCCTAGCACCATTAGTCACAATTTTAATAACAAAAACTTAAAGAGCTTATCTTGGCAGGCCATTAATCTAGAATCATGATAGTGTGTGTGTCTTGCATGCGTTCTAAGATTCCGAAATATCTAAATTCGTATTCTTTGTCCGTTATCGGTAAGAGTTATCGAAATTACACGATCTTTCTACGCCCATGCTATAAATCTATTTCATTTATATATTTGTAAATATATTCATAACATGTTTAACAATTAATAAGAGCGTCCTCGTAGTTTCATCTTTGAAACTAGATACAGTTGTTATTTTGAAATTGTCAGTTCTTCTTCGAACGCTCCATATCGACCACTTGTTAAACCACTCTGTGTGATTTGTATGTGATCTGAGCCAAGATCGAGGTTGTGCCAGTTATGCTCCCAAAGCAGCCAGCACATCCGATTTCTGCAACGCTTTTTATATACTAGGGCAGCTTCCATACCCCCATACCGTAACCATCTCTTACGACATGCCTTGTAGTGTTACTATTCTTTGCTCTTCGTGCGGGCCCTGTCAACACACAGGAGAAATCGTTAGCTAAGACAACCTCTACTATGACCAGTGTGCTATAACACTGCTACAGTATCACCCAGTACATGCGGTTTTATAAAGTGAGGTTTCTTATGTTTGTAAAATAGTATCAGTAATTCATATGTACAATATAATATGTCATATTGGACAATACTCCTCCAGGTTATTTTGTTTACGGCTAACAACACAAATCTATGTTTTTAAATAGTTTTGTTACAGCGCAGCCCCCGGTAATAGAAGGTCGAATAGCTTAGCCGACAAATTGGAAATTCCTGTTTGATGGGGGCTGACTTGTATATATGTTTGATAGAACTCAACTATAAGCGTCATTGTAATTTACTCAATTGTTGAGTTCATGGTTAGTTATTGATGAAAAGTATTAATAATACTAATATTCATTGGTGCTAAATTTATTTTGTGACATAATATAACCGAGTTCTTGAACTTTTTGTTGTTTTTAAAACGAATTTCTTTCTATTTAACAATGCTGTAACGCGAAGGTCACTCGACACTTAGGGGTCTGGTTTCTGAAAATCTTTACATAAGCTCGTCGGTCTAATGTTACCGGGGACCAGTTACAGAAATGAAATACTTGAGATTCGCTTCAGTGTCAACAAAAATGGCTACGCTAATTTGCCGTTACGTCTAACGACGCATATTTTACAGTTGTTCTTTTAAGAACAATATTGCTAGCGAACCAGTCCAAGCTTAATGTGTGTCACATGCCGATGAGCTGAATGACTCTGGTACAGCCAGTCTCTAACGTGAAAATGAATTCTTTGCCTCGCAACGGAAATCGTGCTTCAGGCGGATACCTTCACGCTTTATCAACAGCGCTTCACAGCTAACACTGGTATGGTTTATCGCTGGAGGCTGTTGCGAAGGAGATCGAAGTACCAATGGACACGTCCAGAGTGTAATGAAAATATTGCAAATGAAATACTGAAATAGTGTGAGAAACCATTTCAACGATATGCTCAGTAAAGAACATTGAATTGAAAAACTAGTAAAATCTTCTTCTTCTTCTCTTCCACCATTTACTTCTGATATAGAGTGTTGGGGGTGATCTTGTGTGTGCTTGTTCAAATGCACTTTGTAAGTTGTAATTCATTTTCTTACGGTTGTTCTTGATTCCGTCACTCCATCTTTTGCGTGGTCTTTCTTTGCTCTGTAGTCGTTATACTTTTTCAGTGTGGCTTCTGTGGTAGGCGATACCAGGGCATTCTTGTCAGGTGTCCAAACTATTTAATCTGTTGGTCTTGTATCACTTGCATGACTGGTTTCACATCCAGTCTGCTTCTGATTTCTTCATTTCTAATTTTCTCTCTTATTGTCACATACGTTGTTATATTGTCACTATTCTGTCTCTATTGCCCATGTTGTATTGTCACATTTCTGTCTATTGTCCAGTATAAATGTTAGCCATAAATTGCAGCTGTATATTTCATTTAGAAACAGAAAAGAAATAAGGCAGAGAACGACAGAAATACGTGATAGTAGTTATGTTAATAATGAACATGAAATATAACGAATTCAGGAGAAGTGATTAAATCAGAGAAATGTTTGGTCAACCACTAGTGACAACTGTTATAAGAAGGAGAAGATGAAGATATATTGGTCACACCTTCAGAAAAGTGATCAACGAATATCAAAGCAGGCATTGAAGTGGGATGCAAAGGGTTCAGGAAAGAGAGGACGACCTAAGGAGACCCAGAAACGAACTTTGCTGAGAGAGGCTCGGTCTGAGTTCCATGGAGTAGATTGAGCGAGTTGGCAAGGATGGAACGGTATGGAGAAATTGCTTGCAGGCCCTATGTAACGTATAACAGTACAAGAGAAATTTAGTTGTTGTCTGTAGTTGTTTGCGCTTATAATTGTCACGTCTAAGAGCTTAGTAAAGATGAGTTTGACATTTGAAACGTTAAGCACTTAATATTTACTTGTTAGAATACTGATGTTAACATGAACAACGATGATTACTGCTAGACACACAAACGTGACATTTCTGATTTTTGTAGGCATATTCTTCAGATACGTACTTCGTCTTCTTCGTACCTCCATATCGACCACTTGTTAAACCACTCTTGTCATGTGTATGTGATCTGAGCCTAAGGTAGGGGCCAGGAGCACATCCGATTTCTGCAACACTTTTTATTTACTACGGTAGCTTCCTAGGCCCCTACCTCAGTCGCCTCTTACGACATGCCATGTAGGTAGCAGTGTTACTATTCTTTGCTCCCATTGTGAGCCCAGATAATACATGGACAAACATACACCGCACCGTTCTATTCACGAATGCATTTTTGTTCAGAGACCCTTGGATTGTGTCCGGTGCTATGGAGTTTGTGTTTGTGCAGATGGTATGCCATTTCTGTGAGAAGGACCGAGCCATATCAGATAATTCCAAACCAAGTAGTCATAAAAAGACGGGTTAGCTGGACAGTGAGCTCATCACCGGGAGGGCAGGTCGTCTAAGGGTCGCTCCCTAAAAGAAAATAGCAACCTGCTGCCTGTAGGTTGGCTGGGACAGCAAAAGGCTACCGGAGAGCGAACCCAGTAAACGCTTATTGACATCGGACACTTCACCGAAGGATAAGCACTAGAGCTCCAAATGGTACTGAACGATGTGACGTAAAATTGCGTTCTTGACAAATTCTGTGTTATATACAATAAGAATGATAAACACGGCCGAAAAGAACGATCGAGGAAGAAGAAGAAAGATAAATTCCGGTGCAATAAGTCAGTTCTTCGACTTTAGACACTTTAAACAAAGAACAATAATAAGGTCTTTGGTACCAAAACAATATTTTCTGACACTGCTTGTGGAGAATGCTAAATAAATTCGAAATCCCAAACCACATTGTTTCAATTATCAAAGAACTTTTTGTTGGTACTAATTGTACATGCAACATTGGGCGTAGCTTGTGGAGAATACTAAACACATGAAATCCAACCCACATTGTTTCAATTATCAAAGACATTGTTTGTCATGCGATTGGGTAGCGACTAAAGTTGCGACCCTTGTTATCTGTTTAGATGTTCGTAACTTGCTCATGTTATTGAATGTGCTTTTCGCCCGTGTGGTGCCGGGGCCCTAAGGAAGAAAATTAGTTACACTGGACCTACAAAGCATGTCGTAAGAGGCGACTGATGTAGGCCTAGGAAAGCTACCCTAGTAAATAAAAAGCATCGCAGAAATCGATGTGCTGGCCTACTTGTAGGCACATAACTGGTACAACGTACAATCGCTCTTAGGCTCAGATCACATAGAAACCACACAGAGTGGTTAACAAGTAGTTGACATGGAGCGTTTGAAGAAGAAGAATGTGCTTTTCGACATGCCTGTTCTCTTCTTAATCTCTGTCAGATCTGTCATCATCTCTAATCTTGTGTCTACGGTATAAGATATTGTGTGCTCTCTTCCGTAGTTCTCCGTGTATATTTATATTATATTTTTGTCGTCTCCTCTTCTGTGCGGATTAGCGTAGAATTCTTTTATGGATGTGAATGTCCAATACATATTCTTTGCTAGTTGTTTTCTAAGCTTTCCCATTCATGACTGTAAATGTAGGAGTCAGCTCTGGATTACTAATGTTACAGTTGCCATTAAGAAAGGCAGTGTGTAGGCTGTGCTCCGATGTTAAGAAACGATTTTTAATCCATCTTTATTCAGTTGTTCTACAGGGTGTTCAAGATAAAAGCAGCCCCATTGACAAATCGAAAGTTGCCTACTGCGCCGTGTCTATTTACTATTTAAACCGGTTCTAACTAGCTCGTCCTACGTCACATTTGTTCATCGCCCTTTCCGCACTACAATTAGACACCGTCACACAACCTTGACCTATATTACGTCATAACTGAACCATCTCATTTTCATAAATATATGCCAGATTGCTCCATTTTTAGAACGACTTTTTCCATCTTTATTCACCTGCTAGGACGTTTATGTATACTGTGTTGAGAATTTGAATTGTCTTAACAAATCTTGCATCACCTAATCAACTCTCTTCATAAGTTCTTTTACTACACAAATTGTATTATACTTTCTCACGCACCTTTCTAGCCTCGCTCTCGACAAGAATTCGTCTATTACTCTCTTTCTCTTTGTCTTCTCTTTCAATAACACACACGCACACAATTTCTTACTTCAACACTCTCCTTTTTTCCCTCGGCATACATTTTGTCATTTGTATTGTCTTTTACACGTTTGCCCTTCACTTTCCACTCTAATTATATATATATAATCACCCTCTATTTCTCTCTCTCTTTCAAACCCAACATAACAACACACCTTTCTTTGCAGGAATTGAATTGTTTTCTGTCTATGTCTACCGTCTTCTTCCTCCTCCCACATCTCGGAAAGAATTATCTCTTTTCTCTTCTCTCTCTCTCTCTCTCTCTCTCTCTCTCTCTCTCTTAGTCTTAGAACTTGGTACCTTTCTCTGCAAGAATTATATTTTCTCGATGTCTTACACCTTTTCCTTTTTTAAAACCCCATCCCTCCCGACAGGTATAATTATTCTCTCTATAGATATATATCTCTTACGATAATGTGGACAAGTATTTTGTAATCTTCTGTCAGTCATCTTCTTACTTCACACACGCGAACACGACACAAACATACCTCAACCCTCCAACAAAATAAGAACCAAAGCAGGAGTTTTCAGCTAGAGTGAGATGAAACCGGTGATATTTTTAAATCGTAATAATAGTGCATCGTAAAATGGACTTCTGTAGCATATATATATATATATATATATATATATATATATATATATATATATATATATATATATATATATATATATATATATATACATACATACATAACATACATACATACATACATACATACATACATACACACACACCGAAGATGTATATAACTATACATATATAACTATAAATGCTGCTGACGCCGGCCATCTTGCACAGAACAGAGAGTGTTTCAGGATTGTTGTCATGGCAGCCACGTTCCGGAAAGGACAAGCTACTTGATGATGATGGTGATATATAAATGACCTTAACATTGGTGGGGGTTTTTATCACCTGAGACTCACCAACAGATTAATCTTCAAATTTCATTACAATAACTGCTATTAAGAAAATCAGACTGACACTAAAGGCATTTATCTCATATTTTTCTGGACAAAATTGGAATACTCAAGAATCTAAGATAGTGACTAAGTATATAACTACATAGATTGATGGTCTCTGTGGCTGAGTGGTTAAGCCCTTTACCTTGTGAGTCGAAGGTCGTGGGTTCGAATCCGGACCGCGCCGTTCTGTTCACGAGTGCAGTTTTTCCAGAGACCCTAGGATTGTTGCTGGAGCTACGGAGTTCGTGTTTTGTGTAATACTCTCGGCAGGTGGCGTGCCATTTCTGCGGATAGGGACCGAGCCAGATGGAGTAAAACCCGGTGCAATGAAGTCAATCCTTTGGCTTTAAAACTCTTTAAACATAGATTGATAAGACCGTTTGTAGAGTTAAATGGTTAGTTAGAGCTGTTCTTTGCAGGCAAAATCTCCATATGATCCCGTTCATAAATTGTGTAACTACCCTTAAAGAATGTATAATTCACCATGAACATTCCATCAGTATTTCATCATCAGGTGCCGTGCCGGCTGGCGTAGTCGATCATTATCTCCCCAAAAACTCTGTCCCTAATGTTTGCTGTCATCTCAGATGTTGACGCTCTTCCATGTCATTAAGTCAGGCTGTTGAAAAATGTCTCTTTTTTTTCCAGTGTTTCGTCTCGATTTTACCGGTTGTCACAATGTGTTCTATGCTTCCCTTTTCTCATTATATGTCCGAAAAATGATGAGTGTCTCGTTCTTATATTGATAATAAGCTTGCTCTGTGTCTTGGCCTCATTCAACACCTCCATATTCATCATTTTAGCAGTACGTGGATTCTCATCATTCTTCTGTAATATCTAGCATTTTCTAGTTTAAAAGTTAATTGCATATCCTTTACAGGACTTTGCGAATCAACCCCAGCTTTTAACGCTGTTTGTGATTTTTTTTAGACATTATTACGTTCAGTAGTTTGCCATTGCTTTCTGAACGGGTGGTGTCATCGTCCTTTGTAAAAATCCACACGAAAGAATTTGCAACCAAACTGTCCGCAGCGTGATTCGAACTGAGAACGTCGGGGTTAATAGACCGAGTCACTAGGCCACATACGCCACCAGCATATTCTACTTAGTATAAATATGCGTATACCGTGTTTGATTTCCGCAGTAGCGAAGAATAGAAACACTGCCTTCTCTCGCGTGCTGTAAATGGGTAATGGCGAAACACATAAAAAAAAGAACTGTAGTTTTACCAAAATAATAACAATACACAACAACAGAGATGAAGTGTCTACGCAGAATGCTGGGAGTAACAAGAAGAGACCGGTTGAGAAATGAAGACATCAGGAAAAAGTGGGTACAACATCAGTACTAGACTTCATCAAGAAACAACAAATTAAATGGTTCGGCCACGTAAGCAGATTACCAACAGACAGTGCACCTCAAAGAGCAATGCTGCTCCGATACAGTGGGTACAAAGCACCAGGTCGGCCACGCAAAGATGGACCTCAGAGATAGCAGAGGCGACGAAAGACACTATCTACGAAGCGCATACAAGGGCCCGTTTTAGAAATCTCTTCTTGACCTGACGCTGTGAAGCAAACATGATTCGAGAAAAGAAAGAAAGAAATCAACATTGCGACTAATAGGCTTTTATAAAGCAAAGGATATACAAGCTTAAACGGAACACTACATATAGAAGCAGACAATTTTACAGCGTAAAGGGGTAGGCCGTGGGTACAACGATCCCACACTGTTTATATAAGTATCTAACGCTACGAAACAGACTGAAATAACGTAAATTATTCATGGATTAAGTGAACATGCTTTTGTCTCTGTCTTATATCCACTTGAATGCACTACGTCAACTCTCTAACCAATTGACTACGTCAACTCTCTAACAATAACCATTTGACTTCTCCAGCTCTTTAACTAATTGACTACGTCACCTCTTTTACATCACTAAAATATACATTACAAAATATCGTTTCTACACCAGCATTAAGCCATACATTACAAAATATCATTTCTACACCATCATTAAACCATACATTACAAAAGAAAAACTATCTATGAAACTCATCAGTCAAACTATTGTTCTTCACCACATTACCTGCCTTCCATATGCTTCCTCGAACTTGACTTTTAAAATATCTATGTTACCATGCAATTTTAGCTCTTGAGGTGAAGGTATATAGTCTACAGGGTATCTTATCTACCTTCATTTCTACCTAGTAAGTAAATAAAATAGCATCTTGAAGACAAGATTGCACTCGTTTAGATTTGATATACTAGAATAATGGGTCTAGCCATGATAACTAATAGAAAACACAGAGGTTATTAAAGCATTAAGCATTCTTCTTCTTCTTCTGTATTCTTAGTCATTCATCAGATCTATCTATATCCCTCTTTTGTCCCATTGACAAATAATGCTTCACAGAGCTTCCACTGTTTTGCTTCTGCTGCTTTCTACCAACCGTCTCCTACTCGGGCTTACTCTCTTTCAACTTCTTTCTCCACAGTTCTTCCATATTACAAAATTCCTTTGCACATCCAGGCCGCCTCTCTCCATCCGCTGTCCATATGAAAGCTGTCCTAGTCAATTCATCAGATCACTGTACCAATAGCCTCATTTACCTTTATCTTCTTTCACTCTAGTATCTTTTTTTGATCCAGAAGCACTTGAGCTTTCAGCTCTTCGGCTCGGTGTCATGGACATCGTAACCCTTCGGTTCGGTGCCACGAACACCGTGAATCTGGGGAACCTTTGGCTTTTCTGCCAGCCCGCGGAATTGAACCTACACTCACAGAGGGCTAGTCATCCGCAGTCCAACGCGCTACGAACACGCTGGGCAGGCGGGCTTCACTCTAGTATAACCACTTATAAACAACTTTTTTATTACAGTCATTTAGCGTTAATTACATTGTTATTATGTTTACATCAAAGCTGCAATATCTTAACCTTTCGCTCAAGTAGATCCTATTTCGTAGAGCGATTTTGTTTCTGGTTCACTCTCTCAATCCTGTGACAATCTCCGCACTGTCTACTATCAAGTAATTTACTCCGGTACACTTTGCTTAAAACAAAAATAAGGACAACGGATAAAACGAGCATAACAAAGCATACTTGTTATCAATGGAAAGAAAATAAGAAAAAAAACACGTGAAAAGTGTTGAATAACAAGGTTCGGCTTACTGCAAACAAGAGATGGAAATGAAAGAAAACAATTATAATAACAAACATGGCCTTAGAAAAAAACGAAAAAAACATTATGAAATGAAACTGATAAAAAAAAAACAAAGATCAGAATACTAAGAGAATGCATATTCCCAGTGACAACGTATGGGTTTAAAGCATGGGCACTTAACAAGGCAGTGAGAAAACATATATGCGCTATGGAATATAAGTGTTACAGAAGAGTCTTCTATATACCACGGACAGAGAAGAGAAGAAATAGGTATATAAAAAAACCGCTCAAAATCACAGTAAACTGGCTGATGCTACAAATAAGAATGAAAAAATTGAAGTATTTTAGACATATACAGAGACTAGTAGGAGTGGAGAAATAAGAGGAGAAGAGGAAGACCACGGAGAAGATGTATTCAGGATATAACTGATGAGTTGAGCATGACGGTTTGAGATAGGCGGGACATCTAACCTATGGGAGAGACATCTAGCCTATGGGAGAGATCTAGCCTATGGAGAGAGATCTAGCCTATGGTAGAGACATCTAGCCTATGGTAGAGACATCTAGCCTATGGGAGAGACATCTAGCCTATGGGAGAGACATCTAGCCTATGGGAGAGACATCTAGCCTATGGGAGAGACATCTAGCCTATGGTAGAGACATCTAGCCTATGGGAGAGACAGCTAGCCTATGGTAGAGACATCTAGCCTATGGTAGAGACATCTAGCCTATGGGAGAGACATCTAGCCTATGGGAGAGACATCTAGCATATGGGAGAGACATCTAGCCTATGGGAGAGACATCTAGCCTATGGGAGAGACAGCTAGCCTATGGTAGAGACATCTAGCCTATGGTAGAGACATCTAGCCTATGGGAGAGACATCTAGTATATGGGAGAGACATCTAGCCTATGGTAGAGACATCTAGCCTATGGAGGACATCTAGCCTATGGAGGACATCTAGTATATGGGAGAGACATCTAGCCTATGGTAGAGACATCTAGCCTATGGGAGAGACAGCTAGCCTATGGTAGAGACATCTAGCCTATGGTAGAGACATCTAGCCTATGGGAGAGACATCAGCTATGGAGAGACATCTAGCATATGGGAGAGACATCTAGCCTATGGGAGAGACATCAGCCTATGGAGAGACAGCTAGCCTATGGTAGAGACATCTAGCCTATGGTAGAGACATCTAGCCTATGGGAGAGACATCTAGCATATGGGAGAGACATCTAGCCTATGGTAGAGACATCTAGCCTATGGGAGAGACAGCTAGCCTATGGTAGAGACATCTAGCCTATGGTAGAGACATCTAGCCTATGGGAGAGACATCTAGCCTATAGGAGAGAGAAATTACAAAGTACTATTAGGGTGACAAAGTTCTGCTCAGGACCAGCTATTTGATGTATACACTTTTTCCTATCTAGTGATATTCGCCCCACTGTCTACATTGCCGATCCCGTGGTTCTCTGTTATCTTCGTTTATAGCACATAACCCATTATCTCAGAGAAAGTGAGTGTTGAGGGTAATCATCATCTGTCTCTCTCTCTCGCGATCACCGCCCAGACCGATTTACCAGATCTCCCCATAAATTCTATTCATGGGGAAATCTGACTCATGCAGCCTTAGCATTGTTGTGTTTTACGTCACATCTTCAGCACCATTTGGAGCTCTGGTGCTTATCCTTCGGCGATGTGTCCGGTTTCAGCCAGTGTTTATTCGGTTCGCTCTCCGTTCTGTAGCCATCTAGTGTTTTTTACGGTGTGGGGTAGCTAGTCCCACGTCCAACCTCCTTAGTTGCCTCTTGTGTGGCAGGTAACAGTGGTTCTATTCTGTACACCCCAATTTGGGCCCGGTAACCACTCGGACAAAGCATCATCTCAGTCGCAGGTTACAGGCATCTAGTATCTAAATGGTATCAAGACGAAGGATTGACTTCATTGCACCGGTTTTTTTTTTACCCATATGGCTCTGTCCCTCTCCGCAGAAATGGCACGCAACATGCCAAGAGTATTGCTCACAGCACGAACTCCGTTGCTCATGCAATAATCCTAGGGATATCTGAAAAAAATGCACTCGTGAATATAACGATGGGATGCGCATTCGAAACTACTACATTCGAAACGCAAGGCATCGACTTGACCACTTGACCACAGAGATCCCGGTTTTGTGTTTGTTGACGTGTTTTATGTATACTTTCCAAACAAGTGTCTTCAAATCGTAGTGGAACTCTGCCTGTAATGAAAATGTGTTACGTATAAGGAACATTCTATTCAATTAAAGACATATATTGCTTACTGCGTCTCTACCCAGATCTAAACATTAAAGGGTCTAAAAAAGGAATTGACTTTATTGTAGCGGGATCTATATCATATGGCTCGTCCTGTCCGTAGAAATTGCGTCATCTGTCGAAAATTCAGCACGAACTCTGTAGTTTCGGCAACAGTTCTGTGGGGTCTCTGAACAAAATACATTCGTGAACAGAACGACGCAGTCCGGATTCGAACCCACGACCTTTGGGGTGCAAGGCAAGGGCTTAACCAGATAGGCACAGAAAGGACAATTCTCTATCCAACTATTGAGGTGTTATCCTGTTTTAATTTTGTTTCATCTCATATACGAAAACAACTGATGCTGACGTGACTTGACAGAATCATACAAACAAATGGCATTAGTATTGTACTTGGACAGACCGACGAGTTGGTCTCGGTACTCTAAGATGGTGTATGTCTGTTGTGTAAACTTATATCATTCCAGATACAGCTGTCGACACTACTGTACCCAGGATACCCACACAGTATCCACTATAACGATTTCATATTTAAACCCAAATTCAGAACTTCTTGTTCCTCTTTTTAAATGAGTAGACGGGATATGGAAGCAGAGTGGGCATAACATCATGCACCGAATACATCGAAAAATGAATGCAGTCGTTTGGACATTTAATGAGAATGAAATACAAAACCAGCCACCAATAACAGCATACAATAAAAAGAGATCGGGTACTAAAGCTAAGGGAAGACCAAGAAAAAGATGGATAGACAACACTACATAAACCACACTACATAAACACGGATAGAACACAACAAGGGCGACTCATCTGGCCCTAGAACGCAAATTAAATCTCCCATCCCTACGCTTAACGGCAAGAGTGGACAACCAACTACATCTTCCACCTGGGAATGGACAGTAGACAATAGACGGGATATGGTAGTAACTGGGAATGGAAGCGTTCAGAAATGTGGTCCAATGCATTAACTACTGTGTTACGCCGAAACCGATACAGAAAACATAGTGTAATAGAAAACACAATTATTATATCAGACTCGATGAATATGCTTCAAAGGATTGAATCTGGAAGTCTGCGCGTGGAATGGGTGGTCATCATTTGGAGATCCCATCTCAAGAAAATGACTTGGCTGTACACACCTGGACGTGCTGGAGTTCAGGGTAACGAGCGTGCTGACTTTCTTGCAAACAATGCCCCAACTCAAGCGGGCAGAAGTATGAACAGAGTCGATATCATCAATGCGGTACGCTCTCATTTATGTGATATGAGCGAGTCTCATAATCTGAAACGTGTTCGAGAAATAGGCATTAAATTTGGACATGCCAGACAGTGTCGTCTTCGTGGTAGAGAGAAAAGATATACTAATCAGCTTCTCATGGGTTTCAGTTTGGACTATCTTCATTGCACTCCGGACATGTCCATAGGTGCTCCGATTTCCTTCGCAATATATCCAACAGCGTCCAGCGACTGACCGTACCAGTTCGATTTTGATTGATGAGCCTACTCATGTACCTGTTATGTTGTTGTTTTCTTGCTACTCCAATCTTCAAACCCAGCACATGCAATCTAGTAATCGACGTGGATTGGTTTAAATGAAAATCTTCTTTGCGGCCACACTCTATGAGTGCGTTCAAAATATCAGCTCTATCCATTGGCTGGCCCTCTGATATGGTTGCAGAGCCAGCCAGCCTGTCTGCTCTCTCATTACCAACGACACCCATGTGCCCTGGAACGAAGATAAGTGTGATTCTGCAAATTGTTGACGCTTGTAGTGATTCAGTCCATTGCCCGCGCATCGAACCAGCCTCTACCTTGCGGATCACACTCAATGAATGTACGCATGAGTGTAGCTTTGTGACTCCAGCCAACGTAAAGCATTAGTCATCGCCAGTACCTCCATTGTCATGCTGCTTGTTGTCATACGAAATGCACCACTGGCCTCATGGTCCATTCTGCCACATGAGCTTGCAGAGAAGGCCCATGCGGACTTTTCGTGACGAACTACCGATCCATCCGTGTAAATCACAACGGCACCTTCATTGCAGTTTTCATCAATGATAGCCTTAACGTCTGCATCCAACGCCACGGGATTCCCCTCTCTTGCAACTTTTGTCAAATTTAATGATGGTGGAAAAAGTGTTCCCGTATATTGAAGGCATCGGTATCCATTTTTCCCCATAATTGATATTTGTGAGCCCTCATACCAGTTGAACAGTGTCTGCAGCACGGCCAACCCGCGACTTGTCCCGCTTTAATCGATTTCCTCCACTGGTGCTGAGCAGCCCGTGCAATGGGTGATCCTTTTTAGCTCTGATTTTGTTAACATCTCATGGGATCACATCGGTGAGCAAATGGACTTTGGGATGGCTGCTGCAGAGGAGGACGGAGCACGAATGGGAATGCCCAATGTGCCATGACGTCGATCGCATAACATATCATAACAGTGTAATAGGTGAGAAAGAACAACAAGAAATAGGATAATAGCAACATAAAGGACAACTTATGATCACAGATATAAGATTGATACAACTAATCTGTGAAGATGGGAGGACAGTTGAACAATTATTGTAGACTATTGCAACGGGAACATCTCCTTTACGGAACCTTTACGACACTGGTAATAGCCTAAAGCTTACAACCTTTAACAGAACTATTTAAGTGAAAATCTGAAAGCGAACGATGAAGAAGAGAACAGGAAGGATCCAAAGAAAGAAAGAAAAATTTTACTAGTTTACCCCCAAAGAAAAGAAATGATGGTTAGTCATCGTGTGTGCTTGTATTCACATTGTGTGTATTTGTAAGATGTACCTGTAGGCGTGTCCTTGTTTATGTGTGACCTTTGTGGTAAGATGGTTAATGATTGTTCGTGGTACGGATATATGTAGCAGTTTTTGTGTTTTGTAAAACTACCTTCTTGGTGTTTTGATATTTCGTCCAGAGAAACTGAACATTTGTAGCTTTGTTCTGATATTATTATCTATTTTTTTTAAAGAGGCTTCTGATGTACCCTACATAGCAAAGTGACAGTATGCCACTGCCCGGAACAAAATTCATTAGAAAGGTTTTTTTAATAGAATTATTACAACATTTTTACCATCTTCTAAATTACATCGGGGATCCTCGCCGGTGCTATGGAGTTTGTGCACTGCCGCTGAGATCTTCCTGTGTAAGAAATAGATCGGAGCACACATGGTTTACTCCTGAAGTGCAATGATGATGGTTCTATCAAATTGGCAACGGATGGTGTTAAATTGTGAATGATTTCCCAATTCCCCCAGCTTCTTCTAAACAAGTGTCTACAAATCGCAGTAGACCTCTTCGTTCACTGTAGTATAATCGCTTATAAATCATTCTTTGTGATTTTAGCCATTTGTGAATAGGTACGGGGTTTATTTGGTTTGCGTTCCGAAGGTCGAGGGTTCGAATCCGGAGCGCACTGTTCTTTTCACGATTTAATTTTTTTCTAGATACCCCTAGGATTGTCGCTGAAGATACAGAGATCATGCTTTGTGCAGCTGGTGTGCCATTTTTGGGGGGAAAGGACCGAACCATATGAGGTAAAACCCAGTGCAATGAAGTCAATCCGTCGGCTTCAGACACCTTTAGGCTATATATATCTAGTAACATTTGTTATAAAATAAAAGATGGAGATATGTTGGGTATATTCTGAGATGAAATGATCAAAGAATCACAAAGCAGGCATTGAAGTGGGAGACAAATGGTTTAAGAAAGAAAGAACACGTAAGAAAAACTCTGAAATGAACTTTTACTGAGAGAGGCGAGAAATATTGGACCCAATTCCATAAAAGCAATTTAACGAGTTGGCCAGGACAGAGCGGTATGGAAAAATTATTTTGCACCAATATCTTTAGTGACCTGTGTGATTCTCTTCAGATTATCCAAATTACCTTTCCCGTTCGGAATGTCACCTTCTCGGTCTATATATGTTCCTACCTGTCTACCCTGCAGAGCCGACAGACATGAAGGATTGTGTGACACGGTTTCTGGGATCAGTTAATAAGTACACAAGTCGATGTCACCGATTACAACAATTTTCCTGTACATTTGAATTCTCTGTCTGTTGTTTCATGTTCAGGATCTGAAGATAATTGTATGTTCTATGCATGACATGAGATGGTGGAGGGGTTCACCATTTGGATACAGCAGTTTGCACAGTTTCTTATATTCTCTGTGGGCGTCTGTAGCACGGTAGAGAGCTTGATAACAACTCAAGCGTTCCTTGTTCAAACTCCGCGGCAGGCAATTTAGAATCAAATTCGTATCTGTGGATTTTTACGAACGGAAAAATAGACCACATTGTTTAGAAAGCAATGGCAATCTACCGAACGTTTAAGTGGTGTCTAGAAAATCGACGACTCTTTTTACTGTGGTTGATGACTAAGTTCTATAAAGCATATGTCACGATTTTCATTTTCATTATACATAATCGATTCTTGATATCCAATGTGACTTTCATTTCTTTTTTCTTTTTTTGTGAGGGGTGGGTGTGTTCTCTGTGTCAGAGTGGTTAAACTGTTGCCTTGCATTTTGTGTGTGAGGGGGTGGGTGTGTTCTCTGTGTCAGAGTGGTTAAACTGTTGCCTTGCATTTGTGTGTGAGGGGTGGGTGTGTTCTCTGTGTCAGAGTGGTTAAACTGTTGCCTTGCATTTTGTGTATGAGGGGGTGGGTGTGTTCTCTGTGTCAGAGTGGTTAAACTGTTGCCTTGCATTTTGTGTGTGAGGGGGTGGGTGTGTTCTCTGTGTCAGAGTGGTTAAACTGTTGCCTTGCATTTTGTGTGTGAGGGGGTGGGTGTGTTCTCTGTGTCAGAGTGGTTAAACTGTTGCCTTGCATTTTGAAGGTCGTGAGTTCAAATTCGGACCACATCGTTCGGTTCACTTGTGCATGGTTTTGGGTTTTTTTAAGGACTTATGATAGTTGCTTGAGCCAGAGTTCCGTTTTTTGTGTAAAACTCACCAGGTAGCGTACATTTCTGGGTAGAGTGACAACCATATGGAGATACCTGGTGCATTGAAGTCAAACCGTCACATTTAGACGTGATTCACAATGTTCAAGTGATCCACCGTTGGTGTCTTTCGACAAACTCAAAGAGCCAGTGGTAGAGCACTTAGATAGGTGCTCAGGCGACGATTCTAACTGTTACTCAGTTCATAATGTCAGTGTATGCAACTTCAGCTTGGTGACTGGAGACTCGGCTGTTCAGGAAATTATACGCTTTTCACTGGAACCTAAATCTATATCGCTACCACTAGCCGACGCTTTTTTCTCTCGAGGGCAAAAAAAACATCCTAACCGAATAGTTCCTGGCGACTGTACTAACCATGCGGCCATTAAATTTCACAGACTCATGTCCCTCCCGTCCTACACCGCCCTAAAAAGCGGTATTACAGTCAGTAACGATTATTTTTGTTTACACCGACACTTAATGGTTCTGACAGCAACGACGAGACTGACATTGCAGGAGGTTCAATACTGTCACCTCGAGATGAGCAACTGTCCCAACAGGAAGCATGATTCCAAAATGATTATATTCATGTTTACATTTTCATACACATAATCAAAACTGCTACCAAAATAAGTGAACTGCTCGGTTATATTTATTATTTTGGATTCCAGTGTGATATTTGCATTAGTTGTGTATGTGTCTTTGTTATATGTGTCTTCGTTATATGTGTCTTTGTTATATTTGTCTATTCACGGCTTACCTATAGTTCAATTGTTGACACTATGGATGATGATACGTTGTTTGTCTTTCTTTGTTTGAAATGGAAAAAAAACCAGAATGAACTGTCTGTGTTGTTACGCTATTCCAAATGTAGATTGTAAATTACTTCTTCATCTGTGATCTGTCATATTTCTCTCACTTGATTCCAGGTACATGTCATTTATACCATTTATGTCATTAGGATACCCTAAAATTCTCTTGTTTGTTTTTCTTCATTCCATCTCTCTTCTCTCTCTCACACACACACACACACACACAGTAAATCACACAGTTCCCACTCCTTTATATATATATCTCGTCATGTAGGGCACTGTTAATATGCCTCATTCTAACCTGTGACAACGTTCTTACTCAAACTAAAGTAAGAAGACGTTGGAAATAATACTTCTAGATTACTTACTTATTGAGCGCACAGATTCTTCCATGACTCTGTTCTTCTCTACACTAAAACAGTTCATGTCTGGCTCTTCTTCGTATTGTCAAAAAATTCCACAGACACCCCCAGTTCTTCAATATTGTCTACACGGCATTAAGCCAAAGATCAAGAGCCCAAACGTTGCTTGGTCGTTGAATAAGAAAGCAAGAACTCATATTGTACCGTGTCTGGTATTATATTGCCCCATTCCTCGTGCTATCAAGAACCTGACTGTGTGTGCTATACTAATCATAGCATTCTATATTGACATTCCTTAATCATTGTAATAGTAAGAGTTATTAAAACTGAGATTTATGGAGGATAAAAAAGAACTTGGAAATGTTGTTATGAAGTTGTAGTAAACGCTTGAATAAAGCCAGCCACAAATTTGCACATTACATTCTTGACGTGTGTCGTCAGCGCTCTGATACGATGAGATCATTGTTATATCGTGTGCGTATTAATACAAGTTGAAACATACCACATGAATAGGCATATGAAATATTATATGTATACAGTTAGGGACAGATAATATGGTACTGTCATTTTTATTTTTATTTAATAGTAAGACCATCGTCATTGCGTTTCGACAAATGACAGTTTGCGATCTAATCTATCTCTTACTCAGAAAGATCTCAGAGGCCGTTCACGAACTCCGTAGCACCGGTGAGGGTACATGATGTAATGTTTACGATGGTGATTTGTTTAGGCTAGTCACGGTTATTGTTTTTTTCTTCTTTATTTGCAAACTTTAAAACTAAGAAACCATATTTTACCTTCTGCTTTCGCCTTCTCCCTCTCTCTCTGTCTCTCTCCCTCTCCCTCTGCCTCTATTCAAAGTTTCAAATAATCTTGATATCTAGAGGGTATCTTCTCTACTCTCATATTGCCTGTTTACCCCCCATTGGGGCATGGCCCTCACTCAACTCGTCCAAGTCTTCCTATCTTAAGCGGGTATGAAAGAATAAATAAATAAAAGATATGTCCTGTAGCCTTTTCAGACCTTTGCGTATTAAGTCGTAGCTTCACATTTCTAATACAGAGTGTGCAGGACATTTAAGTGCCAATTCCTTTCCTCCGTGTGGAACGTTGAGTGGACTGAACCCACATCCCTCTTGTTCCGATTCGACAAGCGAATCTCTTACGTGTTACGATAATTCTACAGAATAATGCAGGTGTGATGTGTATAACTTGTGTGTCTTCAAGACACGTTCGAACTGCATGCCACCGCTCTTGTTCTGTGAGGTACGTTATTTTGGTACTGTACATCAGAGTTCGTATATGCTTCTGTTGAAAATCACACTAGAACAGGGTCGGCAACTCTGGCTCGGGCGAGCCGCATGCGGCTGTTTCGATGTCAAGTTGTGTCTCTTTCGATGTCAAATTGCGGCCATCCAGTTCCATGCGCAAAAATAATAATTATATTATTTTATTTTCAAAACTCGTAGCAATCTATTAAAATCATTTATTTCAGGTTTACATTTTTGATATGAATAAATATTATTTCGTATTTAAAGCCATTTATTTTAAATCAAAAAATCAAATTTATATACCTAATCCTAATCAAATACCATAATATTGAAACAACAATTTTAGTGGCTCTTTAAAAACTGAGAAATTTTGTAAATTATAACTTTTGGCTCTTCCGTCTCAAAAGGTTGCCGACCCCTGCACTAGAAGAAATTGTTAAATACAAGCAGACAAGCGAAAGACAACAAATATACATGAGAAACGAGAAGAGGTGGACAAGTAATACTCTAGCAGAATGTACCACCATGAGAATAAATAAAACATTGATGGCAGTTCATTACAGGCGACCTGTATTGTGGAGATGGTGCTTGATCTGATCTGACTAGTACTAGTTACATTAAAATGCATGGTGTGTATATGATTTGTAGCCAGTACTAATGTTGATCATCAAGAGGAAGGGTCAGATCAAGAAAAAGTTGGATTGATGGAGTCACAGACATCTTAAAACTCTTCAATATCACAGCATATCAAGCAACCGAGAGTGCACTATCTCGGAAACGGATCGTTGGTTAAACATGCGACGCTTAACGGCAAAAAAAGCAGAGAAAGACACAAGAAATAAGAAAGACTAAGAAAGAAGAAAGACTAATGATAATAAGCTAAAAGAAATCAAGGCACAGAGAAAACGTATTACTACTATAAGAAGGAAGCAATCATCATGTTTGGGATATATATTGCATAGTGACTGTGTCGGTTATCAATTATTTCTAGATGTCTGTCAGGGAAAAACGTGTATGAGCAGCTACTTTGATATGTTGCTCGTCTCGTTCGCAATCAGATCTTATGTCATGAGCAGTTGCACACACAGTACTACCTCCTCTCTTGGGTAGCTTATTTTCCGATCCCTATCCGCTTTGCTAGACCACTGCACTATACTATGTTTCTTAGACCACCACAACTAAGTAGAGAAGGGAGTTGATCAGTGCCAGGTCACTGACCCTGATGTTGTCTAACCATCTTAATGCATGCATCTATGGCCCTACCAGACAACAGTGGTATAGCCCCACCAGACAACAGTGGTATAGCCCGGTGGTCTTTGCGGTTAAGTGGTTACGCCGTTGCCTCTCGTTCCGAAGGCCATATGTTCAAATCTAAACCTCGCCGTTCTGTTTATGAGTGAATATTTTCAGGAAATCCATAGAATTGTTGCCGTAGCTGCGGAGTTCTTGCTTTATGCAACACTCTCGGCAGGTGACGTTCTATTTTAGCGGAAAGGGACCGAGCACTATGGTGTAAAACATATGGTGCATTGAAGTCAATCCTTCATCTTTATACTTATTATTATTTGTGTATCCTGTTACCAAACCTAAGCCCTTGAAAGAGAAGTAGGGTCTTGGTCAGTTTTGCTTTGCTGACCATGAAGTTACATTATGTCATCTCAGCCATTGTCTCTTGGACAGCATCACATTTTCACTGTTTTTTCATCAGCTAGGAAACATTCCACATGGTTTCCTTTAATACAAACTTCTTTTTATTTAGCTTGTCATCCGATTTTATTTTGTTTGCATACATCATTATTTTTTCTTAGCGTTTGTATTACTGTAACATGTCTTTATATCTATATTCGCCCGTTTGCATAGTATTATCGCAGCCTCCTCACGGTTTTCTCCAGATCTGATCTGATCCAGTCGGATCACCTTGGATCCTTAGATTTCCATACATCACTTTTTGTTTGCTTAACCTCCCGTGTGTTGCCGGGGTCCACAAGGGAAGAAAAAGAATAGTAACACTTCGACCTACATAGCATGTCCTAAGAGGCAACTGAAGTAGGGGTCTAGGGAAGCTACCCTAGTTAATAAAAAGAGTTGCAAAAATTGGATATGCTGTAGGTGTATAACTGGTGCAACGTACAATCGCTATATGTGCAATCGCATACACCGTCAATACGGAGCGTTTGTAGAAGAAGAAGAAGAACTAGTTTGCTTAACAACCGTTTGCAATCCTTTTCTTTTCTCTTCTTTCTGAGAAATTTAATGTCGTATTTTTTAATCGAGTATTTTCTGTTGTCAGCGAAGCGTTAGTGTTTATTACCTTTATATATCCACGTTATGTATATCTCCGTCTATAGAAACATGGAGAACTACTAAAATAATAACGCATAAATTGCAAACTTTTATCAACTGGTGTCTACGCAGAATAGAGGGACTGGGATGGTATGATAGGGTCACAAATGAGGAACTTATGGAGAGAACAAAACAGATTCCAGTGAACCAAAAGGTTTAAAAGCTGGCGCTGGATAGGACACACTTTGCGAAAACCTGAGGGAATTATAACAAGATGGGTCCTTTCCTGGAACCCACAGGGACAGCGAAAGAAGGGAGGCCGAGAAATACATGGAGACGAGATTTGGAGGCAGAGATCAACGACATAAAAAAAGAGCTGGAGGGAGATGCAGGAGATAGCTAGAGATAGGAAGACTTGGCATGAGTTGGTTGAGGGCCTATGCGCCAATCCGGCTTAAAAAAGCAGAGAGAGGGATAGAGATATCTCCATCTCATAAATCATACTTTCTCTCACTCTACCGATGATGTCGGTGATCTCATGGACAGCTAAAATGTGGAGGTGTTGAATGAGACAGAGAAAGCTTATCAACAATATAAGAAAGAGACAGTCATCATTTTTTCGAATATTAGAAGAGAACAGAAGGTTTAGAACACATTTTAACAACTAGTAAAATCGAAGGGAGACAAGACAGAGAAAAACAGAGAGAGAAAATTTTGAAAACATGACTTCATGACACTGAAGAGCGTCAATATCTGAGATGATAACAGCAAACATCAAAGACGGATATTTGTGGAGATCCATGGTCGCCTACGCCAGCCGGCATACCACGTGATGATGATGCTGATGATGATCCCTGCTGGTGTGTAAGATTTAAAAATACAAATAAATAAATGCAACCAAGAAGCACACACAATTTAGAACCATGTTATTAATAATAATTATAATACCTCCCAGTATCTCATTAGAAAATGATCGCAAGAAAAACAGCAGACGATTGTGAATTGTTTATGTGAACCTCAAGATGTTATAACTGCATGAATAATGAGAAGAATGTATTGTTTATAAGACGTTACTTTACACTAGAGATAACAGTTTGTTCTCTTATTGCGCTCAAGCACATGAGGTTTCTACATACAACAAATACTATGACTAAGTTTAAGTTACTATATTACTTTAAGTGGGGTGCGTTAACTATCACTCCTCTTCCGCTCCCCCGCCCCCTATTTGTGTCTTTGTAACTCTGGTAAGGTGTAGCCCTGAACCAACTCATTCCAAGTCTTTCTATCTTTAGCTCTGCCCCCCGCAACATACAACAAATTTTACTCCTCTTCTTCTTCTTCCAGCGTTTTCAGACATCGATGTGTATACTTTTTAAGTAGTTAGTGGTCAACCGGAGTCTATGTACATCTCTGTATAGCTTGTCTTGGACTGATATGGGGATTGGCCATGTGTTTTCTCTCTGTTCCGTGTTTATTGGACATTTTTGCAGTATGTGTGTCTCTGTCATCTTGCTGGTGCCACTCAATTCTATAAGTCCATGGTTATTTATTGCAGAAAAATATGAATAATACTGATATTCCTTAGCTTTAAACTGAACTTGTAACATAATATAACCTTGATTAAGCATGTTAATAATACTGATATTCCTTAGCTTTAAACTGAACTTGTAACATAATATAACCTTGATTAAGCATGTTAATAATACTGATATTCCTTTGCTTTAAACTTAACGTGTAACATAATATAACCTTGATTAAGCATGTTAATAATACTGATATTCCTTAGCTTTAAACTGAACTTGTAACATAATATAACCTTGATTAAGCATGTTAATAATACTGATATTCCTTTGCTTTAAACTGAACTTGTAACATAATATAACCTTGATTAAGCATGCTAATAATACTGATATTCCTTAGCTTTAAACTGAACTTGTAACATAATATAACCTTGATTAAGCATGTTAATAATACTGATATTCCTTAGCTTTAAACTGAACTTGTAACATAATATAACCTTGATTAAGCATGTTAATAATACTGATATTCCTTAGCTTTAAACTGAACTTGTAACATAATATAACCTTGATTAAGCATGTTAATAATACTGATATTCCTTAGCTTTAAACTGAACTTGTAACATAATATAAACTGAACTTGTAACATAATATAAACTGAACTTGTAACATAATATAAACTGAACTTGTAACATAATATAAACTGAACTTGTAACATAATATAACCTTGATTAAGCATGTTGTGTTGTTTTTTACATGAATTAGTCTTTATACAACAATATTGGAATGCGAGGTCACGCGGCGGTTGTAGTCTTATTTCCTTTAATTTTGACCTGAGCCCTCCGGCCTTATGTTATAGGAGGCTACGCTTTAGTTCTATCTCGCAGCACCTTCCAGCTATTCCGTATACTGGTAATAGCTGCAACGTCCCACAATGGACATGCTACTAATTTATTTTTTTTATAACAGAAAGCGTTAGCTTAACTACTAAGAGTTTACGCCTTATTCATTTTAAAAATCTAGTTACTGCAAATTGTACTTAGCATTTATTGCAGTATCTCTCTCTCTCTCTCTCTCTGTTCTCGATCACCGCTTAGACTGATGTACAGATTTCCACATAAATCTCATTTATGTGGAAATCTAATTCATGCAGTCTTAGCATGGGTGGGTTTCGTGACATCTTCAGCGCCATTTGCAGCTCATGTGCTTTGGCTGAAATCGGATGCACGTGTCCTAAACATGTACAAGTCTATGTGTTTAGGGGCCTACCAAACCAATGTGCAACATATACACGTTCTTGGCAAAGATCAAACATATCACAAAGAGTGGTTAATATTGGTCGTAAAGAACGAACGCAAAGAAGAAGAAGAAGCTCATGTGCTTATCCTTCTGCGATGTGTACGGTTTTTAGCCAGCGTTTAATGGGTTCGCTCTCCGTCAGCCTTTGGCTGTCCCCAGTCGACCTACAAGGCAGCAGTTCTATTTCAGTCTGATCCCCATGACATTTTAAAAAGAAAACATTTATAAATCACAATTGTATTATCAATATTGTTTCCTGAGCTTCCTGGTTAAATATGTCACTGATGTTGCTATCGTAAGTGGGGCATACAGGACAACTACTTGTAGTATGAGGATGGAGGTTGAGGCCGTTACTGCTGCCCTCCATTGGATTTCTGGGACTTCATTTACTGGGGCAGTTGTTGTTTCTGACTCTCAGTCGATGCTTCACAAGATCCAGAAGAGCAGGTTTCGGTATGAGTGGATGTTGTCTATAGAAGTTTCTAACCTCCAGCGGCTTACGTGGATATACTGTTCTGGGCATGCGGGTGTTTACGGTAATGAGAGAGCGGACAGGCTTGCATCAACAACATCGATTGTTGGGGAGTTGAAGATGGATAAGGGGATATTCTTCGGTCTCTTCGCGACTGTCTGTTGGATGAGGACACTATAATAGATGTTGAATCGATCCAGCGATTTAAGCAGATTGGAGTTACCCGTTGTTCAAGTCGAACTGGATGCCTGAGAGGCAGAGTGAGAGGTGTGTTTAATCAGCGAGCCACATGAACCATCAGAATGCATACTCTTCGATATCTGTTGGGGGAGACTGAGCACCTATGGGTCTGCCCGGAGTGCAATGACGTCAGTTTAGTAACCAATAACCAATCATTCTAATCCATTCTATCATTGTATTATCATGAATAAGTGCACTATCTCTCAGTCCATATCCATATCCATATCGTTCACTCTTTCGTAACCAACTATTGTACTAGAGCATAGATTCCCAAGCTTTTTCAGCCCACCGCCCACTTTGCACAATATAAACTTTGTAACGCCCCCTCCACATTATAACAGTGTTCCACATATATACATGCTCTATTTTATCTTTGACATAGAAAATTGACATATATTTCTGTAATGCATGGTCAATTTTAAAATGATTATATGCATGAAATAGAAAATATATGAAAAAGGGATCGTGTAAGACGGGCATAAGATGAATTAAAATGCAGAATTCAAATTTTAAATAATTATTCAATCGTAAAATCACGATAATTATTTATTTTAAAATATTTATTATTAATTTCTTCTTTAAGGAGCCATCGACCCCAATCGCCTGAACCCCTCCCCAAATTCTTCCGGAACAACCCCCAACTCAACTCTTCTGAACCCACAATCGCCTCCATAGAACGCTTCAGCGCCCACTGGGGGTGGTACCGCCCACTTTGGGAAACGACTTACTAGAGTCTCCAAGCGCCACATTCGTCACAAGTCTTTAACACTGGGCGGTGTATATTTCAAGCTCAATAGCGATAAATGAATTTCTGCCCAAAATGATGTATGTATATATGCATTATAGAAACATTAATATAATAATTGATTGCTAGTGTCGAGTGAGAAACGACGTGGTATTTAAGAACTGAGTTCTCGTGGGTATTGTGTGTTGATTAACGTTGTGACAGCGTTTGAACCATGTAAATACAGCATTCCAATCGGGCTGTATGTTTCGGAAGCGTGGCTAGCCACCAAGTTCAATACAAATAAGATTCAGACCTTTATCAGTAAATATATTCGGCGGATTCTCAGACTGAGATGATATGACTGAGTGGAAAATAAAAACCTGGTGATGCAAACAGGGCAGGAACCCATGATAACCAGCTGAGGAGGAGAAAATGGCAACGTGCAGTACAGATTGCAATAGACAGTTACTCACACCACCGGCAATTGTAACATTTTTTCACACCACCACTAGTTAACAGTTGATTCTTCACACCACCACTAGTTGTAACAGTTGATTCTTCACACCACCACTAGTTGTAACAGTTGATTTTTCACACCACCACTAGTTGTAACAGTTGATTTTTCACCCCACCACTAGTTGTAACAATTGACTTTTATAATTGATATTAGATTTAACATTCCACTCCTCCACTCCCTACTAGTTGTAACAGTTAATTCTGTCATACCACCACTAGTTAAGTTGTACATTATTCACACACTAGTGATAAAGACACTAGTTTAACATTCACTTCCACAACACTAGTTTGCTACCTATGACATAGTACAGTTTGCTCTTTCTTCTTCTTCTTCTTCTTCTAATGTTGGCCCGCTATGAATCCAGGCTTAGTCAGCACGCATGGTATGACGCTTCTGACTGATTTTTACGTGAATTCTTGTTTTCTTTATTATCAGTGTTCCTCGCATGTACTGTGCTATTTTGAAGAAGTTTTATCCATCACTTTCGTAGTGGCTGTAACTATCCCAAATAAACGATAGGTCGTCGCTAATAGCATGCGCATTTGATAAATCTTTCTCTCTATCTCTATCTCCTCTCCAAATCCGGTAGAGTGGGTGAGGCGCACCACCTCGACCTGGAAAATATCAACTACACTTTGACAACAAACCGAAGATATATCATGAGAACAGACCAGAACGGAGAGTCCTGATCTGTGTTGTCAGATCCTCATAAATATAGTTAAACCATATAAACCAGCTTTTCCCAAACTGGGGACCTCGAGGTGCTCACAGTGGGTCCTCAAGGTGCTTGAAGAGAGAGATATTATGATCTTTGACATTTCAAACAGAATTTCTTTTTTAAAAATGTATAAAAACAGTGGTAAACTAGTTCTGCTTCGAAATCAAAGGATCTGGACAAATGTCTTACAGGACAAAATGAAAGATCATTTGAAGTTTCCCGAAGTCTGAGAAATTTGAGCCAGCTTGACTGTTGGTACGGTGTAATAATAATAACTCCATGGCTAGAAGATGTTCATATATACAAACTTTTGTGGTCCGCAGCAGCAGGATATATTTAAAATAAGGTCCACAGTGAAGCATAGTGTAGGAACCGCTGAAGTAAATCATACCCATATTCTGCTCACATGATATGTGAAATATGTTAGTAATACTAGGTTAGATGAATGTAATCCCTGCAGTTGAAGAACCAGGGCGTGGCGTTCTGACAACTGTTAAATCTTATCTGATGGCTAACAGGCAATTTGGATTAAGAAAAAAAATACTGTTTTGACGAGATGATGAAGTGCCTGCAGAATATAATAACTGGTCATTTGTGCAGGAGTTTTAAAATATGAGAAAGGAGAAAGAGATGGGGGGAGAGGGAGAGAGAGAGATGCCGTGTGTTATTTTGTTAACATTACGGAAACGAGGAATTGTGTGCGAACTTGACAAAGATTTATTATGGATATGTGTGTGGTAAAAAAAAATGACAGAGGAAATAGAAGATATAAACGTATATAGGTTTTTTGCTTCAGATTTTGTGCAGTTTATTCATTTAGTTGAAGAGCAGTGATTGTGTAGTGGTTAGTACACTTGCTTAGTTAGGTGCGCGATTCCAGAATCAAATTCTGGCACTGTCATATACACATATCAAATATTATAAGGAAACGAAGGTGGAAATATGTAGGTCATGTTCTTAAATCAGACGAAAAGAGACTAAATCGACAAGTCCTTATGTGGTTACCAGTTGGGAACAGAAAACGTGGAAGACCAAAGACCACTCTTCGAAGTACAATTCCACAGGAAAGTAAACTATTGGGTTGTAAAACCACACAAGATCTCCAACTGCTAGCAAAGAACCACATTACAAGGCTCTATCAAATCTCTGTCCTTTGGCACGAAAGAAACTAACTAGCATATACCCTTATAGGATTCAGCGGCCTTGATTGGTTGTAGTCGACTGTTAATCTACCCCTAACTGATACACATTACCAGCAGTATCCTGTGAGAGTCACAAACACAGAACTGGTGGTAATAGAGAATGTTACATACTACCAAGTGATGTGTCTGGCAAACAAACGTTCTACATTAGAGATATTGATCACTGACACTGTCACATTGTCTGTCCTGCGATGCTTTGACTGAGATACGCTGTTATGTCTTGACAAGATAGAAACAGCTATGTGGCGCGCATTCCAGTATGTCTATGACAGTAGATCATTGCGTGATCTGCTGGAGGACCAGACGACAGTGCACGAACTTCGTAGCACCCGCTGGAGCTCATTGGAATTATTAATAACGGTGTAAGCCTTAGGGTTAAGAAGTTTGTGTGTGTGATATATATATATATATATATATATATATATATATATATATATATCTTCACATCAATACTGACATACGGATGCGAGTCATGGACAATAAACAAACAGATCGAAAATCTCTGAGAGCCACAGAGATGTGGTTTTTACAGAAGAATGATGAGAATCATATGGACTGCTAAAATGACAAATGTTGAGGTGTTGAATAGGGTCAAGACACAGAGAAAGCTTATCATCAATATAAGAAAGAGGCAGTCATCATTTTTCGGACATGTGATGAGGAGGGGAGAGTTTAGAACGTATTGTAACAACCGGTAAAATCGAGTGGAGACGAGGCAAAGGAAGACATAGAGAGACAACTGTGAGAGTCCACCGTTCATGGCACGGAAGAGCGTCAACATCTGAGATGATTGCAAACACCAGAGACAGAGATTTGTGGAGGTCCATGATTGCCTATGCCACGGCACCTGATGATGATGATGATATATCTATCATAAATACAAAACATACTTAAACTAGTATCATCTTCAGAAATAAATATAGATATATATTTAAAGCATTCTGAATCATGTTGCAATATATGTTGGATACGCCGTCACTGTACGGAGTCTGTTATTTGCAAATGTCTTATGCCATTATGTGCTCTTGCATGTTTCAGAAGCCAGTTGTGCCGTTTACTCTAGGGCGGTAAAGGATTATTCAAACGTGTACGACCCTGGGAGTCTGGCATTTAGGGAAGGTGATATCATAACGGTAAGTTTGTAATGAGATTTCTGTACATTTAGTCATGTAGATACTAGCTGTATGTCGGTCTGTCTGTCCGAATCTATCTGTGTCTGTCATGCTAACTTATATATCTCTTACTAGAATCTATCTGTGTCTATCGGGATATCTACTATATCTTTTACTACTATATCTCTATCACTCTATCTTTGTTGTCTTCAATCTATATCACACACACACGAACATATGCACGTATAGATAGATGGCGGAGTTACTTAGAAATACATACGAATGGATGAGTGGGTAGGTAAATAGATTGGTAGGTTAATTGGAGCAAGGTCGGTAGATAGAGACATATAGATAGATAGATAGATAGATAGATAGATAGATGGATGGATGGATGGATGGATGGATGGATGGATGGATGGATGGATGGATGGATGGATGGATGGATGGATGGATGGATGGATGGATGGATGGATGGATGGATGGATGGATGGATGGATGGATGGATGGATGGATGGATGGATGGATGGATGGATGGATGGTGGTGGATGATAGATAAATAGGTGGATGGGTGGGTAGATTAGGATAGATTGATAGATAGACAGACAGATATGCAGCTTCTCGTGTTGCTTAATTGGAAATTTTCAGACCTGCTTTATTTGTTGTTATTATTGTCCCTATTTGATGTCTCTAATGTTGTACTTGTGGCCTCAACCTATTTGGAATGACTTACCACTTGTATTGCGTTGTAATGCTCTCTGTAGTGTATAGGATTATTGGGCACATTTTTAGAG
Organism: Arion vulgaris; assembly: GCA_020796225.1. Taxonomy (NCBI): domain Eukaryota; kingdom Metazoa; phylum Mollusca; class Gastropoda; order Stylommatophora; family Arionidae; genus Arion; species Arion vulgaris. The sequence goes on along the minus strand of CM036757.1, from coordinate 28,028,640 downwards.
TCTGTTTCTCTGTCAACGACCGTGGGACAGAGACAGAGATTGTCGAGATAACACAACAAATATAAAGTTCAAATTCACAATTTACTTCAACCTACTCCAGTAACATATCATTGTCTCGGTTATAATCTAACGAAATTTAAAAAAAAAATTTTTTACTGGGCTTGCCATTATTTATCGTTTCACGTGTATTTTTGAAGCATGTACAGGTAAGCGATTTTGTCATGGTTCCTGCAGGTCCCATCGAACAGCTGTAAACGGGTGTCTATAGTTCGTTGCAAAATTCGTGAACATCATTACCTACCGATATGAAATCATCCACTTGACAGAAGTTATTGATTTTTACATGTATATATAGGTAATATCATAAAGTTACCTTCATGAAGTATTTTTTGCCTACCCAAACCTTTAGTGCTGTAAAATTTTCATTATATTTTATTACTAAAATAGCAGCCATGTTGATTTGGTTTACTTGTAGAAGTTTAGAAGTACGAATGTCAAGTTTGTCTATAATTAAGCATTTCCGTGTTCCACATGTAATTCAGTACAAGTGAAAATCGGAAATCCCGTGGAATTAATAAGTTCACAATGTTTTACTACCGACTGTCATTGGCGTATGTACGCAATATTTACTTTCATTTATAGAAGTGGAAGGTATCATTTGCTCACTATATCACCTTCCTTTTTATAATATGTAATAGGGATACGCCACTGCTAACATTCGCCACCATTTTGTATATTACTGTAAGTTCTAAACTTTGGTTATCATTTTGTTGTGCTTATACGAAATTATATAACAAAAACGTTTTTTGCATCGACTCAGCTACCTACCAATTAGTTAAACATGAATTCGTAAGGTCGTGAGGTATATAAGACTGCATACAAAAATGTATTTTTATCTATCTGGTAGATTTCGTACACATTAAACCTTAGTGTGTTCACGAATTTTGGAATGAACTATAGCTAGCAGGGTTAGAGAAGGGACGTTAGCGAAGAAGGGAATTTGGTATCTCATCTTTCAAGTAAAAAAAGGTTTGAGAGGCGAAGGATTGACTTCATTACGCCAGGTTTTTCCCATATGACTTGCTTTCACTCCACAGAAGTAGCACGCTATCTGTGCGAGTACTGCGCAAAGCACAAGCTCCGTAGCATCTGCAACAATCTTAAGCATATCCAGATAATGCACTCATGATGAAAACGACGCGGTCCAGATTCGAACTCACGACTTGACCACTTCGCCGCGGATACAAGAAAGATATTATACTCAGCATGTTTTGCCTATTGCAGTCAGAGAGATATTGAGTTATACACAGAATGGTTCTGACATATGTAAGCTAGTCGTTAGGTGGTGGATTAAGCGTCTATGTGGTGAGGCACGCCCTTTCAACCTAAGACATGTGTCTTTTGGTTATATCAGGGCGTAAAAATAAGTGAGGGGACACCGGGTCCGAACCCCGAGTAACCGGAAGATATATCATGAGAACAGACCAGAACGGAGTACACCCGGGTAAGCCAGTGGACACTCGGGTAAGCTAGTCATGGACAATACGTGAATAAATAGCAAGATATCTGAAGACCACATTCGCCCGTGCGTTGCCGGGGCTTGCAATGGGAGCAAAGAATAGTAACACCTGGCACCTACAAGACAAGTCGCAAGAGGCGACTGATTTATGTGCCTAGGGAAGCTGGCGTACTGTTGCCCGTCTGCCCAGCGTGTTCGTAGCCGTTGGACTACGGGTGACTATCCCTCTGTGTGTGCGGGTTCAATTCCGTGGGATGGTCGAAAAGCCACAGATTCCCCAGATTTACGGTGTTCGTGGCACCGAACCGAAGGGTTACGATGTCCATGGCACCGAGCCGAAGAGCTGAAAAGCTCAAGTGCTTCTGGATCGGGGAAAATGTGCCTAGGAGCTACCTAGTAAATAAAAACGTCGCAGAAATCTGATGTAGGCGCATAACTGGCACATCGTACAATCGCTCTTAGGATCAGATCATAGAAATCACAAAAGTGGTTAACATGTGATCAATATGAAGCGTTGGAAGAAGAGAAATGAAGACAACATTTATGTTTGTTACAGATAGATTCATGATAATGAGCTCCAAGTTGTTTACCACATTTATGTTTGTTACAGATAGATTCATGATAATGAGCTCCAAGTTGTTTACCACATTTATGTTTGTTACAGATAGATTAATGATAATGAGCTCCAAGTTGTTTACCACATTTATGTTTGTTACAGATAGATTCATGATAATGAGCTCCAAGTTGTTTACCACATTTATGTTTGTTACAGATAGATTCATGATAATGAGCTCCAAGTTGTTTACCACATTTATGTTTGTTACAGATAGATTCATGATAATGAGCTCCAAGTTGTTTACCACATTTATGTTTGTTACAGATAGATTCATGATAATGAGCTCCAAGTTGTTTACCACATTTATGTTTGTTACAGATAGATTCATGATAATGAGCTCCAAGTTGTTTACCACATTTATGTTTGTTATAGATAGATTCATGATAATGAGCTCCAAGTTGTTTACCACATTTATGTTTGTTACAGATAGATTCATGATAATGAGCTCCAAGTTGTTTACCACATTTATGTTTGTTACAGATAGATTCATGATAATGAGCTCCAAGTTGTTTACCACATTTATGTTTGTTACAGATAGATTCATGATAATGAGCTCCAAGTTGTTTACCACATTGATGTTTGTTACAGATAGATTCATGATAATGAGCTCCAAGTTGTTTACCACACAACATGTTTATTTTGAAATAAATTATTTCACACATAAAAATGAAAGCTGCTCACGCTGTCTACTGCACATGCCCGCCCGATTCATTTTGCAAACATGCCCACTCTTTGATAACGATGTATGAAACCTAATCTCCCAGGAGACTGAATTGAAGAGGAAATGTTTGACACCTACAAAGACCTCCTACTGACAACTTGGTTCATGAAAGCAACACATTTCTCTGGTTGAACTTATTAACATGGTAAATTGATCACATATAAAGTAGAAAAAGAAGAAGACAAAATTGGTTTTTGCCATCAAAAATGAATATGTTCAAGTTTTGTTTGTCTCCCTGCGTGCGAACATTTGGTAAACCATCTCTCTCTCTTTCTCTCTCTCTTTCTCTCTCTCTCTGGACCCTTCTCTCAGATCCCACACCTGACCCCCACCCATCCCAATCCCCAAAGGATGTTTTGATTATTATGGTATTTGAAGCATGCTTTTCATGGAGGGCTGACGACCGATTCCAGTAGTAGAAATTGTTTTACAGAAGCAACGACCACAACTCCATACACAAGCTGGAGACATTCCATAATAGATGTTTTAAGAAGAATCCTGCACATTTTCAGCTCAAATATGATAGGAAATAATGGGCTTCTAAAACGAAATATGATAGGAAATAATGGGCTTCTAAAACGAAATATGATAGGAAATAATGGGCTTCTAAAACGAAATATGATAGGAAATAATGGGCTTCTAAAACGAAATATGATAGTAAATAAAGGGCTTCTAAAACGAAATATGATAGGAAATAAAGGGCTTCTAAAACGAAATATGATAGTAAATATAGGGCTTCTAAAACGAAATATGATAGGAAATAAAGGGCTTCTAAAACGAAATATGATAGGAAATAAAGGGCTTCTAAAACGAAATATGATAGGAAATAATGGGCTTCTAAAACGAAATATGATAGGAAATATAGGGCTTCTAAAACGAAATATGATAGGAAATAATGGGCTTCTAAAACGAAATATGATAGGAAATAAAGGGCTTCTAAAACGAAATATGATAGTAAATAAAGGGCTTCTAAAACGAAATATGATAGTAAATAAAGGGCTTCTAAAACGAAATATGATAGGAAATATAGGGCTTCTAAAACGAAATATGATAGGAAATAAAGGGCTTCTAAAACGAAATATGATAGGAAATAATGGGCTTCTAAAACGAAATATGATAGGAAATAAAGGGCTTCTAAAACGAAATATGATAGGAAATATAGGGCTTCTAAAACGAAATATGATAGTAAATAAAGGGCTTCTAAAACGAAATATGATAGGAAATAATGGGCTTCTAAAACGAAATATGATAGGAAATATAGGGCTTCTAAAACGAAATATGATAGTAAATAAAGGGCTTCTAAAACGAAATATGATAGGAAATATAGGGCTTCTAAAACGAAATATGATAGTAAATAAAGTGCTTCTAAAACGAAATATGATAGGAAATAATGGGCTTCTAAAACGAAATATGATAGGAAATAATGGGCTTCTAAAACGAAATATGATAGGAAATAATGGGCTTCTAAAACGAACAAATTATACCATCATTGAAAACCATTATTAAAAGTCGAAGATGGAGATGATTTGGGCATGTGTATCGCATGCATGTCGTATGGCAGCGGTTTTCCAGCTTGCTGTTCTCGATTTTGAACTGGTGCTATCACTATTTGCTGTCTTTATTTACTATCATATTTCATTGATTCATTTAATAGTCGATTAACTTACATTCATTGAACTAATCCTCTATATACAGTACTTATCTTGATTGAATTACCAGTCGATGTACTTTTGTTGATTGTATCATTCATTGGTAGACACATTAATTTTATCACTATCAGATTTATTTTGCATTGATTTGATTACTATCCAGTTCTTTTTTTTTTTATTGATTATTTTGTATCCTTGTTTCCTTTGGGTGTTGATAATCCACGTGTGTTCGTCATTGTTCCAAATTCCTGATTATACGGTCTCGACTTTTTGTTGCTTATTATAAGTGCATTGTAAACGAACAATGGTCCCTTGAGGCGCAGCAAGTGCCTGTTACTTTGATGTTTGCATCAACCTATGTAGTACTCTCAAACTGTGTAGGCTGTGATAACTCGGTGGCAGCGTTTATGATCAATATTCATCATGGTTGAATTAATACTGATATGATTGTAAACATTCTGTATTATGTTAATATATTTTGGTGCCTGGCGTGTTGGAACAACAGCGTATTTATGCTGGTGGACGAGTGTGTATGTTGTGAGTTACAGCCAGGTCTGTTATTATTATGTAACTGTTAACACATACGTGTATACAAGATGTGCTTAGTAGTGTAAACAATTAGATAGTTAACTCTAAAAGAAGTTAAAAAGTGAAGGAACCCTTTTTCATACGTTTGTATAGTAATGCAGTGTTATAGTTAGTTAGGTCTGTGTTTTTCATTGACTTCAGTGTCAATTTTCCATGGCCAACGATGACGATATTTGCAGGTCAATTGTCCGTGCAAACGATGACGATACTTGTAGTGTCAATTGTCCCGTGCAAGCGATGACGATATTTGTAGTGTCAATTGTCCCGTGCAAGCGATGACGATAATGTCAGTGTCAATTTTCCTTGGCCAGCGATGACGATAATTTCATTGTCAATTTTCCATGGCAAGCGTTGACGATAATTTCATTGTCAATTTTCCTTGTCCATGGCAAGCGATGACGGTAATTTCAATGTGTCAATTTTCCATGGCAAGCGATGACGATAATTCAAGTGTCAATTGTCCATGCATAACAATGGAATAACTTCATCGTTGACTGCAACAATGAGTTATGTTGTCAACATCCAACATCAGCCGAATAGTTGATATGCACATGAATAAAAACCTGATTGGTTTGCAAAAGGGATATGGTAAGTAGCATTTCAATATCAGTGAAGATATATCGAATTAGGATACTTTGTTCAAGTCGTAGGATATTGTGTTCGAACCCGCAGTGAACAGTAAGAATTGAAAGACCAAATAACTAATGTCGATAGAACTAATACGTAATTGGAAGATTGTATTAGAACCCGCAGTGAACGGTAAGAATTGAAAGACCAAATAACTAATGTCGATAGAACTAATACGTAATTGGAAGACTATTTTGGAGGTAGAAAGTAGATAGGTAAAGGTAAAGGATCCCTTTTATACCACGTGATATATATAGGGTAATACGGTGTTAGGCCTGTATTTTCCATAGACTGTCGGCACATGATGGGTAATGTGGTCAACATCACGCAAGCCGCCTTTACTTCCCACTGCTTTTTTTTATGAATTCGTCTTTATACAGGGTGTTCAACTTAAAAGCAGCCTATGAATGGAGCTAATCTGGCATATATGTATGGAAATGAGAAGGTTCAGTTATGACGTAATATAGGTCAAGGTTGTGTGACGGTGTGTAATTGTAGTGCGGGAAGGGGCGATGAATAAATGTGACGTAGGACGAGCTAATCAGAACCGGTTTAAATAGTAAATAAAAACAACGCGATAGGTTATCTGGCAACTTTCGATTTGTCAATGGGCTGCAATTATCTTGAACACCCGTTACAACAATACTGGAATGCGAGGTCACGCCCCGGTTGTGGCCTCATTTCCTAGAATTTTTACCTGATCCCGCCGGCCTATGTTATTGGAGGCCACGGCTCATCTAAACCATGAGATGGGTTGCCTCTATGAAGCTTGCATGTTGGAGTTCCTCGTGAGTTCTCCATAGCTTACGCTGTAAGATTTTTTCATGATACCATGTTTCATTGCTTTGGTGTATGTGTATGATGGACAGGTCTGCAGGATGTGTTCTGGAGTCTGTGTTTCAGTCTGACGTGATTTGTAAATTTTCGTGTGATATGTGTCGTTATCTCTTGGAGTGACACTGGATGTCTGCGTTGATTTCAAGCTCATGTACTCAGATCATAGCTGCTTCATTGAATGCTTTGGCATCATTCAACATGTGGTCGCTGAGTTGCATTATTATATGTCCTTTTAATGTCTTGGCATCATTCAACATGTGGTCGCTGAGTTGCATTATATATGTCCTTTAATGCCTTGGCATCATTCAACATGTGGTCGCTGAGTTGCATTATTATATGTCCTTTAATGCCTTGCATCATTCAACATGTGGTCGCTGAGTTGCATTATTATATGTCCTTTTAATGTCTTGGCATCATTCAACATGTGGTCGCTGAGTTGCATTATTATATGTCCTTTCCTCCATGTATGATGGGGTCATTATATTAGTATTTTCGCCTGCATGTTGCCGGAGCTTACATGGGGAGCAAAGAATAGTAACACTGCTACCTACATGGCATGTCGTAAGAGGCGACTGAGGTAGGAGCCAAATGGAAGCTACCCTAGTAAATATATCGAGTCGCAGAAATCGGATGTGCTGGCATACTCGTAGACGCATAACTGGGACAACGTACAATCGCTTTTAGGCTCAGATCACATACAAATCACAAAAAGTGGTTTAACAAGTGGTCGATATGAATCGCTATCAAGATATTTTTCCAGTGATCCCTGACCTCAATGTAGGTGACATCCAGTTTCTAGTTCTATCTGAAACGAACGAGAAAATATAGTTACAATGTTTAAGTTAGCACGTAAAACAACCACTTGCAGTTGAAAATGGATAGCAGTAATTATTACAGCTGCTACCCGGACATATTTTATGAGTACAATGTAAATAAAAGAAAAGTTACAGATCTTCAACGTCCTCAAAACTCCATCAGGGACTTTCGTCGGTGCTGCTGAGTTTGTGCTCTCTAGCTGCTATTTATTTAAGTAAGAATAAATCGGAACACACATAGTTGTTCGCCGAAGTGTAGTGATGGTCCTTTTAATCAATAAATACTCATTTCACATCGACCCACATATCCATTTGTTTTACTTCACAGTAACTTACTCTCTAGAGTGGTTACTGGTTTCATTTTTCACAGTCTGACTATTCTCATCATTATCTTCATCATCAAATAGCTTGTCCTGAGCAGAACATTGCCACCCCAACAGTCCTTCTGAATTTCTCTCTCTCATATGCCATATGTACCACCTCTGCTTCCGTCATGTTCAAACCATTATTTACATCCTGATTCCCATCAGTTCTTGTCAAACTTAATGATTTTTGGTTACTCATGTTAGTTGGATGTTTTAATTCATTCTTCGCCCTTTGTTATACCCGCAACATTGGTCATTGACCTGGAACAATCGTTATTTCTGCCTTTACCGATCATCATATTGCTCTTATGACCGAAGTACCATTGATGTTTGTATTGTTATTTTGTATATGTTTTTTCTAGTTGTTACATTAATATAAAATTGTGCTTGGGTCAGTGGATGCCTTAATTTCATTAACAGAAGTCCAAGTATATAATGGACCATCACAATGAGTATACCTCTGTCACACAACATGTCTGTTCTAATTGCATCGTGCTGGATACGTTTTAAGTGCTCATTTTGTGGTGATGACTGAGTGTTCTCAAATTTGAAAGTCGATAACTAACATAACCAACGTATAGTATAAAACAAAAAGAAGTCTTAACAGATTTGAAACTATTGTAATGTTGAGTGCTTCCAGACACCTCGCTTCCGTCTCGGTATTATCATCCGCTCGACGAGAGTTTTATAATGATTTATGAAATCCAATGATGTATATGTATCAAAATATGTCATCCAGCTCATTATTCTACACATTGTATGTGTTATTGTTATATTTAACCTGTATTGTGGAGTTTTCAACTAGTTTCTTGACGGTAGAACAAACTTGCTAGATCTCACGCTGTTTGTTTTATATTGAATAAAAGTCTCTTTAAGTCACACCATGTACTTGTCAACATCAGAACCAGTTTGTTTCTCTCTCTATTTTATCAGGACGTGTTAGTCATGTGACTGATTCACTCATGTGACTGATTCACTCATTGATTGATATAAACTTCATTGGTTGTTCTGCATGCGACCTTCGTTATTGTACTTCATAGTACCTTCGTTATTGTACTTCATAGTACCATCGTTATTGTACTTCATGCGATCTTCGTTATTGTACTTCATAGTACCTTCGTTATTGTACTTCATAGTACCTTCATTATTGTACTTCATAGTACCTTCATTATTGTACTTCATAGTACCTTCATTATTGTACTTCATAGTACCTTCATTATTGTACTTCATAGTACCTTCATTATTGTACTTCATAGTACCTTCATTATTGTACTTCATAGTACCTTCGTTATTCTACTTCATGCGATCTTCGTTATTGTACTTCATAGTACCTTCGTTATTGTACTTCATAGTACCTTCATTATTGTACTTCATAGTACCTTCGTTATTGTACTTCATAGTACCATCGTTATTGTACTTCATAGTACCTTCATTATTGTACTTCATGCGATCTTCGTTATTGTACTTCATAGTACCTTCGTTATTGTACTTCATAGTACCTTCATTATTGTACTTCATAGTACCTTCATTATTGTACTTCATAGTACCTTCATTATTGTACTTCATAGTACCTTCATTATTGTACTTCATAGTACCTTCGTTATTCTACTTCATAGTACCATCATTATTCTACTTCATAGTACCTTCATTATTCTACTTCAAGGAAACCATGCATTCTCTCTTACCTATTTCTTACACAGGAAGATCACAACGACATTAAACGAACTCCGTAGCACTGATATGCGATTCCCAATGTCATTTTGAGGATGATAAAACATTGCAAAAATATTTTTTTTTAATGAATTTTTCCCTGCTAGATTTCCAATCTACTCTTATCGATTATCAAGTGCAATGGGTTATTTTTTTGTTGTTTTTTTGTGTGTACGTGTTCAACTTGAACACGAGACCTGCTTTTTAGAAAAATAAGAATTAACTCCTTGCGATAAAACCCAGTTAATAAATGTCAAAACACGTAATAACAAAGTAATGCAGTTTTACAAAAACAATGACAATACACGTCAACGTTTCAACCAAAGGCCTTTATCAAGCAAACAATACAAGTTAATAAATACAAACCTTTATTCTTCTTTCGTTACTTATTTATCTTTGTGAACAATATTGAGTATGCTTAAGTTATAGCAATGTATAATAATAATAATAATTCCTTTCGTACCGTTGTACGTTACATAGGGTCTGCAAGCAATTTCTTCATACCGCTCTATCCTGGGCAACTTGCTCAATCTCTACCAATGAACTGAGACCGATATTTTTTGCCTCGCTCAGCAAAGTTCGTTTCAGCGTCTCCTTAGGTCGTCCTCTCTTTCTTTAACCCTTTGCATCCCACTTCATTGCACCGGGTTTTACCCCATATGGCTCGGTCCTCTCCGCAGAAATGGCACGCCACCTGCCGAGAGTATTGCACAAAGCACGAACTCCGTAGCTCCAGCAACAATCATAAGGGTCTCTAAAAAAACTGCACTCGTGAACAGAACTGCGCGGTTCGGATTCGAACCCACGACCTTCGACTCACAAGGCAAAAGGCTTAACCACTCAGCCACAGAGACCTTCGACTCACAAGGCAAAGGCTTAATCACAAAGCCCCTCATGTTCATTATTTTTCGCAAACATCTATTTTCAAATGCATTCAACTTGCTTTCTATATTTCTAGTTAATTTCCAACTCTCGCTGGCATATGTTAGGATTAACACAACACTCAAAAACTGTGATGTTCAGAAAAAAAAAGTTTGTAAAACACTGTATTGCATGGACTACTACTACACATAACTAACATTTCTGCTTAGCCAAGAGATGTCTTTCATTTTTTGTCTCTAATATCCAGCCACACTCACTTCGGTGCGTTCAGTAATCATACATCAGCTAGAAATTCCAGCTTTCATGCTGTTGGTGCGACCGCACATCTAATTTGTCATGATTCCTATACTTGCAGACAATGAATGCTTTGCTCTGTCAGAACCTCTGATAAGATGAGGGGTGGTCCTCGCGAAATCTTACACAGACCATACTGTGTACAATGTCGTTGAGGAATCTAGTTTTGTGATCTGTATTTTACACCTCGTTTCACTTGTTCATTAGTTTATATGTGTAGGCCAGCTCTGTCTATGTAATACATCTCAGGCGCCAAATTTTTACTTCGCCAACTGTTAAAGATAATTTCAAGGGGGAAAAAGGTTTTTGAAATAGTTTTGTCGTAAGTATAATATTTCTTAAAATTAATTGTTAATTCAGGGTTAGATTTTCTTCTGTTATTATTTCATTATTTCTATTAATGTTACAGAATTAATATTACGTTATGATTTGTTTTAGTATATATATAGTATATTAATCAGATATACCCAACTTGTCAACGTTTACGCGGTGTATAGACTACATAGATGTTTCTATATATTTCAAAAATAGTTATTAATTATATATATATATATATATATATATATATATATAATAGATATATATATATATATATATATATATATATATATATATATATATATATATATATATATATATATATATATATATATATATATATATATATATATATATAACTTATATACAGAGTCAGGGCCTAGAACCAGCCGACGACCCGGCAATGTAAAAAAGAGGCAAAACTGCTACAGAAACAGACACACAAAAGTAAACAAAATAACTAGTGGCGGGCCAGCTGCTGCTGACGACGATATTTATGATGAAGATGAGGAACCGAAATGTCTGTAATTATATGTGGGTTAAAACAGAATATCTGTAATTATACTTGTGTTTAAACAGTATTTGTGTAATTACACTTGGATTTAAATAGAATATCTGTAATTATACTTGTGTTTAAACAGAATGTATGTAATTATTAAATTGAAAATCGTCTCATATCCTAAAGGACGTAGCCATCAACCACAGTAAACGAGTCGTTCATTTTCTATGCACCACTTATACGTTCAGTAGTTTGCCATTGCTTTCTGAACGGTATGTAATTATACTTGTGTTTAAACAGAATATATGTAATTATACTTGTGTTTAAACAGAATATCTGTAATTATACTTGTGTTTAAACAGAATATCTGTAATTATACTTGTGTTTAAACAGAATATATGTAATTATACTTGTGTTTAAACAGAATATATGTAATTATACTTGTGTTTAAACAGAATATCTGTAATTATACTTGTGTTTAAACAGAATATCTGTAATTATACTTATGTGCTTAAACAGAATATCTGTAATTATACTTATGTGCTTAAACAGAATATCTGTAATTATACGTATGTGTTTAAACAGAATGCCTGTAAAAATTGGATGTTAGTGGAAACAAATAGACATTTTTTATTGGCGATTGGTTACTGAACTGACGTCACAATACTCCGGGCAGCTTCCCTTGCGGGCCCCGGCACCACACGGGCGGCTGGTTAAACACACTTCTCTCTCTGCCTCTCAAGCATCCAGCTTTACTTGTACAACGTGTAATTCCAAACTCCACCGCTGGGTTGATTCAAGGTCAATTTGTGTGTCCTCATTCAAGACATTTTAACTGTGAACTATCTTCATTATTCTCTTACATTATCTTATTGCTTATCTGTCCACATACATCCAATTCTTATAAATATTTTGACACTCTTGTTTCATGAAATTATGACATTGTTAGCCTTAAGCAACGAACATGCAGGATGAACATATGTGCATCTGCAACAATTGACAAATGTACATGTCACACGAAATGTCAGTCAAAATGTGTCAGGTCATGACCGTTCTTAAATTCCATAATTTGTTATGCATCTTGTTCACCAGATAGTTGTTATGTTGAAGACACGTTAGCTAACAGAACGTTTCCTTGTAGGAATTGATGACTAGCTTGACAATATATATATTTATGTGTGTATACATTTATAGAATTAGTGTCTTGTTTCTCATGGCACATTGACACTTAACTATTATCACATTACGTATGGAGTTGACAGTATCAAGGACAATTCTATTCTGGATATGGTAAATATATATATATATATACCATGTCTACTACTTTATTCCGTTCCTGTTCTATTTCTTTTGTCTGACTTGTTATCTTTGTACGGTTATTTATCTTCATTATTTTGGTATATTTTGTTTGTCTTGTTATTATTTATATATTTTTGTTTTATGTCTTTCCATTAATAATTATATATAGTTTGTGAGTGCCCTTCCATTCAAATTTTTTTTAAATTATTGTTTTTGGGCCCTTTCTCGTTAGTGCTGCAGCTGGAGGAACCCAGTTACGTTTGGAACGTGTAAAAAAAACACCTCCCGAATGGCTTTATTTTTTCCAATGAGAGCTACTCGGAATTTGTGTATAAATTTAGTTCTTGTTTTTTGGCTCTAGGAAGGCACCCACCTTTTTGCCGTGTTTGCTACACTTTGATGTTAGTCGTTTATGTCTTTTCATTAATTATTAAATATAGTTCGTTGATGTCTTTTCATTAATTATTAAATATAGTTCGTTGATGTCTTTCCGTTAATTATTACTCGTGTTATGTGTATGTCTTTCTATTAATTGTCATAGATCTCCAAGAGATCGGAACACACTTTGCAAGTCAACAAATGCAATAATTATAGTCATATTAATTAATTAATTAATCCTTCTGTTGTCATTACATAATGCAATATGTGTGTTTGTTTGTGAATAATCTCGAGGATTATTTCTGTCACTTCACATTTCTAATGCCTAGTGTGCAGGAGGTAGAAGAATCAATCGTTTTCGTCGAGTGTCGTATTGAACACACAACCTAGTATGTCGGATTCGATAGGCGAACTCCTTCACGTTACGCTAATATATTCCACGAAAACGTATCTAGCTATCGAAAATTAGCAGTTATTGCACCTTTGCTGTAGACTTTCACAAAATGTAGCAAGTGATATTTTCAGGGAGAAAGAAGAAGAAGTTGAATATAAGAAAGAATATGATAGATAACAAGACAAAACGAAGGTACTTTGCCATCATTAACTTTCATCAATTTCTTGACAACGAGGTTTATGCGGTCGTTAAATACAGTAGAAGGGAGACTAACTTATTTCCCTAACACGAATGTTTTTATCGAGTTACTTCCTGTCAGTCGTTATTGATTATGGTCCTCTCTCTCTCTCTCTCTCTCTCTCTCTCTTTCTCTCTCTCTCATTCCCTTTAAACCCCGATTGGAGCATATGCCCTCAACCATCTCGTGCCAATTCTTACTACTCTAGCTATCTCCTGCAGCTGCCTCCAGCTCTTCTGTATATTGTTAATCTGTCTCTAAATCTCTTCTCCATGTATTTATGGCTTACCTAACTCTCTGTCACCTTCTCTGTGGGTTCTTGGAAAGGGTCCTTCTTGTTATACTCCCCTCGAATGTTCTCAATGAATGTCCTATGCAGCACCAGCGTCTTTTCTTCACTTCTCGGTTCACTGTATGTCGTGTTTTTGTCGTAAACTCCTTATTTGTGGCCCAGTCATACCATCTCAGTCCTGCTATTCTGTGCAGACACTAGTTGATGAAAGTTTTCATGCGTTTGTAGTTCTCCGTGTTTCTGACCCATACAGCAGAACTGCTTTAACATTGAAGTTAAATATTCTAATATTTGTTCTAGATTTGATTTCTTTAGACTTCCATAGATTTCCTAGTGCAATGAAAATTTCCTCTAATTTCTGCGTTCTTATTTTAACATCTCTATCAGTTCCTCCCTCTTTGTCAGCGTTGCTTCCCAAATATGGGTATGATTCTACCTCTTGAAGTGGGGTCTCACCTAGGGAGATCGGATTGTCGTTTGTGTGGTCAATTCGTATTATCTTTCTCATATGAATGGTTAGCCATAGTTGTTATGACCTTCGATCAAGTGTATTAGTTGATCATCCATGGAACAAAAACGTGATATCATCAGCGAGGTCTAGATCGTTCAACTGCTCGGACAGCGTCCATTGAATTATATTTCTGATGGTAGTTACTGTTGCCATCATAATCAAGTCTATTGTCAGTAAGAACGAAAGGTGATAGAAGGGATCCGTGTCGTACTCCTGTTCCTATTCCAAAAGTGTCTATTAGCTTACCTTCATGAAGAACTCCACATTTCATATCCACAATTCTCCCGTGTGGTACCGGGGCCCGCAAGCGAAACCAAGAATAGTACCACTGCGACCTGCAAGGCATGTCGTAAGAGGCGGCTGATGTAGGTCCCAGGAAGCTACCCAAGTAAATAAAAAGCGTCGCAGAAATCGAATGTACTGGCCTACTTGTAGGCGCATAACTGGCACAATCGCTCTTATGCTCAGATCTGTGGCTAAGTGGTTACGCCCTTTGCCTTGTGAGTCGAAGGTCGTGGGTTCGAGTCCGGACCGCGCCATTCTGTTCACGAGTGCAGTTTTTCCAGAGACCCCTAGAGCTGGAACTACGGAGTTCGTGCTTTGTGCAATACACTCAGCAGGTGGCGTGCCATTTCTGCTGAGAGGGACCGAGCCATATGGGATAAAACCCGGTGCAATGAAGTCAATCCTTCAGCTTTAAACCCTTGCAAATCACACAGAGTGGATAACAAGTTGTTGATATGGAGCGTTGAAAGAAAAAGAATATCCACAATTCATTATTTTCCGCAGACATCTATTTTCAAATGCTTTCAACTTGCTTTCTATATCTTTGGTCATTTTCCACAACTCACGCCCTGGCATATGTTAGAATTAATACAACATTAAAATTGAAAGTTCTTAACTTAGCTGTAAAACTTGATATTTTATTTGGAGTTTCAAAAACTGATTTTCCTTTAACAGCTCGTAGCATTACAAAAATGTTACAAGTGGTGGGAACAATACAAATCTCTAGAGGTTTTAAAAAAAAACAGATTTATTTACTTTTTAAACATACATCTCACAACGTCAACCACTCTTGCCTACTTTTAAAGTACAATATTTTTAGCATTTTTAGGAAGGGGGAAACGTGTATAAAAACGTACATCACAACAACCACTACTGTTATAGCATTACCACAACATCTACCGATGTAACATGGTCACAACAACATCTACTGATGTAACATATCACAACAACATCTACTGATGTAACATATCACAACAACATCTACTGATGTAACATGGTCACAACAACATCTACTGATGTAACATGGTCACAACAACATCTACTGATGTAACATACACCACAACAACCACTTCTGTTGTAACATACACCACAACACCCGCTACTGTTGTAACATGTACCACAACAACCACTACTGTACTACTACTCCTTCTTCTTCTTTGCGTTCGTTCTTTACAACCAATTTTAATCACTCTTTGTGATATGTTTGATCTTTGCCAAGAACGTGTATACGTTGCACATTGGTTTGGTAGGCCCTAAACGCATAAACTTCTACACGCTTAGGACATGTGCATCCGATTTCAGCCAAACCTCCTTAATCGCCTTTACGACATGCATGGCAGGTAACAGTGGTTCTATTCTTTACACCCCAAATTTGGGCCCCGGTAACCACTCGGGCGTGTACTACTACTGTTGTAACATGACCTGAACCATTGATATATCAGATATAGTCGAACTAGGCAATATCCCTGTAACACTTTAACTCTGCAAACTTAGTGAGTATATTTGTCTCAACCCCATCCGGAGTAATTGTTTTTACAGAACACCCAAGGGAAGCTCTATCACACTACAATACTTGGTTATTTCTGGAACTTATTTTGTTTTGTCTGCTTAAAGTGTATTCATCACTGGTGCCGTTTTCATTGTGCCGTTTTAATTGTTGTCGTGTTTCCAGTTTGGGAAAGCTATTAAAATCTGCATAGCTCTTGGTGTATATTGTTTTACCGGGTCTGTAGTGGTTTTTTTCCTCGTTAGAAACAAGGTTGGGAATGTTAGGCGGCAGGATGTATGAAAACTGTTTGACTATTTTCTTATAGGGAATGTTGTACAGTGCTGACTGCAGTTGTTTTATGACACCAACGTGTTTCTGACATAACACACAACATATGTGTTTACTTTTCTTACAGGGGGTATCACATTGATATATCTCATCCTGGGAGGGATTAGCATAATGCGACGTTATCTTAGTAAATATTCCCCTTAGTAACAGGACGAGATATACTTTTTCTTCTTCTCTTAGCTCCTTAATGCATAAAGCCATCAACCCATTTCTCTCAATCCGATCTGTCTTGAGCAAGCCAGCTTGCTCATTCCAGATCTTTCCTTAGAATGTTTCTTCTTCTTACGCGTCATATCGAGCACTTGTTAACCACTCTTTGTGATTTGGATATCTTCTTACGCGTCATATCGACCACTTGTTAACCACTCTTTGTGATTTGGATATCTTCTTACGCGTCATATCGACCACTTGTTAACCACTCTTTGTGATTTGGATATCTTCTTACGCGTCATATCGACCACTTGTTAACCACTCTTTGTGATTTGGATATCTTCTTCTTCTTTGCGTTCGTTCTTTACGACCAATTTTAATCACTCTGTGATGTTTGATCTTTGCCAAGAACGTGTATACGTTGCACATTGGTCGGCCCCTAAACACATAGACTTCTACAAGTTTAGGACATGTGCATCCGAATTCAGCCAATGATTTGGATGTGATTCGATCCTAAGAGCGATTGTACATTTTGCCAGTTATGCGACTTCAAGTAGGCCAGCACATGCGATTCCTGCAACGCTTTTGATTTACTCGTGTAGCTTTTCTAGACCCTACCTGACTCGTCTCTTACCTTAGTCGCCTTGTAGGTCGCAGTGTTACTATTCCTTGACCCTTGAGAGAGCCCTGACAACACACGGATGTTCCTGGAATGACATAAGATATACTTACCTTGATAATACTATCTTGGATTCTCCCAAAGTAGTTAAGTCTTATTTGTCATGTTTGTTGGCCTATACGCTCTGATATAACCCAAACACTCGACCATAGGTTGAAAGGGCGTGCTTCGGCCTAAAGAGGTTTTCCCCCACATAACAAAGAAACATGAGTGAGTGAAAGAGCAAGAGAGAGAGAGAGACTGAATACATAACAAGACAACCATCTTTTCGCTGTGAAGATTGTTAATGCTTGCTTGAGCACCACCAAATTTCATTCAATATCTTCTTCGTCGTCGTTTTTCTATCAGTCATAGGAACACATCAGAAGTGGCTTCACTGAGTCTTCAGACTGTCCTTTGTGTTGCCTGATTCCGAGAGAATAATAATTACCAGAATTATGGAGAGAACCCGAGGCTAGTGGGAAACAGATAAGTAGCGACACATATCTTTCTTGGAATGAGACGCATTGCCATGCAGATGACTGGCTCTGCTACCATATCGCAGAGAGGGGGGGGGTCTAAACTAATCCACATCAACGGCAAGATTGCATGAGCTTGGATTGAAGATTGAAGTTGTCAGAAAAAAGCAGCACAACAGGAGTATGAGTTGAGTACAACTAAAAAAATTAATGATGCATACTGTTATTTAAGTACTTTTGTTTTGTTAGTGATTAAAGTTAAAACCGGAGTAAATAAAATAGGGCGTCAAATTGTTGGCTTATTCAATATCTTCGGCACCATGTGTGGTGTGTGTGTAAAGTATGTTGGAAAACCCGTTCTTTAGTCTTATCTTATCTTAACCATATTTGCGGTGAAGCGTCGTGGGGGAGAGTTAGTTTTCTATCTTGTACCAGGTGTGTTTCGCTTGACGTTGTTAGTCCATGCTTTCGCAGGGACTCTGACATGTTATCTGTCCATCGTGTTCTTGGCCTGCCTCGTGCTCTGCGCCCTGAGCGTAGATTATTGTAGGCACGTGATGGTAGTAAATGTGGTTTCATTCTCATTAGATGACCGAACCACTTGATTCTTTGCCTTAGTATCTTTTCCTTATGTAAGGGCTCGTCATGTGATATTACACAATATTGGAATATCAGACAAATCTAACCAGACAAACAAGACAGAAACAAGACAGACTATAAAAGCTGCATGAGTTAAAGAAGAATAAATATCGACTAGTAAATCTATGGTAGCTTTGCAATGGAGTTCTGTGTGAATTACCTTCGTTTATCGTAATATTAGTTCGATATGAATTTGAGATATAGAAGAATAAACACCGAAAGGTTAGATCAGAAGTTATGCTAACCATATATTGATAATGTATGCGTGTCTGGTATGACTATTATCACTATGTAGAGGAAAGGAGGGAGTGGAAACGAAATAATTTGAATGTATTATTGCCGGCTTATGGTTGAAACCGGAGTAAAGCAAGGCTGTATTCTATCTCCTCTATTGTTTGGAGTGGCCATTGACTGGGTGATGCGAAAATGTTGCAGGGCGAAACTGGCATCGATTGGGTAGAAAATAGTCAATTAGAAGATTTGGATTTTGCAGATGATATTGCCTTGTTAAGTAGAAACAACCAAGATATGCAAAGAAAAACAGACAACTTGTCATCTATAGCATCAAAAGTTGGACTGCAGATAAGCTATGAAAAAACAAATATAATGAAGACACCTATGGCATGTAATGCAGATATCACACTGGAATCTAAAATGATAAAAATAACAGAGCAGTTCACCTATTTGGGTAGCAATTTTGATTGCACAGGAAATGTTAAAAAGAAATTATGATACGAATTGGCAAAGCAACATCAGCTTTTAAAAGTCTAAATAAAATATGGAACTGCAAGTTATATAAACTAAATTACGAATTTTCAATTCAAATGTTGTATCAATCCTAACATATGCCAGCGAGAGTTGGAAAATGACTAAAGATATAGAAAGCAAGTTGAATGCATTTGAAAATAGATGTCTGCGAAAAATAATGAATATAAAATGGAACGAATTCAGGAGAAGTGATGAAATCAGAGACATGTCTGGTCAACCACTAGTGACAACTGTTATAAGAAAGAGAAGATGGAGATATGTTGGGCACACCTTGAGGAGAAATGATCAACGAATATCAAAGCAGGCATTGAAGTGGAATGCAAAGGGTTCAAGAAAGAGAGGTCGACCTAAGGAGACCCTGAACGAACTTTGCTGAGAGAGGCAGGAAATACCGGTCTCAGTTCCATGGAGGAGATTGAGCGAGTTGCCCAGGATAGAGCGGTATGGAGAAATTACTTGCAGGCCCTATGTAACGTATAACGGTACGAGAGGAATTATTATTATTATTATTATTGCCGGCTGAGTCATTAATAAAACACGTGTTACTGTCTGTAATACCGCTTTTTGGGGCGGTGTAGGACAGGGGGGAAAACAGGAAAACATACACACATTACGTCGAAAGTTGGATGTGCTAGGCCGATAGCTGCAAATATCGCATGTGTTCAGCTAACGCTGTTAATTATAGTCTGTCCATTAATTCGTGAGCACGTTTGAAATTGATTTTCTCGAAAACTACCTTTTTGGATCTCAGTGATTTTTGCATGCAGCCTTAGAATATCCATGACGCTAAAATAAAGCTAACCAGTAGTCCATAGATGCTATGGATTTTGCACATCGGCGAATTCCTTTAATCTTTTATGACAATTGCAAATACGGGGCTCAAATTTTAGATTTTACAGTATCCCTAGAATTTGTCCATTTCAATTCTATTCATAGGTGTATTTCCATATTAACTTGATAGGTCAAGTAATTAAGTGTGTTGCCCTTTATGTGCAATCGTGAACTTGGATACAATATGCAACAGTTAGTCCTCCCTTCGGTCACCATTATACCCCAGGGTGTCTTAACTTCACCACAAATTGTATGATGGTAGACGCATTTGGATATGGAAATGTATACGTTGCTATTTCTCAGTCTGTAATCAAAATATGATTTGTATCATCCCGCATCTGACGATTCCATGAGGTTGATAATTGTTACTGGCTGGACAAATTGTAATCCATCTCGGTGCCAGTACTCGTCTTCCTCTCGGAGCACATGTTCAACACACTTCCTTTTAGAATGTCTATGCTGCAATCTGATTGCAGTTTTAATTTCAGTTTCCTAAGAGTAACAAGTTGATTTGTCGCAAACATTTTCAAGAGCTCCGTCTTATGACATCTATGTCAAAGTCGTCAATTGTTCTTTTCCGTCCTTGCTTGACATTAGTGCACTTTGTGTCCTGTTTAATCCATCGGGAAAAGGATTCTCTATTCAGACCAAGCGCCAGTTGCGCTCGTTTCTCAGGGTTATGAATATCGCAATATAGATGACCCCTCTTAGATTCCCTACGGAAGTGTTGGTATAGTAAAACTGTAACCTTCTGCATTGTTATAAATGTGCACTTCAGACTCATTATGAATGTGATATCAATGTCAGTTTTGATAAGCCAACAAATATGATACAATAGCTTCATACAAATAGCGAGATACGCCTATAACTATACAACGGTATCCCAATTATAACGTCATATGCTTTCCGCTTTCAAAGTCGACTGGGTTAGGTGCACGGGATTTCGTGAAATTGTTGTATACTCACGATATTTCTATATTACCATAATGTATTTTTAGAACAACGCGTCTGTGTACCGTAGATCTGTTACTATTGTGTACAATCCGGTGAGGTTGATTTTAATATAACCTGAAGAAGAAATATTTCAAACTACATCAAATTTTTGTGGAAAAAATATTTCTCTAGCGTCATGGATATTCTAAGGCTGCTTGCAAAAATCACTGAGATCCAACAGGTAGTTTTCGAGAAAATCAATTTCAAACGTGCTCACGAATTAATGGACAGACTATAGCATCACAACACAACCCCGTTCTTCGGCTCAAACCACTTACAAGTTATTGTGTGGGTTCAAAACGTGATGTTAAGAACGAACACACGTCTTATTCTCGCATTGATCATTGCCAACACTCTACATCATATCATCCTTGATGACAAATGCCATCGCTACGGGCAAGCCAGTCCTAAACAAGACTATATCAGCGGTTCCCAAACTTTGCATTACCGCGGGGACCCACCCTCCACCTCCCCGGTATAATTTTAAATACTGCCGCGGACCCTAAAGTTTTTATATATTACCTTCTAGCGATGGAGTTATTATTACACCACACCAACAGTTAAGCTGGGTCCAATTTCTCAGACTGCGGGAAACTTCAAGTGATCTTTCATTTTGTCCTGTCAGACTGCGGTCATATTCTGTTGGAAATGTCAAAGATCATAATATTTCTTCAAGCTCTTGAGAACCCCCTCTATGAGTACCCAGCGGACCCTAGTTTGGGAAACGCTGGACTATAGCATGTCAGCACTAACGATATCAAATGTGTGCTCAGTATAAGCACTTTCAAATCCTCACTTGACACCGAACTAAAGCTCACATTCATCTATCTCATATATCTTCCTGTAAATATGTTCACACTCAATAGTGATGATTGTAGTGATACTGCATCATCCGTTCCCCATTGTCAAATATGAGTTTCAACATTCAAATTAATTTCTCACATTTATACTTGTGCGCATGTTTGAGTTTGTGTATGTATTCAATATGTTTGTGTGTGCGTCAGTGTGTATTTAAATGGGTATTTTCCACTTGCGTTAGCGATGCACGTTTACCTTTTCTGTGTCACTCTTAAACTGTCGATCTGTGGATTTTTTCTAACAGTAAAATAGACCTCACCGTTCATGAAGCAATGGAAAACTTCTGAACGTATAAGTGATGCCTAGGAAATCAACGACTCGTTTACTGTGGTTGGTAGCGACATCATGTAAAGGATATGCCAGGATTTGCATTTTCATTTGTATTTGGTTGCCAAGCTAGCAAAATATCATCATCTTCATGCCATGATTTGCATTTTCATTTGTATTTGGTTGCCAAGCTAGCAAAATATCATAATCTTCATGCCATGATTTGCATTTTCATTTGTATTTGGTTACCAAGCTAGCAAAATATCATCATCTTCATGCCATGATTTGCATTTTCATTTGTATTTGGTTGCCAACCTAGCAAAATATCATCATCTTCATGCCATGATTTGCATTTTCATTTGTATTTGGTTGCCAAGCTAGCAAAATATCATCTTCATGCCACGATTTGCATTTTCATTTGTATTTGGTTGCCAAGCTAGCAAAATATCATCTTCATGCCACGATTTGCATTTTCATTTGTATTTGGTTGCCAAGCTAGCAAAATATCATCTTCATGCCACGATTTGCATTTTCATTTGTATTTGGTTGCCAAGCTAGCAAAATATCATCATCTTCAAATAGCTTGTCCTGAGCAGAACTTTGCCACCCTAACAGTCCTCCGGAATTTCTCTCTCATAGGCCAGATGTCCTGCCTCTGCAGCCGTCATGTTCAAACCATCAGTTACATCCTGAATCCATCTTCTCCGTGGTCTTCCTCTTCTTCTTTGCCGGTATGCCTCCTTCCATGATGGTCTTCCAGCCCTTCATGTCTTTTTATATGTCCAAAATATCTCAATTTTCTCTTTCTTATTTGTAGCATCAGCCAGTTTTCTTTGATTTTGAGTTCTTTCTGGATATATCTATTTGTTCTCTTCTCTGTCCAAGATATACAGGATAAAAAGAAAATTAGTAGTCCATTGTTGTGGTTACGTTTCCAACCTCAGTCGTCAACACATGTTATCCATTTAGACTGGGTTGCCATATGGAGCCAGGCTGTGGTCGAACTCGTTGTCCTGCCTGCTATTCCAAAACCTTCTGATACCTATCCACATAGTGATTATTGGTTTGTTTGACTATTTATTTACTATGTTCTTTAGCCTTGGTGCTAGTCATGAATTCGTTGAATCATTGTTTCCCGCTCATTATCATGGCACGCAAATTAGATCTTGCCAAACCCAGGTGACGCCCCTGCAAATCACGAGGCAGTTTGGAAATCCCTGGTTTTAGATGCAGTCAGAACTGATTAGCAATAAGGAAAGATATACAATACAGAGAAATATGATCGTGGAAGAAAGTACAACTGCAGGAAACTGATGTTTCAAGTGGGAACGCCTTTTCTTTAACAGCGGTACTTATTTCTGGTTTGTATATTTTTCTCATTGGGGAATCATAACATGTGTAAAGATGTTAGATGTTGCCTCTCTCTCACTCTCTTTCTCATTCACTCGCTCTCTTCCCTTTTTACACTCACAGTCAACTCTCGCGTTCACTCTTCCTCACACTCTCTCTCACTCTCTCTCTGCCTCACTCATTTTCACTTTCTCTTTCACACTGTCACTCACTCCCTATCTTACTCTCTTACTATCACACTCTCTCACGCTTTACTACACTTTTTCTCTCACCCTCTCTCACCATCTCTCACCCTATCGCTTTCTCACATACGCTGTCACTCATTCTCATCTCACTCTCTTACTATCACACTCTCTCACGCTTTATTACTTTCTCTCTCACACTTTCGCTCACACACTCACTCTCTCGCTCACACACTCACTGCGTCTCTCTCACACACGCATTTTCTCTCGCCCTCTCTCAGGCTCAGCCTCTTTCACCCTCACTCTCACTTTATCTCTCACCCCCATCTTTTTTTCATATTCCTTTTACAGCTCACCCACACATAATAACTTACTAACTAACTGGTGTGTGTATGCATGTGTGTTGATCACTCACTCACACGCCCGCCCCATATCGTATTCCTATATGTATATTACCCCTATACACATTAATAAAAACGCGATTTAACCATCATAACCACGTGCCGCAGTCTGGAAACGAGCAAGTACAACCTGACATCAGAACTATCTTAAGTTCGCTAGTTCCTTCCTCTCTCCTCCAGCTCATCTAAATTCATAGTCATTTATAATCACAGACACTTCATCTGTATATGTTTAAAATCTGGAGGGAACACTATAATATCGGTCCGTTTTAGAACTATCGGTCCGTTGTATAATAAGCACATTACGTCTGTGATATATGCATGCTCTGTACAATGTACATAATGCGACTGTACTTTTGTTTGTTGTAGCAAGATTTGCATAACTATATAGTTACATATCACATGCTGATATATATATATATATATATATATATATATATATATATATATATATATATATATATATATATATATGCACAGCTGCATTTTATTGATCTATTCCACGGCTTCAAAGTTGTATCTCTTCAGTTGTTATCTTACTAGTTGCAAAGCTGCAGTAGGCACACGTGTACAGAGTTGTTCCTGGTATGTTTATAAACACTTGTACGGCGGTGTACCCTTCAGGGTTTATATACAACTAGTTAATTAACCGGCTTCGCTCGGCTATAAGTTGCAGCTTGTCTCGTTTTTGCAAGATTACGTCCTGCTGTGATAATTGCAATACTACAGAGTTTTACATGGTATGCTTATATACACGTGTACATAGTTGTACTTGGTAGGCTTAAACACAATTCTACAGAGTTGTACCTGGTATGTTTATATGTACCTAGTATATGGGCACCTGTAGGCTTAGCAGTAGTGAACTCAATCATAAAGCTAGAGTACCTGGTTCAAAATCCAAGGGCATTTTGAAACAAATTTGTTCCCATGGATTTTTACGAACGGTAAAAATAGAACTCATCGTTCAGGGAGCAAAAGCAAACTACTGAACGTATAAGGGGTGCCTAGGAAATCAACTACTTGTTTACTGTGTTGATGGCGGCGTCCTGTGTAGAATATGCCACGATTTTCATTTTTGCTTATATACTCGTGTACAGAACTGTTCCTGATATTTTCTGGAATATTGCCTTTCCTGACCTATTCTATTTCTAATCTTTGCACCACATCTCCTACCTGATGTTATCATGACACCTGGCTGAAAGCTGTTCAAGCTGATGAGACCTGATCAAGTAAATGAGTGACCTGGAAAAAACAGTTGCCAAACACTGAATAGAACCACTACCTTGAGAACTTTTATTTTTCCCGGCGACCATAAGATGAAGTCGAGCGTTTTAATGACCATGACCAGCAAGTTCTAAAAAATAGATTTATATTTATAAATTTATAAGTACAACGGCTAAAGACGCATGGGCACTGTTAGAGCCTGTCTGACCTGATTGTCCATGGCGTGTAGTCGATGCTCTTCGAAAAACATGACAATGCGAGGCTCGGTTTTTGAGTGTGTGTTTTGGTTTGTTTGTTTGTTTTTTTGTTTTTTTTTGGGGGAAGGTTTCTTAGAGCTGACTGATCGTTGTCTTAAACGCACTCGTTGTCTCGACTAAACGATGGTTAAGAGGGAAATAAAGGCACAAGTTTGAGGATTATACCTGGTATCTTTCATATAACAAAGGCATAATTTCATGAGGATTATATCCAAAAATGGTGTGTTTAGAGGAAATGTTCAAGTATATTGTGTGTACATTTCATTCATTTTGAACAAATGGTTTAGAGGAAATGTTCAAGTATATTGTGTGTACATTTCATTCATTTTGAACAAATGGTTTAGGGGAAATGTTCAAGTATATTGTGTGTACATTTCATTCATTTTGAACAAATGGTTTAGGGGACAAAAATGTATGGGAAACTAATTTCCGACCTTCCCTTATAGCATGATCTTTGCAGAATGTCCCTGTCATCACAGCCCTCCTGAAGTACTAGAGTTCTGGCAGACCCCACCTCAGAGAGCCGCAGTAGCGTAGTTGTTAAGGAACTCGCTTCTCATGCGTGTGGTCCGGGTTCAATTCCACAGTGGTTGTGGAATATTATTCCGACTGTAAAGACTATCAGGTCGACCCTACCTTAATTAGGTACCAGGAAAAGCACTGGGAAATAAAGGCGGCCGGCGTGATGTTGAAAATATCACCCATTGTTTGCCGAAGTACAATGAAAAATACGGGCTTAACATTGTATTCATCAATATATCTCGAGCTATGAAATGGGTTCTCTTTCGGGGTTTTTTTCTATCCCGTCTCTGTCATCGTTTTGTTCACTCCTCAACTCGCCTTGAAAAAAAGTCAAAGCATATTTTTTGCCACATAAGTGAGACACTGCTAAAAAAAACATATTAAAAACCATAACTGAAAACAAATGTTATGGCTAAGCATACAGGAAGAAGAGAGCTAGACAGTTGGAAAGGAAACACGTAGATAGACAAATAATAACTTGGTAGAATACACAATCATAGCAAGTAACAACAGTGGTGGAGATTGCAGATAATCATTTAATGAATCAATAAATCTAGTATTACTACAGTCTCCCTAATCATGAAAATAGTACATCCCCAAGGCTTATATGTCCTCAGTGCGGTCAGAAGCTCATATCCATCTAGGGACTACTTCAGACACGATTTAACTCATAACAAGATTCAGCTCGTTGCTGGGCAGCATTCTTTCCTCCAGTAGCTGGAGTGGGTTTTTAAAAAAAAACATTGCGAGCAAGACTGTTGTCCTTGCTCTCGTTTTACGATCGCGCGTGTCAAGATATTGTGGTCGTTGTTTAATAGCAGCATGGCCTGTATTGATTAATACTCATTAAAGAACAAGCGACGTGTTCCTTATTTTATCGTTGATATTAGATTGAAGAACGGCGGGGAATAGAAAGACAGTAAGTTAAAATGTAGGGGAACCTGAAGAAATCAACTAGAATAATAATGAATAATTATTCAAGACTATACTTCCAAGTTCAGTCTATCCATTTCTGCCAATCTTTCATTGCTATACCACCAAGTTCAGTAACAGTCTATCCATTTGTGACAATCTTTCATTGCTATACCACCAAGTTCAGTAACAGTCCATCCATTTGTGACAATCTTTCATTGCTATACCACCAAGTTCAGTAACAGTCCATCCATTTGTGACAATCTTTCATTGCTATACCACCAAGTTCAGTAACAGTCTATCCATTTCTGCCAATCTTTCATTGCTATACCACCAAGTTCAGTAACAGTCCATCCATTTCTGCCAATCTTTCATTGCTATACCACCAAGTTCAGTAACAGTCTATCCATTTGTACCAATCTTTCATTGCTATACCACCAAGTTCAGTAACAGTCTATCCATTTGTACCAATCTTTCATTGCTATACCACCAAGTTCAGTAACAGTCCATCCATTTGTACCAATCTTTCATTGCTATACCACGAAGTTCAGTAACAGTCTATCCATTTCTACCAATCTTTCATTGCTATACCACCAAGTTCAGTAACAGTCCATCCATTTGTGACAATCTTTCATTGCTATACCACCAAGTTCAGTAACAGTCCATCCATTTGTGACAATCTTTCATTGCTATACCAAAAAACGTAATTACAAAGTACTGTAGTTTTACAAATTACAAAACAATGACAAAATACAGCAACGTTTCGACCAACAAGGCCTTTATCAAGCAAACGAACAAACAGGAGTGACAAATTAAAATGAAACACAAACGGACGACCAAATACAAACGTATCTAAGGAAAAGCTGGAATAAAAACGAATAACGAAATAAATGTAACACAAAAACACACATAAAAACTAGAAATAGAAAGGAAAAGAAACAACTAGTAAATATATAACTTGAATACATGCAACATATACCCATATAGAGTACAAAGCATGGAAGAGAAAGTACTAAGAAGCATAAGAATGTAATACGTTGAGCTCGCGTGGTCGCAAGGTACCATACAAAGAAATCAACCGATTCTCCAGAGCAAATCGACTACGATCATCAGAGGAACATGATCGGATGGCTGTGACCGGACATCGCAAGCTCCTTATGTTATAATATATATATATGGTGTACCCTGCTTGATTCCAAACGTAGACTTTGTCTTTCCTTTGGATGAAACAGTAGGGTAGAGAGGGTGTTTGTGCAAAATGGGCAAAGCACATTCTCCATATCAGCTGCCCAGGCTAGGCACAATGAGAGACGACTAGCTGATGACAAGAGTTGTGTGGAAAGCCAAATTACGAAAAGGCGCAGAGTCTTTTGAGAAGAGACTTATGTATGAGCTGAACGACAAGAGAGAAAAGCGAAAACTCAGAAGTTGTCACAGTAAAACACCTGCCAATTAACCGTCTGTAAAGACGAAAAGGGCCATATATATATATATATATATATATAAAGATCTACACCATCTGTACATTAAACTTCATTTTCATTTGTGTGTTGCTAACATGAAATACCTCAATATTGATCATTCCTATTTCTCTTATCCTTCAAAGGTACTGGAACAGCGAACAGACGGTATATGGCGAGGTTATGTCTACCACGAGGGAAGGATGGCCAAAACAGGCATGTTTCCAGCAAATAATGTAGTACTTGTTGACAGCAAAGGTGAGGAGTACCTACTTAATTTGTTAGTACTCATAAAATATCTTTTTTTCAAATTCTACCTCAAATCTTAGCGTTTGTTATTATCAATTATATTCCTCTTGTATATGTATACGTTACATAGGGCCTGCAAGTAATTTATTCGTACTGCTTTATCCTGGACAACCCGTTCAATAGTATCTAATAAATAGTGTAGAAGTATTAGAGGCTTCCAGAAAAAAAAACAAATTACCAATCACGAGATTCGAACCACACACCGTTATTTCTTACGGCACCCATTGCAATTCATAGCAGCTGGTTGTGTTCTTAAAAGCACTTGCATTGTAGGACTATCCAATGGGTGCCATAAGAACTAAGCGTTTGTGGTTCAAATCTTGTGTTTGGTAATTTGGTGGGTTTTTTCGGAAGCCCCTAATACTTGTACACTGTTTATTTATTGATCATATTCATTGCTTCTGTTGCTTACCCTGGGGTTCTTAAAACTCCTTATTCTCATTAATCTCATCTATTAAATTGAGTACGATATTTTGAATCTGAACCGCTCCTTCCTATTCACGAATGCATTTTGTCCAGTGATCCCTAGGATTGTTGCCGGAGCTACGTAGTTCATTCTTTGTGCAGTACTCGCAACAGGTGGCTTGCCATTTCTGCAGAGAGGGACGATGTCTTATGGAGTAAATCCCCGTGCAATGAAGGCAGTCCTTCATCTTTAGACTTATTTGAAAATTAGGTTAGACTTGGGACAGACTTATTAGAGAAGTTGACAGTATATGGAATATGGAAACTTTACTTAAATAGTTCATTTCACACGTTGTGATCTTTCTTTCTTGTGAATTAGTTAAGGACCATGTTTGATATTGATAACAGAAGAGTCATCCGTGTATCATGGACAGAGAAGAGAACACATAGATATATACAGAAAGAACTCAGAATCAAAGAAAATTGGCAGATGCTACAAATAAGAACGAGAAAATTGAGATATTTTGGATATATAAAAAGACATGAAGGGCTGGAGAAAACCATCATGGAAGGAGGCATACTGGCAAAGAGAAAAGAGGAAGACCACGGAGAAGATGGATTCAGGATGTAACTGATGGTTTGAACATGACGACTGCAGAGGCAGGAGATCTGCTCATAGAGAGATAAATTCTGGAGGACTGTTGGGGTGGCAAAGTTCTGCTTAGGACAAGCTATTTGATGATGAGGAACAGAGAGTTGGTGGAAATATTCAATTTATCAGTTGTCGTTTGACTGCCATGTCTATGTTTGGGTGTTTGAGCAGTGGTGACAGTTGGTTTGTCACTGCATTGGTCGTTTGGCGTCTAGTTTCTACTTATGTATTATGTTATTTCTCCAGTGGTTCTGCGCCAGCAACAACAACAGCAACAACAAAAACAGGTCCAGATGTACGGTCAGGTACCAGATTTACTTAATAGAGGGCCTAGTTACGGTGGCAGCATCGGTTCTGCGAACCATCACTACACCGGTAGTGATAGAGGTTCATTAGAAAGCTCCAGCACAGATGATAGTCAGCCTGTCACCTCCCACAGCTTTCCCTCGACACCGTCATCAAATTTTCCACCACCTCCATCATCTATGCTGGCTTCTTACCCACAAAGGAGTCCGCTAAACAAAGGTAAGCTTTGTGTGCAACTACACTTTCAAAATATATAGTTTAGTTAGTTTAGTAGGGGATTTAAGCCGAGGCACGTCCTTTCAACCTAAGGCGAACCTTTTATTGGTTATATCAGAGCGTGTAGGCCAACATACATGAAAAATAAGAATTAACTCTTTTCGGAGAATGTGAATAATAGTGAGACAAAATATATATATTTCCTAGTTCATTTTTATGGTGCGTCTGTGGCTTAGGGATAGTGACTCGGTCTATTAACCCCGACTTTCTGAGTTCGAATCACGCTGCGGACAGTTTGGTTGCAAATTGTTTCGCGTTGATTTTTACAAAAGGATGATGGCACCACACGTTCAGAAAGCAATGGCAAACTACTGAACGTAATAATGCCTAGAAAATCACAAACAGCGTTAAAAAGCTGGGGTTGATTCGCAAAGTCATGTAAAGGATATGCAATTAACTTAACTTAGTTCATAACCTTCCTATATCTGGAATTCAAAAGTATGTCAGAGAAGACATTGTGTTATTGAGAATTAGTTCCTTAAAGCTTCTTTTCTTTACTCTTTGTTTTTTCTACTCCTGTTTTGCGTACCATCATCTGCATAAGAAGATTTTACTAGACCGGACCCTTAAGTGTGCTTCCTACATGGTGTCTTTCTGTCTTTCTGTCTTTTCTTACTTCTGTACTCCACCTTTTGCGTTTACGACCTTTGTTTTGTGTCAATTGTATCTGGATTGCATTACCTTTTGATGAGCACTGTCTGTTATTAATCTGCTTATGTGATGGAACCATTGAATGTGTTGTTTCTTGATGAAACTGAGTACTAATATTGTGCTCACTTTTATCTTCATTTCTTGCCCGTCTGTCCAGCGTGTTCGTAGCGCGTTGGACTACGGGTGACTATCCTCTGTGTGTGCGGGTTCAATTCCGCGGGATGGCAGAAAAGCCACAGATTCCCCAGATGTACGGTGTTCGTGGCACCGAACCGAAGGGTTACGATATCCATGGCACTGAGCCGAAGAGCTGAAAAGCCCAAGGCTTCTGGATCGGAAAAAATATCCATGTCTTCATTTCTGAATCGATTCTTCTTGATGCTCCCAGCATTCTGCGTAGACACTTCATCTCTGTCGTGACTAGTTTTTTTTTTCTCATTTGATGTCAATGTCGAGAAGAGCTGAGTTCACTGAAGCTGTTATGTTTAAGATCTAAGTACGAGTAATTGACTTCATTGCACCGGGTTTCCCCATATGGCATCGCCCCTGTCGGCACAAATAGCACACCATCTGCTTAACGTGTTGCGCAAAGCACGAACTCCGTAGCTCCTCTAACATTCCCAGGCATCTCTAAAAATTGCACATGGGACTTGATCTGGATTGTAACCATTAACCTTCAAACGGCAGGAAACGTCTTAA
Organism: Arion vulgaris; assembly: GCA_020796225.1. Taxonomy (NCBI): domain Eukaryota; kingdom Metazoa; phylum Mollusca; class Gastropoda; order Stylommatophora; family Arionidae; genus Arion; species Arion vulgaris. Next base: position 27,996,717 of record CM036757.1, on the reverse strand, counting down.
CCAGTTCATCATTGAGATTTCTCTTCCACCACACACACACACACACACACACACACCAATTCCAATGTTATATTATATTAGTCTAATACTAATTTCATTTCAGTGTGATTCATTTTGTTATCCATTTGTTGTTCCTTTTTCGTTGATTATTGTTTTTTAAAACTTTGATAAACCATCTTTTAATGTATCTCTAATTAAATTTCACTTTTTCCGTCCATCTCACAGACAGTGAATCTGTGTTCCTTTATTAAACAAAATATTGCGGACACCAGCAAAGCACAACTAAACTAACAATGTCCTAGTCGTCTCCTGTCCCCTACTGTTCTCTTTATGTCTTCTATTTCTACAATCAATTTGTCTAGCCCAAGTTTGGAGTGTAAGTCCTTTAAATCAGATATCTTCAATTTTATAACTATCTTAGAATTAGAATGTGTAGAGAGGGGGAACATGTTTCAAGTTGGTCATGATAGGTTATCTTAGTGCGGAATTTATCGATTGTGACTAGGAGCTAGTAGCTATTAAATGGTAGCAGTTTTCTTCTTTGGATGTTCCATATCGATCATCTTTTACACCACTCTGTATGATTTGTATGTGATCGTATGGTAACAGTCTACTTCTTGGAATGTTTCATATCGATCATCTTTTAAACCACTCTGTATGATTTGTATGTGATCGTATGGTAACAGTCTACTTCTTTGGATGTTCCATATCGATCATCTTTTAAACCACTCTGTATGATTTGTATGTGACAGTATGGTAACAGTCTAGTTCTTTGGATGTTCCATATCGATCATCTTTTAAACCACTCTGTATGATTTGTATGTGACCGTATGGTAACAGTCTACTTCTTTGGACGCTCCATATCGATCATCTTTTAAACCACTCTGTATGATTTGTATGTGACAGTATGGTAACAGTCTAGTTCTTTGGATGTTCCATATCGATCATCTTTTAAACCACTCTGTATGATTTGTATGTGACCGTATGGTAACAGTCTACTTCTTTGGACGCTCCATATCGATCATCTTTTAAACCACTCTGTATGATTTGTATGTGACAGTATGGTAACAGTCTAGTTCTTTGGATGTTCCATATCGATCATCTTTTAAACCACTCTGTATGATTTGTATGTGACCGTATGGTAACAGTCTACTTCTTTGGACGCTCCATATCGATCATCTTTTAAACCACTCTGTATGATTTGTATGTGACAGTATGGTAACAGTCTAGTTCTTTGGATGTTCCATATCGATCATCTTTTAAACCACTCTGTATGATTTGTATGTGATCGTATGGTAGCAGTCTATTTTGGAATGTTTCATATCGATCATATTTTAAACCACTCTGTATGATTTGTATGTGATCTGACTCTAGGAGCGATTTACGTTGTGTCATTTATGCGCCTACAAGTAGGCCAGCACATCTGATTTCTACGACGCTTTTTATTTATTAGGGTAGCTTCCATAGACCCCTACCTTAACCGCCTCTTACGACATGCCTTGTAAGTCGTAGTGTTTCTAATTCCTTCTCCACTTGCCAGCCCCAGCAACACACGGGCAGTGGTAGCAGTGAGACTGATACATCATCATCATCTTCAGTCCTCATCACGACTAAATGCGAATAAGACAAAGACACACAAAAATGTCAACTCATTTTAATCATGTGCCTTTCTACCTGCCCACTATGGCACCCGTATCTACTTGAGCAGTTTGAGTGGGGTTTTTTTCTGCTTGTGTATCTGTTTGGTATCTTGTTACAGGACAAGGTCCCTCATCCCAAATCCCAACCACATTTATTCGACTTTTGCGACATGCTATATCAGAGAGCGGCTCAGTTCTTGAAGGGGTTACGCCTCTACCATGTCTTCCGCCTCTGCCATGTCTTCCGCCTCTGCCATGTCTTCCGCCTCTGCCATGTCTTCCGCCTCTGCCATGTCTTCCGAAGGTCGTTGATCTGCTTACGGACAGTGATGTTCTATTCACATGTACATTTTTTACCAGAGACCCCTAGGATTCTTCTTCTTTGCGTTCGTTCTTTACGATCAATTTTAATCACACTTTGTGATATGTTTGATCTTTGCCAAGATCGTGAATACGTTGCACATTGGTTTGGTAGGCCCCTAAATGCATAGACTTCTACACGTTTAGGACATGTGCATCCGATTTCAGCCAAACCTCCTTAGTCGCCTCATACGACATGCGTGGCAGGTAACAGTGGTTCTATTCTTTACACCCTAAATTTGGGCCCCGGTAACCACTCGGGCGACCTGTGGCTACTGAGTTCGTGCTTTGTGCAGTACTCTCGGCAAGGAACCTGCAATTTATGCCGACAGAAACGGAGCTATATGGGGTAAAACCTGGCGCTATGAAGTCAATCCCTCGGCTTTAGACTCTTTTTATAGTTCCAGAATCAGTTGCTCCTGTAGTTAATTTTCCTAGAACCCAGGGATTTCTCTGCATACCTAGAAGAAATCAATAAGACTGCTTGCTTCTAAGCCGTACGGTATCAGAATGTTTAGTCTGCCGTATTCATTGGCTCTCTTGTCTGGAACCGGTGAGTTGTGAATTTTTAGTTACTGGGTGGGAAGAAAATATGGTGCGCAATATACTCATATTTTATGTTTTTCTATATTTCAAAGATATACCGTGTATTTTGGAATGAATTGTCTGTGGGCAACGTGCACGTTGTTATTGTATTATAAATGAAGATTATGTTTATTTTCTGGGCTTTAAGTTTCGTTTTTAGCACTTTTTCGTCTATGCAGATATGTAATAGTGTGTAAATCTATCTCTCTCTTTCTATCTTTCTCTCTATCTCTCTCTTATCTCTCTCTATCTCTCCCGTATGCCTTATAAACTCCAGCTGGGGCATAGGACTTCAACCAATTCATGTTTCAAGTTTACATGAATTGTATAGCTAACGTTTTTTTTTGTTATCTGATGTGGTAACCAGCCCTAAGCCGAACCTGACAACACACGAATGAATGTTTTGTTCTAGCAAGATAAATTAAACTACAATCCATGACAATGATGCATGTCACTAGCAAGACCTTCTTCAAACGCTCCATTTCAACCACTTGTAATCCCACTCTTTGGTATTTGTATGTGATCTGAACCTAAGAGCAATTGTACGTTGTGCCAGTTATACACCTACAAGTAGGCCAGCACATCCGATTTCTGTACTAGGGTAGCTTCCATAGGCCCCTATTTCAGTCTCCTCTTACGACGTGCCTTGCAGGTCGCAGTGTTACTATTCTTTGCTCCCCTTGTGAGCCCCGACAACACACGAGTGAACCAGTAACCAAACCACTCTTGACCATCCCCTTCTATGTACTTCGATTGCTATTCTCCTGCTCCCATGAATGAACTTTATCTCCTGTATCATGCATACCACATTCTGAGGTAGAGAAGAGTTTCGGGATCTCCTTCCTGTCTACTATTGGTTATTTATTACTTCCGTGTTCCTAAACGTAGTACAACGCTGCTCACCATCAAAGAAGCAGCTATCCATTTCATCAGCCAAGAATTAATTCCACATTAATTCTTTTGGTACCAAAAAAAAAGCGCCGGTAAGTAAAGACGGATGGCGTAATGTTGTATTGTGGAGTTAATGTTGTTAATATAGTTGGTATACATTTCACCAGCCAAGAATTAACTCCGAACAGAGGAGTTTCAGGGCTGTGAATCCCACTCGTTGACCAGATTGAAAGAGATGGGTGTCAATATTGGTGCAGCCCGAAAAGAACGACATACAAAATATGCAAGGAGATTGATTAATCAACATCGAACTGGCGTGTTGGACGCTGCTGGATTTGCTGAGATGGAGATCGGAGCACCTATGGACATGTCCGGAGTGCTATGATGATGGCCCTCATACAACTGATAACTCCACATTTTAGGAAGAAGATTATCATGATTGAAAAGGCCACTTACTTATACACATCCTAGACCATAGCAACAGTCTCTTTCTTGAATTGGAGCCTTCATAAACATCACAAGCAAGCGTTCTAGCATTATCCCAAGTTGCTTTCATTAGCCAGCTGTTACCCACCGTGGCAATAAGGATGTGGTATGTCTTCAGCGTATCTCCACAATATCTCCCCCCAAAAAGAACCTGTTTTCATACCATGCGGTATATTAGATAATACGGTGTTAAGCGCATATTTTTCATTTACCGTCGGAACACGATTGGGGATAGTCAACATTACGCCAGCCGCTTTTACTTACCGGCACCTTTTTTGTACCAAAATTGAAGCTGGGCCAACATGAGAACAGTTACGGTCGAAAAAAAATATACACTCCCATTGTGGAATTGAACCTTGATCGCGCCCCTAAGAAACAAGTGCACTAACCGGTGTATCATGATCTATACCGCATTTTGTGACATAGCTGAGACACAAGATTTTAAATTTATAGGCTTTAGATAATGTTGTTTCTTTTAGCTGGGATATCTTCCATAAACTTTCCATCTTGCAATGATTTCTGCATGACAGTAGGTAGGTTTGTTTGTTCGCCAAGGTGGTTCGTCATGAAACTATAGAATGATAGCGACTGAACCAGCTCACTTTATGTTCTTCTCATTAAGCATATGGAATATTTCATTATGAACATTCATTACTACCTGGTGCCCGACCTACTCGTTCATCTGGGAAATCATCGCATTTTGTCATGTGAGGGACTTATTCGTTTAGTATAAGACTTAGTGTAAAGGTCATCCTACTACCCACCATTAGTAGTCGTGCCAGGTTGTAGTCGGTTGCCTCTTCTGCCAATAATTTCCTCTCTAACTGTTGTCATATGTTACCATCTGACTCCGTTGAACGTTCACTTTCTTGCTGTGACCATCTGTCAAAAACTGTGTATAGTCGCTACGCAAAATTACACCTATTTCATTCGCATTTTTTTGTTGTTGGTCTGTTGTAGTTCTTAACTGTTGTAGAGGTTAGTTGCTCGCCTCTCGGTCCAAGGGTACTATCTTCGTTCCCTCGTGGAGACATCTGGATATTTGTCCAGAGATTCCTGATCTAAGTGTAGGTGAGATCGAGTACCTAGTTTTTTCGGAGACGGACGATAAAACGCGGGTCTCGTATTCAAGTTCAACACTTTAAAGAACTCTTGGCATTTAAAATTTGAGAAGAGCAGACTGGAATGCCGCTGCACTGACAACTTTCCTTAGAAAGATTTTTTTTTTTTATGAATTGGGGATCGAGAGAGAGAGAGAGAGAGATTAAAAAGTAAATTGTCAACACAACTATATTTACCATCTTTTAAATTACGCCTGAGTTCCTCGTCGGTGCTACGAAGTTCGTGCACTGTCGTTGAAGTCTTCAGGTGTAAGAAAGAGATCGGAGCACACATGATTACTCACCGAAGATGATGATGATGGTCAATCTATCAATCAATCTCAACATATGTATATTACATTTTGTGCTCATGTTTGTTACACAACTCATCAATTTTCATCTTATCATTTGTCTTTCATTTAAAAATTTCAACGGGAAAGAAAGGGGGAGGTAAAAATGTGCAAGTAAGTTTTAGGAACATAACATCAGAGTGGTTAGACCCAAATTGAGAATAAACCACTGTTATGCACGATGTGGTAAGGCGACTAGGAGGTTTGACTGAATCGGATGCACATGGTCTAATGCTAAGTCTAGTTTAGGCCTCAACCAATGAATAGTTCTGTGATCAACTTACCAAGATCAATTGTCAAAAAAGCAAAGAAGAAGAACAAAATCAAAGTAATATGAGATCGTGATTAGTAGGGGCGCATGAGTGTCGGTTCCACAATGGGAGTAGAAGGTTTTCTTTTGGCAGAGCCTTGATTGCAGGGGCGGCTCGTCATTAAGGGCCAAGCCCCATCAAAAATAATGTGTAATGTGCATTTATTATTTAATAAATTAAATATGGGCTAATCCAGACCCGTGATTGTCCCGAACATTTGTGCCTGACCCCACCAACAAAAAGGATCACGAACCGCCACTGCTTGATTGAATATCAGAAATCACTGTGACGTAAATCGGTCGACTTGGTGTTGACCCATCACCTATTGTGTCTATATGGACAATGAAAAATACGAACCTAACACCTTATTACCCTGTAGAACACGTGATATAAAAAGTGTTCCTATACTTTATATATGTGTATGTGTATATATATATATGGCCGCAGGCGCAATCATATAAGGATATACAGTAGCGACAGGGTCAGTGAGCTGGCACTGATCAAGATCCTACACCACCTTGGAGGGTGTCCAAGTGGTGGCCCTGGTAACAGACTAATGTCAGGCTAAGTGGGTAGGGATCGAAGGAGAGTTACTTGAAATTGCTAGAAGGGTAGATGCGTACATGTCTTATATGAGATCTGATTGCAATATAGACGATGAGAATCTCAGCACATGCGCCTACATGTATCTCCTGTCCAACATGATGATTCATCATACAAATCAGACACCTAGTGGTTACGGGCCCAAATTCGGGTAAATAATAGAACCACTACTTCTTCTGTGCGTTCGTTCTTTACGACCAATTTTAATCACTCTTTGTGATATGTTTGATCTTTGCCAAGAACGTGTATACGTTGCACATGGTTTGGTAGGCCCTAAACGCATAGACTTCTACGCGTTTAGGACACATGCATCCGATTTCAGCCAAACCTCCTTAGTCGCATCTTACGACATGCGTGACAGGTAACAGTGGTTCTATTCTTTACACCCCAAATTTGGGCCCCGGTAACAGCTCGGGCGAATAGAACCACTAATACCTACCACATTCCATATACGACGAAAGTGGAGGTTTGCCGTGGAATAACTACCCCATCGGGTAAAAATACTCAGCTGTAAAACCGCAACCAAGTGCACGAGAGCTTGCAAGACCTTGGTTGGGAAGCTATGCCTCCTGTGGAGGAAGGGTAGAAGAAGATGTAGAGAGAGAGAGAGAGAGATAATATATTGGTCTCTATAGATACATCTGTTATTCCTCCACTTCACTGCAGATATATTTCTTCTTATCTACGTTGGACTACTTATATATTTCATCCATGTTTTCATCTTCTTATCCGCTTGACTTGATTATGTGTTCTTTCTTCTTCGTTCTCTTCCACTTGACTGATGATACATTTCTTTACACTTCTTCATCTGCTTGACACTTGATGTATTTCATTCCTAGCTGCCTCCGTAATCTTTAATCAGCAAACACACCGCCTGTTTTATTGCTTTAATTTGCTACGCTTATCTTGTAGATTTGTATGTTGTTGTTCTTGTCTTGGGAGGAGGGGGGTCTCTCGGTGGCGTAGAGGTTAGGGTTAGGTTAGTTGTATCTTGTAGATTTGTATGTTGTTGTTCTTGTCTTGGGGGTCTCGGTGGCGTAGAGGTTACGTGCTCGTCTCTCGTTCCAAAGGTTCTCGGTTCGTTCCTCGTGGAGACATCGGGATATTTTTCCAGAGACCCCTGATCTCAGTGTAGGTGAGATCGAGTTCCTAGTTCTATCGGAGACGGACGATAAAACGTAAGTCCCGTGTTCAAGTTGACCAGGTAAAAGACAGTTCAAAATTGAGAAAACTAGGCTGGAAAGTCGCTGCCCGAGCAACATTCATTAGAAAGATTAAACTATAAAATTCCTATAGAATACTTTCTTCATCTTCTAACTTACATCGGGACCTCGCCGGTGTTACAGAGTTCGTTCACTGCCGCTGAGATCTTCATGCGTAAGAAATAGATCGGAGAGAACATGGTTACTCACCGAAGTGCAATGTTGATGATCCTATCAATCAATCTTGTCTGTGTGCTTTTAATTATTATCATTCTAGAGGAAACTTCCAATATGGTCATCGGTGTCTTTGTTATTGTCCTTTTTAATTTATGCACTTTCTGATGTCCCAACAATGTCGGGGTTAGAAACCCCGTGGTTTAGTTTTTTTTACAAGTTTGGACTATAGATAACTTCTATACTTTCGGCACCATTTTCAAAAATCGAGAGGTATGTTTAGACGTTGTGTCAACTGGTACGGTCTCGAAGAAAGACGAGACAGAGAAAGGCAGAGAGAGAAAATATTCATGGCGCGGAAGAGCTTCAACATCTGAGATAATAGCAAATACCAGGTACATAGATTTGTGGAGATCTCATGATCGCATACACCAGCCGGCATGGCACCTGATCATGATGATAATGTTTAAAATAAACAAAAAGAACGAGTTTAGGTGAATTGAACAGTTTAACATGTTCAATTACTGATTCTGTAAAAAGAATGTTCATAAGATCGTGTATATGTGTCCATCTCACCATATTTGATATTATATAGGGTGTTCAAGATAAAAGTAGCCCAGTTAAGTGAACCAATCTGGCATATGTTTATGAAAATGAGATGGTTTAATTATGACGTAGTATAGGTCAAGTGAACAAGTCTTTTTGTTGTGTGTAATTATGATGCGGGAAGGGGCGATGAACAATGGTGACGAAGGACAGGCTAGTCAGAACCGGTTTAAGTAGTAAATAGAAAGAACGCAATGGGTACTTGATCCCTTTTAATTTGTCAATGGGGATGCTTTTATCTTGAACACCGTATAGAACAATTTATTTCTGCTGACAAATCTATGGACGATCTATTGATATAAATCTGCTTTATACAGGATGTTCAACTTAAAAGCAGCCCATGAATGGAGCTAATCTGGCATATATGTATGGAAATGAGAAGGTTCAGTTATGACGTAGTATAGGTCAAGGTTGTGTGATGGTGTGTAATTGTAGTGCGGGCAGAGGCGATGAACAAATGTGACGTAGGACAAGCTAGTCATAACCGGTTTAAATAGTAAATAGACGGAGATGCAATGCGTACCTGGCAAATTTCTATTTATCACTGGGGCTGCTTTTAAGTTGAACACCCTGTATAATGGAGGTCTCAATGGCGAAGTGGTTAAGTTGTGTGCTTGTCGTATGAGTTGTGGGTTCGAATCCGGAACGAGACACATGTGCAATTTTTTCATGACATCCCTATGATTGTAGCCGGAGCTACGGAGTTTGTGTTTTGTGCACTGCTCTCGGCAGATGACGTGCCATCTCTGCTGACATGTACGGAGTCATATGTGGAGACCCGGTGCAATAATGTCAATCTTTCATCTTTATACCCTTTGTTTAAGACTATAGTTACTCTCCCCACTTTCAGTGATAATCCTTTTTTTTTTAAATCTTCTTCGTTTCTTTTAATGACTTTTCTATGTTTTCCCCGATGTTTCTATAGCTCTTTTTCTCCCCCACTTGGGAACATAAATAAAACTCAACCGTTCTCTAACTTGTGATTAAATTGTTATTTGACAACCAAGTCGATAATATTAAGCCCGGTCGAGACGCCATACTGTGTGGAAGATTTTGCAGTAATGGCTGACACCGAACTGGAACGATATAGCATTAGTGGAGAAAGATGGGAACAGAGAGAAAGAGAGGCTGGTTAAACAACACACAAAACCAGTACTCGCTCATTCCTCGGGGTTTTTTTTGGGTAAATGTAGATATATATATTTATATCGTGGGTTGAGAGCAGTCAACATTCTCGTGTTTAGCCTGCAGGCGAGTGTTGATCTGATTCGGATTTAGAAGTTTTACTATAAGCAGATTGTTGTTGTATACAGTTGTAGGTGCTGTCACTGTGGCGAGATTATAACTGTTATCAAATGTAGTCCTGATCACAATCGCTACGTGAGCACCGGCTGGAGAGCAATATGCATGTGGGTCGTCGATGCCAAGCCGTAATTATATACGTTATTCGATGTTTTCACTTGTGTGGATAAAATGCTGTTTTACGTTGACATTTCTTTGGATTGGAAAACCTGTTGTCACTAATGAGTGCTTGAATTTGTGAATGAAGCATTTCATGCTTAAAAAACAGGTCAGTTGTTTTAAAGAAAGGAAGGATTTTTTTTTTTTAGTTTTAGATTGATGCACTGTTCTCTTAAATGAATGTTTGTTTACTGTAGAACTGTTCACTTGTGTGTGTGTGTGTGTGTGTGTGTAGGTGTGATGTGTGTGGGTAGGTGTATTTGTGTGTTCTTGTATGTGTAGTGCTTGTGTGTTCTATGTGTAGGTGTGTGCGTGCTTGTGTGTTTTTTTCTTCTTCTTCGAACGCTCCACTTGTTAACCACTCTTTATTATCTGTATGTGATATGAGCCTCAGAGCGATTGTACATTGTGCCAGTTATGCGCCTAAAACTATGCCAGCACATCCTATTTTTGCTACGCTTTTTATTTACTAGCATAGCCTTCCTTGGTCCTACCTCAGTCGCCTCTTACGACATGCCTTATAGGTCGTAGTGTTACTATTCTTTGGTTCCCTTGCTTGTCCCGGCACCACACGCGCATGCTTGTGTGTTAAAAACTTGTGCACATATGATTCGGTCCAGATTCGAAGCCACAACCTTCAGAACGACGGACAAACGTCTTAACCAGTTCGTCATATAGATCAGCTTTGTTATCAACAATTTTTTTTTTTAATGAGAATCCTGGCATATCCTTTACAGGACGTGGCCATCAACCACAGTAAACGAGTCGTCGATATTTTAGGCACCACTTATACGTTCAGTAGTTTGTCATTGCTTTCTGAACGGTGAGGTCTATTTTACCGTTCGTAAAAATCTCACGGAAACTAATTTGCTTCCAAACTTGCCCACCGCGCGGAGTTTGAACCAGGTAAGCTTGAGTTGTGATTGAGCTCACTACTGCTTAAGCTGCAGAATTTTATCGACATGATTTTCAATTACATGCGTAAGTTCAGTTCGACTGTTATTAGTATTAATTTCATAAGAACTTTCTAATATTCAGTCAATATACTCAAGTAGATAATTCTGAGAGACGCGAGGAATAGTTTTGGAGAGCGAGCTGATTGTGCTTCTTTTTCTTCTTCTTTGCGTTCGTTCTTTACCACCAATTTAATCACTCTTTGTGATATGTTTGATCTTTACCAAGAACTTGTATACGTTGCGCATTGGTTTGGTAGATCCTAAACACATAGACTTATATACGTTTAGGACATGTGCATCCGATGTCATCCAAACCTCCTAAGTCGCCTCTGACAACATGCGTGGCAGTTAACAGTGGTTCTATTCTTTACATCCCAAATTTGGGCCCAGGTAACCACTCAGGCGGTTGATTTAATCAAATCAAATACAATTCCCCTTAGCTTTTTCAGACGTTAGGGTATGAAGTGCCTGTTTCTGGACATTTCTATGTCCTAGTGTACAAGAGTTATGGGGTTAATTCCTTTCCTCGTGTGTGGAAACCCCACCCTGCAATGAGGTCATTACCTTGGGGGTGGGGGTGTTTGCGTACCTTAATGACCCGGAGAGCTATTCCGGTAGGGTTACTCAAGCCGGACAGGTTAAAGGAGAGAGGTCACACGAAATGTGGCCTCCTGGTCCCTCAGGTTGGTGGTTGTTCGATGGGCTGACTACTCATCCATTTAAAATATGAACGTAGTTACGGGAACCAAAAACAAATTGTACGAAACTAACTCGAGTCTCGTAAGGATTAGGGTTCCATGCTGGAGGCAGATCCTGGGAGACCATAACATGCCAGAGGCAGATCCTGGGAGACCATAACATGCTGGAGGCAGATCCTGTGAGACCATAAATAAAACAGCCAGAGACCGAGAAGAGTGTGGCGAACAACTGTTGAGACCTTATGTTCCACGATGAGCGGAGAGAAATAAGTCAAGTCATGTGTGGAACGCAAGTGTGGGATTAAACTCACAACCTTCTTGTATCCCAGTCGATAGGCTAACACATTATGCTAATCAGTTCCACGAATCTGTAACAAAATTTACGGTTAGTTAATTTTTTTTTGGGCTCTCTATAAATTCAGACTTAGTCATGGTACATAATATGGCGCATCAGACTGATTTTTTGCGTGAAAACTTTCCGTATCAAAAGCGATCCTTACTCCGTCTATAGAGGTACTTGTAATGTATATCCCCAAGTAAATAATCATGGTTTCCTGTAGATCAACCGCGCCCCGTGTGCACATCGAAAATGTTTGGCCTCCAACAACGGAATTTACATAGCACGCTATTACTAGCGTAGTTGATGTAGTGTTATCGACCTGGCTATCGACTCACCGCCATATGTTTAGCAAGCTGTCAATAACAACTGTTCACATTTGTAGCCCTGATGATCAAATCCTCACAACTGCACATCTGTTAGAAATTGTATAATAGGTCAAGACAGAGACAGACAGAACCATCATTAATGCCGTTCAGAGATGATGAGATATCAAGTCTTAGACGGACCACTTTTTTTATTAATCAATATTTACAGTTACGGCTTGACCACTGCAAGACAGAAACCAAAAACCTCGACACACAACAACCCTGATCATGGTAAGGGAATTACTTTCCACAACTGAGCTCAACATTTACCTAGGCACACACCAGGAAGGAGCAAAAAACACACATCTGATGATGTCATCATCGCTCGCGATATACCTCTATTATATTCGGAGATTTGCTCGTTCTAAGGTTGATGTAAAGTTAACCTTAACTTAGTATACAGATTTGAGATCTCTGTGGCGTAATGGTTAAGACGTTTGCCTTTCGTTCTGAAGGTTCAGGTTGGAGTCCGACCGATTCACATGTGCAAATTTTTAGATATCCTAGGATTGTTTCTGGAGTTCGTACTTTGTGCAACACTTTCAGTATAGATTGCATGCCATTTCTACCAACAAGGACCAAATCATTTTGGGAACCGGTGCAATGAAGTCAATCACTGTCTTCAGACCTCTTTTAGTATCGAGATTTGCCCTAGTAGACTGCGGAGAACTGTTGTTTTCTTGGGGAGCGCTATATGATTTCCATTCAATACCGTCATGTTAGAGGGGCGTCATATGATTTCCATTCACTACCATCATGTTAGAGGGGCGTCATATGATTTCCATTCACTACCATCATGTTAGAGGGGCGTCATATGATTTCCATTCACTACCATCATGTTAGAGGAGCGTCATATGATTTCCATTCACTACCATCATGTTAGAGGAGCGTCATATGATTTCCATTCACTACCATCATGTTAGAGGGGCGTCATATGATTTCCATTCACTACCATCATGTTAGAGGAGCGTTATATGATTTCCATTCACTACCATCATGTTAGAGGAGCGTCATATGATTTCCATTCACTACCATCATGTTAGAGGGGCGTCATATGATTTCCATTCACTACCGTCATGTTAGAGGAGCGTCATATGATTTCCATTCACTACCATCATGTTAGAGGGGCGTCATATGATTTCCATTCACTACCATCATGTTAGAGGAGCGTCATATGATTTCCATTCACTACCATCATGTTAGAGGGGCATCATATGATTTCCATTCACTAACATCATGTTAGAGGAGCGTTGGCTGAATGCGGGGACCCTGTTAGAGGCGTTCAATTTACGGTAAGGTCAAGGATATTTTTCTTTTGTGGACATAAATGAAAAATTCTAACCTGAGCAGCTTCGTGGCAACTGCATTAGCCATGCAGCTATTAAATTCCTCAGGCTCTCGTCCTACGTGTCCCACACCGCCCTAAAAAAGTGGTACTACAGGTAGTAACGACGGTTTGTTTTTTAAACCGTCACGCTAGATAAGCAGGTGTCACCGGTTATATTAATTAGACTTATCTAGAAATTACGAATGGCTTGATTGCAAACAGTGGCGGCTCGTGATCGTTTTTGTTGGTGGGGCCAGACACAAATTTTCGGAAAATCATGGCTTTGTGTTAGGTTATATTTTAATTTATTAAGTAATAAATACACGTTACATATTATTTTTGGTGGGGCTCTAGCCCTTAAAGACGAGCCGCCACTGATTGCAAACATTTCTCATGTTTTTGTTGCTCAGGGAATGAGACTGATAGCAACCCTTACTATCTTATCGCATGTTATCTAAGAAATTAGATTGATTACATGCACGATATCCAATAACTTGTTATCTCGCTGCTTTTACTATGACGCACGTAGTTTTGGTTTAATTATTTTTCCTTCAGTTTTGAGTACATGCTTCAGCTTCTCTTTCTTGGCATTCTTCCATACAATGTTTATATATCATCTAGTATCTTGATTATTTTGTATTTACCGTCAGCTTTGATGATAGAAACAAAATTATGAGCGTATATGCATTTTTGGGGGAAGTCTGAAATCCGATACAAATCGTGATGGAGTTTTTCACGTTTCCTGCTTGTTATAAGAAAAACTTAATCTGTCTTCTTCAAACGCTCCATATCGACCACTTGTTAAACCACTCTTTGTGATTTGTATGTAATCTGAGCCTAAGAATAATTGTACATTGTGCCAGTTATGCTCCTACAAGTAGACCAGCACATCCGATTTCTGCGACGTTTTTTGTTTACTGGGGTAGATTCCTAGGTCTTACTTCAGTCGCCTCTTACGACATGCCTTGTAGGTCGCAGTGGTAATATTCTTTGCTTCCCTTATAGGTCCCGTCACAACGCGGGCGCCTGTTTATTATAAGAAAGAGTTCCTCTGTAAGGAATATGTTCTATCTGTATAGATACAACAGAACATAGTCATGTTTTTATTAAAGGCAATATGAACCGACAGTTCAAAAATATATTATTTTTGTAGGAAATGTTTCATTTCATGTTTCTCGTCCGTGTGTTGCTGGGGATCGCAATCGGAGCAAAGAATAGGATCACTTCGATCTGCAAGGCATGTCGTTAGAAGCGACTGAAGCTGGGGCCTAAGGTAGGTACCCTAGTAAATAAAAAGGGTCACAGAAATAGGATGTACTGGCTAGCTTGTAGGCGCAAAACTGGCAATCGGCAATGACTCTTAGACTCAGGTCACATAGAAATCACAAAGAGGAGTGTAACAAGTGATCGATATGGAGCGTTCGAAGAAGAAGAAGACTTTGTTTGTTTGTTTAGTAAGGGATTAAAGCCTCTTTAAGCCGAGGCACGCCCTTTCAACCTAAGGCGAACCTTTTATTGGTTATATCAGAGCGTGTAGGCCAACAAACATTAAAAATAAGAATTAACTCCTTTCGGAGAATCCAAGAATATAACAAAGAAGAAGACTATTTCAGGCGTCTAATATTTATATAGAACTGTCTTTGTAACATTTTCCAATATCATTTTCTATCTTCTTCCTCCTTTGTCTTTGTTCACTGATTGATTGATTGACTGATTGATTGATTCATCGTCATTACACTTCGGTTAGTAACCATGTGTGCTCCGATCTCTTTCTTACACTGGACGATCTCAGCGGCAGTGCACTAATTCCGTGCGAGGATCCCCGATGTCATTTTAAAGATGGTGAAAATATTTGTTAGAAATTTTATGTTTTATCTTTACTTATGAATTTTGAATTGCGGTTTTCCAACATGAGCTTCTCGGTTTTTAACTGCCAAATGTTAGGTTATGTGCTCAACTTGAAAACGGGAACTACGTTTTATTGTCCGTCTCCGATAGGACTAGGAATTCTATCCTCACCAACACTGAGATCAGGGATCTCTGGAAGAATATCCCGAGGACTCCACGAAGAAGCGAACCGAGTACCTTTGTAACGATAGACGAGCACTTAACTTCTATGCCACAAAGACCCACTGACATTCATCAATCAATTTGATGTTTAATGAAAG
The DNA here is from genome assembly GCA_020796225.1 of Arion vulgaris. Taxonomy (NCBI): domain Eukaryota; kingdom Metazoa; phylum Mollusca; class Gastropoda; order Stylommatophora; family Arionidae; genus Arion; species Arion vulgaris. Next base: position 27,981,094 of record CM036757.1, on the reverse strand, counting down.
TAGGTTTTTAGTTAGAGTTTGTTAAAGTGGGGTTTTTTCGTGAAGGCACCATGCAATTCTATCAGTGAAGGTCATGTCAGTTTTCTTTGTACCCTAACTATGCATTACTGTTACAACATATGGTCTACAATCCAATCAATCAATCAATCATGTAAACTTCAATGCAACAGTCTTGGTATAAGAATCAAGAAATGCTTGTTGCATGCAGTGTAGGCTTGTACACACGCGTACGTACTAGACCGATTTATCAAATATCGATCTACCTTCATTATAGCTTGGTCTTGTCCATGTGCCCTAAAGCTGTACAGCAATTGCTGGAAAGCATTCTTCATTTATGAAATTGTAGAATATGAACGTGATTTTTATTGCAATTTTTATGCCGACTGTCATCTGCGATTATGTCTTTGCTCTTGTACCTGTTCCTTGTGCGGTTTTATAACTTTAACCGTTTACTGCTACTGCTGTTACTTGTTCAGTATGTTCTCATTGTTGTTGCTCTCTGTCACTTTTCTTCCATTTATATATAACTCTGTGTGTGTTTCTCTCTGTCACTTTTTTTCCTTTTATATAACTCTGTGTTGTTCTCTCTGTCGCTCTCTCTCTCGCTCTATCTCTCTCTCATATATATGAGAGAGATCCGTGGATTCGTGGGATTTTTACAAAAGGTAAAAATAGACCTCGCCTTTCAGAAAGCAATGGCAAAGTACTGAACGTATCAGTGGTGCCTATAAGAAATCAACGGCTCGTTTATTGTGGATGATGGTTATGTCCTGTAAAGGATATGCCACGATTTTCATTGCATATATTTATTTTATATAATCGAGAGAGAGAAAGAAAACGAGCTGCAGCGAAAACCAGAACACACAACAACCACATGTCTAACCTTGATCATGTATGCCCCACCTGTGGTAGAGGATTGGACTCTACAGTCACCTCCGCCCACACCAGAGAGGCACAGCAGCACACGTCTGAGGCTGTTGTCAAGAACGCTTGCGATGGACGACTTGTTATTATATATATATATATATATATATATACTCCTGTCGTTTCTCACGCTGTCTCTCGCTCTTTCTATCCCACCTCTTAACCTCCACTCTTTGTATGCATCCTCTAATCTTCAAATGATTCAACGTATGCTTCTGCTTCTAACCCATTCATTCTGTCTCTTCTCTATTCTTATTACCTTGTCACTTTTATCTCGCTTCTCTTCTCTCTCTCTCTCTTTCTATCCTCTCTTTTCTTGTATCTCTCTCTCTTGTCTGGGCATGCGGGTGTTTGCGGTAATGAGAGAGCGGACAGACTTGCATCAACAGCATCGATTGTTGGGGAGTTGAAGATGGATAAGGGGATATTCTTCGGTCTCTTCGCGACTCTCTGTTGGATGAGGACACTAAAATCGATGTTGAATCGATCAAGCGATTTAAGCATTTTGGAGTTACCCGTTGTTCAAGTCGAACTGGATGCATGAGAGGCAGAGTGAGAGGTGTGTTTAATCAGCGAGCCACAGGAACCATCAGTATGCATACTCTTCGATATCTGTTGGGGAAGACTGAGCACCTATGGGTCTGCCCGGAGTACAATGACGTCAGTTTAGTAACCAATAACCAATCTCTCTTGTCTTTTTTCTCCCTCTTTCTTCTCCCACTGTTTTGTATACCTTCTCATATCCCTGCTGTCGTATTTCACTCTTACTGTTCCATCTCTTTCTTCCTTCTCTTTTTCTTTTTTTCTCTCACTCTTTCTGTTGATGTATACCCACTTCACTGTTTCTCACCCCGCTTCTCCCATTGTCAATTCACCATTGTTAAAATGTCTCTTTCGGTCTCTCACTCGTTCTGCCCGTTCTCTTTCACACGCCGCTCACATTTGTGATCTCTCCATCACTCTTACTCCCACTGTTTACCCCACCATCCACCCCTTCTTGTTTCTTCCCACGCTCACGTCCTGGTCCGGGTATTATTTTTTTAAATCCCCTAATAATTCAACGTTTAGCCGGAACAATACAGTTTTTCACACAGTATAAAATTCGTCTGCAATAAAATGAACTTTGACCCAGTTTTTCACCGAGTTTTTCTGTGAACCCAGTACTTTCCTACCAGACCATGAACATGTTTATTAAATGGATTTCGATTACTAAGTATAGATTTCCTGACACTGGTCTTTCTGATTGGATTGTGGACATTTTTTGTTTGTCCAAGCAATATTTTTTTCTAAACAGCTGCTGTTGTATATTGAGATTTATTGTTGCACTTGTATGTCTTCAGTTTCTTGTTTTATATTCTTGTTTCATATTCTTGTTTCATATTCCTGTTTCATGTTCTTGTTTATTTTAACCCTGTTTGAATTCATCGTCTACTTGTACGTCTATTTAAAGACGTCATCGATTATTAGAGAAAGTACTAACAGAAGCGTCTAACAATGTGAGTGTCTGTAGCTGAAGCGGTAGTGAGCTCGGTCACAACTCTAGAGTACCTGGTTCACACTCCGTGGTAGGCAGGTTTGGGAGCAAATTGGTTCTCTTGGATTTTTACGAATGGAAAAAAATAGTCCTCACCGTTCAGAAAGCAATGGCTAACTACCGAACGTATAAGTGTTGCCTAGAACATCAACGACTCGTTTACTGTTGATGATGGCTACGTCCTGTAAAGAATATGCCACGATTTTCATTTTTCACTAACAGAAGAAAAAAATGGTTTGAAAGACAAAAATACATAAATAAAATAAGGCTAAAATATAATCTATCTATTTTCTAATCATGTTTCCTTTCGGCGTCTTGTCGAAAAAAGAGCACCTGGAGCGAGCCCCCTTGTGCTGTACATGGTGGAATTTAGTGTCTCGGATATTCCGCCGACCCTTCGTTTACGTGGTCGTTGTATCTTATTGCTAGTGCTCTTTTTTTGGGATACTGTTTTGTGATAACCTTGATACGTAAACGAACCATTTGACCCGTTGTTTCTTGATATATTGTAAAATCGGCAATGATCCCACTCTTCTTCTGATTTCATCGTTTCTGAAATATCTCTTCTATGAAAATATAATTTATAAATTTTTTTTTTTTCATTAATCACCTTCTCTTACACATTAAGCGCTTATATCAGCAACAAAAGCAAGTTATTTTCTCTGTCCTTTGTCATATTTTGTACTGTGTTCCAGTAGTGGTTCATTTCTCTCTTCTTCTTCTACACCATTCGCCCCTAGGGAAGCATATTCCCGTAACCAAGGTCTTCCATGCCCGCCTATCCAAGGCCATCCTTTCCAGATCTCTCCAGTCTCTCCTCGTTTTCTTGCATTCCGTCTCCAACTCCTGTCTCCAACTCCCGTCTCCAGGTGTTCCTGTGTCTTCCCATACCTCATTTCTTTCGTTTTCTGTTTTACTGTTCTCTGTGTTGTTTTGGGCCTTCCGCGTTTTTGTTTACCTTCCGATGTTCATCTCAGTGCAGTTTTCGTGACAGAGTTATATTCTCCACGCGTAACACGTCTGATTCATCTCTAGCGTCTCTTTTGAGTTTATATTTTTCTGTTGACACTGTGTAAGCAGTTCTTGGTTAGAGAAAGTTTATATTTTCTGTTGACACTGTGTAAGCAGTTCTTGTTAGAAAGTTTATATTTCTGTTGACATTGTAAGCAGTTCTTGTTAGAAAGTTTATATTTTCTGTTGACACTGTTAAGCAGTTCTTGGTTAAGAGTTCTTGACCAGAACATCTAAAATCTATCGTAGACACGTTTTTATGGAAGATTGAAAGTTATATACATTATACTAGAATTAAATTACTAACTCGCTGAAGTCAGTTCTAACGGTCCCTCTATGATAAATGAGATCTCTCTCTCGCGCTCGATTGCGATCTTTCTTTTTGACCATTTTGATCCTTCGTATTGTGATATATAAACAGTCTTTGCCAAGAACGTATTTTTACGTTACATCTTCAGTACCATTTGGAGCTCTGGTGCTTGTCCTTCGGCGACGTGTCCGATTTAAACCAGCGTTTACTGCGCTCGCTCTCCGTCAGCCTTTGGCAGTCCCCAGCCAACCTGCAAGGCAGCAGGTTCAATCAGATTTCTTCTTCTTTGCGTTCGTTCTTTATGACCAATTTTAATCACTCTTTATGATATGTTTGATCTTTGCCAAGAACGTGTATACGTTGCATATTGGTTTGATAGGCCCCTAAACGCATAGACTTCTACACACTTAGGACACATGCATCCGATTTCAGCCAAACCTCCTTAGTCGCCTCTTACGACATGCGTGGCAGGTAACAGTGGTTCTATTCTTTACACCCAAATTTGGGCCCCGGTAACCACTCGGGCGTCAATCAGATTTGATACCTTAATACAGTATAACTCCAGATGTTGTGCGTTAAAGTGGGGCTTTTCTGTTTGCCAAAAAAAAAAAAAATAGTTACCCGTCTGTATAAATGTATGTCCTGTTGCATAATGTATGCATACATGTGCTTGTATGTATACACTGTTGCATAATGTATGCATACACTTTTGCATAATGTATGCATACACTGTTGCATAATGTATGTATACACTTTTGCATAATGTATGCATACACTGTTGCATAATGTATGCATACACTGTTGCATAATGTATGCATACACTTTTGCATAATGTATGCATACACTGTTGCATAATGTATGCATACACTGTTGCATAATGTATGCATACACTTTGCATAATGTATGCATACACTTTGCATAATGTATGCATACACTTTGCATAATGTATACATACACTTTCATATGTATGCATACACTGTTGCATAATGTATGCATACACTGTTGCATAATGTATGCATACACTGTTGCATAATGTATGCATACACTGTTGCATAATGTATGCATACACTGTTGCATAATGTATGCATACACTTTGCATAATGTATGCATACACTGTTGCATAATTATGCATACTTCTTCTTCTTCTTCCCTTTCAACTCCCAACGGAGCACAGGTCTTCAACAAACTTCTTCCAGCTCTTCCTTGCCATCCCTTCCAATTCTTTCCATGTTTTACCTATCCTTTTAATATCAGTCTCCAACTCTCTGTCTAGGCCTTCCTGTACTCCTCTTTCCTGCGGGTTCCAAATAGTGCCTGTCTTGCAATGCTTCCGGTCGGTCTTCTCAATGTATAATATATGCATACACTTTGACCGAAATTTGAATATGTCTGTCCTACATGCTGTAGGGGTCTAATATGAGCGAAATGTACTCATGTTCTCGGCGCAACCGACACAGATCACAAAGAGTAGTTAACTTGGTTGGTAAGAACGAACGGAGACTTACCTATTTATCCTTTGGTATGCTACTCAAGTGGGACATGCTAGCGCAATGTGTAGTGCGTTCACTTATCGAATCGGACACAAAAAGGATGTGAGCTCATCCCCATACTGTAGGCTCAACAAGTCAGGAAATAAATCGATCCTCCCCCTGCATACTCGTGACATGCACTTCATATGGACCAGATGCTCTGTCCGCCTTCGGAGGACTGAACACAAGCTGCACGAACTTGTTAGCGGTCAACGACTCATAGATGACTACTCTCCATTTCTTGGTGTGCACACGGTTGTACTACATCACATCATGATCCTTTACTTCATATCTAAATTACAAGTACTTCTTCTTCTTCTTCAAACGCTCCATATCTTGGTGTGCACAGGTGTACTCACATCACATCAAGATCCTTATCTTCATATCTAAATTGACAGATTACTTCTTCTTCTTCTTCGAACGCTCCATTTCTTGGTGTGCACACGGTTGGACTACATCACATCATGATCCTTTACTTCATATCTAAATTACAAGTACCTTTTTTCTTCTTCGAACGCTCCATATCGATCACTTGTTAACCAATCTTTATGATTTGTATGTGATCTGAGCCTAAGAGCGATTGTACGTTGTACCAGTTATGCGCCTACAAGTAGGCCAGCACATCCCATTTCTACAATGCTTTTTATTTACTAGAGTAGTTTCCCTAGGCCTCTACATCAGTCCCCTCTTACGACATGCATTGTAGGTCGCAATGTTACTATTCTTTGCTCCTTGAGAGCCCTTCCGGCATTACAAGACGGGCTACGCTTGTGGAGGTCAAAGAGGGAATAGCTAACCCGGTACCCAAAACAAAAGGTTATGCTGAAGTCAGATATATAAGACCGAAAAATGCAGATTACACAGCACACGCTGAAATCTACGACACCACATATTCCGTTCTCCGAACTGTCTCCTGCTATAACTACCGGGACTATGTTAACGAACAAGGAAGAAGAATAATCTTCTGAGCCATCGATCTGCAAGTATGATCAATAACAGTCTACTTCCACATTCACTGTCTGATTCTTCTTAACCCTCGCTATCTTTATTATCCCACAACATATTGTCTTCCAAACCATCTTGAGCGTTGACGTCACAATATTTCTTTTAATGCATCATTATTCTTTCTGTGACTAAATTTTTATACCTGCGTTTTTCCTAATTTTGCCAGAAGATATCAGCGGAAGACTGTCATTCAACAACTATAAATCATATTCTTGTCTCGGGTAACTATCAGATTCTTGTCTCAAATAACCCTTAACTGGTTTATTGACCGAAGCATCGAATGACTGCAGTTCTCCGTTGACGAATATTTACTTTACAAATGTCAAAATGTCGACTCGCCGACTCTAGTTCCATGTTCATCTGAATACACAACCACTTTTAGATTCAGTGCGACTTTGTAACTTAATCTATTTGACATTTTAATGTACAGTCAAACAAAAATAAACGAAATAGTCTAACTTTATTTTTGGTTAAATATAATAACAGGGAAACGTGGAGCTGAGATTGCTAGTAAATACAAAACGTGTGATACCGTGTTCAAAGAGAAAGTCTGTTTTGAGAGAAATTCGAATTTAATGTGTTATCGATTTTAAGACGCACTCCGTAGCTAGAGAGGTGGTGAGGTGTGGTGTGTATATTATATATATATATATATATATATATATATATATATATATATATATATATATATATATATATATAAATTTACTGACAACTAAACAACAGATGATCAACAGCATTTTCATACCTACTTTGTGTTACCAGAGCCAAACATGGACAATGAGCACACCGCAGTACAAAAATAACTACATGTGAAATGCGCTGCCTGCGAAAAGTTACCACCAACACCAGAAAAGACAGAGTCACCAACATCAGCATAAGAAAGAAAGTTGGCACAGAACCTTGCTTGAATTACATCGAGAAACAAAGAATGAAGTGGTTTGGCCACTTAATAAGAATGCATCCAAACTCCACAGTATACAAAGTCTTCTACAACAGAACATCAGGAAAGAAGACGAGAGGAAGACCACGATAAAGATGGTTAGATGGCATAGCAGAATTCTGTGAAAGAGCAAAATTAACAATCACCCAAGCCACCAGAACAGCGCAAGACAAAAACAGAAAAATCACAACACTGGGCAACAACCCGGTAGCAGTGTGACGACAAAAGAAGAAGAAGAAGATATATATATATAAAAGAAATCGTCAGTGTATTGCCGGAGCTCGCAAGGAGTAAAAAAGTACCACTGCGAACTACAATGCATGTCGTTAGAGACGATTACGGTAGGAGCCTAGGAAGCTACCCTAGTAAATAAAAAGCATTGCAGAAATCGGATGTGCTGGTCTACTTATACGCACATAACTGGTACAACGTACAATCGTTCTTATGCTCAGATCACAAAGAGTGGTTTAACAAGTGGTCGATATTGAGCGTTTGAAAAAGAAGAATATAAAAGAAATATTACGTCGTTTATATCGAAGTAATACAGTTATTTATACTTATATCACGTTAAGAAGAGAGATATTTTTCTCCGATCCAGAAGCACTTGAGCTTTCAGCTCTTCGACTCGGTGCCATGGACATCGTAACCCTTCGGTTCGGTGCCACGAACACTGTAAATCTATAGAACCTGTGGCTTTTCTGCGAGTCCGCGGAATTGAACCACACTGACAGGGGATTGCTTATAATCAGTTAAGAAGAGAATAAGGAGTTTTATATACCCCAGGGGAAGAATCACCGGAGCCAATAAATATGATCAATAAACATGATCAATAAATATGATCAATAAATAAACGGTGAACAAGTAGGTAGGGGCTTCAGGACAAAACAAATTACCAAACTCCGGATTCGAACCTCAAACCCTTATTTCTTACTGCACCCATTGCCTAGCTCTGAACCCATTGCCTAGCTCTGCACCCATTGCATAGCTCTACAATACGAGCGCTTTTAATAACACAGCCAGCTAGTTCTTCTACGGAAAACCTCTAATACTTGTTCGTTGTTAATTTATTGATTATATTACGTTACGGCACTGGTTCTCAAACTCTGGGTCTAGACCCTTTGGGGTCGAACGACCATTTCACAGGGGTCACCTAAGACCATCGGAAAACACATACTTATCGTAATCAGAAATAAATATTTCACAATATATAATTACATATTGTTTTTGTGATTAATCACTATGCTTGAATTATGTTCAATTTGTAACAATGAAAATACATCCTGCATATCAGATATTTACATTACAACTCATGATAGTAGCAATAGTACGGTTATGAAGTAGCAAGGAAAATAAGTTTATGGTTGGGAGTCACCACAACATGAGGAACTGTATTAAAGGGTCGTATCATTAGGAAGATTGAGAACCACTGCGTTAATGGGTGCTGAAAAAGAATAGATATAGTAATGATGAAAGCAGTAAGAAAAATTGGATTACATAGAGTTAATAAAACAATAGAGAACTATATCAAATAGCATGTTTGAATATTGTCTGTAGACAGTTTTACCGCTATGGGTACTTATATTGACAATGGAAGAGATTATTGCAAACTATTGAAATCTATTGTAGATTGATCTCTTGTAAATATGAACATTCATATCTTTCTACATTGTAAATATAAACATTCATATCTTTCTACATTGTAAATATAAACATTCATATCTTTCTACATTGTAAATATGAACATTCATATCTTTCTACATTTTAAATATAAACATTCATATCTTTCTACATTGTAAATATAAACATTCATATCTTTCTACATTGTAAATATAAACATTCATATCTTTCTACATTGTAAATATAAACATTCATATCTTTCTACATTGCAATTTCATATCTTTCTAATAAATTGAATTCATATTTTTAATTGTAAAATACATGCTATCTTCTACATTGGAAAGTATAACATTCCTTTGCGCTGTAAATATCTTTTCCACATTGTAATATTTTTCTGATTTGAATTGATAACATTCAATCTTTCTCATTTATTAAAAATTCATATCTTTCCATTTTACAACGATCCATTTTTCTACATTGTAAATATAAACATTCATATCTTTCTACATTGTAAATATAAACATTCATATCTTTCTACATTGTAACTGTCATACTCCACAACTTTCTCCTTTATAAATACTATTAATTTACTGCAATTTTCTCAATAATTGATTTCACTAGTTTTTAATAGTCTAATATAGCGTTTCCCAAAGTGGGCGGTACGGCCTCCTGTGGCGCTGAAACCTTCCAGGGGCGATAGTGGGAGAGTTTTTCGTGATTTTGCAATTGAATAATCATTACAAATGTGAATTCGGAATTTTATTCATCTTATGCCCATTTTACACGATCCATTTTTCATAAATTTTCTATTTCATGTATATAATCATTTGAAAATTGACCATGTGTAACATAAATAAATATAAATTTTCTATGTCAAAGAGAAAATAGAGCATGTATATATATGGAGGAGAGGGGCGTTGGCAAACTGTTAAAATGGGGAGTGGGGCGTTACAAAGTTTATGTCGTGCAAAGTGGGGGGCCGAAAAGTTTGGGAATATATGGTCTAGTACTAATAGCCGTCCACCGCAAGTGATGACAACGGCCTCAGACGTGTGCTGCTGCACCTCTGTGGTGTGTGCGGAGGTGACTGTAGAGTCCAGTCCTAGAACACAATCCCTTACCACAGGTGGGGCATACATGATCAAGGTTAGACATGTGGCTGTTGTGTGTTTTGTTTTTTCACCCAGCTCGTTTTCTCTGTCCTTCAACGGTACGACGATTCTCAGCTATGCGAGTTCCTCTTGTGTTGTTACAGCGCTACATTTGGCGATCTTGCGCAAAGGATTCCCAGCATGTGGTGTCTATATCGAAGCATTTCATAAACACTTTAAGAGTGTCTTTAAAGCATTTTTTTATGTCTACCAGCAGAACGTCTGCCCTTTTCAAGCTCACCATACATCAATAGTATAGTAAAGTTGATAGCACACAACAACGGTAGTATATTAGTCTTGGTTGCGAGGTTGGGTACTTTGATACAATTTCACCGGATACTCGAGTATTCAACTTGACCTAGGTCACGGGACGTTACTAGGTCAATGTTACTACTTCCGCCCTACTCAAAATGGATTTCTTGTCTTTGTCAACATTGGTTATCGCTAACGCCAACACAAGATCATTGGAGATGTCCAAACACTGTGGGCCCAAACACAGGCGCACATACACAGAACATATAGCGCCTCTGGAAAATGGCGAAGGACCGAAACAAGAAACAAAATGGAACACATCGACATCACTTGCATTCATACATGAGTGAGTTTGGACCCATGTGAAGCAATTATGGCATACATTGTAAGCTTCTGGCCCCATGAGTTACCTTAAACCACTCACAGTCCCGTTGCCCTGTCTACTGAGTCCTGTTTAGGGCTACACAACGAAATCAAACCTTACATTTCTTATTGAAACTCAAATCTTATTATTACACGCAAGGGTGACCTTTTAACCGATGGTCTATTCTGACCTAGTAAGGTTCCGTGACCTAGGTCAAAACGAATACTCGAGTATCCGGTGAAATTGTATCAAAGTACCCGAGGTTATATTCCTCCCCATGAAACCATTAACTAGATGTGGTAGGAGGCGTGTGTGCCCTAATGATATAGGCGAGCTAGATGGCTGTGTTCTTAGAAACGTTCGTCTGAAGGCTAGGCAATGGGTGCCGTATGAAATAAAGGTTTGTCGTTCTAATCATGTGTTTGGTAATTTGTTTTTTTATCCGAAGCCCCTAATTCTTGTTCGCTGTCTTTTTAATGATACAGTGGGCTAGAACGGTGGGATCTTATATTACTGACAGAGTCACCAAGGCCAGACATGACACTGAGGTTGGGACAGATTAAATATGGCTTCCTTATCCTCCAGGTTGGGGGTGTTTGGCTTGGGACTAACAATCACATCCTCTACACACACAAAAACTACGTCACGGATACCGCAACAAACAGACTAATTATTAACATGCCTGAAGGGCTACCAGAGTCTCATGACTGAAAGTGGTGAAAGCCGAACTGAAGCTACTTTCACGATGACATAAGTTCAGAATGACAAATCTAAAACTAGAATTGGATTCTGGAATGTTAAGAACAAAGTATGAAGCAGGAAAACTTTTGCAGATAACAGCAGAAATGAAACGATATAATTTACATGCTTTGGAAATTTGATGGACAAGCAATGGTAGAAGTACTACTGTAATATGTGAAATAGTTCTCTTTTCTGTGCGAGATGATGACCAACACCACGAAGAGTAACAGTCATCGTAAGAAAAGACGTGATAAAATTATTGCTAGAATGGAAACCCATCAGCAGCCGCCTAATTGAGATCATCTTAAAAGGTAAGCATACCAATATCACCATTCTACAATGCTACTCACCAACAATTGATGGTGACGAGGTAGAGAAAGATTCGTACTATGACGATCTACAAGCAGAGTTAGACAAATAATCATGCCATGATATTGTTATGGGAAACATCAATGCAAACGTCGGACAAGGTAACACCAGCAGCTACAGAACTATGGGAAAACATAGATGTGGAGTGAGGAATGATAATGGGGAACATTCTTCACGCAATGAGAGAGTATTTCCGAACAGAGGAGTTTCAAGTTTGTGAATCCCACTCACTGACCAGATTGAGAGAGAAGTACCTCTGAAGTCGGATTAAGGCTAGCTTGAATATCAAGGGACACTGGTCATAAGGAAAGCAAATCTTTACGCTAAAATCAGTCATGAGCGCAATAGTAAGTGTCATGAATACGCCTGAATTCATAGCATATGGAACGTACGAAAAATAATCCCATTCACTAATATTAGTTTCCTCCAAATATGTGTTCACTAACTAAATATTAGTTTCTGCTCTTTTTCTTTCTTCATTTTTAAATCTTCCTTTCTTTCTCTTTTCCTGTGTGTTCCAGAATAAGACCCGACTTGCTATATACACTATTTACTAAACTTAACGTTCCTACCAAATGGTGATAAACTGTGCACTGTGGAATAAATATGGGTAAGGTGTCGCCCAGTAGAACAATATGAGCACAAGTAACGAAGAGAAAATGGGCGGGCCCAGTCAGTGGACGGACCCAGTCAGTGGACGGACCCAGTCAGTGGACGGGCCCAGTCAGTGGACGGGCCCAGTCAGTGGACGGACCCAGTCAGTGGACGGGCCCAGTCGGTGGACGAAGACACCCAAAAGAAACGCGAAGTGGACAAAACGGTTGCGAGCCTCGAAGATAGGGTCCAGAGAACAATAACCCTGTTTTCCTCGCAGAGAACTACTACTGTCTTGTAGTTCGATTGGGGACAATCAAAGGCTAGCGGAGTAAACCGTACATAAAACTGGACGGCAGGCAAACCAAGTAGTCAAAAAAAGACTGGTAACCTGGGCAGATGACGCTCAACAACCCGGGAGGAAGGTTGTCTAAGGGTAGCTACCCTAAAAGAAAATAGCAACCTGTTGCCTTGCAGGTCGGCTGGGGACAGCACAAGGCTGCCGGAGAGCGAACCCAGTAAACGCTGGCTAAAACCGAACAATCGTCGAAGGTTAAGCACCATAGCTCCAAATGGCGCTAAACATGTGACGTAGCACACCCATGCTAAGGCTGCATGAATCAGATTTCCACACGAATAAGACACACAAAAATTATATCAAAAATTATATATGGTGAAATCTGGTATATCAGTCGATCGATATAAGGTGAGAAGAGGTGATCGCGAGAGAGAGAGAGAGACAGAGATTTTCTAAACTTCATAGTTTATGCTATATTCAATGTCAGCTTCGTTTCTTAAGCTCTCACTTGTTCTTGTTTGGCTCTATCCATTAATCCCTCATTAGTAACCGTGTCATAACATTATAACCCTTCTTTTCTTCTCAAACATAAATTTATAAAAATGCATATGTAAATTGCTGCAGTGTCAATATTTAGCAGCTGTTGCGGCTTCCCGGTGTAGGATTTGATATCTTAGACAAAGTTTATTGTGTACAGATGTGATCAAGCTGCTTGGTAAACATACGGATACGTGTTTTGTGCAGTGTTTCATCATCGTGTCACGTGGGATATTGACATTGTTCGGCATTAGTGATGTGCGTTTTAGTTACTGTAAAATATTTGTAACTACTCGTTCATCATCAAGGTGCATATCCTTTATAGGAGATTGCTCTCTTTGCAGCACATCTGAAATTCACTCTGTCTCTTGTCAGTTTATCCACTTCGTCGATGGTCATATTACTGGTTATTTTCCAAAAAATACTGGGTACTTTGACATTTTTAACCATATGTAATAATACTCGATGAGATATGTCTAAATTAATTTAAAGGTATTATAGTAAGAAGAATATAGTTATAAAGCAATATATAATTTACTATCTCATATAATATAATTTATAATATAAAATGCAAAGACTATTAACGAGATTAAATTCACATAAATATCAAATAAAGTGAATAAAAGACGATTTGGAAAATTTGACTTATAAAAAGAAGCCAAAATGGCAACCATGCCGTTAGACATTCAATTAATATATACATCAAATTTACCGTAACCTTTTCAAACCTTATGGTATAAAGTCACTTCACATTTCTATCTCCTAGTGGGCAGGAAGTAGGAGGTCAATTCCTTTCCTCACGTGTGGAACCTCGAGTGTGGGATTGAACCCGCAACCCTCTTGTGTCCGAGTCGATAGATGAACGCTTATGCATGACGCTAACCCGTCCCAACTAGACATCTAATTACTTCATACATAATCATCAGATTGTGTCTCTCGTTACAGAGAATTTGTGCAACTTTTTCTAATTGGTATTAATCGTTGTTTGCGTTCTTTCTTATTGACCAAGCTAATATCTCTTTATGTGATCTGTGTGCAGTTTGCACGATGAACATGGGTACGGTGCGGGCACGTTAAACCCCATCGTCATACAGGACAACACATCTGAATTTCGGCCAAAGTGTAGGTATATTATCCAACAGGCACACATTTATACAGACAGGTAACTGTGATTTTTTTTTTTTGGCCGCCCGTTTGTTACCGGAGCACGCAAAAGTGAAGCAAAGAATAGGACCACTGCAACCTACATGTCATGTCGTAAGAGGCGACTGATGTAGGACCTAGGAAGCTACCCTAGTAAATAAAACGTATCGCAGAAATCGGATGTGCTGGCCTACTTGTAGGCGTATAACTGGCACAACGTACAATTGCTCTTAGGCTCAGATCACATACAGATCACACAGAGTGATTAACAAGTGATCGACGTGGAGCGTTCGAAGAAGAAGAAGAAGTATTATTGTTTGCAAACAGAAAAACCTCACTTTAAAGTATCACATCTGCAGCTATACTGTAGCATGGTATCACATCTGCAGCTATACTGTAGCATGGTATCACATCTGGAGCTATACTGTATCATGGTATCACATCTGCAGCTATACTGTAGCATGGTATCACATCTGCAGCTATACTGTAGCATGGTATCACATCTGCAGCTATACTGTAGCATGGTATCACATCTGGAGCTATACTGTATCATGGTATCACATCTGCAGCTATACTGTAGCATGGTATCACATCTGCAGCTATACTGTATCATGGTATCACATCTGCAGCTATACTGTATCATGGTATCACATCTGCAGCTATACTGTATCATGGTATCACATCTGCAGCTATACTGTATCATGGTATCACATCTGCAGCTATACTGTATCATGGTATCACATCTGGAGCTATACTGTATCGTGGTATCACATCTGCAGCTATACTGTAGCATGGTATCACATCTGCAGCTATACTGTATCATGGTATCACATCTGGAGCTATACTGTAGCATGGTATCACATCTGCAGCTATACTGTAGCATGGTATCACATCTGCAGCTATACTGTAGCATGTTATCACATCTGGAGCTATACTGTATCATGGTATCACATCTGCAGCTATACTGTAGCATGGTATCACATCTGCAGCTATACTGTAGCATGGTATCACATCTGCAGCTATACTGTAGCATGGTATCACATCTGCAGCTATACTGTAGCATGGTATCACATCTGGAGCTATACTGTAGCATGGTATCACATCTGCAGCTATACTGTAGCATGGTATCACATCTGCAACTATACTGTAGCATGGTATCACATCTGGAGCTATACTGTAGCATGGTATCACATCTGCAGCTATACTGTATCATGGTATCACATCTGCAGCTATACTGTATCATGGTATCACATCTGCAGCTATACTGTAGCATGGTATCACATCTGCAGCTATACTGTATCATGGTATCACATCTGCAGCTATACTGTAGCATGGTATCACATCTGCAGCTATACTGTATCATGGTATCACATCTGCAGCTATACTGTATCATGGTATCACATCTGCAGCTATACTGTATCATGGTATCACATCTGCAGCTATACTGTATCATGGTATCACATCTGGAGCTATACTGTATCATGGTATCACATCTGGAGCTATACTGTATCATGGTATCACATCTGCAGCTATACTGTATCATGGTATCACATCTACAGCTATACTGTATCATGGTATCTGGTTTGATTGTTCATATGGAGGTCGTCAGAGCTGAGTATTGCTACTTGGTATTCTTTTCTTTTTCTTTTGTCCTTCTCTGCTTTTTTTGCCGCTAGGCAAAGCAGGTTTAACCGATGATCAGTTTCCGAGATAATGCACGCTCGGTCGCTTGATATGGTGTGGTATTGTGGAGTTTTGAGATGTCTGTAACTCCATCAACCCATCTTTTCTTGGTCTGCCCCTTCCTCTTGATGATTCCATTTTCAGGTTGTACGCTTTTGCAACTGGTGTATTCGGGTTCATTCTGACCAAGTGGTCAAACCATTTGAGTCTCTGTTTTTCAATAAATCTAATAGCAGGTGCTGTTCCGATTGTTTTTCTAATTTCCTCATTTCTTATATGGTCTCTTCTTGTTTTATTTACTTGTTTAAGTTTATTATTACCTGAACACAGTTTCAGGGTCTACTTTATATGTTTTCAATTGTCAAAGGTTCTTATAGTGTTTAGTTTGAACACTGGGACCTAGGTTTTACCCTTCTATAGTACTATACACTCGAACCCGCGTACATTGAGATTTAGGGTCACTGGAAAATTATCCGACCGCTTTACATGGGACACAAACCGAGCACTCCTGAGCTTGAGATGGAAACTGCATCAGAAACCCTCTGCTAACCTATTTCATCATCATTCAATAGCTTGCCATGAACAGAACCTTGTTACTCTAACAGTCCTTCTGAATGTGTGTCTCTCTCTCTCTATCTCTATCTATCAATCTCTTATAGACCAGATGCCCCGCCTCTGCACCCATCATTCTCAAATCATGTCACAACCTGAATCCAAACTTCTCCGTGGTCTTCTTTTTTTTTTTTTTTTTTTTGCCCGGACGCCTGTTTTCATAAAGGTCTTCTCCAAATCTTCATATTATTTTATATGTCCAAAATACTGGAATTTTCTTATTTGTAGCATCATCCTGTTATCTTTGATGTTGGAAGTTCCTTCTGGATAAATGTATTTGTTTTCTTCTGCTTCCATGATATTTGCTTTTATTCTTCGAACGCTCCATATCGACTACTTGTTAACCACTCTGTGTGATTGTATGTGACCTGAGCCCAAGAGCGATTTATATTGTGCCAGTTATGCACCTACAATATGGCCAGCACATCCGACTTCTGCGATGTTTTTTATTTACTAGTGTAGCTTCCTAGGTCCTACATCAGTTGCCTCTTACGACATGCCTTGTAGATCGCAGTGTTATTATTCTTTGCTTTCCTTGCGGTCCCCGGCACCACACGGGAGCAGTTTTCTCATTCTTATTTGTAACATCAGCCTGTTATCTTTAATTGTGTGTTCCTTCTGGATAAATGTATTTGTTTTCTTCTGTGTCCATGATATACACCTAGTTCGTTTGTTGAAATTGTTGCCATGCCACAATGTTTACCACGCAGTATCAATTAATTATCAATCTCTCTCTCTCTCTCCATGTCTCTCTCCGTGTTAAAAGATGGCTGTAACAGTGTATTTCAATCAATCTGTTTCCATGATATGCCCGAAAACGATGACGTCATATCAGAACAGATGCATGATAACGATGACATGTATCATTCTCACGTGTGACGTTTTATACATTTATTATTGTTTATCTCAGATGTACAGATAAGACTTGGATAGCGTCCAAGAAGGCTCTGAGCTTGTGAATAACTTTCATACTTTTCTTTATTTTTCATAATATAAATGGCAGGGATCCAACACGAGTGTGTACACACACATTACATACAGGTCGATACACCTGTACACTTTTGACATGCTTAATTAAGTAACGAAAGATAGGTGGTACCTGTTACGTTAAGGTAAGGTGTTCCTTCATCTCTGGTTCCAAAGATACTTAGGTTCGATCCCCGCGTGGGTAAAATCTGGATAATTTTCCTGAGATCTCTTATCACAATGTAGTTGAGATTGAGTTCCTACTCCTATCGGTAACAGAAGAGAAAACGTAGGTCCCTTGTTCATGTTGAGTGCATGAAACAATCCTTTGCAGTTTAAATTCGATAAGAGTAGCCTGCAAAGCGGCTGTTCAGGCACAATTCATTTTTAAAATAAGATTAAAATAAAATACCGTCAAAAAATTTCACTATCTTCATAATACTCTCGCCGGTGCTACGGAGTTCTTGCAATTGCTGCTGAGATTTCCATGTATAAAACAGAGTTCAGAACACACTGGTTATTCACCGATGTGCAGTGAATGATGACTCTATCTATCAGCCTATCATCCAGGCAACGTGACAGAACTGATAACTTCACCACCAAATAGAATGTCTAATACTGTTAGATATCTTCTACATACACGCTTCAGATAACACATATTGTGAGTTGACCGTGCAAGATTCTCCACGTAGAATTTCATGTTCTCAGATAAATAGTCTTTGCTTCTGTCATTATTTCCTGTATATAGTGTGTCCCTTTTTCCCTAGTCACGCAAGTTGTTTTTATTTATTTTACGATATGCTATATTGGACTGAATGTTGAACATTCCATGGACTGCAAAGAAAACAAATGTGGAGGTTTTAAATCAGGCTTGCACACAAAGAAACCTTATCAAAAGAATAAGAATCCGACAATCAAGGTTCTTTGGGCATATAATGCGAAGAGAAGGTTTAGAACATTTGGTGACTACAGGTAAAAAAATTAAAAAGGGAAGGTAGAAAGGGACTCGTGAAGAACAAAAGGAGTTAGAGAATGATTGACGCGGGCACGGACTATTATTGATTCGATTTGAAAATTCATCGTGACGGGCTCAAGAACCTGCATTACATTATTCAACGTCCACGGACTGACTCTCCCGGACCACTGATTGATTGATTGATTAGTATTGCCATGGTTCTTTAACTTTTCTGTTTTTAATCGTCCTCTTTAACTGTACACTTCTTTCTTTTGAACGTCCTCAATATCAGAACAACATTTGTTTTGTTAATAAGTTTATAATTTTGTCCACCGTTTCTTTCATATTTCAATTTTTTAGTATGTTTTGTTAATAAGTGTTATAATATTGTCTGTCTTTGATATTTCTAGGTTTTTTTATTTAATATGTTTTGTTAATAAGTGTTATAATATTGTCTGTCTTTGATATTTCTAGGTTTTTTTATTTAATATGTTTTGTTAATAAGTGTTATAATATTGTCTGTCTTTGATATTTCTATTTTTTTATTTTAATATGTTTTGTTAAAAATGTTGTATGTATTGTCAAGTTTAAAATATTTCTAGTTGGTCATATTTAATAACTTGTTAATGTGATTATAATATTGTCATCTTTGAGTATTTCTAGTTTTTATATTTAATATGTTTTGTTAATAAGTGTTATAATATTGTCTGTCTTTGATATTTCTAGGTTTTTTTATTTAATATGTTTTGTTAATAAGTGTTATAATATTGTCTGTCTTTGATATTTCTGGGTTTTTTTTATTTAATATGTTTTGTTAATAAGTGTTATAATATTGTCTGTCTTTGATATTTATAGTTTTTATATTTAATATGTTTTGTTAATAAGTGTTATAATATTGTCTGTCTTTGATATTTCTAGGTTTTTATATTTAATATGTTTTGTTAATAAGTGTTATAATATTGTCTGTCTTTGATATTTCTAGGTTTTTATATTTAATATGTTTTGTTAATAAGTGTTATAATATTGTCTGTCTTTGATATTTCTAGGTTTTTATATTTAATATGTTTTGTTAATAAGTGTTATAATATTGTCTGTCTTTGATATTTCTAGGTTTTTATATTTAATATGTTTTGTTAATAAGTGTTATAATATTGTCTGTCTTTGATATTTCTAGTTTTTTTCTGTCATTATAATGCTCTTTTGCTCACATTTTGAGTATGACTTGGGGGTTATGTCTACTTTGTATAACAGTTATAAGACGATGTGCGGAAATCTACAAATCTGAGGTGATCAGACTAGATCTGGAGAAAACCGTGGGTAGGATGCGGTGATACTAAGTAAATTATAGTAAAACTTAGGAGTATATATCTATTTTATAATACAGTTCTTCTTCGTTACTCTTACCTAATAACTAAAGAATTCCAACAAAACATTCCCAGTAAAATCTGGTGTAAGACAGGGATGCGTAATGTCCTCTCTTTTGTTTAGTATTACAATTGACTGGGTGCTAAAAATGCCATAAAACAACAAGCACCAAGAGGAATAAGATGGACCCTTTCGAGATGCTTGAGGACCTGGACTTTGCAGACGATATAGGCCTGGTGTCACACAAATATGAACATATACAAGAGAAAAGTACAATACTTCACAGCACGGCAAAGACAGTAGGCCTCAAAACAAACACAGGAAAAACAAAAATTATGACAAACAGTGAAATCCAACAACCAGTAATGTTAGAAAATGAAACACTGGAAAGGGTTGAGCAGTTTACATATCTTGGTAGCGTACTGACACTAAATGGTGGCACAGAGGAAGATATAAAATCACGTCTAAGTAAGGCCAGAACCGCTTTTGCCAGAATGAAACCAGTATGGAAGTCCAAAATCTACAATAGGACCACAAAACTCTATAAAAGCATTGTTTTGCCAGTTTTGCTCTACGGATCGGAGTGTTGGAGGATGACCAAAGGAGATACTAGCAGGCTGTCAGTTTTCCACCACTCTTGTCTTCGCAGAATCTTGGGAATCTTTTGGCCAGTAAAAATATCCAATAACCAACTACTCCAAGACACAAGACAAGAGGCAATGAATGACATACTCAAAAAGAGAAGATGGAAATGGCTCGGGCATGTTATGAGAATGAGACAAGAAATGCCTGCAAGGATAGCCCTCACTTGGACACCAGAGGGAAAGGGAAAGAAAGGCAGACCACGGACAACATGGAGGCGCATGATGGAAGAGGAACTGGACACCGCATCTCTGACGTGGGGCTCTGCGCTGAAGGTTGCACGGACAGGAGAGCATGGAAAGTCCTTTCTGAAGCCCCATGTGTCACTAGGCATGACGGGATTATTATTTAAATACAAGTTTTTACTAATTCCATAAGAACATCATCTAATACATAGATTCCCAAACTTTTTCTGCCCACCGCCCACTTTGCAAACATAAACTTTGTAACGGGCCCTCCTCAACATTATAACAGTTTGCCAACGGCCCCCCCCGCCATATATATATATTTTCATGCTCTATTTCCACTTTGACATAGAAAATTGATATATATTTCTGTCATACATGGTCAATTTTCAAATGATTATATACATGAAATAAAAAATTGATAGTGTAAGTTGGGCATAAGATGAATTAAAATGCAGAATTCAAATTTTGTATGATTATTCAATAGCAAAATCACGAGGAAAAAAAACTCTCCTAAATGCTTCTGAACCCACTATCGCCCCCTGCAAGGCTTCAGCGCCCACGGGGGCATCGCCCACTTTGGGAAACGCTGATCTAATAGCTTGTCTTGAGAAGAACTTTACCTCCCTAACAGTCCTTCGGAATTTTTCTCTCACTCTTTTTCTCACATAGGCCAGATGTCCCGCCGCTGCTGCCGTCATGTCAAATCATCAGTCACATCCTAAATCCATCTTGTTAATGTTCTTCTTCCCCTTCTTCCGACGCCCCCCATTTGGTGGCATGCTTCCATCCATAATAGTCTTCTCCAACCCAGTGAACAGATCACCAGCACTAATACCTTCTTCACTGAACTGTGTGAATCGTTTCAGGTCATCCATAAAGCCCCTAAAGTCCGGAAGTAGCGCCAGTTCGGCAGGTCATATTTCTCCGTCTTCCTTGTTGAGCTGACATGCACGACGGATGTGTCCTGCCTACATAATAATTCTCGCATTCACTATCTTATCTCTCTGTGCTGTCTATCTATTTTTGTTATATTAACATGTGTGTTTAAGTCTGTCTATCCGTGTCTGCTTGTCTCTAACATATTAGCTTGTTTCTGTTTTTTCTATACATCTGTCTGTGTGTTCTTTTTTTTTATACGAAATCTTTTCTGGTACATCGAGAAGCAAAGAATCAAGTGGTTCGGCCATCTAATGAGAATGGAACCACATTTACTACCATCACGTGCCTACAATAATCGACGCTCAGGGCGCAGAGCACGAGACAGGCCAAGAACACGATGGATAGATAACATCTCAGAGTCCCTACGAAAGCATGTACTGACAACGTAGAGCGCAACACACCTGGCACAAGATAGAAAACTAACTCTCCCCACGGCGCTTCCCGACAAATGTGGTTAAGATAAGATAATCTTTTCTGGCGTAGTTTTATTTCTGTGTATATATATGTGTGTGTGTGTACGGCATATATATATATTCTTGGTGTTCGAAGTCGGACTACAGGTTCCCTTTTTCATTACTTGGTGACCTATATTACACTTACCTCTGATGTCGGAGTAAGACTCTCCTGAAAAGCGATAAAAATTCGAAGACAATGAAAGCAAACCTTCAAGCGAAAATCTGTAATAGGCGTATATATATATATATATATGTCTACCTCTACGTGTATATCTTACTTCTTCTTCCTATTCCTCTACGCTCCCCGTAGAGCATATGCTCTCAACATATGTTAGCTACATTTCCCAGTCTCTTACTGTTTTCTTTACGGCTTCCAAAGGTGTCATCAATATCAGAGTAAATTGCTGTAAAACTATGTAGCAATGAGAAACACATAAACAGAAAGTACTGTAGGTTTACAAAGTACAAAACACAACTTACAGCGACATCTCGACCAAAAGACCTTTATCAAGCAAATGATACATTAGAAGAAATTCAGATTAATATATTCAGGAAACATATCCCTAACGGCCCTAAAATGAAAATATGTAACTAAAAAAAACCAGTGATTTGTTGTCTGACTGCATTTGTTTTTATATCTTTGCACCTGTTCCTATATGCATGTCTAATCTACCTGTTCTATTCTTTCGCCCACCTTTTTTGTTTTATTTGATTTCATTTCTCTCACTTGTTTATCTGACCACCTCCGCTATACCCTGCTTGCAAATGTCGACGTTTATCATGACAGTAAAGTTATTACATATCCCATCCACTCAGTACCCCTACACATCTTGTAACTTAAAATAAACTAATGTTAAGTGTACTTACTCCCATGTATAGTAATATAAATCCAAACATCGCCCGAGTGGTTACCGGGGTCCAAATTGGGGTGTAAAGAATAGAACCACTGTTACCTGCCACGCATGTCGTAAGAGGCGACTGAGGAGGTTGTGGCGAGGGGCTAGCTACCCCACACCGTAAAAACACTAGATGGCTACAGAAGGGAGAGCGAACCGAGTAAACGCTGGCTGAAACCGGACACGTCGCCGAAGGATAAGCACCAGCATGCAGAAGACCAGACACCCATATGTGGCTTTGAAATTAAATCCGGTATGCAAGTTAGGTAGGGGACGACCTAAAGAGACATGGAGACGAACTCTAGGTAGAGAAAGATAAGAGGCGGAAAAGATATGGAATTAACTAATCTGACTTGCTCAATACATATATAGTCGGAGGACATTTTTATAGGCCTTATGATTTAAAGAAAGAGAAGATGGAGATATGTTGGGCACACCTTGAGGAGAAATGATCAACGAATATCAAAGCAGGCATTGAAGTGGGATGCAAAGGGTTCAAGAAAGAGAGGTTGACCTAAGGAGACCCTGAAACGAACTTTGCTGAGAGAGGCAGGAAAAATCGGTCTCAGTTCCATGGAGGAAATTGAGCGAGTTGCCCAGGATAGAGCGGTATGGAGAAATTACTTGCAGGCCCTATGTAACGTATAACGGTACGAGAGGAATTATTATGATTTAAGGGAAGTTAATTGATTGATTGATTGATTGAAATGACCATCATCATTACGCTTCGGTGAGTAACCAGTGTGCTCCGATCTCTTTCTTACACAGGAAGATCTCAGCTGCAGCGCCCGAACTCTGTAGCACCGACAAGGGTCCCCGATATAATTTTGACGATGGTGAAGATAATTTTGAAGAAATTTTATTTTTAATCCTTTCTAATGAATTTTACCCTAGCAGCGACTTTCCAGCCTGCTCTTCTCGATTTTGAACTTCCAATAGTTCTTTTATGTGCTCAAATTGAACATGGGATCTACGTTTTATCATCCGTCTCCGATAGGGGTAGGAACTCGATCTCATCTGCATTGAGATCAGGGATCTCTGAAAATATATCCAGATGGCTTCACGAGGGAGCGAACCAGGTACCTTTGGCACGAGAGACAAACATCTAACGTCTACGCCACAGAGACCTAACGTCTACGCCACAGAGACCTAACGTCTACGCCACAGAGACCTAACGTCTACGCCACAGAGACCTAACGTCTACGCCAGAGACCAACGTCTGCACGCCACTACAGAGACCTAACGTCTACGCCACAGAGACCTAACGTCTACGCCACAGAGACCTAACGTCTACGCCACAGAGACCTAACGTCTACGCCACAGAGACCTAACGTCTACGCCACAGAGACCTAACGTCTACGCCACAGAGACCTAACGTCTACGCCACAGAGACCTAACGTCTACGCCACAGAGACTAACGTCTACGCCACAGAGACCTAACGTCTACGCCACGAGACCAACGTCTACGCCAGAGACCTAACGTCTACGCCACAGAGACCTAACGTCTACGCCACAGAGACCTAACGTCTACGCCACAGAGACCTAACGTCTACGACGAGAGAATGGAAGTTAAGAGAGGAAAAAGATGAAGTCAACCCATAATGTATCTATTATATGTAATAAGTTATTGTTAAGGAAACTAAGAAAGTGAACTGTTCACTGTTTATATCTAGTTAATCCCCGTGATATTGTGTAAGTGATCCGTGTATAATATATAAACATAGACAATGTATCATGCCACAGCTAGGCTCTAGCATATCTAGAGTTGGATGTGATCATGCAGAGTTGTACACAGGAGTTTTATCAATGTAGTGAACACGTAGACAAGGGACAGCAGAGAAGTGCTGAATAAGGCTGATGAAGAATTGCTGAGGTTAATGAGAAGGTGATGAGTGCAGAGGAGGTGCTGGGGTTAATGAGGTGAAGAGGGGCTGAGGATAATGACAAGGTGATGAGTGAAGAAGAGGTGCTGAGGTTAATGACAAGGTGATGAGTGAAGAGGATATGCTGAGGTTAATGAGAAGATGAGAGAGGAAATGTTGAGGTGTATTGAGAAGGTGATGAGAGAGGTGAGTTGAAGGTGATGAGTGAGAGGAGTGTGAGGTTAATGAGAAGGTGATGAGTGCAGAGGAAGTGCTGAGGTTAATGAGAAGGTGATGAGTGCAGAGGAGGTGCTGGGGTTATTGAGAAGGTGAAGAGGAGGTGCTGAGGTTAATGAGAAGGTGATGAGTGAAGAGGAGTGTGAGGTTAATGAGAAGTGATGGTGAGAGGAAGTGCTGAGGTTAATGAGAAGGTGATGAGTGAAGAGGAGGTGCTGGGGTTATTGAGAAGGTGAAGAGGAGGTGCTGAGGTTAATGAGAAGGTGATGAGTGAGAGAGAAGTGCTGAGGTTAATGAGAAGGTGAGAGGAGTGCTGAGTTAATGAAGTATGAGGAGAGAGGTGCTGGGGTTATTGAGAAGGGAGAGAGAGGTGCTGAGGTTAATGAGAAGGTGATGAGGAGAGAGTGCTGGGTTATGAGAAGGTAAGAGGAAGTGCTGAGGTTAATGAGAAGGTGATGAGTGAAGAGGAAGTGCTGGGTTAATGAGAAGGTGAAGAGAGTGCATGAGGTTAGAAGAGAGGAAGAGGAGTGCTGAGGTTAATGAAGTGATAGGTGAAGAGGAAGTGCTGAGGTTAATGAGAAGGTGATGAGTGAAGAGGAAGTGCTGGGTTAATGAGAAGGTGAGAGAGAGAGGTGCTGAGGTTATTGAGAAGGTGAAGAGAGAAGTGCTGGGGTTAATGAGAAGGTGAAGAGAGAAGTGCTGGGGTTATGAGAAGGTGAGAGTGAATGAAGGAGTGCTGGGGTTATTGAGAAGGTGAAGAGAGAGTGCTGGGGTTAATGAAAGGTGAAGGAGAGGTGCTGGGGTTATGAAAGGTGATGAGGAAGAGGAAGTGCTGAGGTTAATGAGAAGGTGAAGAGGAAAGTGCTGAGGGTTAATGAGAAGGTGAAGAGAAAGTGCTGAGGTTAATGAGAAGGTGAAGAGGAAGTGCTGGGTTAATGAGAAGGTGAAGAGGAGTGCTGGGTTAATGAAAAGGTGATGAGGGAAGAGGATGTGCTGGTTTTGAGAATGTGATGAGAAGAGGATGTGGGGTTATGAATGTAGAAAGTGCTGAGGTTATTGAGAAGGTGATGAGTGAAGAGAAGGGGCTGAGGTTATTGAGAAGGTGATGAGTGAAGTCAATGAGGTGATACCGAGTTAACCATGACTACCAAAAAATGTGTGACTGCAGTGTACCTCATGACACGCCATAATGATGATGTTGTTGTAAATGTTGATGAGATTCAGACAAATAACACCATACATGTTGACGTAACTGGAATATTTATTTGTTATGCTGTTCTTGGAAGATTTCCCCAAATTTAGTTTGTTTAACACAGCTGTTTGTCAAACAGAATAAATATTGTGAATCTTCCAAGTGCAGCATAAAAGCAAAATTAAAAACATGCAAGAATTAATTGGATTACTTGCTTCTGTATGACGGGAAATGCTGAACAGGAGCATATAAAAGGCATGTCAAAATGTCTCTTCTTTCCTATAGCAAATTTGCGTAATCAACATTCTAAGAATCTTTTACGAAAACAAAAACTGAAGAGAGTTTGATTCTGCTGTACTAAACATCGACGGTCGTGATGATCACTGACTGTATCATAATGGCCACAACAAAGAAATACAACAACCACATCTAATGTTGTATCATCTACATATGCTAATACAACTTTTATACTGAAGATCCATCTGTTTGGACTCATTTTGATGTATTGTATGCATGCGATATGTTGGTAGATGTTTTAACCTGTATTTCTTACTTGCTTTCAGATCCTAGCGGTGCTGACTCGGGATTTTCTAGTTCTCAGAGTCTACCACAGTACACACCATCATCTCCAGCGGCACCACAGCAGGTAGGTAGTGTGATATGTGTCTATTCATCATCTATACAATCATTCTTGTACAAACACACACATAAACAAAACACAGTGTGTGATGTGTGTTTGTCAAGTGACTCATGAGGAACTCCAACTGACATGCAGCTTCATAGAGGCAACCTATCTCAAGGTTTAGACGAGCATACGAAATCGATCGCGAAGAAGATACTCAGTGTCTATGTTGACACCACTCATTTTAGCTATATTCTGTTCCGGTTTCAAGATGGAAGGTGTTATTTTCTTCGTACTTGCTATGGTCGGTTGATCTGTGGCCTAATAATCCTCAATCGTGAAAACCCCAATATTTCTGAAACAGAGGATTTGCTAGCAACGAACCGCATTACATGGAGATCTAAAACCTCTGTCCTATGTGCCGCCTTTGGCACGAAAGGAACAAACTAACTATATTCTGTGTCACTATTCAGTAGTTTCAGGAGCCCAAATCAGGGTTAAGGAATAGAACCACTGTTACCTGCCATGGATGTTAAGAGGCGAATAAGGAGGTAGGACGTGGGCCCAGACAGTTTAGAGGGAGCGTCATAAGTTTCAACTCAGCGCTACAGGATATAGCTTACTAGGACGCAGGTGTTTAGAGAATTGAAGCAGCCAGGCTTGATAAGAAGATCTAGTTTGGGACTAGATGGATAAGAGAAGGATAATTCTAGTCTTTTGCACTCTCTGTTGATATAAAATCGAAAGCTTGAATCGACTAGGAAGGATTTAAAGAGTTTGTCGTTTCCGATATCCTGAGGCAGGAGAGGTTTAATCTGAAGACCTTTGCACTATTCTGTTGGCTGAGCACCATTCTGCCGGCAACAGTTAGAACAGCAAACAGATGCAAAATCACAGTGAATCATACAGCGAAAGAGATCTAAGGATTAGAAAATGGAAGAGGGAGATCTAAAGACCTGTGAGTTAAGCTGGACCTAGGAGGAGAAGAAGAGACGAATTCTGTGTCTATGCGTGACTTCATTTTAACTATAGTTATATTTTGTGTCTGTGTTGGTTTCACTATTTTAGCTATTCTCCTGCTATTGTGTATCTGTTAGTAACATAAAACACCACTTTATAGTACTATATCTGTTCAGCTGTTCTGTATCAGCTACTACTACTACTACTGATGCAACTTCTACTACTACAACAACTACTACTACTACTTCTACAACTACTACTACTACTTCTGCTACAGCAACTACTACCACTAATGTTACAACTACTAGTACTGCCACTTCTACTACTACTAATATTACAACTACTAGTACTGCCACTTCTACTACTACTACTAATATTACAACTACTAGTACTGCCACTTCTACTACTACTAATATTACAACTACTAGTACTGCCACTTCTACTACTACTACTACTACTAATGTTACAACTACTAGTACTGCCACTACTACTACTACTACTAATATTACAACTACTAGTACTGCCACTTCTACTACTACTACTCTGTTAGTAAATAAATACCCACTTTAGTACTTATCTGTTAGACGTTTTGTATCACACTACTACTACTGATGCAACTTCTACTACTACAACAACTTACAACTACTATACTGCACTGCACTAGTACTACTAATATTACAACTACTAGTACTGCCACTACTACTACTATACACTACTAGTTACCACTACTACTACTACTTTAACTACTACTGCTACTCACTAATTTACTGCTACTTCTACCTACCACTTGTACTCTACCACTACTATTACTCTATGCTACAACTACATTTCTTCTACTTACTACATCACTATTGCTGCTGACTACTACCATTTCTACTAGCTACTCTTTTGCAACTACTACCACTTCTCACTACTACTACAACTACTATTCTGCTACTATCACTACCACTTTACTATACTACATACAACTACTATTACTGCTACTTCTACTACCACTTCTACTCACTACAATTACTTTTCAGTTACTATAACTACTGTTTTCTTAATGAATGATGCATCTACTACTGTTTTAATTATTTATTTTGTTCTGTGTAATCTTTCTTTCTTCTGACAAGTGAATGATAAAAAAAAAAAAAATGGTGTGATACGGATTAGACATGTGATATGGGCGCCAGTTATCCCCACATCCTCTACCACTCTTTCAATAGAAAAGTTCATGTGACATGTGAATATATATATATACACACGTCCTTTCCTAAGTCATCTACCACTCTTTGAGCATAACAAAAGATTGGAATGCGAGTTCTGAATGCGAGATGCCGCGATATTTCTTTCACCATTTTTTCCCCAACTTGTAAAAGATACTCACCGAATGTTAATGGAAGGAATTCACAAGTAAACAGAAGGATCGGAGACTCGCACATGCATCATTCAGTTTTATTTCTCTCTTGGGACCAGGATCTGCATTTAGCACATGCGCTGAGAGATATATTGTGTGGCGGAAAATATATTTTTGGTATGTGTGTGTGTGTGTTTGCGTGTTCCCGCGCGAGCGTGTGTGTGTGTGTGTGTGTGTGTGCGTTGGCGCAAGTGCGTGTTGTGCTTGAATTGTTTCTTTATCGCATTTGATGTTGCTTCTTTGACCCTAGTTCTTAAACACTGACATCTGCTTCTTTTGTGATTTTCTCTCTATCTATCTATCTCCCGTTCGCTCTCTCGATCCACTCTTTACCTCGTCCCTCCTCTCCTCCAACAAAAATATATATAATTCTTCCATTTTCTAACTATAAATATCTCTAATTCTGAAGTCATCCAAAAAAATATATTTAAAATATGTATCTATTTCTCTATCTCTCTCGCTTTCTCTCTCTCTATATATTTTATCTATCTATCTCTCTTCTTTCTATCTCTCTCTCTTTCTCTTTTAAATGGAGTTTTTAAGCCGAAAGATTGACTTCATTGGTTTTTATCCCATATGGCTCGATCCTCTTCGCAGAAATGGCACGCCACCTGCCGAGAGTATTGCTCAGAGCACGAACTCTGTAGCTTCGGAAACAATCCTATAGTGCTCTGGAAAAGAATTGCACTCGTAAACTTGCCGGATTCGAATCCGTGACCTCCAACTCGTGACCTCCAACTCGCAAGGCTAGGGCTTAGCCACAGAGACCTCTCTTTCTCTTTACACATGTGCCCTCTCCTTTCTTTCCCCACTACCACCACCACACCTCCACCCCCACACCCTCATTACCTGTAACTATAATTATGTTATATTACCTGTTGGATAAAAGAGAAATGGCGAAAACGAATATAGATCATCAAATATACGTGAAGATTATGTATATATGGACAGTAGTGATATATATATATATATATATATAATCTTGAAGACGTAGTCTTGGTTGGATAGAATTGAGTAAAGTTTGAACTGACTTAGCTCAGAAAATGATAACGCGCTTGTAAAGGAGTGTGACATTCCGCTTGTGTGTTGCTGGGGCTTGGAAGGGGAGCAAAGAATAGTAACACTACGACCGTACAAAGCATGTCGTAAGAGGCGACTGAAGTAGGGGGCCTAGAAAAGCTACACTAGTAAATAAAAATCATCGCAGAGATCGGATGTGCTGGCGTAGGCGCATAACTGGCACAACGTACAATCACTCTGAGGCTCAGATCACATACAAATCACAAAGAGTGATTAACAAGTGGTCAATGTGGAGCGTTCGAAGAAGAAGAAGAAGAAAGAGAGTGTGACGAACTACCCTTCTTGTTTGTCTGTCCAAGATAAATATTTTAAAATGTGATTTTCCTGCATAGCATGTACACAGATGTCCCGGCACCGATAGTTTTCACCAACTCGGAAAGCCTTCGTACTGTACCCATTTATCGCAGGGTTGTGGCGAATCAACTTAACGGTATTGAACACCGTTCGGTGGTAAACACATCCTGTGACTTTCTCAGTGCAACGCCTGTAAAACAAGCACAACGTAAGACGCAAACACTTGAAAATATTTCTTACAATTCAGAGATATTACGCTGGTCAAGAATTCCTTTTTATTCGCAGAAATACTTTCTTCGAACGCTCCATATCGACACCACTTGTTAACCACTCTTTGAGCCCGCCTGCCCAGCGTGTTCGTATCGCGTTGTACTCCATATCGACACCACTTGTTAACCACTCTTTGAGCCCGTCTGCCCAGCGTGTTCGTAGCGCGTTGTACTCCATATCGACACCACTTGTTAACCACTCTTTGAGCCCGTCTGCCCAGCGTGTTCGTAGGGGTTGTACTCATATCGACACCACTTGTTAACCACTCTTTGAGCCCGCCTGCCCAGCGTGTTCGTAGCGCGTTGTACTCCATATCGACACCACTTGTTAACCACTCTTTGAGCCCGTCTGCCCAGCGTGTTCGTAGCGCGTTGTACTCCATATCGACACCACTTGTTAACCACTCTTTGAGCCCGTCTGCCCAGCGTGTTCGTAGCGCGTTGTACTCCATATCGACACCACTTGTTAACCACTCTTTGAGCCCGCCTGCCCAGCGTGTTCGTAGCGCGTTGTACTCCATATCGACACCACTTGTTAACCACTCTTTGAGCCCGTCTGCCCAGCGTGTTCGTAGCGCGTTGTACTCCATATCGACACCACTTGTTAACCACTCTTTGAGCCCGTCTGCCCAGCGTGTTCGTAGCGCGTTGTACTCCATATCGACACCACTTGTTAACCACTCTTTGAGCCCGCCTGCCCAGCGTGTTCGTAGCGCGTTGTACTCCATATCGACACCACTTGTTAACCACTCTTTGAGCCCGTCTGCCCAGCGTGTTCGTACGCGTTGTACTCCATATCGACACCACTTCCACTCTTTGGCGTTATGTCGTACCGTACTCTTTGACGCCCGTCTGTCCAGCGTTGTAGGGTGACAATCCATCGAGTGCACCAATTCCGACGACTGGCGAGACTAGAAATCCACAGGTTCGGGCGCAGAAAATATCACGGTGTTCGTGGCACCGAACCGAAGTGTTACGATGTCCATGGCACCGAGCAAAGTGCTGAAATCTCAAGTGCTTCTGGATCGGGGAAAAAAATCTCTTTTGATTTGTATGTGATCTGAGCATAACAGCGATTGTACGTTGTACCAGTTATGCGCCTACAAGTAGGCCAGCACATCCGATTTCTGCGACGCTTTTTATTTACTGGGGTAGCTTCCCTAGTCCCCTGCCTCTTACGACATTCCTTGTAGGTCGCAGTGTTACTATTCTTTGCTACCCTTGCGAAGCCTCGGTAACATATGGCTGGACGTATTATCTAAATGACATCATTACAAACCAAGAAAACATTGACACGGTAAACATCTGTCTATCTCTTATATATACCAACTTTAGTTGATAGTCTGGAGATGTGTCAACGATTCGCAAACAAACATGATTTCTGGCTTTTCAACTAATGAACTGCCTCCTGGCATTTGTCAACACACAGATTACTATTCATATTAACAAATGTTCCCATGTCCAGAACGCAGTACGTGGACCACGGACAGTGTTCTAATTTTAGACCCAACAAATTGAATTGTGGTGTGGGTTACGGGTACTGGCTGAAGTGAAACAGGAACAAGCTTCGATTATTCGTATAAATCACGTGTATGATTAATTTGTTTTTTCTTATCGCTCATGGTCGTTGGTCATGTGTAAACATTGATAAGCTAAAGTAAAAATATGTTACTGGTTTGTCAACTTATTGACGTCGTCTATACTACGTGCGTAGCATGGACATTTAACAAGGCAGTGGCGAAATATATATGTGCTTTTGAATATCAGTGTTACAGAGGCGTCGTCCGTTTATCATGGACAGATAAGAGAACTTCTTCTTCTTCGAACGCTCCATATCGACCACTCTGTGTGATTTGTATGTGATCTGAGCCTAAGAGCGATCGTACGTTATGCCAAGTTATGCGCCTACAAGTAGCATGCCCAATATCTCCTTCATTGTCTGTTTCAGATGCTCTTCATTTTCTGTCTGCCCTATATGTCCTTCATTGTCTGTTTAAGATACCCTTCATTTTATGTCTGTCCAACATGTCTTTCATTGTCTTTTTCAGATGCCTTTCAATGTCTGTTTGTCCTATATATCTTTGATTGTCTGTTTCAGATGCCCTTCAATGTCTGTTTGTCCTATATATCTTTGATTGTCTGTTTCAGATGCCCTTCAATGTCTGTCTGTCCTATATGTCTTTGATTGTCTGTTTCATAACTCCTTCACTCACACACTGCAAGTCGAATATTTCTCTCATTCATCATCAAGTAGCTTGTCCCTTCCGGAACCTGGCACCCATGACAGCAGTACTGAAAAACTCTGTTATGTGCAAATTGGCCGGCGTCAGCAGCAGTCATTCTCAGATCATCAATGACATCTTGCACCCATCGTCTTCTAGGTCTTCCTCTCATTCTTCTTCCAGGCACCATTCCTCCAAAATTATCTTCTCTAGGCACTCATGTCGTTTGATGTGTCCGAAATATTAAATTTTCCTTGATTTTATGCTCTTTAATAGCCAACTCTCTTTAATATCAAGCTGTTGCAGAACATAAGCATTTGTTCTTGTTTACTCTCATTACAATATCAATTATCGGATATTTATTATCTATAGTGGACGGCAGTTGTAAATGTCCTATTTGTGTGTAACACGATTTTTTTGTACAAGGCAGCAATCCGCCATTATCCCTCCATTTCCACGCTACTAAACTTTATCGATCTATACCTTCAATTATTGTATTCATCCGTTTTCTTTCCTTCGCTTCGATGGGCTCAAGGAGTGAGCGAGTACTGTAATTGATCTCTTTATAAAGAGCTTTGCTAATGCAAGCATGCATGCACTTTTACAGTGTTGGGTTTCTGTTACAACAAGTAAAAGGGTCCGTCATACAACAGCTGGTTGTTATTTTATTAACAAAGATATTTCGAACGGCAAAAATAGACCTCAGCGTTCAGAAAGCAATGGTAAACTACTGAACGTATAAGTGGTGCATAGAAAAATCAATAAATCGTTTACTGTGTTTGATTTACGACGTTCTCTAAAGAATATGCCACGATTTTCATTTCAATGTCATATGTATTCTTACACTCATCATCATCATCATCAAATAGCTTGTCCTGATCAGAATTTTGCCACCTCAACAGTCCTCCGGAATTTTTCTCTCTCATAGGTCAGATGTCCCGCCTCTGCAGCCGTCATGTTCAAACCATCAGTTATATCCTGAATCCATCTTCTCCGTGGTCTTCTCTTCTTCTCTTTGCCGGTATACCTCCTTCCATGATGGTTTTTCTAACCTTTCATGTCTTTTTATATGTCCAAAATACCTCAATTGTTCTCTTTCTTATTTGTAGTATTAGCATTTTTATACTGCTTGCCAAAATAAAAACTGGTGGTTTTCCTCGTATAGTTTGCACGAAAATAGCATAACACTGCTGTAACAAATTTGTGAACGGACTATAGCAATGTGTCTATCGTTCTGTAACAGTATGTGTATTTGCTATGTAGCAATATGTTTATAGTTATGTGTGAATGTGTTTATGATTATGTAACAGTGTATCAATTGTTGTTTTGCACTGTGTTGCACTCTATAGCTTAAGTGATAGTGAGTTCGATCACAACCCATATCATACCTGGTTCAAACTTCGCGGCGGGCAAATTTGGAAGCAAATTGATTTCCGTGGGATTTTTACGAAAAGTGAAAATAGACCTCACCATTCAGAAAGCAATGACAAACTACTGAACGTATAAGTGGTGACTAGAAAATCAACGACTCGTTTACTGTGGTTGACGGATACGTCCTGTAAAGGATATACCACATTTGTTTCTTAGAGTTATGATGAGGTTTTTAATCAGGCCTGCACACAAAGAAACCGTATGAAAAGAATAAGAATCAGACAATCCAAGATATAATGCAAAGAGAAGGTTTAGAACATTTGGTGACAACAGGCAAAATTCAGAGAAGTGGACATCGTGGAAGACAGAGGGAGAAGATTGTTGGATGGTTCGTGATTCAACAAAGTATCGACGTCAGAACTGATTACCTGCACCAAGGAGAGGGAGAATTGTGGGGAGACATGATCTCCTACGCCTGCAGGCATGGCACTCACTTGATTATAGTTATGGTACAACAAATATGACACGATTAAATCTATGTAACTTTAGTATGTGTTTATATGTTCATATCTTGTAACAATAATTCATATTTTGGAGATTAAATCTATGTAACTTTAGTATGTGTTATATATTCGTCTCTTGTAACAATAATTCATATTTTGGAGATTAAATCTATGTAACTTTAGTATGTGTTTATATATTCGTCTCTTGTAACAATAATTCATATTTTGGAGATTAAATCTATGTAACTTTAGTATGTGTTTATATATTCGTCTCTTGTAACAATAATTCATATTTTAGAGATTAAATCTATGTAACTTTGGTATGTGTTTATATGTTCATCTCTTGTAACAATAATTCATATTTTGGAGATTAAATATATGTAACTTTAGTAGGTGTTTATATATTCGTCTCTTGTAACAATAATTCATATTTTGGAGATTAAATCTATGTAACTTTGGTATGTGTTTATATATTCGTCTCTTGTAACAATAATTCATATTTTAGAGATTAAATCTATGTAACTTTAGTATTTGTTTATATGTTCATCTCTTGTAACAATAATTCATATTTTAGAGATTAAATCTATGTAACTTTAGTATGTGTTTATATATTTGTCTCTTGTAACAATAATTCATATTCTGTATATACGGATTACGTCGCGTGCTGTGTTGTCGTCTGCCAGTGTAAGACAAGGGGGCGGGGTCAATCCTAGCAGAAGAGCAAATTTGAACACAGATCAAATTCAATCAAGACTAGCTAGCCCCCAGAACGAGAAAAGAATGTAAGAAAATATTCTATCTTTAGCCAGCCATCTTCGATCAGGGAGCTTATAAACAGAGTGATGGCGAAACTTCTCCGTGACACGGAGAATTTCTAAGCTTGTGTCTTGACTTCGGTCTGGTCGAATGTGCAGTAACTTCCCACCTTTTATGTTGGGGGAATCAGATTAGATTTGTGTGAGCTCCTCACATCGTATATTATCATCAATGATTTCTCTTTCTTTCTTTTTTTTGTTTTGTCTTCTTTTCTCAAATCCTGTTTTGTCTCACATCGTCGGGATAAGAAGAGGTTTCTAGAACGGGTTTTTATGTGTGCTTCATTATTTGTCAGTATTGTATATATTCTTTACCTTGCTGGTATAGTCGAAGCACGTAGAAACAATGCACTGTAGTTTCTCAACGTATAAAAATAATATACAGCGATTGTTTCGACCAAAAGGCCATTATCAAGCAAAGGATACAACAGAAGCGTGCTGGTATACACACTCTTGATTGTCGTGTTCAAATTGAGCACATAAAAGAGCCATTGGCAGTTCAAAATTGAGAAGAGCAGGCTGGAAGAGGCTGCACGGGCAAAATTTATTAGAAAAGATTAAAAATAAAATAGCTATCTTCACCATTTTCAAAATTACATCTGGGATCCTCGCCGGTGCTACTGAGTTCGTGCACTGCAGCTGGGATCTTCCTGTGTAAGAAAGTGATCGGAGCACACATGGTTACTCACCGAAGTGCAATGATGATGGTCCTATCAATCAATTAAACAATACGCTCTTGATAAACTACGGTTTGTTCCTCGTCTCTAGGTGTTCTCTCTCATTTGTATAGTTGTTGTTTTTTGCCTGCCTGTCTACATTCACATCTTGTATTTTGTATATTCAATTTGAAGTTTGTAGCGTGTAAGTGCAGTACGGGTTAGCGTAATGTATAAGCGTTCGCCTATCGGCTCGAACACAAAAGGGTAGTGGGTTCAATCCCACACTTTGAGGAAAGGAATTGGTCTTCCTACCTTCTGTACATTAGTTCCTAGAAAAGTGAAGTGGCTTCATACTATATCATCTGAAAAGGCTACAGAAAATGTTATTTAGCTTGTAGGTAGTGCGTTCGCTTCACTCTTCAAATGTACTAAGTTCGTTTCTCACGTAAAACGATTGGGCTTATTTATTAGTAGTACCTAATCACAATGTATGTTAGATGGAGTTCAAGTTGGCCGTGTACAAGAGCCCACATCAGTTTAAAATCGATAAGCATTATGTTGGAAAGTTGCTGCCCTAGCAAAAATTTATCATTGCAAAATTTGTTTTAATACAATACAATTTCTGCAAATTTTTACAATCCTGGACGATACTATGGTGTCTGAACACTGCCACTGAGTTATTCCTATTTAAGAACGAGTGGAACAAACATGATTATTAGCCCATCAATCAATGCAATACTTCTAGTGTTGACTTTAGCATTGTCCTGTCGTTTTATATGTTTCCTAAATATTGAACATTTCTTTGCTTTATTTCGTTCCATAACTCTCTTCTCATTTTTCAATTTGTCAATCAATCTTCTTTTTATCTGCTTCTGTTTTGTGTTGTGTCCGTCAAACGCATCTCATTGGATTGTATATCTCCAACTCCTCAGTTATCTCCTCGATCGTAGCATGTCGATTATATGTGAGATGTTTCAACGATGTCATCTTCTTCTTCTTCTTCTTTGCGTTGGCTCTTTACAACCAATTTTAATCACTCTTTGTGATATGTTTGATCTTTGTCAAGAACGTGTCTACGTTGCACATTGGCTTGGTAGGCCCCTAAACGCATAGACTACACGTTTAGGACATGTGCATCCGATTTCATCCATACCTCCTTAGTCGTCTCTTACGACATGCGTGTCAGGTAACATTGGTTCTATTCTTTACATCCCAAATTAAGCCCCGGTAACCACTCGGACATACGTTGTCATTAAATGTAGGATGTCCATATGTCCTATTTCCAAGCCTGTATGGGGTGACATATTCCGTCTTCTGTGGGGGATATCCTGTCTATGCCCGCAATCAATTAATCAATACAACCGCAAGATGGGGTGACATGTTCCGTCTTCTGTGAGGGGAAATCATGTCTATGCTCTTGAATGTCCTATCACTGTCCGCAATCAATTAATCAATACAACCGCAAGATGGGATGACATGTTCCGTCTTCTGTGAGGGAAATCCTGTCTATGCTCTTGAATGCCCTATCACTGCCCGCAATCAATTAATCAATACAACCGCAAGATGGGATGACATGTTCCGTCTTCTGTGAGGGGAAATCCTGTCTATGCTCTTGAATGTCCTATCACTGCCGCAATCAATTAATCAATACAACCGCAAGATGGGATGACATGTTCTGTCTTCTGTGAGGGGAAATCCTGTCTATGCTCTTGAATGTCCTATCACTGCCCGCAATCAATTAATCAATACAACCGCAAGATGGGATGACATGTTCCGTCTTCTGTGAGGGGAAATCCTGTCTATGCTCTTGAATGTCCTATCACTGCCCGCAATCAATTAATCAATACAACCGCAAGATGGGATGACATGTTCCGTCTTCTGTGAGGGGAAATCCTGTCTATGCTCTTGAATGTCCTATCACTGCCCGCAATCAATTAATCAATACAACCGCAAGATGGGATGACATGTTCCGTCTTCTGTGAGGGGAAATCCTGTCTATGCTCTTGAATGTCCTATCACTGCCGCAATCAATTAATCAATACAACCGCAAGATGGGATGACATGTTCTGTCTTCTGTGAGGGGAAATCCTGTCTATGCTCTTGAATGTCCTATCACTGCCCGCAATCAATTAATCAATACAACCGCAAGATGGGATGACATGTTCCGTCTTCTGTGAGGGGAAATCCTGTCTATGCTCTTGAATGTCCTATCACTGCCCGCAATCAATTAATCAATACAACCGCAAGATGGGATGACATGTTCCGTCTTCTGTGAGGGGAAATCCTGTCTATGCTCTTGAATGTCCTATCACTGCCCGCAATCAATTAATCAATACAACCGCAAGATGGGATGACATGTTCCGTCTTCTGTGAGGGGAAATCCTGTCTATGCTCTTGAATGTCCTATCACTGCCCGCAATCAATTAATCAATACAACCGCAAGACATAGCAGGTTTCTTCTTCTTCGAACGCTCCATATCGACCACTTGTTAAACCAATCTTTGGGATTTGTTTGTGATCTGAGCCTAAGAGTGATTGTAGTTTGTGTCAGCTATGCGCCTACAAGGTAAACCAGCACATTCGATTTCTGCAACACTTTTTATTTACTAGGTAGCTTCCTCTCTAGTCACCTCTTACGACTTGGCTTGTATGCTTTGCTCCCACCCAGTGGTCCCGGCAAAACACGAGTGTTTGGAGGTTTAAATAGTAGCATTTTTATTCTTTTGTCCTCGTTGTATGATTCCTAGACACCCAACCCCTACCATCAAGACTTACCCGGGGAGCTAAAGGATTGCCTTTATTGCACAGGTTTTCAACGTCATGGTTCGGTACTTTTCCGCAGAAATGGAACCGCCACCTGCCGAGAGTATTGCACAAAACTCCATAATTCCAGCAACAATTATAGTGTTTCGGGGGATACACTCTTGAATAGAACGGCTCGGTACGGGTTCGAACACACAACTGAGCACAAGGCAAACGGTTTAACCACTTGTCCACAGAGACCTCCATCCACTGATCTGAAAGCGGTCAAGTCTGTGATAGTGGAGGTTGAATGTGCACGCACCTGTGGGTCCAGCATCGAAGGCATCGTCTGAATGACTTGCTATTTGCAGATTTATCTCACCTATTTTCTATAGATTAATCTTAGTAGGCTTCAAAGGACAGGATTTGTTGACACCAGATGCTCGCCATTCGTCACAGCAGTGTTAGTAGAAACAGAAAGTATCTGAACCATTCAATGGACCATACCAAATGTTATAGGTGTTTTGGTTGCAGGCATTTCTCATATTTTAGATAAAACGTTTACAACACTTTCTCTCCACACATGCACTCACACTTGAATATGATTGATCGACAACTCTTGTGTGAGGAAATGAGAGAAAATGAGAAGAAAGTCGTATTTATACACAAGTTGGGTGCACGTGTAGATTTCGGTGTAATAGCGCGTATATACATATATATATAAACACACGTCACCAAAACCGTGGTTCTATGTCAGGGAAAAAACACATCAACAAATATCACTTTAAATGGTAATCATCTAACCCCTGTTCAAAAATTCTGATATCTTGAGTCTATAGGCACTGTCAGCTTTTCTCTTGATGAAGAAATCAACGCTCGAATAGGCAGCGCGGCTACTACATTCGGCAAACTATCAAAGAGAGCGTGGGACACCACAAAACTGACATTGCAGACGAAGATTCAAATATATAGAGCCTGTGTAATTAGTTCTTACTATATGGCTCAGAAACATGGACAGCCTACTCAAGACACGAGAGGAGACTTAACATCTTTCACCATCGATGTCTCCGCAAGATTATGAACATCAGGTGGTACGACAAGATAACTAACTCTGAAGTACTGCAACGTGCAAACCTGCCCTCCATCATGGGCATGCTCAGCAGTAGAAGACTTAGATGGCTAGGGCAAGTGCGAAGAATGGACAATGGCCGCATTCCCAAACAAATGTTGTTCTGTGAACTTTCGGAGGGAAAGAGGCACCAAGGCAGACCACTGCTCAGATATAAATATGTCTGCAGGGCCTCAATGAATAACTTTTCTATCGGTCCCAGCAAATGGGAACAACCGGCTGATGATCGTGATATATGGAAAACAACATTGCGCAAAGGCACATAATCTTTTAAAGAGAGACTGAGGGATGAACTGAAAGACAAGAGAGACAAGCGAATACTCAGAAGTTGTCACAGTAAAACACTTGCCAATTGACCGTCTGTAAAGACGAAAAAGGCCATATATATATATATATATATATATATATATATATATAAATGAGTGCCCACTTACACAAAAACAAACACAAACATATATCTATATATATATATACGAGGGTGGTTTGAGGGTGGATGAAAAATGCCTCCAAGGACATAACTTTGTCATTAGTGTTTGGAGACAATTGACACCGATGTGAGAATAATGTATAAGTAAGTGTCTTTCGGGACATGAGTGTCAATTGTGTGGAAAGGGCCGCATGCGCAAAACAGTATCCAAAATGACGACATACATGGACATTCGGTTGAAACAACGAGCTGTGATTGAATTCTTGACGGCCGAAGGTTGTGTACCCATCGACGTGCATCGAAGAATGAGAGCGGTATATAGTGTTGCATGTGTGGATGTAAGTACTGTTAGGAGATGTGCAAGAACTATAAAAGGCGACAATACAGCCATGACGAACGGGCATGATCAGGCTTGCAACGGACTACCGACCTATCACAACTATAGATGAACAACACCATCGATAAACTGATTCGTAACAATCGTCGCATCAAACAAAACTATGTCGCCACTATAATTGGAATTTTGATTGAGAATGTGATTACATCACATTATATATATGTTATAGTCGTTGTTTGTAATTAGAGCCCATGGTGTCGTGGTGGCAGGAGTGCACTGTCCTAACAACTGATACTATGATGAAGACTATCGTGCATAATAAACATAATGAACATAATGATAACAAACCATGTTGTAAGCGTAGCTTAAATATTTATTACTAGTTTCCATGGTGTATTTCATTATTTATCATGAGAGACGTTCGAGTTATCCATACCTCTACATGTCTCGTAATGTTATCGTCCCACTATCTGTTTCTAACTGTTATTCG
This sequence comes from Arion vulgaris, assembly GCA_020796225.1. Taxonomy (NCBI): domain Eukaryota; kingdom Metazoa; phylum Mollusca; class Gastropoda; order Stylommatophora; family Arionidae; genus Arion; species Arion vulgaris. The sequence continues at coordinate 27,939,461 of CM036757.1, read as the reverse complement.
GTACACGCCCGTCATTGTCCATTCTCTTTTCCTGTCTCTCCTATCGCATATTTTACGTCGAGTTCTTACGTTCGTCTTACATAACGTTCCTACTATAATGTGCAATCTTTAGTGTGCAATTGTCCTCTATTTCATTGTCCCATTGTCTTTCTTCTGTATTGTCGTCAACTATCTGCCGTCCCAGTCTAGAAGGATAGCTATTTTCTACAACAGATAGCTATATCCTTCTACATATATATATATATGCATATAAATATAGTCGAGTCTGTTTGTATGTATGTGTTTAGTTTATTCTAGTCGTCGGATCATCGTCACTACACATCGAACCAATTCGTCCATAAGTGCTCCAATCTCCTCCTCAGTATGTCTCTCAGCGTGTGGCAACTAACAACACCGGTTATTTGTTGGTTTACCATTCTTCTTTGGATACCAGTATAATGTTCTTGTCTAGCTACACCACATTTGACTATATTTGCAGTCTTGTTGTGGTTTTAGATTCACGACTATTACTGAATCATTTGCTCGTCCTCTCCCCCTTAGTGAATTCAGAATATCAACCTGATCCATTGCTCTCCCGCTGTTTACGGCAGCCAGTGATATACGAGCACACATGTATGTGTTTAGTTTAGTCGTCGGATCACCATCATTGCACGTCGAACAAATTAGTCCATAAGTGCTCCGATCTCTCCTCAGTATGTCCATCAGCATGTGGCGACTAACGACACCGGTTCTTTGTTGGTTTACAATTCTTCTTTGTCTGCCAGCATAGCGTTCTTGTCGAGCTACACCACACCTAACTTTGAGTTCTTGCAGTCTGGTTAGTGTTGTGGATTCGCCACTATTACGTGAATCATGTACACGCCCTCTCTCCCTTAAGGAATTTATAATATCAGCCTGGTCCATTATACACATGTATGTGTATAAGTGCACACATGTATGTGTATAAGTGCACACATGTATGGGCGTGTAAGTACGCGCGCGTCTGTTTGCATGTCAACACACGTGTGTTTTTTCTGTAGATGCTCATTTCTATCTAAAAGCCATACCTATGAAACTCTGTACTAAAAAAATGTAAGTTTTATGGAAGAAATCCGACTTGCCTGCATACCTGGAATGTCAATCAGGCTTAACCATTCACCTGTATCTGCTTACCTGGTATACGTAAGTTGCTTGAAGTAAGCTCACGTTGAAGCCAACACTAAGATCAGATACAGAAAGTGCAATCGCGGTTTCAACAAAATCATTGTATTTTGGAAATCACGATATTTCGAAAGTCACGATATAGCGATATTATTAAAAATCACGATATATTGAAAATCGTGAACATCAAAGAGTATTTAAAATCACAGTATAGTAAAAATTCGTGAAGATCACGGTGTTTTGAAAAATCACATTATAGTGAAAAATTACTGTTTAGTGGCATTAATAAACAATCACATTATAGTAAAATTCAACAAAGTCACGGTATAATGAAATTAACAGTTTTTGGTCAAATTCATCAAATTGCGTATAGTAAAATCTAGAAATCGTTGTTCTCTTAATTCGTGAAAATAACATTGTATTCAAATTCGTCAAGATAACAATGTATTTAAATTCGTGAAAATAACCGTGTATATTAACGAAGATAACCGTGTATTTAAATTCGTGAAAATAACCGTGTATTTAAATTAACGAAGATAACCGTGTACTTAAATTCGTTAAAATGATCTAGTATTTAAATTCGTGGAAATAACCGTGTATTTAATTAAATTCATGAAAATAACCGTGTATTTAAATGTTAAATGAACTTTGTGAAAATTACGAAATGTTAAGAAATCATGAAGGATTGCAATTTTTTAGGAAAGGGAAGGGATGCTGTTTTTAATTTCCTTGAAAATGTGTTGAGAATTTATAGATCACGATAGCGATATGTTTGTATGTAAGAGAATGCAAACCCCTTCAGCTGCTGTGCTGTTTTCGGAGGTTGAAAGTTTTTAGAATTAACCTTAACTAAGCTTGTTTATTATTACATTATGTCATGCGCCAGGTCGTAACGAGCAGGTGCATTACAGGTAAGAAGACTTTACCTGTCTGACACTGTATTCAAGTTGATTTAGTCAAGAATGTTACCTTCTTTTTGTTTGTATAGATCCTGTCATAGTAACAAAATGAGATAATACATTGCATATTTATTAAGTTGAGAGTTCACTTAACGATTATACAGGAAGTATTGAAACCAGTCTTGAGAAATTTAGGTAACAAATTTTGACGTTAATTTCATTAGGTATTCACACGAAGTGTCATAAGTTGATCATATAAAGTTTTAGCAGAATCTTTAACAAGGTTTTCCTAGAGTGTTTGATGTTTATATGTGTGTAGCATTTACAACAGAAGAGTACTTAGAATATCATGAACGGATCAAAGAGCAAATGCTTCTGCTCTGCAACAGCTTGATCTTAACAAGAGTTAGCTATTAAAGAGCAAATCAAGAAAATTTACATCAGTTCTGCTTTTAGCCAGTATATATAGACTTTCTTTTGCTATTCACTATTTCTTTTATTTTTTTATTCCACCATGTTGAAATTTTACACCTCGGGTTGCCTTTCTTTCTGGTGCCACATGTTACTGACAAACATTGTTGAACCAAATATATATTCTGACATGCTAGACATAGACATTAATTAAATATTTCGGACACATCAAACGACAAGAGTGCCTAGACAAAATAATTTTTGAGGGAATGGTGCCTGGAAGAAGAATGAGAGGAAGACCTAGACGATGGATGCTGCAAGATGTCATTGGCGATCTGAAAAGGACTACTGCTGACGCCGGTCAACTTGCACAGAATAGAAAGATTTTCAGGACTGCTGTCATGGGAGCCAAGTTCCAGAAGGGGTAAGCTACAAGTAGGCCAGCACATCCGATTTCTGCGCTGCTTTTTATTTACTAGGTAGCATCCCTAGGGCCTACATCAGTCGCCTCTTACGACATGCATTGTAGATCGCAGCGGTACTATTCTTTGCTTCCCTTGCGCGCCCCGGCACCACACGAGCGGCCAAAGGATTACATATTTTAAACAAAACTTTAAATATTTTTTTTCGATCCAGAAGCACTTGAGCTGAAAGCTCTTCGGCTCGGTGTCATGGACATCGTAACCCTTCGATTCGGTGCCACGAACACCGTAAATCTGGAGAACATGTAGCTTTTCTGCCAGTCCGCGGAGTTGAACCCGCACATACAGAGGACTTGTCACCCGTAGTCCAACGCGCTACGAACACGCTGGGCACGCGGGATAAACTTTAAATATAAAGAAAGTGTCCTGGGTGTGTTATTATACAGTGGCTAGCGCTGGAAAATGACACACAACATCATACACAAGCTAGAGACATTTCAAAGTGTTTAAGAAAAATTCATCAAATGTTCTGGACAAATACGTTATCAAATGAAGAGCTTTTAAAACCGAACAAAATGTGTATCATTGGAGAGCATCATTAAAACACGAAGATGGAGGTGGATTGGACATGTATGTCATATGTTAGAAGGGGGCTTCATATAGGACAGCTTTCTGCTAGTAGACAGCGGATGGGAATAGAAAGCTTGGACATGCAACTAAAACATGGAGAAGAACGGTGGAGGAGAGTTGAAAGAGTGTGGCTTGGACGTGGGGAAACACGTAGTAGAACAGTGACAAATGTGTCAAATGAAACGCTACGAAGATATAGAATAGAACAAAAAACGTAAAATAAAATGCGAAAATATAACCAACACATTTTTTCGTTATAATAGATTTACACTTACTAACAGCAATAGTTGTTGTTACAACAAAGAAGACATACTAACAGCAATAGTTGTTGTTACAACAAAGAAGACATACTAACAGCAATAGTTGTTGTTACAACAAAGAAGACATACTAACAGCAATAGTTGTTGTTACATCAAAGACGACATGCTAACAGCAATAGTTGTTGTTACATCAAAGACGACATACTAACAGCAATAGTTGTTGTTACATCAAAGACGACATACTAACAGCAATAGTTGTTGTTACAACAAAGAAGACATACTAACAGCAATAGTTGTTGTTACATCAAAGACGACATACTAACAGCAATAGTTGTTGTTACAACAAAGAAGACATACTAACAGCAATAGTTGTTGTTACATCAAAGACGACATACTAACAGCAATAGTTGTTGTTACAACAAGAAGAATACTAACAGCAATAGTTGTTGTTACATCAAAGACGACATACTAACAGCAATAGTTGTTGTTACATCAAAGAAGACATACTAACAGCAATAGTTGTTGTTACAACAAAGAAGACATACTAACAGCAATAGTTGTTGTTACATCAAAGAAGACATGCTAACAGCAATAGTTGTTGTTACATCAAAGACGACATGCTAACAGCAATAGTTGTTGTTACATCAAAGACGACATGCTAACAGCAATAATTGTTGTTACATCAAAGACGACATGCTAACAGCAATAGTTGTTGTTACATCAAAGAAGACATACTAACAGCAATAGTTGTTGTTACAACAAAGAAGACATACTAACAGCAATAGTTGTTGTTACATCAAAGACGACATGCTAACAGCAATAGTTGTTGTTACATCAAAGACGACATACTAACAGCAATAGTTGTTGTTACATCAAAGACGACATGCTAACAGCAATAGTTGTTGTTACATCAAAGACGACATGCTAACAGCAATAGTTGTTGTTACATCAAAGACGACATGCTAACAGCAATAGTTGTTGTTACATCAAAGACGACATACTAACAGCAATAGTTGTTGTTACAACAAAGAAGACATGCTAACAGCAATAGTTGTTGTTACATCAAAGACGACATGCTAACAGCAATAGTTGTTGTTACATCAAAGAAGACATGCTAACAGCAATAGTTGTTGTTACATCAAAGACGACATGCTAACAGCAATAGTTGTTGTTACATCAAAGACGACATACTAACAGCAATAGTTGTTGTTACATCAAAGACGACATGCTAACAGCAATAGTTGTTGTTACATCAAAGAAGACATGCTAACAGCAATAGTTGTTGTTACATCAAAGACGACATGCTAACAGCAATAGTTGTTGTTACATCAAAGACGACATGCTAACAGCAATAATTGTTGTTACATCAAAGACGACATGCTAACAGCAATAGTTGTTGTTACATCAAAGAAGACATGCTAACAGCAATAGTTGTTGTTACAACAAAGAAGACATACTAACAGCAATAGTTGTTGTTACATCAAAGACGACATGCTAACAGCAATAGTTGTTGTTACATCAAAGACGACATACTAACAGCAATAGTTGTTGTTACATCAAAGACGACATGCTAACAGCAATAGTTGTTGTTACATCAAAGACGACATGCTAACAGCAATAGTTGTTGTTACATCAAAGACGACATGCTAACAGCAATAGTTGTTGTTACATCAAAGACGACATACTAACAGCAATAGTTGTTGTTACAACAAAGAAGACATGCTAACAGCAATAGTTGTTGTTACATCAAAGACGACATACTAACAGCAATAGTTGTTGTTACATCAAAGACGACATGCTAACAGCAATAGTTGTTGTTACATCAAAGACGACATGCTAACAGCAATAGTTGTTGTTACATCAAAGACGACATACTAACAGCAATAGTTGTTGTTACATCAAAGATATGTTGTTGTCTGCTCTCAGTACTTATATCTTGATATATTGTTACGTTGACGGTGTCATTTCGAAGCATTTCAAAGAAAATCAGAATTTCATCAGTAATTCCTTCTTTCTTCTTGTCTCAAATCCTGCTTTGCCTCACAGCGTCAGTATAAGAAGAGATGTCTAGAACGGCTTTTTGTGTGTGCTTCATAAACAGTGTCTTTCATCGTCACTACTATCCCTGTTTACCTTTTGCTTTATATTCACTGTATCGTAGTAACATTGATCTTTGAGGTACACTGTCTGTTGGTAATCTGCTTATGTGGCCGAACCATTTAATTTGTTGTTTCTTGATAAAGTTCAGTACTGATGTTTGACCCACTTTTTCCTGATGTCCTTCATTTCTAAACCGGTCTCTTCCAAAGTAGCAAAACTGCTAGTTTATTTCTTTAATTAGATCACCTGTTGCTGAAAGTTAGCTTCTGTTGAAAGCCTGCAGGATTATTTCGTCAGATAATTAAATGTTAGACAGCTTAACGGTAATTCGATACGGCGGCTGAGTTATCACACGAGCCGCGTTTGTCTTTAAAATAGAGTATGAAATAACGGTATTATCACGTTACAAAATCACGTGAAATCATCCATGCTACTTTATTCTACATTGGAATTGTTGCATTTGATGCGGTCAATCGTGGAGGTGAGGGTTGATGGTTTAACAATACTTACATACCGTGATACAGTGTTCAACGTGTAATTTGTTTAATGTTTACTTCTTCTTTGCGATCGGTTTTGTATGCTTGTCTCCTTCTCTTCTTCTTCTTTGCGTTCGTTCTTTACGACCAATTTTAATCACTCTTTGTGATATGTTTGATCTTTGCCAAGAACGTGTATACGTTGCACATTGGTTTGGTAGGCCCCTAAACGCATAGACTTCTACACACTTAGGACACATGCATCCGATTTCAGCCAAACCTCCCTAGTCGTCTCTTACGACATGCATGGCAGGTAACAGTGGTTCTATTCTTTACACCCCAAATTTGGGCCCCGGTAACCACTGTACGGTATGCTTGTCTGTACCATAAGATGGGTTGCCTCTATGAAGCTGCATCTCAGTTTATAGTTCCTCGAGAGTTCCCCATATCTTGTTCTGTAAGTTTCATCCATGAGGCCATGTTTCGTTGGTGTATGTATGATGGATATGACTGCATGATGTGCTCTGGTGTCTGTATTTCTGTCTGAGATGCACACTTTGCAGTCTGAGCAGGCTTTATTCTGTACATGTGATGGTTGAATCTGCAGTGACCTGTTCTTAGACGAAAGATTGTTGTGTGAGGTTTTCTGTTTAATCTGCTCATGAGATCTTGTGCGTTAATGCTTTTAAAATTCACTTTCAAGATGTCATCAATTCTAAGCTGCATCCCGTTTTCAAAGACGTTTACGTGGATTTTAAAAATATTTTTTGTAATCTAAATACGTCGTAAATTGGACGCAATGCTGTAATTTATAATTGTTTGGAAATATAAAATAAACAATGTCAACTGACAAGCATGTGCCTCTCAATTAAGTGTAATAGACCAAAACCTCACCGGCTACAAAATTCGTTTCTGAGATGCCATCGATTCTAATCCGCATCCCGTTTTCAAAGAATGTTTATGTGGATTTTTGTTGTCACTCTCTCCATTAAGTATGTCTTAGCTGCGACGACGCAATGCTGTAATTTATAAAAGTTTGCAGGTAGATAGTGAGGAATGCCAACTATGAAAATATGTGCGTCTCAAGTAAATGTATCAGGCCATAGCGTATCTAAATCTCTGGTTATTGTTTTCGTGTATTAACTATAGTTATCTGTCTCTCTTTTCTCCAATCCGGTTATGCCTGACAGCGTCAGGTTAAGAACAGATTTCTAGAACGAGCTCTTGTGTGCTCTTCATAAATAGTCTTTTGTCGCCTCTGTTATCTCTGAGGTCCACTTTTGCGTGGCCGGCCTTTTGCTTTGTATCCATTGTATCGGAGCAGCATTGCTCTTTGAGGTAACTATATGTGCTCGGTTAACGCAGATTTATCGAAACCATGGCCTAAACACTTTTTTTTTTTTTTATATGTTTTTTTTCCTATTAAAATAATGTATATAAGTTGTGCATCAGCGGTAGATAACCTGAGGACCAGAACCGACCGGTCAAACAATATTGACCGGTCGGTTCTGGTCAAACATTACTATACACACACCGACCTCTGCAGTGTCCTTTCAAAATGATTTCTTCAAATCTCTGGTTCACCCGTTGTGTTGCCGGGCCCGCAGGGAAATAAAAACTGTACAACTGCGACCTACAAGGCATGTCATAAGAGGCAACCTAGGGAAGCTACCCTAGTAAATAAAAATCGTCGCGGAAATCGGATGTGCTGTCCTACTTGTAGGCGCATAACTGGCACAACGTACAATCGCTCTTAGGCTTGAATCACGTACAAATCACAAAGAGTGGTTAACAAGTGATCGATATGGAACGTTCGAAGAAGAAGAAGAATGTATCGATGAATCTGTTAGCGTGCTTTGACCTGATAAAAGTCAGCTGTTTCAGTAAGCGTATCACGCCAGAGCTGTAGAAAAGTGCATAGATGATATGGTAGAAGAGGTACATAGAAGCTTGAAAGAGAGTGTGTTCAACTTCGTGTCATTCTCTATCGCCTTAGATGAGTCAACAGTTATAGTAGACACAGCACATTTTGTTATCTTTATTAAGGGTATAAGACCATAGATTCCCAAACTTTTTCGACCGACCGCCCACTTTGCACAACATAAACTTTGTTACCCCCAGCCTTCCACATTATAACAGTTTTCCAAAGGGCCCCCTCCCACATATATACATGCTCTGTTTTCTCTTTCACATAGAAAATTAATATATACTTCTGTAAAACTTGGTCAATTTTCAAATGATTATATGCATGAAATAGAAAATTGATGAAAAAATGGACCGTGTAAGACAGGCATAAGATTAATTAAAATGCAGAATTCAAATTTTTAATGATTATTCAATCGCAAAATCACGAAAATAATTTATTTTAAAATATTTATTATTCATTTCTTCTTTAAGGAGGAGCCGACCCCTAATCGCATGAACACCCCCAAATTCTTCTGAACCCACTATCGCCACCCTAGAACGCTTCGGCGCCCACTGGGGCGTTACGCCCACTTTGGGAAACGCTGGTATAGACAGATTCTTAACATTATGAAGGACATTTTAGCGCTTCGACTTCTCGATGAAGTGCGGCTACTACAATCGGCAAACTATCAAAGAGAGCGTGAAACAACACAAAATTAACATTTCAGACGAAGATTCAAATATAACAAGCCTGTATAATTAGCTCTTTACTATGTAGCTCAGAGTGTGTATAGCAGACACGCAAGAAAACTAAACCACTTCTACACAAGTTGTCTACACAGACTACTAAAAAAAACTGGCAGGACAAAATTCCAGATACCGAAGTTCTCACAAGAGCAAAGATCCCAAGCGTCAACACCCTGTTGCAGAAGGCTCAAGTGCGATGGGCCGGTCACGTTGCTCGGATGCCTTCTTCTTCTTTGCGATCGCTTTTTTGATGATTATACCGTTAGACGCGTTCTTATGATGAAATCGACTGTTGTCTGGAGCTCATCTCTAGTGCCATGTAGTTTTGAATGTAGTGTTGTGTTGTAGGGCCAGCATTCCTTTCTTGGGAGGACATACAGGGGCAGTCTTGCAGGACATGTTCTGTGGTTTGTTCATCGGAGCCACAGGGGCACAGAGGGGTTGGGGACAATCGCAGCCTGTGTAGGTGTTTGTTCAGTCTGTTATGACCTATCCTGAGTCGGAAGATGATAGTCTGTCCTTGTCTGTCAAGTGTGTGGTAGTCATCGTTGGATGGTGTAGGTTCTTTTCTAATGTCCATGATAGCTCTTTTTTTCAAAGTATGTGATTTCATTATCTATTTGTTCACATTCTGCTCCCCTTTTAGCAAGTTTGTCTGCCTTCTCGTTACCTGGCACTCCGCAGTGTGATGGTACCCACTGAAGTGTAACTCTTTGTTGGTAGAGATCTTGCTGAGCTCTTTTCTCAGGGATGGATGGTTACTCTGTAGGGCTTGCAGAACAGATAGCGCGTCTGTGAAAATACCACTTGTTGGCAGTCAGAGTTGGAATTATTGATCATGATTGCGGCCTGTAGTAGTGCTTGAGCCTCTGCAGTGTAGTTTGAACAAAATTTACCAGTTGGCATGTACTTTGTTTCGGTGAGATTGTTGGGATATGTAATATAGATACCGGCCCCTCCGTTCTTAATTGCATCTGTTGCAGATCCATCGGTGTAGACGTGGATCCATGATTGTTTAGGGTAGTTTTCTTGGATCATGCACATAGTGGATGTTCTCTTCTGCAGGTCATTGTGTATTTCTCCAGTTGTGATTCCACTAATTGTTGTTATGATTTTTGCTGTATCGCTAACTTGTTCCCATGGAACAGGGTCGAGACTAGGTACCAGCGGTGTTGTGTGCCTTGGTAGGTCATCTTGGTACTGTCTTTTAGACGCTTTCCCGATGGACGAAGCTGCTGCGTTTTAGTCGTCCAAGTGCCAGATCATTTAATCTTGCTTTCATTGGATGCAAGGGCATACTGGTGTATTTCTCCATCTGGATCATATTTTTGGTTTCCTTCTGTAAGCCAGGGCTTGTACTCCAGTGGTTTTTTGCATCTCTGTGATAGGAGTAGATTTCATGGCTCCGGTGATGATCCTGAGAGCTTGATTTTGCACTCTGTCCAATGTCTGCAGGTGTGTGTTAGCAGCTGTAGCCCATGCTGTTGAGCCGAACTCTAGGTGAGGTCTGATTGTTCCGCTGTAGACTTTCTTAAGTGTGTGTTCATTAGCTCCCCAGTTGGTACCTGCAAGTTTTCTGAGTATTCCAATTTTCCGTCTGGCCTTTCCTTCTGTGTTTTCTATATGCTTGTTCCATGTGAGTCGTTTATCAAATGTGATCCCTAGATAAGTTGGATTGCTTTCTTCTTGTATTGGGGTGGTTCCTAAGTGTATGTTGGCTGCTTTGTCCCTGGGGAGAGGGAGAACAGTGTTGTGGAGGTTTTGTCTGTGTTAATTGTAACGTACCATTTCTCTGCCCATTCCATAAGTTTATCTGCCGCTCGCTGTATTCTACCGGTTGCAGATGTTGTGTGTTCGTCTGCGCACCATAGCACTAAATCATCTGCATATAGAGCGGCCTTCACTCCAGCTGGCAGATCCTTTACTAGGTCGTTGATGTAGACAAGGAAGAGAGTTGGAGACATAACTCCTCCCTGTGGTACCCCATGACGCAGTAAGACCTTTTTGCTCTGATGTCCATCGAGTGTGACTCTGGTTCTTCTATTGTGCAGGAACGATTGGATCCATCTTTGCATGTTGCCTTGGATTCCATTTCTTTTGAGCTTTGCCATAAGACCATCTTTCCACACCTTGTCGAAGGCCTGCTTGAAGTCTACCCATAATGTTAGCACCTTTTTTTTTCTCTTGGAAGGCATCTTCAACGGACTGGGCTACATAGGTAACTTGGTCTTCTATGCTATGGCATTCCCTGAATCCTGCTTGTTCCGGAACCAAAATCTGCTCCGATTCTAAAACCATTTCAATCTGTTGTTGATGACTCTTTCCATGGTTTTAGCAACACAGCTTGTCAGACTGATTGGTCGATAGCTTGAAGCCTTGGTTCTGCATTTTTCTTTTTTCAGTATGGGTAATGTGATGGCTTCTCTCCAGATTTAGGGGACTACACCTTTCTGCCAGCTGTGGTTTATAATTTCAAGCAACTTTAACTTAGCTACTAAGCTCAGGTTTATAAGCATTTCGTTGCTAATTTTGTCTGGTCCAGGTGCTTTTTATTTTGAGTTTAGAAATTGAGTTTTGTAGTTCTCCGATAGTGATAGGTTCTCTCATTGGAGCAGAGGGGTGTAGGCAGCCTTCATTCCCTTGCAATTCTGTTCTAATTTTTTTTGATGGTCTTTGTCTATGCTGAGATTGCTTTCTCTACTATATGTAGTAGCAAGCAGATCTGCGGCTTGTTTTTTCCTTATAATTTTCCCACTTTCCTCCAGTGTAATGCTCTGTCTTGTTGATGTAGGTTCTTCATTTAGGGACTTAACTAGTTGCCAGAGTTTTCCACCATCTTTTTTCTAGGTTTAGAGCTGCTGTTTTGTCTCTCCAGCTTTTCCGTTTTTCTATTAGCTTTGTTTTCTGGAATGCTGCTACCGCCCTTTTCCATTTATTGTGGGATTCTAATGATGGCAGGGATTCTGCATTTTTCCTGGCTTCATTCATGTCCTCCTGACACTTTTGCAGTGTGCTTGACCAGTATGGAATGTATCCCCGCTGACATCCTCTAGGAATGGCTTCTTTTGCGGCTAGAAGAATGCATCTGTTAAAGTCTTTTACTACTTTATTGATATCACCATCTTTCACAACTATTTCAGACAAAAGTGAAGTTGTCTGATGTTTGAAGAGTTCCCAGTTGGCCTTTTTATAGTTCCATCTAGTGATGGCAGGGCTGGTGTTAATGGTTACACTCCGGATGGTAAGAAATACTGGTCGATGGTCACTTCCTCCTAGTTGATCTCCTATCTCCCTGCTTATCAGTCCAGATATGTCTGGGGTAGAGAAGGCTAGATCAGGAGTGGAAGTTGAGTGCCATCTTCTGGAGTAGAAGGTAGGGGTGTCAGAGGGGGCATTGATTAGTATAAGAGAGTGGTCGTCTTGCCATGTTTCTACCTCTTCTCCCCTGCGATCTAGGTGGTTGTATCCCCAGCTCTGGGAGTGACTATTGAAATCTCCAACTGCAATAAAGTTAGTGTCAGGTACCTGTATTGTGTTGAGGTTCTGTGGTTTGTCGTTTGGGCAGTAATAATTTAGTACCTGTATGTTTGTGCTATCTGTTTGTAGTTTGAGAAGTTGGTACTCGGCTCCGTCCATGTGTGTCTGTTTTTCAGTGGAATGTATGTTGTTTTTTACTAGAGTGAGTACTCCTCCCTTTCTCCTATCTTGTCTGTCCGATCTATGGCATTGGTATCCCCTTATTTTGAAAGTTTGGTCTACTTGCAAGTGCGTCTCTTGGATACAACAAATACTGACCTGCTTTTCGTGTAAGACGTTTTCCAATTCCGTTTTTTGTTATATCCAGCCTGCTTGCTGTTTACTCCTTCTGCGTTCCAGTGCATAATGACAAGTGGCACTTTGGCGTTCTTGTTTTCTGAATCATATTCAATATATTGTCGCCTGATACGGCGGGGTGTCTTTCGATGTCTATGGGAAGGGGTAGGTCGGGAAGGGGTAGGTCGGGACCGGGTTTTCTTGCCCAACACTACTTCAACTACGCACGGCTCGGTGTGTCGATCTACATCATAATTTTTATCGGACGGTATAATCATCTTATATAAGCGTGAGATGCGTGATACTATGGTTTTTGTGCGCCTTTTGGCCTAGTATCGCCGACTTCAGCACCTTTACAGAGGGAGAGAGGGCTCGTCCTATTTGTTCCGTATTCAAGCTAACACGGTCGCTGCATGTCGGTAACGATCAGCGGCGAAACATCGGACCCCATCCCACTCCAGGTCGGCCATCCATTGAAAACATAATTCCCACAATGAATATAAACATCCCTCGTGTAGAATTTGCGAACATTGCACGGCACAAACACTGGAAAAGGGTGAAATAATCCAACATCGCCGCCTAGCGAAACTAAACACAGCTATCCGCCGCCATCTTGAAACCGGAACTCCCGCTCGGATGCCTGATAAACGCATCCCAAAACAGTTGATGTATGGCGATCGTGAAGGCGGCAGCCGTTCAGCTGGTGGACAGAAAAAACGCGATATAGACACCACGAGATGGGAATCCCTGGCGCAAGATCGACAAATGTGGCGCTGTAACAACACAAGAGAAGCCCACATAACTGAGAATCGTCGTGCTGCTGAAGCTGCGCGAAAAGACAGAACACACAACACCCACATGTCTAACCTTGATCATGTATGCCCCACCTGTGGTAGGGGATTATGTTCTATGGTTTGGACTCTACAATCACATCCGCACACACCAGAGAGGTGCAGTAGCACACGTCTGAGGCTGTTGTCATCATCACTTGCTATGAACGGCTATTATGTGGCTCAGAAACATGGACAGCCTACTCAAGGCATTAAATAAGACTTAATATCTTTCACCTTCGATGTCTCCACAAGATTATGAACATCAGGTGGTCGACAATATAACCAACTCTGAAGTACTGCAACGTGCAAACTGATTGCTTTCCATCATGGGCATGCTCAGCAGTAGAAGACTAAATCGAGAGCAAGAAATCGATTAACTGACAAGCATCTTGATAACCACATTGCGCATTGCAGTTAGTCAAACAACACCATATTGGAACAGACGTGTGTGGGAAGTTCAACACAATCTTCTCATAAAATCTCTAAGCTACTCATTTATAATTTATTATCAACTACTCTTTCTCTCTCCATCCCCTCTCTTCATTCCTGCCCTCTAACTTTCCTCAATAATATTCTTCTTCGAATTCTTCTCCACATCAACCACTTCTTAAACTACTCGTAATTTGTATGTGATCTGAGCCTAAGAGCGCTTGTACGTTGTGCCAGTTTGCGCATACATGTAGGCCAGCACATCCGATTTCTTCGACGCTTTTTATTTACTATGATAGCCAGGCGCGGCTCGCCATTAAGGGCCAGTGGGGCCCGGCCCTACCAATAATCGAATGGAGGAATAACTTCCCGGAATAGTAAATACTTTTTAAAAAACATGATTTTTCCGAAAATTTGTTTCTAGCCCTACCAAGAAAAATGACCACGAGCCGCCACTGATGATAGCTTTTCTAGACCCTACCTCAGTCACCTCTTACGACATGCCTTGTAGGTCGCAGTGTTACTATTCTTTGCTCCCCTTGCGAACCCCAGCAACATACGGGCGACTCACATGCAGTCTCACCACTCTTCTAATCATTTTGTATGGGGAGCAAAGTAAAATAAGAGCACAAGCTCCTTACAACATATTATTTCAAATTCAGTGAAATAACAATAAGCTTGTAGTATAAAAAAAACAAGTAGATAGATAGAACAAATAGATATTATTCTGTTACATGTCTTTTAAATTATTGATTGATTGATTGATTGATTGATTGATTGATTGATTGATTGGTTGATTGATTGATTGGTAGGACCATCATCATTGCGCTTCGGTAAGTAGCAATGTGTGTCCGATATCTTTTTACACAGGAAGATCTCAGCGGCAGTGCACAAGCTCCGTAGCATAGGCGAGGGTTCCCGATGTAAAGTAGAAGATGGTGGCAATATTTTTGTAGGAATTTAAGTTTTTTATTTTTCTAATGAATTTTTGCCCGGGCAGCGCCTTGCTCTTCTCAATTTTGAACTGCCGGTGGTTTTTTTTTTTTAGTGCTTAGCTTGAACACGGGATCTACGTTTTATCTTCCGTCTCTAATAGGACTAGGAACTCGATATCACCTACACTGAGATCAGGTTATCTGGTTAATATTCCGATGGCTCCACGAGGGAGTGAACCGAGTACCTTTGGAGCGAGAGGCCAGCACCCGACCCTCTACGCCACAGAGACGTGTGGTCTCATTCATAAGTCCGTGCCTCTACGCCACAGAGACGTGTGGTCTCATTCATAAGTCCGTGCCTCTACGCCACAGAGACGTGTGGTCTCATTCATAAGTCCGTGCCTCTACGCCACAGAGACGTGTGGTCTCATTCATAAGGCGACCTCTACGCCACAGAGACGTGTGGTCTCATTCATAAGTGCGACCCTCTACGCCACAGAGACGTGTGGTCTCATTCATAAGTGCGACCCTCTACGCCACAGAGACGTGTGGTCTCATTCATAAGTGCGACCCTCTACGCCACAGAGACGTGTGGTCTCATTCATAAGTGCGACCTCTACGCCACAGAGACGTGGTCTCATTCATAAGTGCGACCCTACGCCACAGAGACGTGTGGTCTCATCATAAGTGCGACCTCTACGCCACAGAGACGTGTGGTCTCATTCATAAGTGCACCTCTACGCCACAGAGACGTGTGGTCTCATTCATAAGGCGACCTCTACGCCACAGAGACGTGTGGTCTCATTCATAAGTGCGACCCTCTACGCCACAGAGACGTGTGGTCTCATTCATAAGTGCGACCCTCTACGCCACAGAGACGTGTGGTCTCATTCATAAGTGCGACCTCTACGCCCAGAGACGTGTGGTCTCATTCATAAGTGCGACCCTCTACGCCACAGAGACGTGTGGTCTCATTCATAAGTGCGACCCTCTACGCCACAGAGACGTGTGGTCTCATTCATAAGTGCGACCCTCTACGCCACAGAGACGTGTGGTCTCATTCATAAGTGCGACCTCTACGCCACAGAGACGTGTGGTCTCATTCATAAGCGTCCGGACTTCTTTCATGCCGTGGTTGGGACGCATGTTCAATTTGCGTTCCACAAGCTTTTGGGGTCTCTGTGGCTAAACCCTTGACTTTGTGAGTCGAAGGTCGCAGGTTCGAATCCGGACCGCGCCATTCTGTTCACGAGTGCAGTTTTTTCCAGAGACCCTAGGATTGTTGCCGGAGCTACGGAGTTCGTGCTTTGTGCAATACTCTCGGCAGGTGGCGTGCCATTTCTGCGGAGAGGACCGAGCCATATGAGGTAAAACCCGGTGCAATGAAGTCAATCCTTCGGCTTTTAAACCCTTTTTTTTTATTATATATTATTTTCTCTGTCAATCGACAAACTCGCCCGAGTGTTACCGGGGCCCAAATTTGGGACGTAAAGAATAGAACCACTGTTACCTGCCATGCATATCGTAAGAGGCGACTAAGGAGGTGTGGTTGAAATCGGATGCATGTGTCCGCTAGGGAATGCTAACCCGAAACAAATGCTTGCAGAAAACGGATGCACCAGGCCGTACGGCGCATAACATGGTGCAACGAACCCTCACAATGCGGAATGGGATAACGGATTCTACGGTCGCCAATCTGCCTCTGAGATTTAGCCACGCGGTAAGAATGTCAGACCCATCATCACGAGGGTGGCCAAAACTTACTGCAGGAAGAGGTCGGCACAAACGGGGAAGCAGAAATCATAGGAATTATATCCTACAGAACTGCCCCAATATGCAGACTTGAGGAGAAAGAGGTGGCCCACTTACACTAGTGTCCAAGACAAACTGTATGGAGTGGCTGATAATCTGAGACAGACGTCTGCCTTTATTAGAGAATCTGAAATCCCAATCTAGTGAGAACGTAGTAGAAGAATCGACAAACTTAGAAAAGAAAAACAAAACTATTGCGACTTAGAGAGACGTGGTCTTTGCGAAACGGACCACTCCATTCCTGAGACTGTCAACATTAAAACTGTCTGAGAAGAAGAAACTAACGAACCAACTTTTACTACAAATAACCACAGAGAATCGTCAAGCACAGTTTATTGATCGTTTATTTAGGAAGAAAATAGTGGAGAGAGCTAGTGACATCTTAGAAGAAGTAGAAGAGAAGAAGGAGAGATAAAACAGAGAAAGACACGTTGTAGGACGCTTAGACAAAGTGATGGAGACAAAAAAAGGGGGAAGAGAGAATTGTGACGTTGGAATGTTTCCAGACATGGAGGATATTATTGGTTTACACCACATTTTTATGGTACAATATTTTGATAGTCTGTTGATTTTGTTGTCTGAATGTTTGCATATGTGTCCGAACTTCTAGTCATTTGTGGAGACAAGGATAGAAGAATGATAAGGAGAATAGATTCTGGACAGTCTTAACAACATATGACATTAGAGATTGTATTATCGATATAAGGGGGAGAGACTGCAGTAAAACTATGTAAAATGGAGAAACACGTAATAACAAAGTACTATAGTTTTACCAAAAACAATGACAATACACAGCAACGTTTCAACCAAAAGACCTTTATCAAGCATACGGTACAAAAAGAGTGACGAACTTCATAGAACACTACATATAGACTACGACAGAGACATTTCAACGATTATAAAATTGTCAATATTGGAGATAGTCAGTATTATGTTTTGATGACAATACGTGGATAGACAACGCCTGTCTCTGCGAGAGGGGGAAATTTGTATCTAAGTGGTTACGCCTTTTCCTTGTGATCCTAAGGTCCTGGGTTCGAATCCGAACGCGCCGTTCTGTTCACGGTGCATTTTTCTAGGAATACCTAGGACTGTTTATGGAGCTACGGAGTTCGTGCTTTGTGCAATGCTCTCGGTATTCTTCTGTTTCTTCGAACGTTCCATATCGACCACTTGTTAACAACTCAGTGTAATCTGTATTTGATCTGAGCCTAAGAGCGATTGTACGTTGTGCCAGTTATGCCAGCTCATCCTATTTCTGCGGTGCTTTTTATTTACTAGGCTAGCTTTCCTAAGTCCTACATCAATCGCCTCTTACGACATGCTTGTGGGTGGCAGTGGTTCTATTCTCTGCTTCCTTGCGGGCCCGGCACTACACGGGCGAATACTCTCAATATGTGTTGTGCCATTTCTGCGGAGAGCGAGCCATATCGGTAAACCCGTTGCAATGAATTCTCTCTCTCTTGCGATCACCGCCCATACTGATGTACCAGATCTCCCCATAACTTCTATTCATGTGGAAATCGGATTCTTCTTCTTCTTCTTCTGCCAACATTCTTCACGGCCAATTTGATCATTCTTATTGTGATGTATAATTGGTCCACTGGCAAGAACGGAGTGATCTACGTCGGACGATTGTGCGCCCATGGTGACTAGGCCCGCCCGTCCGTTTTCAGCCAGCTTTTGATTTACTAGGTGAGCTTTCCTAGGTACGATCCTTTCGGATCTACGCCTTTTCGATCAACTTTGCCGTATATTTGGGCTTTGTGATCTACGCCAAGACAGTGAGTTACGCTGCTTTACCCGTTCTGACTGAGAAATATTTCTCGGGCTTGTCAGCTTGTCCTCGGACGGCGTCTTACTCGTATAAAACACCGTGTAAAGTATCGGCCTTCGCCAATGTTCAGGACCCGGGCTTCCTGTTTGATCCGTACATTGTCGGCCTTGCTTTACCGTACATTTTGAGTTTGATCCGGGAAGGAACATTCTCAGCCTTTTCTAGACGCGTATCGGTGCGTGGCAATTTGCAATTTACCTCGAAAGCACTGGCATGGGGCCGAGTACAAGCAATGTAGAGGGTCGTTTCAGTGGGCACTATAAGCGTAACTGAGGATTTTGCGCTCGCCGCCATCACCCGCCCCAGTTATTCCGGGGATGTTAGTTACGACCGCAATCGAACCTTGCCCAGTTGCCCCAAGGCTGGCAGTTCCGTTAGGCATCACCAACCTCAGTTCTTCCGGGGATGTTAATTTTAATCGCACAGTACCTTGCACGGTTCTCCCAGGGCGGGTAGTTTCGTTATGCACTAAACGCAACTTGTTCTTTTGCGCTCGGCAAACCTTGCCCAGTACATGTATCTGCACCAGGCTACCAATGCGGGTCAGCTGCAATCTTCTCTCGCACCAACACGAAGGTAGACTTTCATTCGTTACGGTCCTGTCTTATTTATTCTTGCCGACGGGCTGGCAATGTTTGCCCCTCCTCAGGGCTTCGAGCTTCGCCCTACGTGGGCATACGTTTGGTCACTGGATGCACCTCTCATCCATGTCTGAGTCGTTTCGTTGCTGTTTCTTTGCGTTCAGGGACTTGGGCAATATCTTGTTGGACATCGGTCAGGAGAATTGTGCATTTTATTTGTATGTATCTTTATCGTATTTCCGTAATTGCACTGCTACCACTACCAGTAGTTTCCTCTCCCGATCCCTGCCCCTCTTAGCCAGACCAGAACCAGAGTCTGTTTCCAGGGTCACCGCGTGGAGGTTAGGGGCAGGGTCTTGGTTAGCGCGCGCCCTCGCTAACCCTGGCTCATGTTACCACCATGACCTCATGAGCCTTTTGACCCTGAAATCTGATTCATGCAGCCTTATCATTGGTGTATTTTACGTCACATCTTCAGCACCATTTGGAGCTCTGGTGCTTATCCTTCGGCGATGTGTCCGGTTTCAGCCAGCGTTTACTCGGTTCGTTCTCCGTTCTGTAGCCATCTAGTGTTTTTTACAGTGTGGGGTAGCTAGCCCCACGGCTAGCAGGATATCATTTTTCGGTAATATTCGAGATATATTGGTGAAGGAACCTTATTATCAATATAAGAAAGAGGCAGTCGTCATTTTTCGGACATGTGATAAGAAGGAGGTCTCTCTCTCTCTCTCTATCTCTCTCTCTCTTCTCTTATCTATCTCTCCCCGTTCGTTCTTCACGGCCAATTGTATCATTCTTCTTGTGATATATAATTGATCCTTTGACAAGAACGCTTGATCTACGTTGACGATTATGCGCCATGGTGACTAGGCACGTCTACCCGATTTCAGCCAGCTGTTGATTTACTGGGGTAGCTTGCCCTAGGGAACGATCCATTCTGCCGTATATTTCGGCCCTGATCTACGCCTTTTCGATCAGCTAGAAGGGAGGTTTATAAACATTGTGACAACCGGTAAAATCAAAGGGGAGACGGGATAGAGGAAGACGGAGAGAAAACATTTTAAAACAGCCTGACTTTATTGCACGGAAGAGCGTCAACATCTGAGATGATAGCAAATACTAAGGGCAGAGATTTGTGAAGAGATCCATGATCGACTACTCCAGCCGGCACAACACTTGATAATGATGATGATTGTGAAGGGAAACAAACATTGCACAATGACAAGGGGGTTCTCTGAGGTTAAATGGTTATGGCGTGTGCCTTGAGGTCCGAAAGTCTTGGATTCGAAGATCACTACATCCTTTTTCTTCTCTCACACACACACACACACACACACACACCACACACACACATACACACACACACACACACACACACATCTATAAAGAAGTAAATGGTGGAAGAGAAGACCTATGAGAAATTTTCAATTGTGATGGTATGGCCTGTTATTTGCATGAAGTACGGTAGCATATCTTCCACTTGAAGATTAGCTCTAACTTATGGACACTAATCACCGAAATGTCAGAGGGTACCACATTTCTATTCTACACACTTTCGGCAGCCAACTTAATGGTTCACTCGTTCTCGTCTGCTTTGACAAGAGGAAAATTGTCTTGCATATTTAGTGTACAGTCCAATCTTGTACCTCAACCCCCCCTTTTCTCTTTCCTCTTTTTTTCTACCCTTCCACTTCTCAACTCTTCCTCCCCTCTCCCGCATTATTATCGTCTTGTATTCACTCCTACGTTTCTTCATTTCCCGTTATTACTAACCCATTTCCTTATCCTCTCCTCTACCCTTTAGACCCCATGTTGGTATTGGTGTCTTTATCACCATATCGATTGTCTTCCTCCTGTAGTCCATGTTCATTCTCTCTTCACTTTAGTACAAGACAGGTTCCGAATCGAATTTCTTTTCCTTTTTTTTCTTCCATCTCTCTTCGTACTCTACCACCATCTATCATTCTTTTGTGTTCATTTTATAACTCACTATGTTACCTCTTTAACTTGTTCTCATTATCTTTATATTCCTTTTTTTTTGGTTCATTTGTCTTCTGTTCATTGTGTCACTCATTTTTAACTCTCTCTCTCTTTCTCTACCTCGATCTCTTTTTCTATCTCTCTCTATCTCTGTAGTTAGTTAGTTTGTTCCTTTCGTGCCAAAGGCGGCACATAGGGCAGAGGTTTTAGATCTCCATGTGATACGGTTCTTTGCTAGCAGTTGGAGATCTTGTATGGTTTTACATCCCAATAGTTTACTTTCTTGTTGGATGGTTCTTCGAAGAGTGGTCTTTGGTCTTCCACGTTTTCTTTTCCCAACTGGTGACCACATAAGGACTATCTCTGTAAGTCACGTATAATTTTTTTAATTTTCTATATCTTTATATATATGTATATATCTCTGTGTGTGTGTGTAACTCACATATCATTTTTTTAACTCTCTATATATGTATCTCTCTCTATTATAGACTCTCTCAATCTCTCTCTGTCTGTAACTCACATATCATTGTTAACCCTCGCTCTCTCTCTATCTTTATCTCACTCTCTGTCACAGACTCTCTATTTATATTTCCCGCCATGAAAGCTTCTTTCAGTCTGGTGCTCTCCCATCTCATGCCTACTAAGATATCGGTTAGACGACGACAGACATATTGATACTGTCTCTAGCTGATCAAAACTAGATCGTTATGTAGTCGATGATTATGCTTGAGGTCGCCTCCCATGTTGATTTACTTCTATCCAGACACTTGTGATGATTTCTTCTCCAGGAAATTGTCAGTACACAGATCTAGTCAGACGGGAGTTTTTGTCTCTTATTCTTATAGTAAAAATTTTCTTCTTCTTCTTCTTCGAACGCTCCATATCGAGCACTTGTTAAAAAAACTATGTGTGATTTGTATGTCATCTGAGCCTAAGTGATATTGTAAGTTGCACCAGTTATGCACCTACAAGTAGAACAGCACATCCGATTTCTGCGTCGCTTTTTATTTACTAGGTTAGCTTCCATAGATCCTACATCAGTAGCCTCTTTCGACATGGCTTGTAGGTCGCGGTGGTGCTATTCTTTGCTTCTCTTACGGGCCCCGGCACCACACGGGCGTAGTAAGAATCGTATTTTGATTGTTACAGAAAAGTTCTTAGAACATCATGGACAGAGAGAGAGAGAAGAAACAAAGATATCCTGGACAGAGAAGAGAAGACACAAAGATATCCTGGACAGAGAAGAGAAGAAACAAAGATACACTGGACAGAGAAGAGAAGAACAAAGATACCTGGACAGAGAAGAGAAGAACAAAGATATCATGGACAGAGAAGAAAGAAACAAAGATAGCCTGACGAGAAAACAAGAACGACAGAGAAGAACAAAGATATCCTGACAGAGAAGAGAAGAAACAAAGATAGCCTGGACAGAGAAGAGAAGACACAAAGATATCCTGGACAGAGAAGAGAAGACACAAAGATACCTGACAGAGAAGAGAAGAAACAAAGATATCCTGGACAGAGAAGAGAAGACACAAAGATATCCTGGACAGAGAAGAGAAGACACAAAGATATCCTGGACAGAGAAGAGAAAACACAAAGATATCCTGGACAGAGAAGAGAAGAAACAAAGATATCTGGACAGAGAAAGAAGAACAAAGATATCCTGGACAGAGAAGAGAAGACACAAAGATATCCTGGACAGAGAAGAGAAAACACAAAGATAGCCTGGACAGAGAAGAGAAAAAACAAAGATAGCCTGGACAGAGAAGAGAAGAAACAAAGATATCCTGGACAGAGAAGAGAAGAAACAAAGATATCCTGGACAGAGAAGAGAAACACAAAGATAGCCTGGACAGAGAAGAAAAACAAAGATGACAGAGAAGAGAAGAAACAAAGATATCCTGAACAGAGAAGAGAAGAAACAAAGATATCCTGGACAGAGAAGAGAAGAAACAAAGATATCCTGGACAAGAGAAACAAAGAATTGGACAAAAAAGATATCCTGGACAGAGAAGAGAAGAACAAAGATATCATGGACAGAGAGAGAAGAAACAAAGATATCCTGGACAGAGAAGAGAAGAAACAAAGATACTGACAGAGAGAAAACAAAGATATCCTGGACAGAGAAGAGAAAACAAAGATATCCTGGACAGAGAGAAGAAACAAAGATATCCTGGACAGAAGAAGACACAAAGATACCATCCCTGCAAGACCTGAATACCAAGGAGCATTGGCTCATAAATAACGTCATGTCATCATGATGAAATATTTTGATTATATTAAACGTTTCAATGGTTTCAAAGAACGGTAATGGAAGACTTGGATCCAGAAGTACGAGACCAGGGGACGACCAAGACGAAGGTGACAGCAGGACATCAAGGCAACCTTCAACATGACGCTGGAAGAGGCTTGAGAGCTTACAAGACACAGAGTTTTTCAAGAGGGCTATGATGAAAGCGACGTTCCTACTACTTGACTTAGTTTATATTTCTAGACCAAGAGAAGACATTCGATAGAGTAAACAGATGCAAATTATGAAGATCCTTGAATAATATGACTTTCCGGGACAACTATTAGGTAACATTACAGCATTATATCAAGATAGGCAGAGTACAGTGAGAACAACAGAAGCTATGACCGATTTGTTCTCTATTACATCAGGTATCCGGCAAGGATGTGTCTTCTCTCCACTACTCTTTACCACATCTATGGATAAAATAACTCAAGAGTCAAATTCAGATAATTATGAAATGAATGAACTGCTTTTCGCAGATGATCAGTGCCTGATAACACCAAAATGAACAAGGCCTACAACAACATATCGATACCTTGAACCACAATTGTAAAAATCATGACATGAAAATCAACAACATTAAAATCGAAATAATTAATATGGGAAGAAAACATTATAAACTAAACATACATATCAATGACACTATAATCCAGTTAGTGCAAGAATTCAAATACTTAGGAAGCATATTAACAGAAGACGGAACATTAGACAGAGAGATATGGGGTTTAGTGCAGAAATGAAATGCTGTAATCTACCAGCTAGCCCCATTGTTCGGAAACATCTCACTGACATCTAATCAACAGAAGATCAACAGCATTTTCATACCAACTATGTGTTGCCAGAGCTTCTTCTTTGCGTTCGTTTTTACGACCAATTTTAATCACTCTTTGTGATAGGTTTGATCTTTGCCAAGAATGTGTACACGTTGCACATTGGTTTGGTAAGCCCTAAACGCATAGACTTCTACACGTTTAGGACACGTGCATCCGATTTCATCCAAACCTCCTTAGTCGCCTCTTACACCATGCGTGGCATGTAACAATGGTTCTATTCTTTACATCCCAAATTTGGGCCCCGGTAACCACTCGGGAGATAGTTGCCAGAGCCAAACATGGACAATGAGCAATGCACAGTCGAAAATAAAAAACTACATGTGAAATGTGCTGCCTACAGAAAGTTACCAACAACACCAGAAAAGACAGAGTCACCAACATCAGCATAAGAAAGAAAGTTGGCACAGAACCTTGTTTGAATAACATTGAGTAACAAAGAATGAAGTGGTGTGGCCACTTAATAAGAATGCATCCAAACTCCACAGTATACAGAGTCTTCTACAACAGAACATCTGGAAAGAAGGAAGACCACCAAAAAGATGGTTAGATGGCATAGCAACAGAATCCTGTCAAACAGCAAAAATATGTCACCCAAACTACTAAAGCAGCTCAAGACAAAAACAGAAAACCACGACACTGGACAACAATCCGGTAGCAGTGTGACGACTAAAGAAAAAGAAAATTCTTATACAAATCTTAATCTGATACCAATCTTTGTTAGTTTTGTGTTACAGAGTTTGAGATGCAGGTTTGTGAGCATAGATATAGAGTGTGAGGGTTTATGAGGATAGAGTGAGGAGGGCGTGTATGATGGTAGAGTGTGAGACGTTTGTAAGATAAGAGTGTAAGGAGTTTATGAAAATAGAGTGTATGTAGGATTTTATGAAGATAAGAGTGTAAGGAGTAGCTTATAGAGATCGAGTGTGTGAGCAGGAGTTTATAAAGATACATCATTTGTGGGGAAAGAAATGTGTAAGAATAAGAAAATATTGTGTGTGGTAAGAAGGGGTGCATGTAAGCATAGATTGTAGTTCAGATAAATAAGAAAATATAGTGTGTGGGAAGAAGGAGTGCATGTAAGCATAGATTGTAGTTCAGATAAATAAGAAAATATAGCGTGTGGGAAGAAGGAGTGCATGTAAGCATAGATTGTAGTTCAGATAAATAAGAAAATATTGTGTGTGGGAAGAAGGAGTGCATGTAAGCATAGATTGTAGTTCAGATAAATAAGAAAATATATTGAAGAAGGAGCATGTAAGCATAGATTGTAGTTCAGATAAATAAGAAAATATTGTGTGTGGGAAGAAGGAGTGCATGTAAGCATAGATTGTAGTTCAGATAAATAAGAAAATATTGTGTGTGGGAAGAAGGAGTGCATGTAAGCATAGATTGTAGTTCAGATAAATAAGAAAATATTGGTGTGGGAAGAAGGGTGCATGTAAGCATAGATTGTAGTTCAGATAAATAAGAAAATATTGTGTGTGGGAAGAAGGAGTGCATGTAAGCATAGATTGTAGTTCAGATAAATAAGAAAATATTGTGTGTGGGAAGAAGGAGTGCATGTAAGCATAGATTGTAGTTCAGATAAATAAGAAAATATTGTGTGTGGGAAGAAGGAGTGCATGTAAGCATAGATTGTAGTTCAGATAAATAAGAAAATATAGTGTGTGGGAAGAAGGAGTGCATGTAAGCATAGATTGTAGTTCAGATAAATAAGAAAATATTGTGTGTGGGAATGAGTTTATGATGATAAAGCCAGACTGTGAAAATGCAATGAGAAAACGTTGATGAATTGAAAGATTTGGAGGAGCTACCGACACAAATGATGTGTGAAACGAAGAGTTACCGTTACTTGTGAATAACTGGTCGTGCTTTGAATTTTTACTTCTCAAATTGATGTACATATTGAGTGATGGAGGAGAGAGAGAGAGGAACAGAGAGATATAGAGAGAGTGTGCGTCAGCTGAATCGTTGTGTCGTGTTATTTATTCAGAAGGCAGGGGAATCTAAAAATAGACCAGCGTGTTATTTCTGTTGTTGGGTTGGGAAGTTTTTTGATGATCAGAAAGAAAAAGGGGGGAATAAGAAAACGTTGATGGAAGGGGAAGACAATCGTTGTGCTCTGGCGTTATTGTCGTTCTTTAATTTTTTTTTTTAATTAAGAGATTTTTCTCCAGGACTAACATCTTGTCACCAGCTATTTGTCAATATAAACCAATTATTTGTCAATGTAAACTATATATTTGTCAATGTAAACTATATATTTGTCAATGTAAACTATATATTTGTCATTCTAAACAAACTTTTTATCAATATAAACCAACTGTTTGTCAATATAAACCAACTATTTGTCAATATAAACCAAATATTTGTCACTTTAAACAAACTTTTTTGTCAATATAAACAAATTGTTTGTCAAAATAAAGAAAATATTTGTCTATATAAACATACTATTTGTCAATATAAATATATATATCTGTGTGTGTGTGTTTTGGGGGGTTTTTTTTTGGTTATGTTATGTTATGCGAACGACGTCATGGCACATTGGTCATTCCCATTCGTGCTCTGTCCTCCGCTACAGCAGCCATCCCATTTGCTCACCGTACCCATGAGAAGTTGATTACTATATCTTCTATTTCTATCACTGTATAGCATGCCCAAACTTAACGCCAATTTCTGGAACTCGTTCCTATGCTATGCCCATGTCACATAATTGAGAGAGTACCACTTTAAATTTTTTTTTTTTTTTCGTTCGTCCGCTTTCAACTCAGACGAAGTTTCATCTCTGAAACTGATTTTTGCGTGAAAATCTGTTTTTCCAATTTCTTACAATGGCAGCAGCGTGCACATTGTAAATTACTTTACACTGGCAGCCGTGTGCTCAATGTACTCGTAATTAGTATTCCTCGCCATACAGGCAGATTTTCTCCGACTTCAGAGGTACTCATGTTATCGTCCTGAGTAAGACCAGGGACTCGGAACAAATGCCGGACAGTAGGTTCGAACCCGAGCTATGAGGCGTCTCACAGCTAGCAGGCCGAGCTACTATCAACTACTCTAGGCAGTCCCCCACCACATTAATGATATCGGCTTTGTCCATACTTCTGTCCGCTTGAGTCGGGGCATTGTTTGCAAGAAGGTCAGCACATTCGTTACCCGGCATGCATATATATATATGTGTGTGTGTGTTTGTGGACAGTCGTTATCAATATAAACAAAATATGTCTACATGTATTCTCTATATGAATATAATTTGTTATAAAGTAACTCTATCAGCATCCACTTGTCACTGAAATAAATGTTATTATCAGGTATTCTAGTTACAAGTCTAAACATGCACACACAAAACATATCATTTAATGTATAGTGTTTAATATGAAGTATACACACACACACGAAGATATTCGTTGTTAACAAAGCAGACCTCGTGTATTGAGAAACAAAGAATGAAGTGGTTTGGCCACTTAATAAGAATGCATCCAAACTCCACAGTATACAGAGTCTTCTACAACAGAACATCAGGTGAGAGGAAGACCATGAAAAAGATGGTTAGATGGTATAGCAGAATCCTGTCAAAAAAAGCAAAAATAGCAATCACCCACGCCACCAGAACAGCGCAAGACAAAAACAGAAAACCACGACACTGGACAACAAACTGGTAACAGTGTGATGACAAAAGAAGGAGAAGACCTCGTGTATACTTCTAAAAGTTTTATCCTTTACATGACTTTGCGAATCAACTCCCAGCTTTAAAACGCTGTATGTGATTTTTCTAGACATTATTACGTTCAGTAGTTTGCCATTGCTTTCTGAACGGGTGGTGCCATCGTCCTTTGTAATCGTCCTTTATCCACGCGAAACAATTCGCAACCAAATTTTCCGCAGCGTGACTCGAACTCAGAACGTCGGGGTTAATAGACTGAGTCACTATCCCCTAAACCACAGACGCCACCTTGTATACTTCTACAAATGTTTAAAATAAATACAACATTTTTATTCGTACATAATCGATCACGTGACACTATGCCTTCTGAAGGGGAAAAAATGGTAATCGATGGTCCCAATTTTTTGTTCTGTGTTAATTTGCCCTGGCCTGAATCGACCACGAGTGGTGAGTGTTGAATTTCCATGGTGATGCCACGGGCATTCGCGCGCATACGGAACCAGCGAGTTGACAACGTGGAGATGGAATTTACAACAGAATATGTAGATATAAATGTTGTAGTTTTAGGACTGGTGAAACTAAGAGGAAACTACAGAGTGACAATATTTAGGACTGGTGAAACTAAGAGGAAACTAGAGTGACAATATCTACAGTCCTCTTCGAACGTTCCATATCGACCTCTTGTTAAACCACTCCTTGTGATTTATATGTGATCGGAGTCCAAGAGCGATTATACGCTATGTCAGTTGCGCGTCTACAAGTAAGCCAGGACATCCAATTTCTGCGCCCCTTTTTATTTACTGGGGTAGCTTCCCTAGGCCACTACCTCAGTGAGCTCTTACGACAGGTCGCATTGTTACAATTCATTGTTCCCCTTGCAAGTCCCGGCGACACACGGGGATGTCTGCAGTGATTAGAAGAGTAGGTCATATCGAGGAGAACATGGTTGATGTATGTCGATGAGACATGTACGCGTTTCATCCTGTCGTTCGCTGATCCATCCTACACGCAACTCATGCATAGCTGCTTGCGCCTTTTTGTTTGTTTGGTTGACTGTTGCATTTGAATCAGTTTTATTTTTATACATTTATGTTTATTTTGAACAATCATTATTAAGCCTTTCTTTTACGTGGTAGTCAAAATATTCGCTGACTTAAATTACTATGCTTTACACTCGCTGACATATGCTTTACACTCGCTGACATATGCTTTACACTCGCTGACATATGATTTACACTCGCTGACATATGATTTACACTCGCTGACATTATGCTTTACACTCGCTGACTTATGCTTGCTTTACACTCAAGCTGACTATGCATTTACACTCGCTGACGTATTTTGTGCACTCGCTTGACACTCGCTATATGTCGTTGTTGTTCTAGCGCACTGTCACAAAGAAATAATTCGCTACATACTGTGTGTGTGTATGTGTACACGTGTATATCAGCTGAGTATGATCTGTATAGCGTATGTAACTGGCTCACGTCCATGTGTATGCTGTTATTATTTGCTCTGTCCATGAGGTCCAAGTATAACGACAAGCGTTCCCTTACGTGACAGAAAGATTGAATTTGGTTCCCATATCATGTATGTATCACTCAACGCGATCATCTTCTCTCTCGCTTCCGTTTATCATTGTCACTTTCCTCATCCAATCTCCCTGGACTCAAGTACGCTTCATTATCTGTTTCCTGTCTTCTCATGTCGTTCGATATCCATCCCTTTATAACCATTAATCAATCAGTCTGTGATTTAATCGGGGCGGGGGTGTTTCCCGTTCATCCATTATAAATTCAGATTTAGTCACGGCGCCTAATGTGCCACCTCTGACTGATTTTTGTGTGACGGTTTCTTTATCTTATAACCATTGTCCCTTCAGAGACACATTAACCATTCAGGCGAGTCGTGCTCCGACTTCAGAGGTACTTGTCGCCCGTGTGTTGCCTGGACTGTCAAAGGGAGCAAAGAATAGTAACAATGCGACCTACAAGGCATGTCGAAAGAGACGACTGAGGTAAGGGCCTATGAAAGCTACCCTAGTAAATAAAAATCTTCGCAGAAACCGGATGGCCTACTTGTTGATGCATAACTGGTACAACGTACAATCGCCCTTAGGCTCAGATCACATACAAATCACAAAGATTGTTTAACAAGTGATCGATATGGAGTGTTCGAAGAAGAAGAAGGGGTACTTGTAATTTAGATCCGAAGTAAAGGATCATGGTGCGATGTAGTCAACCGTGTCACACCAAGAATTTTGATCCAAGCTGATCTCGAGCCCTGAAGTGTCCACGGTACATTGTCAATATCACCGCGTACATTGTCAATATCACCGCGTACATTGTCAATATCACCGGTACATTGTCAATATCACCGCGTACATTGTCAATATCACCGCGTACATTGTCAATATCACCGTCATTGCATATCGCGTATTGTCAATATCACCGCGTACATTGTCAATATCACCGCGTACATTGTCAATATCACCGGTACATTGTCAATATCACCGCGTACATTGTCAATATCACCGCGTACATTGTCAATATCACCGCGTACATTGTCAATATCACCGCGTACATTGTCAATATCACCGCGTACATTGTCATATCACGCGTACATTGTCAATATCTACCTGTGACATTTGTCACATCGGTACATTGTCAATATCACCCGTACATTGTCAATATCACCCGTATTGTCAATATCACCGCGTACATTGTCAATATCACCGCGTACATTGTCAATATCACCGCGTACATTGTCAATATCACCGCGTACATTGTCAATATCACCGTGTACATTGTCAATATCACCGTGTACATTGTCAATATCACCACGTACATTGTCAATATCACCGTGTACATTGTCAATATCACCGTTACATTGTCAATATCGCCGCGTACATTGTCAATATCACCGTGTACATTGTCAATATCACCGCGTACCCCGCCCCCATCCCTCTCCCCGTCCCATCCGATCCAGAAGCACTTGATCTTTCAGCTCTTCTCTGCTCGGTGCCATGGACATCGTAACCCTAGGTTCGGTGCCACCGTAAATCTGGAGAACCTGTGACTTTTTTGTCAGCCTGCGGAATTTAACCGCACCCACAGGGAGCGTGTCACCCATCGTCCAACGCGCACGAACACGCTGGGCAGGCGGGCATCACACCGTTTTATAAACTTCGCTATCAGCGAGTCCATCAGTTAGTACTGTAATGTCTTCTCTTCTGTTACCCAGTATCTCGCTTGTCTTCGTTTGAGATACAAACTAATCACGTAATTCACCAGCCTCAACTAAGAAGATGTTTTAATCGTGCTTATTCCATGAAAATCAGATCTTTCCAAATAATATTTTAATGTCGTCAAATTTGACAATTCGAAGATTAATGATTTATTTTTTTTCCGATCCAGAAGCACTTGAGCTGTTCAGCTCTTCGGCTCGGTGCCATGGACATCGTAACCCTTCGGTTCGGTGCCACGAACACCGTAAATCTGGGGAATATGTGGCTTTTTCTGCCATCCCGCGGAGTTGAACCCGCACACACAGAGGGATAGTCACCCTTACTCCAACGCGCTACGAACACGCTGGGCAGACGGGCAAGATTAATGATTAAAGTGGTTTGATCACACCTCTTCGAGAGACACGATAGCGTAGTGAATATTGTGCCAAGATCAAATATCACATCCCCTTCAAGTTATATCTCTGCCTTCCCCGTGCTCTCTTGCCTTCCCCGTGCTCTCTTGCCCTCATTAGCCCCCTGTCCCGTCCAATGTGTTCGTCAACTTTTGTGAAGTAATATATATTATGCCCGAGTCGATAGCTTATGTGATACGCTAGTCCGTCCCACATAGTGTGCAGGAGGTAGGAGGACCAATTTCTTTCCCCGCGTGGGAAATGTCAAATGGCGGATTGAACCCACAACCCTCTTATGTCAGAGTCTATAGACCATAGATTCCCAAACTTTTTCGGCCCACCGCCCCTTTGCACGACATAAACTTTGTAACGCCCTCCCAAGTATTAGTTTGCCAACACACCCCCTCTATATATATATATATATATATATGCTCTATTTTCACTTTGACAAAGAAAATTTATATATATATTTCTGCTCTACATGGTCAATTTTCAAATGATTATGTACATGAAATAGATCGTGTAAGATGGGCATAAGATGAATTCAAATTCTTAATGATTATTCAATCGCAAAATCACGAAACAAAACTCCCCAAATGCTTCTGAACCCACTCCCCCTTTCTGGAAGGCTTCAGCGCCCACTGGGGCGGTACCGACCACTTTGGGAAACCGTGCTATAGACGAATGCCTATGCAGTACGCTAATCCGTCCCACTATCCAGTGTTGTACTACTTGTGATTAAATAATGTGATGATCACATTTATACCGAATTTACCTGTTGCTTCCATTTCTTCTATTGTTAGATTGTCTGGAATTGAGGTTTTACCTTTTCACGAGTGTTTTATGCCATTGATCACTTCTGATGTATTAGTATAAAAATAATACAATTATAAAGACAATAATATAGTAAGTAATTTAATTAAATGTAGCAATTTTGATTGCACAGGAAATGTTAAAAATAAATTATGATACGAATTAGCAAAGCAACATCAGCTTTTAAAAGTCTAAATAAAATATGGAACTGCAAGTTATACAGTATTAAAACTAAATTACGAATTTTCAATTCAAATGTTGTATCAATCCTAACATATGCTAGCGAGAGTTGGAAAATGACTAAAGATATAGAAAGCAAGTTGAATTCATTTGAAAATAGATGTCTGCGAAAAATAATGAATATAAAATGGAACGAATTCAGGAGAAGTGATGAAATCAGAGACATGTCTGGTCAACCACTAGTGACAACTGTCATAAGAAAGAGAAGATGGAGATATGTTGGGCACACCTTGAGAAGAAATGATCAACGAATATCAAAGCAGGCATTGTAATGGGATGCAAAGGGTTCAAGAGAGAGGTCGACCTAAGGAGACCCTGAAACGAACTTTGCTGAGAGAGGCAGGAAATATCGGTCTCAGTTCCATGGAGGAGATTGAGCGAGTTGCCCAGGATAGGCGGTATGGAGAAATTACTTGCAGGCCATATATAACGGTACGAGAGGAATTATTATTATTATTATTAATTGAATGAATATAAAGTACTATATAAAATGTATACAATATTCTAGAATAGAACCATAAAGTAACGTTAAAGTTATATGAAAATCGTGGCATATCCTTTACATACAGGACTTTGCTATCAACCACAATAAATGAGTTGTTGATTTTCTAGGCACCACCTATACGTTTAGTAGTTTTCCATTACTTTATGAACGGAGAGGTTTACTGTTGCAGTTCGTAAAAATACACTGGTACAAATTTGCTTACAAACTGCCCACCGTGGTTTGTGATCTAGCTCACTACCGCTAAGCCACAGACACCTACATGTTATATGGTGTCGTTGACTAAATTGAGGAGAAAAAAAAACTATTTTTAGGAATTTGGTTTATAAAAAGCCAATATGGCAACCCTGCAGTCTGACATTCAGTGAATTTAACTTTCAGAATATTGTCCTTGTTATAGGGTAACCGATACCATTTTCTAACTATAACACAAAACTACTAACAAATATTGACTGCATGAAAATACTGATTAGCGTCACATATTTATTAATCAAACAAAACAATATACAAGGTCAACATTGGACAAAACCAGACCGTGCAAGGGATGCAACCCAGTAATATTCAAATTCAATTTATTAAACAAAAAGACAGGAGTTATCTTGGGAGGAATTAAGTGGGGTGGAAGGGTTAAATAGATAGAACATGAAGGGATTTTTTTTGTAAGAACCCCAGGGGAAGCAATGAATATGATAAATAAATAGGCAGTGTACAAGTATTAGGGGCTTACGAAAAATCAAATTACCAAACACAGGATTCGAACCACTTACCTACTTACCTTTAGTTCTTACGGCATCCATTGCTTAGCCTTGCAATACGAGCGTTCTTACCAACACAGCTAGCGAGCCATTTTTTTTAAAATGACGTTACTGAGCAATATCTTTCACAAACGTCTTGTTTTAGCTAGATACAGAATAAAACAATGGTTAGATAGAGGGCGGTAGAGGAAGAGAAAATATTATAGGTAGTCTAACTCCATGGCAGTGCAAAATTTTAACATTTCTTTCTCTTTCACTTCTCTATCACTGTCTCTTTCTTTCTCACTCTCTCCTCGTTTTCACTCTCTCCTCTTTCTCACTCTCTCCCTCTTTCTCACTCTCTCCCTCTTTCTCACTCTCTTCACTCTCATCACTCTCTTTTCCACTCCTAGTTTCTCACTCTTTTCTTTTTCTCTTTCTCGCTCTCTGTCTCTCTTTCTCGCTCTCTGTCTTCTCTCTCTCTCTACATATGAGTCTCATTTGTATTTTTCTAATCTAATCTAACTAATCTAACACAAATCTAAACTAATAATTTTTCCTTTTGGTTTTTTCTTCCCAGTTTGGCAAGTCTGCATTCCCTTTTGGACCAGCTGTAAGTGCAAACGACAATATTCTTCACATTCACACTAACAGTGGGACCGGCCCCGAGTACCAGCACCATCATCACCATCTTCATCAGCACCATGTGCAACATAATGGGGAGTGGTCTCCAGCGCCCACTTCCCTGCCATTCCTGGGCGGGGTTGGGGGCGACATGAGGGGGTCAAGTCCTGCCAAAGATAGCCCAGGCCACAGTAATAGAAACAGTGCGGCCAGTAGTGACAGCGGGCGAGGGTTCAGCACTGGACACACAGATGTGAAAGTAAGTGCTGATACACCAGGTTCTTGCTTGCTAAACATAGACAAACATTCTTCTTCTTCTGTCAACTCCCCACGAAGCAAATGTTTTCAAACAAACTTCTTCCAGCTTTCCTCTCTTTTGCCATCCCTTCCAATTCTTTCCATATCTTGCCTATTCTTTGAATCTCCGGTTGGGGACCTTCCCATGGTTCGGCGGGTTGAGTTAGGATTTTTCTTATATTTGTACTTTCCATGTTTGTTTTGTATTTTTTCCCCTTTTTTCTATACGGTGAGGTAGCTAGCCCCACACTAACCCTCCTTAGTCACCTCTTACGACATGTTTGGCAGGTACACATTACTGCATTTTCTTTCCTCCCCTTTCGGAATCGACAACACACGGGCGGGCCACTAGCTTAGTCGCCTCTTTTGACATGCCTTGTAGGTTGTAATGTTACTATTCTCTGCTCCCTTGTGAGCCTTGGCAACACACTGGTGTGGACAAACATTGCTGAACCAAATATATATTCTGACACGCTAAACATCTCTCTCTCTCTTTGCCTTTTACCCAGGTTGGGGCATAGGCCCTCAACCAACTCATGCCAAGTCTTCCTATCGCTAGCTATCTCCTGCAGCTCCCTCCAGCTCTTCTTTATATTGTTGATCTCCGCCTCCAAATCTCGTCTCCATGTATTTCTCAGCCTCTCCTTCTTTCGCTGTCCCTGCGGGCTCCAGGCAAGGACCCTTCTTGTTATATTTCCCTTTCCCCCTGTTTTCGCAAAGTGTATCCTATCCAGCGCCAGCGTCTTTTTTAACCTGTTCGTCACTGGAATCTGTCTTGTTCTCTCCATAAGTTCCTCATTTGTTATGTGACTTGTTCATGGTTGGTTGGATTTTGTGGCTAAAATTTTCTACTGGATAGGGTAGCCAGCCCTACGCCCAACCCCACCTTAGTTGCCTCTTACGACATGCCTTGTAGATCGCAGTGCCGCTACTCTTTGCTCCCCTTGCGAGCCCTGGCAACACACGGGCGCCGCTAAACATAGACATGATATTAAAGATAGTTGGCTATTAAAAAACATAAAATCAAGAAAAGTTAAATATTTCGGACACATCAAACAACATGAGTACCTGGAAGGAGAATGAGAGGAAGACCTAGAAGACAATGGGTGTAGGTTGTCATTGACGATCTGAGAATGACTGCTGCTGACACCGGTCAACTTAAACAGAACAGAGAGGTCTTCTTGACTGCTGTCATGGGAGCCAAGTTCCCGGAAGCGACAAGCTACTTGATTATGATTTTCCTACTTTTTAATTACTGAAGCGAATGTATGTACGTATGTACCAATTACCTACCACCAAAAGAAAAGGATGATTAAACCGATCAGAAAGCCACCAATACTAGTACAGGATGACTGCCAGGTGTGAGAAAATTAGAACAAGTTGTCATTTTGCGCCTGAGAACAGGACACAATAGACTCTGCGGTCACATGTATAAAAAATTCAATATTGGAATTTCAACCATGTGGACAGGCACCCTCAGACTGTATATTGCATACTTCAGTACTGCCCGAAATATGATGTACTATTGCAAACTCCGTGGCCTAGTGAAACAGCACTCAAAAGAAAACTGCACAGATATCTGTGGGAGCTACAAATGACAGGGAACTCTATACAAATGACAACATTGAATATATAGACAATATTTCATGTGAACGAAAGGAAGGTTTTTCCATGATTTTGTCCCTAAATCTATTTTTGGTACTAAAATGTCTCTGTGTTTTACAAATGAAAATATATTTAATTATTAAGTCCTTGATTCTTCTTTTCACAGCTGTATTTCCCTGACATATGTCCTTTTTCCATATTTTCCACAGCCTGTACATAGCTACGTAAATGTACATGTCAACAATCAGCAGCATCGTCTGTCTGGCCAGAGTTATGAGTCAGGAGTTTCCTCCCGCCAGAGCTATCATAGTTCATCCAGTTCAAGTCTAGGTAGTCTGGATCGACTGGAAGAATCTGGCTTCACATCTTCAATCAACGTTGCTCAACTCTTGCAGGCAGGAGTGCCAGTAAGTTGTCCATTCTAAGAAAGAAATACAGCAGTAAAACTGAATGCCAACATTGGATAATAAAAAATACAGAGACAAATATTCATTCTGTTTGTTCTTGCGTTTATGTAAATCTGCGTCCAGGGGCCCAACACGCCAGTTCGATGTTGACATATGATACAAACTACTTCTTCTTCAGTGATCTCTGGTCATGCGCTTAGTTTACTATGGACCACAAACTGGGCAGTCAGATTCAGATCTGTCAGGTTTCCCCAAAGCTTAGTTTTTATGTCGTCTACATGCTTCTCAGTGCACATAGGAGGGGACAGTCTTGAAGGACATGTTCCGGTGTCTATTCCACCTGCTGACACTGACAGAATGCTTCACTTATTATTTTCTTCTTCTACATTTACTGTAGAATAATCACTTATTAACCCACACTTTGTGTTGTCTCAGATAGTGGAGTTGATAACATGCTGCTCAAGTGATCATACAATCGAAGTGTTAGAAGAAGAAGAAGAACATCTTGTGCAAAACAGATCAAAAATATAAGAAACTGTCAGCTCAGACAATCCCAAACATTTCCATAGTCCGAAATTTTCGGATGTGCATATCCTTCTCCTTCTGCGATCAACTTCTGGTATGTGACTACTTTGGTATGTGTCATAAGCAGGGTGGTGCGCTTGAGGTCTTCACCGGTCCCCCATAGTTTGTTATGAAGATTGTTCTGTTGGCCAGATTTCAATTCTTACGCTGCTCTGGCTAGGGCAGTCTTGCAGGATGTGCTCTGAAGACTGCTTTGATGCTCCACAGGGGCAAGCAGTCGAGTCCCTGAGATCTGTTCTATAGCGGTGTGCTCTAAAGACTGTGGTGTCCCGTTCTGAGTCTGAAGACTGTCTTCTGCATTTTTCAATTTAATATATTATATTGTTGGGGCATTGTATCCTCCTTTTGTTTTTCCGCGACTGTCCTACAATGCAGGGGCCTATGAACCAAGCCTAACATATTTCCGTTCTCAGTGCAAATCAAACATAGCACAAAGAGTGGTTCAATTGATTGGTTAGAAGAAACAAATACAAACAAACAAGCTATCAGGGCAACATACTAAGAAAAACTTTCAACAGTTAAATTTCATCACTATCATGAGTCACTATCCCCTAAGCCACAGACGCCACGTTTAGAAGAAACAAATACAAACAAACAAGCTATCAGGGCAACATACTAAGAAAAACTTTCAACAGTTAAATTTCATCACAGAGATTTTTGAATCAACATCGAATTTATCATTGTTAAACATACAATGTTTCAGTTCTTTCATTTTTCTGTTACCAGGACAACGAGGTACTCCATGCTTGGCTGCATGATCTACATTTTGAGGACTACTATCCACTGTTTATCCAAGCAGGATATGATATGCCTACTGTATCTCGTATGACCCCAGAGGTAAGTTTTTCTCTTCATTTTGAGTGTGAGTTAATGATATTTGATTATCCTAGTAGTAGTTCTTGTTCGAGTCTTGTGTGTGTGTGTCACCTGTATGTTGCCGGGACTTGCAAGGGTGGAGCAAAGAATAGTAACACTGTGACCTACAATGTATGTCGTAAGAAGCAACATTTTTGTGTGTCTTTCTCTTATTCGCATTTATACCATCGCCTGTGTGTTGTCAGGGCTCACAAGTGGAGAAGGGATTAGAAACACTGCGACTTACAAGGCATGTCATAAGAGGCGATTAAGGTAGGGTCTATGGAAGCTCATCATCATCAGGTGCCGTCTCCACATCAAAGGTTGGCTGCAATGAATCTCCAGCATCCTCTGTCTTTCGCCTTGGGTTGCACACTGCCAGACTGTAACCTATCCATTTCTTAAAGTTTCCCTCCCACTTATCTCTCGGTCTTCCTCTTGCTTTTCCCCCTCAACTTTCCCCTCTAGTAAATGTTTTATCATGGTGTCATGTCTTTTATGTGCCCAAAATACTTTACTTGTCTGAATGTTATTTCTCTTAATAATTGTTTCTTCATGCCTAGTTTTCCTAAAACTTGTTTATTTGTCTGTTTTTTTGTCCATGAAACTCTGCCCATTCTTCTATATATCCACATCTCAAATGCATCAATTCTGTCTTCTAAATGCTTGTTCATTGTCCATGTTTCCGAGCCAAACATTAATATAGGATATATATAGCATTTGATCATATGGAAGCTACCTAATAAATAAAAGCATCGCAGAAATTGGATATGCTGGCCTACTTGTAGGCACTTAACTGGCACAATGTACAATCGCTCTTAGGCTCAGATCACATGCAAATCACACAGAGAGTGGTTAACAAGTGGTTGGTATGGAGCGTTTGAAGAAAAAGAAGATATTGTTCATTTCTTTGTGTCATCAATTTGTAAACAAATAAACATACAGATTTATATTTTATGTATTACTATGAAAGCTTCAAGTACTTTAGTGGTTTTTTATCTTATCATATTCCCAGGATCTTACTGCGATTGGCATCACTAAACCTGCTCACAGAAAACGTCTGAAATCAGAAATAGCTCGTCTGAATATACATGATGGGATACCAGACTTTAGACCAGTAAGTTCAGTCGGACATTTTGTGTGAACATTTTATGCTTTGATGATGTTAGGCTGCCATATTTGTACTTGCATGTTCATGCTGTCTTATTTATTATTCATATGTTCATGCCATCTTATTTATACTTTCATATTCATACTTTCATGTTCATATTCATGCTGTCTTCATATTCATGCATTCATATTTGTGCTGTCTTCTTCATATGTTCATGCCATCTTATTTATACTTTCATGTTCATATTCATGCTGTCTTATTTATACTTTCATATTCATACTTTCATATTCATGCTGTCTTCATATTCATACTTTCATATTCATACTTTCATTATTCATGCTGTCTTCATATTCATACTTTCATATTTATATATTCCTATTCATATGTTCATATTCATGCTGTCTTCATATTTGTACGTCATTTCGTACTCATGCTGTCTTCATATTCATATGTTCATATTCATGCTGTCTTCATGTTCATATTCATGATGTCTTCATATTCGTATTTTCATGCTGTCTTCATATATGTATGTTCATATTCATGCTTACTTCATATTCATATGTTCATATTCATGCTGTCTTCATATTCATATGTTCATATTCATGCTGTCTTCATATTCATATGTTCATATTCATGCTGTTTTATTATGTCATATTTAAACTTTCTTTTATTGTCATACTTTTACCAGGTTGTTGCCCAGTGCCATGGTTTTCTAGGTTTTTGTGTGTCTTATGCTGCTCTAGTGGCTTAGATGATAGATATTTTTGTTTTTTTACATGATTATGCTATGCTATCTGTCCTGTTTTTTGGTCTTCCTCTGCCTTTTTCCTGATGTTTTGTTGTAGAAGGCTCCATTTACAGTGAAGTTTGGTTGCATTCTTACTGTGTGGTCGAACCACTTAATCTTTGTCTCTCGGTGTAATTCATGCAAGTTTATGTCCAAACTTTCTCTATTATCCTGTTGTTTGTGACTCAAGTATAGTTAGCTTTTGTGATTGTATTTTGTTCATTGTTCGGCACTGCTAGCACAGCATAGGCATGAAAATGTTGTTGATCATCTGTTGTTTAGCTGTCATTGAGATGTTTTGGTGTCTCAATAACAGGGCTAGCTGGTAGGTTATATCATTTGTTTTGCAAACTCTATCTCTGTCTAATCTTCCATCTTCTTCTGCGTTCTCACTAGATTGGGATTTGGATTCTCTAATAAAGGCAGCCGTCTGCCTCAGATTATCAGCCACGTCATACAGTTTGTCTTGGACGCTAGTGTAAGTGGGCCACCTCTTTCTTCTCAAGTCTGCACACTGGGCGCAGTTCTGTAGGATATAATTCTTATGATTTCTGCTTCCCGTTTGTGCCGACCTCTTCCCGCAGCAGATTTTGGCCACCCTCGTGATAGTAGGTTGGACATTCTTACTGCGTGGCTAAACTCCGAGGCAGATTGGCGACCGTAGAATCCGTTATCCCATTCCTCATTGTGAGGGTCGTTGCACCATGTTATGCGCCTTACGGCCTGGTGCATCCGTTTTCTGCAAGCATTTGTTTCGGGTTAGCATTCCCTAGCAGACACGTGCATCCAATTTCAGTCAAACCTCCTTAGTCACCTATTACGACATGCGTGGCAGGTAACAGTGGTTCTATTCTTTACACCCCAAATTTGGGCCCGGTAACCACTCGAGCGATCTTCTATGCATATACTTCCTAAGTATTTGAATTCTTGCACTTGATTGATTGTAGTGGCATTGACCTGAATATTTCTACTATCCTACTTACACTTTCATATATCCATGCTATCTTATTCATACTGTCGTACTCAAGCTCTCTTCATATATTCTACTTCAGCGATCTCTGGCCATTTCGCTTAGTTTACTGTGGACCACAAACTTGGCAGTCAGCTTCAGGTTCCCACAAAGCTTAGTCTTTAGACTAACTGGGTGTGACCACATTCTGCTTCTCAGCTCACACAAGAGAGGACAGTCTTGCAGGACATACTCTGATGTCTGCTTCTCAGCTCACAAGAAGGACAGTCTTGCAGGACATACTCTGATGTCTGCTTCTCAGCTCACACAGAGAGACAGTCTTGCAGGACATACTCTGATGTCTGTTCCTCCTGCTAACACATTTTACTTATACTGTTATAATCGAAGCTTCATTCTGTGAATCATCAAAGCATGGTGTGACCGTGCTAGTTTTTAAATATATTCTACTATCTTATAATTATCCAACCCAAATTTCATAATTTGATGTATTCTTTGGGATAATATTCTTCTTAGCATGTCTTTATTTACTAGTAACAACTGTTATAGGAAGGAGAAGATGGAGATATGTTGGACACAGCTTGAGAAGAAATGGTCAAAGAATATCAAAGCAGACATTGAAGTGGGATGCAAAGTGTTCAAGAAAGAGAGGAGGACCTAGGGAGACCCTGAACCGAACTTTGCAGAGAGACGCCAGAAATATCGGTCACAGTTCCATGGAGGAGATTAAGCGAGTTGTCCAGATTAGAGCGGTATGGACAATTTTCTTGCAGGTCCTATGTAACGTATAACAGTACGAGAGGAATTATTATTATGTCTTTCTTGACTGAATATTTTGTGTGTGTAACTAGAATGACCTCATGGAGTGGCTGCACCTGCTTGGGCTTGGAATTTACTTAGACACACTGTGTGGACAAGGGTATGACAGTATTGATTATGTAACTGACATCACCTGGGAGGACTTGGAGGAAATTGGTATTCAAAAACTTGGTAAGTGCTGTATTATTTCTGAAATTATCTGCCAGTAGAAATATTACATATGTATTTTTGTTAGTATTGGAGAGTGGGTGACTGGTTCTTCTTCTTCAAACTCTCTATATCGACCACTTGTTAAACCACTCATTGTGATCTGAGTCTAAGAGAGATTGTACATTGTGTCAGTTATGCACCTACAAGTAGGCCAGCACATCCAATTTATGTGACTCTTTTATTTACTAAGGTAGCTTCCCTAGACCCCTACCTCAGTTGCCTCTAACGACATGCCTTGTAGGGTTGCAGTGTTACTATTCTTTGCTCTCCTTGCAAGCCCCAGCAAAACACAGGTGAAACTGATTGGTTAACCGATGTGGTTTTTCTTGACAGAAACATCTTGACACCAAGAGATACCGCTAACAACTAAAACAAATCTCATAAGAGCGATTTTCTGGCCAACATTATGTTACCAGTGTCAAACATGGCCAATAACAGCAGCTAATGAGCGGAAAATCATAATGACAGAGATGTGTCTTAGAAGAGCTGCAGGTGTGACAATAAGAGACAAAATTAGAAATGAAGAAATCAGGAGACTGGATGTAAACCAGTTATCAATTCATAAAAGAACAACAGATTAAATGGTTTGGACACCTGACCAGAATGCTCTGGTATTGCCTACCACAGAGAGCCACACAGAAAAGTATAATGAGTACAAGGCAAGAGAAAGACCACGCAAAGATGGAGTGCGGCATCAAGAACAGCCTTACGAACATGAATATCAGCTTACGAACATGAATATCAGCTTACAAAGTGCCTTAAAAAAAGAACACACACGATCACTACGTTTCACACCCAACACCTCCATAAAGAAGTAAATGGTGGAAGAGAAGAAGAAGAAGAACATCTTGTATTTGACCTCTCCAGTAATATCTGAAGTGTTTTACTGTTGGGAAGAAAATAAAACCAATGACTCTGCGAAGTTGAGCGACAGCTTTGGACAAGTGGACATAATTCCTCTTGCTTTATACAACCCCGCTGCATACTCTCAGAAATGAGAACAAAGCACTGTAATGACATTGGGTTTTTTAAGTAGTTATTATAAATTTGAGAAGCGCTGTAGCGCAGTTGTTAGTGAACTCGCTTCGCAAGGCTGGTGGTCTGGGTTCAGCTCCCGCAATGTGCGTGGAATTTTCCGACCACGCGGCTCTCAGGTCGACCCAGCCTCAACTGGGTACCAGACATGCTCTGGGAAGTAAAGGCGGCGCTGATGCTGACCACATCACCCATTGTGTGCCGACGGTCAATGAAAAATACAGGCCTGACACTTCTTCTTCTTCTTCTTCTTCAATGATCCAGCGGCACTTGAGCTTTGCCCTTGACCCAATGCTATGTAGTGGTATCTGCATGTGTCTGTAAGTTGTTCTTTTGTTCCGTATAGTGTGTTCCATTTATCTGGCCTTGGAGGAAGGAGGGTCTTTCTGATGTCTTCTAGTGCTTGACACTTGAAGAGGTGGTGGTGAGCGGTTTCATGATGATGTGCACACAGTTGGCACTCTGGAGTGTGTTGTGGATGAATTCTGTTCAAGTGATTATTAAGTGTTATGTGTTGGGTTCTGAGTCTAAAAATGGTGCTCTGATCTCTTCTTGTAAGGTGGTTGATGTTGTCATTAAGGTTAGGGCTGGCCATATTGGTGTACACATCTCTTCCTGTGTTTCCCATGGCCCATCTGTTCAGCCAAATTTCCTTATTTGTTGTCATTAGGATTTGCTTTGCTGTATGGAGAGTTGTTGCTGTGATTGGTTGTTCCTGTGTTGACCCTTTCTTGGCTAGCCTATCTGCTTTGTCATTTCAGGTGTGTTTGAATGTCCAGGGATCCACTGCATGGTTATTTTGATGTCATGTGATGTAATAAGTCTGTCAATATCTAGGGCTATATGGGATAGTTCAGATTTACAATGTCCACCATCCCTCTAGGGCTTGAAGGGCAGACATTGAATCTGGAAGATAATTATGTTTTGTGCCTTTGATGGAAAGGCATCGAAAACAGTCTTCAGGTGGTACAGCGCTGCTTCTATCGCATGAATTTCAGCCTCATAATTGGAGCATATC
Source organism: Arion vulgaris (assembly GCA_020796225.1). Taxonomy (NCBI): domain Eukaryota; kingdom Metazoa; phylum Mollusca; class Gastropoda; order Stylommatophora; family Arionidae; genus Arion; species Arion vulgaris. The sequence continues at coordinate 27,895,210 of CM036757.1, read as the reverse complement.
TCCACATGCACCAAACAGCTCTTCGGATGATCTGTCTGGGTATTGTATATTTGCTCCGTAACCTGCTTTGATGGTGGCTTTAAATGCAGATCCATCAGTATAGACATGTATCCATTCTTGGGGATAGGCATCAATGGTTCTTTGAGATGCTATCATAAGGCTGACTGGGTCGGAGCGTTTAGTTGCTTCATCTGTCAATTTTGTTCTAATTTCAGGTGTATTCAAGAGTGTATGTGGTGGTAAGTTTGCTATTACTCTCTGCAGCTGCTGTCTTGTTTCTGGAAGGTGGTATCTGTCTTTGATTTCACTGACGTGGTGGAGGATTGACTTTTGTTTAATTCTGTTTCTCTGTTTCCACTTATCAACAAGTAGAGGCCTGACACTGTATTGTCCTATATACCATACGAGGTATGAAAGGGTTCCTTTACTTACTTTTTTTACTTTTACTTATTATAAATTTGTGTGATTTAGGAGCTCCAGTTTGGGATTTTTTAAAATTCTTGTTCAAATAAAAACTGCTTGTTCTTTAACTGAGCAGCATGCAGGTTCAGTTGCTTGAGTTCAACTTCCAACAACACCCTTACTTTAATAGGACTAGAATCTATGGAGATAGCATTTGATGTGATTTTATATTTCAGATAGCATTTGATGTAATTTTATGTGGAGAGTATTTGATGTGATTTTATGCTCAGATAGCATTTTATGTGATTTTGTGGGAGAGTGAATTCAAGAGAACTGATGCAATCGAGAAATGTCTGGTCAACCACTAGTAACAACTGTTATAAGGAGAAGATTGAGATATGTTGGAGACACCTTGCGGAGAAGTGATCATCGAATAGACAAAGCAGGCATTGAAGTAGGATGCAAAGGGTTCAAGAAAGAGAGGATGGCTAGGGAGATCCTGAAACAAACTGGGCTGAGAGAATCAAGAAATATCGGTCTCAGTTCCTTGCAGGCCCATTGTAATGTATAGCGTGCGAGATGAATTATTATTATGTGAAGATAGCATTTGATTTGATTTTAAGAGTCTTTAATAACACATTTTTCATTCAAATAACTGGAGACATGTCCTCATATCTTCTCTTTTGCTCTATCAGGACATCAGAAGAAAATTATGCTTGCTATAGACAGACTCAAGAGGATAACATGTGGAGTCAAACATCTGTCATCATCGGATGGAAGAACTGCTTCTCTGGAGTTACTTGAACCTCCTCCACCTGCTCCACCAATTTCTGGTAGGTGGTCAGGAGGAGAGATAACAGCAGTCCCACCTCATGTCTATGATGGAGTAATGGCTGGAGCAAGACCTAAGAAATCCTCTTCTGGGGATAGTATCAGCACCATCGGCAGTGGTAACAGTGGAAGCAGCGTAGGTTGTGGATCAAATAGTGGTGTAGGTGGCATTAATACAGGTGAGATGAGAGTTATCCCCTTCCAGAGAGGATGCTGGTCTAGCTGGCGCAATGCCTTATCGTCACAACTCCACAGGAAGTACGAGTGGAAGCTTGCAGCCAGATTTAGTTGCCATGCAGGTCAACAAAGTCATGAAAACAAGCATCTCAGATGATAGAAGAGATGCAAATGGGCAGCACCTTATGTATCAGTCATATCACAGTGCTGCTAGAAGATTCTCAGATAATGATGTATTTCTGGACAATCCCAGAAGCTTTGAAGCTGAAGGCAACAGTGTTTACGCTTGGCCATGTGCCATTTAACGGAGAAACAGAGACCTATTGCCAGAGTTATGGCCAAATCTCAGACTGAAAAACATGAACATGAAATTAATGCCGATGGTCACAAGATTATTAGTAACACTTACACCCATAAAGGATATATTAATAATAACAATAACATTGGTGTGGGAATGGAACCAGGGGAGCATATTTATGATATGCCTCAGATCTCTGCATCTCCTAAATCTCTCAAGCCTTCAGTCATGGTAAAGCCGGCAGCTTCATTTGATAGTTCTAGGTCTGTGTCTCTGCATGTGAACACTGCAAGTGATTTTTCAATGTCTGGGCAATCCAACCCACATTCTGCTGGAGGTAAAGGAGGCAAAAAGATACCTCCACCTCCTCCAAAGCGAACGGATTCTATCCGTGGAGATTCCACTTCTGATAGTGCACCAAGTTCTCCAAGCAGAACCCCAATCGCACCAACAACTATTACAGTATCTGCTTCTGTTCACCCACAGCCTACAACTATCATTGCAACAAAGCAGCCACCGCCTGTCATGCAGAAGCCCCAAAAGTCCATGTCTTCAGCGGTGGTCAATAGTCAACACCTTAATCAGCAGCAACAACATTTACTCAGTCCACCAGTCGCTCAGAAACCTCTGTCTCCTAAACACGATGTTAAGTCACAGAAGGTTATTGCTATTGCACCGACTGATCATCCTCTGCCACATTCTTCAGCTCCAGGACATGGACCTCATCAACAGCAAGTGTTCAGTACGCCCAGTATTGCTGCACTGCAACAACCTCAGGCACAGCCAAAATCTCCCCTTCCAATAAAATCTCATATGACCAGTGTGCCTCTGCAGCAGCAACAAATACAGTTGCAACATGAACCAGCCTCTCAGGATCCACACAGACAGATGTACACAGGCTCCTCATCTCAGTCATTGAGCACAAACCTGCAACCAAAATCTCAGGCTATAGTTCTGCCATCTCAGCATTTTGGACCAAACACACCATCACAACCTGTACCACAGCCTCAGGTCCAAGCTTTTGCCAGCAGCGTTAAAAATTTATCTGAAAAGTTGGGTAAAAAGCTCAGGATGATGACCAGTTTCCAGACAACGTGTCCACCGACAGCGACGACTTCCCACCTCCTCCACCTCCCATAGCTATGGATATCATCACACCAAAAATACACAACTATGGGATACCATCATCTAGAGACAGAGGGAAACCAGAATACAATTTACAACCTCAGAGAGAGTATGCACTCAAGTCCCACCCAAACCCAGCTACTACAAGGAACTTTAGTTCTGCCGCAGGAATTCAACCAGACCTTTCTCAGAAGAATCTCAGTTGGCCTCCGGGGCATCACATTCAAACTACCGGAGTAGTGGCACCCACAAAAATATTGCCTGAGCAACTTGCAGGCATCCAGTTGAGAAAACAGCCACAGATGTCTTCTACTAACAGCTCGCCATCTAATAGTGACCATGAACAGACACCTGATCTTGATCATACAAAGACAATCAGTAACGAACAGAGAAGCGAGTCTACAACAAGCTTTGAATCAAGCTCCTCTTCTTCTAGCATAGATTCAAACACTCTTCCATTCGCTAATGAGAATGTAGGCACTATCAAACAGCGAGCATCTAATGTAAAACCTTCAATAATTCACTCAGTTGACATGGAGGATGGACATAAGAGTATAAACCTTAACCAAAATCTGTTTGAGAGTGAATCTCTGAAGATCTCCTCTGGATATTCACACTCGTCAATTTTATTGCAGTCTTCACATTCTCACATCAGTACAGCTGGCAATGAATCACCCAAAGTTTCTAGGTATTCCTCGGATCCTCAGTCCCAACAGCAGAAATATCAGCACCATTTATCAAATCCTTCATCACCATCTCTAGGTAAGCAAGCAACAATGAAATGTATTCCTTCCTTTTTTCACTTGAAATATTATCTATTTCTGCAATGTTGATTCTTGTATGAACTTTACTACCTTTTGTAGTTCACATAGTTAATATGTGAAATGAAAATCATGATATATCCTTTCCAGGACGTTGCCATCAAACACAGTAAACAAGTCGTTGATTTTCTAGGCACTATTTATACGTTCAGAAGTTTGCCATTGCTTTCTGAATGGTGAGATCTATTTTTACCGTTCATAAAAATCCACTGGAACAAATTTGCTTAGAAACTGCCCTCCGCACTGCGGAGTTTGAACCAGGTACTCTTGAGATGCGATCTAGCTCACTACCACCATGCTACAGATGCCCTCGTAGTTATATATAGTTGAAATTAATTGGTGTTTGCTTTTGTCCAGTCACTTTCTCTCTCTCTTTTTCTCTCACTCTCTCTCTCTCTCCTCGTCTGGACCCTTTGTCGCTTAGGGAAGCATCAAATGCACACCAGTCTTGACTGTCCTCAGCATTGTGTTCCAACTATGATTCATTTCTTTCAGTTCTTGTTCTACTTCTCCAGGTCATTTTGTGTCTTCCATGGTTTTGTTTAGCCTCTGATGTCCATCCCAGTTCAGTTTTCATGACAGAGTAAGTCTCAATGTACATTACATGTCCGATCCATCTCCAATGTCTCTTTGTGATGATGATTCTCATATTCTCTTGTCGACACTGTACAAGCAGTTCTTGGTTAAAGATAGTATTTGGCCAGAACACACATCAGATATTTCACAGAACAAGTTGTATGGAAGGTGGAGAGCTTGGACAGTTACGAGTTCTGAAATACTGTGGAAAGATTTCACTTTCTTTGTAAACTTTGTATGTTGCCGAGTTTGTTGTGTTCTTGTAGCTATCTCCCTCTGCCTTTCTTTTGTTTGCAGACTAATTACTTTTGTCAGCACATAGTAGTAGCTCAATTGGTTTCTTCTTCGACTGCTCCATATCGACCACTTGTTGACCACTCTTTGTTATTTGTAATCTTGATGAAATTTGTCAAAAACTGTATCTAGAGCCAGACACTCCGTCCCTCTTTGGTGGAATATACACAAGCTGCATGGGCTTGTAGCATTCAGCTTCTTCTTCAAATACTCCATATTTACCACTTGTTTGCCACTCTTTGTGATGTGTATGTGATCTGTACATTGTACGTTGTGCCAATTATGCCCCTACAAGTAGGCCAGCACATCCGATTTCTGCAACACTTTTTATTTACTAGGTTAGCTTCCTAGGCCCCTACCTCAATCGCCTTACAACATGCCTTGTAGGTCGCAGTGTTGCTATTCTTTGCTCACCTTGTGGGCCCCTGTAACACACTGGCGGCTCAATTTGTTTAATTCTCAGTATATGGTAAGTACAATTTTCTCAGTTTTTCATTCTACCTCCGGTTATCTTGATAAAATTTGTCAAAAACTATATCTAGAGCCAGACGTTCATCCCTCTTGAGTAGACTACATAGCAGTCAGTGACTTATAGCTTCTTTTTCTTTGCGTTCGTTCTTTACAACCAATTTTAATCACTCTTTGTGACATGTTCGATCTTTGCCAAGAATGTGTATACGTTGCACGTTGGTTTGGTAGGCTCAAACGCATAGACTTCTACACGTTTAGGACACGTGCATCCGATTTCAGCCAAACCTCCTTAGTCGCCCCTTACGACATGCATGGCAGGTAACAGTGGTTCTATTCTTTACACCCCAAATTTGGGCCTCGTAACGCTCGAGCGCATTATAGCTGATTGTTAGCATTCTTCTTCACCTTTCAACTCCCAACGGAGCACAGGTCTTCAACAAACTTCTTCCAGCTCTTTCTCTCTCTCTTGCCATCTTCTTCACCTTTCAACTCCCAACGGAGCACAGGTCTTCAACAAACTTCTTCCAGCTCTTCCTCTCTCTCTCTTGCCATCCCTTCCAATTCTTTCCATGTTCTACCTATTCTTTAATATCAGCCTCCAGCTTTCTTCTCCAGGTCTGTCTAGGCCTAATTGTTAACGTTAGGATCAACTTAAAAACAAAGTTGACCAAGACTCCACTCCACCTCCACTCCGCCTCCACTCCACCTCCCCATTGTGGCCCTAGAAACAAATGACTACCAAGAAGTCTGGCTATGTTTATGGAGATAGAAAAGAGAGAAACTAACTCAGTACCAAAAGGAAAGCTATGCTGAAGTTGAATGTGTCTGAGATAGAAAAAGCAGAAACTAACCCAGTACCAAAAGGAAAGCTATGCTAAAGTTGAATGTGTCTGAGATAGAAAAAGCAGAAACTAACCCAGTACCAAAAGGAAGGCTATGCTGAAACTGGATATGTCTGAAAGAAAGGTGCAGATACCACAGATCTTGCTGAATAAACTGTGACACAACACATTTGTCCATTCTCCAGACTGCATCTGCTATAACTAGCGTCAGTATGAGAATGAACGAGGAGAAAGAAAAGAATAGCACTGTGGCGTAGAGGTTAGGTGCTCATCTTTCATTCCAAAGGTGCTCTGTTCACTCCCTCTCGAAGCTATTAGGATATTTTTCCAGAGATCCCTGATTTCAATGTAGGTAAGGTCGAGTTCCTAGTCCTAAATGAGACGGATGATAAAATCGTAGGTCCCGTGTTCTTCTTCTTCTTCTTCTTCTTTGCGTTCGTTTTACGACCAATTTTAATCACTCTTTGTGATAAGTTTGATCTTTGCCAAGAACGTATATACGTTGCACATTGGTTTGGTAGGCCCCTAAACGCATAGACTTCTACATGTTTAGGACACGTGCATCCGATTTCAGCCAAACCTCCTTAGTCGCTCTTACGACATGCATGGCAGGTAACAGTGATTCTATTCTTTACACCCCAAATTTGGGCCCGGTAATCACTCGGGCGGGTCCCGTGTTCAATTTGAAGATGTAAAAGTAACCTTGTCAACTCAAAAATCGAGAAGAGCCGGCTGGATAGCCACTGTCAGGTAATATTCATTGAAAAGATGAAATAAAAATTCCTACACAAATTTTACCACCTTCAAAATGACATCGGGACCTCGCTGGTGCTACAGAGTTTGTGTACTGCCGCTGAGATCTTCCTGTGTAAGAAAGAGATCAGAGCACACATGATTGTTCACCAAAGTGCAATGATGATAGTCATATCTTCCTGTGTAAGAAAGAGATCAGAGCACACATGATTGTTCACCAAAGTGCAATGATGCTCGCTGGTGCTACAGAGTTTGTGTACTGCCGCTGAGATCTTCCTGTGTAAGAAAGAGATCAGAGAACACATGATTGTTTACCAAAGTGCAATGATGATAGTCATATCTTCCTGTGTAAGAAAGAGATCTGAGCACACATGATTGTTCACCAAAGTGCAATGATGATAGTCATATCTTCCTGTGTAAGAAAGAGATCAGAGAACACATGATTGTTCACCAAAGTGCAATGATGATAGTCATATCTTCCTGTGTAAGAAAGAGATCAGAGCACACATGATTGTTCACCAAAGTGCAATGATGATAGTCATATCTTCCTGTGTAAGAAAGAGATCAGAGCACACATGATTGTTCACCAAAGTGCAATGATGATAGTCATATCTTCCTGTGTAAGAAAGAGATCAGAGCACACATGATTGTTCACCAAAGTGCAATGATGATAGTCTTATCAATTATGAGGGGTGGAAGTTTTCCTTGCTGCCAGTTACACCCTACCCTTCTTTGACTTTGCAGAAATCAACAGGGCCGCAGTAGCTTCGGTGGACCCTGGCATGGGGTCCGATCCCACTACCTCCTGGCTGTTTTTCATGGTGGTGGCACCACAGTTATATAAATATTTGCACATGGACATTAAATCATTCGAATATGTTGATTCCTTCCCGCCAATAATGGCTGACACATTCCATTTCCAGGAGCATCTTTTTTTTTTACTTTGTTCTCTAGATAGTTGCAGTCCACTGCTGACAAGATCTATCTTCCTTTGTTTTGTCTTGAGTCGTCTTACTCTAGATGACCAGCTTTCTGCCACCAGATTCATCAACCCAGGCTTTTTGTGCTGGGTTTGTTCAGTGGACACTATAGTTTGACACTTGAGTCATCTTACTCTAGATGACCAGCTTTCTGCCACCAGGTTCATCAACCCAGGCTTTTGCGCAGGGTTTGCTCAGTGGACACTATAGTTTGACATTTGAGTTGTCTTACTCTAGATGACCAGCTTTCTGCCATCAGGTTCATCAACCCAGGCTTTTTGTGCAGGGTTTGCTCAGTGGACACTATAGTTTGACACCCTATATATTTGGGGAAAGTGTTGTAGAAGACAAGTCAAGAAATGGATGTCATCCTCAAGGGAGACAGAGGAAGACTGTGATTTGTCCCACAGCTGGGGGATTGGTTGTTGCAACCAGAGAATTGACCACTCGCTGGTGTGTTCTACACTGTCACCTTAATGGTCCCCATCCTACTCCCCGCCCTTTGGTCCGGCCTTTCACCTTTGGTTTGGTTAGACCTGCCAGGAGTTAGACTCCCGTCGACATAGCCTGAAGGATCCTTAAGACACACAAACCCTTCAACCATGATAAAGTAGACTAATGTGGAGGGTATATTCCATTTGAAACGGAAAGGAATAAGAGAGGGAGAGTCTTATAATTCACAATATTTTCTGTTGTTTCTTCCCAGGTGCACTACGGGCTTTACAACCAACCCCAAAGCCTGTCTCCAGTCCAAAACCATTGAGATCACAAGTTGATACATCATCATCTCAATCTGAGTCTGAGGTCATGACAGCTAAAGAGTAAGTTAGTTCTTGATATCAATGCCGTCCGTTTGGTACCAGGGCCCGCAAGGAAAGCAAAGTATAGTACAACTGCGACCTACAAGGCATGTCGAAGAAGCGACTGATGGGAAGCTACCCTAGTAAATAAAAGCATCGCAGAAATTGGATGTGCTGGCCTACTTGTAGGCGCATAACTGGCACAACGTACAGTTGCTCTTAGGCTCAGATCACATACAAATCACACAGAGTGGTTAACAAGTGGTTGATATGGAGGGCTTGAAGAAGATATCAATGCTAGGTAGAGGTTTGACTATATCTCAGTGCTAGGAAGAAGCTTGACTATATCTCAGTGCTAGGAAGAAGCTGACTATATCTCAGTGCTAGGTAGAAGCTTGACTATATCAATGCTAGGTAGTCTTGAATATATCAGTACTAGGTAGAGACTTGTCTATATCAGTGCTAGGTAGAGTCAACTATATCAATGCTATGTAGTCTTGACCATATCTCAGTGCTAGGTAGAGTGTTGACTATATATCAGTGCTAGGTAGAGTGTTGACTATATATAAGTGCTAGGTAGAGGCTTGACTATATCTCAGTGCTAGATAGTGTTGACTATATCTCAGTGCTAGGTAGAAGCTTGACTATATCAATGCTAGGTAGAAGCTTGACTATGTCAATGCTAGGTAGAAGCTTGACCATGTCTCAGTGCTAGGTAGAGTCTTGCCTATATCAGTACTAAGTAGATTCTTGCCTATATCAGTACTAAGTAGAGTCTTGCCTATATCAGTGCTAGGTAGAGTCTTGCCTATATCAGTACTAGGTATCTTGTCTATATCAGTGCTAGGTAGAGTCCTGGCTATATCAGTACTAGGTAGAGTCTTGCCTATATCAGTACTAGGTAGAGTCTTGCCTATATCAGTACTAGGTAGAGTCTTGCCTATATCAGTACTAGGTAGAGTCTTGCCTATATCAGTGCTAGGTAGAGTCTTGCCTATATCAGTACTAGGTATCTTGTCTATATCAGTGCTAGGTAGAGTCCTGGCTATATCAGTACTAGGTAGAGTCTTGCCTATATCAGTACTAGGTAGAGTCTTGCCTATATCAGTGCTAGGTAGAGTCTTGCCTATATCAGTGCTAGGTAAAGTCCTGGCTGTATCAGTGCTAGGTAGAGTCTTGTCTATATCAGTGCTAGGTAGAGTCTTGCCTATATCAGTGCTAGGTAGAGTCCTGGCTATATCAGTGCTAGGTAGAGTCCTGGCTATATCAGTGCTAGGTAGATTTGACCCCCGCTTACTGTGCAGTCTGAGCAGGCTCTATAAATGGGACATGAAGAGGATATAGATAGATAGCTTATAGAGAGGAATGGTGTTAAATGTCGTTAGTTATTCTTCCATTTGCTGCAAAAATGCTCCCTATGTTTGTAAAGTCTTTAACTTGTTTTAACGGATGTTTGTCGATGGAGATATTGGTAATGCTTTCCTCTCTAGCGAATATCATTTCTTCAGTTTTGTCAATGTTTGTTCTGTCTGTCTTTTCAGCAAATCAGACACAGGAAATGTACTTAGTGACATAGATGACATGCTGCAGGGTCTGACTGATGAACTAGATGCCATGTTGGAGGAAGAAATGGCTAGCTGATGAAGTCAATCATCTTCAGATTTGTACCTGTCTATTCATTATGACAATACTTCACCTTATTATATATATTTATTGTTGTCAATAGGTAAATAAATATGACATATTGCACCTGTTAAGTACCTCAAAATGAACTACAGGGTGTTCAAGATAAAAGCAGCCCCATCAAGGAAACCAGTCTGTCATATATTTATGAAAATGAGAAGGTTCAATTATGATGTAGATTAGGTCAAGAGCGAGTCTTTTGTGATGGTGTGTAATTATGGTGCGGGAAGGGGCGATGAACAAATGTGATGATATGACTAGCTAGACAGAACCGGTTAAAATAGTAAATAGACTTCTTCTGTATTCGTCCGCTATGAATTCAGGTGTAGTCATGCGTCTGGTGTGGCGCTTCTAACTGATTTTTGCGTGAAAGCCTGCTTACCGTTTTATGTGTTTCCTTGCCATACAGGCAGTCCTTCTCCAACTTCACAGGTGGTAAATAGACAAAAAGCAATACGTACCTGACAAATTTTGATTTATCAGTAGGGCTGCTTTTATCTTGAACACCCTATAGAACCTGACAGTTTTCAAATATTAGTTCTAACCATTGTCTTACTTACAGAGTATTTTGAATTAATTTTTTTAACTTGATGTGTTATCAACCCATTTTTCTTACTGATGTCAGTCAATCTGTATTGATGGTAATTGTATATAATATTGGTATTTTCTCTGTGACATTTCTGCATTTTTTTTGTATACTAATGAATTGATATAGTGCTCTAGTAAAGAGTACTAGATTGATTATTATTTGTAAATTGATTCTGTTGAAGACATGGTGTGTCAACTGTAGTACAGAAAGAAGGATAAATCAGTGAAAATGAACAAATGCAGGGATAGCGAACATTCAGCAATGAACTATTATTAACATGATGTTTTTTCTATCACCTACAACCTGGTAGGTATTCTTCTTCTTCGAACACTCCATATCGACCACTTGTTAACCACTCTGTGTGATTTCTATGTGATCTGAGCCTTAGAGCGATTGTAAGTTTTGCCAGTTATGCGCCTACAAGTAGGACAGCACATCCGATTTCTGCGATGCTTTTTATTTACTAGGGGAGCTTCCTAGGTTCTACATCAGTCACCTCTTACTACATGCCTTGTATGTCGCAGTGGTACTATTTATTTAATTCCCTTGCAGGCCCCAGACCACACGGGGGCACCTGGTATAAATGAAGTCAGACTATCCTGAGGCTGCCGCATGAGCATTGATGTTGTTGTAGTAGTTACGAACCCCAAGATTGTCTGAGTTTTCACTATTTTACTTGGGGACTGCCTAGAGTAGTTGATAGTAGCTCGGCCTGCTAGCTGTGAGACGCCTCATAGCTCGGTTCGAACCTACTGTCCGGCATTTGTTCGAGTCCCCTGGTCTTACTCAGGACGATAACGTGAGTACCTCTAAAGTCGGAGAAAATCTGCCTGTATGGCGAGGGAATACTAATTACGAGTACATTGAGCACACGGCTGCCAGTGTAAAGTAATTTACAATGTGCACGCTGCTGCCATTGTAAGAAATGGAAAAACAGATTTTCATGCGAAAATCAGTTCCAGAGATGGAACTTCGCCTGAGTTGAAAGCGACGAAAGCAAAAAAACACTATTTTATTTAGTAGCACTATAAGTGGTGGGCTCTATGGATTTATTTCATACACATAAGGCTCCAAAACTGTTGGCAGGGGATCTAAAGCCGAAGGATTGACTATATTGCACCAGTTTTACCCCATATTGCTCGGCACCTCTCAGCAGAAATGGCACTCCACCTGTCGAAAGTATTATACAAAGCACGAACTCTATAGCAACCCCATCCTTCAACAATCCTAGAGTCTCTGAAAAAATGCGCTGTGAGCAGAACGGCATATTCCGGATTCTAAACCACAAAATTCGGAAAGCTAAGCTTCTTCATCGAACGCACTTGTTAAACACTCTTTGTGATTTGTATGTGATCTGAGCCTAATTGTACGATGTGCCGTAATTTATAAGTGTGTCGACAAAACAAAACTTTTGTAGCTCATTGTGTTCATGTGAGCTGTACTACAGGTCATGTATAAATGAATTTACAGACATGTAGTATCCATGTTGACTTTTTAACTAAACATATTAGCACAAAGATATATATATATATATATATCTTTGTTGTCATTTTGTTTCAAATTCACACTTTTAATATTTTCGACATCCCTGAAAGTGTTGAGTTGATTTCTAATATTTTCGACATCCCTGAAAGTGTTGAGTTGATTTCTAATATTTTCGACATCCCTGAAATTGTTGAGTTGATTTCTAATATTTTGAAAACTATACATACTTAATCCACCAGAAAACTATACATACTCGATCCACCAGAAAACTATACATACTGATCCACAGAAAACTATACATACTTGATCCACTAGAAAACTATACATACTTGATCCACCAGAAAACTATACATACTTGATCCACCAGAAAACTACAGACCTTTATAAATGGATGTTTATGTAGAATAGAGGGACTGAGATGGTATGATAAGATTATAAATTAAAAACTCAGAGAAAGAACTAAGCAGATACCAGAGGAGAAAGAGCTAAGGAAAAGACACTGGCGATGGATACGACACACATTGAGAAGACCGACCGGAAGCATCGCAAGAAAGGCAATGTTTTGGAACCCATGGGGAAATAGGAGATGGGGAAGGCCTAGACATACCTGAAAAAGAGAGCTGGAGACTGATATTAAAAGGATAGGTAAAACATGGAAAGAATTGCAAGGGATTGCAGGATAGAGGAGGAGCTGAAGAAGTTTGTTGGAGACCTGTGCTCCGTTGGGAGCTAAAAGGTGAAGAAGATACACACTGGATGCATAGCCAGAGAGTGAGACAAAACAAGTACATTCAGAACTGATAAATTTGTTTTCACTGAAATTTATTTCATGTTAAATGTTATTTTAGCACTACTATACACTATCGTTATGGAAAAATGGCATTAATTTGTAAGTCTTAACCTCTTCACCCTTATGAACCAATATATTGGCCCGCAGTATTTTTTAATATAACTCAAGCCAGTATACTGGCTAATTTAGTTTGTATTACAATATTAATGTGTTCGGAGTAAAAACAAATTGTGGATCCGAGAATGAAAGTGTTAACTAGAAAAATGATCAATGTTCCAATCTTATGAAAATAATAATCACTGCGATCATTTGTTTTATTTAATTTGGACAATACCAATGTCTCTATCTAGTTGTTAGAGTCAAGGTGAAAAATATTTGTTGTTTTAGAAATATTCAGTTTGAGCATTATTTTTTATGTATTGCACTTTTAATGTGGCATGTATACACACATAGATATCTTGTAGACTAGACATTAAAGTGTACAGAAATATTCTTATAGGCTAGACATTAGAGTGTACAGATATATTTAGAGTTTTAACTTTGACAAAATGTAGGACAGCTAGAGTAATCATCTCCTTCTAGTTTTTGCCCGCTATGAATTGAGACGTAGTCAGGGAGCCTGGTATGGTGCTTCTGAACTGATTTTTTCATAAATGTCTGCTTTCCTTTTTATTAGTGTCTGCAAGCATGCCATCTCCAACTTCAGAAATAAGCTAGAGTCATGAGTAGAAGAGCTGCAGTCGTACATATGATAAATACAGTCATAAGTAGAAGAGCTGCAGTCGTACATATGATAAATACAGTCGTAAGTAGAAGAGCTGCAGTCGTACATATGATAAATACAGTCATAAGTAGAAGAGCTGTAGTCATACATATTATAAATACAGTCGTAAGTAGAAGAGCTACAGTCATACACATTATAAATACAGTCATAAATAGAAGAGCTGCAGTCGTACATATTATAAATACAGTCGTAAGTAGAAGAGCTACAGTCATACATATTATAAATACAGTCGTAAGTAGAAGAGCTGCAGTCGTACATATTATAAATACAGTCATAAGTAGAAGAGCTGCAGTCATACATATGATAAATACAGTCATAAGTAGAAGAGCTGCAGTCGTACATATGATAAATACAGTCGTAAGTAGAAGAGCTGCAGTCATACATATTATAAATACAGTCATAAGTAGAAGAGCTGCAGCCGTACATATTATAAATACAGTCGTAAGTAGAAGAGCTGCAGTCGTACATATGATAAATACAGTCGTAAGTAGAAGAGCTGCAGTCATACATATTATAAATACAGTCGTAAGTAGAAGAGCTGCAGTCGTACATATGATAAATACAGTCGTAAGTAGAAGAGCTGCAGTCGTACATATTATAAATACAGTCGTAAGTAGAAGAGCTGCAGTCGTACATATTATAAATACAGTCGTAAGTAGAAGAGCTGCAGTCGTACATATGATAAATACAGTCGTAAGTAGAAGAGCTGCAGTCGTACATATTATAAATACAGTCGTAAGTAGAAGAGCTGCAGTCGACATATGATAAATACAGTCGTAGTAGAAGAGCTGCAGTCGTACATATGATAAATACAGTCATAAGTAGAAGAGCTGCAGTCGTATATATTTCAAATACAGTCGTAGTAGAAGAGCTGCAGTCGTACATATGATAAATACAGTCGTAAGTAGAAGAGCTGCAGTCGTACATATTATAAATACAGTCGTAAGTAGAAGAGCTGCAGTCGTACATATGATAAATACAGTCGTAAGTAGAAGAGCTGCAGTCGTACATATGATAAATACAGTCGTAAGTAGAAGAGCTGCAGTCGTACATATGATAAATACAGTCGTAAGTAGAAGAGCTGCAGTCGTACATATTATAAATACAGTCGTAAGTAGAAGAGCTGCAGTCGTACATATTATAAATACAGTCGTAAGTAGAAGAGCTGCAGTTGTACATATGATAAATACAGTCGTAAGTAGAAGAGCTGCAGTCGTACATATGATAAATACAGTCGTAAGTAGAAGAGCTGCAGTTGTACATATTATAAATACAGTCGTAAGTAGAAGAGCTGCAGTCGTACATATGATAAATACAGTCGTAAGTAGAAGAGCTGCAGTCGTACATATGATAAATACAGTCGTAAGTAGAAGAGCTGCAGTCGTACATATTATAAATACAGTCGTAAGTAGAAGAGCTGCAGTCGTACATATGATAAATACAGTCGTAAGTAGAAGAGCTGCAGTCGTACATATGATAAATACAGTCGTAAGTAGAAGAGATGCAGTCGTACATATGATAAATACAGTCATAAGTAGAAGAGCTGCAGTCGTACATATGATAAATACAGTCGTAAGTAGAAGAGCTGCAGTCGACATATGATAAATACAGTCGTAAGTAAAGAGCTGCAGTCGTACATATTATAAATACAGTCGTAAGTAGAAGAGCTGCAGTCGTACATATTATAAATACAGTCGTAAGTAGAAGAGCTGCAGTCGTACATATGATAAATACAGTCGTAAGTAGAAGAGCTGCAGTCGTACATATGATAAATACAGTCGTAAGTAGAAGAGCTGCAGTCGTACATATTATAAATACAGTCGTAAGTAGAAGAGCTGCAGTCGTCATATGATAAATACAGTCGTGAGAAGAGCTGCAGTCGATATATGATAAATACAGTGTAAGTAGAAGAGATGCAGTCGACATAGATAAATACAGTCATAAGTAGAAGAGCTGCAGTCGTACATATGATAAATACAGTCGTAGAGTAGAAGAGCTCAGTCGTAGCATATTATAAATACAATCGTAAGTAGAAGAGCTGCAGATCGATCATATGATAAATACAGTCGTAAGTAGAAGAGCTGCAGTCGTACATATGATAAATACATTCATAAGTAGAAGAGCTGCAGTCGTACATATTATAAATACAGTCGTGAAGTAGAAGAGCTGCAGTCGATCACTATGATAAATACAGTCGTAAGTAGAAGAGCTGCAGTCGTACATATTATAAATACAGTCGTAAGTAGAAGAGCTGCAGTCGTACATATGATAAATACAGTCGTAAGTAGAAGAGCTGCAGTCGTACATATTATAAATACAGTCGTAAGTAGAAGAGCTGCAGTCGATACTATGATAAATACAGTCATAAGTAGAAGAGCTGCAGTCGTACATATTATAAATACAGTCATAAGTAGAAGAGCTGCAGTCATACATATTATAAATACAGTCGTAAGTAGAAGAGCTGCAGTCGTACATATTATAAATACAGTCGTAAGTAGAAGAGCTGCAGTCGTACATATGATAAATACAGTCGTAAGTAGAAGAGCTGCAGTCGTACATATTATAAATACAGTCGTAAGTAGAAGAGCTGCAGTCGTACATATGATAAATACATTTATAAGAAGAAGAGCTGCAGTCATACATATTATAAATACAGTCGTAAGTAGAAGAGCTGCAGTCGCACATATTATAAATACAGTCGTAAGTAGAAGAGCTGCAGTCGTACATATTATAAATACAGTCATAAGTAGAAGAGCTGCAGTCATACATATTATAAATACAGTCGTAAGTAGAAGAGCTGCAGTCGTACATATGATAAATACAGTCGTAGGTAGAAGAGCTGCAGTCGTACATATTATAAATACAGTCGTAAGTAGAAGAGCTGCAGTCGTACATATGATAAATACAGTCGTAAGTAGAAGAGCTGCAGTCGTACATATGATAAATACAGTCGTAAGTAGAAGAGCTGCAGTCGTACATATTATAAATACAGTCATAAGTAGAAGAGCTGCAGTCATACATATTATAAATACAGTCGTAAGTAGAAGAGCTGCAGTCGTACATATGATAAATACATTTATAAGAAGAAGAGCTGCAGTCGTACATATTATAAATACAGTCGTAAGTAGAAGAGCTGCAGTCGTACATATGATAAATACAGTCGTAAGTAGAAGAGCTGCAGTCGTACATATTATAAATACAGTCGTAAGTAGAAGAGCCGCAGTCGTACATATTATAAATACAGTCGTGAGTAGAAGAGCTGCAGTCGTACATATTATAAATACAGTCGTAAGTAGAAGAGCTGCAGTCGTACATATGATAAATACAGTTATAAGAAGAAGAGCTGCAGTCATACATATTATAAATACAGTCGTAAGTAGAAGAGCTGCAGTCGTACATATTATAAATACAGTCGTAAGTAGAAGAGCTGCAGTCGTACATATTATAAATACAGTCGTAAGTAGAAGAGCTGCAGTCGTACATATGATAAATACAGTCGTAAGTAGAAGAGCTGCAGTCGTACATATGATAAATACTGTCGTAAGTAGAAGAGCTGCAGTCGTACATATTATAAATACAGTCGTAAGTAGAAGAGCTGCAGTCGTACATATGATAAATACATTTATAAGAAGAAGAGCTGCAGTCATACATATTATAAATACAGTCGTAAGTAGAAGAGCTGCAGTCGTACATATTATAAATACAGTCGTAAGTAGAAGAGCTGCAGTCGTACATATGATAAATACAGTCGTAAGTAGAAGAGCTGCAGTCGTACATATTATAAATACAGTCGTAAGTAGAAGAGCTGCAGTCGTACATATTATAAATACAGTCGTAAGTAGAAGAGCTGCAGTCGTACATATGATAAATACAGTTATAAGAAGAAGAGCTGCAGTCATACATATTATAAATACAGTCGTAAGTAGAAGAGCTGCAGTCGTACATATTATAAATACAGTCGTAAGTAGAAGAGCTGCAGTCGTACATATGATAAATACAGTTATAAGAAGAAGAGTTGCAGTCATACATATTATAAATACAGTCGTAAGTAGAAGATTTTTTTTTTAGTTATTAGTTACTGAACCGACTTCATAGCACTCTGAGCAGACCCTAAGATGGCGAAGGACACTGGTGATAAGGAAGGCAAGACTTCAAGCAAAAATAAGTCAGAAGCTCCATATTAGATGCCTTGACTACGGCTGAATTCACAGTGTGCAAACAAAAGTGTTAGATTTCCCCAAAGCTGAGTTTTCAGGTCGATCGGGTGTTGCCACATGTTGCTTCTCATCTGCTTCTTCTTGCGATGACTATTTTGATGATTATACCATTAGATGTATTCTTATGATGAAATCAACTGTTGTCTGGAGCTCATCTCTGATGCCATGTAGTTTTGAATATAGCAATTTAACTATATGAGGCTTGTTAGACCTATTAACAACATGTGTTTTGTTGGATGGTATAATCATCATATATAAGAGATGGGCCATGGGAAACACAGGAAGAGAGGTGTACAGCCATATGGCCAGCCCTAACCTTAATGACAACATCAACCACCTTACAAGAAGAGATCAGAGCACCGTTTTTAGACTCTGAACCCAACACATAACACTTAATAATCACTTGAACATAATTCATCCACAACACACTCCAGAGTGCCAACTGTGCGCACATCATCATGAAACCGTTCACCACCACCTTTTCAAGTGTCAAGCACTAGATGACATCAGAAAGACCCTCCTTCATCCAAGGCCAGATAAATGGAACACATTATACGGAACAAAAGAACAACTTACAAACACATGCAGATACCACTACATAGCATTGGGCTGAAGGGCAAAAGCTCAAGTGCCACTGGATCATTGAAGAAGAAGAAGATATAAACGTTAGATGCATGATATTATGATTTCTGGTCTAGTATCGCTGATTTCAACACCTTTTCAGAGGGAGAGACCTTATCCAAGCTAGAGCAAACATAACATGTTGGCAACGGCCAACGGTGAAACATTGAATGTCATCCCACTTCTGCATGGCCATCCACCAAAAATAATATTCTCTAGCTAAACATACATATCCAGCATGTAGAATTTCAAAGCATGAACTGACAAAAAGTACATGAATAGGATGGGTTAGTCCTAATTCACCACTACCGCAGACTATACACAGCCGCTTGCTGCCATCTTTAAAATGAGTCCACTTCTCAGCTTACTCAGGAAGGACAGTCTTGCAAGACATGCTCGGGTGTCTATTCCAACTGTTGACACTGGCAGAAAAACTCTTTGACTTATTCCTAGTCTATGTACGGTTCTGCAGTGTCTGGTACGTTGGCAAAAAATAAAACCTGGTCTGTTCTGTTGGGGTCTTTGAGGAATTCTCTTCCATTATCATATCCATTATTTAACAGAAAGATGAGTTCCCTCCATGAGTCCACTGTTATCCAATGGTAGTCCCATTCTGTACAAGCTGTTGCACTCCTACTTAATTACTCTAACTCTCCTACTTAATTAATGTAGCTCTCCTACTTAATTATTGTGGTGCTCCTACTTAATTACTGTATCGCTCTTACTTAATTACTGTATCGCTCTTACTTAATTACTGTATCGCTCCTACTTAATTACTGTAACACTAACTTAAGTACTATAGCACTAACTTAATTACTGTATCACTCCTACTTAATTACTGTAACACTAACTTAATTACTGTAGCGCTCCTACTTAATTAATGTAGCTCTCCTAATTAATTACTGTAGCACTTCCACTTAATTACTATAGCACTCCTACTTAATTATTACAGCACACATCAATGAAATGTGTCTTTCACACATCATGTGATTATAAGTTATATAATATCCTCATCAAATCCTTGTCTTTATTTCTTACATGAACATCCTTTTTTCTGCTGACAATTTAGTTTCTGAAAAGATTGATATTGCCTGGAGAGATCTCGGAACAGAGTGGTGTGGATTGCCTGGAGGTGTCTTGAAACAAAGTGGTTTGGATTGCCTGGGGGGATCTTGGAACAGAGTGGTGTGGATTGACCTAGAGAGATCTCGGAACAGAGTGGTGTGCATTAAGAAAATCATCTGTTCTCAAAGCACTGTTCTATTATTTAACATCCCTGGTCATTTTTGCTCTTTATTCACCTGCTATAAATTCAGAAGTCAGGGCACCTTATATGGCAGCTTTGACTGATTTTTGCATGAAGGTTTGCTTTCTTCGCATCGATGTTCCTCACCATTCAGGCAAGCCTTACTCCGACTTCTGAGGTACTTGTAATTTAGATTCGTCAAGGAACAGGAAACCTGGAGGTACTTGTAATTTAGATTCCTCAAGTCAAGGAACAGGAAACCTGCAGTCCAACCTCGTAACCTGTACACATCAACAATTTTTGGACAAGTTGGTCTCAAACTCTGGAATCAGCACTGCACATTAGCAAAGCATATTATCTACTACGCTATTGGTGCACCATCCATGTTCATGAAATTATTCTGTTCTCAATCAACTTCTTCCACATCCTTGTCTACAGTTTCAGCTTCCTGACTTGATTCATAATTAAATATGTAATATTTCTCTCCTAGCTTTTTATTATTTTTTTATATTTGAAGTTTCTTAAAATTTTTTTACTCTTTGTGTGCATGTGTCTTCTTTTTTTTAATATATATATCATTTTTGTGGTTAGCTTGGTATTGAAATTCTGCTTTGAAATTGGAATTGGATTCATTGATTGTGTTGTTTTCGGTATTAATTCTCCGACAACTACTATACTGCAGGCAGTACTGTGGTTTTTATTTATCTTCTTCTTCTTCGAACGCTCTATATTGACCACCTATCAACCACTCTGTGTGATTTGTATGTGATCTGAGCTTAAGAGCGATTGTGCATTGTGCCAGTTATGCGCCTACAAGTAGGCCAGCACATCCAATTTCTGCGCTGCTTTTTATTTACTAGGGTAGCATCCCTAGGGCCTACATTAGTCACCTCTTACGACATGCATTGTAGGTCGCAGTGGTACTATTCTTTGCTTCCCTTGCACTACACTGGCGTTTTATTTATCAATAACGTCCGCCTGCCCAGCGTGTTCGTAGCGCATTGGACGATGGGTGAAAAGCCCCCTGTGAATGCGGTTCAATTCCGCGGGCTGACAGAAAAGCCACAGGTTCTCCAGATTTACGGTGTTCGTGTTGCCGGACCGAAGGGTTACGATGTCCATGGCACCGAGCCGGAGAGCTGACAGATCAAGTGCTTCTGGATCAGGATTTAAAAAATGTATCAATAACAGCATCGAATAAATTAAGAAAGAGACAACATGAAGATGACTTTATCGAAACAGAATTATGGATGTCAGTTTTGACATTTGGTTGTGAGCATCTGTGGCTTAGCAGTTGTAAGTACTATCACAACATAATTTATACTCTGTGACAGGCAGTTTAGAAGCAAATTTGTTCCTGTGGATTTTGACATTCGTTTGTGGACATCTGAGGCTTAGCAGTTAGGAGCACTATCACAACCTGGTTTAAACTCTGTGACAGGCAGTTAAGAAGCAAATTTGTTCCTGGGGATTTTTGCAAGCGGTAAAAATAGACCTCACTGTTCATAAAATAATGGGAAACTACGGAACGTATTAGTGGTGCCTAGAAAATCAATGACAGAGAACCTACTTCAAGACTGCCCACTGCTAGCAGGCCTGAGAAACAAAACCTGGCGGAAAATACCGAGCTAAATGAGAAGCTGTACGAGTCCCTAAAACAACAGCAGAATTTATGAGGAACTCTGGTACATCAGTCTAAGCGGTGATCGCAAGAGAGAGAACGATTTCACATTTTGTAATCCTTCTTTCTTAGGATTTAATTACGGACCATATTTGACATTGATAACAGATAATTGATAGAAATATGCAATTTATCAGTTGTCGCTTGACTGCCATGTCCATATTTGGGTGTTTGAGCAGTTGGGACAGTTGGTATGTCACTGCATTGAGTGTCTGGGTGTTTCTAATCCAATTTCTTATTTTGCAGCTTATTTGATAGTTATTGTATGAAATGTCCACTGTGTTAAGCATTTCTGCACAGAAAGTCTCAAAACTGTATGTAATAGTAATTACTGTTGATGACAGACTCCAGTAGTGTGTGCCTATTATTATTATTATTATTATTATTATTCATGTACTACATCAGCATCAAAGGTTGTGAGGTCAGTGAATTGACCTTGACATCTTATCAGTGTCAATTACCCCTGGCCAGGTCACTATGTTGCACTGCTTGTAAGTAAAATGCATATACATATAGCTAAACTGAACATATTCAAGTGGTTTTTTTTATTTTTGTGTGTGCATTTTCATGTCTTAATTGTATTTCTTACATGTACAAAAATGGACTTATTTTTGTTTAATATTATTATTGATGTTGATTAAATTTACAATATTTTTTTTGGCGGTTGTGGGCTCTGTTTAGTAGATTTTGCAGCTTATTTTTCGCAGACATAGAAACAAAGTGTGTTATACTTGATATCAAATTAATTTCTGTGATAGTTTTGCATTAATATTTTTGTTGTGTTGTGTTCATAATTTTTTTGTTTTTGGAGCAAAGATGGTCTCAGGCTCTATGAAATAGTCTTCAGTTAGAATATATTTTAATAAACAGTCAAGTGCACGTAATTCACAGTTTAAATGTTAAATCACAGTTTCTAACATGCCCCAGCACTATTTCTTCCAGTTCTTGAGCATAATTTCGACATGTGAATTAAAACTAATCTTCAAACCTAGCACAAGTCACAACAGACTTCTTCGAACGCTCCATATCAACCACTTTTTAAGCCACTCTTTGTGATTTGTATGTGATCTGAGACTAAGAGTGGTTATATATTGTGCCAGTTATGCGCCTACAAGTAGGCCAGCACATCCATTTCTGCGATGCTTTTTATTTACTAGGGTAGCTTGCCTAGGCCTCTATTTCAGTCACCTTTTACGACATGCCTTGTAGGTGGCAGCGTTACAATTCTTTGCTTCCCTTGTGGACCCTGGCAACACACGGGCGACAACAGACTGAAGTAATGTCTGTTCAATAAACTAAAGATAGGCACTTCTGATCTTCTTCTTCTTTGCGTTCGTTCTTTACGACCAATTTTAATCACTCTTTGTGATATGTTTGATCTTTGCCAATAATGTGTATACGTTGCACATTGGTTTGGTAGGCCCCTAAACGCATAACTTCTACACGCTTAGGACATGTGCATCCGATTTCAGCCAAGGCACTTCTGATGAGTATTAATCTCCCTCTTTTCAGGCCCCAGTTGGGGCATAGGCCCTCAGCCAACTCTTTACAGGATTGAATGGGATGGAGACAATTGGTTGATGACTTACGTATCGTAGTAGATTATATATTCAAGTAACTATATAGATAAATTATAACATCTCACAGTTATTTCTTCTTCAGTGATATCAATAATATATAGACTGCAGAAAACTATATGCCTGAGTGGTTACCAGGGTCCAAATTGGGATGGAAAGAATAGAACCACTGTTACCTACCATGCATGTCGTAAGAGGCAACTAAGGAGGTTTGTAATGGGGCTAGCTTCACCTCCCCGCAGAAACCACAACCAGGGAAATTCATAGCTTGTAAGGAGAATAGAGGTAGGGGAAGACCCAGGAACACCTGGAGACGGGAGTTGGAGACGGAATGCAAGAAAATGGGCAGAGAGTGGAGAGATCTGGAAAGGGTGGCCTTGGATAGGCAGGCTTGGAAGGCCTTGGTTGCAGACCTATGCTTCCTAGGGCGAAGGGTGAAGAAGTAAAACTATATACCAATAGTGAACAAGAGACTGAACTGAAGTTTCGACTTACAAGTCTTTATCCAGAGCAAAAGATACCCAAAAAAACAAGTAATGCAAAATATGATGACGCAGTTAAAATAAATGCCACTAATGAAACCTATCTCACTGATAATAAGAAAAGCAGGCCTTCAGGCAAATATCAGTCAGAAGTGCCATTCCAGAGACCCAACTATGCCTGAATTCTATTGGTCGAATGCAAGAAAAGAAGTCAAGAAACCTATCTGATAAAAAAGTGAGACTCAAAAAGAAACGAAAGTACCAGAAAAGGTTTCAGAAGAAGAAACAAAATAATATGTGACAGACTAGTTTAGCTAAATGATATGTTGTTATAATAAAGTATACTTATTCAAATAAATATCAAACATAATATTCTTTATTATGGAAGATAATTGTGTGCTTAATCTGGACAAAGTGAAACTTCAATCATTACAAATTATTTCATTGTAGTATCCCAGAAAACAAAGAAGATAGTATGGAAGAAATTATATTTGTGTTTGTCTTAGGCTCATTCTCGTATTTTTCCTGGTGTTTTATCATACGGAAATTTTGAGATGTTCATTATTGGGTGCACTTTTTTCTCCTTTTTTTTTTTTTTTTAACACAAACATCTGTGTGAGCTAGAAAAGACAGTGAAGTTTACACAAACATCTGTGTGAGCTACAAAAGACAGCATTCATACCATGACAACATTGAATATATAGATAATATTTCAAGTGAATGAAATGAAGGAAAGGGCTGAACATTCATAAGGGAAAGACAAAGATATTGAGAATTAACCAAGCAACGACAACTCGATCTCCCTGTGGGAAATCCCACTTCAAGAGGTAGAATCATACACATATTTGGGCAGCAACGTAGACAAAGAGGGTGGAACAGATAGAGATGTTAAAATAAGAATACAGAAGGCAAGGGAGCTTTCATTGCACTGGGAAACATTTGGAAGTCCAAAGAAATCAAATCTAGAACAAAAATTCGGATATTTAACTCTAATGTTAAAGCAGTTCTACTGTATGGGTCAGAAACATGGAGAACAACTAAAACAATAGCGCATAAATTGCAAACATTCATCAACTGGTGTCTGCGCAGAATAGAGGGAATAAGATGGTATGATAGGGTCACAAATGAGGAACTTATGGAGAGAACAAGACAGATTCCAGTGAACGAACAGGTTAAAAAGACGCTGGCGCTGGATAGGACACACTTTGCGAAAACCGGAGGGAATATAACAAGAAGGGTCCTTGCCTGGAACCCGCAGGGACAGCGAAAGAAAAGGAGGCCGAGAAATACATGGAGACGAGATTTGGAGGCAGAGATCAACAATATAAAGAAGAGCTGGAGGAGCTGCAGGAGATAGCTAGAGATAGGAAGACTTGGCATGAGTTGGTTGAGGGCCTATGCCCCAACCCGGGTAAAAAGGCAAAGAGAGGAGAGAGAAATGAAGGAAGGATCTCTTATTCAATCTACGAGTGATAATGTCCTTATGTTTAAATTTGAAGGTATTTTGTCTAAAGACAAAGGATTGACTCCATTGCACCGGGTTTCTCCATACAGTTCAGTCCCTCTCTGCACAAAATCTGTAGCATCTGCAACAATCCTAGGGATCTCTGGAAAAAATGCACCTATGAACAGAACGGCATGGCCCGGATTTGAACCCATGACCTTCTGAACGCAAGACATTGGCTTTAACCACAGAGATCTTCTAAAGGATTTTGTGTCCAAGTTTAGTCTTGAAGTTATTGAAATCTTTACCTGTTTCAATTTTTTTAATGAATTAAATGTTCTCCAGGTTCAATATTTCAGTGAAATAAATCACCATGTTATGTCGTTTAGTTAATCACATCTTCTGGTTCTTCTACTTCATTCGCTTGACATCAACCACTTGTTAAACCTCTCTTTGTGGTCGGTCTGTGATTAGCGCCTTTGAGCGTTAATTGTGCCAGTTTGACGCCTGTAAACATGTAGTCTAGTACATCCGGTTTCTGCATAATTTTTTTTTTCGGATTCGCTTCCCTACATATAACCACACAAAAAAATAGCCTAGATGAGTCCATTCCCTTAGGAAAGCAAGAGCCCCATTAACCTGTGACCTCGCTGTTAAAGTTCCCCAGTCTACACCAAGTAAAGGTGGGGTTGGCTTGTGTGTTCTACAGGTCATCAGCAGGCTACTCATTTCCACTGTTGACCCTTCCTAAGATACTAGCCAACCCTAACTATGCTGGATACAGAGCCACGTGCAGAACACACCTTGTAGACATCTTGTGGTTCAGTCTTGAAGGTAATGAAATCTTCTCCATGTTATATCTTGAACTTCAATTAAATCTTCTTTTGGTTCAATCTTGAAATGATATCTTCTCAAGTTTACTTTCAGAGTAGAGTAAACCAATGACTCGTTTACTTTAGTTGATGGTCTAGTCCTGTACAGGATATGCCATGATTTTCATTTGTTCAATACTAATATCATTATAGTCATCTACAAATGGATTTGATGAATCAATGTGCTTGATTGTCAGATGTAAATTGCACTTTTATTAATCATGATTTTTCTGTTTTGATAAAGCATACAACTGAGAGAAACTGTATGTCTGATTGTAGTTGTGTTCTGTGCAGAATTAATACATACCCAGTGTTTACCTGTTCTGGAGTTTTAGTCATCAATTTTCTTCTAGAATATCTGGTTGTGAGGTTTGTTTGTTTGCGTTTGTTCTTATCAACCAAATTAACCACTCTTTGTGAACTGTGTGGTTTGTTCTTATCAACCAAGTTAACCACTCTTTGTGAACTAGTAAGTTTCGTAGAAAACAAGTATGTTGTTGTGTTTGTTCTTATCAACCAAGTTCACCACCCTTCTTCTTCAAGCAGTCCATATTGACCACTTTTTAAACCACTCTTGTGAACTGTGTGGTCTCGTAGAAACGAGATAGTTGTTGTGTTTGTTCTTATCAACCAAGTTCACCACCCTTCTTCAAGCAGTCCATATTGACCACTTTTTAAACCACTCTTTGTGATCTGAGCCGAGTGTCAACAGTCGGAATAGACTCCGGAGCATGTCCCGCAAGACTGTCCTCTCCTGTGTGAACTGAGGAGAAGCATGTGGCCACACCCAGTCGATCTAAAAACTAAGCTTTGGGGAAACCTGACAGACCTGAAGCTGACTGCCCAGTTTGTGGTCCACATTAAATTAAACCCATGACCAGAGATTGCTGAAGAAGAAGATTGAGCCTAAAAGCGATTGTACGTTGTACCAGTTATGCACCTACAATTAGGCTAGCACATCATACTTCTGCTATGCTTTTATTTACTAGGTAGCTTCCCTACCGCCATTGCCTCTTAGGACATGCCTTGTAGGTCGCAGTGTCACTATTCCATGCTTCCCTTACTGACCCTGACAACAAACAGGCGAACCACTCTTTGTGAAATGTGTGGTTTGTGCAGGGGAAATTGAGTATGGTGGGCCTCAACTAGACCCCAACGACATGTAGTACAGACACATCCACATTTCGTCCAAAGTGTATGTATATTATCCAACAGGACTTGAATTTGTACACATGGATAACTAAGATTTTACAAACAGATAAACCTCACTTTACAATACCCCATTTGATGTTATACTGAAGCATGGTATAAGGTCTGATTGGATATAGGAAACTCAAGATTAACTCATTCCAGGTTGTGATGAATATGTTTTTCTGTTATTCTTAATCATAAACTGATCAAGAAATCAGTGGACATTATACTTGGTGATAGTCCCTACCTGAATAGGAGTCTCCGCAATACTAAAGAAATCAGTGGACATTATACTTGGTGATAGTCCCTACCTGAATAGGAGTCTCCGCAATACTAAAGAAATCAGTGGACATTATACTTGGTGATAGTCCCTACCTGAATAGGAGTCTCCGCAATACTAAAGAAATCAGTGGACATTATACTTGGTGATAGTCCCTACCTGAATAGGAGTCTCCGCAATACTAAAGAAATCAGTGGACATTATACTTGGTGATAGTCCCTACCTGAATAGGAGTCTCCGCAATACTAAAGAAATCAGTGGACATTATACTTGGTGATAGTCCCTACCTGAATAGGAGTCTCCGCAATACTAAAGAAATCAGTGGACATTATACTTGGTGATAGTCCCTACCTGAGTAGGAGTCTCCGCAATACTAAAGAAATCAGTGGACATTATACTTGGTGATAGTCCCTACCTGAGTAGGAGTCTCCGCAATACTAAAGAAATCAGTGGACATTATACTTGGTGATAGTCCCTACCTGAATAGGAGTCTCCGCAATACTAAAGAAATCAGTGGACATTATACTTGGTGATAGTCCCTACCTGAATAGGAGTCTCTGCAATACTAAAGAAATCAGTGGACATTATACTTGGTGATTGTCCCTACCTAAGTAGGAGTCTCCACAATACTAAAGAAATCAGTGGACATTATACTTGGTGATAGTCCCTACCTGAATAGGAGTCTCTGCAATACTAAAGAAATCAGTGGACATTATACTTGGTGATAGTCCCTACCTGAGTAGGAGTCTCCGCAATACTAAAGAAATCAGTGGACATTATACTTGGTGATAGTCCCTACCTGAGTAGGAGTCTCCGCAATACTAAAGAAATCAGTGGACATTATACTTGGTGATAGTCCCTACCTGAATAGGGTCTCGCAATACTAAAGAAATCAGTGGACATTATACTTGGTGATAGTCCCTACCTGAATAGGAGTCTCCGCAATACTAAAGAAATCAGTGGACATTATACTTGGTGATAGTCCCTACCTGAGTAGGAGTCTCCGCAATACTAAAGAAATCAGTGGACATTATACTTGGTGATAGTCCCTACCTGAGTAGGAGTCTCCGCAATACTAAAGAAATCAGTGGACATTATACTTGGTGATAGTCCCTACCTGAGTAGGAGTCTCCGCAATACTAAAGAAATCAGTGGACATTATACTTGGTGATAGTCCCTACCTGAGTAGGAGTCTCCGCAATACTAAAGAAATCAGTGGACATTATACTTGGTGATAGTCCCTACCTGATAGGAGTCTCGCAATACTAAAGAAATCAGTGGACATTATACTTGGTGATAGTCCCTACCTGAGTAGGAGTCTCCGCAATACTAAAGAAATCAGTGGACATTATACTTGGTGATAGTCCCTACCTGAGTAGGAGTCTCCGCAATACTAAAGAAATCAGTGGACATTATACTTGGTGATAGTCCCTACCTGAGTAGGAGTCTCCGCAATACTAAAGAAATCAGTGGACATTATACTTGGTGATAGTCCCTACCTGAGTAGGAGTCTCCGCAATACTAAAGAAATCAGTGGACATTATACTTGGTGATAGTCCCTACCTGAGTAGGAGTCTCCGCAATACTAAAGAAATCAGTGGACATTATACTTGGTGATAGTCCCTACCTGAGTAGGAGTCTCCGCAATACTAAAGAAATCAGTGGACATTATACTTGGTGATAGTCCCTACCTGAGTAGGTGTCTCCGCAATACTAAAGAAATCAGTGGACATTATACTTGGTGATAGTCCCTACCTGAGTAGGAGTCTCCGCAATACTAAAGAAATCAGTGGACATTATACTTGGTGATAGTCCCTACCTGAGTAGGAGTCTCCGCAATACTAAAGAAATCAGTGGACATTATACTTGGTGATAGTCCCTACCTGAGTAGGAGTCTCCGCAATACTAAAGAAATCAGTGGACATTATACTTGGTGATAGTCCCTACCTGAGTAGGAGACTCCTAATACTAAAGAAATCAGTGGACATTATACTTGGTGATTGTCCCTACCTGAGTAGGAGACTCCACAATACTAAAGAAATCAGTGGACATTATACTTGGTGATTGTCCCTACCTGAGTAGGAGACTCCGCAATACTAAAGAAATCAGTGGACATTATACTTGGTGATTGTCCCTACCTGAGTAGGAGACTCCACAATACTAAAGAAATCAGTGGACATTATACTTGGTGATAGTCCCTACCTGAGTAGGAGTCTCCGCAATACTAAAGAAATCAGTGGACATTATACTTGGTGATAGTCCCTACCTGAGTAGGAGACTCCACAATACTAAAGAAATCAGTGGACATTATACTTGGTGATAGTCCCTACCGGAGTAGGAGACTCCACAATACGAAGCACTACATGCCTAGAGTTGTTAAAGGTTTCTAAACCTGCAAGAAAGACAGGTACTCTCCCCTAGGCACTATAGGAGAAGGACGAGAACTCATAATTTCTGGGGGTTTTTCTTCGAACGCTCCATATCGACCATTTGTTAACCACTTTGTGTGATTTGTATGTAATCTGAGCCTAAGAGCGATTTACGTTGTGACAGCTATGCATGCGCCTACAAGTAGGCCAACACATCCAATTCCTGTGATGCTTTTTATTTACTATGGTAAATTCCCTAGGCTCCTACATCAAACGCCTCTTATGACATTCCTTGTAGGTCTCCATGGTACTATTCTTTGCTTCCCTTGTGGACCCAGGCACCACATGGATGAGGTGATATCTTCTGTGGCAGCAACAAACTCTCTCCAGCTCTTGACTGTCCACATCAGTTTTTCCAGGGAGAGGCAAAATGAAAAAAAAAAGAATTTCGTTCAAAGTTTACTACACGAAAATGGAGAAAATCAAATTCACAGAAAACTGTTTTATCAGGGTATGGCACTTCCCTCTTTGACTTAACGTATGGTCGCCCATGCCCCAAGCTCACTTCTTATTCTTCACCTTTCAACTCCCAGCGGAGCACAGGTCTTCCTCTCTCTTGCCATCCCTTCCAACACTTTCCATGTTTTACCTATCCTTTTAATATCAGCCTCCAGCTCTCTTCTCCAGGTCTGTCTAGGTCTTCCCCTAATCCTCTTTCCCTGCGGGTTCCAAAACAATGCCTGTCTTGTAATGCTTCCGGTCGGTCTTCTTAATGTATGTCCTATCCAGCGTCTCTTCCTGAGCTCTTTCTCCACTGGTACCTGTTTGTTCTTTCTCTGAGTTCCTCGTTTGTAATCTTATCATACAATCTCAGTTCCTCTATTCTACGTAAACATCCATTTACGAAGGTCTGTAGTTTTCTGGTGGTTTCTTTTGTTGTCTTCCATGTTTCTAAGCAATAGAACAGCACTGACTTCACATTTGATTGAAAAATTCTCAGCTTTGTATTTGTTTTGATCTCCTTTGACTTCCATATCTTACTCAATACAATAAATTTACCCCTTGCTTTTTGTATTCTTATCTTGACATCTTTGTTTGTTCCTCCTTCTGTGTCTACGTTGTTACCAAGGTATGCGTATGATTCTACATCCTGTAGAGATGTTTCCTCCAACATTCCAGCTCACATGGTCTGCGGTTATCCTTTGTATGATACTACATCACAGTTTTGTGGTTCTCATTTCTATTGTAATTGTGATTTTTAAAGGAAAGATCCTGTTTTCATACCACGTGGTGTAGTGGAAAATACAGTGTTGAACCCTGTAAATTTCTTGACCAAATACTTAATATGAATAATGTGATCCGCATCACTTCTATTACCTTTACTTCCTAACGTTTGTTGTTCTGGTAGTCAATTCACAAGAGTCTGGGTCAACACAAGAGCCGTTTGTGATTGAAAAACTACCACTTTAACTGTACTGAACCGAAAGCATCTATCTTCTCTCGCGATCACCGTTTAGACTGATGTATCAGATTCCTACATGAATTCTGCTGTTGTTATTAGGGACTCCGTCCCTTCGTACAGCTTCTCACTTAGTTCGATATTTTTCGGCCAGGTTTCGTTTCTCAGGCCTGTTAGCAGTGGGCAGTCTTGCAGTAAGTGCTCCACCGTCATGTCCGCCTGCTCGCAGTGGCACATGCTAGTTATGTCAATTTTAAATTTGTTATACAGGTGGTATCGGAGTCTGTTATGGCCGGTACGGAGGCGGAATATGATAACTTGTTTGCTACGGGACAGACCATAGTACCCATCTTTGGCGCTGTGTTGACGGTGGTCTTGCGACCACTTCTCTCTATATCACCATCCTATGGCTGTTTTAGCTTCCTCGTAGCTCATTTCGTGATCAGTCTGCGACAGGTCGCCTCTACCTGCCCTTCGTTTCCCTTATGTTGCAGTGTGATGGGATCCACTGTATGGCTGTGCGTTTGAATGAATTTGTTAGTACTCCAAGGATCGTTTTTAGTTAGTTTAACTCTGTGCCGGTTGAACTTTTTAGTGCTTTGACGGCTGACTGGGCGTCCGTGAATATCACTACTTTGTTGTGTGCGGCGCTGCTTCTCTCTAGGGTCATTTCGGCGGCTACTCTTAGTGTCACCGTCTCAGCACGGTAGTTGTTGGAGTACTCTCCTGTGGCTATCGCCATCGTGACCCTCACTTGTCATGGGAGTTTAAGCACTATTCCCCCTCCTCCATCGCGTTCTTTGCCGATCCGTCGGTGTATACATGTGTTCACGCTATCTCAGGGTACTCTGTCGCTATGAATTCTTCTGTAATCGCTCTCCTTTCGCAGTTTGCTTGCGGCCCATTTTTTGTATGCCCTGTATTGATTCTCTTAGCTCTGACATCTTGGTCTGCCACGCCGGATTCTTTTCGGTTGTCGGTATAAGTATAACAGGAAACCAGTTCACTAACCACTGAGCTCCTTTACCATGAACCATTAAAGCAGTTAGTGTTCCCAAGTGCTGCTCGATCAAGAAGAAGAAGAAGAAGCCGTTAGTGGACATTATTAATGTTGGCGTAACATACAAACCTGAACATAAACTCCAACAACACATAAACTGCATTAGTCTACTTAGGAAAATACAACAGGAAAATTAACACCACCAAAACAGAAGCCGTGACAATAAGTACATCAACCAAGTCAACACACATGTGAACAATGCAAAAATCACGCAGGTCTCAGAATTCAGATATCTGGGGGATATTTTCCCAGAAGATGGTAAAATGGACAGAGAAATGAAGCCATATACCAAAGACCAATGCAGTGACACACCAACTGTCACTACTACTCAAGCATAGACATGGCAGTCAACACAACTGATAAATTGTATATTTCTACCAACTTCCTGTTATCAACGTCAAACATAGTCTCTAACTAAATCACATGAAAGAAAGATCAAAACAATGAACTGTTTAAGCAATGTCGTCAATGTCACATGATGGGGTAGATTAAGAACATTAGAAATGTCGTTGAAATTACACCATGAATCTAACATATTGTAAGACAATAAATAAAATGGTTCGGTCACCTAATGAGTATGAAACCAGATCTACTACTATCATCTCGCGCCTCCAACAACCGGACGTAGAGCCCGAGATAGGTCAAAAACCCGATGGATAGATAATATCACACATATCCTGCTACGTCAAAGACTAACAACTATATATGCAACACACATGGCACAAGGTAGCAAATTGAATCTCCCCACGTTGTTTCACTGCACATGTGGATAAGACGAGACACTTCTTGTTACGTCAATTTGAATATTTATGAACAAAAGTACTGGGCAGTCTAAGAACTTATAATTATTAACCTAAAAATGTGTGAAGAAAGCAGTGGTCAGTCTAGGACTGTCGATATTCTTCTGTGTTCTTGACTTCCAAGTGTGAGCATTACTCTTGGCAGAGGACAGGTGAAAACAAGGTTACGGTTCTGTTCGCTTACCTTCTAGAGCAGAGGGTTTAGAAGGACATGGTAGAACGGAGCTCTGCAAGAGTTAACTATTTTAAATTAATGAAGGACCCAAAAAATGGAGGAAGATGTTTTTGTTTGTTCTAATCAACCACTCTTTGTCTTCACTTTCTTCTTCTAACGCTCCATATCGACCACTTGTAACCACTCTGTGGGATTTGTATGTGCTCTGGGCATAAGAGCTGTTATATCAATTATGCGCCTACAAGTAGACCAGCACATTCTGCGATGCTTTTTATTTACTAGAGTAGCTTCCCTAACCCTTACATCAATCGCCTCTTACGACATGCCTTGTAGGTTGCAGTGTTACCATTCTTTGCTTACCTTGTGGGCCCCGGCAGCACAGGCGAACCACTCTTTGTGATATGTATGAGTGCTCCGAGGAAGGAGGCAGCACAGGCGAACCACTCTTTGTGATATGTATGAGTGCTCCGAGGAAGGGAGCCCACTTCGCCTTCGTAGGCACCTACGACATGTAGGACAGGAACATCCTTATTTCGCCTCAAGTATATGCCTATTGTCCAACAGGAAACACATTTGTACAGACGGATAACTGTCAGATTTTACTTACAGAAAAATACCCATTTGAAAATCTTACATCTGCAGTTATCCTGTAGCATGGTATCAGATATGACTGGTCATAGGAGGACCATCTGATCTGTCTCTCGCCAACGGAGGAAGATGATTTAGTAGAGTGAATGTTATCAAGGTTGCGGTAGGACGGGCAAAAAAAACTAACAGTGCACCATGTCCAAAGGCGTATGCCATTGACAATGTGACTGATGATGGGTTGGAGAAATTGACGATATCGACCACTTGTTAACCCCTCTGTATTGTTTGTATGTGATCTGAGCCTAAGAACGATTGTACGTTGTGCCAGTTATACGCCTACAAGAAGGCCAGCACATCCGATTTCTGCGACGCTTTTTTATTTACTAGGGTAGTTTCCTAGGCCTGCCTCAGTCGCCTCTTACGAAATGTCTTGTAGGCCGCAGTAGTACTATTTTTTGCTCATCATGAGGG
The DNA here is from genome assembly GCA_020796225.1 of Arion vulgaris. Classification (NCBI taxonomy): domain Eukaryota; kingdom Metazoa; phylum Mollusca; class Gastropoda; order Stylommatophora; family Arionidae; genus Arion; species Arion vulgaris. The sequence goes on along the minus strand of CM036757.1, from coordinate 27,860,976 downwards.
CCCCGGCATTCGTTCCGCCACTGTTAAGGCAGAAGTTCAGGAATTGATTTATGAGAACTCATCTGAGGATCGCCCCTGTGTTGCCGGAGCTCGCAAGGGGAGCACATAATAGTAACACTGCGACATACAAGGCATGTCGTAAGAGACGACTAAGGTAGGGTCTAGGGAAGTTACCCTAGTAAATCACCCGAGTGACTACCGGGGACCAAATTTGGGGTGTAAAGAATAGAATCACTGTTACCTGCCACGCATGTCGTAAAGGCGACTAAGGAGGTTTGGCTGAAATCGGATGCACATGTCCTAAACGTGTAGAATTCTATGCGTTTAGGGCCTACCAAACCAATGTGTAACGTATACACGTTCTTGGCAAGATCAAACATATCACAAGAGTGATTAAAATTGGTTGTAAAGAACGAACGCAAAGAAGAAGAAGAAGGAGACCCCAGTAAATAAAAAGAGTCGCAGAAATCGGATGTGCTGGCCTACCTGTAGGCGCACAACTGTCAGAATGTACAATCGCTCTTAGGATCGGATCACATATAAATCACAAATCGTGGTTAACAAGTGGTCGATATGGAGCGGTCGAAGCAGAAGTATGAGGACAATGTGGCTATTTCTTCTTCTTCTTTGCGTTCGTTCTTTAGACCAATTTTAATCACTCTTTGTGATATGTTTGATCTTTGCCAAGAACGTGTATACGTTGCACATTGGTTTGGTAGGTCCCTAAATGCATAGACTTCTACACGCTTAGGACAGTGCATCCGATTTCAGCCAAACCTGCTTAGTGCTCTTACGACATGCGTGGCAGGTAACAGTGGTTCTATTCTTTACACCCAAAATTTGGGTCCCGGTAACCACTCGGGCGGGCTATTTATTTATACAGATGGATCAGCAAATGCGGAGCTCATTGGTGTTTAATACTCAGTTCGGAAGGGGCATTGCACGCTATGACTACATGTAGTCAAACTAGGTCATAACAGTAATTAAAGCAATGACCTGGCTGGAGTCACATACTTTCATCCATCATGTCTCCCTAGTCGTCATCTCTTTCTTGAACCCTTTGCATCCCACTTCAATGCCTGCTTTGATATTCGTTGATCATTTCTTATCAAGGGGTGTCCAACATATCTCCATCTTCTCTTTCTTTAACAGTTGTCACTAGTGGTTGACCAGACATGTCTCTGATTTCATCACTTCTCCTGAGTTCGTTCCATTTTATGTTCTTTATTTTTCGGAGATATCTATTTTCAAATGCATTCAACTTGCTTTCTATGCATTTGAATATATAGATGTCTGCTAACAAATGAATAAACATAAAATGGAACGAATTCACTTGCGGATATCTTTTCCTCTCGCGATCGTTCTTAAGCCGGTTTTATCATTCTATTGTGATATATAAACAGCCAAACATCAAGAACGGAATGTACATGCACAACCTTCAGTACCTATTGGAGCTCAAGTGCTTATCCTTCGGTGGTGTGTTCGGTTTCAACCAGCGTTTACTGGGTTCGCTCTCCGTTAGCCTTTTGTTTTCCCCAGCCAAAACTCACAAGGCAGCAGGCTGCTATTTTCTTTTAGGCCAGCGACCTTTAGACGGCCTGCCTTCCCGAGCTTATGAGCGCCATCTGCCCAGCGAACGGTCATTTTGTGGACACCTTGGTTTGCCGCCCATCCAGTTTTATGTACGGTTTGCTCCACTAGCCTTTGATGGTCCCCAATCAAACTACAAGGCAGCAGTAGTTCCCTGCGAGCGGAAACGCGCACTGGCTTTACCTCTGCTGGGCTTTCCAGTTGCTCTGCAGATTCGGGTGGTTTACACACCCTCTCGCCTGTCATGCCTGCCGTGCCATGCTTGTCTGCCCACCGGCGTGCCCAATCTTGCATCGCCAGCGTGCGTGCTCGCTTTGCGATGGTGCCAGCCTTATCGTCACCATCAGTTTTCGCCGTGCTACGTTTCTCTGGGTTGTCCGATTATGGGGCTTGTAATCTTGCTATGTGAACCCACGCAATTCATACTCATCGGCTCAAGAGAGAGGGCTCAAGAGAGAGCATGCGCGGGCTCCGAATTTCGCCCCGGTGGGTCAACATCTCTTCGATGGCTTTAAATCGTATCCCCATCCCTGCGATAGGGGCCCGAGTTTCGCCCTATGTGGGCCCTCGTGCAGCTCAACTCAACTCCCAACATACTCATCGGCTCAAGAGAGAGTATGCGCTGGATCCGAGTTTCGCCCCACGCGATTCCACGTTTATCCTTCAAGCTTTTCCCATCGGCCGGGAGAGAAGAACATTAATAGTCACTCTGTGAGTTCGCTCGTCTGTTGCGAGCGGATCCCATCTAGCGTGACTACTTTGCATCTCTACTTGCCCCAGAGTAGCTTTCACTGGCAACTGCCCTTAGCCAATCGGAACTACCTTCTGTTCAAGTCGCGTCACCACGGGAGGAGGCGATTATCGTCGCCATAATCTTGCGCATCGATGTTCTTGTCTTTGAGCCCACTTGATTTTGTTGCTGAAATCGTACTGGCAATGAATCCGTCGATATTAGTGGTATAGCCAGGCAAGGGCACTATGCTGAATCAAGAATATAGTAAACCATGTAACCAACAGAGATCTGGCTTTGTTGTCGATGTTAGTGACATACCGATGAAAGATGGATCATTTATGACAATCTGTCGACAAACTGCACTTTAACTAAATGATTGATTACTCCATCATCATCAAATAGCTTTGCCATCAGCAGAACTTGCCACCTCAAAATCATTCTCTCAGCCAGATGTCCAGCCTCTGCAGCTGTCTGCTAAATCATTAGTTACATCCTGAATCTTATCTTTCCGTGGTCTTTCCTTCTCTTCATTGCCGGTGCCTCTTCTATAATGGTCTTTCCAACCTTCGATATCTTTATATGTCAAATCGTCCGTTGGTACCGGGAGCCGCAAGGAAAGAAATATGCCATGCAACATACAAGGTGTCGTAGAGGTGACGTTGACAGGAGCACTAGTAAATCAAGCATCGTAGAAATCGGTTGTGCTCGCTTAGTTGTAGGCCCATAATTGAAACAAGTACAATGCTCTTAGGCTCAGATCACAAAGAGTGGTTAACAAGTGATCGAAATGGAGCGTTCAAAAGACAATATGTCAATTACTTCAATTTTCTTATTTGTGCATCATCCAATTTCTTAGTTTCTTTTGCTAGATCTATTTGTTTCTTCTGTGTGCATGAAGTACTCTCTGTAACACCATATTCAAAAGCACATATGTTGTTCTACTGCCTTGTTGAGTGTTCAAGCTTCCATCCTATGTTGTCACTGGAATATGCATGCTCTTGTATTCTGACCTTGTTTTCGATGAGTTCCATTGCATACTGTTTTTAACTGTTAAATTTTTGGTCAGGCTATGTTCTATTCTATTGACTACTCCTGTATTATTAGTAATCGGAAGTATGCAGTCGGTGAACGCCCTTCAAGGACAGATAATCGGTGACGCACTTCCTTTTCATAGGAACCTGGAAAAATGGTGAGACGAGATACATTATATGTGTAATAACATCTATATCAATCGTTATATTTTCACAATGTAATTATAACTATTTTGAACTGAAAACCTTATTGTTGTTATTTTTATCCATAGGGAATTGACATATGTCATAAATATGACAGGAAGGTCCGTAGGACCGAACCCAAAAGTGAAGATATCTACTTGAGATTGTTGGTCAAGGTAAGAGAACTATAGAACGTGAAAGTTATATTTTTAAAAATGTAACCGTTTACGCAACTAAAGCTTGTAGCAAATTAATGTAACGGAGCACAATCATTGGTATTTAATGGCAATCGTACTGCACAATCAATGATTTAGTCAGTAACTATTAACTACTTGCATATAATAAATAATACAAATTCTGCATAGTAAATGGCTAAATGCCCACCTCAAGTGAAGATAGCAGCTTCAGACGTTCAGTCCTAGAGCGCAATCGCGTACTATAGGTGGGGCGGGCAAACACGATCAGGAACTGCACATGTGGGTGTTCTGTCTTTTGTACAGCTTATTTTAACGGCGCCTTCCAATACCTCATGTGTTACTCTTGTCACTCTAGGAGATTCTGAGTAAATGTCTCAAGCTTATTTTCTCCTGTAGAGAACCAAAAGTTGCTGGGCATGTTGTGACATAGTACTTGTAGTATGCTCAGGATGCTACTTTTCCACACTGTCATAACAGAATCCTGGTCATGCATATTCTCCAGTGCAGTTCTGCATCTAGTGATATGTCGTCAGTGATTGCAGAGTCTAGATAACCGGATTAATTTGTGATCCCCAATTCATAACCGGATAACCTGAGATGTTTTTGTGTGGACTTCTAGACCATCACAGTGGTTTTGTTACGGCTAATTGTGAAACCAAAATCACAGACCATTGCAAATGTGGTCATAAGGATTTAAATATTGTTGTCTGCGTGTGTCACCAAGACGACAGCATATCCTCCAGATTACCACTTGCATTCTTATTTCTGTTTACATGCTAATTAAATGAGATAGCGTCAGGGGGAGGACCTACTGTAGATACAAGTTTGACATTCGCCCAAAGTCTGTACCAGAGCAAACCATCTTGGATAGCATCACAAGTATGTATCCATACAGTACAGGTGTGAAAGGAGTACTTGACATGGATGATCAGAACAGCATACAACGTAAGACAGTCAATGTTTACTTGATAAAAATACTCATAAGATCTTTGCCCATTAGGCAGCAGGTTGTAGGTCATCTAAGGGTCGCTACCCTAAAAGAAATTATATATCACAATAAGAATGATCAAATAGAATGATCGAGAGATTTAGTCTCCTGTTGTATTGTATGTTTTTTTACTGCCATGTACCACTTTTTTGTGGTTATACGTCATTTTTGCATGATAATAATTTGTTAGTACATTGCTAAATATATCTGTGCAAAATATGTGTGATGCTGTTGTAAGTCTCTGAATTTCGGAATTGGTTCTTACAGTTGTATCGCTTTCTGGCAAGGCGTACCAATGCCAACTTCAACAAGGTGGTTTTGAGGAGACTGTTTATGAGCAGAACTAATCGTCCTCCTCTGTCAATCTCGAAGTTGGTAAGTAACATTACGAGGTTTGATTCATTAAAAATTGGTATACTCAAGGTATATACAGTTCAGACTATTTATGTTTCAAGTAAAAACAAACAATTATTCATGCATCGAGCTACAGAAGTATATCTTTGGGAATTTGAAAAGCAAACTTATTTTTGATACCATAACAAAATTACTGCATTGAATCTCATCACAAAACGCATCGTAGTCAGATTAAATGGCATGAGAATCCCAGACATAAGAAAGATTTGCTGCAACCCCTTCCTGATGGTAAGGTAGTTGAGGTAAAGCGTCTAGTTCTATTGGAAATAGACCCTAAAAAGGAATATTCACTATGCAAATTTATAACAAGATCCTTTGTTAAATATCAAAATAATAATAGATTTGTCGTGGAAAACATCAGAGATCTTAAAATTGAATTGCTACCAAATCTAGCATAATACAACAAGAGGAGGGAACCCAAACAGATAAATGTGCATGTCTAATCCTAGTGCGCTCAGTCAAAGGAAGCAGAAATTGCAACTTTACTTTAAAGTAAAAATACTTGTACTCAAAAGTGTTCAGACCCTAGAGAGAAGGAAGAACAAAGAAACATGATAAATATTATATGTAAAGACATGGGGACTGCCTAGAGTAGTTGATAGTAGCTCGGCCTGCTAGCTGTGAGACGCCTCATAGCTCGGGTTCGAACCTACTGTCCAGCATTTGTTCGAGTCCCCTGGTCTTACTCAGGACGATAACGTGAGTACCTCTGAAGTCGGAGAAAATCTGCCTGTATGGCGAGGGAATACTAATTACGAGTACATTGAGCACACAGCTGCCAGTGTAAAGTAATTTACAATGTGCACGCTGCTGCCATTGTAAGAAATTGAAAAAACGGATTTTCACGCAAAAATGAGTTTCAGAGATGAAACTTCGTCTGAGTTGAAAGCGGACGAAAGAAAGAAAAAAAAATATGTAAAGACAAAATGCAGTTTGGCAAAAGGTCATCTCATGAGTGAGTGGACGACCAAGAGGCAGATGGATAGACAACAAAAAAAAGGATGCAGCATCAATGGCGTATAAGAACGTAAAGCTTCCCACAGCGATATACAAGTAGCCAGACCAGAAACCAGTTGTAGTCACTGTTTTATTTATCTATATCTTATGTTCTATTTACGCTCTTCCACAGAGGATGTTCTATACGCCTTCACAAGAGGCCAGTTATTATTCTGCTTACAAGTGTTTCCATGTCAGCACAATCTTTTAACTCTTTCTATAGTTCTTCACTAGTATTATATTATAAGATATGACATCTGAACATGCAGTGTAACTAGAGTTCATTGCAACTCCTTTTTAGAATAGTTTAGCAGATAAATGCAATGGAAATGAGTGAGTGTTTTGAAATATATTTTGTTTGCGTTTTATGGATGCTTGTTCTGTTCGTGCTATGATTCAGCAGTAATGTCAAGTATCTTGCCTCTGACTGATTTTTGACATAGCTTGCTTTCTTATCAGTATAGAATAACCATTCTATCATCACATTTGTCCTTGGATTGTTCTCCTCTTTGGTCCTACCCACTTAGTCAGATTGCAGCGTGCAGCCTGCCTGTCTCGAGACCATTTCTTGAGTGTAATCTTGGTCAGCTCTGGTTTATGCTTGTCATATCTCATTATGTGTCTAACGATTACATATGACATACACGTAGACATCATTTGCTTGAATAATTATGTATAGTTGTACTAGTCAAATTTATTTGATATAGTTTATCAAGTCCAATGTCATGTTTATTTATATTGGTGTTTTTCCGTCAGACGCTGATGAAGAAGTCAGTCGTGAGGACAAGATTGCTGTTGTGTTGCTATACATGACATCCGTTCCACACTCTGCCAAATTGAAGGTATGATTTTGATAATAGGTTTTAATTTTACATTTAATGTCCTCTATAACAAAATAGCATGCATCAAGGCATATACCCTTCTGAAAGCTGCAGTCGGGTCAGGAAATATTAACCTTCTTTACATACTTTTCGAGCTGAGCTAAAAATAGCTACTCTTGTTCTAGGTCACAAAAGTGAATTCGCATGCAGTGACAGTAGCATGTATCGTGTAACCGTCTCTAGCCCACAGAGAGAGTATATAACAGACTTTAATCATCTAGAAGTGAATGGCAAAAGCCATTATCACTCTTTAGCAGCTAAGGGTTAATGACATCTACATGTTTTTAAAAAAATATGATCTAGTTTTCATGCCATTCAGTATATCGGAGACAATGCCAGGCCAGTAAATTTCTTGACCAGTTGCGCAATCAAGAGTGAGTGATGGGGTCAACATTGTCTTTACTGATATTGCAGTTAGTTCCAGTTTTTCTGGTACCAAGTTGAGGTTGGGTCTATCTGGGCTGTTATGCAGTTTAAAAAGTTGTCACTTCAAACTAGGAACCGGAGACCATCTATGATGCCAGGGTAGTAACCATCATGGCTGTCACTGTATAAAGACAAATAAACTTAACTGTCATCCAGAAATTGATTTAAATAACATGAAAGTTTGTATTTGAAGTTCTTTCTGTGGTCAGTTTATACTAAATTGTCCTGTTTTGACAAGTAAACTGATATAGCAGATAGGCTAGCCAAGAAAAGGTCAACACAGAAACAACCAATCACAGCAACAGCTCTCCATACAGCAAAGCAAATCCTAATGACAACAAATACAGAAATTTGGCTGAACAGATGGGCCATGGGAGACACTGGAAGAGATGTGTACAGCCATATGGCCAGCCTGAACATTTAGACTCCGAACCTAACACTTAATAATCACTTGAACAGAATTCAACCACAACACACTCAAGAGTGCCAACCGTGCGCACATCATCATGAAACCGTTAACCACCACCTCTTCAAGTGTCAAGCACTAGATGACAGCAGAAAACCCCTCTTCATCCAAGGCCAGATAAATGGAACACATTATACAGAACAAAAGAACAACTTACAAACACATGCAGAAACCACTACATAGCATTGGCCGAAGGGCAAGAGCTCAAGTGCCGCTGGATCATTGAAGACAAAAGTAGACACATATAATCACATCTGAGTAAGCAGTAGTAAATTGCAGAAACGTTTGTATTTGGTAGGAAAACACCACAATCATCAAAACTAAAATCTGTTGCACAGTTTCTGATAAACCAGCATGTAATATGAACTGGATCCTTTTGCTGGCAAGCAAAAACCAATTTGTGTCAACAGCTAATTTTTGCAGTAGAAATGATTGCAGCTGCTACTTATTGGCCACCACTTTCTTGCCACTGGTAGACATTTCTTGTTGGAATCTTTCTGTCCGTGTATTCAGAGGTCAGACAAGGCAGCAAGAATAGTAACACTACATCAAGGCATGTCATAAATCATCACAGTAATTGATCTTCGGGCCCTAACTGCGATTTCCCTAGGCTTAGATCACTGCAAATCTATCAGCTGGTTTAACAAGGGTCGAATATGGAGCACCAAATGGGTCTCGACTCGCTAGGTGGCTCTGTGCAAGCTAAATTCTTTGACTATTCAGTAATATTTGACATTCCTACATGATGTTATGGAGGTTGTCATTCTCCTGCTCCATTTCACAGGATCTTCACTAATATCCCTAGTTTTTACTGAAACTATTGTGTTGTGCTCTTTTATGTGTGCATCAACTATTTGCCATTCTTTTATTTTCTGTCCAATACAGGACAATCATTTTGTATCCTATGCTCTTTTATCCATTACTTGTTAAATACCTAGTCAGGAAATCTTTTTAGCCTGTTGTACTTTATAAAGCTACTGTACTCCATATTTTAATATTTCACTGTTGACATGGTTATACTCCAGTTTATCACAATTCAATTATCTATATCAACACCCACCATTTTTAATGCAACCATACATAGTTATCGTTTAAATAATATGGCATTCTTATCTTGACTTGTGTGAAAGATGTCTTCATCATATGCCAGGCACAGATTAATATGTGCCATTCTGTGTGTAGACATTATATTTTTTGTGAGCCATAGAGTTATAGCATGTAGTTTGAATTATCATGTGTTTATTGAAAAATATAACTTCAACATTGATACCTTTTATTGCAGATATGTGCTCTGAGAGTAACAGAGGTGCTCTGGCCGTATTCTGAAAGCAGGAGGAGAGATTTTGACCTTTGATCAGCTGGCACTTCGTGCTCCTAAGGGACAGAACACTGTTTTGGTTCAAGGTTGGTGGCATGTGCATTTTATTTCAGTGTTCTTTATATTTTATGTGTGGGCTGCCGTACAATATGGATTCAAGAAGTAAATTCTTTAAAACATTTGCTGACTGAAGCAGTGTCCATACACACCCACTATTTGAGTTTAGTGACATTACTCAAATATGTTTATTTGGTGTCTATATAGAAGTCAAACAACTTACGAACATGCGGTTCTGTGCACATTTAAATTGTTTAATTTGATATAGATTAGTTTGTACTTTGGGGGTAATTATTGTTAGTTTGACAAGAATTTTGTTTACTAGGACAGAAGTTACCAATATAAGAAGAGGGAAATATAAGGTATCCATCATTGATGTACTTTAAAGCAGCAACGATCACTCAAACATACACAAATTGTAGTCAATAATATTGAAAACGAATGGGCGGTGCAGCAATAGCAAAGATAACGCGCTTCACTAGTAACCATGGGCAGTATTAATTCTGGGGTTTGAGGCTAACAAATTTCTTGATGTGCTCACAGAGTGTGGTTGGACTACAAGTTTCCTGATCCTTTACATTGAAATGTTGGGGCTATAAATTACAAGTACTTCTGAAGATTTAAGCTCATTTGTCTGGGAAAGGGAGTTGATGATAAAGAAAGCTAGCCTTCACGGAAAAATCGGTCAGAAGGTCCATATTAGGCGCCCAAACTCATAGACAAAAACAAAGTTGTATTTTATACTGCTGTAAATGTGATTTTTGTCTGGACTTAGGTTTCCAAAAGATTAAATATCCACCTTTGACAGTATTAAGTTTGTCCAGCTGTTCTTCATGAGATTGAAAGTGTAAAAATTAAAATTAGCTTGCCTCCAAAGTGGATGTCTTTTCATGGGAGCAATGTCTGTCTTTAATGACAAGTGGTGATCTAGTATACTGAAGTCATCAGACATAACGCCCCATGATTGCTCACATTACTGCACACCACGGCCAGATAGAAATTCCCCTGTGCTACATAGGAAAAGTCAAAATTACATTTCCTTTGGGAACATAGTTATAAATTTATTGAAAAATCCAAAGATAAGGAACATGTGAATTCCTATTATTTGTAATTTTACTGTTATTTGATTATACCCTGCTGCTCTCATTAAACCTGATTAATGTAAATTAAAAAAATTGACACCTATTGGTAACGTGAAAATTGTTCGTTATTTAAAGCTTCAGTAGTAAGAGAACTCGCATGAATGTGTTTTATATATTCTTTAAACTTCCCAACAGGTCCACGGAAAGCCCGCAAAGCCTACAAGCACTTTGGATTGGCTCCTGGTGTGCCTCATAGCCACACTAAGTATGATTTTCTTGTTGCAGTTGTTAGATATATTTTAAAGTTCAGTTAATGGAAGTTTACTTTCATCTTAACAAATATTCTGGAAGTTATGTGTTATTTACAGCAGTGAGAAAATATGTTATTGTATTGATAATGTACTTCATACTGCATGTGTGGTGTTAGGAAACACTGCGCTCTGAACCACATAGAATCTCAGTCAAACTATAAAAAGTATCAGTTAAGAAATACATGAGAATATTCCGTTAAAGGAGGAATCTATGGCAGAAAAGGTAGCGACGGGAACAGTCACAACAATAAATGTATGGGAAAATAGTAATGACCGATGGTTATAAACGCACTGAATATCCAAAGAGCACCATACTAAACACTCTTGGGAATCTTTAGGGTGGATGATTCACTGGATATTGTCACATTGCAAATTTAGGGTAAATGATATAGTCAAGTCTTGGTTAAGAAGGCAAGCAAAGGCCACAATAAGACTACCTGGTCAGCTACGAGTAAGCCAAAAACCACTGTAGCCACAAAGTCTCTCTCTTTAGCCTGTTACGCCCTGGCGTTTAGGGCAGCAACAAACGTACACCATTCTTCCCTGTTCATGGCCTTCCTCTGTATTGTGTTCCAGCTATGATTCATTTCCTTCAGCTCTTGCTCTATCGTTCTCCTCCAGGTTGTCTTGGGTCTTCCACGCTTTCACCTACCCTCTGGAGTCCATCTCAGTGCAGTTTTTGTGTCGGAGCCAGTCTCCATGCGCATCACATGTCCAATCCATCTCCAGCTCGCTTCGGGTGATAGTGCCCATATTCTCTTGTTGGCATCGTGCAAGCAATTCTTGATTCGAGATAGTAGTCGGCCAGTACACGCGTAAGATTTTTCGCAGACAAGTTGTATGAAAGGCGGAGAGTCTGGACATATCCTGTTCTGTCATTCTCCAGCATTCCGATCCGTACAGCAAAGTTGACAGCACACAGCTGTTATAGATACTAGTCTTGGTTCTGATGCTGTATTGGGCAGATTTTCAGGCGGTCTGAAGGGTCATGAATGCACTGCGTGCTTTACTCAGTCTGTTTTTAATGTCAGATCCAGCGCCTCCTTCATTGCTAATAACACTTCCAAGGTATGTGAAAGCGGTTGTATCTCGGAGGGTTTTACCTTCTAGTTTGACTGGTGCTGGGGTTGCTATGTTCAGAGTCATTACTTCAGTTTTCTTCTGATTTATTTTCAGCCCAACCATCTCACTATATTGGTTAAGGCGGCAGGTCTTTTCCTGGATATCTCTATGTGTATGAGATAGGAGTGCGATGTCATCTGCAAAATCTAGGTCTTCCAGAGTGGTTGTGAGCGTCCATCTAGCCACAAAGTAGAGGATATATATTACCAACTATCCAGATGAGACATATGCTGTCATGCCCAGAACAGGACACACCAGAATAAATCCACTTGTACACCTTTATTCACTATGAATTGGCAGAATACGTCCTTCACAACTGCCTGCACAGACGTCTCGGGGGGAAAAAATATGGCACCCCAACCCTGGAGAAGAAATTGTATTCTGTGGCTAAAGATCTAAGTGTGAATGATTGACTTAACTGCATCTGTTCTTCTCACCATATGACTTGGTCCTTATTTGCAGGATTAACACTCTCTCTGCCAAGGGTATTACACAAATTAAGTAGCTTTAACACTTTCGCTGCCACGCATTTTTCAACAAAGTATGGCCCAGTGCCACGCTATTTTTCGGTATGATCAGTTTTCAGGGTGACAATTTCAAAAAATCGTAAATAATAAACTTAGGACTTTTAAACTACGGAATAGTGTTCATATATTAATGAGCTACTAACCTGTCTGTATGTGGAATATATTCCTTATAATCCACAAACTATTGTAGTAACTGATATCCTCATACCTATCCACAGTATGATATGTCGTCGTTTTCGAGATAGGTGTCCGCCATCTACTCCCGTAACCGTGACAATATCAGCTATCGATCTATAAACATCTTCACATGAATCACAGTTCAAATTCATATCACATTCAGAGTTCGTTTTAACACTCACTGGCTAAAAAGTCCGAAAAGAGTCATTTTGGACATCACTATTCATCAGCTATGTCGTCCATTTTGAAAATTTTTGTTTACTTACGAAAAATCAACTCCCGCGTTTACGCATGTGTGTTAGATCCACCATTTTGGAGAGCTCGTTGGAACAATACGGAAGTAGTATGTCACGCGACCCCGTTTCGGCAGAGGATACGCCCGTTTAAAAAGACATCGCGACGCACAGCGGCAAAGGGAGTTTGTACTTCGCCGACTTGTAGGTGGCAGCAAAAGTGTTAACAATCCTGGGGGTCTCCATGGAAAGATACATACTATGTTTCATGAGATATACTATACTGCTAATTAGAATGTAAGGACATGTATGTACTCTGAGAACTAACTGTATAATGTTTTATTACAGGCCAATTGTCCGTTCCAAGGGACGCAAGTTTGAGCGTGCTCGTGGTCGCAGAAAGAGCAGGGGTTACAAGGCATAAGACCCAAGCAACAGATATTTTCTGTATTATGTTTGTGGTTTTACCCTACTAGAGTTCAGTAAAGAATTGATAAATAATTGAAGAGTTTTATTATTGTGTGCATAACTTTCATGAATGACTGAACTGTATGTCTATGATGGATGGATGTATTTCCAATACTGAGTATAGTCAAACAACTATATTTTTATATTTCAATAATCTAAGACAATACATTAAATGATTGAAACATTTCAGCTGCCACACCAATCCTCTAACATTAAAAATAAATTGATGCCTTTTTTTCCCATATAAGATTGACTACCTTTTATTTTTAAGATTCAATATATAAACTACATAAGTGTACACTATCTAGACATGCATAAAATAGGGAAAATTTTTTTCTACAGTTCAGTTAAAATTATAAGAAGAGTTAAATAAAGCATGGTCTACATATCCTGTATGTGACAATCATCAGGTGCTGTAGACGCTCATGAATCTCCACAAATTTGTCCCTGGTGTTTGATGTCTCAAATGTTGACGCTCTTCCGTACCGTGAAGTCAGGTGTTCTAAAAATTTCCCTTTGTATTCCCTAAATTTTACTGGCTGTGTCACATGTTCTAATTCACCTCTTCTCACGCCTGAGTGGTTACCGGGCCCAAATTTGGGGTGTAAAGAATAGAACCACTGTTACCTGCCATGCATGTCGTAAGAGGCGACTAAGGTTTGGCTGAAATCGGATGCATGTGTCCTAAACATGTAGAAGCCTATGCGTTTAGGGGCATACCAAACCAATGTGCAACGTATACACGTTCTTGGCAAAGATCAAACATGTCACAAGAGTGATTAAAATTGGTCGTAAAGAACAACGCAAAGAACACCTCTTCTCACTACATGTCCAAAAAATATACACTTTCTGTCTTGACCTCATTCCACCTACATAATTCTTCTGTAAAATATCACAGCCTCCAAGAAATTTCTTGTCCATGACTTGTATCCGTGCTTCAGTATTGGCACTATCACTGAATAAACTATTCAGAACACATTCTGACCTCCAGTAACTTGCATATAATGTTCTCATTTTCTGGAATACTGTTTGCATGCCCTATTCTGCTCATTTCTGAGCTGCCACCTGATATCAGGATTAAGATGTAGTGAAATTGATGTACACGTCTTAGCTTCGTTCCATTTACTGTGATGGTGCTTTTTTGAGATGATCATAACTCGTCTTTTTTAATATTCAGGCTCAGTCCGTTGTTACTTTGTGTCACAATCTTAACTAAATTCTGGAGCTCTTTCATTTCTTGATACTAAGACTGCATCATCAGCATATATCAGATGTAACAATACAGTTCTTAAATATGTCTGAACAACAGGTATACAAAACATTTTTATTAAGCACAGATAGTAAATGCAGAAAAAATGAGTTACATGGGGGAAAAAAATACAGACCATCATGACTAGTTACACAACTCTGCTAATAAATAATTTAAAATCAACTTATTGTAAGAACTTAAAAACCATAAATATTACTGTGCTGCATTGTTGCACTTGGAAATCACTTGGACTGTAAGTAGGATGATCAAGCCATAATGGGCCTGTCACGACATTTTATATGAACAATGCAGCATTCACATTATCACCTTTCTTCTAGAAATTGGTTCAGGGTACAACTTTTGTCCCCAAGCATAACCTTCCCTGCTGATGGTGTGAGCTTGAATTTCTTTGTCAAATGATTCACTGTCCGCTGAAACAATGCTGTTAGCTTATGGAACTGCATACTGAGTAAGATGTTCAATGGAAAGGTTAATTTTGTGTTGCAAGTCAACAATATTCAAAAGACTATGTTAAACCATAAGAACATCCTTTTGTGGTAGATCTCGTCTTGCTGCACAATCTGTATAGGGCAACCAGGTTGGTATTCATAGATTAAAAAAAACATTCTTGAAAGCTCTCCACCCAGTTGTGTAATACATTTTTGTGACATTTTCTTATGAACATCTTTGGAAACAAAGTTCTCGGAGCCTCCAAAACCAGACAGCACCGTTCATTTTTGGTGCAGTCTTCAAGTGTGACACTGAATATGTATGCAACAATGATCATCCGCTACACATAAACATCTTTATAGACTACCAACATCCAACTTATATCATTTGGTAACTTTTTTTTATCCTAGTATCAATTCTCTTTCAGTTTTGAAATAAACAATGGAATGATCAACAAATAAAAATTTAAAAAACCACAACCAAATGAGTATGTTCTAAATGTTAATGTACGAGCATACAATATAAATCTTCTCATAGCTCAAATAATAAACATGTAATATCAAACGTTAAAGCTGTTTGTTTATAAAAAGTTATATGCAAAAAAAAACATTTCCTGCTATAAAATTGTGTAGAAATAAAGGTGTACAATAAATAGAAAGTCTCAGTTTATATAGATCTTTGTAAAAAATTGTTTACGTAGAATGAGAACAATCTTGTGATTGCCTTAAAATGAACATTGTAATTATTGTAATTAATGTCTATAATCACACTGGGATGGCATGTCATTGAAGCATAAAAAAGATAATTAAAATTTATTGGAATGTACATAAGAAAATATATATTTCTAATGAAGGTGACCGACTCTACGGGCAGAGTTGAGACATCAAATAGGAAAATTTTATTAGACAATTACATTACATTTTTACACCAAATAAAAGTGTGACTTGATGACTCAAACACAAAATGTCACCTTTGTATGTGATCGTTAATTAAGCATTGTGATTGAAGAATTGACTGGCAATGAATGACCGGCACAACCAATTTCAAAGATGTAAAAAAAAAGCTAAATTTGTGGAACAAAATCTACTAAGTAACAGTTTTATCTGGTAAGACTAACAACAGAAACATTGCAGGAGGTTGTCAAGATGACACAGCTGTAGAAAAAAACAGTTCAAATTGGAAGACTACTGTTAAACCATACACAAATCATTCATCGTTGGGTTTATTCATAGATTTCCTCCACAGCCAAATCATCAGCAATTCCTTTAATTAGAATTGTCACACCTCTTGGTCTCCCAGTGCTTTTTTAAACTTGTATTTATTGCCAGTTTTCAATAGGCGAAGGATTTTGATTAATTAAAAATTTTTTGTTTATCTGCACCATAAGAAAAAGAAAGCATTTCATAAGTACATTCAAATATGTTTGATCTGAGCTCATTGTAGGATAATAAGTAATATATGCTCAACTTTTACATGTGGAAGTGTTTAGCAGAACTATCCTTTTTATTTCTGTGACTTTCTTTATATTGGATGAGGCTTGTCCTTGCCATATATAGAAATTTTACCTGTAAGAAGAGAAATATAGCTACAAATAATGGAATTCTATGGGAATATATGAAATTGACATATCCAATTCTAGTAAAACTTAAGGTCATTCAAAGAAACTCAAGTTTGTATCAGATGATGTTTTGTGGACTTCAAACATGTAATGTGTCTGCCTCTATTTAAGACCAAAGTACATTTTAATTTAGTTGTCAGATCATCTCTGCACATAGAAACAATTAGTCCATAAGTGCTCTGATCTCTCCAGTATGTTTCTCACTATGTGGCACCAGTATGGTACTACTCAACATTTGACTAGGTATTCTTGTCTGGTTTGAGCTGCAGACCCCCACTGTCCAACCACTGTCTTCAAACCCAGTTTGTCTCAATCTTCTTGATCATACTCATTGAGTCACTGACAAAAACATGCATGAATTAGCTATACATATAGCTAAAATTAAAACTAAGTTGGGAAGAATGATACTGGACAGGCAGATCTCCTTTTAAAGACAAAACATTAATGAAACCTGTTAGGATAATTTATTCAGGTCAATATCAGTCTTCAATTATATTTGCACTTCTAACTATATAGTAAGCAGGAAACTAGCATAGTAGAACGTACAGATGCTTTTGGTGACTTCTGTAGAATGAAGATAACAAACATGTAATGGCCTGGAAGACAGCCCAGAGTTTGATTGATAGGACTATCATCCATGTAACCATGCAAGTAACCCTGAGTCTGATGGAAGGATATCACTTAGTACCTGAAGGGCCTATGATCGGCTAGACAGCCAGTGCTACCCGAGGGTAAAATTGATTAAGTAAAGTGCTGAAGTTTTAGATACAACATATCAGTTTTGAGGATCTCTATGGTGAAGTTGTTAAGACATTTGCCTGTCGTTCTGAAGGTTGTGGGTTCAACTCTGAACCCGAGTCACATGGGCAATTTTTTCACAAGATACTTATGATTGTTGTAGAAGCTATGGGGTATGTGCTTTTCGCAACACTCTTGGAAGATGGTGAGCCATTTCAGCAGACAGGGACAATTTTGTCAATATAACATTCTCTGTGCCTTCACTGCCAACAAAAGGTACAATAGAGAATTTGTATAGAAAAACGCCCGAGTGGTTACAGGCGGGCCAAATTTGGGGTGTAAAGAATAGAACCACTGTTACCTGCCATGCATGTCGTAAGAGGCGAATAAGGAGGTTTGGCTGAAATCGGATGCATGTGTCCTAAATGTGTAGAAGTCTTATGCGTTTAGGGGCCTACCAAACCAATGTACAACGTATACACGTTCTTGGCAAAGATCAAACATATCATAAAGAGTGATTAAAATTGATCGTAAAGAACGAACGCAAAGAAGAAAAGTATAGAAAAAGGGTCATTGTCTGTAGCAAGTTCTCCAGCCTCTTCACAATTTTCAATATTTTTCTGTAATGTCCTGTTGCCACCATCCTCCCTTGTCTCATCTTTCGTTACAGGTGTCTCTAAAAACAGTCAATTTGATCAAGAATCTCTTGTTTTAAAAAAGACTTTTACTACATGTGTTACCGTTTTTAGGGGAGGAAACCATGAGCCTGAGGAATTTAATAATTCGCTTGGCTAGGACAGTCATGGCAAAACTATTCAGGTTAGGATTTTTTCTTTGTACTCCAGACATAAAAAAAAACTCTGGGGATCAAACCTGTTTTGGAAGCCCGTACTCTAATCCATTCGGCCAGAAGCTCCTCTATTTCCAATCTCTGGTTACATGTGAGAAAACACATCTACTCAATGCGTAACTACATACAGTTAAATAAAGGGTGCAAATGTATTAAAGATTACTAATGTGCTTCTTCTTCAAATGCTCCGTATCGACCACTTATTAACAACTCTTTGTGATTTGCATGTGATCTGAGCCTAATAGCGATTGTATGTTGTGCCAGTTATGTACCTACGAGTAGGCCAGCACATCTGATTTCGCGATGCTTTTATTTACTAGGAAGCTTCCTAGGCCCTATCTCAGTCGCCTCTTACAACATGCTTTGTAGGTCACAGTGTTACTATTCTTTGCTCCCCTTTTCATTCGCCAGTGATTACCGGGGCCCAAATTTGGTGTCTAAAGAACAGAACCACTGTTACTCGCCACGCATGTTGTAAGAGGCGACTAAGGAGGTTTGGATGAAATCGGATGCACATGTCCTAAACGTGTACATGTCCTAAACGTGTAGAAGTCTATTTTAAAATTTTTTTGTCCGCTTTCAACTCAGACGAAGTTTCATCTCTGAAACTGAATTTTGCGTGAAAATCCGTTTTTCCAATTTCTTACAAATGGCAGCAGCGTGCACATTGTAAATTACTTTTACACTGGCAGCCGTGTGCTCAATGTACTCGTAATTAGTATTCCCTCGCCATACAGGCAGATTTTCTCCGACTTCAGAGGTACTCACGTTATCGTCCTGAGTAAGACCAGGGGACTCGAACAAATGCCGGACAGTAGGTTTGAACCCGAGCTATGAGGCGTCTCACAGCTAGCAGGCCGAGCTACTATCAACTACTCTAGGCAGTCCCCCGTAGAAGTCTATGCGTTTAGGGGCCTACCAAACCAATGTGCAACGTATACACGTTCTTGGCAAAGATCAAACATATCACAAAGAGTGATTAAAATTGGTTGTAAAGAATGAACACAAAGAAGAAGCCTTTTCGTTCTATTACTTACTGCAGTGGGCTCGCCCATTAGTGTAGGTTCCCTTGTATTCATTACCATTATAGTCCACACACCAACACTTGTAGGTCTTCTCTGAGTCACCACTGCACTGTTCCCTCATGAAATAGCCTTCCTTGTCACAGCGGGGCATGTAAGTTACTGTTTAGAAATAATTAAGTTAACATAATATTCTGTCAGAGTATTGTTAAGTAAAGAACTTGTTTTTTAACAATCAATCAAGTGCCACACCTGTCGATGGTATTCGATCATATATCTTCATAACTCTCTCCCACTGGTGCAATTAATCACTTTGGGACACTGATCTCTTGTCCAACCCCTGTTCCTAGACGAAAAATGACAACCTGTTCTTCTCTGCTTAGTTGGTGGTATGCATCATCCTTTTCATGTCCTTGGTAATTTCTCAACCATGTGTTCTTGTAGGCCATTTTTATCCCTACATTTGCTTCCTCATATGTCATACTGGTGGAAACCACTGTGATGTTCAATGTCTGGATTATGTGAACTAAAGCCCAATCAAATGAACATCTATGTTTGTACAGTCTAAGTATAATCAAATAAACAGCTTTGTACATCCTTGTCATGACATACCTGGTTCTCCAGATCTCCTGATTTCATCCACCTTCTGGAAACATGGTGCAACTGGGAAAAATGACATTGAGTTAGTATGTATCAAATCTATTCACATTATCTATGACAGCATAGTCAACAATAAAAGAAGATTATCAGACGCTACACATTCAGGCACCCCATTTGTTACCAGGGCCCAAATTAGGGGTGTAAAGAATGGAACCACTGTTACCTACCATGCATGTCGTAAGAGGCAACTAAGGACGTGGGACTAGCTGCCCCACGCGTAAAAAATACTAGACAGCTACAGAAACCACAACCACGAAAATTCATAGCTCGCCACCGAAGAAGAAGGAAGGACCCGCAGGAGGGACTCTGGAAAGATCGTGGAGAGATCTGGAAAAGATGGTCTTGGATAGGCGGGCTTGGAAGGCCTTGGTTGCGGAACTATGCCTCCCTAGGTGCGAAGAAGAAGATACATTCGGGGGTGTTTGCCATATAAGAGAAGACCACAGTAAAACTATGTAGTAATGGTGAAACATGTAAAAACAAAGTACTGTAATTTTACAAAGTACAAAAATAATATACATCGACGTTTGAGAAAAAGGCCTTTATCAAGCAAATGATAGAAAAGAAGCAAAGAAATTCAAATTTCCTTTACTGCAGACAATAAATCCCTAATGGCCTCCTTAATATATCCATCCAATCCCATGTGTGAGAACTGGTACAACAATATGTCCCATAAATAATCATCATACACAAAAATGGATTACAGGGTCCAAACAGAAATTTGAATCAGAATATTCTGAACAACTTATAAGACTAGGAGACCACAGATAAATAATTAACAGAGATATTAACATTAAAGTCACTAATTTGTGTGAGAGGAGAGGACTAATTTGCAACGACATGTGGCTTTGTGACTAATAGATCACTCAGGGTCAAACCAATCTCTCTAGTGATGTCCTTAGTACAGCAAACTTCTTTCATGTCATACTTCTCTGTTCTTGACCGTCCTCTATTGTGTTCCAGCTGTGATTCATTTCTTCCAGCTCCTGTTCTCCAGGTCATACACATTTTTGTTTTATTCTACTTCTTCAAACGCTTTATATCGACCACTCTGTGTGATTTGTATGTGATCTGAGCCAAAGAGCGATTGTACGTTGTACCAGTTATACACGTACAAGTAGACCAGCACATTCTTCTTCTTTGAACGCTTCATATCTTCCACTTGTTAACCACTCTTTTTTATTTGTATGTGATCTGAGCCTAAGAGTGATTGTACATTGTGCTAGTTATGTACCACATAGGCACCAGCACATCTGATTTCTGCGATGCTTTTTATTTACTAGGGTAGCTTCCCTAGGTCCTACATCAATTGCCTCTTACGACATGCCTTGTAGGTCACTCTGTTACTATTCTTTGCAACCCTTCGAGCCCCGGCAACACACGGACGATGGCCACATACTGATAATGAGGAGTGTTATTTATCTTTACAGATAATGGGATATGTGATCGAATGTTTGTGTACTGTCCCATTCTTTCATTAAACAGACGGTAACCTGAAATTCTGAGCAATAACACGATGTACATACTGTTCCTATAGATTGAAAAGTTATCCAGAAGTTGTTAGACTTACCAACATTAGAAAAACAGCAGCACCACTCGCTGCTAGAGAACTTTCCATCAGCATTCTGGTCACAGGATGCCAGGTAAGGTTGCATACATGGCTCCAAACTGTTCTCTTTCAAAATTGAGATCTCATTATCGCTTAAATGATCATCATTATTCTTGTCCATCTGAAGGAACTGCCACATGGCTGACTTTAGACACTCACACTTGTTACCTGGAAGGAACAATTTCAATGTTATAACTGTCATGAAAATAAGATTCCAAATGACAGGTATGAAGTGTTTATGACGAAATCAATCAAAAGAAGAGTAGGATCCTTGCCGGTGCAACAATGTATAAACAGGTCAAATTGTTCAGACACATATCAAGGTTACCACAAGACAGTCTCCCACAAAGAGCGTTAGCGCTCAGATACAACGACAACAGATCCAGAGGAAGACAACGATGGATAGACGGAATATTCGAGGCACTAAATTCCACCTTGTACAAAGTGCATAAGAAGGCTCGCTCCAGGTGTCTCTTTTTTCGGCCTGACTCTGAAAGGCAAAACATGATTAGAGAATATAATAGAAAATAAAACTGAAAGGTAGTGAGCAACACAGTGATGCCTAATATTCTTCTTCTTGTGATCACTTTAAATGTTTACACAACTGGATGAGTTCTAGTGACGAACTCTACTGTTGTTTAGAGCTTTTGTTGATTTCCATACAGTGTTCCGCCGGTATTCCTTTCTAAACTGCATGTAGAGGGGACAGTCCTTAAAAACATGCTATGCAGTTTGTTCACTCATGCCACAAGGGCACAGAGGAGAAGCTCTGTCTGTCTCTCTCTCTGTAGCCTGTAACGCCCCTGACGCTAACAAATGCACACCATTCTTGGCCATTCTCTGCCTGTATTGTATCCTGGATTGATTCAATGTCAATTTTAGTGTCCTCATCCAACAGTAGGTTGACAAGAGATAAAAGAACATCCCTCTTATGCATCCTAAACTTCCCCAAAAATCGATGTAGATCTCTCGCTTTGTTACAATGAACATCCGCTAATCTGTTGATAACCTGTGGTGAACCATGAAGTCCGTTGAAGATATTGATACTATGATCTGTTAAATGTCAGAGGAATGATAAAGAAGAATGTCAAATTATAGAGCATGCTACACAATAAAACCAACTGAATGTACATTTCTTTATACAACATTACATATAAATAAAGCGATAGTCTGATTTGGAGTCACAAACTTTTATCCATGCATGTTTTTCTCAGTGACTCAATGAGTATGCTCAGGAAGATTGAAACAGGATGGGCTCGGAGACAATGGTTGGAGTTGCTGAGGAGGTTTAGACTGAAAAAAATCAGTTTTATTTTTGTGCCGGACATGCAGGTATAAGGAGAAATGAACACGCCTATAGACTTGCAGGTATGGCTGCTGTAAAAAGTGGACAAACGATGGAACAAGCTGATATTCTAAATTCCTACGAGAAGAGGATGTGTAAATGATACAAGTAATAGTGGTGAATCTACAATCCTAAACAGACTGCAAGAATTCCAAGTCAAATGTGGTGTAGCTAGACAAGGGCACTATACTAGTATCCAAAGAATAATAGTAAACAAACAAAGAACTATTGTCGTTAGTCGCTAAACGCTAAGAGACATACTGAGGAGGTCTCGATACATACTGAGGAGGAGGTCAGAGCACTTATGGACTAATTGGTTCGATGTGCAGTGATGATGATCAGATGACTAAACTAAAACTAAACTGTACAACATTACATGTAATAACCTTGATGTTCTCGAAGTTCTTTCTTAACAGAAACATGCTTATAGAAATGTTTGATGTTGCCATCATGTGCTTTCCTAGCCAAGTGGTCTTGACCATGCAGTAAGTGGAACCAGCCCATCAGACGAGTTCTCATCTGGGTAAACTGGCTTGTACTGCACTCTACATGAAAACAAATGAATATTAATCATTCTATGACATAAAATATGAATATTGACACCAAAATCATGATTTTTGCTCTTACTGACTAGTTTTGTGTTCATCAGAAATCATCTATTATGTAATGCTAAGTGTAGTAAGAACACTAACTATCAATGCTTTATAGAATTAGTATTATCCTCATGTGTTCGAATCTGGACAACATATTCAGTTCATGAGCGCATTTTTTTCAGAGATCCCTAAGATTGTAACCAGAGCTAAAGAGTTTGTGCAATACTCTTGGCAGATGGCATGTCATTTCAGAGAAGTGAGACTGAGTCATATGTGAAAACCCGGTGCAATGAAGCCAATCCTTCATTTTTAGACACTTTACCTTTAGTATCCTATCCTATCCTTTCTCAGTGTCACATATTTTGTGGTTACATTTCTTCTATTTCTTATGTTACTTTAGTCCTATTAGTTACAAAAGTTTTGAGTACGACTTTTAAACTGTGGCAACATATTTTACCTGACTTATTTTGCATTCTATATTTGATAAAAGCTTTATGACCAAATTGTCATTTAATTTGATGTACATTATAAATCATTCTTACATTATGTTTTAATCACTTATAGTTTTTCTGCAGTTTAAATTTTGCTTGAAATATTGTCTATTACAAGCAAAGCTGTCTCTTGCATCTTCTTCTTCTTTGCGTTCATTCTTTATGACCAATTTTAATCACTCTTTGTGATATGTTTGATCTTTGCCAAGAACGTGTTACGTTGCACATTGGTTTGGTATTCCCTAAACGCATAAAACTTCTACACGTTTAGGACACATGCATCCGATTTCAGCCAAACCTCCTTAGTCGCCTTTACGACATGCGTGGCAGGTAACAGTGGTTCTATTCTTTACACCCCAAATTTGGGCCCGGTAACCACTCGGGCGTCTCTTGCATAAATCTCACTGTCTTTTGTAGATCACAGAGGTCTGTTAAGTTTTCTTTCCAGTGTTGTTTTTAACTCAGCAAATGAGTTTGCCTCAATAGATAGAATTCTGGACAGTCTTAAAGTATGTGCTCTAATTTTCAGGGTGCTTGTCCACATAGCAGAATTGCAGATCTTGGAATTTGTATACATGTGGCTGTGGTGTCGATTTGTGCCTATTTTAAGGCACAAAATTAAAACTTGTACTAATCTGTTTATAACCCAGAGATGCAATGAAGTCAATTCTACCCTTTTTTTAAAAATCAAAGAGAAAAGACGCTTGAGAATTTAGCAAGAATTAAGGTCAACAATAGAACTAATAAACAAAACTAATAACAAGAAGTGGGAGCTGCAGGAGATAGCTAGAGATAGGAAGACTTGGCATGAGTTGGTTGAGGCCTATGCCCCAATCCGGGATAAAAAGGCAAAGAGAGAGAGAGTAGAAGTAGAAGGATTTCTTGATTGCATTGTCAGACAGGATAACATAAAGTGATAATAATATCGTATTACCTTCAGGATCCCCGGCCTCAGTTGGCTCATACGGCCTTTTCAGTTCAGCCTAGAAGAAGAAGCACTTGGTTAACATTTATTTGTCAAAAAGTAAAAGGATATTATATTAACTCCTTGTGGACCAAACTCACACTATTGGTTTTGTGTTGGATGTCTTTTTACAAGGAGCCACACTAAAGGGTGTATTTTGTTCTAAAAACAAATGGCTTGTAAAAATGTAAAGTTTGGCCTGGTTCACTAAGAGTAAGTTCTTCTTCTTCAGCATCTCTGGTCATGTGCTTAGTTTACTGTGGACCACAAACTAGGCAGTCAGCTTTAGGTCTGTCGGGTCTGGCCACATGTTGCTTCTCAACTCACCCAGGAGAGGACAGTCTTGCAGGACATGCTCCATGGTCTGTTCCACCTCCTGACACTGGCAGAGAGCTGTTTGACTTATTTCTAGTCAATGTAAGTGTCTGTTGAATCTGCAGTGTCTGGAATGTATGTGATATATAATGACCTGGTCTATTCTGCTTAGGTCTTTTCCATAATCGTATCGTGTTTTTCTTCTGGACTACTGCAGAATTTTTCTGTAATTGAGTTTTGACTTCTTGAAAAGACTTAAAGATTATATTAAATTGATATGAATCAGCTCTGGTAGCTTCTTTATGACCAATAAAATCTGATACCCTGATTTAGTACTTTCTTCTTCTTTGCTTGTCTTTAAGACCAATTTTAATCCTCTTTGTGATATGTTTTGATCTTTGCCAAGAACGTGTATATGTTGCACATTGGTTTGGTAGGCCCCTAAACGCAGACTTCTACATGTTTAGGACACGTGCATCCAATTTCAGCCAAACCTCCTTAGTTGATTCTTACGACATGCATGGCAGGTAACAGTGTTTCTATTCTTTACACCCCAAATATGGGCCCCTGTAATCACTTTGGCGATTTAGTACTTTGAAGTGGGAGTTATTCTGTTTGTAAAATCTTACATTGTGACAGAACAGTATGGAAAAATTACTTGCAGGCCATATGTAAAGTGTAATGGTACGAAATGAATATATAACATTGTACTATGTTTACAATAAAGCTCTGGTTATCTGTGTCTTTCAACCCAGCAAATTCAATTTCATCAAGCTATTTTTTTTCTGCCAGTTGTTTCATTGCCTATTGACTTTCCACAGGTGGATGATGGAACTGGTTGTCTACTCTTGTGTTAACGTGGGGGTGGAGCTTTAATTTGCGTTCCAGGGTCAGATGAGTCGTCCATGTTGTGTTATATCCGTGTTTATTTAATGTGGTCTTGATATTGTCTATCCATCTTTTTCTTGGTCTTCCCTTGACTCTAGTACCTGATCTCTTTTTATTGTATGCTGTTATTGGTGGTTGGTTGTATTCCATTCTCATTAAATGTCCACACCACTGCATTTGTTGTCTTTCAATGTAACCGCTGCATGAAGTTATGCCCACTCTGCTTCTGATGTCCTCATTTCAGTCTTTTTCCTGGTGATCCCCACTGACTTCCTCAAGCATTTCATTTCACATGTGGTAAGCTTTCTGTGGTGTGTTACTGTAAGAGACCAATGTTGGTACTGTAAAAACCAATGTCGGCACTGGTAACAAAGTGTTGGTAGCAAAATACTTTTTATCCTCTGTCTTTTCACTTCCATTTTGATCTTTGGGTGTCGTAGTAATGGTAGGTCACTGCATTTGCTTTTTTGAAATCTTGTCTCTATTTCTCTATTGAGTTTTCCATGCTCTGTGAAAATGCTGCCTAAATATTTGAATTCAGAAACTTGCTTTACTCTGATGATGTCTATTTGTATGGTATGTTTGCTTGGCTTGGTGTTCTAAAGTAGTTAGAAGTATACTTCTTTCTTTCTTGAACCTTCTGCCTCTCCTTTTGTGATTCTTTGATCATTTCTTCTAGGAGTATGCCCAACATATTTCCATCTTCTTTTTCTTATAATAGTTGTTACTAGTAGTTTACCAAAATTTCTCTGATTACATCTCTCTCCGCCCGTGTGCTGCCGGGGCTCGCAAGGGAGCAAAGAGTAGCAGCACTGCGACCTACAAGGCATGTCGTAAGAGGCGACTAAGGTGGGTTTGGCGAAGGGCTGGCTACCTATCCAGTAGAAAATTTTAGCCACAAAATCCAACCAACCATGAATAGGGAAATCCTTTGGAAATGAATGAGGCATTATGGAATCCCACAGAAAATTATTAACCTAATAAAAGCAACATATACAGATATGAAATGTAGAGTTCTTCATGAAGGTAAACTAACAGATACTTTCTGAATAGAAACAGGAGTGCGTCAGGGATGTCTTCTATCACCTTTGTTGTTCTTACTGACAATAGACTGGATTATGAAGACCACAGTAACTAACACCAGAAATGGAATCCAATGGACTCTGACAGAGCAACTAGATGATCTGGACTTCGCTGATGATATAGCCCTTCTGTCACATACACGAAATCAGATGCAGGATAAGCTAAACACATTGAATCAAAGGTCCCAGCAACTAGGGCTGAACATTCATAAGGGAAAGACAAAGATATTGAGAATTAACCAAGCAACGACAACTCGATCTCCCTGGGGAAATCCCACTTCAAGAGGTAGAATCATACACATATTTGGGCAGCAACGTAGACAAAGAGGGTGGAACAGATAGAGATGTTAAAATAAGAATACAGAAGGCAAGAGGAGCTTTCATTGCACAGGGAAACATTTGGAAGTCCAAAGAAATCAAATCTAGAACAAAAATTCGGATATTTAACTCTAATGTTAAAGCAGTTCTACTGTATGGGTCAGAAACATGGAGAACAACTAAAACAATAGCGCATAAATTGCAAACATTCATCAACTGGTGTCTGCGCAGAATAGAGGGAATAAGATGGTATGATAGGGTCACAAATGAGGAACTTATGGAGAGAACAAGACAGATTCCAGTGAACGAACAGGTTTTAAAAAGACGCTGGCACTGGATAGGACACACTTTGCGAAAACCGGAGAGGAATATAACAAGAAGGGTCCTTGCCTGGAACCCGCAGGGAAAGAAGGAGGCCGAGAAATACATGGAGACGAGATTTGGAGGCGGAGATCAACAATATAAAGAAGAGCTGGAGGGAGCTGCAGGAGATAGCTAGAGATAGGAAGACTTGGCATGAGTTGGTTGAGGGCCTATGCCCCAACCCGGGGTAAAAAGGCAAAGAGAAGAGAGAGAGACATCTCTCTCCTGAATTCGTCCCATTTTATGTTCATTATTTTTTGCAGACATCTATGGAATGTCCTTCAATACAACAGGTAAATAAACGAAATATGTACAAATCAATAAGAATAAAGACCTATTATAGATACCTTATCATGAATCCTATCCTTCTGATGATCTACATTTTGTGTTTGCATGTAAGGCTTCTTCTTTTCTGCCATGTCGACATGAGCCTTTCCTTGATCACTTTCATGATGTTCAACCAGGCTATTGTCACCATGATATTCCTTCTGGAACTGCTTCCATGCCTTCATTTCCTTCTTCTGGTAGCGTTGGAACATTTTCATACTGAAAAAAACCAGCAAGTCATTGAAATTTAGGTAATAATAACATACAAGATTGTCACAAGTAGCATTGGTTACTGAACCGACGTCATAGAAACTCCATGTAGACCTATATGTGCTTGGTCGCCCCCAACAGATGTCAGAGGGTATGCATACTGATGCTTTCTGTGGCTCGCTGGTTAAACACACTCCTCACTCTGCCTCTCAGGCATTCAGTTCTACTTGTACAAAAGGTAACTCCCAACTCTTTAAATCGCTGGATCAATTCAACATTTATTTTAGTGTCTCGTTTGCCCGTGTGTTACCGGGTTCTCAAGGGAGCAAAGGATAGTAACACTGCGACCTACAAGGCATGTCGTAAGAGGTGACTGAGGTAGGGGCCTAGAAAAGCTACCTTAGTAAATAAAAGCATTGCAGAAATCAGACATGCTGGTCTACTTGTAAGCGCATAACTGGCACTATGTACAATCCCTCTTAAGCTCAGATCACATACAAATCACTAAGAGTGGTTAACAAGTGGTTGATATCGAGCGTTCGAAGAAGTGTCCTCCTCCAACAGACATTTGTGAAGAGACCGAAGATCATGCATCCTCAATTCCCATACAAGCAATGCTGTTGATGCAAGTCTATCCGCTCTCTCACTTCAATAAACACCTGCATGCCCAGGACAATACATCCACTTAAGTTTCTGGAGGTTGAAACCTCAAAAGACATCTACTCATACAGCAGCCTGCTGTTTTGGACCTTCCAAAGCATTAACTGAGAGTCAGATACATACTTCTTTGAACGCTCCACTTGTTAACCACTCTTTGTGATTTGCATGTGATCAGAGCCTAAGAGCGATTGTGCGCTGTGCCAGTTATGCGCCTACAAGTAGGCCAGCACATCCGATTTCTGCAATGATTTTTATTTACTAGAGTAACTTCCCTAGGCCCCTACCTCAGTCATCTCTTACAACATGCCTTCTAGGTTGCAGTGTTATTAATCTTTGCTTCCCTTGCAAGCCCTGGCAACACACTGGTGAATCAATCAATCATGTTACTACTATTCTTTGCTTTCCTTGCTGGCCCTGGCAACACACTGGTGAATCAATCAATCATGTTACTACTATTCTTTGCTTTCCTTGCTGGCCCTGGCAACACACTGGTGAATCAATCAATCATGTTACTACTATTCTTGCTTCTTGCTCCCTGCACCATGTGATCAATCATCATGTCACATCTGTTCTGCAAGCCTGCACACACTGGTGAATCAATCAATCATGTTACTACTATTCTTTGCTTTCCTTGCTGGCCCTGGCAACACACTGGTGAATCAATCAATCATGTTACTACTATTCTTTGCTTTCCTTGCTGGCCCTGGCAACACAATGGCGAATCAATCAATCAACTATGTCTAATTATAATATACTACACAAACCTCTTCTTCAAATCCTTGTTGAGTACACACAGAGGTTTAGTGTCAATAGGTCCTGTGATACAGACCTCTCCATCCTTGCACTTAAGTTCACAATCAGAATCTGGAATATTCAGTTTAAAAAAATAATATTTTGTTACTGATGTTATTCCATACATACAACACTAGCAGATATACCTATTCTTCACATGGAAATTTAGTTGAAATCTAGTTGTAAGTGTATTTAATGAATGAATATAGATGATTATGTTCAATGTTTGCGTTTATGAAAACGATGGATGTGACCATGAGTCGTTTCTTATGGGAAAGACTGATTTATTTTGGTAGGCCTTCTTGAATACTATTGTGGTAATTGCAATGTATAGGAAGCTGTAGAGAAATTGACTTATCCTGACAGGATATCCCTAAACCAAGTTACTAAAACTGTCAATTTGTACTTACAACAAAGTTACATATGCGACAGTTTTGACATCAAAGTTAACCACGTAACACTTTTGAGAAATTCTGGTAGATGAAAGTGAGGCTAGAAATAGTTTTTCGCAACACTTTCATTTCTTTATGTTTAGTAAAACTGTGGCGAGGTGATCAAGCTGTCTGACTGGCATTCTGAAGGTTATAGGTTTGAATCCGAACCTCATCATTCGGTTCACTAGCACAATAGTTCCAGAGATCCCTAGGATTGTTGCTGAAGCTACAGAATTCGTTCTTTGTGCAATATTTTCAGTTGGTAACATACAATTCTGCAGAGAGAGAGAACAAGCCATATGGAGAAATCCAGGGCAATGAAATCAGTCCTTTGCCGCCAAAATCTGTTTAAAAGAATGAACTATATTGGAAATTGAACACCATTCATTGGTGTACAAATCTTGCTCACTATCACTGAACTATATCGACTCCCAACAAAAAGCAAAATAACTTACCCTTTTTAATGTTCAACCATGTCAGATGCTGTTTGTGATCATTCTGAAAAAGGCAATAAAATTATGCTGCTGAATAACATTTAAAAAATTGAATACTTTATTTTTAATCTGTGATGAAGCTGTGAGGATGCTTCTGTCATCCATCTGTACAAGTGAAAAGGAAATTGTCAATCTTGTGATAACTATAGGATAATATCTATCCGCTAATCAGCAACAAGATACTGGCTTGTGTTTTGCTAAATCACTTTACTAGCTATCTTGAATAAGACCTACTTTCCGCAAGTCAATGAAGTTTTCATTTTGGTTGCAAAATGATTTACAGAATTGCTGCTCACCAGGTTCAGGAGAAATGTGAGGAATAACAATGTAATCTATATACAACTTTTAACCACAAATAGACAAAGCTGTATGCCAAGTATAAAATAGATTCTGAAAAGCAACTCCAGAGAAGATTGGCTGAACCGATGGGGGCAACTGGTCAGGTCATGTATGCAGAGATGAATAGACCAAACCCTAAGGACAATATAAATCTACTACAATAAAAACATCAATACACTATCTTTCAGTTAAGAACAGTACATGTTGGACTGAACTACAACCTAGACAGAATAAACCCCACTCACCTACCACACTGTAGAAAGTGCAGTCGTTCATGTGAGACAGTACAGCATGTCTTGCTTGAATGCCCTGGACTACATAAAGCTCAACAAGAACTACCACCACACTCATCTGTTCATAATACACTTAATACTTGTCTTCCACAATTACAGAACACATGCAGATTCTACAAATTGGTATTGGCTGCTCAAGAGTGTAAACTCGCAGCCCTGACTAGAAGAAGATATATGACTTTTATAGATCTGAGTAAGAAATGTGACACAGTCAACAGAGGTGGACTCTGGCAGATCACCCTGTAATGTTAAGGCACAAATAAATTCATTTGAGTTGTCCATCAGTTCAATGATGGCTCAGGCATCAACTGATGGAGACTCTTCTGAGGACTTTTCTGTCACAATCAGTGTTAAACAAGACGTTGTAAATATCCTTGTTTACAGTCAGGCTTTGGTTTGCGGTAGTTTATGAAGTCAGATGAAACAACCATTTTGGATTTTCTTTATGCTGATGACTATGCCCTCAATACCAACTCTGAGGACATGCAGACCAGCATGGACAGATTTTCTGTAATTTGCAACAGTTTTGTTCTTATAATGAAGGTCAAGAAAACCGAAGTCATGTGACAACCTTTCCAAAATTCTATAAGCCTGATTTATAAGTTGCCTTATTGTTCTGAATTTTGGTGCAATTTCGCTTTTCTAACTTATAGAGTCATGCACTAATTTGGTTTGAATTCAATGGGGAGGGCAGGAACCTGGAAGCAAATCTGGTTCCTTCTGATTGCAAAGCAAGCTTTCTAACCGCTTGACTTTGCAAATGCTCTGTTTTGTAGTTACCAGGTAAAATCAAAATTGACTGACCAAATACAACCAGAATTCTATATTAATAAATAGAGAGTTTATTGGAACAGATTCCAGATATAAATAGATTATATTCTTCTCCTATGATCAGTTTTCTATGCTCAGAGCTCTAAGCAGCGAGATGAGTTGCCTTCATGAATCCAGTTGTCAGCAGCAAGTCCATGGGTGCAACACAATTTATTCCTCAGCTTAGACCTGTTTGAGACCTCACATTGGTCATTAATACGAGTCATGTTTGCAGAATATGTTTTGGATTCTTGGGAGTTCTTTTCGCTTGTGCATTAGTCAGTGTGGGCAGCTTTCAGTTTATGGAGATGGGTTTGTAATCTACAGTGTCATGAGTAGAGTCTAAAGATAGTATTTGTTGGTTTTGCCTAAATTTAGTATGTGGTGGTGTGGATAATTTCTGCCCGTTCTATGACCTCATGCACATTTTCCCTCTGATAAGTGTTTTTGCTTTCCTCAGTGAGATTCTGTGGTGGATTTTGTTTCTTTTTTATGCCTGCTTTTGCAAGTTTGTCCACTGCCTCATTACCTGCAATACAATTTACTGCAGTGATTTTTTTGTTGAAGGACAAATGACTTAGGTGTGTGATAGCAGTTCTTAAGAGGTCCTCAGATTTTTTTTTAAAGCCTGGAGAGACGACATACAGTAGCACTGGAAAACTATATTTAATCCTTCAAGTCTTTATTCTTTCAGTATCTTTATGGCAATGGAGCAGCAACAGTAACACTAGTAATAGGGTTACAAAAGCTAGAGGAACACAAGAGATGAGAAAATCACCATCACAAAAGGAAAAATTCAGACACATAAAACAGTACTCCATGCAGTGCATGATGAAAAAACTAACCATGAACCGGGAGTTGTGTGTGTGTGGGGGTGTCTTCGGGAACGTGTTAAGCACTTAACTGTAACTGAGCCGTTGAGTCTATTACTATCTAGTATTACTATTTGCATGATTCGTCTACCAATAATTTTAAATAAAAACAAGTCTACATAATTATAATAAATTAAATATATGTTACTCCTATAATAAACGTACCTTTTCTTTGTGGTGATGCTTCATTTTTCCGTCACTGTCATCTTTATGTTTGTGGTTTCGTTTACGGCCAGTTTCGTCAGAGTAATGTTTCTGTTTCACACTACGACTATTGTCACTATTGTCTGCAACATTTTCCACCACAGGACCCGACTTGGATCGATGTTGTTCGGTTCTCTTTTTTTCTTTCTGTTCGCCTTGAGCCAGGCAGACAATAAAGGCAAGTAGAACCACAACGATGTATATTATTCTCATCTTGCTTATGAAAAATTAATAAGTAAGCAAAGAATGTAACAATTTAGAAACAATATCTTATACAAGTATCGTATCCGTTAGCAGATGTAAATATGTTCAGTTCTCACAAATCTCTACACTTCACTGATCCAGGGTTGACAGTCAGGCTAATATTTTGATTTAAAGCCAGACAACACTAGCAGAAAAAAGCCAAACAGATTTAAACATATTTTTCCATCATATATTACTAAAATGCTCTAGATTCATTTCATTACTGTCTTCCTTATTTAAATAAGTATACACTACAATATAAACTTGAAGATGTAATGTATTATCGGGTTTTCCCAGACGTTTTGAATTTATTTTATGGGGACATCTGATAATCAAATGTACTGCTTGATCTGGGTCATATGTAGAATGCAATATGTAGACAACTGAAACTATCTTTCAACTGCTTGTAACGAAAAATGGCACATGCCAGTAGTGTATTCCTAATATAATTTATAAATGAAACACCTGGAGTTGAATTGATTGTTTCATACTTGTTGACTAGATATTGGTTTTTGAACCGATGCCAAGCACTCCTGGGGAACCCATAGTTATATAGGTGCTCAGTCTCACCCAACATTTGTCGAAGGTTATGCATACATGTGGTTCCTGTGGTTCACTGGTTAAACACACTCATCACTCTGGACCACATGCATCCAATTTTACTTGGACAATGTGTACTTTCAACTCCTTAAATCACTGGATAGATTCAAAATCAATGTCGGTGTCCTCATAAAAAAGAGGTCGCAAAGAAACAGAAGAATATCCCCCTTATCCATCCTAAACTCCATGAGGTCGATGCAAGACTGTTCGCGCTCTCATTGCGGCGAACACCCACATTCTCAGGACAGTAGATCCACGTGATCCTCTGGAGGTTGGAATCCTCTATAGACGAAACTCACTTATACCAAAACCAGCCATTCTGGATCTTCCAATGCATCGATTGATAGTCAGATACAGCAACAGACATAGTAAACGGAGTCACAGAGAACCACCGGCGGGCAGCAGTAACGGCTTCATCCTGATACTTGAAGTAGTTGTCATGTATGCTCCGCTTTTCTCTGCAATGACCCTACAAAGGGCGCTAGTCAAGAAACCCCAGTTTGACTTCCCACCACGATGTCCAAACCAGTCGGTATAATCAACAACATCATCATCACTTGCACGATCTACTATGCCCAGCATTCAATGCGCGAAGAATGTCTTGGATCTTCCTTAAAGATCGGTATGTGACACCGTGTTTTTAATTTCCGGTTCAGCCTTCATGTTGCACCAATCTCTACATTCTCTTCCAAAAGCAATACCCTACTGCTTGAAACAAAGATTTATAATAACACTTCTTCTTCTTCTTTTGTCGTCACACTGCTACCGGGTTGTTGCCCAGTGTCGTGGTTTTCTGTTTTTGTCTTGCGCTGTTCTGGTGGCTTGTGTGATTGTTATCTTTGCTCTTTCACAGGATGCTGCCACGCCATCTAACCATCTTTTCCGTGGTCTTCCTCTTGCCTTCTTTCCCGATGTTCTGTTGTAGAAGACTCTGTATACTGTGGAGTTTGGATGCATTCTTATTAAGTGGCCAAACCACTTCATTCTTTGTTTATCTATATAATTCAAGCCACGGTTTTGTGCCAACTTTCTTCTTATGCTGATGTTGGTGATTCTGTCTTTCTTGTGTTGTTGGTAACTTTTCTCAGGCAACGCATTTCACATGTAGTTATTTTTGTGACTGCGCTTTGCTCAATGTCCATGTTTGGCTCTGGTAACACAAAGTAGGTATAACAATGCTGTTGATCATTTGTTTCTAGCTGCCTGTGAAATTTTTGGGTGCCTTAACAATGGGGCTAGCTGGTAGGTTACAGCATTTGCTTTTTGTACTCTAGCCTCTATCTCTCTATCTAGTTTTCCGTCTTCTGTGAATATGCTTCCTAAGTATTTGAATTCTTTCACTTGGTTTATTTTAGTGCATTGACATGGATGTCTAGATTATTATGTTTTCTTCCCATATTCATTATTTCTGTTTTAGTGTTGTTGATTTTCATGTCATGTTTCACACAATTATTGTTCAAAGTGTCAATATGATGTTGTAGATCTTGTTCATTTTGATGTATCAGGCACTGATCATCTGAAAAAGTAGTTCATTTATTTCATCATTATCTGAATTCGACTCTTGAGTTATTTTATCCATATATGCGATAAAGAGTAGTGGTGAAATAACACTGTTGACTACTAAACATATAGTAAGAAACGACTAATGAATGTTGAACAAAGAGCTGGCTATCTTAAGCCGTATTTAAAAATATATTTTTAAAACACTTGACGCAATACTGGAAAGGCTATCCAACCATTTCTCTTCTAGGAAAACATCCAGTTTGTACAAAGAATTTCGAACTCTAAATCAACTATGAAGAACACTGTATACATAATAGCATTTTTCATTATTCGGCGTTATCTGTTACCTAATTTAGAAGTCTACTGTCTCTTTGCCCCAATTTCTATATTTCCTTCCAAGAACAATGATGACTTTATTGAAGTTTGCTGTGTTGTCATCTATTGGGTCGAGGTCTTCTTCTTCTTCTTTGCGTTCGTTCTTTACGACCAATTTTAATCACTCTTTGTGATATGTTTGATCTTTGCCAAGAACGTGTATACGTCGCACATTGATTTGGTAGGCCCCTAAATGCATAGACTTCTACATGTTTAGGACACATGCATCCAATTTCAGCCAAACCTCCTTAGTTGCTTTACGACATGCGTGGCAGGTAACAGTGGTTCTATTCTTTACACCCCAATTTGGGCCCCGTAACCACTCGGGCGATAATGGTATTTATGTTTTCTTGTTGACACTGTTATCATGCACAACACACATTGCGTTTGGGGGAATCTTCAAGGTTCTCTTTCGTGACTTTGTAGTCATTTAATTTGCGGGGAACATATTTGTAACCCTTTCATTCCACAAGAGTACTTGCAGAAAAGCTAGAAAGATAATATTTGAAATTCTGCCACAATATAGTATTATGGTCATTGTGACATGTGTGGTGAACGGCAGGTTTGGGTTTCTGGGTCGTGATGATTTTTGCCTTGTCACGAAGGACAACACAGAGGAGATAATCAAATGTCCTGTTCGCGAGAACAGCCCAGAAAGCAAACGAAGAGTCACCAGTTCAGATGAGCACCTTATCGATGCCCATCTGGTCGTTAATCATGTTGGGCGGCTGTCATTAATACAGCGAAAGAACGGGAGGCCGAGAAATACACAGAGACGAGATTTGGAGGCAGAGATAAAAAATATAAAGAAGAGCTGGAGGGAGCTGCATGAGATAGCTAGATATAGTAAAACTTGGAAAGAGTTGGTTGAAGGCCTATGCTCCAATCCGGGTTGAAAAGGCAGAGAGAGAGAGAGAGAGAGGCTGTCATTAACATTAAACAGAGTGGACCCTGGCTCAAAGCGATGCACTTTTATTTTCTTTCAGTAGCGTTTCCTCAATTCTTCGATCGGGCGTTGAACGTCATCTCCTATGAGAAACATTAAGACCGTAACATGCTAAAGTTCATCACGAGAAGCCCGTCTGTCGGCAACACATAGTTGGTCTACATTGGCATGCATATTATAGGTGCACAATACGTTGGCACATGTTGTTACCGAATCCCTGTAATTACACACCCTCAGCTCAACAAGCATCTGCAACACCGCAGTTGTGAGGAAGACCGTGTTTCACACATACAGTCTAAAAGGGTTAAAAGCCGAAGGGGTGACTTCATTGCACCGGGTTTCACCCATATGCCTCGGTACCTCTCCACAGAAATGGTACGCCACTTGCCAAGAGTATTGCACAAAGCACGAAATCCATAGCTTCGGCAACAATCTTAAGAATCTCTGGGGAAAATGCACTGTGAACAGAATGGCATGGATTTGAAGCCATGACCTTCGGAACGCAAAACAACAGCTTAATCACTTCGCCACAGAAACCCCCATCATTAACAAGACCCACTGTAAGTGAAGCAACATTTGAAGACTGGACAATATTCGTCAGCAAATCGGTTTCCGGAATCAATACATCAGCGAGAAGAAAATAACAGACCCAAAGTAAAATTTATCCAACAAGATACATGAGAACAGGGACAGTGTAGTTTTAAGTGCACTTGCTTTGTCTTCATGTGGTCCCAAGATCAAATTCCACACTGGGAGAGGAATTTTTTTCCGATGGCTCTCAGATCGGCCAAGTTCTGGGTAGATGACGCTCATCAGCCCGGGAGGGCAGGTCGTCTACGGTCGCTGCCTTGTGGGCTTTGGCTGGGGACAGTCAAAGGTTAACGGAGAGCGAACCAAGTAAACGCTGGTTGAAACCGAACACACCACCGAAGGATAAGCACTTGAGCTCCAATTGGTACTGAAGGCTGTGCACATACATTCCGTTCTTGATGTTTGGCTGTTTATATACGGCTTAAGAACGATCGCGAGATCGATCGGCCAAATCTCAATCGGGTACAAAAAGAAACATTGGGAAGTAAAGGTGGCCGGCGTGAAGTTGACACCCCCAATCGTGTGCCGTTTGTAAAAATAAA
This sequence comes from Arion vulgaris, assembly GCA_020796225.1. Classification (NCBI taxonomy): domain Eukaryota; kingdom Metazoa; phylum Mollusca; class Gastropoda; order Stylommatophora; family Arionidae; genus Arion; species Arion vulgaris. The sequence continues at coordinate 27,822,986 of CM036757.1, read as the reverse complement.
GGATTAAAAATATAGGCGCAACACATTATTCTCTAATATACCTCATTGCATTATGCATAAAGTCTTTTCAATATTGTGATGTATGAAACTCGGTATCTATTAACTTTTGCATTATTTCCATTCTGTGTCTGGCTCTTTTTTCAGCCTTAAATATCTGCTTACTAGGCAAGCGAACCCGTCTAAAAAAGCATGCAGAAACCGGATGTACTAGACATCATGTCATGTATGTAAGAAGCATGTCATGAAGGAAATAGAAAAATACAACAGGCTCACCGTATGTATGTAAGAATGAATTGCTAGAACAGGTAGTATAAAGAGATGTAACGTGTGGACAAAAATATTTTTTTTAAGATCTGGCACAGAAAAACACTGCTACATGTAGCACAAAAAAACCAAGGCCTATATAAGCAGTCAATTATAAGCAGTCTGTTGGTATATAATGAAATGTCATGTATCCTTTTCAGACGCGGTATAAAGTTACTGCACAATTTATAGACCCTAGTTTGCAGGAAGTAGGAGGGTTAATTACTTCCCTCCAGTGTGAGTGTGGAACATCGAGTGTGGGATTTAACCCACAACCCTCTTGTGTCCGAGTAGACAGGTGGACACTCATGCATTACGCTAATCCGTCTCAACTGTGGGTATATTCACAAACATAACTTACAAAGAAATTGAAGTAGAAACCAAAGGAGGAAGGAATTTGGATAGACCTGTGTATTACAGAAAAGTACACAGATTCTAATTACCCAGTAGACAGATGTCGATAAAGGCATTTCAACACTCAAATATTATTAGTTATGGACGAGGGCAAGGTTAACCCTAGTCACAGTAAAGTAATTTCAGGACTGCAAATAAAGTTAAACTTACAATAGAAATGACTCACCAAACAAAACCCCACAATATCTGTGGAACATTACTCATTGACTGATGCCTTGTCAGCTACAACGATACGAATATGTCATAAGGGCATCAAATTGAATGAACTCTAGTGCGATGACTCAGCTTTCAGAGAGTAGTAATTCAGTGAATACTATAATACTGCTACATTAAGGGAAACAACTTCTGCATTCGCCTGCTATGAATTCATGTATAGTCAGGGTGCCTGGTACGGCGCTTCGGACTGATTATTGCATGAAGACCTGCTTTCCTTATTATCAGTGTCCCCGCCATATAGGCGTGCATTCTCCAACTTCAGAGGTATAAGGGAAACACAAATATGATGGCTGGATAAAGAAGGATGAAAATTGTCATAAGAATATCTGGTCAGTTTCAAGGAAGCTAAAACTAATATCAAAGGGTATTACAGTGATAAGTGAGAAAAACCACCCTCAACATGAAGCAGAAGATGGGTGTTACCAACTGTCCAGAAAAGACCAGTAGTCATATATTGTCTCAGAAATCTCTCTCGTGCTTTCTTTACCCTTGTTGGGCCACAGGCCCTCAACCAACTATTCTTACCTTTAACCATCTAAGCTTCCAAATCTCTTCTCCTTGTATTTTTTAGCCGTTCTCTGTTTAATTTACCTTGCGGGTTCCAGGAAAGAGCACATTTTGTTATATTTCCCCAGGTTTTTTCAAGGTGTGTACTATCCAGTGTCGTTTCATTTACTCTTGGTTTCCTGGGATCTGTCTCGTTCTCTCCCTAAGTTCCTATTTTACCCTATCATACTATCTCAGTCCCTCTATTCTGTGTAGACACCAGTTTATGAATGCTTGTAGTTGATTAGTTATTGTTTTAGTCGTTATCCAAGTTTCTAACTAATATAGCAGACTGCCAGTGCCAAACCTGGACATTGACAACAAATGACAGACGAAAACTAGTCACGACAGAGATGCAGTGTCTACGAAGAATGCCGGGGGTAACTAGAAGAAACCGGTTGAAACATGAAAACATCAGGAATAAAGTGGATACAACATCAGTACTAAACTTCATCAAGAAACAACAAATTAAATGTTTCGGCCACATAAGTAGATTACCAACAGACAGTACACATCGAAGAGTATACTCCGATACAATGGATACAACGCAAAAGGCAGACCCGAAAAGATGGACCTCAGAGATAACAGAGGCAAAGAAAGACACTATTTATGAAGCGAACACAAGGGCCAGTTCTAGAAATCTCATCCTTATCCTGACGCTGTGAGGCAAAACAGGATTGGAGAAAAGAAGGAAAGAAAGATAGCAGATTGCTTTAACATTGGAGTTTAATATTCAAATTCTTGTTCTAGATCTGATTCCGTGTGTTGTAGACTAATTTCCCAGTGCAATGAGAGCTCCACTTGCGTTTTGTATTCTGCTTTTGACATCACTATCTGTTCCTCCCTCTTTGTCAACACTGTTACCAATGCATAAGATTCCACCTCTTGAAGTAGGGTTTCACCAAGGAAGATCAAGTTGTCATTTGCTTTGGTTTACCTCAGAAAGTAGGGTTTCATCAAGGAAGATCATAGTTGTCGTTGCTTGTTTTACCTCAGAAAGTAGGGTTTCACCAAGGAAGATCAAGTTGTCATTTGCTTAGTTTACCTCAGAAAGTAGGGTTTCACCAAGGAAGATCAAGTTGTCATTTGCTTGGTTTACGTCAGAAAGTAGGGTTTCACCAAGGAAGATCAAGTTGTCATTTGCTTGGTTTACCTCAGAACAGGACTTAATAAAATGAGACAACACTTGCGCACCTTCTTCGAACGCACCATATCGACCACTTGTTAACCACTCTTTGTGATTTGTATGTGATCTGAGCCTAAGATCGATTGTACTTGGTGCCAGTTATGCGCCTACAAGTAGGCCAGCACATCTGCTACGCTTTTTATCTACTAGGGGATGTTCCTAGACCCTACCTCAGTCATCTCTTACGACATGCTTTGTAGGTCGTAGTGTTACTATTCTTTGCTCGCCTTGTTGGCCCCGGCAATATATGGGCGACTTGCGCCCCAAATTCAAGATGGACATCTCCAACCAGTTTTTGTGAATTAGCGCGTATGATGACAGCACATTTTCTCCAAAACTGTCCATTGCAGGCAGACCGAAAGAAAATAATGTGGTCCACACAAACCACCTTCATATAGAAACTGTATAATGGAAGCCACACCCACCACCTTCATATAGAAACTGTATAATGGAAGCCACATCCACCACCTTCATATAGAAACTATATAATGGAAGCCACACCCACCACCTTCATATAGAAACTATATAATGGAAGCCATTCCCACCACCTTCATATATAAACTGTATAATGGAAGCCACACCCACCACCTTCATATAGAAACTGTATAATGGAAGCACACCACCACCTTCATATAGAAACTATATAATGGAAGCACACCACCACCTTCATATAGAAACTATATAATGGAAGCCACACCACCACCTTCATATAGAAACTATATAATGAAGCACACCACACCTTCATATAGAAACTATATAATGGAAGCCACACCCACCACCTTCATATAGAAACTGTATAATGGAAGCCATTCCCACCACCTTCATATAGAAACTGTATAATGGAAGCCACACCACCACCTTCATATAAACTGTATAATGAAGCCATTCCCACCTTCATATAGAAACTGTATAATGGAAGCCATTCCCACCACCTTCATATAGAAACTGTATAATGGAAGCCACACCCACCACCTTCATATATAAACTGTATAATGGAAGCCACATCCACCACCTTCATATAGAAACTGTATAATGGAAGCCACACCCACCACCTTCATATATAAACTGTATAATGGAAGCCACACCCACCACCTTCATATAGAAACTTTACAATGGAACTAAAATCCTGAGCAGGGTCTCTATTGCGAAGTAATTAAGACGTTTGCCTGGCATTCTGAAGGTTGTGGGTTCGAATCCGGACCTAGTCACATGTGCAATTTTTTCATGAGATCCCTAGGATTGTTGCTGGAGCTATTGAGTTCATGCTTTGTGCAACACTCTCAGAAGATGGCACACCATTTATGCAGACAGGGACGGAGCCACAGGGGGAAACATGATGTAATGAACTCACTCCTTCACTGCTAGGCCCTTTTTTAAAGACTAATATCCTGAAACAAACAGCATACTTTGTCAGAAGATTATCCCAGTTTGAAATGAATGATGGTCACAGAAAAACTACATGAAACATAAAAGCCCCAAAAAAAAACCGAAATAAAATTGTTTGATAGTATATCAGATTTATTGATAAAAATGCATTTCCTGACAGAACCAACAAAAGATTTTTTTCAGTTAGAAGCTGTAAATAAATAAAACAATGAGTATTTCTAAACTTATTAGACCGCCCGTGTGGTGCCGGGGCCTACAAGGGAAGCAAAGAATAGTATCACTGCAACTTACAATACATGTCGTAAGAGGCAACTGATGTAGGCCCTAGGGACGCTACCCTGGTAAAAAAAACAACTCGCAGAAATCGAATGTACTGGCCTACTTGTAGGCGCATAACTGGCACAACGTAAAATTACTCTTAGGCTCAGATCACATACAAATCACAGAGTGGTTGACAAGTGGTCGATATGGAGCGTTTGAAAAAGAACGTATTAAGACAAATACTTTCTTTCTTATGGGCAATAACATGTCTCACTTGCTAAAATAAATATACACAGTATACACACATACATGTTTTATATGACTTGAGAAGAGAGACAAGGACACATTCAGCAGTCGTCCCAGTAACACACTTGCCAAATGACAGTAAAGACGAAAAAGGCCATATCTCAATTATAAATATTGACTGTTAGAAGCATCATCACTGCATTTAAGGTGCTCCCATGCACTCTCTGTACTGCAAGCACTCAAGGACAGTAAATCTCTACGTCTGAGAAGTATTCTTAGCAAGATGTCTGCTAGAAAATTGAGATCCTGAAATCATAAGATTTCTACCTCTGAAGTCGAAGAAGGCTCGCCTGTATGGTGAGGCACACCAATAAAATGGTAAGCAGTCGTTCAGGCAAAAATCAGTTGGAAGTGTCATCCCAGGTGCCATGGCTAACGCCTGAATTCATAGCAAGTGAACGCAGAAGAATAAGATTTATAATTTTAAGATCTTTTTAATAATGACAAATATATTGAAATAAGACAATTTCATTACGTTCAGATATCAGAATTTATATCAGAAGCTCTAGGGAATGCTAACCCGAAACAAATGCTTGCAGAAAACGGATGCACCAGGCCATAAGGCACATAACATGGTGCAACGACCCTCACAATGAGGAATGGGATAACGGATTCTACGGTCGCCAATCTGCCTCGGAGATTTAGCCATGCAGTAAGAATGTCAAACCTACCATCACGAGGGTGGCCAAAACTTACTGCGGGAAGAGGTCAGCACAAAGAGGGAAGCAGAAATCATTAGAATTATATCCTACAGAACTGCGCCCAGTATGCAGACTTGAGAAGAAAGAGTGGCCCACTTACACCAGCGTCCAAGACAAACTGTATGGCGTGGCTGATAATCTGAGGCAGACGGCTGCCTTTATTAGAGAATCCAAAATCCCAATCTAGTGAGAATGCAGAAGAAGAAGATATCAAAAGCTCAGAAAGACAGAGGTCTGCCTCTGGGGTCAAGCATTGCAAAAAACTGTTCACATATCGCAATAATGCCCTACTTATGCAGATCTGAGGAAACAAATATGGCAATACCACAACCAAACTCTATGGTACATTGGATAACACATGTAGGACCACAGCTTTCATATAGGTCTCAGACTTGTGCTCTGACAATCACTGGCAGGAAGACTGAAGAAAAATATTAAGATTTGTGTATGAAAAATGGCTAGTGCTTTTTTTGTATGGTCATTTTTAATGCTGTCTTGATATCTTCCATTTCTAAACTGAAAGTTTTCTTCACCTTTCCACTATCAAGGAGCACAAGTCTTCAACAAACTTCTTCCAGCTCTTCCTCTCTCCTGCCATCTCTTCCAATTCTTTCCATGTTTTACCTATCCTTTCCGTATCAGTCTCCAGCACTCTACCTGAAAGTGTTAGAGGAGGAAATATAATGAAATTTGCAAAAGCAAGGTCTATTCACCAACTCTTTCAAATGTAATCAATTTCAAAGCACTTATTGTAACAAGGTCATTCACACTTTCAAATACTGTAACATTTCAAATGCACTTTATATACAAAATATTTGGAACATTATGGAATGTCAGAGAAGTATATTTACAAAAATGATACATAGCTTCTATGAAGAAGGCACCTCTAGATCAGTTTGCAATAGCAAACTTCCAGCATAAAGAAATGAAATTGGTCAGACAGAAATGTATACATTTCTCCACAATTTCTCTAATATAACAATCAATAGAAGGCAAGAAAACAATGGACATTTGATAAACAAGTGGAAGATCTTGATTTTTTTCCAGAATATATTTGCCTTCTATCACATAAGAAATATGTGGGTGTCTGTGGCTTAGCGGTAGTGAGCTAGATCACAACCCAAGAGTACCTGGTTCAAACTCTGTGGCGGGTAGTTTGGAAGCAAATTTGTTCCTGTGGGTTTTTACGAACTGTAAGAATAGACCTCACTGTTCAGAAAGCAATGGCAAATTACTGAACGTATAAGTGGTGCCTAGAAAATCAACAACTCATTTACTGTGGTTGATTGTACGTCCGTAAAGGATATGCCACGATTTTCATTTCATTCCCATGACAAACTATGCAGAAAAAGACCAGTCTGTAAAGTTGCAAATAAAGTATTACAGATAAATGTAAAACAAACCCCAATAAAATCAGATTACATACAAGACAAACTGATACCACCAAGCTTAATGATAGAAGGTCAACTAGCTTATGGATAAAGTTTCCTGGGAAGTGAATTAAAAAAAAAAATGGAGGAGCATACCAGGATGTGAGAATAATACAAGAATTAACAAAACTGTTCTAAATATATCACAACCCAAGAGTACCTGGTTCAACCTCAAGGCAGGGCAGTTTGGAAGCACATTTGTTCACCTGGATTTTTACAAACGGTAAAAATAAACATAACCTTTCATAAAAAACTGACAAACTATTGCAAGTATAAATGGTGCTTAGAAAGTCAACGACTCGTTTACTGTGGTTGATGGAGACATCCTGTGAAGGATATGCCATGACTTCCATTCATTCATTATATATATATTAGATTAGACTGTTGATCACATTTGTAAAACTGTTTCCCTATAAGGTCTTGCTTGTAACATGGCATGTCACCAAGATTATCACATGTAAACAATTATACCCTGTGTCACTATCAGAAATCAAGACACATATCAAGCGAAAATACAAAGAGTTGTGGAGGCAACATACCCACAGCAGACACTCACAAGACCTCATCAGCAGACTAAATAGAAAACAGCACACAACAATCTTTCACCTAAGAACAGGTGACTGCAAGCTCAAACATCACATGCACAGAATAAAACCTGCTCAGACTGCACAGTGTGCATGCCAGACAGAACAAGACTCCAGAGCACATCCTGCAGTCATGCCAATCATACATACACCAACGAAACAAAACATGGCCTCATGAACAAAGCTTACAGAGAAAGCTATGGGGAATTCTCGGGGAACTCCAACTAACATGCAGCTTCATAGAGGCAACCCATCTCATGGTTTAGATGAGCATATGAACCGAACGCAAAGAAGAAGAGAAACAATTATATGTTAACATTCAACAAAAGGCAAGTGTGTGTTGCTAATAATATTACTCAAACAAATGATTATCAATGATATTATATACATAATCAGACTTACCACCATGACATTGCTCCTATCATCTACATCCAGTTAGGAACAAAGTCAGTCTTTTATGAGGTTGCCACCTGGACTTTATTTAAACTATGAACTTTGTACTGCCCTAAAAACTCAATGATCTTGCAAAACAAATTACTACAGCTCTAGAAGAATGCAATAAATATTATAGATGGGACTTCATCCTCCTGTTCCCACCAAAACAGAAACTGCAATTGTTCCATAATTTTAATGTTTGCTTACCTCCTTGAGCTCTATCCATGAGGTTACAGCTTTCAAAATTTTTTTAATGTTTTGTATTATGATTTCAATGGGGTGGTATTCAGCTAGCAAAGTTGATAACACGCTCCGCTAGTAACCGAGTGCCATGCTAATTATGTGGTTCACGGTCAACCTGAGTCTAAAACTTTCCAGTGTGTAAATTTCCGGTATGTGGTTGGACTACAAGTTTTCTGATCTTTTACTTGGGGATCTAAATTACAAGTATTTCAGAAGTCAGAGTAAGGCAAGGGACACTGATGATAAGGAAAAAAGTCCTCATGCCAAAACCAGTCAGATATACCATATTATGAGCACTGACTATGCCAGAATTCATATCTGTCAAACAGGAAAAATTATTTAAGTCAAATAATGCAAATCTGTGCCAGAAATTTGGTTTCCTGTAGTTAAGTTTTTACTTGAAAAGTGCCATTTCTAGCTTCCTGTAACCTGTGCCATTTTAAATTCTGTTTACCCATTTTATCCAATACTTTAAAACCCGTTAATGCTTCAATCTCTCTGCTTAATTTGAGTTTATCTCATGGTATGAAAAAGAGTTCCTCTACTTTTTTATTTGAGTAAATGAGTGAAGATTGCACAAAACAATAAATAAAGAATGATATTCATGTCCTCACTTTCATAAAATAAAACGTATGCAAACAAAGTGCAATAAAATATATTTTGATTAAGATTTTGTATAAGTGATGACTTCAAATGTCACCGTATTATAAAAATAAATAAAAACAGAAACATTTGCTTTGAATGTTACGAGAATTCAAATATTACTCCAACTCTGAAAACTTGTTGTCCACATACTGCAAGTAGTCCTGTCCTGCATACAGCAAAAGACAGCTTGAGATAATACCAAATGCAACTCTGCCAGTTGGTGAGGATTTTAAGAAAGATCTTCCCAAGCCCCAAATCATGCAAGATCCAAAGTTGAATAAAACTGATCCAAAAGTACAGTAGAGAATGGCCCGCTTGAAGGGAAGACTCCTTATGTGTCGTCGAGAATAGATGTAAAGACCTGCCCCCAAATGGGCATGAAACCACAAGGAGTTGCCTACAAGTCTGTAAACTTCACCAAATGCACTGTGGAAAGAAAAGAAACAATATAACTTTCAAAATAATGAAATAAAAACTGAACCCTTTATGGCATCCTTAACACAATAACTTCCAAATTTTGCAGCCTGTGCCCATACATCTGTTCCATTTGACTATGTGCAGAAGACTGCGACATGATTTGTTTCATTGTCACAATAACTTTAAATTAATGCATTTTGATCAATACCCCTTCTTAAATTATTATTTTACTTACTGTTATATTGTGATAATCATAATCATACATTAATTTATCTGTTCTTCTTCAATAATCCAGTGGTACTTGGACTCTTACCCTTTGGACCAATGTGCTCACTTCTCTGCCTTTTTAACCCGGATTGGGGCATAGGCCCTCAACCAACTCTTCCTATCTCTAGCTATCTCCGTGGTACTTGGATTATTGCCCTTCGGACCAATGCGATCTCTCTCTCTCTGCCTTTTTAACCCGGATTGGGGCATAGGCCCTCAACCAACTCATGCCAAGTCTTCCTATCTCTAGCTATTTCCTGCAGCTCCCTCCAGCTCTTCTTTATAATGCTATGGAGTGGTATCTGCATATGTTGGTAAGTTCTTTGTTTCGTATAATGTGTTCCATTTATCTTGGAGGAAGAAGGATCTTCCTGACATAAACCAATGCTTGGCACCTGAAGAAAGAGGTGGTAGTGAATGGTTTCATGATGATGTGCATACAGCTGCCACTCTAAAGCATGTTGCGGTTAAATTCTGGTCATGTGACTATTAAGTGATATGTGTTGGGTTCAAAGCTGAAACATGGTGCTTTGATATTTCATTTTAAGGTGGTTGATGTTGTCATTGGGTTTTGGTTGGCCATGTGTCAGTAAGCATATCTTCTAGTGTCTTCCATCTGTTCAGCTGATGTTGTCATTGGGTTTTTGGTTGGCCATGTGTCAGTAAGCATATCTTCCAGTGTCTTCCATCTGTTCAGCTGATGTTGTCATTGGGTTTTTGGTTGGCCATGTGTCAGTAAGCATATCTTCCAGTGTCTTCCATCTGTTCAGCTGATGTTGTCATTGGGTTTTTGGTTGGCCATGTGTCAGTAAGCATATCTTCCAGTGTCTTCCATCTGTTCAGCTGATGTTGTCATTGGGTTTTGGTTGGCCATGTGTCAGTAAGCATATCTTCCAGTGTCTTCCATCTGTTCAGCTGATGTTGTCATTGGGTTTTGGTTGGCCATGTGTCAGTAAGCATATCTTCCAGTGTCTTCCATCTGTTCAGCTGATGTTGTCATTGGGTTTTGGTTGGCCATGTGTCAGTAAGCATATCTTCTAGTGTCTTCCATCTGTTCAGCTGATGTTGTCATTGGGTTTTGGTTGGCCATGTGTCAGTAAGCATATCTTCTAGTGTCTTCCATCTGTTCAGCTGATGTTGTCATTGGGTTTTGGTTGGCCATGTGTCAGTAAGCATATCTTCTAGTGTCTTCCATCTGTTCAGCTGATGTTGTCATTGGGTTTTTGGTTGGCCATGTGTCAGTAAGCATATCTTCTAGTGTCTTCCATCTGTTCAGCTGATGTTGTCATTGGGTTTTTGGTTGGCCATGTGTCAGTAAGCATATCTTCCAGTGTCTTCCATCTGTTCAGCTGATGTTGTCATTGGGTTTTTGGTTGGCCATGTGTCAGTAAGCATATCTTCTAGTGTCTTCCATCTGTTCAGCTGATGTTGTCATTGGGTTTTTGGTTGGCCATGTGTCAGTAAGCATATCTTCCAGTGTCTTCCATCTGTTCAGCTGATGTTGTCATTGGGTTTTTGGTTGGCCATGTGTCAGTAAGCATATCTTCTAGTGTCTTCCATCTGTTCAGCTGATGTTGTCATTGGGTTTTGGTTGGCCATGTGTCAGTAAGCATATCTTCCAGTGTCTTCCATCTGTTCAGCTGATGTTGTCATTGGGTTTTTGGTTGGCCATGTGTCAGTAAGCATATCTTCCAGTGTCTTCCATCTGTTCAGCTGATGTTGTCATTGGGTTTTTGGTTGTCCATGTGTCAGTAAGCATATCTTCCAGTGTCTTCCATCTGTTCAGCTGATGTTGTCATTGGGTTTTGGTGGCATGTGTCAGTAAGCATATCTTCCAGTGTCTTCCATCTGTTCAGCTGATGTTGTCATTGGGTTTTTGGTTGGCCATGTGTCAGTAAGCATATCTTCCAGTGTCTTCCATCTGTTCAGCTGATGTTGTCATTGGGTTTTTGGTTGTCCATGTGTCAGTAAGCATATCTTCCAGTGTCTTCCATCTGTTCAGCTGATGTTGTCATTGGGTTTTTGGTTGGCCATGTGTCAGTAAGCATATCTTCTAGTGTCTTCCATCTGTTCAGCTGATGTTGTCATTGGGTTTTGGTTGGCCATGTGTCAGTAAGCATATCTTCTAGTGTCTTCCATCTGTTCAGCTGATGTTGTCATTGGGTTTTTGGTTGGCCATGTGTCAGTAAGCATATCTTCCAGTGTCTTCCATCTGTTCAGCTGATGTTGTCATTGGGTTTGTGGCCATGTGTCAGTAAGCATATCTTCTAGTGTCTTCCATCTGTTCAGCTGATGTTGTCATTGGGTTTTGTGGCTATGTGTCAGTAAGCATATCTTCCAGTGTCTTCCATCTGTTCAGCTGATGTTGTCATTGGGTTTTTGGTTGGCCATGTGTCAGTAAGCATATCTTCCAGTGTCTTCCATCTGTTCAGCTGATGTTGTCATTGGGTTTTGGTTGGCCATGTGTCAGTAAGCATATCTTCTAGTGTCTTCCATCTGTTCAGCTGATGTTGTCATTGGGTTTTGGTTGGCCATGTGTCAGTAAGCATATCTTCCAGTGTCTTCCATCTGTTCAGCTGATGTTGTCATTGGGTTTTGGTTGGCCATGTGTCAGTAAGCATATCTTCCAGTGTCTTCCATCTGTTCAGCTGATGTTGTCATTGGGTTTTTGGTTGGCCATGTGTCAGTAAGCATATCTTCTAGTGTCTTCCATCTGTTCAGCTGATGTTGTCATTGGGTTTTTGTGGCATGTGTCAGTAAGCATATCTTCTAGTGTCTTCCATCTGTTCAGCTGATGTTGTCATTGGGTTTTTGGTTGGCCATGTGTCAGTAAGCATATCTTCCAGTGTCTTCCATCTGTTCAGTCAAATTTCTTTATTTGTCTATCTGAAAATTTCATTAAAAAATAAACAAAATACAGTTTAATATTTACATACACATGTGAAGTTAAAAAGTGAACACAAATTAATTCAACCACAACCTTTTTTTTTCAAAAACTTTTTGAACTGTTGACAAACTGAATCGCAGCTGCAGCTACTGTGTAAGTACATAAACTTTCACGCTGGAAGGGACTGAGCCCATATAGGCTTGTCGTGAGTGAGTACTAAGGTGTTCATTATAACCAGGCTTTTTAATTAACAAATTGCTTTAATTGTAATGAAGTTCGTGAATCGATAAACACAGCTTAAAAATCAGCATTCTCTTCATGTAACAATTCTTCATGTGAGATGCACTCATCACAGGCCACATGAAAGACTCAATATCTAGTCAATTTTCTGGTCTGTTCCATCATCATGCTCAAGAACTCCATATAGTTCTGTTGCCACCATCATCTTGGTTATCTCCTGTCTCACAATAACAATGCTGCTGTCTCTAAATCATAGTGACATTTAATGTGACCAACATATTTCAATATCTGAGGCATGATACTGTTTATAAGTCAATGTTTCTCGATCAGATCTTATAGGCAGTTATATTTTGCATCTTCTTTGCAAATGGATGTTTTAAAAACGTTTCAGTAGCACTTTTCGTCAAAAGATTCGTTTTTCTTCTCTAATGCTTGTATAATGGTCCATGATTCGATTCACACCCACTTGCTGTCACGTGAACAGTGCATGTAATCTAAAGTCAGCATTCACAACTGTAAAAAACAACAATTATGATAACTTTATAATGGGTGCATGAAATGTGTGAGTAATGCTGCTCCCATTGATTATCGGCCCCTAAACAACTATCTGAACGTGCTACAGTGCCAGAACACTTACTGTACACAGTAGCTCAAATGACGATTTCGAAGAGCTCATCTGTACCTTTTATTGTACTGGCATATATGGACATCGTCAACTTACGTAAAACATTTAATTAAGTGGATGTAGTTTCGCAACATGTTTTGATGAGAATCCCAATCCTCTCGATTTTTTATTTACAGAACAGATAATACTTAATAGAAGTTTAATGAAACATAATGCCCAAGAAATAGATGCAGAGAAAACTATTTACCAATTTAGTTTTACTGCTGCAATTGTGTGACCATTATACTTTTCTTCCTATCTTCGCGAATTACAGCACACATTTTGTTAATAGTAATAAATATAGACAATAAACTACTACTCCACAATAATCAGGAATATTTCAAATCTTCTCACTCAGTACTCACCTATTGAACCATTTGGGATCCATAACTGAGAGAGAAAAATAACCATAGCTGACGGCGCCAGCAGCCGGTACAATTTTAAAGCAAGCGCTATATGGTGAAATCAGAGAATCTGGAAATATATTAAGGAAAAATGATATCTTCTTCTCTGTGGGGTACGTGATACTATCATCATCAATATCTTCGTCATATTCGACAGAATCAATATGAGAATCCATCAAATCCATGTCAATTTCTGACTTATCAGGCAATAACACTTCATCGAAGATATCATGCAGTAAGTGCTCATTGTCTCCATATGAAGTTTCATGATCCCCACTCTGATTACCATGGGCTGAAAAGTCTCCAACGGGGGCTGTATTGCCGTCTACTGATCTTTCATCCGCAGGTTCGCCGATATTCAAGGTTGTGGGGGTCGCCATGATAGTAAAATTAACTGCATGGAATCAACACAAATGACGTCATTTAAATTTAAAACAAAACAAAAAACATGGCTCGGAATACACAACTAGTGGACATTTGTGTCAGCTACAATTGCTTTATTATGTTGCTAGCGAACATTCATAATTTAACAGTTTAAAAAATCGACGCAGTCCTTTTATACCATGCCTTAGTAGATGCTAATCGTGATGTTTTCATCTGCTCTAGATCTGATGATTCATTCTTCAATCTGGCTCGTTCATAAGTACGGTTCCAACTTCACAGCAACGGGTCACCCCATAATTGTTCCGTTTCTGTGCCAACGAAAATCACACGAAATGCTAACAACTGTGAAATGTCTCCCTTATGAACTAATTCCAGAATGAAACAGCCGTGTACCGTCACAAAAACCAACCTGCACCGCATAAATGCATATGGCCGTCGCTATAAAGTGTCAACACAAAACTGTTCATCACTTGAATTGCAATTCATGTCGAAGGGAACATCAATCACGACAAAATCCAGCTTTCTGCACTCGCAATATAACTGCACACGGCAGATTGAGTTTGTTCGTCATAATTTCCGCCATATTTTGAATACACACAACAAACGCACGGATGACACAGCAAAAAGCATTCCATGAAATATTCATAGCTCACAGCGTTGCTCAAGCACTAACTCAGTAGCTCGGCAAACGAAACCGGAAAATACCCGACCAAACATGGTGGAAATGCGCTAGCAAAGTCGTGTCCAGAATAAATCTGGCTCGTTTAAGAGTCAACGACTCTTGTCATTGAATCAGTGAATTAAGAGTCAATGAATTAGTAAAATGACTCATTTTCGCTGACGATGCTGCCCTAGCTGCACACAGGGAGACAGCCATGCAATTCCTAATCACCAATACGGTAAATAAATAGACATTAAACAATTGTTAACGGCCTCCGGAAAAAACCCCATAGGATTCCAACCAGAAAACTTTTTTCTTACGGCACTCATTGCCTAGCCCTGCAGACGAGCGTGTTTCATACCACAACCAGTAAGCTCTCTTACAGCACCCATTATCTAGTCCTGCAGACGAGCGTGTTTCATACCACAACCAGTAAGCTCTCTTACAGCACCCATTACCTAGTCCTGCAGACGAGCGTGTTTCATACCACAACCAGTAAGCTCTCTTACAGCACTTATTGCCTAGTCCTGCAGACGAGAATGTTTCATACCACAACCAGTCAGCTCTCTTACAGCACTTATTACCTAGTCCTGCAGACGAGAGTGTTTCATACCACAACCAGTCAGCTCTCTTACAGCACTCATTACCTAGTCCTGAAGACGAGAATGTTTCATATCACAACCAGTAAGCTCTCTTACAGCACTTATTACCTAGTCCTGCAGACGAGCGTGTTTCATACCACAACCAGTAAGCTCTCTTACATCACTCATTACCTAGTCCTGCAGACGAGCGTGTTTCATATCACAACCAGGCAGCTCTCTTACAGCACTCATTACCTAGTCCTGCAGACGAGCGTGTTTCATACCACAACCAGTAAGCTCTCTTACAGCACTCATTACCTAGTCCTGCAGACGAGCGTGTTTCATACCAAACCAGTAAGCTCTCTTAAGCACTTCATTACCTCGTCCTGCAGACGAGAGTGTTTCATACCACAACCAGTAAGCTCTCTTACAGCACCCATTACCTAGTCCTGCAGACGAGAATGTTTCATACCACAACCAGTCAGCTCTCTTACAGCACTCATTACCTAGTCCTGCAGACGAGAGTGTTTCATACCACAACCAGTAAGCTCTCTTACAACACTCATTACCTAGTCCTGCAGACGAGAATGTTTCATACCACAACCAGTAAGCTCTCTTACAGCACTTATTACCTAGTCCTGCAGACGAGAGTGTTTCATACCACAACCAGTCAGCTCTCTTACAGCACCCATTGCCTAGCCCTGCAGTCGAGAATGTTTCATACAACAACCAGTAAGCTCTCTTATAGCACCCATTGCCTAGTCCTGCAGACGAGAATGTTTCATACAACAACCAGTAAGCTCTCTTACAGCACCCATTACCTAGTCCTGCAGACGAGAATGTTTCATACAACAACCAGTAAGCTCTACAGCACCCGTGTCTAGCCCTGCAACTGAGCGTTTTTTTAGATCACGTGGTCTTTTTCGTGACCTTCCTCTCGCCTTCTTTCCTGATGTTCTGTTGTAGAAGACTGTATACTGTGGAATTTGGGTGCATTCTTATTAAGTGGCCAAACCGTTTAATTCTTTGTTTCTCAATGTAATTCAAGCAAGGTTCTGTGCGAACTTTCTTTCTTATGCTGATGTTGGTGACTCTGCCTTTTCTGTTGTTGTTGGTAACTTTTCGCAAACACTGAATTTCACATGTAGTTATTTGTTTTTCTACTGGTCCCAACAAATGGAAAAACTAGCTAAAGACCGAGCTATATGAAAGAAATCGTTACACAAAGGTACATAATCTTTCGAAGAGAAACCTAGGTATGAATGAGCTTGAAGATAGGAGAAACAAGCACAAACTCAGAAGTCGGCACAGTTATATAATTGCAAATGGCCGTCTGTAAGGACGAGAAGGCCACATAAATATATATATATTTTTAAATAATAATAATTCATCTCGTACCGTTATACGTTACATAGGGCATGCAAGCAATTTCTCCATACTGCTTTATCCTGGGCAACTCGCTCAATCACCTCTATGGAACCGAGACCGTTATTTCTTGTCTCTCTCAGCAAAGTTCGTTTCACGGTCTCCTTATGTCGTTTTCTCTTTCTTTAACCCTCTACATCCCACTTCAATGCCTGCTTTGATATTCTTTGATCATATATTCTCAAGGTGTGTTCAATATATCTCCATCTTCTCCTTCTTATAACAGTTGTTACTAGTGGTTGACCAGACATTTCTCTGATTTCATCACTTCTCCTGAACTCGTTCCATATATGTATATATATCAACAAACATAAAAAATAAGAATGAGCTCCTTACGGATAATAATTTATAAATTTTAGTTGATAGCTCGTACAATTTGATTGGGCCAGATTTCAAGCTGAACGTTCCAAAAATGCATTTACAGACAGTTCCTGAATCCTGTCTGTAGTTCACGTCAACATATCGATAACAGATACTGCGCATGCGGCAACTTTAAAATAAACTCTACACGTACACGGAAGCGACACTTTGTCCTGTTTCGTGTAATGCACTGATACACAATCCCCCGGATGTTAAATTTGAAACTGTCATGCTGACACGGTCTATATCATGGGTTCCCAAAGTGGGCGGTACCACCCCAGTGGGCGCTGAAGCCTTCCGGGAGGGGGTTGAATGGGGGAGTGGTGGGGTGGGATGGGGAGGGGAAGATGACGTAGTGGATTCAGTATCATTTGGGTGAGTTTTTATTCGTGATTTTGCGATTGAATAATCATTAAAAATTTGAATTCTGCATTTTAATTCATCTTGAGCCCATCTTACACGATTTATTTTTTCATCCATTTTTTTATTTCATGTATATAATCATTAGAAAATTGACAGTGGGCGGTGGGTTGAAAAAGTTTGGGAATCTATGGTCTATATGCGCGTAATGTTTTCTTTCTATCGGTAACGGTTCGTACAATACGATTCTGTTTTATTTAAGAAGAGGTGGTTTAAAGTGGCAGCTAACAGTTTACTTGTGGCCCATGTGTTGTCGGGGTCGGCAAGGGAACAAAAATAGTAACACTGAGACCTACAAGACATGTTGTAAGAGGCGAAAGATGTAGGTCCTAGGAAGTTTTTCTTGTAGGCGCATAACTGACACAACGTACAATCGCTCTTAGGATCAGATCACATACTTATTTTTCTTCTTGTCGATTGTCCTTTTTGGCTATTTTTATAATTATTATTGTGATATATAAACAGCCTTTGCCAAGAACGTTTTTACGTCACATCATTCAGCGCCATTTGGAGCTCTGGTGCTTATCCTTCAGCGACGTGTCCGATTTCAGTCAGCGTTTACTGGGTTCGCTCTCCGCCAGCTTTTGGCTGTCCCAGCCTACCTGCAAGGCATCAGGTGATCATACAAATCACAAGCGTGGTTTAACAAGTGATCGATATGGAGCGTAAGAATAAGAAGAACCAATATAGTAGTGTACTTCTTCTTCTTCTTTGCGTTCGTTCTTTACGACCAATTTTAATCACTCTCTGTGATATGTTTGATGTTTCCAAGAACGTTATACGTTGCACATTGGTTTGTAGCCCATAAACGCATAAGACTTCTACACGTTTAGGACACATGCATCCGATTTCAGCCAAACCTCCTTAGGCGCCTCTTACGACATGCGTGGCAAGTAACAGTGGTTCTATTCTTTACACCCCAAATTTGGACCTCGGTAACCACTCGGGCGAAAATTTAAATATAAATACTATTTATATCTATATATAATTGTGACACCTTCTTTCAGAAAAATGTAAACACACAATCTTTGAGTGATAAAATTACGATATCATTAAATCGATTACGGGGTCAGAGCTCAATAACATTCATGGAACAGGAAGAGTTAAATTGTACTTTCATACCCATATAAGAATACATCAAATATCCAACATACATAAGAAGATCCGCCTCATTGAATTCTCTGTCAATAGTAACTGGTAAGGAGAACTACATAAACTCAAGGTGTCCAATATTTCTCGAGAATAGCTCGAGTTTTTCATGGACAATATTTAGACCCCTTTGTGGGATCTTCTTCCTTTTCTTCTTCGTTCTTCACTAGATTGAGCTG
Source organism: Arion vulgaris (assembly GCA_020796225.1). Lineage (NCBI taxonomy): Eukaryota > Metazoa > Mollusca > Gastropoda > Stylommatophora > Arionidae > Arion > Arion vulgaris. The sequence continues at coordinate 27,804,292 of CM036757.1, read as the reverse complement.
CCCGAGTGGTTACTGGGACCCAACTTTGTAGTGTAAAGAATATAACCACTGTTACCTGCCACACATGTCGTAAGAGGCGATTAAGGAGGTTTGGCTGAAGTCTATGCGTTTAGGGGCCTACCTGGGGACTGCCTAGAGTAGTTGATAGTAGCTCGGCCTGCTAGCTGTGAGACGCCTCATAGCTCGGGTTCGAACCTACTGTCCGGCATTTGTTCGAGTCCCCTGGTCTTACTCAGGACGATAACGTGAGTACCTCTGAAGTCGGAGAAAATCTGCCTGTATGGCGAGGAATACTAATTACGAGTACATTGAGACACGGCTGCCAGTGTAAAGTAATTTACAATGTGCACGCTGCTGCCATTGTAAGAATTGGAAAAACAGATTTTCACGCAAAAATCAGTTTCAGAGATGGAACTTCGTCTGAGTTGAAAGCGGACGAAAGAAAAAAAAAGAAAAAAAGAAAAAGAAAAAAAGAAAAAAAGGGGCCTACCAAACCAATGTGCAACGTATACACGTTCTTGGCAAAGATCAAACATATCACAAAGAGTGATTAAAATTGGTCGTAAAGAAGAACGCAAAGAAGAAGACTAGATTGAGATTACGGATTCTCTAATAAAGGCTGACATCTGCCTCAGATTGTCAGCCATGTCCTAGTTTGCATTGGAAGCTGGTGTACGTGGGCCATTTCTTTCGTCTCAGTTATGCGTACTGAGGGCATTTCTGTAAGATATACTCTGTCGTCATACTCGTCATCTCACAGTGACATCGATCGTTGGTACTGGTGCCTATCTTGAATTTAGTGTACATGTGTTGTCTCATTTTGTTGTGACCAGTACGGAGGCGAACTATGGTAGTCTGGTCCTTTCTGGACAGTTATCATACACAGGATTCGAAGCACAAACTCTTATTTCCTACGGCACCCATTGCCTAGCCCTACAGACGAGCGTTTTTAAGAACACAACCAGCCTGCTCTAAAAAACGAGTTCCACTAAGCGGTGTCTTTTATAAACAGCGTCGCTTGTTGAACACAGAATAATCAGGTCAGATTCGATTAAACAGTACTTGCACAAACACATGCGATAAACTTTTTGTGCTTTATGTTTGAGACGAAACAACAGCATACATACACACGTTTACACATATAACATACATACACACATCATTCATAGTAGCTTCAAGTTTATCGTGAGAAGAGAAGTAGGAGTGTCGTAAGACATAAAGGTTTGTGGTTCGAATCCGTGTTTCGCCCAGTGGTTACCGGGCCCTTCTTCTTCTTCTGCGTTCTCACTAGATTGGGATTTCGGATTCTCTAATAAAGGCAGCCGTCTGTCTCAGATTATCAGCCACGCCATACAGTTTGTCTTGGACACTAGTGTAAGTGGGCCACCTCTTTCTTCTCAAGTCTGCATACTGGGGGCAGTTCTGTAGGATATAATTCCTATGGTTTCTGCTTCCCGTTTGTGCCGACCTCTTCCTGCAGTAAGCTTTGGCCACCCTCGTGATGGTGGGTCTGACATTCTTACCGCGTGGCTAAATCTCAGAGGCAGATTGGCGACCGTAGAATCCGTTATCCCATTCCGCATTGTGAGGGTTGTTGCACCATGTTATGCGCCTTACGGCCTGGTGCATCCGTTTTCTGCAAGCATTTGTTTCGGGTTAGCATTCCCTAGCGGACACATGCATCCGATTTCAACAAACCTCCTTAATCGCCTCTTACGACATGCGTGGCAGGTAACAGTGGTTCTATTCTTTGCATCCCAAATTTGGGCCCCGGTAACCACTCGGGCGTACCGGGGCCCAAATTGGGTTAAATAATTGAACCACTGTTACCACATGTCTGAAAGGACTAAGGAGGTTGAGGGCGGCTACTACCTCACACCGTAAAAAATACTAGATGGCTACAGAACGGAGAACGAACCGAGTAAACACTGGCTGAAACCGGACACATCGTCGAAGGATAAGCACCAGAGCTCCAAATGGTGCTGAAGATGTGACGTAAAGCACGCCAATGCTAAAGCTGCATGAATCATTTCACATGAATAAAATTTCCACATGAATAAAATTTATGGGGTCTGGTACATCGGTTTGGGCGGTGATCGCGAGAATCCTGTGTTTTGTAATTTATTTTTGACGGAGGCCTCTAATACTTCTTCACTGTCTATCTATTGATCATGTTCTTTGGCTCAGGTGCTTTCCATGGGGCTCTTAAAACTTCGTATTCTCTTCTGGACAGTTGATAATATTCTTCATCCGTGTTGTATTTTAAGTGTTCTTTCTTCCCTTTTACTTTATAGTGTAATCTGGCGATGGTATTTGCTTCATCGTAGCTGATCAGGATGTCGTCCTGATCAAATAAACACAAAGGCAGGCAGTGAAGTGGGATGCAAATGGTTCAAGAACGAAGGGGCATTCTAGGAAAACCCTGAAATGAAATTGAGAGAAACGATAAATACCGGACTCAATTTCATAGAAGAAATTGAACAGGTTGCCGAGGATAGAGAGGTATGGAGAAATTGCTTACAGGCCATACGTAACGTAGAGCGGTACGAGAAGAATACTAATAAGTTGTCTCTAAAGAAAATGGGTTTTAAATCCGAAGGAGTGACTTCATTGCACCGGGTTTTACCCCATATAGCTCGGCCCTTCTCCGCAGAAATGGCACGCCACCTGAAGAGAGTATTGCACAAACCACGAACTCCGTAGCTCCAGCAACAGTCCTAGGGGCCATCCATAAATTATGTCAACAACTTTTAGGCAATATTTGACCCCCTCCTTGTCAACAACTGTCAAACTTCCAGCGACCCCCTAATAAAATTATATCAACAAATATTTACACCCAAACAGACGAACCGTATTTTATACGACTCGCTTAGTACTTAAATATTAATGCAGAAATAAAATTAAAGGTCTACACAAATTATTAATTAATTATATTACACTTTTTACATTGTTTAACATATTTCAAATTGACTAAACTTTGAATTTATAAACAGACTACTTTATAGGCCTATTTTGCCGTCAGTTTTTCAAATTTTTCTATCTTCTATCATCTTCCCACGGAGAAACCAAATGTTCCTCTATTGTTACAATGGGCATTGTCGCTGATTTATCATTGATGTCACCTTCTGGAACCAACATATCAGACAAGTCTACATCATCTTCGTCTAACCATTCTGCGCTTAACATCTCTCTATGAGCAATAAATGCCATCAGTTCTATGTGCCCTTTTGCAGCCACTTGCACTGGCCGAATACGTTGTGGTTGAGGAGGTGCATGTGCTAATTGCCAGGTCCAAGATCACGTTGTCGGTGCAGTTGAACATGCTTCTTCAACATGTCTTGTGAAGCAACATAGAGGTGACAGATTTTGCAAATTCGTTCAACCAACGACGACTGAATGGAAGGACAATATAGATCATATGGAAGAATTTTGAATGCCTTTGCAGATCGAGGTAACATGTTATCAAGTTTCAAAGACTGGTTGAAGAAAAGAGAAGGAAATCTGTGCAAGTCGCTCTCAGATGCATCAGGTGCTTTAAGGCCTCCAGTAGTCTGGCAGACTGGAATTGGTGGTGGAAGGAATCTATCGGCAACAATATCAAAATATGAGCTTCGAATTGGCTGGCAACAATTTTCATAATGGCATTTCACAATTTGCAAAAAGTATTGACTTGTTCTTACATGGTTTTTGTACCAATCTTGATCTTTAGTTAGCAAACTTTCTGTCTCAAGTTCAGACACTTCAGGCACAATATACTCTGCGACTGTTGGAAAATTGTCCAGAGTGACTTGTGTCCACACTTCTGACAATGTTTCACCAGCATATTTGAAATTTGATTTTCCAATTCCTCATCAATTGTTCTACCTTGTGAGTCAAGGTGGCTTCCAAAATGCTCATGTGGCAGAATTAGGCCTGACAGTTCTCGGCTCAAAGGAGCCATCCGCCTTTCTACTCGATTAAATGCACTTCTGCCAGGTGCATTCGTTGCAACGAACAATGCATCAAGGTTCTGCTTCAGAAAATGATGAATTGCCACATCGATGACTTTTTGATACCTTGGATTTTCATCCGGTCCACCATCAACAGACAACATGAGAATAGGTTTGACCAACTTGTTTCTTTGATCTTTAGTTATAATGTCAAACTCTTCCAATTCAAGCATCCTTTCATAGTCCAGCCCATGAGCATAGGCTGACGATGAGCAATGCTTGCCTGACCTAATGGCTATGAATGTAGGGCCTGAATAAGTTACAGCTTCAGGTTTGCCCAAACCATCTTTTTGGATTTCAATGCCAGCATAAACAGATGGGATGAGTTTGTGTTTGGCTGCTACAACCCAGTCATGGTCTGGCAAGGTTACGCGGTATTCGACATGCATTAAAAGTGGAGCCTGCTTGTTAGCTGCTGTCAATCCAATAGGGACTCTGGTTTTGTCATCTTGGCTGATGAAGCATACTTCTCCCAGTCCCAACATAGAGGCAACTTCTTCAAGGTGATTCAGAGTAGCCGTACAAAATCTTCCATCAATGTGCTTTGAGTGTGCATCATTTTGTGCTCTAATTAATTTCACTGGCACAGTTGTTACATGACGTTTCCCCTCCGATGATAAACTTCGTTTTGGCATTAGCCGAGTGTAAGCAGCACTTCTGTTTATTTGAAAACCTTCATTCTTTAGTTGTTCTGTTAAATCATCGAGAGTTCTGACACTGCGATAAATATCACTCTGTCTTTTCTCATGAGCAGCAGACCCATATAACGCAATGTCAACAATTGTTTTTAAAAGTAGTGGCTGATCTTCTTCAATTGTTGGTCGGCCAGCTTTCTGTCGAATCTTCAATTTACTGCAGAGATCAGGATTCTCAGCACAAATTTGACATAAAGTTTCTTTCTTCTTTTTTCTGAATATCTTCTGCTTTTCTTGCTCATATTTCTTCCTCTTTAGTTTTTTTTCTAGTTCATCAACCTTTATTTTTTTTTTCTTTAAGTTCCTTTTCCTGGTCTGAACTTAAGACACCACTGTCCTTTCTCTTATACAAGCCAATCAAGTCACTCTTGAAGATGTTTATCTGACCCTGTAACTCGTCTTGGGCTTTTGTTTTGTACTTGACAGATTCTGCTTCACAAGATGTACTGGATGGACCAGCTTTTAAGTAGATTGCATTCTGGTCTTGTTCATTAGCTTGTGTTTGATTTTTGACAGCTTCTTGTTCAATTTTTTTATCTGTAGCTGATTTACAAGGTGGAGAAAATTCATTCTTCAGAGCCTGACCTGCCCAGAAGCGCATCAGTTTTCCCTTATTTTTTGGTGCTATGGCAGCATAATTTCTTAATAACGAGTCTACTTTTGCTGGCGACATTATCCTCTTTCTTCAATTTATTCCAAATTTTGTTGACTTCTCTTTGACAATCCTGCTTACGCTTGCTTGGAAATGCCTTTACATAGGCTTCAAACAACAACTGGTGGCAATTTGGTTTGTCCATTCTTGATCTAAAAAAAAACGAATATTGTTTATATAAAAAGTTCTGTTAAATTAAATAATAATAATAATTTTGTTTTTGTTATATTCAAATTACTCAATTTTATTATTTTACAATAATATTATTTATTCATTTTCAACATTCTGGACATTGACTGTATTTGTGAGTTTTCAAATCAGTCATAGATTATCTCAAGATTTTATGGGAGGAGCCAGTCCAGAATTTTTTCATTTCACTTTTGCATACACTGCATCAAACAATAAAAAATAGTTAATAATTTAGGTACTTACCAAAATCTGTTAAAAGTTTTCACAACAGCAGGAACAATAATTTTTTTATAAACTACCTAATTATTTTATATAACATGAAAAAAAAATATACCGTTCAAGATTGAATAATCTGTTAACGTTATTATATATTCTAGATCATCAACTATTCCAATGCCAAATTTTCAGAAACCTGCTGCTAAAACAACCTCCTTTCACTTTTGATGATGAAAACTATAAAGTTCATAACTTCTTACTTTTCAATCAAATCAAAACCCTTTCACGTCGTAAACAAAGATGGCAATAAGGAAGTCTAAATAAGAGCGGCAGCATGAATTGACTAATGAATAAAAGTGAGTAAGGGCGCTGGTTATTTCAGTACCTGGTTATTTCGGTACCGATCTCCCCTACTACTAGCTACCCTGAATTGTCTCGGCTCTAATATTATACAATGTTACTTGATTAATAATTATTTTTCTTTTCCATTATATCTGTTATTTTGTTTTGCTTAAATAAAGAAGAGTCTGCACTATTTCAGTATTTAGTTACTCATCTGCATGGTTGTAGCCTATGCTTGTCTAGTTTCATTATATATAGGCATGCGTCTTTAAGGCATAGCATACATACTCTTAGTATCATACATAGTAAAATCTTACACATGTCTTATATTAAAGAGCTCTCAAGTTTCATAGACTCAGTAATCTGTCTGTGGCTTAGAGCAGTCTGTGAATTTATAGTGTCAGCATTCCATGGACTTCTATTAAATATATAATAGCATTATTAATAATAGAAGGCCATGCAGTCATCCGTTAAACATATTCAGATTAATACACCATATGTGGTTAATCTGTCAGCAGTCTACATTGAAGATAAACACATAATATGATGCATTGATGCCAAAAGACTATAACTTCCTTGGAAAGAGCTCAATCCGGTTAAAATAAAATGACATTGTTGACGTCAATTTATCTTGCCCCCATGTCAACTATTGTCAAACTTTCCAGACCCCTCCCTCCCTATTTTGTTGACATAATTTATGGATGGCCCTAGGGTCTCTGAAAAAATGCACTCGTAAACTGAGTGACGCGGTCCAGAATTCATCTATATACTGTCTGTACACGTGACAGCCAGGTAAAACATACACTGCAATGTGTTCCCTTGAGACACAAGAGCACAACGGAGAAGCAGATAAACAAAGTCTACACATGTGTTTGTTTACTCTGTTAGGTCGTGTCCTAAGAAGGAGAATGGTGATCCTGTCGACGGAAAGTATGGTGGTCATCGTTGAGTAGATCTTCTTCTTCGTTTTTTCTCTCTCTCTCTCTCTTCCGCACACACACTCTCTGTTTCTCTAAAAAACAGTCTAAATGCGAAGGATTTACTTAATTGTATCGGGTTTCCCTATATGGCTCCATCCCTGCTGGCAGAAACAGCACGACACCCACCGAGAGTATTGCACAAAGTACGAACTCCGTAGCTCCAGCAGCAATCCTTGGGATCTCATGAAAAAATGCACAAGTGACACAACCCGAATTTCATCCCCCAACAGTCAGAACGACAGACAAACGTCTTTACTACGTTGCCATAGAGATCTCTGTTCTCTAATTCTGGTGAACTTTCTGTTCTTCGAAACCTGGTTTATATTTAGTTTGAATTTGAAAACTACGCTCAAGCGAATGAGGCGCCAGTGTGTTTTTATGACCTAGTTTTAGTAGACGCGAAGCTAATGGGTGATGATGTAATCGGGAATTCCCATTTGTACATATCTTATTTCTGAAAAAATTTGAATACGATATCAGTTCGGAACTTCATCAAGAAACAACAAATTAAATGGTTCGGCCACATAAAGAGATTTCCAACAGAAAGGGAGCATCAACGAAAAATGCTGTTCAGATACTTCTTCTTCTTCTGCGTTCTCACTAGATTGGGATTTCGGATTCTCTAATAAAGGCAGCCGTCTGTCTCAGATTATTAGCCACGTCATACAGTTTGTCTTAGACACTAGTGTAAGTGGGCCACCTCTTTCTTCTCAAGTCTGCATATTGGGGCAGTTCTGTAGGATATAATTCATATGATTTCTGCTTCCCCGTTTGTGCCGACCTCTTCCTGCAGTAAGTTTTGGCCACCCTCGTGATGGTGGGTCTGACATTCTTACCACGTGGCTAAATCTCAGAGGCAGATTGGCGACCGTAGAATCCGTTATCCCATTCCGCATTGTGATGGGTCGTTGCACCATGTTGTGCGCCTTACGGCCTGGTGCATCCGTTTTCTGCAAGCATTTGTTTCGGGTTAGCATTCCATAGCGGACTTTGCATCCGATTTGCATTCCATAGCGGACAATGCATCCGATTTCAACCAAACCTCCTTAGCCGCCTCTTACAACATGCGTGGTAGGTAACAGTGGTTCTATTCTTTACGTCCCAAATTTGGGCCCCGGTAACCCACTCGGGCGGTTCAGATACAATGGATACAATTTTATAAAAAAAGCATAATAGATCGAAGTATGCTGGGAGTACATCGGGTAGTTAAATAATTCTTAGATTAGGACCTGCCTGCATTAGATCATCAAATATCGTCTTGTTTCAGTTATTAGGAGATTTAGCCAAGCAGTGAGAATGTCAGACCTACCATCACGAGGGTGGCCAAAACTTACAGCGGAAAGAGGTCGGCACAAACGGGAAGCAGAAATCATAGGAATTATATCCTACAGAATTGCCCCCAGTATGCAGGCTTCATAAGAAAGAGGTGAACCACTTACACTAGCGTCCAAGACAAACTGTATGGCGTGGCTGATAATCTGAGGCAGACGGCTGCCTTTATTAGAGAATCCGGAATCCCAATTTAGTGAGAATGCAGAAGAAGAAGAAGTTTCAGTTATGGAATATGATCATGGATCTCCACACACGTCTGCCTTTGTATTGATCATCTTTAAAACAAACACTGGCCTAACGAAACAACACTCGACAGAAAACTACACGAACCTCTGTGTGTGCTACAAAAGACAGTGAGGTTTATACAAGGGACAACATTGAATATATAAACAGTATTTCAAGCGAACGAAAGGAAGGAAGGAGTAAAACAAACATTTAGGATTATCACCTGAGCCATGAAATCTACACCAATCGCAGAGATGCAGAAAATCACTGGAGTACAGACACTCACATAGAGAAGAGAAATCAAAAGTATTATCCAGATGGAGAAATATACCATGTCATTGAATCCTAGGATAAATGATTTGGTACTGGGACGACAAAAGAACAAGAAAGGAAAATTACCACATGCGAAATGAGATGCTTGAGGAAAGCAGTAAATAAAACAAGAAGAGACCATATAAGAAATGAGGAAATTAGAAGAACAGTCGGAACAACACCTGCTATTAGATTTATTGAAAAACAGAGACTCAAATGGTTTGGCCACTTGGTCAGAATGAACCCGAATACACCAGTTGCAGAGCGTACAACCTGAAAATGGAATCATCAAGAGGAAGAGGCAGACCAAGAAAAGATGGGTTGATGGAGTTACAGACATCTTAAAACTCCACAATACCACAACATATCAAGCATTCGAGTGTGCATTATCTGGGAAACCGATCATCAGTTAAACCTGCTACGCCTAGCGGCAAAAAAGCAGAGAAGGACAAAAGAAAGAAAGAAGACTGGGACGACTAAAACGTAACAGTTTCGTCCATCGGGAAAACCTACTTAAAAGTCAGTATCAAAGTGACCTACCAATGCACACAACACCACTGATACCCACTCTTTACCATGTACTCTGGGAACCAGTCAGTGATTAACCAAAAAAATCATTACGTCAATTAGGGGATCTCACAAATGGAGATATATATAATGATATGTAAAAGAGATCAGCTACTATGTGCATCATCCAAGAAAAGAACTCCAAACAGTCGTGGATACATGCTTGCCCTGATAGATCTCCAACAGTTGCAAGTTAGAATGGAGAAGCTGGTATTTTTATTATATATTCCAACAACCATAACGAGACGAAATTCATTCCAACTGGTAATTTCTGTTCACAAAATAGATGAGACTGCAGTAAAACTATTTGATTGGCAAAACACGTAATCACAGTAGTTTCACGTAAGTACTGTAGTTTTACAAATTACAAAAACAATGACAGCAACGTTTCGACCAACAAGGCCTTTATCAAGCAAACGAACAATAGGAGTGACAAATTTAAAAACAAATGGACGACTAAATACAAACGTTTCTAATGAAAATATGGCAATAAAAACGAATAACGAAATAAATGTAACACAAAAACACACATAAAAACTAGAAATAGAACGGAAGAGAAACAATGAAAAATGTAGTAAATATATAACTTGAATACATGCAACATTTACCCATATAGATTACAAGGCATGGGAAGAGAAAGTACTAAGAAGCATAGGAATGTAATACGTTGAGCCCACGTGGTCGCAATGTACCATACAAAGAAATCAACCGATTCTCCAGAGCAAATCGACTGCGATCATCCGAAGAACATGATCGGATGGCTGTGACCTGGACATCGTGAGCTCCTAAATGGTCAGTATCATTGAAATGGGTGGCTACAGGGGTCACAGGGCATTGGCGTATGTCGCGCAAGTGTTGGGCGAATCGGTCACTGAGCCTCTTGCCTGTTTCGCCGATATAAGCCTTGTTACACTGCTTACATATAATGGCATAGATAAGATTACGGACTCGCATGTGAAACCATCGTCAATAAGAAAAATGGCTAAAGAAAAGATACAGTACGCGTCTGTATCACATAAGCACACGTCTTGCAACGCCAACGGCCACACTGGACAGTGCCAAAATGAGTCTGGATATTGGACTTAAGGCGACTGTGTACCAGCATATAGCTTAAGACTTCTGTCCCGTCTGTAAGCCACCAAAGGATAGTTGGGGAAGACAGAACGGGTCTCCGGATCTGACTTAAGGATAGACAGATGACGGAATAAAACATTTTCACCAGTGAACTATGGGGGTGGAAAGTTAAGATAAGTTTTACTCTGTCAGAGTTAGTAGTCCTATGCTGGCTGGTAAGGGCCTGCTGGCGAGTGATTTTCTGAACTCGATGCATAGCCAAGACAAGCACCCTCTCCGGATGTAGGCGCCTGCGAAAAAAACAAGCATCTCGCGAGCTCTCTCAAGAAAATCATCGTCCTCGCTACAAAGGCGACGAAGGCGTAAGAGCTGCGAGAATGGCAAGAAGTCACGACAGACCCGGAGATGGGAAGAAGTATAAAGGAGAAAACTATGTGCATCAATAGGCTTGTAATATACTGATAGTGGATAGGCGTATGGTGATAGTAATGTCAAGAAAGTTGACACATTCTGTTCACATTACACATCAGAGGTTCAAGCACTACTACAGGCTGCAATCATGATCAATAGCTTCAACCCAGACTGCCAACAAGTGGTTTTTCACACAGATGAGCTATCCGTTTTGCAAGCCTTCCACAGTAAACTTCCATCCCTAATAAGTGAGCTCAGCAAGGTTTCCGCCAACGAGAGTTACACTCTAGTGGATGCCATCACAATGTGGAGTTCCAACTAAACTCACAACGGCACACAAACTCACAAAAGAAGGAAGGAGAATGGAAACAGGTAGAAAGCTAAATCATATACTTTGAAAAAAGAGCTATCATGGACATTAGAAAAAGTAAAACTATAAAAGCGACGACTATCACACACTCGACAGACAAGAACAGAGCATCATCTTCAGTCTCAGAACAGTGCATAACAGACTGAATAAACACTTACACAGACTACGATTGTCTCCGTCCTATCTGTATCCCTGTGGCATCTTTAATCAAACCCCAGAGCATATTCTTCAAGACTGCCCCCCCTTCCCTAGAAATGGATGTTGGTCCTCAACATTACATTAAAACTACATGGCACCATAGATGAGCTCCAGACAAGTCGACTTTATCATAATAAAGCGCCAGACGGTGTAATCACAGCAATAGCGATCTTCAGATCAAGAAAAGAAGAAAGAGGTCTGGCTATCAGCTCATATATTTTCCAGAATCACAGAGGTCCTTTCTCTAGTATCTATCTCTATTTTAGCTGTTCTCTTTCTAGTCTACATTGATTTTTGCCTGTTATAATTTTGTTTAAACTTTCTCATTTCATAACATTTATTATTACTTATTTCTGATATTGATAATCAGCTTAACCTGTAAGTTGTCCTATTTCAGAATATCAACATTAGTAATTTTTTTGCAATAAGTGGGATTCTCTGCAAGATAGGCACTGTTTTGGAACCCAAGAGAAAGAGGAGTAGGTGAAGGCCTAGACGACTGGATAAAAGAGCTGGAGGCTGATATTAAAAGTATAGGTAAAACATGGAAAGAATTGGAAGGGATGGCGGGAGAGATAAAGAGCTGGAAGAAGTTTTTTCTTTTGTTTTGTTCTCAACTATCTGAACACTTAGCTACAAGCTCTGTCAGGTGTCATAGACATCGAATTCGCCTTTATACTGACTGGCCAACGAACACCGTAAATCTGGGGAACCTGTAGCTTTTCTGCCAGTCCGCGGAGTTGAACCCGCACTTACAGAGGACTAGTCACCCGTAGTCCAACGCGCTACGAACACGCTGGGCACGCGGGCAAAGAAGTTTGTAAAAGACCTGTGCTCCGTTGGAAGTTGAAAGGTGAACAAGAATATGTGATGTACGAAAATCAACAAATCTGAGGTGGTCAAACTGGATCAGATCAGATCTGGAAAATCGTTAGGTGGCTGCGGTAATACTGAGGAAATAGGCGATAGGGCAAAGACTGGTAAATACAGTATTACATAAGAAAGGAAAAATTAATTATAAGATATGAAAAAATCCTGCTCTTCCCACGTTGGGTCTTTGTTCCCACCTGTACAAACAATATCTTACGTAACCTGCCACTGACCCTTTCCGATTGACCAGCCTATCGGTAACCTAATAGTCTTCCTATTTCCTGTCCTTTCTATCATTCACGAGATGCTGACCAGAGCCACGCAGGTACGTATGTCAGTATCTTTGATTCAGATCATTTGTTAGTATCATGTTTTAGTTAATTTAGTTTTTTTGTGTTCTTGATAAAGGTCTTAAGCACCGAAACGTTGAGTGTGGTTTTTTTTTTTCATATCTTATAATTAATTTTTCCTTTCTTATGTAATACTGTATTTACCAGTCTTTGCCCTATCGCCAACAAGAATATGTGGGATTCTCAACTTATGTGAAACCACATTATTGACATACAGTGGCGCTGTCAATCGCCGTGGGCGGCATAGCATACACGAATTGCGCACTATTATACTCAGACGGTTTTAACGTTTATCAGATTTCAAGAACACACTATTTTTCAGTTGTTTTTTTTCATTGCACTACCATGAACAAGATTTTCCTGATTTTGTAATCTTGTTTTATTTTATAGCAATTCTACTGCTCCGTAACACCACCCTTTCAATTTTGGTATCTGGAGAAAGCGTCAGCATTTCAACCATGCAACATTACATGCAAAATTACATTCTATTTCATGCAAGGGTTATTGAGATACTAGAAGAAGTTTGTGGGCACGAGATTTGAAACGCATTATAGCTAACCTAGATCACGTGACGTCAGTCGGCCGGGCAATGTTCACTGATAGCGGACGTACAGCGGAAACAAGCTCAAAGGTCACAAATGCTGTGGTATTTATTGCTGTAGACAAGATGTATTAATGCAAGGGACAATTCCATAAAGCTAATCTTATTATATGATGGTGTGTTATTTAGCACTATTATTTTCTATAATTTATACTATTTTTATATAAAATTGGGGATTCAATCGATAATTAAACGGACTATTTGAGCTAGAGTCCTCATTTATCTGGGAAATAGTTTGGCTGCGTAAAAATAAATGAATATATCTTCTGGCTGAATGAAAATGACATTGTTTTGGCAATTATCATTGCAATAGCGATCAAAGGTCAGAGGTCACAATGTTACATCTTATGTAGGAGCTTGTAAACTAGCCCCAGAAATAGTGCACGGCACAATGCTAGAAGTATTAGAGGCAAAATGATGAGCTTGAGTACATATGTTTTTTAATAAGGAGATATTATATAAATAACAGGATTGTTATATTATTCTGATATAATATTTATATTTTAGTGTTATATATTCAACTTTCAAAGCTAATCGGTGTCAAGTTAATAGTAATAATTATGAAAAAATAATTTCTAAAATAATCAGTACACGTTAATTCTTTTTGGTTTGGTAGGACCGGTTCTTACAGGCTCCTAATGACCAGGGACGTATACTAAAAGATTATGAATTTCAAATTTCAGACTGTGTATGATATTTTAGCGTTATATATTAACTTTCAAAGCTAATCAGTATCTCGTTGAAAGTAATAATTATGAACAAATAATGTCTAAAATAATAAATACAGGTTACTCAATATTTTTGGTGGGGCCTGGCCTCACTGGCCCTTAATGACGAGCCGCCCCTGATTACAGCCATAACACCAGAGCCATGGACATGCTACCAAAACATGGTCAAAGTGCACATAGAAGTCCCAGGAATAATCTCCAAAAAATACAGAGACAGAGCAAAGAGCCAGGTCACTCCTAATGCTAAAGTTAATTGAATATCCTTTACAGGACTTTGCGAATCAACCCCAGCTTTTTAACGTGTTTGTGATTTTTCTAGGCATTATTACGTTCAGTAGTTTGCCATTGCTTTCTGAAAGGTGGTGCCATCGTCCTTTTGTTAAAATCCACGCGAAACAATTTGCAGCCAAATTATCCGCAGCGTGATTCGAACTCAGAACGTCGGGGTTTATAGACCGAGTCACTAACCCTAGGCTACAGACGCCACAATTGCAGCCATACAGATTATCAACGACCAGCAGGTGTGAGCAAATAATATTGCAGTCTTTAGCGACTCGATCCGTTCACCAGGCTATCTCATATCCCAAACAAGACAAGCTCATTCAGGATATACGACAAAAAATCAGCTTGCCGTAAAAAAACCAAACAGAACTAGTCTTACAGTGGATACCAGCACACTGTGGCATACCAGGAAATGAAAAGGCTGACAAATTCGCATGGGCTGAAGGGAGCCTAACACAACACCTCCCAACACAAAGCTTTACAGAAGCAAAAGCTCTCCTGAAGCAATCCAGAAAAATGATGTGGAGAAAAACAAACGGAGGATACAACCACAGCCAGGCTCTAGAACGGCGGATACAGCCCAGAGCACGACAGTATAAATACACTAACCAGAAAAGCACAGACCACGGTGTGAGAATGGAAATCTGGCCAACAGAAACAAAAACAATTTTGGAGGAACTGGTGAAGACACTAATTACGCACCGCCCTGTTTATGACACATACCGGAGTAGTCACATAGCAGAAGTTGATCGCAGAAGAAGAAGGTAGTATTGCAATCATCACATAACGTCCACACCTTCATAACCATCAGTCAGCGGCACGCCCAATATATAAAAAAAACGTTGAACTTCACTGCGATACAGTGATCTTACTGCTTGTTTATTTATTTATCAACAACTCGCTTCAATATTTCATGATTTTGTAACAAAGAGGAACATTCAACATATTCCTCTACTACTACATTACACAACATACATAAATCGAAAATGGAATCTTCTTCATAGATTTTGGAACTATATTTAACGATTTCTAATTATGCGTTAGTTTTTGTTTCCTATTATTTTTGTTATGCGTAGAAAAACCTTAAAATAGCCTTACTTCGTTCTAATTTTTGTAACACTACTATTATAGTACTACTATTGCGATCCGGCAACGTCGCTCTGTTATTATATTAGTTAAGTTTTGAAATATAACATTACAGAACACAAGATTAATGAGGTACCATTAATATTATAATTATTAGTAATAATTAACAATAAAGAATACTAAAACAGGAAGGTCAAATTTGTTAACACAATGATGGAATAGTAAAACGTTCCCAGTCATCTGACAAAGAATATACTACTTGTGTGCTTGTGACGAACAGGGAGTTTCCCACGCCAGGTTTTTCAACAGGAAGAACACAATTGTGTACGGGGTTTCAGTAATAGTTTTTTCGGCCATGATTTGATTGTACAAGCTGTTATTTTGGGTTGGGGAGGGATTCAATAATTTGTAAGTTATATTTTATTCTGAAATCACCCAATTTGTAAAAATAGATTGGTACACGTATTGTATTTTTTAAAATAGCACAATTGTGTGATTTCACTTGAAACTGTAGACACATAGAGACTTGGACTGAAATCAGGTGGGTGCATTATTTTTTCTGATTCGTTATTATATCATTTATTTGATACATGTTCTTGTTGTCAAGCATATGAGTATTCACATTTATTATAATAATAATAAGCTCTTAGCTGTGAGCAGCTATAATAAACAATGTTATATTGTGAGAAATGTGCAGTAATACTTTACACAACCTAACTATTATACCATAGTAAAATACCATAGTAACATAGTACCATAGTAACTATTATGCATAGTCGCATAGCATAGAGAAACATACATATTTTAGTAGTAATTAGTGAATTTGACTACTCTTTACAGTTACACCGATTAGCAAAATGATAACCGAATATAAAATAAGATTACAAGTCAACATGAGCTTTCATTGCACACATAAATATAAAAAAATCAAAAGAAATTAATAAAGTCCACTGCTAAGCTAAGGATCTTGACTAAAATGTTAAGTTAGTCGTTATGTATAGATCTGAGACAACGGGGAACGACAGCACAGACTAACAAAAGATAACTGGCAGGAGCAGCTCGTGATAACTTTTGTTGCCAGACAAAAATATTCGAAAAAATCATGGTTTTGGGTTAGACTATATTTTAGTATTTACTATTATTTGTCTATTTCGATAAGTTATTCTAATATACTAGAATGATCTAGCATATAACTAAAGTACAAAGCTGCTCACCAAGTGACAGCGTTACATATAAAAGAGTTGATCACAATGTCATACACAGATGTATATTGATGGAACGGGCGATTACCGTAAACTATTTTAGGATGGTTAGTTAATTATTTATATTATTTTTTATATCATTCGGTATTTAAGCACCCGGACTAATTTTTAGCGCAATAACATCGTTTAATTGTGGACTGGCTTGACCACGTAAGAGTTTCCCCACTGAATGAATGCAAATCACATATTTGTCTGTGCTAAATAACCAGTAGAGAGAGAGAGGTCGCTATGTTAACGGACGTTCTAATAAGACCGCATTTATACTGGCCCTAAAAAAATAGTGCGCTCGAAATGCGTAAAGTACACATGTCAATGAAGAAAGACACAGAATTTAAGACTGTATATAATATTTTAATATGTATTGAACTTTCAAAGCTAATCAGTATCACGTTAAAAGTAATAATTGATGAACAAATAATTTATAAAAATAAATACACGTTACACGTTATTTTTTATGGGAGGGCACCGCTCGCCCTTAATGTCGACCCGCCACTGGATACAAGTATTCATAAATAAATTCTTGTTGTAGGATATATGAGTTGAAATTATATCACAAGGTTATTAGTGAGTACTAACCAACCTGCAAAACACACGTGAAACAAAAGTTTAACTGAAGACATTGGCGTTGGATATTTAATTGATTGGATAGGACCATCATCATTGCACTTCGCTAAGTAGCCATGTGTGCTCCGATATCTTTCTTACAGAGGAAGATCTCAGCTGCATTTCACGAACTCCGTAGCACCGGCGAGGACCCCGATGTAATTTTGAAGATGGTGAAGATATTTTTGTAGGAATTTTATTTTTAATCTTTTCTAATGAATTTTGCAGGGCAGTGGCTTTCCAGCCTGCTCTTCTCGATTTTGAACTGCCAGGGTTCTTTTACGTGCTCAAATTGAACACGGGACCTACGTTTTATCGTGCTTCTCCGATAGGACTAGGAACTCGATATCACATACTCTAAGGTAAGAAATCTCTGGAAAAATATCCCGATGGCTCCACGAGGGAGCGAACCTGGTTCCTCTGCCACGAGAGACGAGCACCTTACCTTTACGCCACAGAGATCCCCGATTGTATATGAGATGTATGCCCGCCTGTCCAGCGTGTTCGTAGCGCGTTGGACTGCGGGTGACTAGTACTCGGGTTCAATTCCGCGGACTGGCAGAAAAGCCACAGGTTCCCCAGATTCACGGTGTTCGTGGCACCGAACCGAAGAGTTACGATGTCCATGGCACCGAGTCGAAGAGCTGAAATCTCAAGTGCTTCTGGATCGGAAACAAATAAATATGAGATGTATGAAGACAGACTAGTACTATAGCAAGGCTCGTCTTGTCATTGAGTTCATAGCGAAAGACATCCGTGTGTTGCCAGGTCCCACAAATGGAGCAGAGAATAGTAACACTGTGACCTACGAGGCATGTCGTAAGAGGCGACTGAGGTAGGGGTCTAGGGAAGCTACCCTAGTAAATAAAAATCGTCTCAGAAATCGGATGTGCTGGCCTACTTGTAGACGCATAACTGGCACAACGTACAACCGCTCTTAGGCTCGGATCACATACAAGTCACAAAGAGTGGTTAACAAGTGGTCCATATGGAAAGTTCGAAGAAGAAGAAGCGGCGACTGCGCAAGAAATACGGCCATTAAATTCCACAGACAAATGCCCCCTCCCTGTCCTACACCGCTAAAAAAGTGGTATTACACGCAATAACAGGGTTTTTGAAAATTTAATTTTTAAAAAAAGTAAATAAATTATTTTGTAAATATAAACCAACTTGACTGCACATTTGACAGGGCCCACAACTGCTTCTTTTCTGGACACCAAATGACGTATGGTAAACAGGCTGATGGTTTGAGTGTTTCTCTTGTTGTAGTAGTCACTCATCAGAATTCACAGATACCTCACTCTACTCAAGCAGCGTTTAATGTATGTCAAGTTAGGGATAATATCATAGTACCATGGGGGACATTCTGTTATAACTATATATAGCCTTTTTCGTCTTTACAGACGGTCAATTGGCAAGTGTTTTACTATGATAACTTCTGAGTTTTCGCTTTTCTCTCTTGTCGTTCAGCTCGTATATGATGCAAAAAGGGGTCTAAAGGCGAAGGATTGACTTAATTGCACTAGGTTTCCCTATATGGCCCCGTCCTTGTCGGCAGAATTGGCACGACACCTGCCGAGAGTGTTGCACACATTCCGTAGCTCCAGCAACAATCCTAGGGAATCTTCATGACCGACAGGTGAAAGTCTAAACCACTTCGCCATAGATATCCGCTCATGATGAAAATGTCAAAGCAATCAATGTGGCAACTGGTAGACACCAATCTCGGTTCACAACCTGTGGTGTTCTTGACATGCGAGATGTTCACTCCCAGCCCTTCTTTCTGGAATATTGTCAGATCTACAAGCCAAAATGTCAGAACGGTGCAGCCAGCGCAAAGTTGTCATGCAGTGGATAGCGTCACATTTGAAAAAGCTGGAAATAAAACAGCAGATCAAGTGGACAAAGAAGGGGCTACAGATGAGCAACAGGTTGTACCACTTACTTAATATTAGAAGAGTAGGATGATTAAATCGGCCTCCTTCTGCGATCTCATTTGATGGGGGTTTCGGATTCTCTGATAACGGTCACCGTCTGCTTCAGGTTGTCAGCCTGAACGTTGATTTGACATTCTTCCTGCATTGCTAGTTGTGCCACCAAGCGAAGTCACGATCCTCCCACCCTTCCTCGAATCCTTTATCTCATTGTGAAGGGTCGCTGCAC
The DNA here is from genome assembly GCA_020796225.1 of Arion vulgaris. NCBI lineage: Eukaryota > Metazoa > Mollusca > Gastropoda > Stylommatophora > Arionidae > Arion > Arion vulgaris. The sequence continues at coordinate 27,784,795 of CM036757.1, read as the reverse complement.
CATGTTATGCGCCTTATGGTCTGGTGCATCCGGTTTCTGCAAGCATTTGTTTTGTGTTAGCATTTCATAGCCTTCAGTTGTCACCCAGTCGTCCTGTAAGACCGTACGTTGATGTTTGTATTACAAAGCAGTCGCGGCGTGTATGCCAGAGCCGCCACGTATTATATCCGGTTGAAACTCGCCGTGACAGAATAAGGTAAGCATTTTTTGCGGTGCGTCGGTCCGCCAAGCGGACCCCTTCTGTATCCGTTATCCCGATCCTCATTGTCAAGGTCGTTGCACCATATTCAGCAGTTTCTCGCCTCTCCACGCAGCCGCAGCCGATAAATTCTTCTTCTTTGCGTTCATTCTTTAAGACCAATTTTAATCACTCTTTGTGATATATTTGATCTTTGCCAAGAACGTGTAAACGTTGCACATTGGTTTGGTAGGCCCTAAACACATAGACTTCTACACGTTTAGGACACATGCAGCCGATTTCAGCCAAACCTCCTTAGTCGCCTCTTACGATATGCATGGCAGGTAACAGTGGTTCTATTCTTTACACCCCAAATTTGGCCCCCGGTAACCAATCGGGCGAGCCGATACATGAAATTGACTTCAATGCTGATACAGCCTGGCACCAGCAGCGTCGCCGGATTTACAAGAGTGTCACTGAATACGATTGTACCGCTTAGGAACTCCTGCTCCAAAATCCATCTTGGAGTTTTCTTTTCCCAAAAATGAGTATGGCCAAAAGACAGTGAGATAGTATAGTTGTAATTGCTGCAAGACACGCATAACTTGCATCGCTTGTTCATCGTTGTGTTTGTAACATAGACTGTAATAATATTCCAAAACATCAAAATATATGGCTTCGGTCAATATTCCAAATTGAAAATGATCACGCCTAATAAAGAACACGCAGTTCAACAAACGTCTACGCCATTTCTTATTCTTCTTGCTGTGAAGAGTCTAGTCTTCTCACGACGAGACATGACAGTTTCAATCACAAAAATAAGCGTCTTTTCGGATTTTATCATATCAGTGGCGGCTCGTGATCATTTTTGTTGGTGGGGCCAGACAAAAATTTGATGAAAAAATCCTGATTTTGGGTTAGGTTATATTTTAATTCATAAAACAAATGAGAGCCGCTGTAGCGCAGTTGTTAGTGAACTCGCTTGGCAAGGCTGGTGGTCTGGGTTCAGCTCCGCAATGTGCGTGGAATTTTTCCCGACCACGACGGCTCTCAGGTCGACCCAGCCTCAACTGGATACCAGACATGCTCTGGGAAGTAAAGGCGGCCGGCGTGATGCTGACCACATCACCCATTGTGTGCCGACGGTCAATGAAAAATACAAGCCTAACACTGTATTGACCTATATACCACGAGGTAGGAAAGGGTTCCTTTACTTACTTTTTACTTACTATAAAACAAATACACGTTACATATTATTTTTGGTGGGGCCGCCCACTTGCCCTAATGACGAACCACCACTGTATCACATTAATTGTTCACGGATAACATGAGGTTCTCCCTTTTTGTGACATTTCAGTCTAGTTGTGGTCATGCAATTACATTACATTACTTATACTTTCTAATTTTTTAATTAATTATATGTAAGAATTTATTTTTGTGTCAGGGCACGCATGTGTTACGAAGAAGGAGTGGGCCAATATACTTGTTGGCATGGCTACTGTAGAAAGCGGACTATCAATAGACAAGGCTGATATTCTGAATGTCCTAGGGCGTGTAAATGACGCAAGGAATGAGGGTGAATCTACAAAACTAACCAGACTATAAGAATATCAGATCAAACAAGGTGTAGCCAGTCAGGAAAGCTGTACTGGAAGTCAAAAACGAACAATAAACCACAACATAGTTCATAAGTACGGTTCCAACTTCACTGCAACGGGTGACCCCATAATTGCTCCGTTCCTGTGCCAATGAAAATCACACGAAATGCTAACAACTGTGAAACGTTTCCTGTGTGAACTAATTCCAGAATGAAACAGCCGCGTACCGCCACAAAAAGAAACCTGCACCGCATAAAATGCACATGGCCGTCGCTAATGTAGCAACACAAAACTGTTCATCACTTGAATTGCAATTCTTGTCGAAGGAACATCAATCACGACAAAATCCAGCTTTCTGCACTCGCAATATATCTGCATACGGCAGATTGAGCTTGTTCGTCATAACCGCTGTCAGTCATTTTCTGAATACACACAACAAACGCACGGTTGACACAGCAAAAGAATTCATGTAACAGTCATAGCTAACAGCGTTGCTCAAGCACTAACTCAGTAGCTCGGCAAACGAAACCGGAAAATACCCAACCAAATATGGCGGAAATGCGCTAGCAAAGTTGTGTTCAGAATCAAACAGAACAGAACTACTATAGTTAGTTGCCATTCGCTAAAGGTCATACTGAGGAAAGGATCGGTGCACTTACGAACTAGTTAGATCGAAATGAAATGATGATATTGGTATGTCACCTAAAAGGTATAAGATGGTAATTTTTTTTAAGTTTATAATTTCAAAATATTGCTACTTGTTTTGGTTATCAGCTGTTTTGTTTTTGTCTCTTTTGTTTGTCGCAACATAGCTGCAATAAATCAAATCATAGAACAAATGACACTAATTTTGAAATGCAAGCAGGCCACAATGAACACTAAAAGAGCATTGTACATACAACACGATCTTTCCCCCGACAGAATGCTATCAATGTCAAACTTGGACGTCGACGTCAAACGATAGAAAAAACCCACAACAAAACTGGTCACGACAGAGATAAAGTGTCTAAGCAGAATTATGTGTGTGACAAGAAGAGATCGGCTTAGAAATGAAGACATCAGGAAAATAGTGGGTGCAACTCACTACTAAACTGGGTGCACACCAGTACTAAACTCAATCAAGAAACAACAAATTAAATAGTTCAGCCACATTAGCAGATTACTAAAAAATACGCTGGGTCTCCAATGACATTCCGATAATGTGGATACAAAACGAAAGGCCATCCAGCAAAAGGTAAACCACGGAAATAACAGAGGCCGTTATAATTATATGATTATAATAATTACGTTTATTTTAAATAAGAAGCTACTGATAAGTATTACTCCACCCTCCCCGTCCTTCCATATAATAAAATAACTAACTAATAATAAAAATATATTAAAACAAAACAAAATACACATTAAAAAACATACAACATTATGTGCGCATACTCTAATAAGCTGTGTGGCAAGACGGTAAAACCTTGGAGAAACCTATTACATATATTAACCAGCACATAACTGAAATTGTTAGTCTAAACCACAGCCAACTCTCGATAACTTTATATTTGGTTCTGTTTGAACACACTGAATTACATGCTTAGGAGGAGATGGAAGCAACTATGGACATGCCCGATATACGATGATCCCCAAATGAACAATGAACTCTAATAAGCTAATTGGTATAACATTCAGAATCAAAATAAAAGGAAATTATGATTTATTTGACATTTGGCTGTGACCACGGTACATACAGAGTTAACGCTTCCACGCCCAGTTTGACCGTTTGGGATCCGTTTTGTATGTGCGCACGTCTAACCGAATACGAACCTCTTCGCCCGTGTGTCGCCGAGGCTCGTAAGGATAGCACAGATATTAATACTACGACTTACAAGGCATGTCGTAAAATGCGACTGAGGTAGGGGCCTACGTGAATAAAAGGCGTCGCAGAAATCGGATTGCTGGCCTACTTGTATGTGCATAACTGGCGCAACGTACAATCGCTCTTAGGCTCAAATACAAATAACAAAGAGTGGTTAACAAGTTGTCGTTCGAAGAAAAAGAAAGAAGAATCCGGACCTCTTGACATCACAATTTTCCCGGTTTCTAGGTGGTATATATATTTCAAACAAATCTTCTACGATAATTATCTTTTCATTGACATATGGATACGAGTCATGAACAATAAATAAACAGACAGCAAAATCGATGGAGACCACAAAGATGTCGTTTTACAGGCAGGAGAATGTTAAGAATTCAATAGACTGCTAACATGACTGATATTGATGTGTAGAAAGAGATCAGGGCACAGAGAAATACTTATTATCAATATAAGAATGAGACAGTCATCATTTATTGGGCATGTGGATAATTTATATATTCGGTACGGATAATTTATATATTCGGCTATCGGATACTTTAGCACACTCTTGTATGCTGTAGTTGGTTATTTATTACGGAACTAACGTCAAAGCATTCAGGACAGACCAATAAGTGCTCAGTCTCCCTTAAACGATATAGAAAGGTTTGAACGATGATGCTTCCCGTGCCTCGCTGGTTAAACAAATAACTCTTTCTGTCACTGAAGCATTCAGTTCGGTTTGTACAACGTGTGATTTAAAACTCATTAAAACACCATATAGATTCAACATCAATTTTAATTTCAACCAAAAGATGATCGCTCGATGCACAGGTCAATCCGTGTACAGTAACATCACCATCCGGTGGATTGTATACTATCATCTGCTTAATTTTGAGGGCCCCTTTATAGCTCCAGCCGTTACACTCCGTTCCAAGAATAATGATAACATTGTGGGTGTTGGTCATGGTCCCATCTATCGGGGATTTATACTTCTACTGGTATGGTCGCAGTTGGGGTCACCTGGCCGATTGTTGTTCTTCCAGCTTGAGCCATTCACGACATGCTTATTCGTGAATTCGTTCCTCGTGTGGCATAGGGCAAAAACAGTTGTCCTCCACTTTCCCAGGTATCTGGCCACTTTTCTTTATTGCCGCCTAGGAGGATTCGGCATTATTCATTTCCTCATAAAGTCCTCGTCTTCTGGTCTGTTCAGGGCGCCCCCTTTTCTGCTTCCTTTGCGGGTTCCACTCAGGTGCTTGTCTAATGACACTCGACTGTGTCGTCCGCAGGGTATGCCCGACCCACCGCCATTTTCGCCTTCAGACCTGGGTCATCATGGGTTCCTATCCTTATCCACATGTCTGTGTTTGCCATACCTTCATACCAACTCAGTCAAGGAATCAGCCGAAGACATCTGTTGTTAAAGGTAGGACTTTTATTTGTATTTAACTTTGTGACTCGCCACGTTCCCGAATCATACAATAAGGCAGATTTCACATTTGAACGGAATATCATGAGTTTGGCTTTTGTGGAGATGGCAGTAGATTTCCATTCTGCGTGCAGGAGAGCATAGGCTTGTAGGGCTTTTAAAATCCTGACGTAAATGACCTCATCTGTACCTCCTGATCTTACTGTTAAGTTAGACAACCAAGCCACCGTACGTAAAGACCACTTTTCTCTTTTAGAAATGCTTCCTTTTCTCTGTATGTTGTTGCTTCGCAGTACTGTTGTCTTATTTTGGCTCATTTTAAGACCAACCCGCTGTTCCATTTCTGCCAGAGCATATACTTTTTAATGCATGTCTTGTATTCTGTGTGAAAGCAAGGCAAGATCATCCACGGAGTCTAAGTCCTCAAATTTTGACGTAAGTGTCCATGACATGTCGCTTAATTCTCGCGGCCGTTACTTTATCTGTTTTGTTTGTATATTGATTAAGGCATATCGGCCGAAGCGTTGGGTGTTCTTATGATCAATCAGACTTAACTTGTTTAAAAAAAAAATTATCGTCCTATTTTATAATCTTTATTGATTGCGTGTCCTATTGATTGGTTACTAAACTGACGTTAGTGCACTCCAGGCAGACCTATATGTGCTCAGTCTCCCCCATATGTGCTCAGTCTCCCCCAACAGATATCGAAGAGTATGCATATTGATGGTCCCCGTGGCTTGCTGATTCCCGTGTCCAAAATTTGGTAAAACTGCAATTTACCAGTGTTCGTAAAATTGCGGCTTCTTCTGCACAGGTGCAATATCTACTCAAATTAGTTGGCTATGTTCTCAAAAACGCTGGTCTGAGGGCTAAACAAGGGTGCCTAAGAAATAAAGGTTTGTGGTTCGAATTCTGTGATTCGTAATTTGCTTTTTCAGAAGCCCTAGAAGTTCACTGTTCTATTTATTGATCACATTCATTGGCTCCGCGATCCGGTGCATCCCCCGGGGTTCTTAAAACTAATTATTCAATGAACCCGTCTTATAGTTCTGAAAATCTCCGTAGATTTAATTCGTAGCTACTTACAACTCACTGTGTCTGTACATTAGTTTGTTTACTACTTCCCTCCTGAATTCTGTATTGTCGATACAATGCCTCCACTCCTTGTAATAGACTTGTATAAAAACACCTTTCATTTTCTCGTGCACTAATACCGTGGCCAACGTTACTGATTCTGTGTCCGTGTTTTATGTCGACTTGATGTTTTTGAAGTTCCAACTTCCTCAAAGCAAGAAATCTGTAAAACCCTTTAACTACAAATATGCGATTACAAACTTGTTAACTAATCCCAGTCTTATCAGAACGGTAATGTATTTTGAAATGTTTAATATTTGACTGAAATATTTGTTTATATAATAATTTACGTAACATTATTTAATTGAACTGGAACAAAACACACGATGTCAGCACCACTCACACAATAATTGTGCCAATTGTTTTGTTGTTGTCGCGGTGAGTGTCACCGGTGCACCAATTTACCAAATGTGAGTTGAGCGAGTGTTAATAATAATATTGTGTAGTACTACTAAAATACGTAATTAGCAATGATTATGATAACTATTGATTGATACTTATAATTGTTACGACTCGTTACTTATACTATCCTACCATTTGCGGTTTTTTGGTACGTTAATTAAGTGACGTGTGAAGTTAGTTAGTACTAAGACTAAGTAGAGCTAGAACGTAGTTAACACTTTGACTGTTCACCCGTAATGTTTAAAAAAAATACATTTGGACTTACTTATATTGCAATGTATATTGAATTAGCCAGTATACTGGCGGTGCGTCACCTTAAAAAAAGCATCAAGCAGTTTAGTATTACTATTAGTATACTTAACTTAATACTTATACTATACTATACTGAGTTTATCATCTCAGAAGAGCGAAATGGTTAACCACGATTGACTATTAGACTTCTTAGCTCAGAGTAATCACTGATAGTGATTTGTAACAACGGTTGTTGAGACTCAGAGAGTGATAGTAATAAATGTATTATAATTATTACACTTAATTACAGTTCCTGGTGTTTTAGAGCATTACAATTTACTTGACTGAAAAAATCCAATAGGAGTTAGGTTCGGTGGAGTGAATATTGTCTGTAGTATGTCATCACTTGATGGTAGATACACACATATTTTTAAAAACCCTGTTGTTGTTGTCAAGTAATATGGGGATCCAATATCTTCTTCTTTGAACGCTCCATATCGACCACATGTTAACTACTCTTTGTGATTTGTTTGTGATCTGAGCCTAAGAGCAATTGTACGTTGTGCCAGTTGTGCCCCCCAGTTATAGGCCAGCACATCCGATTTCCACCATGCTTTTTATTTACTAGGGTAGCTTCCCTAGGTCCTATAACAGTCACCTCTTATGACATGCCGTGTAGGTCGCAGTGGTACTATTCTTTGCTTCCCAGCGGCCCGCACCACACAGCGTATCTAGTATATATGTTATAAAGGAACACAATATTAAAACATTGTCCAAACCCAATGAAAATTGGTACTATCAAACGATCATCACCAACTACCCAGAATGCATAAAAGGGATTGACAGTATCAATAAATTTGAATTGATAAAGGTGGTGCCCAGTAGGCAACGAGGAGTCTGTCATGGGCTAGGGTGGCAAACCAGATGGGCTGTGCCAAAAAGTCTAGCTGTTTGACTAATGCTGTGAACTAGCAGCACAACATACCACTATTCTTCCGCATAAACCACAGACTAGTCACAAAGAGGGGCCAAAAAGTGGTTTATGAATGTACGAAGAAGACGACTTGACAGTGTGAAAACATTTAGAACAGGACCCATAACAATTGCTAATAGGATAGTCAAGCACTGCTTCTTTATAATAAGTATTACAAATAATTGAGCTTGTGTTTTTAGATAAGATACGCCAGTGGTTACCGGGCCCAAATTTGGGGTGTAAAGAATAGAACCACTGTTACCTGCCATGCATGTCGTAAGAGGCGACTAAGGAGGTTTGGCTGAAATCGGATGCATGTGTCCGCTAGGGAATGCTAAGCCGAAACAAATGCTTGCTCAAAACGGATGCACCAGGCCGTAAGGCGCATAACATGGTGCAACGACCCCTCACAATGAGGAATGGGATAACGATTCTACGGTCGCCAATCTGTCTCGGCGATTTAGCCACGCAGTAACAATGTCAGACCTACCATTACGAGGGTGGCCAAAACTTACTGCGGGAAGAGGTCAGCACAAATGGGGAAGCAGAAATCATAGGAAGTATATCCTACAGAACTGCCCCAGTATGCAAACTTGAGAAGAAAGAGGTGGCCCACTTACACTAGCGTCCAAGACAAACTCTATGGCTTGGCTGATAATCTGAGACAGACGGCTGCCTTTATTAGAGAATCCGAAATCTCAATCTAGTGAGAATGCAGAAGAAGAAGAAGATAAGATATATCTAGATAATACTTTAGTGTCATGGATGTATGAGAAGTGTCTGGCCGAATGGATTAGAATCCTATTGAGACTTGGTTTTGATCCTAGATAAGATCAATGCATTATTTCTGTCGCGGTAGGAAGAAAAATAAAAACCTGAACAGTTTCGTGGTGACGGCAATAGCCATAGCATTCCTCAGGCTCATGTCCCCCGCTATCCTACACTGTCCTAAAAAAGTAGTACAATAGACAGTAAAGACAGTGTAATGGATTAGTCCACACTCAAAGTGGACTAATAAATTTTGTCTCTAATAATAACAAATGTAGTAAATAAATTGACTATTAAAATATGGTATGGTTTTATATTATGGTATTTTATGTTCTCGATATATGCTAAATGTTCAGCCAATCTCTCACTTGATGTGTTCTTCTGTTTGCATAAGTAGTTATAGTTCCATTTAGTCTTGCCTGTTTGTTTTAAGCATTTTCTTAAATTTATTAAATTTTGGCAGAAAAGTGTTTTGTCTCTTTTTTATGTAAATAATTTTAATTTGAAAAGTTTTACAAATAATTTAATCTGAAACATACAATTATAGGTTTATAATGACTGAAGTTGGCACAGAAAGTCAATCCAATTTTATTGTTGATAATGTCTGGAGGAAATGATGTTCCAAGTTTTGATGAAAGCATCAGCTCATTTTCTCAATCATCGTCAATTGGCTCGGACATAACTAGTGTCCTATCAAAATATCAAATAGAACACGAAAAGACACGAAAACTTGAGGATAAACTAGCTGGATATAGAACAGTTGGTGAGTATATATACTTTATATTAAGAGAGATCTTATACAAAATATTTCAACAGTTTGAAAGAGCTGTGATACACTGAATCTGATCTCATTGCAACTTGGTAATGATGATGTCCAGAGATTGATAAAAAAAAAAGAACTCATATTTATACAATCCTACATTTTGGAGATTCCAAGAAGTTTTGCAGAAAAAAAGTTGCGATCAAGTGTGAATTAGAACATTGGTTATTGGTTACTAAACTGACGTCATTGCACTCCGGGCAGACTCCTAGGTGCTCAGTCTCCCCAACAGATATAGAAGAGTATGCATACTGATGGTTCCCGTGACTCGCTGATTAAACACACTCCTCACTCTGCCCCTCAGGCATCCAGTTCTACTCGTACAACAGGTAAATTAGAACATATGAGCCAGCAGTCAAACATTTGATTGATTATTTGCCATCTCCACATCGATGATCGATTGCATTGAATCTCCCCTCCCAACACTGCCTGTATCCTGTTAGGATGGTGCATTCTGCCAAATTCTTTTTGTTGCACCCGTGAATATGTCCTCTCTTGTTTGCTTATCTTAGGTTTTTTAAAATTCCAGTATGGTTTTCAGAGTCTAAGGTTGTAGGTTCAAACCTGGACTGCAACGTTCTGTTTACAAGTGCATTTTTCTCCAGAGACCCTTAGGATTGTTGCCGGAGCTACAGAGTTCGTGCAATATTCTTGGCAGGCGTCTGCCATTTCTGTGGAGAGGGATCAAGCTATATGTGGTAAAACCCGGTGCAAGGAAGTCAATCCTTAGAGAGGAGAGTGGTAAAGCAGACTTTCATGCAAAAATCTGAAGTGTGATACAAGGCATCATGGCTAACACCTGAATTCACAGCTGATGAATATAGAAGAAGAAGGGAGGAAAGAAAAACAAAGGCAGCAAATAAACTAGCAAATTTGCTAACAAAAGTGGTGCAGCAGAGAAATAATAAATGGAAAATATACAAAGTAACCAAAACTTATATATACAATCTAGAATATTTAGAAGTTAATATACACTTGTGCACTTTTCTTCAGCCCAACAGCTTCCGAAGTTTCAAGGAACTATAACGGAACTGAAAAAACGAGACGAGGACAGAGAGAAGGAAATTGCTTATTACAGGACTAAAGATGTAGAGCAGGAAAAGAAAATCTTGGATCTAGAAAAACAGTTGAAAAAGATTCAGGTATGTTGTTTTCAAACAATTGTATTAACTCTTAGTGTACCAGGGCAAAAGCCATGTTTTTACAAGCCATTTGTTTTTAGAATTAACTATGCCATTTAGTGTGGCTTCTGGTAAAAATGTTTCCAACCCAAAGCCTTGTAGTGTGGCGTTTGGTCCACAAGGAGTTACGGGCAATAGAGGCTAGTCAAATATAACACACGTATGGCTAAACTGCTATTGACAAACATTTTAATGGTAGTTATGGGGTGTTTAATTTTCAAAATTCACAAACATTTCAGTGTACTTCAACAAAATGAAGTTGTTACTTGAATGAATTGGATTCAAATTTGGGTAGTCTATTACTTCTCATTCTCTTCTGTTTAGTGAAAACGTTTTCAGAGTTCTTATACAAATATATTTGTCTATGGTGGCCATGTTTCCAAACTGGTCAAGTGATTTTTTTCCGATGCAAACTAATAAATAGAGATTTTTTGCCTTTGTTTACTCTCATACACAAAGTTGTTCAAAGAAGGTAGTGGTCAGTTTCATGCTGTTGGAATCTTCAAAGAAGGTAATGGTCAACTTCAAGCTGTTGGAATCTCTAAAGAAAGCAGTGATCAGCTTCAGGCTTTTGGAATCTCCAAAGAAGATAGTAGTCAGCTTCAGGCTGTTGAAATTTTCAAAAAAAAAGGTAATGGTCAGCTTCAGTCTGTTGAAATCTCCAAAGAAGGTAGTGGTCAGCTTAATGCTGTTGAAATCTCCAAAGTTAGTGGTAGCTTCAGGATGTTGTAATCTCCAAAGAAGATAGTGGTTAGATTCAGGATGTTGTAATCTCCAAAGAAGGTAGTGGTCAGCTTCAAACTGTTCGAATCTCCAAAGAAAGTTATGGTGAACTTTCAAACTGTTCGAATCTCCAAAGAAAGTTATGGTGAACTTTCAAACTGTTGGAATCTTCAAAAGGTAGTGGTCAGCTTCAGTCTGCTGGAATCTCCAAAGAAGGTAGTGGTCAGCTTAATGCTGTTGAAATCTCCAAAGGTAGTGGTTGGCTTCAGGATATTGTAATCTCCAAAGAAGTTAGTGGGCAGCTTCAAGCTGTTGGAATCTCCAAAGAAGTTAGTGATCAGCTTCAGGATGTTGGAATCTCCAAAGTAGTTAGTGGTCAACTTCAGGCTGTTGGAATCTCCAAAGAAGTTAGTGGTCAGCTTAAGGATGTTGGAATCTCCAAAGTAGTTAGTGGTCAGCTTCAGGCTGTTGGATAAGGAGATAAGCACCTTTTCACATAATTAATATATGATGAGAGCTGCAATAACACACTTACTTCATAGATGTGTGGTCCAAGGTTAAAAATCCTCAGTTGGAGTGGAATTTATTTTATATCACAGCGGCTTTCAGGTGGGTCCAGCCTTAATTTCACATGAGAAATAGTGGGAAATAAAGACAGCCTTATGTTATCGGGGCACATCCTCACTAAGGGCTAATTTATCATGATTATTTTCTGTTTCTTTTGTTTGTATTGCATGATCAATCAAATTTTTGACTTCATATACATTTATTTTATACATTGTGATATTCATGTTATTCATTCTCAGAAGTAGCTAGTTCTGTTTCTATTCTCATAAAGAGCTGTGTCTTTTTGCCAAATTTAACTTTTTATTGTTACATTTAATATCAGGAAAAACAAGGTCTGACAGATTTAGATGGTTATCACAGAACACAAGGCTCATCATCTCAAACAACAGCTCTCCATCTTTTGAAATCATTGGAAGCTACCTTACTCAAATGGTGGGATAGAGATAAACATTTGCAACAGCAAGAGTCATTTCAGCTTCACAATCAGCTAATTTGGATCAATTGGTATAATATTGTCATAGAACACAACATTACATATCAGCAATCAAGCTCAACATATTGTCATTCATTTCAACGACTGGTCAATACCACAGTGAAAGTACGTAATAACATAGGAGTGCTGTGATCCTCAAAATAACAAGTTGGACTTTAAGGGGATTTCAAGGTCAAGCACTCAGCTCGTGAACCTAATTATTCTGAGCGTGAATCAGTTCACTTTCATATCCTCTAGAAGAGAGTGTGGTATTGTTTCAGGTTGTCAGTTAGTCGGAACCAAGAAACCAATCTGGTCAGATGGAGCAAGAACGCAAAGAAGAATGGAGATTGATGAACTCCAACAAAATCACTCGGTCAGTGTTGCATCAAACAATCGATTCAGAATTGGGAAATTTTATAATCGTATGAAACTTCAAAGCCTGTTGTCCTTCATCTGCTGGAATCTCATTAAGTAGGAGCATCTGAACAGGTACCAAAGAGGTGGTAGAATGAACATATCATCGCTTCTCCAAGAATTGTGAAACCAGGTGACTCAAAGTAGTTGCAACAGCGGATATCAAAATACTGGAAAATGGGACAAGTTTAGGGTATCAGTGATTGGTGGGTACTCTATTAAATCTCGAGACTAAACCAGACTTATAACCTGGAATAATTCTAAACTTATCAGGCAGAGATGATCAAGAGTCAAATGTAACTCACCTTTGTAAGTACTGATTTAAATTATTTGTGTTCATTATTGATTGAATCTAGTGTGTTTTTTCATACAATATAATTGTATTAGTGGTGATGTTTTCATCTAGAATACATTTGTTTCATATCTAAAAGATGTAGTCTTACAAAATAAAATTGCAGAAATGGACAAATAAATGAAGATTAAGTATAAAACAAAGATCAGAAACTAAGCAGCATATTCCATTGAACATATGGGTGAAGATGACATTTAATAAGGCAGTGGAAAACATATGCACTTTCAAATATAGTTTTACAGAAGAAGTCCTCCATAAACTTGGACAGAGAAGAACAAATAATCATACAGAAACAACTCAAAATCAAAAACGACTTGATGCACCAAATAAAAGAGAAAATTGAGTGCTTGGACATAAAAAAGACTGAAGGGCTGAGAAGACCATCTGGCAGAGGAACCAAATAAACGAGGAAGACCACAGAGAAGATGGATTGGGATGTAACTGTGGTTTGAACATATCTGTAGAGGACAGGACATCTGGACTATGATGAGATAGAGAAATTCAGAGGAGTTGTGCAAAAGTCTCTACCAAGGACAAGTATTTCTTCTTCATGCTTCACTCAGATTGGGATTTGGATTTCTGATAAAGCAGCCTATCTGTCTCTAGATTATCAGCACGCTCATTCAAGTTTGTCTTGACGGACCGAGTGTGGAAGCATGCTCTATCTCTCAAGTCGAAATTGGGGCAGATCTGAGCGATATAATCCTATGAATTCTGCTTCTATTTGTGGACTCTTCAGCATAGTTTGGCCAACCCAGATGGTATGTCCTGATAATTACTTATCAGGCAAGATGTCGAGGCAGATTGGTCCACCGTAGATAGTTATCCATTCCTCATTGTGATTCGTTGCACATGTCTATGTGCCTTACGACCTAGGTGATCCGTTTTCTGCAACATTTAGTTTCAGTTAGTATTCTATCAGAACATGCATCAAATTTCAAGCAAACCTCACTTAGTAGACTCTCTTACAACATCTGCAGGTAACAGTGGTTCTATTCTTTACATCCCCGAAATTTGGGCTCCTGGCGTAACCACTCGAGGCAGGAGCAAGCTATTTGATGATGATGTAATACTCTTCTCAAAATTCATAAATCTTCCGATAACAGCATCAGTATAAATAGTACATTATTTAAGTACTATATAGTAGTATGACAAGAGGAAGACCACGGAAAAGATGGTTAGATGGCGTGCAGAATCCTGTGAAAGAGCAAAGATAACAATCACACAAGTCACCAGAACAGCGCAAGACAAAAACAGAAAACCACGACACTGGGCAACAACCGTAGCAGTGTGACGACAAAGAAAGAAAAAGTAGTAGTATACATAGTAGACATATAGTACTATCTATTTAACACTCTAAAGGTCAGATGAAAGGGAGATTAGTTTTAGAAATAAAGGTTACAACTGATCTTGCATATGAAAGGGACATGCTTTAAGTCCTTGCCAAGGAAAGTAAGAAAAAGAACTCGTGTTACTTAGAGCCAATACTGATATATATATATCTGAGTGAATCACGACCACACATAAAACAAACAGGAGATCACTTAGTTCAATTAAATGGGGTTTATGAAAAATGCTACAAATCATACAGAAAACTAAAAAGATACCTGAGATAAAGCATTCCATGTCAAGGTTGCTGTTAGGATATTTCAATCTGTGACCTCGTCTACAATACCAAGTAGGTTGTTTTTGAAAAAAATATAAGATAGGCCACAATAAACTGATTACTAACAATCGATGATAAACACACACAAATGTAGAACAGTTTTTAAAATAATTTTATCATGTTTTGGTTGTCCATTTGTTCTTTGGCGGTTACTTTTAATTTCTCCATTTTCTGTAACACCTGTATTTATAAAGACATCTTGAAGTTATTGTTAGTAACTTGAAAACCTTTAGCCAATGAAACAGTTACAGTACTAATGCATTTTAGTCTGCTGTGTTTATTAGTATGCAAAGGTAGTTATGTTTACCGATTCTAAATGAATTACAATTTTTCTTTCTTTCATTATAGTCCGGTTATAGCAACCTGTTTCTTTAAAATATTGCATTTCAGTCTGTCAGAGGTCAGTTCTCTGTGGGACAAATATTTCTTTGTCCTTTAATAAATAATATACATTGTTTCATAAAACAAAGTGGTGTGAGAATCTTATGAGAAGTATATTTCAAGCCTACAGCAGTAGAAGATTTGGTCTAAGGTCTCGAAAGATCATGAGAAAGGCCAAGAATCAGATGACAAACACTGTCAGAAAAATACTACAATAGCATTCACTCACAACAACATTTACACCACATCTTAAAAAACTATGGAACCTCACAAAAAACCCTAAACGGTGACAGGACAGAACGGACCAAAACTGTGCTACACACAGACACAGGATTTGTCACCGGCAGAGCAGCAGCAGACCTATTAGCTAGAACCTATCAATCGGAAAGTCAGGTCCAAATTCAACAGGCAAGAAAAGAGGAAGTTAAAAACCAGTCAAAGCAACTGTTGAATAGTCTTAACTCTACAATCCCAACAGACAGCATGACAGCTATGTTTACCCTGCAGGAGCTAGAAGACCAAATAAAAAAACTAAAGGAGAAAAAGGCACCTGGAGCGGATGGAATTACCAATGAATTCCTTAAACACCTTGGTCCTCTTGGCAAAGGTTTCTCCTCAGCATTTTCAACCAGAGCTGGAAAACAGGTCAAGTTCCATCAACCTGGAAGGAGGCACACATCTACCCCATCTTGAAACCAGGCAAGGACAAAATGACCCAAAGAGCTAT
The DNA here is from genome assembly GCA_020796225.1 of Arion vulgaris. NCBI lineage: Eukaryota > Metazoa > Mollusca > Gastropoda > Stylommatophora > Arionidae > Arion > Arion vulgaris. The sequence goes on along the minus strand of CM036757.1, from coordinate 27,768,936 downwards.
AGACCCATCAGCCTTCTCAGCTGTGCAGGGAAATTGATGGAGAGGCTAGTAAACAGGAGACTGACATGGTACCTAGAAACAAACTCATTATTCACCCCGCCAGACCGGATACAGACAAAACAGAAGCACAGAGGACAACTGGCTTACATCACCCAGGACATTGAAGCTTCCAGGAAAGAAAGAAAGTAACAGCCATATTTTTGACCTCTCCGGGCATTTGATACGGTATGGCACGATGGCCTAATGCTGAAAGTCCTACAAACAGGAGTCTTCCACAACATGTTCTCCTGGATCAGAAACCTCCTCTCCCAACGTACAGCCAGAGTAAAAATAGACAACCACCTCAGCAAGATGCAAAAATGAAGGAAGGAGTTCCACAGGGCAGTGTGATAGCACCAACGCTATTCCTAATATACATAAATGACATCACCAAATGCTGTCCCCAGAAGGTCTCAAACAGCCTACATGCAGACGACTTCGCAATCTGGACAGCTGCAGAACACACTCAAAAACATCATATTTACTACAAAAACAGTGGAAAAAGTGGAGAACTGGACAAAAGCTGGGGCCTCAAAATTAACCACACAAAACCACAGCAACTGTTTTTCCTCTCCCACACAAGGAAAAAGTATCCATCAATTTAGAAAACGAAACAATACCCCAAACAGATACACCCACCTTTCTTGGAATCACCCTAGACAGCAGACTTACCTGGAAGCCAAACATAGACAAAATTCAAAGAAAAGCCATACAAAGACTTGCTGTGATGAAGAAACTAGCTGGCACGTCCTGGGGCGCAAATTCAAAAATATTAAAGCAGGTCTACACGGAGCAGTCAGACCCATCATGGAATATGGCTCCAGCTCTTGGACAACAGCAGCCAAAACAAACACACACAAACTAGACAAGGTACAAAACATGGGCCTAAGAATAACTCTGGGAGCAATGAAAAGCAGTCCTATCGTAGAAATGGAAAAACCGCAGACATAGAGCCTCTAGAACTCCGTAGAAAATTTAAAACACTCACCCAGTTTGAAAAACTAAAACGACTAAAAGAACACCCTCTACACACAAAATTCCAAGAGAAAACAAAAACAGACTTGCAAGGAAAAGTCCCAACCATCTGGCCAGAGAATTTCATATGCAACATACAGACATCCTAGAAACTGACCCAGAAATGGGGGAACCCATAATACCAGAGCCATGGACATGCTACCAAAACACGCCCAAATACACCTAGAAGTCTCAGGAATAATCTCCCCAAAAATACAAACAGAGACAGAGCAAAGAGCCATTTCACTCCAAATGCTACGAGAGCAATATCCCACTAGCACATGGACACATGTGTTCACAGATTGCTCAGCTACAGATGCTACCAGAAAGGGAGGCAGCGGAATCTACATCACTCACCCTCAAGGAAACACAGAAACACACTCTCTGGCAGCTAGAGAAACATGCACCAACTTTAGAGCAGAGGCAACAGCCCTTCTTGCAGCCATACAGATTCTCAACGACCAGCAAGTGTCAGCAAAAATATTGCAGTCTTTAGCGATTCAAGATCCGTTCTCCAGGCTATCTCAAGTCCCAGACAAGACAAGCTCATTCAGGACATACGGCAAAATATCAGCTTGTTGTCAAAAAATCCGAACTGGTCTTACAGTGGATACCAGCTCACTGTGGCATACCAGGAAACGAAAGGCTGACAAACTCGCAAAGGCTGGGGAGCCTAACACAACACCACCCAACACAAAGTTTTACAGAAGCAAAGACTTTCCTGAAACAATCCAGGAAAATGATCTGGAGAAAAACAAATGGAGGATACAGGCCAGAGCACGACAGCATAAATACACTAAACAGAAAAGCACAGACCACAATCTTCAGACTTAGAACGGGGCACTGCAGTCTCAGAGCACACCTCCACAGAATGGGTCTCAGGGACTCGGCCGCCTGCACCTGTGGAGCACCAAAGCAGTCCCCAGAGCACATCCTGCAAGACTGCCTAGTCTGAGTAGTGAGAGATTGGAGATCTGGCCAACAGAAACAACACTACAAGACAAACTATGGGGAACCGGTGAAGACCTCAAGCGCACCGCCCTGTTTATGGCACATACCGGAGTAGTCGCATAGCAAAAGTTGAACGCAGAAGAAGAAGAAGAACACCACATCTGGTCGAACAACAGTAGCATGTTTCTCCAAACTCTTCACAGCATGGCAAACCCCCAAAAAGTCTTACAACCTTTTTTTTTTTTTTTTGTGTTTGTTCTTGCGTCAACTTAAGCAAAGTTTCGAAACTTTGTTAAACATAAAATAGAGAAATTGGAGATAGATAGGACACATTGTGAAGTTAACAAAATAATTAGACATGTGTTTAATTGGAATCCACAACAAAGAAAAGATTGGAGAGGTATGGGAACATTTGGTGAAGAGCAGTTAAAAGGAATACCAATATAACCAGAACTTCATGATTGGAGCTCAAGATGAAGCCAGAAGTAGAAATTAATGGGAGTGACAGTTGCATTAATAACTTTAAGGGTGATGAAGATGGGTTACCAAATGAACTGGCACATAAGTGTTTTATTTCTGAGTTTGAAATTGAGAGCTGTAGCAGCGTAGTTGTTAGTGAACTCGCTTCTTTGGCTAGTGGTCGGTTTCAATTCCACAGTGGGTGTGGATTTTTTCTGACTGTAACGGCTCTCAGGTCGGACCCAGCATCAATTGGGTGCCAGGAAAGCACTGGAAGTAAAGGTGACTGGCGTGATGTTACTCACATCACCCATTGTGTGCTGACAAGTCAATGAAAATATATAGGCCTAACACCATATTACCCAATATACCTCGGAGTTTGGAAAAGGGTTCTTTACTTTACATCCTTTATGAGTTTGAAAGACAAAAGTAATAATAAAGCTCTGTGAATTGTAACATCAGAATGCCAGGTCTTAGCATTTTGGAGGTAGGATGGCCATTGTGCTTCCTTACTAGCTTCTATTCCCTAACTTCTCAGCAAGTCAAATATCCAGTTACAACAAAGTTAAATGAAGCATGTTTGCACCAGGATGTAATTTCATTATCACTCGTGTACTTCTAACACTCTAACCACTTGTCTATGTCAGAGCTCACGCTACAGTTCTAGTCAAATAACAATGCAAGTGCTCTAACGCCAATACTTTAATCATTTAGAAAATTTAAATCATGACTATGTGTTGTTGCTAAGTGTCATAGGGCGTTGTAATTTTCTATCTTGGATCTGATGTGTTGCATCTGTAGCTGTTAGTCCATATTGTCACAGGATCGCTGTGATGTTATCGATTCATCATGTTGAGGATCTATCCAGAAGAGTATTACTTCATTCATCTTATTTATTTGTCCATTTCTGCAATTTTATTTTTTAGTAACACTGTGCCTTTTATTTTTCTTCATTAAGGCTGTGTTGTCAATTGTTATAGGTGCATGATGGTAGTAAATCTGGTTCCATTCTCATTAGATGACCGAACCATTATATTGTGTCTTTCAATTTGTTGTATGCGTGGAGGGATTCCAACAATATTTCTGATGTTCTCATTTTTTACTCTATCACATCTTGGAACATTGACAGCTTTACTTATTAAACAGTTAATTTCGCATGTTGCGATCTTTCTCTCTTGTCTTTTAGTTACTAAATTTAGTTTAAATTTAAATGGACATTTAATAACAAGAAATAATTATTACAAATGCAACTTGTAAATATGTGATCTGTTTTGTTAACCATTAGGTTGAGGTAACAAGTTCCAGTGACATGATGAAGTTCCCAAGCTTAAACACAAACTCCCCATCACCTGTATTAGAAAAGAACAATATTACACCTGTAACAGGTCCCATCTACAGCCAAGCAAATAGTGCTATTTTGGTAAGTTGAATTCGTCTGTTCTTATTATTTTCTTCTTCTTCTGCATTCTCACTAGATTGGGATTTCAGATTCTCTAATAAAGGCCACCGTCTGCCTCAGATTGTCAGCCATGCCATACAGTTTGTCTTGGATGCTGGTGTAAGTGGGCCACCTCTTTTTTATCAGGTCTACATATTGGGGGCAGTTCTGTAGGATATGCTCTGTTGTCATGCTCGCCAAGCCACAGAGGCTCTTTGTTTAGGAGATGGTCACTCTTTTAAAAATTATTTAAAAAAATTTGTTGTGTCCTCCTAACCTAACAGAATTTAATCAGATAAGCATTCAGAAACCAAATGTCTCGGTTAGACTCAACTGCACAAACTCTGCTCACACAAATCGACTCTATATTGAATGCTGCTGCTAGTCAGGGAATGGGATGGATTGTTGCGTGTAGCGTGAGAAAACCTTATGGAATCTAATTCAGTATGCACGTGCGTGTAGTAATTACATTTTCATAAATAAACAGTTTTCAAATAGTTTAGAGATCAACTTCGTTGAGTTAATCAGATAAAAGCAAAAACCAAATAGTTAGACAAAGACAAAAACATGTAAGGCACAAATCACATACATACCATGACGAGTGCTTAACAAATGGTAGATGTAGAGCGAATGAAGAAGAAGAAGAGAGTGTGTGTGTGCTTGTGTGTCTGTGAGAGAGCTCAAGCTCTACCTCTCTCAGATGTTTCTGAGTTATTGACAAAACAGTGTGTTGTAGTAACATCACATTTTCCTAAATAAATGTAGACACTGTTCTGAAAAAATAGGTTTAGACACAGAACCTAGTTAATAATAGCAAAAACTAAACTGTTTACATATGAAAATCTAAATACTACTTTCTATCCCTTCCCCAAACTTTCAATTTCTGTCATTCAGTGGAATTGAAAATAATGTTGCGGTTTCACTTTGAACACTTTCTTAGTAAGTAAGCAAGGCATGTTCTGAAACTTGTCTATTTAAGATAAGGTTTATTCATAGTGGTCACAGGAACTTCTGTTTAGATTTATTTTTCATATAGTGGTTGCAGTAACTCCTAGTTGTTGCAATATAGTTGCAAACATTAACAAATCTTTTTTGTTATTGATGATTTAAATAATTTATAGTTGTTATATTCTTATTCTAACATTTTTTTTTCAATTGTAGTTTCAGTAATTTTAATATTGAATCATTGTGTTGTAATTAAAGCATAAGCTGGCGGAATTTAGGATGGGACAGGTAAATATGGAGTATATTCTTTGCAAGCTAGGCTAAAGGTTAAAGCTATAGATGCCTTATGTATGCTTAGCTTCTTCTTCTTCTTCAAATGCTCCATATTGACCATTTGTTAAACCACTCTTTGTGATCGGTATGTGATTTGAGCCTAAGAGCGATTGTACATTGTGCCAGTTATGCGCCACAAGTAGGCCAGCACATCCGATTTCTGCGGTGCTTTTTTACTAGGGAATTTCCCTAGGCGCCTATATCAGTTGCCTCTTATGAAACTCAGGAAGCTAAAATTAGCGACAGGAAGGTTCTCCAGCAATTACAGAGCAGAGGCAGAGGCCCTAAAAGCGGCAGCAGAAGCTATAGTGTCAGAGGAACATGTAAATGAAAACCTGGTATTTCTTACTGATGCCCTGTCAGTAATTACTGCTCTAAAAAATGAAGATGATAACAACTTGAAGGAACTGCAAGCATCACTACACCAAGTATGCAACATCTTCTCTAGAGTGGTAATACAGTGGATACCATCTCACTGTGGAATACCTGGCAACAAGACTGCAGACATATTGGCAAAAGCAGGAAGCAGGCTACCACAGACAGACACCAGTATGACATATGAGGAAGCAAAAGTACGGATAAAAATGGCCTACAAGAACAAATGGCTGAGAGATCACCCAGGGCATGAAAAGGACGATGCTTACCACCAACTAAGTAGAGAGGAACAGGTTGTCATTTTCGTCTACGAACAGGGCACAATAGACTGAGGTACCATCTGTTTAACAAGTATAAAATAGGCCCATCTGACATATGTACATGTGGCACCAGCAAGATGACAGAGACACACATACTGCAAGAATGTCCAACGTACATGGAACAGAGAGAAAACACATGGCCAATCCCCATATCAGTCCAAGACAAGTTATACGGAGATGTACATGGACTCCGGTTGACCACTAACTACTTTAAAAGTATACAAATCGATGTCTAAAAACGTTGGAAGAAGAAGAAAAAGAAGTTGCCTCTTAGGACATGCCTTGTAGGCCGCAGTGTTACTATTCTTTGCTCCCTAGCAGCTCCAACAACATATGGGTGATATGCCGAGTAATCTACCTGTAGAAGTCTATCCTGATAACCAGCAATGAGAATGAGAGCATGCAACAGATGCGTTTTAATCTCTCATACTTTATCTTTCAATTTTATTGGTGTATTTAAAAAATCATATTTCTAATGTAATATCTACACCAATCTGATTGCCATCTCTTGCATTCTAGCAAAAGACCAGGATTTACATCTATGAAAGACTACTTAGTTCATAGTTCATATGTACGGTTCCAACTTCACTGCAACGGGTCACCCCATAATTGTTCCTGTGCCAACGAAAATCACACGAAATGCTAACAACTGTCTCCTGTGTGAACTACTTCTACTCTGTAGGGTCTCTAATTGTGCTCTATATGTTTATACAGTCCAGTGCTATTCCTTTTGAAACATTTGCCAAGCCAACTAGCATGTCCGTACATTTATTGCTCTCAACTCAATTCATGTCTGGGTGCGAAAATTGAAGTGATAACTTTTATTCTAGATTGTCATACAATCCACTATTGCCTACATACCAACCTGGATACATTATGAAAATGTGAAAAGTTGCTGGAAAAAGTGATATAGAGAGAAAATATTAAGCAGCCTGACAAGCATGAGATCGAAGAATATCAACTGAGTTGATCATTAAAGCTAGGAATGAAAAGTTGTGAAGTTTCATGATCACCAACACCAGCTGGCAGCACCTGATATCATATAATAATGCTTGTTGTTTTTTCATCGATCTGATTGCATGATTTCCCTTGTTGTCCACATCTCTGTTTATTTCATCAGCGTTTCATTGATTTTGCTTTAATACTCATTATCATGCCAAACCTGGACACTGACATCAAATGATAGAAGAAAACTAGTCACATCAGAGATGAAGTGTCTATGCAGAATGCTGGGGGTAACAAGAAGAGACCAGTTGAGAAATGAAGACATTAGGAAAAAGTGGGTACAACATCAGTACTGAACTTCATCAAGAAACAACAAATTAAATGGTTTGGCCACATAAGCAGATTACCAACAGACAGTGCACCTCAAAGAGCAATGCTGCTCCTATACAATGTATACAAAGCAAGAGGCTGACTGCGCAAAAGGTGGACCTCAGAGATAACAGTGGCGACGAAAGACACTAATTATGATTCGCACACAAGGACTCATTCTAGAAATCTCTTCTTATCATGATGCTGTGAGGCAAAACAGGATTGAAGGAAAGAAAGACTTGATCATCATTCTTGTATCTGTCGTTAATTCAATCAATCAATCCTTTTAACTGTGGAATTCTGGGTCATATTTTCAGCTTCCTACTGATGAGCAGCCTAATTTAGTCAATCAGGTGGAGAGCTTTGCTGCAATCTTAGAAAAGAATGACTCCCCCATAGAGATGAGCGACATGCTGTACAAGTTTGCAGAGAATGCCAAGAATATGGAGTCAAAGCTGAATGAATACAAAGTAAGTGGTTATTTGCTATTTTCATTTCTTTATTGATGAATTTGCTATTCAATTTTCTCAGTGGTTACTTTAGTTATGTAGGATTTTGTTCACATTGACTCATTCCTGTTAGGTCATGTGGCTTATCATCAAGTGTCGTTCCTGTTAGGTCATGTGGCTCATCATCAAGTGTCATTCCTGTTAGGTCATGTGGCTCTATACATCAAGTGTCATTTCTGTTAGGTCATGTGGCTCATCATCAAGTGTCATTTCTGTTAGGTCATGTGGCTCATCTCATATATTCATTCCTGTTAGGTCATGTGACTCATCACATTTACTCATTCCTGTTAGGTCATGTGGCTCATCACATTTACTCATTTCTGTTAGGTTATGTGGCTCATCTCCCTATAGTCATTCCTGTTAGGTCATGTGGCTCATCATCATCGAGTGTCATTCCAACAGCCCTTCATTATGTTCTTCAAAAGCTCTTCATCTCCTGCTCTGATACTATTTTTGTGCCATTTCATGATGTTAACCTGTCTAGAATCTTTTCCAAGCGTTTTCCCGCTATGAATTCAGACATAGTCAGGGTGCCTAGTAGGGACTGATTTTGTGTGAAGACCTGCTTTCCTTATTAACAGTGTCCCCCACTATGCAGGTGAGCCTTCTCCGACTTCAGAGGTACATATGTAAGAGTCGTTACTATAAAGTGGATTTAATGTTAGTAAAATCTTATTAGTAACACTGCATAAATCTATTTCCTTTTGGACAATATGTCAAGTATCATGGGTTGTAGCAGTAACGATAAATAATGTTTGTTATCATATTATTACTACAGGTCTTAGTTCAGCGACAGCAGGCACAGATCCATCAGTTACAGTATATGCCATCATTTTCAAAAGACAAAGAGAACCTAGGACTCAGGTATGGTTTATGAATGCAAGACCACTGTTAATCATATATTTGAGACTTCGAAGACTTGATTATATTTGACATTTCTGCTCTTAAGTGTACCCTATCAGTTCTCAGTTCTATTCAAGCTACTAAAAGCTCCAACATCAGAACACTTACGCAGTAGCTCCATCTGGGACTAAAAATGCTCCCAAAATAAGAAAGTAGGGGATTCATTTTCATCATGGTAGAATGGAGTGGAGCCAGATGCTCCATCCCCCTTCGGGAGCTACAATCAAGCTGCATGGGCTTGTAGCAGACAGCGACTCATAGCTGACTGTTAGCGTCAGGGTCAGCATAAGAACAAACCTGACTAAGACTTACTCCACCTCCACTGATGGTCCGAAAACAGACGACTACCAAGAAGTCTAAGTTTTGGAGGTCGAAGAGGGAGAAGCTAACCGTACCAAAAAAGGCTTTTCTGAAATTGGATGTGTCTAGCCGAAATGTGCAGATACCACAGCTCATGCTGAAAACTTTGACACAACGCATTGCGTTCTCTGGACTGCATCCTGCTATAATGAGCGGGAGCATGAGAACAAATAAGGAAGACGAAGAAGAAGAAGGAAGCATCAATCGTAGCAATATTTGAAACCTGTACATTTGGAGAATTAGATATTGATTGCAAATGTTTTCATTATTATCAGTCCTTGCTGTGGCCAAGGGCACATATGTCAGAGACGAAAAATGTCTGCATAATTTTGGTTTTCAAGCATAGTCATGGCACATCTGACTGATTTTTGCATGAATGCTTGCTTTCTTTATCATCTGTGTCTCTCACCATTCAGCCGAACCTTACTCCAACTTCAAAGGTACCTGTAATTTAGATCTCCAAGTAAAGAATTGTGTTCACATAATTCAGTCTTGGGCCTTTTCCTCCACCTCAAACCTAGTCTTATGCATGAATTTGAGCTCAGTTCATACTCGTTATAACAGGATGCAGTCCGGAGAACATGAATGCATTGTGTCTCAGTTTTTAGCTATAAGTCGCTGACTGCTACAAGCCCATGCAACTTGTGTGTAGTCCCTGAAAGGGGAGGCGGAGCATCTGGCCTCGTACTATTATATGAACATTGTTTTCATTTAATAAAACCTTGTGTTGCTTGTTTTAGTAAAAACATCTATGCGTCTGAAAAATAATCTTAGTGAACTGAACATATAATTTAATTAATGGTTGTTCTACAATATGTTGTTTACAGAAAGAAAATACTGCACTGAAAAATGAGAATGAGAGTCTTCTAGAGTTTATTGCAGCCTGAAGGCAACATAGGAACTGAGATTGATCCTGGATGGATTTCATTTTGTGCCAGTCAAGTAAGAGAGAGAGAGAGTTTTCAGATAGTGCATTGTTTGTTACCTTGACAGTATTTAACCCTTTTAGCCCTGAGTTAACTGTTAAAAATTGAGGAAATAACTTTGAGTGGAAAGAGTTAAGTGTAAGTTTAACCCTGTCACTCCGTAATTTTTACCCTGGATGCACTTAGATTTCAATGTATTCTGAACTAGCCAGATAATATACTGACTTTGCGTCATCTCGAAAGATACTTTGATCCCGTATATCCGCTCAGAGAAGAATGAAAGTGTTGAGTTTCATCCTGCACTAATTTATGACTGTTACCCAGTTTATATGAAACTTCCCCGGTGAGCTCAAATGGGGGAAAAAATGTAATTGTGTAAACCACTTCTTTCTAACAGAATAACACAGATCCTGTCAGGGCCCATTACCCAGACAGTCCCATGATGAGGAAGATTGAGTCTTTAAGCAACATCAATGCTAAGGTATTTGTGAACTTCTTCTTTTCTCATTCATTCGCTGTTAATGGGAGAAAACCGAATAATATTTGGCAGACTTCCTGTGTAGATGTCTGCAGTTCATATTGAGGAGGAAAGAATAGATATATTCTATCTGGTTGTGCCTGCAAACTGTGCCTCCGTTTGAAAATAACCGGACGGGCGAGCCAGTAGCGAACGCGTTCCCAGTGTCGATAACCAATTGGTGCATAGTCTCTAACGGCTGCGCGTGCTCTGCTTTCACGCAACGAGGCTCCCAGCGAATAAGGGACAAGGAGCCTGCATTAAGACTCGCCACAAGGCGCGGTCTTATTGGTGGTGTGTGTGTGTCCGTATATCGGAGTTTCTCGGTGTGATGCAGTCAGTCTAAAATTTTAAACGCTCGACGTGGTCTCTTAAGGCCCGGCTCGAACGAGCTTGGGTCCGCAGGTAGTAACATGGTGTCGTTCTTTGCGAGGCGCAAGTCTTGCCGGCAAACTGTGGGAAGCAGCGCCGGTCGCTTCGCTTCATTCGATTTTCGCGGGACGCCGATCCGCTCTGCACAGAGCGCTGTCTCCTACCCCGAGCATTGTCGGTCCAGTCTCGTCCATGACAGCTATCTGGTTGATCCTGCCAGTAGTCATATGCTTGTCTCAAAGATTAAGCCATGCATGTCTAAGTTCACACTGTCTCACGGTGAAACCGCGAATGGCTCATTAAATCAGTCGAGGTTCAATAGAGAATTCAAAGGCTCATGAGGTCATGGTGGTAACATGAGCCAGGTTAGCGAGGGCGCGCACCAAGACCCTGCCCCCAACCTCCACGCGGAGACCCTAGAAACAGACTCTGGCTCCGGTCTGGCTAAGAGGGGCAGGGATCGGGGAGAGAAAAACTACTGGTAGTGGTAGCAGTGCAATTACGGAAATACAATAAAGATACATACAAAGAAAATGCACAAATCTCCTGACCGATGTCCAGCAAGATATTGCCCAAGTCCCTGAACGCAAAGAAGCAGCAACGAAACGCTCTGACATGGATGAGAGGTGCATCCAGTGACCAAACGTATGCCCACGTAGGGTGAAGCTCGAGCCCTGAGGAGGGGCAACATTGCCAGCCCGGCGGCAAGAATAAATAAGACAGGACCGTAACGAATAAAAGTCTACCCTCGTGTTGGTGCAAGAGAAGATTGCAGCTGACCTCGCATCGGTAGCCTGGTGCAGATACATGTACTGGGCAAGGTTTGCCGAGCGCAAAGAACAAGTTGCGTTAGTGATAACGAAACTACCCGCCCTGGGAAAACCGTGCAAGGTACTGTGCGATTAAAAATTAACATCCCCGAAGAACTGAGGTTGGTGATGCCAAACGGAACTGCCAGCCTTGGGGCAACGGCAAGGTTCGAGCAGTCGAATTAACATCCCCGGAATAACTGGGGCGGTGATGGCGCGCAAAATCCACAGTTACGCTGATAGCGCCGACTGAAACGACCTCTACATTGTTTGTACTCGCCCCATGCCAGTGCTTTCGAGGTTAATTGCAAATTGCCACGCATCAACGCGCCTAGAAAAGGCTGAGAATGTTTCTTCTCCGGATCAAACTCAAAAATGTACGGTAAAGCAAGGCCGACAATTTACGGATCAGACAGGAAGTTCGGTCTAAACATTGCGAAGGCCGATACTTTACACGGTGTCTTATACGAGTAAGATGCCGTACGAGGATAAGCTTACAAGCCCGAGAAATATTCTCAGTCAGAACGGGCATAAACAGCGTAACTCACTGTCCCGGCGTAGATCACAAAGCCCAAAAATACGGCAAAGCTGATCGAACCTAGGAAAGCTCACCTAGTAAATCAAAAGCTGGCTGAAATCTAACACCCCACCGAAGGATAAGCAACTGAGCTCAAATAGGTGCTGAAGGCTGGTGCACGACATCACGTTCTGATGTTTGGCTGTTTATATATCACAATGAGAATGATTAAAACAGACCTAGAACGATCGAAGAGAGAGAGAGAGATATATTCTAACAAGCTTGTTGTTAAAGGTTGTGCAACCATAACAGCTAAAACTACTGCAGAAACACACAATAGCAAGAGCACATAAATGTGTGACACAGGCTTCCAGAGCACATATTAGTACATCCATAGTTCAATGACGTCGATGTGTTTTGTCAGGGCTTCAAGGAAGCAAAGAATAGTAGCACTCGACCTACAAGGTATATCGTAAGAGCGATTAAGATGGGTTTGGCGTAGGGTTGGCTATCCTATCCAGTAGAAAATTTTAGCCACAAAGTCCAACCAACCATGTCACATAAAAATAAAACAATAACTGTGCCAACCAAGAGGATTGGAAGCTCTTCTAGAAGAGGTATAAAGCGATGCAGAGAGGGACTGAGATGGTATGATAGGGTCACAAATAAGGAACTTATGGAGAGAATAAGACGTGATTCCAGTGAACCAAGAGGGTGAAAAAACACGCTGGCGCTAGATAGGACACACTTTGTGAAAGCCTGAGGGAATATAACAAGGTCTTTTATGGAATCCACAGGGACAGCGAAAGAAGGGAGGTCAGAAATACATCGAGACGAGATTTAGAGGCAGAAATCAACAATATAAAGAAGAGCTAGAGGAGCTGCAAGAGATAGCTAGAGATAGGAAGACTTGGCATGAGTTGGTTGAGGGCCTATGCCCAATCCGGGTTAAAAAGGCAGAGAGAGAAAGAGTTGAGTGACGTCTATTAAAAAGGATAAAGAAAGTAAAGAAACCCTTTTTCATACCTCAAGCTATTTTGGAGGATACTTTGTTAGGCCCATATTTTTCATTGACCACTGACACACAATGGCTGATGTGATTATTGATCAACATCACTCCAGCCTTCTTTACATCCCAGTGCTTTTCTGGTACTCAATTGAGGCTGGGTCGACCTGAGTGCCATTACGGTAGAAAAAAATTCGACTCATATTGTGGAATTTAATCCAGACCACACACCTAACCTTTTACTATTGCGACTCTCAGTGATGTTTATCCTAATTGATTATTTTTTTAACGAGATGATTCTCCACGGCATACATAATAAGCAAGGATATTGTGAGTGATCAGATCTGTTCTTCTTCTGCATTCTCACTAGATTGGGATTTCAGATTCTCTAAAAAGGCAGCTGTCTGCCTCAGATTATCAGCCACGCCATACAGTTTGTCTTGGACGCTAGTGTAAGTGGGCCACCTCTTTGCAAGTCTGCACACTGGGGGCAGTTCTGTAGGATATAATTCCTATGATTTCTGCTTTTCCGTTTGTGCCGACCTCTTCCCTCAGTAAGTTTTGGCCACCCTTGTGATGGTAGGTTTGACATTCTTACTGCGTGGCTAAATCTCTGAGGCAGATTGGCAACCGTAGAATCCGCTATCCCATTCCTCATTGTGAGGGGTCGTTGCACCATGTTATTTCGCCTTACGGCCTGGTACATCCGTTTTCTGCAAGCATTTGTTTCGGTTAGCATTCCCTAGCGGACACATGCATCCGATTTCAGCCAAACCTCCTAGTTGCCTCTTACGACATGCGTGGCAGGTAACAGTGGTTCTATTCTTTATGCCCCAAATTTGGGCCCCGGTAACCACTCGGGCGATCAGATCTGTTAATTTGAGATAGAAAATTTATAATTGAGCTCATAACTTTGTCATAATAACTAGTTTTATATATGATTCTGTTTTTGTGCATCTTTTGTTCAGGAGCCCAAAATCAGGTTTTATTGTCTGGGTAACTGTGATTTCTTCTACGTTTGCCCGCTATGAATTCAGACATCAAGGTGCCTGGTATGACGCTTCTGACTGATTTTTGTGTGAAGGCATGCTTTCCCATAATCATCTCAGTAACCGCAATGTAAAGTGCTGAGGAATATGAAAGATCTGTTATTTGTTTTGTCTCATGTTACAATTGTTTTCCTTCTAGAGAATCATCTTTATTATCAATTAGTATTTATATGTCCGTGGTACATAAAACTAGTTATGATTTTGTTTATCTGTACAGCTCTTTCAGGCAAACAAAGATTGGCACAACAAATGGGAAGATTTACGACAGCAAACTCAAGGAGAAAAATCTGCGTTGGAAACAAAAGTAATGTCTCTGGAGACAATGAACAAAAAGCTTCAAGAAAGTGTTGCCAGTTTGGAAAAAGATTTGCAACTTCAAACTGTGAGTGATTGTGTCTTCATCACAGTAACCCTTGTTCTGCATTTACCTATATTTTTTCTTGCCGTTGGGAGAGCTCTAGACAAAGATTGATCATCAAGTGCCATGAAAGCAGACATAGGTTATCATGTTCTTCCACAGCTCTCTTGTTCTAGCTATGAGTTCTGTTACTGTTTTCATGCCATGAAATTACGCGTTCTATAATTTTTCTCTCTCTTCTCACCCTCTATCTTTCTTCCCTGTATCTTGCTCATTGTCACAATGTATCCAAGTATTTTTCTTTTCAGAACATGTCCAAAGAATGTTCTTCTTTCTCGAACGCTCAATATGGAGCTGCTTGTTAACCACTCTGTGTGATTTGTATGTGATCTGAGCCTAAGAGCGATTTTTATGTTGTGCCAGTTATGCCTACAAGTAGGCCAGCATATCTGATTTTTCGATGCTTTTTATTTACTAGGGTAGCTTCCATAGGTCCTACATTAGTCACTCTTACGACATGCCTTGTAGGTCGTAGTGGTACTATTCTTTGCTTCCCTTGCAGACCCAGGCACCATATGGACGCAAAGAATGTTGATTTTTTTCTTTCTGATTTGTTTCTGTTATTGCTTGTTTTCTCAAGAACATTATCATTTGACATCTTTTCTGTTCATGATATTCTCATCATTCATTTATAAATAAAATCACATCTCTGTTGCCTCTAATAATTTACTATTCTTTTTATTTATTGTCCGTGATTCACATCCATATGGGAGAACTGGTAAACTCTCTCTCACTTTCTCTGATAAGATTTTATTACACATTTTTCATTTTCCAGAAAGCTGCTTTATATTAGTTAATTCTGCTTGTTATTTCTATATTACATTTACCATCAGATGTAATTGTTAATAGTTATTAATAATACAAAGATTGATAATAATCTGAAATATGACATAAAATCAGCTGGCTGTCCAAGAAAACCGAATTAGTTCTACAGTGGATACCAGCTCATTGTGGCATCACAGGAAATGAAAAGACAGGCAAACTGGCAAGGGTCGGAGGCAGCCTAATGCAACGCAAAACTTTACAGAAGCACAGACACTTCTGGAGCAGTCCAGAAAAATGAAGTGGAGAAAAACAAAGGATATAACCCAGACCACAACATCATAAATAAACTAAGCAGAAACTACCAGATCTCAATCTTCACACTTAGAAGGAGATACTGTGGTCTAAGTGCATACTTCCATTAATTGGGTCTCGAGGACTTGGCTGCCTGCATCTGTGGTGCACCAAAGCAGAGCGCATCATGTAAGAATGTTCCACTTTGGTCAGCATGAGAATCACATCTGAGCAATGGGAACAACCCTTCAGAACAAAATGTAGTAGGCCTGGTGAAGACCTCAAGTACACCACCCATATGAACCATACCGGAATAGTTGTATAGAAGATGTTGATAGCAACAGAGGAAGAAGATAATGATATGGAATAGTCATCTCTTTCTATGTTAATTCATAAATTGTAATTATATCTCGTACTGGCTTCAGAAAATGATTTAGTGAAAGTAAAATATAAATTGAAATTATATCTCTTACTGGCTTCCCCACACGATTTAGTGAACGTAAATTATAAATTGAAATTATATCTCTTACTGGCTTCCCCACACGATTTAGTGAAAGTAAATTATAAATTGAAATTATATCTCTAGGCTTCACATTTAGGAAAGTAAATTATAAATTAAATTATATCTCTAACAGGCTTAGCACGATTTAGTGAAAGTAAATTATAAATTGAAATTATATCTCTAACAGGCTTCAGCACACGATTTAGTGAAAGTAAATGACAGCTTTGAGGATGAGAAATCTACACTTCAAAGAGTAAATGAAGCACTTAATACTCAATTACAGTGTCTGAAAACAGAAGTGAAAGATTTGACGAGGAACAAGAAGATGCTGGAGTCGGAGTTGGCTGGTCTCAAGGTTAGATTTTTGCTGTACTGCTTGGCATGTGTCCATTCAGTCTGTGTGGTTATATAAATGAGTGTCCATTTGACTCTAGACAGTCTTTCAGTTTAGAAATGTGAATTATTTAAGGATTTGAACCCAAACATCGAGGTCTAAAATATTTGAGTTGAGTTTCTTGGCTAGGTTCATTATCTTGTTGTACTCTAGCAGACAGTCACTGTGTTTCTAGGGTAAATGTAGAGTTGAGCCTCAACATAAACCCACTGTGTTTCTTGGGTAAATGTAGAGTTGAGCCTCAACATAAACCCACTGTGTTTCTTGGGTAAATATAGAGTTGAGCCTCAACATATACCCACTGTGTTTCTTGGGTAAATATAGAGTTGAGCCTCAACACATATACCCACTGTGTTTCTTGGGTAAATATAGAGTTGAGCCTCAACATATACCCACTGTGTTTCTTGGGTAAATATAGAGTTGAGCCTCAACATATACCCACTGTGTTTCTTGGTAATATAGAGTTGAGCCTCAACATATACCCACTGTGTTTCTCGGGTAAATATAGTTGAGCCTCAACATATACCCACTGTGTTTCTCAAATAAATATAGAGTTGAGCCTCAACATATACCCACTGTGTTTCTCAAATAAATATAGAGTTGAGCCTCAACATATACCCAATGTGTTTCATAACACCTGGACATGCTGGAGTTCAGGGGTAACGAGCGTGCTGACTTCTTGCAAACAATGCCGCAGCTCAAGCGGCAGAAGCATGGATAGAGCCGATATCATCAATGCGTACGCTCATTTATGTGACATGGGTAAGCCTCGGACACTGGAACGAGTTCATGAATTAGGCATTAAGTTTGGACATGCCAGACAGTGTTGTCTTTGTGGTAGAAAGAGAAGACATACTAATCAACTCTCATGGGTACGGTGAGCAAATGGACTTTGGGATGGCTGCTTCATCGGAGGACAGAGCACGAATGGGAATGCCCAATGTGCCATGATGTTGCTCGCATAACATAATATCAAATAAATAAAAGTTAAGAGTTAAAAGTTAGCAAAAGTTGCTTGTAAAAAAGTCAACAGAACAGACCGGGACCAGTAATTGTGAAGTAGGTTGCTTACAATACAGCATCAGAACCAAGATTAATATTTACAGCAGCTGTGTGCAATCAACTTTACTATATGGATTAGAATGCTGGAGAATGACAGAACAAGATATGTCCAAACTTTGCACCTTCTATACAGCTTGTCTGTGAAAGGTCTTATATAAATGCTGACCAAAATATGTCTCTAACCAAGAACTGCTTACACAGTGTCAGAAGAGGATTTGAATGCCATCATCCAAAAGAGATGCTGGGGATGGACAGACATGTGATGGGTACAGAGATGTATAACTCAGTCACAAAAACTACACTTAGATGGACACCAGAGTGTAAACAAAACATATAA
Organism: Arion vulgaris; assembly: GCA_020796225.1. NCBI lineage: Eukaryota > Metazoa > Mollusca > Gastropoda > Stylommatophora > Arionidae > Arion > Arion vulgaris. Next base: position 27,751,011 of record CM036757.1, on the reverse strand, counting down.
GACCCAAAAATGACCTGGTTGAGAACAGTAGAACAAGAACCGAAAGAAATTAATCACAGCCGGAGCACAATACAGAGGATGGCTAAGAACAGAAAGAATGGCATTCATTTGTTGCTACCTTAAGAGCCAATGTCATTGGCCTCAAAGAGCAATGTTACTCTGATACAGTGGATACAAAGAGCAATGTTACTCTGATACAGTGGATACAAAACAAAAGGTTGTCCACGCAAAAGGTGGACCTCAGAAATAACAGAGACAGTAAAAAACACTATTTAGGAAGTGCACACAAAAGTTGGTTCTAGAAGTCTCAGGATTAGAAAAAAGAAGAAGTCATATAATAGGTCATTAGATGTACATATGTATGTGTTTATGCCCTATAACAGGTCATTAGATATACTTGTGTATGTATATATACCCCATAAAATGTCCATTAAATATAGATGTATATATGTGCATGTGTTTCATAACAAGATCATTTGGTGTATGTGTGTTTATATTTATGTATATACTTCCAGAGCACTTCTAGAAGCAAGGACAGTCAACAGGCAGGAAACAAAGAACTGCAAACAAATATTAGCCTACTTAAACAGCAGGTAAGCAATACTCATGTGGAAACACTAATGTGTAGTGTGCTTCCTTCTTCCCGTCAGAATTTTCAAGTTATACAAAAAATTGATTTTATGTGTGCTTTTTAGTGCATATCTAACTGAAATGAGAGTACATTAGGGCTGAAGGTGTAATATAGAACTTTTGGTTGTGAAGCATGGACATTTAATAAGGCCATGTGTTTGCCGGGCCCCAAAGGGTGCAAAGAATAGTAACACTGTGACTTACAAGACATGTTGTGAGAGGTGACTGAGGTGAAGCTACCCTAGTAAATAAAAAGTGCCACAGAAATCGGATGTACTGTCCTACTTATAGGTGCATAACTGACACAACTACAATCGCTCTTACAAATTCATTAATCTGAAAGGTGCAGTTGTTGCAACCTTACTGTAAATCCATAACACAACATAACAGACAATCGTTAAGTAAAGTAGATCAAATGTTGCACAAGTATGATGAAAACTTTGGAGAAAGGATAAAGAGCATGCATTTTGTGCATCTGTTTGTAGGTGGAGGGGGTTGAACACATGTGTCTGTCAGAGTAAAATAAGGTCAGTTCTGCTAAACAAAAACCAACGGTGCATTAGTAAATATGAAACAATTTTGTTTTTTTTATATACTTTCAGTTGACCATCTTTGCTGAAGATTTTGAGAAGGAACGAAAGGACAGACTTATAGCTGAAAGCAAAGTAGATAAGTTTAGAAAAGAATGTGACCAGATTAAGCTCTCTCTTGAAACCAAATTGAAGAAAATGAATGTCCAGGTAAGCTGGTACAGATTTTAAAATGAGTATAATAATTTTAAGGAAAATGAAACACAGCGTTTATAGATTCAGCCACTTAATAAGAATGCAACCAAACTCCACTGTATACAGTCTTCTACAACAGAACACCAGGAAAGAAGGCGATTGGAAGACCATGAAAAAGATGGGTAGATGAAATAGTACAATCCTGTCAAAATGCAAAAATAACTATCACTCAAGCCACTAGAGCAGCACAAGACAAAAACAGAACACCACAACACTGGGCAACAACCCGGTAACAGTGTGGCAACAGAAAAAGAAACTTACAAGTTTATCTCGGACAAGTTTAGCTTGCACAAATTTAGCATTAAAAAGTTTATCTTAGACAAGTTTAGTTTACAAGTTAGTTTATACAAGTTTAGCTTACACATGTTAGTTTAAACAAGTTTAGTCTGTACTAGTTTAGTTTACAATCGCAAGTTTAGTTTACTTCCAAACGTTTAGTTTATAATTGGAAGTTTAGTATTTAACAAATTTAGATCAGAACCAGAAGTTCAGTTTACATATGAATTCTTTAAAAGAAATATTAAAGGAATATTTTGTTGTACCAATTGTAAAAAGGTAGTGAAATGAGTGTGTACATTTTGGGGTGATAATATGAGCAAGTGACCTCTATTCCTCGGTCTAAAAGTGTGCCTAGCAGTCACATAACTGGGAATCAACTGTTAGGACAGTTTGTGTATTTATATCGCCCGTGAGTTTCGGGACTGACAAGGGAGCAAAGCATAGTAACACTGCAACCTACAAGGCATGTCGTAAGATGCGACAGGTAGGGGCCTAGGGAAGCCGCAGTATAAAAAGTGCTGCAGAAATCGGATGTGCTAGCCTACTTGAAGGCACATACCTGGCACAACATACAATTGCTCTTAGTCTCAGATCACATACAGATCACAAAGAGTTGTTTAAGAAATTGTCAATATGAAACACTTGAAGAAGTATTTATATCACTTCTACTTCATAGACATAATGTTTGTAAAATCTCCAACTTAGTTTTGACTGCCTTGTTTTAGATGAGAACTTTAGAGAATGATCTGAGAACTAAAGCCAGACTCAGTGCAGATTTGATGTACCAGGTGGATGATCTTAAACTCAAGGTAGTTCATTTGTACACCACCAGTTTTGTGAGTGTTATATAACTGTTAATTTGTACACCACTGTTAGTGAAAGTTTTATAACTTTTAATTTGTGCACAACAATTTTGGAACTGTTAATTTGTACTCTACACTTAATGAAAGTGTTATATAACTGTTAATTTGTGCACCACCAGTTTTGTGAAAGTTTTATAGCTTAATTTGTGCACCACCAGTTTTGTGAAAGTTTTATAGCTTAATTTGTGCACCACCAGTTTTGTGAAAGTCTTAAACTGTTAGTGCACTGTAACCTGCTAATTTGTGCACCACCAGTTATGTGAAAGTTTTATAGCTTAATTTGTGCACCACAACATTGCCAAAGTGTTATAATTTCATTTGTGCATCACAGTTTTGCCAACATGTTATAATAAAATTTGCTAAATAAATAGACATGGGAATCTGTAGCTTAACCGGTAGTGAGCTCAATCAGTGAGCTCGATCACAACCCATGCGTATCTTATTCAAACTCGGCATTGGGCAGTTTGGAAGCAATTCGTGGCACCCGTGTCATACACTTATGGTGCCCTATTTGACTCTGCCGGCTTTAACGTTAATCAGATTTTTCAAGAAAACACAATTTTTCTTTTTTTCTTGTATCACTCCCATGAACACAATCTTTCCGCTTTTGCAATCTTGTTTTCTTTTGTAACCATTCTACTGTCCTGTAGCTTTTGCTTTTCCACTGAAGAAAACGACTGCATTCCAACTATATTAACATTACTTTTGTTCTTGTTATTAGTAGTAGTATTGTAATCATTACATGATGCCTGCACCTCTTCAACCATTAGTCAGATGAGCCCCTATATATAAATAAACGCTGGACAGCGCTGTTGTAGATTAGTCAACTGTTCAATAATAGGATCAACTCTTCGAAGGCAATATATTTTTTAAAACTACAACTATGCAACTGTAGCTTTTGTAGACCAATCCACTTCAACTACTAGATTGCAACTACTGATTACTAGATCTGGGTTTGAAGATTGGAGTAGCAAGAAAAGAACCGCATAACAGGTATGTGAGCAGGCTCATCAATCAAAATCGAACTGGTATGGTCAGTTGCTTAACGCTGTTGGAGATATTGCAAAGGAGATCGGAGCACCTATGGACATGTCCGAGTGCAATGAAGATATTCCAAATTGAAACTGTAGCTTGAGTGGTAGTGACCTCGATCACAACCCAAGCATACCTGGTTCAAACTTCGCGGCAGGCACTTTGGAAGCAAATTTTTTCTGCATGGATTTTTACGAATGGTAAAAATAGACCTCTCCATTCAGAAAACAATGGCAAACTACCAAACGTATAGGTGGTGTCTAGAAAATCAACTACTCATTTTATGTAGTTAATGTAGAAGTCCGGTTAAGGATATGCCACGATTTTCATTTCACAGTTAAGCAAAGTTTGCTTCATTAAACTATAATTGTTCATTCTTCACTCTATAGCTACAACATGAGCAGAGAAAGACAGCCTTGATGACTTCACAGAGTGCTTACAGCTTTGCACCTCCTCCAGCCTCCTATCAAGGACCAGTGTCAATGCCATACAATAGTGATGTGAATGGTCACTTAACTAACACTAATATAGGCCCAGGTAAATCCAAGTTGAAAACATTTTGTTGTAGAGTTTTTTATGTTAAGGTTTCCTGGCTATATATTTACCTCTCTTGTAAAATGCAATGTTTTTATATTATTCTTTCTTAACTATAACCTGTGGGCATCTGTAGCTTCAGCGGTAGTGAGCTCGATCACAACCCAGGCATACCTGATTCAAACTCTGAGACAGGCAGTTTGTAATCAAATTCGTTCATGTGGTAAAGAACAGTAAAAATAGACCCCGCCATTCAGAAAGCAATGGCAAACTACTGAATGTATATATGGTGCCTAGAAAATCGATGACTCGTTTACTCAGGTCGGTGGTTAAGTCCTGTAAAGGATATGCCACAATTTTCATTTTCAACTATAACCTCATGTCTTATAAAATGCAGAGAGTTGCGATAGCGTAGTGGTTAGCTCACTCGCTTCTTGAGAGTGGTATCCTGATTGAATTCCAAGGTGGGAGTGGAATATTTTCTTACCATAATGGCTATCAGGTTGACCCAGCCTCTGCTAATGTTGTTGCCAGGGCTTACAAGGGGAGTAAAGAATGGTAACACTGTGACCTTCAAGGTATGTTGTAAGAGGCGACTGAGGTAGGGGCCTAGGGAAACTGCTCTACTAAATAAAAAGCGTTGTAGAAATTGGATGTGCTGACCTACTTGTAGGCACATAACTGGCACAGCGAAATCCTCTTAGGCTCGGATCACATACAAATCACAAAAAGTGGTTAACAAGTGGTCGATGTAGAGTGTTCAGAGAAGGAGAAGCTAACCATACAAGCTATGAGTTTCCTTGGTTGTGATTTTTGTAGCTATCTAGTGTTTTTTTTTCTGGGATTGAGATAGTTAGCCGCATACCCAACCTCCATCGTCACCTTTTAGGACATGCGTGGCAGGTAGCATTGGTTCTATTCTTTACACCCATAATTTGGGCCCCAGTAACCACTCTGGCGATTATATGTTTTGGATATTAGGATCGAGAGAGAAGATATGTTTTTGATATATCAATTTTAATTTGCCTATTTTTCTGCTCACAAACATACTCTAGTTTCTGTCAAGTTTATAACTGCATTATATCTTCTGAATATATCAATTTTTGTTTATTTATTCTATAGTGAACCACCTGTTTGCAAACAACATTACATCAGCAGGCTTCACTCATCAAAGTTCACCTGAGCATCTACCTGGCGCTTGGAAGTGCAAACACTGTACATACGTGAACTATCCCAGCCGCAGCGTTTGTGACATTTGTGGATACACAAATTCAAGTATGTTATTTTCAGAACTGGTTCAGATTAAGTTATTAATAATAAGTATAACGTAAGCGTACTCCATAATATATGTATAGATTTTTATTATTATTGTTTTACCTTTTTTCGCTTTTGAGTTTTTCACATTTATTTATTTTTTTAGGCAAATATTTTTATTTGACGACTGTTAAGGTTTTATTGTGTTATTTCTGCTATTATTATGTTATATCTGTCGTCCAAGAAGTCTAAATTTCTTTGCTTCTGTTGTATCCTTTGCTTGATAAAGGCTTTTGGTCGAAACGTCGCTATTTACTGTTTTTGTATTTTGTAAAACACCAGTACTTTGTTTTTACATGTTTCGCAAAGAATAAAGTACAGTAACAATACAAAAATATAGCATTTCTGCACCCACTAGCAGATGTGCTTTTCGGGATAATATTTAAAACTAAGAAACTATCCAAATCTTTTTGCATTTCGAAGCATGCGTTCTAATTACTTTACTATGCTAGGGTTCGATCAAGTTCATGTGTATAATAATTTTTTGATTCACCTATGTATTTGTTGAAAATAACATATTGCTTTTTTTTTTAATTCTCAGATGGTGAAAGTTTACCGATTGCTGAAAGTGGATCAGGAAGAAATGCAAGTTTTTATTGTTTTGTTTTTGCTATTTTTTATCTTATAAATAGGAAGAACATTTTTATTTCATTTTGTACTATCTACAAGTTGGTCTCATGATGATAGTAAGATAAGGTAAAGAGAACCCTTTTTCATACAATGAGGTTTATTGAGAAATACAGTGTTAGGCCATGAGAGCCGCACTAGCTTAGTTGTAAGTGAACTTGCTTTTTAACTGTGTGGTCTGGGTTCAATTCCATAGGGGGGTGTGAAATATTTTTCTGTCCGTAAAGGCTCTCAGGTCGACCCAGCCTCAATTGGGCACTAGATAGAATACCAGGAAGTAAAGGTGGCCAGCATGATGTTAACATCCCCCATCATTTGCTGATGGTCAATGAAAAATATAAGCCTCACCGTATTACCCAATATACTTCGAGGTATGAAAAAGGGTGCCTTTACCGTACAGTGTTGTTTTTAGATGTTTCATTAATAATAGACACATGATGAATGATGTGGTCAACATCCCGCCAGAGGCCTTTACATCCCAGCATTTTTCTGGTACTTTATTGCGGCTGGGTCTACCTGAGAGCCGATATGGTTCGAATAAATTCAACACCCACTATGTAATTTATCACAGTTCATGTGCCTAAGGAGAGTTCACTAACCACGATGCTATCGTGGCTGTCGATGATGGTTTAGTTTAATGAAATAAATGTTACGAAAATATTTATAGTATTAGAAAATTTACCCCTCAGTATGCATCCTTGTGCTTCTTGTGGAGGAAAGAAAATGACTGCTGTATCCTTTGAAAGATGTATGTTGCAAATAGTTACTGAGGATGGTTGTTGTTGTTTTGAACACCCAAGAACACTGTATGTTGCCGGGGCTCTAAATGGAAGCAAAGAATAGTAACACTGCGACCTACAAGGCATGTCGTAAGAGGTGACTAAGGTAGGGTCTAGGGAAGCTACCTAATAAATAAAAAGTGTCTCAGAAATTGGATGTGCTAGCCTACTTCTTGGCTTATAACTGGCACAACGTAAATCGCTCTTAGGCTTGGATCACATACAAATCACAAAGAGTGGTTAAAAAGTGGTTGATATGGAGCGCTCAAAGAAGATCCCAAGTAATGGATCAGGATTTCTTGTAGTACGACTGTGAATCGTGTACACACTGATAATTCTTTTTGCCCAAGAAATCCATGTACCTCAGAATTTACACGGAACATGATCACTAGTGCATCATGTTATCAGCTTTGCTAATGGTGACCTCTAGCAACTGTAATTAAAGCCCACATGATCACTAGTGCAGCATGTTATCAGCTTTGCTAATGGTGACCTCTAGCAACTGTAATTAAAGCCCACATGATCACTAGTGCAGCATGTTATCAGCTTTGCTAATGGTGACCTCTAGCAACTGTAATTAAAGCCCACATGATCACTAGTGCAGCATGTTATCAGCTTTGCTGATGGTGACCTCTAGCAACTGTAATTAAAGCCCATGCTCGTGTTGAATCAAAACAAGAATATTAATGATGAAATAGATTGTGTAAATGAGTGACGTTTTAATTGTCATTATGTCAAAAGAAGAAGAAGATGGAGATATGTTGAGCACACCTTGAGAATAAATGATCAAAGAATATCAAAGCAGGCATTGAAATGCGATGTAAAGGGTTAAAGAAAGAGAACGAACTAGGGAGACCCTGAAATGAACTTTACTGAGAGAGGCAAGAAATAATGGCCTCAGTTCCATGGTGGAGATGGAGTGAGTTGCTCAGGATAGAACGGTATGGAGAAATTGCTTGCAGGCCCTATGTAACGTATAACATTACAAGAGGGATTATTATTAATTATTATTATTATTTCAAATTTAATTTTTGTCATTTTCCTTCATTTTCTTTGTAGGAACTGCAGTCGCGTGGAGAAGAAAGAAGATGGCGAGACACAGACGTGGTATCAGACACCCTGTAGGATCCGACTATCCAGAGACAGCTATGATGTTCCAGCATGACAGTTATAACTAGGGCTCAGAAGTCAACTATCACCACACACCCCTTAAGTTGGTGGTACAGGAATTCAAGCTTCAATCAGTGTGTCTTGAATCCAAAATCTAAGTCTTTGTGTGTTTGAGAAAACAGTTACAAAGCAAACCAGAAATGTATATTTCTTTAATTATGTTTTTTTTTAAAATGTGCGCACGGTCGAATTATTTTCAAAACAGTTGTTTCCCTAAAAATAAAGTTCAAGACTTTGAAATGGGGATATACAGAGCAAGCTATGGGGAATTCTCGAGGAACTTTAACTGACATGCAGTTTCATAGAGTCAACCCATCCCATGGTTTAGACGAGCATACTAAACCGAACGCAAAGTAGAAGAAGAAATGGGGATAGTGTTTTGAAAATGTTATGTTAAATAATAATTGTTAAGATTCATACATGTTTACGTTATCAATTTGAAGATGTACTCAACATCTACACATATCACATTCTCATAACATACAAGTGGTGCTGAGTTGAAATGCCTGTTTATCTATTGCTTTACCAAAGTCAAGACAAAGTCTTCTTGAGGAACTGAAGAGTGCTTGACTATCCTGGAAGACTATAAAGAAAACAGTCAGAGACCGAGAAGAGTTGCGAACAAGTGTTGAGGTCCTATGCTCACAGAAGCGGAGAGGAATAAGTCAAGTCAAATCCAAAATAAATATAAAAACCTGCAGCTATAAAAAAAGAAACGAAACAGATTTTCTGGAAAAATGTATATCTCAACTACCATCATGAATGAGAATACATTTTATGTCAATTGTTGTTTGTCTTTATAAGAATGCTATCTTCCTCTCTAGCTTCTCTTCAAGCATAAGGCACCAACAAAGTTATAAAGTACTGTAACATACAAAGTTAGTATAGCAGTAAAGTTATAAAGTACTGTAACATACAAAGTTGGTATAGCAGTAAAGTTATAAAGTACTGCAACATACAAAGTTGGTATAGCAGTAAAGTTATAATGTACTGCAACATACAAAGTTAGTATAGTAGTAAAGTTATAAAGTACTGCAGCATACAAAGTTAGTATAGTAGTAAAGTTATAAAGTACTGCAGCATACAAAGTTAGTACAGCAGTAAAGTTATAATGTACTGCAACATGCAAAGTTGGTATAGCAGTAAAGTTATAAAGTACAGTTATAAAGTACTGCGACGTACAAAGTTGGTATAGCAGTAAAGTTATAAAGTACTGCAACATACAAAGTTAGTACATTGGCAAAGTTATAAAGTACTACAACATACAAAGTTAGTACAGCAGTAAAGTTATAAAGTACTGCAACATAAGTTGGTATAGCAGTAAAGTTATAAAGTACTGCAACATACAAAGTCATATAGTACAGCAGTAAAGTTATAAAGTACTACAACATACAAAGTTAGTACAGCAGTAAAGTTATAATGTACTGCAACATACAGTCATATAGTACAGCAGTAAAGTTATAATGTACTGCAACATACAAAGTTGGTATAGTAGTAAAGTTATAATGTACTGCAACATACAGTCATATAGTACAGCAGTAAAGTTATAATGTACTGCAACATACAGTCATATAGTACAGCAGTAAAGTTATAATGTACTGCAACATACAGTCATATAGTACAGCAGTAAAGTTATAATGTACTGCAACATACAGTCATATAGTACAGCAGTAAAGTTATAAAGTACTGCAACATACAGTCATATAGTACAGCAGTAAAGTTATAATGTACTGCAACATACAGTCATATAGTACAGCAGTAAAGTTATAAAGTACTGCAACATACAGTCATATAGTATAGCAGTAAAGTTATAATGTACTGCAACATACAAAGTCATATAGTACAGCAGTAAAGTTATAATGTACTGCAACATACAGTCATATAGTACAGCAGTAAAGTTATAAAGTACTGCAACATACAGTCATATAGTACAGCAGTAAAGTTATAATGTACTGCAACATACAGTCATGTAGTACAGCAGTAAAGTTATAATGTACTGCAACATACAAAGTCATATAGTACAGCAGTAAAGTTATAAAGTACTGCAACATACAGTCATATAGTACAGCAGTAAAGTTATAAAGTACTGCAACATACAGTCATATAGTACAGCAGTAAAGTTATAAAGTACTGCAACATACAGTCATATAGTACAGCAGTAAAGTTATAAAGTACTGCAACATACAGTCATATAGTACAGCAGTAAAGTTATAATGTACTGCAACATACAGTCATATAGTACAGCAGTAAAGTTATAATGTACTGCAACATACAGTCATATAGTACAGCAGTAAAGTTATAAAGTACTGCAACATACAGTCATATAGTACAGCAGTAAAGTTAAAAGAAATTCAACAGACAATTATATAGTAAAGCAGTAGACAAAATATGCTCATTTTTAAAGTACAGTAGCAATGTCAAATTTGCAATAACATGGCATTTCCCAAGCATTATCGATATAAGGAAGACTGCAGTAAAACTATGTAGCAATGGTGAAACACGTAAACAAAATACAATAACAGTATACAGCAACGTTTCAACCAAAAGGCCTTTATCAAGCAAAGGATGCAACAGAAGTGAAGACTTTCACAGCACACTACATATAGTATACAACAGCCAATTCCTAACTGACCCTAAAAATGAAAATCGGTGACTAAAAACGAATAATGAAATAAATGCAAAAAAATTCGTTTTTAGTCACAGGTTTTCATTTTAGGGATATTAGGAATTGTTTGTTGCATTCTATATGTAGTGTGCTGTGGAAGAAGTGAAAGTCTTCACCTCTTTTGTAGCCGTTGCTTGATAAAGGCATTTTGGTTAAACGTTCCATGTATTGTTTTTGTATTTTGTAAAACAACTATTTTGTAAAGCAGTTAAAGACAGAATTGATGCATTTGAGATGTGGATATATAGAAGAATAGGCAGAGTTTCATGGACAGAAAAACAGACAAATAAACAAGTTTTAGGAAAACTAGGCATGAAGAAACAATTATTAAGAGAAATAAAATTCAGACAAGTAAAGTATTTTGGGCACATAAAAAGACATGACATCATGATAAAACATTTACTAGAGGGGAAAGTTGAGGGGAAGAGCAAGAGGAAGACCGAGAGATAAGTGGGAGGGAAACTTTAAGAAATGGACAGGTTACAGTCTGGCAGTGTGCAACACCAAGGCGAAAGACAGAGGATGCTGGAGATTCATTGCAGCCAACCTTCGATGTGGAGACGGCACCTGATGATGAAAACGACTACTTTGTTTTTACATGTTTCACCATTTCCCAAGCACAGAATTTCTAATAATACATACATTAAGTTAATCTATTAAAAGAGATGCAACATTTGAATTATCCAGTGCAACATTTAAATTGTCCAGTACAGCATTTGAATTGTCCAACACAACATATACCCTAAAGTATCTGTGCATTGGCTTCTGGAAATTGATGTTGAATCTATCAAACGATATAAAAAGTTTAGAATGACATGTTGTATAAGCAGATCTGATGCCTGAGAAGAACAAGGATCAGGTTCAACCAGTGATTCATGGGAACCATCAGCATGCATGTCCTTCTATATCTGCTGGGGGAGACTGAATACCTATGGGTTTGCCCGGTTCATATGAATAGGTTCACTAACTAATAACAACATTTGAATTACCCAGCACAACATTGGACTTCAGTTATATGAGGACTATCATCATAGTACTCCGAACATGTCCATAGGTACTCTGATCTCCGCCTCAACAAATCCAGCAGCGTCCAGCGACCCAATACGCCAGTTTGATGTTGATTTAACTTATCGAACACAACATTTGAATTACCAAACACTGAGTTTTTTTCATTTATGTTTTTGTTTTATTTATGTATTTTATTTATTTATGAATTTTTGTGTATGTTCTGGTATGGCAAGAACGTTTTGATATTAAATAAACGATACATGTTGCTGTCTTTTGTAAAACTACAGTACACTGTGTTTTGTTTATTTTTCATTATTGACAATAGTAACTTGATGTTACTTGCTGGCTGTACAAGGTTCAGATTTAGTTTTGGCCAAATCATTGGTATTATTATTTTGTTGTCTGCATACCCGATCACAACCCAAGAGTGTATGGTTCAAAATCGGCTGCGGGCAGTTTGGAAGCACATTTGTCCTGGTGTATTTTTTACGAGTGGTAAAAATAGACCTCGCCGTTCAAAAAGCAATAACAAACTACTGAATGTATAAGTGCTGCCTAGAAATGCAACGACCGTTTACTGTGGTTGATGGCTACATCCTGTAAAGGATATGCTACGATTTTCATTAATCTTGTTTATTGTGTTTGTTTTTAAGGTGTCTTTTATTGATAATTGCTTTAGTAAATTTTTGTCTGTAGCTAAAAAGCTATACAGTCCTCTTATGCTGAGTTTTGTTAATCTGACTGCTTTAACAAACTTTTTTTTAAAAACTGGGTTAGGCATTTTCTTACTTAGTGTACACGTTTTCTTTCTAAATTTAGATGCTTTGATTGATTTTTTGTTTAACGATCACATAATTTTCTACATCCTACAAGACCTGCATATCGAGGAGTATTGGTTCATAAATAATATCATGTCCCATAAGATGAAATATTCCCGTAGCAAACAAATTATCATATTCCGCCTCTGTACCGCCATAACAGACTCCGGTCCCACCTTTACAACAAATTTAAAATTGGCACAACTAGCTTGACCAATTTAGGCCTGATAAACGAAACCTGGCCGGAAAATACCGAGCTAAATGAGAAGCTGCACGGAGGGACGGAGTCCCTAAAACAACAGCAGAATTTATGGGGAAATCTGGTACATCAGTCTAAGCTGTGATTGTGAGAGAGAGAGAGAGATGAAATATTTTACCCACGTTAAATGCCACAGTGGTTTGGAGAGAACTATAATGGAAGGTATGGTTCCTAGAGTATGCAGCAGGGGACAACCAAGATGAAGGTAGCAGCAGGACATCAAAGAAACCTTGAACATGGCACTGGAGGAGGCAGGAGAAATCCCTAGAGTCTGAGAGGTTTTTCAGGCGGGCTGTGACGAAATCGACGATCCGTAAGAGACATGCTACTATTTGACTACTTGAGATCAAATTGTTGCAAAAACACTTGCCAGTTTTGTGTAATCTGATTTTTTGACAGAACAGAACATACAATTTATTATATTTGCACACATTATCACTGGATTTATGCTGCAAACCTTGATGTCATTACCAATTATCGATTAACCATGTTTTTCTATTCATACTGATAATATTTGTCTTTTATTTGTCAGAATTCAATATTCTCTCTTTAGCCTGTTACGCCCTTGGCGTTTAGGGCAGCAACAAGCGTACACCATTCTTCCCTGTTCATGGCCTTCCTCTGTATTGTGTTCCAGCTATGAATCATTTCCTTCAGTTCTTGCTCTATCGTTCTCCTCCAGGTCGCCTTGGGTCTTCCACGCTTTGCCTACCCTCTGGAGTCCATCTCAGTGCAGTTTTCGTGTCGGAGCCAGTCTCCATGCGCATCACATGTCCAATCCATCTCCAGCTTCGGATGATAGTGCCCATATTCTCTTGTTGGCATCGTGCAAGCAATTCTTGGTTCGAGATAGTAGTCGGCCAGTACATGCGTAAGATTTTTCACAGACAAGTTGTATGAAAGGCGGAGAGTCTGGACATATCCTGTTCTGTCATTCTCCAGCATTCTGATCCGTACAGCAATGTTGACAGCACACAGCTGTTATAGATACTAGTCTTGGTTCTGATGCTGTATTGGGCAGATAGAATTCAATATGATCACCTATTATTGATCAACCAGATTTATTTTAAATGACACCAGGTGGATATTTTAATTTGATTGAATTTCATTGTGCTGTGTCCTTAAGTGACCTCATTTATGAAAGCTAATTTTGGTGAATTTGATTTGTGTGCATAGTTTTTTCCTAATGATCCAATACAAAGCTTTGAAACCAGAGTAAAGCAAGGTTGTATTTTATCTCCAATATACTTTTGGAGTGACCATTGACTGGGTGATGAGAAAATGTAGACGGGGTGAAAGTGGCATCATCTGGATAGAAAACAGACAACTGGAAGATTTTATTTTTTGGAAATTGTGTTGTTTTAGTAAAAACAACCAAGATAAGCAAAGAAAAACACACAACTTGTCATCCATAGCATTAACTCTTTCCACGCCAATCGCCACACACTGCGCCACAGCGTTATTCCGTTGAACGCCATTCACCGTACACTGCACCATTCAAGTTGTTTCCCCTTATTCAAGTCTTTCTAGTTTTACTTCTACTACTTTTTAATCTTGTTATTCTAATAGGTTGTCCAGTTTTCTTCAAATTAGTATATAATAAGATATATGTATGTTTATTTATTAATGAGTAGTTACGATTCGTTTAAAATGTATTTTTGCCTCCCTGAATTAACCATGTACAACTGAGGAAATAACTGCACAGAAAGAGTTAAAAGTTGGACTGCAGATAGGCTATGAAAAGACAAATATAATGAAAACACAAATGGCTGGTAATGCACATATATCACTGGAATCAAAACTTATAATAAAAACAAAGCAGTTCACCTTTTGGGTAACAATTTCAACTGCACAAGATACTAAAAATAAATAATGCTACAAATTGTCAAATAATGCTACAAATTGTCAAATAATGCTACAAATTGTCAAATAATGCTACAAATTGTCAAAGCAACATCAACTTAAAAGTCTAAATAAAATATAGAACTCCAAGTTATATAGTTTCAAAACTAAATTACAAATTTTCATTTCCAGTGTTGTATCAACATGAAAATATACCAGCGAGAGTTGGATGTGTCCAAAAATAATGAACATAAATTGAGACATATTCAAGAGAGATGATGAAAGCAAAAATATTTGGTCAACTACTAGTAGCAACTGTTATAAGAAAGAGAAAATGGAGATATGCTGGGCATACTCTGAGAAGAAATGATCAAAGAATCACAAAGCAGGCATTGAAGTGGGAGGCAAAAGGTTTAAGAAAAAAAAAGTCCTAGATAAATCCTGAAACTAACTTTCCTGAGAGAAGCGAGAAATACCAAATTCAATTATGAAAAAGATTTTTTTAAAAGTCAACAGAACAGACCGGGGAGCAGTAATTGTGAAGTAGGTTGCTTACAATACAGCATCAGAACCAAGATTAATATTTACAGCAGCTGTGTGCTATCAAGTTTACTATATGGAGTAGAATGCTGGAGAATGACAGAACAAGATATGTCCAAACTTTGCACCTTCTATACAGCTTGTCTGCGAAAGGTCTTACATGTACATATATTCTGACCAAAATATATATAATGCAAAGCTTATATTACTGTAATATCATAGTTTCAGTTTGGAATATCTTCATTGCAATCCAGATATGCCCATAGGTGCTCCGATCTCCTTTGCAATATCTCCAACAGCGTCCAGCGACTGATCGTACCAGTTCGATTTTGATTGTGTCAATATCATAGTGTATGTGAAACATATTAGATAAATGGTTAAACTTCCAAAGTTTTAAAATTTTAATGTGTGCTGTGAAGTTGGTTCTAAATCAGTTATTCAAGTTAAAATATAACTCTGAAATATTTAATTTGAAGTTTGCAAATTTCATAATTGTGTTATATATTTTAATGACTAATATTCATCAATTATTGTTCTGTTTTCATTTATCCATTGTCTAAATTTCTGCGAAGTCGATCATACATGCCCTGTTTGATGCTGTTTGACTTACGCAGGCTTGACTGTAATTTATATTGTTTCATGTTGTAGAACTTGGTCCTGTACTTTTTAGAGATAAAAAAGAGAAAAAACCTTGTTTTCGTACCATCTGGTCCAGCGTTTTTATATATTGGTTTGCATCTGACTGATGGTTGTTGAGACGCGGGTGCCATATGACGATTGCAATACTACTACTAATAATAACGATAGTAATATTAGTAGTAATATTAGTATAGTTAAGATGTCTACGCATTCTCTAGTCTACTTCTTCTAACGCTCCATATCAACCACTTGTTAACCACTCTGTGCGATTTGTTTGTGATCTGAGCCTAAGATCGATTGTACGTTGTGCCAGTTATCTTGCATTTCTCTTGCACAGAATACAATACATGCAGGGAAAGGTAGATACCCTGGCAGAATGGCACAGTGGGTTGATCTTAAAGACAAGACAAGAGTATGGTACAGCAACAACATACAGCAAAACCATATATTGAGGAAAATGCTATAGATGATGATGATGAGTTTACCTTGGCAGTAAGATCAGCCAATTAGGAAGTAAATATTAGGACATTAATGGCGGGATTAGGAAAGCCTGACAAGCCTTTGTTCTCCTGTACACAGTGTGGAACTCTAGTGCCATTTCCACTAAAACAAAGTTCAGAATATTCAGCTCAAATGTGAAATCTGGATTGTTGTATGGCTCGGAAACGTGGCAAGTCACCAAGTTGAATATAAAAAAGTTTCAGACCTTTGTTAATTGGTGTCTTCAGCGTATTCTGAGACTTTATGACAGAGCTTTAAACATATAAATGTGGATAAGAACAGAACAGGAACCCATGATGACCTAGGTTTAGAGGAGAAAATTGCGATTAGTCGGTCATACTCCTGGAAGACACAGTTGAGTGTCACTAGACAGGCACTTGAATGGAACCCGCAAGAAAATGGAAAAAAGGACATCCGAAACAGACCTAGAGACAGTCTTCTTGAGAAACTGTAGGATGCTGAATTAACCTGGGAAGCCATAAAAAAACAGCTGGAAAAGTGATGAACAACTGTTTAGGACCAATGCTCCATAACAAGCAGAGAGGAATAAGCATTGAAGCTTATTTGGGTGGAAATATGAACAGAAAACTTCATTTGATTGATGAATAATAATCTTATTATGTTTCATGATGTGTCCACTTGTTATTCTGATAAGATGTAACAAAATGTTTGCTGAGTTTCCAGCTTTTTCATATTACTTTTATCCATATTTTAAAATTAATCTTGTTTTTTTAAAATACTGAATTTGAGATTCAGAAATTGTATTTCCTTGTTGGTTTTTTTTTTTTTTAAGTCGTAGTGATTTTGAAAGAAAATTCTGAATCTATGGATCTTCATTTTTCATTTAATTTGCTCATGAAATTGTAATTAGTTTGTGTGCTGTTGACGTTTGTAGCTTGGTGGTAGTGATCTCGATCATAATCCAAGAGTACCTGGTTCAAACTCTGCAGCAGGCAGTTTGGAAGCAAATTTGTACCCGTGGATTTTTACTAATGGTAAAAATAGACCACCATTCAGAAAACAATGGCAAACTACAGAATGTAGTGCCTAGAAAATCAACGACTTGTTTACTGTGGTTGATGGTGAAGTCGTGTAAAGGATATGCTACATTTTTCATTATTTAATTATATTGTTTACACATAAACATTTAGCTACAAACTCATTATCTGCCTTTATATAAACCCATATATACTTTAAATTACAAACTTATTATTGGACTTGACAATAAAATATTTTTCGCAATAGTTTAGATTATTTATAATTTGTTGGCCGAAGATTTCGGATGCCCCCGCGCTACACATGCAGGGGCCTATGAACCGAGGCGCAATTTTTGGTCGTTCTTGGTAAAAACCAAACAAACCACAAAGAGTGATTAAACTGATTGAGAAGAACGAACGAAACAACATTTATTAGTTGTCAGAAAACAATTCTGTATTGCTAACATGTTTCTGATTTTTTAATAGATACAAAATAATCGTATTCAATCATAGAAAATGAGTGCATAGCTTTTATTTGACATGAAATGTTCATAAATGTACTAGAAACAGACAGATTCATTTTAAAAACACAAAAAAATCTCGTCTTACTGCCTGTAATACCGCTTCTTAGGGCGGAGTAGGACATGAGCTTGAGAAATTTAATGGTCACATGGTTAGTGCAGTCACCGTGAAACTGTTAGGTTAGTAGTATTTTTTCTTTATGCATCCAACAGAAAAAAAATCCTTGACCTTACCGAGAATTGAACCCAGGTTTCCAGAATGGGAGCCAGTGAAGATTAAAATGATGTAAAACATTAATATATTAGTAATTAATTAGTGTTGAAATTAGTATTGAACAAGTAATTTATTAAGAAATGAACAATTTGTAAAATCACATTACTGAATGTATTGATTTGGTTTATAGTTTTACTGTAGTCTCCGCCATTATAAAATGGAGTGAATTTATTGTTCTTATCGTTGTTGTTTTTCCAACTTGTTATGGCTTAATATAACTTGGACTACTACCATAGAGTTGTAGACTAGCTCATTCTTGTACTGTTTTTTTCTGAACTAAAGTTGTCCTTAGACCTGCATGATTTACATTAGACTGATATTCTGCGATGCTGGTGAAAGTATTTGTAAATCATTTTGACAGCCACAGATCAGATAACCATGCTCTGGTTGTAGCAATGACAAAACACGTAAAAACAAAGTACTGTAGTTTTACACAAACAATGCATAGCAACGCTTCGACCAAAAGTCCTTTATTGAAATGTTGCTGTGTATTGTTATTGTTTTTGTAAAACTATAGTACTTGTTTATGTGTTTGCCATTGCTACATGTTTTACTGAGTCTTCTATGTGCCATTGCTACATAGTTTACTGCAGTTTTCTTATGTGCCATTGCTACATAGTTTTACTGCAGTTTTCTCTTATACCGATAATATGGTTGTAGCTTCACATCCTGCTTAATAAATTAATGTAAATTTATAAATGGGACAAAAATATTTTCATAAATGTTGATTATTTCTCTTATAAATTTGTAAATTAATAAAGTATTACCTGAAACAATTACCTAAACACAACCAATTTTCTTGAAATAGAAGTAACAATTATTTGCCACAATTGTGGAGCATATGACCGAATGGATTAGAGCATGGCTCCCATGCAGGAGACCTGGGTTCTTCTTCTTCGATCTCTGATCATGCGCTTAGTTCACTGTGGACCACAAACTGATCAGTCAGCTTCAGGTCTGTCAGGTTTTTCCTAAGCTTAGTTTTTAGGTCAACTGGGTGTGACCAGAGGGAATAAGATGGTATGATAGGGTCACAAATGAGGAACTTAATGGAGAGAACAAGACAGATTCCAGTGAACGAACAGGTTAAAAAAGGCGCTGGATAGGACACACTTTGCGAAAACCGGAGGAAATATAACAAGAAGGGTCCTTGCCTGGAACCCGCAGGGACAGCGAAAGAAGGGAGGCCGAGAAATACATGGAGACGAGATTTGGAGGCGGAGATCAACAATATAAAGAAGAGTTGGAGGGAGCTGCAGGAGATAGCTAGAGATAGGAAGACTTAGCATGAGTTGGTTGAGGGCCTATGCCCCAACCGGTAAAAAAGGGAAAGAGAGAGAGAGGGTATGACCACATATCGCTCCACGGTAAGGCCAAGGAGTTTTGTCTGTGTGGGGCATAAAGAAAAATCTTAACCTGAACAGCTTCATGACGACTGCACTAGTCATGCGACCATTAACTTCCAGAGGTACAAGTCCCATCTGTTCTACACCTCCTAAACAGCGTATTACAAGCAGTAATTAGAGATTTTCTGGGGGTTTTTTTTTGCCACAATTATTGTTGAAGCTTGCTAAATAAAGTGAAATTTTTCTCAGAAAAGTACATTGGAACTGTAGATTTGATTATATTGTGTTGGAATATATGTACAGTTAAAATTCTGATTACTTTTAAGAATCATGACAGTGCACCTCAAAGAGCAATGTTGCTTCGATACAGTAGATACAAAATAAAAGTCCGTCCACGCAAAAAGTGGAACTTGGAGATAACAGAGGGACGAAAACACTGTTTATGAAGCGCAGACAAAAGCCAGTTCTTGAAATCTCTTCTTATCCTGACGCTGTGGCAAAACAGGATTTGAGAAAAGAAAGACAGAGAACAAGATACAAATATTTGTTCAGTTTCTTTTGCTTGACAGGATGGTCAGATTTTTATAATATACTGTTTTGTAGACTGTCATTTTTCTCAAAGTGACTTGTATTCTTGTTCTTTGTTGTTGAGTGAATTGCTTTGTTGTTGAATGAATTGCTTTGTTGTTGAGTGAATTGCTTTGTTGTTGAGTGAATTGCTTTGTTGTTGAGTGAATTGCTTTGTTGTTGAGTAAATTGCTTTGATCAAAGAAATAAAGTTCCTAATAATACATATTGATGATCATGTATTTTATTACATGTTTGTTATTGAGATAATGTTGTATGTTAGTTGTGTAGTTATTGAGATGGTGTTGTATGTTAGTTGTGAGTTATTGAGATGAAGTGTTGATGTTAGTTGCAGTTATTGAGATGAGATGTTGATGTTAGTTGTGCAGTTATTGAGATGAAGGTGTTGCATGTTAGTTGTGCAGTTATTGAGATGATGGTGTTGATGTTAGTTGTCAGTTATTGAGATGGTGTTGTATATTAGTTTGAGTTATTGAGATGGTGTTGCATGTTATTTGCAGTTATTGAGATGGTGTTGCATGTTAGTTGTGCAATGAGATGGTGTTGCATGTTAGTTGTGCAGTTATTGAAATGAAGGTGCTGTATGTTAGTTGTGCAGTTATTGAGATGAAGGTGCTGTATGTTAGTTGTGCAGTTATTGAAATGAAGGTGTTGTATGTTAGTTGTGCAGTTATTGAGATGAGTGTTGTATGTTGTTGTGCAGTTATGTGGCATTTAGTTGTGCAGTTATTGAGATGGTGTTGTATATTTTTGTGTTATTGGTGGTGTTGCAGTTAGTTGCAGAGAGATGGTGCATGTTAGTTGTGCAGTTATTGAGATGGTGTTACATGTTAGTTGTGCAGTTATTGAAATGAGTCTGTATGTTAGTTTGCAGTCTTCTTCTTTGCGTTTGTTCTTTACGACCAATTTTAATCACTCTTTGTGATATGTTTGATCTTGCCAAGAACGTGTATACGTTGCACATTGGTTTGGTAGGCCCCTAAACGCATAGATTTCTACACGTTTAGGACATGTGCATCCGATTTCAGCCAAACCTCCTTAGTCGCCTCTTACGACATGCGTGGCAGGTAACAGTGGTTCCATTCTTTACACCCCAAATTTGGGCCCCGGTAACCACTCGGGCGAGTTGTGCAGTTATTGAGATGAACGTGTTGTATGTTAGTTGTGCAATTATTGAGATGAAGGTGTTGTATGTTTAGTTGTGCAGTTATGTGTAATTATTGAGCATTGTCATAGTAAATGTAACATGTTTCGTTGTGGTTATTTGTGGAAATAAACCTGGCTACACCAGTTGCAAGAGCGTACAACCTGGCAACGGAATCATCAAAAGCAAGAGGCAGACCAAGAAAATGATGGAGTTAAATACATCTTAAAACTACACAATATCAAGCGACCGAGCGCGAACTATGTAGGAAACTGATCATCAGTTAACCATGCGACGTCTAACGGGAAAAAGCAGAGTAGGACAAAAGAATAATTCCACAACTTTTGAACGTCATACGTGTCTTTATTTTTAGCAAGAAACAAAGAAGTAGTTTTTTCTTCTTCAAAATGTAGAAACGGTGTGCATTACTCTCTATAAAACCACCAACAGCTGGTTTAAATTGATAATAAATTGTTGCTTAAATTGAGTAGGTTTCGATATCTTATCAGTGTACATGTGAAACTACATAGTTAGCATTTTCTTCTCGAAAGCAACAGAGACATCTTCAACTACTGTCACAACAAAAGGCGTTAAGGATTTACTTCGCATTCTTCTAACAAAATAAATGATTTAAAATTGTTGGTCGATAGCACAGTTTGTACCTAAAAATCCTGTGTTTGAAAACATCCCTTTATGTGTACCGTTGAATCTGTATTAACAGTGCATTTTGTGTTAGAACTTTAACAATACTGGTACACAGTCTAAATCCATAGGATATTCTGGGATCAGCGCGTTCTGTATCCAATGTCAACTTACCCGGTGAAGCTGTCGCGACAAACTAGGCAGAATGAAATCCTAGGGATAAAGGTAGGATTAGACGATGGAGCCTAATTTATAACAAGACACTTCACGTGAAAAGACTCGAGAAAAAAAGGGGAGGATACGGCGGTCGAGTGGTTATTCATTCCAGTCCATTGAGATTAGGGTCAGAGAGAAGCAAGAGGATCAGATCCGAAATACATTTCATTCTAATAGTATGACTATTAATTATAAAGGATTTGATCAGTCATTTCTAGTAACGGTGTTTTTTGGCAAGAAAGGAAGAACAGGCGCCTAAACGTTGAGGGTCTATGGCTTCATCCAAAAATCTTGCTGGTTTTAAGTTACATATTATTTGGCTAGTTTGAGGGCATGACCCTGTCTGAGGGTCAGTCATGTCCATTTACTACTTGGTGTGTTAGGAATATGTATGATCTCACTGGGTCTGTCCTGTTAAGGTGATATTGATACTGATGTATGTTGTCTTAATTTCGCTTTACGACTCCCGCTACAGAAGTCAGTCTAAAGCGGTGCTGTCCAAATTTGTTATATCTATTTCTGTGGCGATAGCACGGAGATACAATAAAGAGAATGCAAAGGGACCCTCGCCGGTGCTACGGAGCTCGTGCACTGCAGCTGAGATCTTCCTGTGTAAGAAAGAGATAGGAGCACACATGATTACTCACCGAACTGCAATGATGATGGTCCTATCAATCAATTAATTAATCAAGCAATCAATCAATCTATATATTGGGGTACATCTGACTACTGACTGTGGAGACATAATAATAGTAAAATAATAGTAATCTATCAATCAAGTGCCATGCCTGCAGGCGTAGGCGATCATGTCTCTCCACAACTCTCTCTGCTTGGTGCATGTAATCAGTTCTGACGTCGATCTTGTGTCGAACCATGATGTTAGGCCATCCAACATCTTCTCCCTCTGTCTTCCGCGATCTCCCCTTCTCTGAATTTTACCTGTTGTTACCACATATGTTCTAAACCTTCTCTTCGTATTATATGCCCGAAGAACCTTGATTGTCGGATTGTTATTCTTTTGATAAGGTTTCTTTGTGTGCAGGCCTGATTTAAAACCTCCACATTTGTTTTCTTTGATGTCCATGAAATTTTCAGCATTCTTCTGTAAAACCACATCTCTGTGGCTTCCAATGATCATATTGATTGTTTATTCATGGTCCATGATTCGCTGCCATACAGAAGTATTGGATCAATATAGCACTGGAGTATTCGTTTTTGCAGTGTCATTAGTAGTGAGTTCACACATTAGTGTGTTTTTCATTTTCATAAAAGATGCTTTCGCTTGAGCTATTCTACTTCTAATCTCTGTTTTACACCTGCCATCTGATGTCAGGAGTGTTCCCAGGTAATAACAGTAATACATGAAGCAATAACAGATTAAAACGTACTCTTACTAAACGTTAAATTAAAAATTCTTTCTATCGAAAAAACTAAAACAAACTGCAATTCAGAAATATCGTTTTTTATTCATTAAACTTATCATTAGCGTTAAAGCTGAAGTAGCAAAATATTTCTAAAGAAATGTATAACACAGGCGTCAGGAGGTCCGCGGGCGCCTTGTTGGACAACGCTGGTCTCTCTCTCTCTCGCGATCACCCTTAGACTGCTGTACCAGATTTCCCATAAACACCATCATGTGGAAATCTGATTCATGCAACCTTAGCATGGGTGGGTTTCGTCACATCTTCAGCGCCATTTGAAGCTCTGGTGCGTATCCTTCGGCGATGTGTACGGTTTTAGACATCGTTTACTAGGTTCGCTCTCCGTCAGCCTTTGACTGTCCCCAGCCGACCTGCAAGGCAGCAGGTTCAACGCTGGTCTAAAGACTGTGAGATTATGAGACTGTCTCGCTAACTACTGCGCTATAGTGAGAGAATTGTGCGAGAGAAAAAAAAATGAAAAGCAATTAAAAAACAGAAACATCAATTATTGAATCCACCGAGATCTACATGATATAAATGTAACGAGGAGGCAAAGAAGTTTGTCACAGAAAAGTGCAGGATGATGTGGAAAACAACATCCGGGTCAACCGGTCAAATAATACATATTTCCAGGTCAGCATAAAAATAGCAACATGTAATATTTATACTGTACAGACAATAGCAAACTGAGGTACCATCTTTTCAAGAAGTTAAAGTTAAGTTTGATTGATTGATAGATAGATAGGGACATCATTATTGCACTTCGGTGAGTAACCATGTGTGATCTGAACTCTTTCTTACACAGGACGATCTCATCTGCAGTGCACAAACTCCGTAGCACAGGCGTAATTTTGAAGGTGAAGATATTTTTGTAAGAATTTTAATATTAATCTTTTTCTAATGAATTTTATCAGGGCATCGGCTTTCCAGATGCTCTTCCCCATTTTGAACTGCCGAGTTTCTTTTACGTGCTCAAATTGAACACGATCCTATGTGTTATCGTCCGTCTCCGATTGGACCAGGAACTCGATCTCACCTACACTGATATCAAGGATCTCTGGAAAAATATCCAGATAGCTCTACGAGGGAGCGAGCCTGGTACCTTTGGCACCAGAGACGAGCACCTAACTTCTGTGTGACAGGAGTGTTTCCGTTAAGTGTGACTGCCTAACCAATAACATATTTGAGAAAGATGTTCAGTTTGATGATGAGCAGAAGAAAACTGATATAACCGCGACCAATGCTAATATGCAGAACAAGCTCTTTGGAGATGATAACAAAGATAGATCACCGCTGTCTTTGGGCATCTTCAAGTTAATGTCTGATAGTGGACGACAAAGAAGAAATAGTGGCAGCTCATTTTAGTTTATTTCTCTTTTTTGTTTTTCCGATCCAGAAGCACTTGAGCTGAAAGCTCTTCGGCTCGGTGCCACGAACACCGTAAATCTGGGGAACCTGTAGCTTTTCTGTCAGTCCGCGGAGTTGAACCCGCACTTACAGAGGACTAGTCACCCGTAGTCCAACGCGCTACGAACAAGCTGGGCACGCGAGCGTTTATTTCTCTTGAAGATATCTCGTATAATAATAATAATAATTCCTCTCGTACCGTTATACGTTACATAGGGCCTGCAAGCAATTTCTCTATATCGCTCTATCCTGGGAAACTCACTCAATCTCCTCTATGGAACTGAGATATTTCTTTCCACTCTCAGCAAAGTTCGTTTTATGGTCTCATTAGGTCGTCTTCTCTTTCTTGAACCCTCTACATCCCACTTCAATGCCTGCTTTGATATTATTTGATCATATATCCTCAAGGTGTGTCCAACATATCTCCATCTTCTCCTTCTTATAACAGTTGTTACTAGTAGTTGACCAAACATTTCTCTGACTTATCTCTATATGTTCCATATAATTTCTACAAATTCAGGGTGTCATCATATTTTTCTATTTTTCTCTCCAATTAACATTTATGTCTGATGATGATGCTCGTCCATCACGGGTCATGATGACCACACAATTTTAATTCAAGAAAATGTAGTTGCGTTATGTTTGACTGTGTGTATGTAGATGACTATTGAGTCCGATGCGGGCTAAAAATTGTCGTTGTATAGTGTGGGCAAGGTATAATCGCACTTGTGGGGAGTTTTACTGCTTTTCTATTTTGAGGTTTTTGTTCCATCCGTGCTGTTCCTCCTGCCTCGCAGGCCGAAGAACTGTGTCGAAGAAGTGTGCGCCAGGCTGATCTGTCTTGAGTAACATTCCGCCCGAGTGGTTGCCGGGGCCCAAATTTGGGGTGTAGAGAATAGAACCACTGTTACCTGCCACGCATGTCGTAAGAGAGGTAGGAGTAGTGTACTAACACTAAGGTTTGGCTGACATCGGATGCATGTGTCCTAAACGTGTAGAAGTCTTATGCGTTTAGGGGCCTACCAAACCAATGTGCAACGTATACACGTTCTTGGCAAAGATCAAACATATCACAAAGAGTGATTAAAATTGGTCGTAAAGAATGAACGCAAAGAAGAAGAAGAAGAGTAACATTCTCCCAGGTGTCGACATCTATAGCATTTATGTATATTGTTACTACAACACTCAAAGATCAAGATGGAAGTGAAAAGACAGATGATAAAAAAGTATTTTCTACCAACACTTTGTTACCAGTGCCAAACTTGGTCTCTTACAGCAATACACCACAGAAAGCTCACCACGTGTGAAATGAAATGCTTGAGGAAGGCAGTGGGGGTCACTAGGAACAATAGACTACGAAATGAGAACACAAGAAGCAGATTAGGCATAACTTCATGTGCGGAATAAATTGAAAGACAACAAATGCAGTAGTTTGGATATTTAATGAGAATGGAATGCAACCAACCACCAATAACAGTATACAATAAAAGAGATCAGGTACTAGAGCCAAGGGAAGACCACGAAAAATATGGATAGACAATATCAAGACAACATTAAATAAACACGGATATAACACAATAATGGCGACTCATCTGACCCTGGAACACAAATTAAAGTTCTCACCCCTACGCTTAACGGCAAGAGTGGCAACCAATTCCATCATTCCCCTGGGGCAAGACAATAGACAATAGTTAATCCTCCAGTTTATTTTATCCTTTGATTATCCGCTGTGTCTTGGTCACGAACCTTGTTCCTTCCTTATCTTCGTCAGAGAAATATGTCAAACAAACTATAATATTTTAAGCTGATGCTCTGTTGGTAATCATCTGGTTATCATCGTCATCAAATAATTGCTTCCTGAGCAGAACTTTGCCACCCTGTCTTTTGGAATTTCTCTTTCTGATAGGGCAGATAATGTGAGATTACGAGACTGTCTGGCTACCTACTGCGCTACAGTCAGTCAAGTATGCGAAGTAAAAAAAATGAAAAGTGTTTAAAAAACCAGAAAATCTATTATTTAATCCATTGAGATGTTTTCCACATTATCGTGCACTTTTCTGTGTCAAACTTCTTTGCCTCCTCGTTTAGTTTATATCATGACTATGCACCTGTCATGCTCAAATCATCAGTTACATCCTGAATCCATCTTCTCCGTGGTCTTCCTCCTCTTTGCCGGGATGTCTCCTTCCATAATGGTCTTCTCCAGTTCCCCCCTGTCACTTTATATGTCCAAAATACTTCAATTTCCTCATTCTTATTTGTAGCATCAGCCAGTTTTCTTTGATTTTGATTTCTTTCTGGATATATCTATTTGTTCTCTTCTCTGTCAGAGAAATACTGAGAACTTCTATAAAACTTATATTCAAAAGCCCATATATGTTTTCTCAAATATCTACTCATACTTGTCGATAATCACTACTCTCAAAATTCAAGAAGATAACTTAAAGGAACTGCAAACAACACTACATCAAGTATGCAATATTTATTTTGAGAGTGGTAATACAGTGGATACAATCCCACTGCTGTGTACTTGCAACGAGACAGTGAGCATATTGGCAAAGGCAGATGGCAGGCTACCACAGGTAGACACCAATATGATATATGAGGAATCGAAAGCATGCACACAAATGGCTTACAAGAACAAATGAGTGAGAGATCACACAGGTCAATAAAATGATGATGCTGGCAAGCATCTCCATTGAAAAGAACAGGTTGTTCTCTTCCAGCTACATACTGTGCATGATAGACCGATTTACTATCTGTTTAACAAGTACAAGATATGCTCTACTGACGTATGCACATGGAACACCAGCAAGACTTCCAGCTACATACGGTGCATGATAGACTGATCTACCATCTGTTTAACAAGTACAAGATATGCTCTACTGATGTATGCACATGAGACACCAGCAAGACTTCCAGCTACATACTGTGCATGATAGACTGATGTACCATCTGTTTAACAAGTACAAGATATGCTCTACAGACGTATGCACGTGGGACACCAGCAAGATAACTGAGACACACATCCTGTAAGCGTGTCCAACATGCAAGGAACAGAGGAAACACACACAGCCAACCCCCATATCAGTCCAAGACAAGCTATAGGAAGATGTACACATATTCCAATTGACCACTAACTACTTTGGTGAAACACATTAAACAAAAAAAGTACTGTAGTTTTACAAAATACAAAAAACAATAACAATACACAGCAACGTTTCGACCAATAGGCCTTTATCATGCAAAGGATACAAGAGAAGTGAAGAATTTCACTTCTCACACAACATGTAGAATCAAATAATAAGTTCCTAACGGCCCTAAAATGAAAACCTGTGACTAAATGTGTGTCACTAACTACTTTAGAAGTTGGAAGAAAAAGAAGCATTTTAACTTCTATGGTAGTCTCCAAGAAAAAAAACGCTCAACTCGAAACTTCCAATATTGTCATGCAACTTTTCGTGGGGGAAGGACAGTGGAAACCAATGTATTACTATATGATTTCCCATCTTTGAGGCTTTTAGCAAATGATTTGTACGAAAATATAAAAATTAATTATCATGATACAAATGAATTGATGATTTTATTAATTGTTATTTAATTATTAATACATAACGCTGACAATAATTCAAATAATGATAACAATATGGATCTAGTAATAAAGACAATAATTATAATAACAATAATGATGGGACAATTGTGAAAATGTTTATAATTATAATGTTGCAACAATTCTGAATTCTTCTTCTTCTTCTGCGTTCTCACTAGATTGGGATTTCAGATTTTCTAATAAAGGCAGCCGTCTGCCTCAGATTATCAGTAACATCATACAGTTTGTCTTGGACGCTGGTGAGAGTGGGCCACCTCTTTCTTCTCAAGTCTGCATACTGGGGACAGTTCTGTAGGATATAACTCCTATGATTTCTGTTTCCCGTTTATGTCGACCTCTTCCCGCGTAAGTTTTGGCCACCCTTGTGATGGTAGGTCTGACATTCTTACTGCATGGCTAAATCTCCGAGGCAGATTGGCGACCGTAGAATCCGTTATCCCATTCCTCATTGTGAGGGTCGTTGCACCATGTTATGTGACTTACGGCCTGGTGCATCCGTTTTCTGCAAGCATTTGTTTCGGGTTAGCATTCCCTAGCGGACACGTGCATCCGATTTCAACCAAACCTCATTAGACGCCTCTAAAGACAGAAGTGGCAGGAAACAGTGGTTCTATTCTTTACAGCCCAATTTGGGCCCCGGTAACCACTCGGGCGATTCTAAATATAACAATGATAGTTATAACTATAAGGTTGCAACTAGTGGCGGCTCGTAAACGTTTTTGTTTGTGGGGCCAGACACAAATTTTCGGAAAAATCATGGCTTTGGGTTAGGTTATATTTTATCATATTAAATAATAAATACACGTTGCACATTTTTTTGGTGGGGCCCGGCACCTCTGGCCCTTAATGACGAGCCGCCACTGGTTGCAACAAATATGAATATAACATTGATAGTTGTAGTTATATAACAATACAGAGTCACTGATATTGAAGTTGATAACGCTCTACGCTAGCGGCTACGTGCCGTGGAAATTCCTTAGTTTGAGGCCAGCTTGGCCAAACATTCTCGAAATACGAAACATATCAAACGAAAATATTATGTTTCAATGAGTATAGTTATCGTCATCTACTTCTGCTGTAGAATAACCACTTATAATTATAGGGATGTATGTGGCAAAGTGATCACGACGTTTGCCTTGCTTTGTGTAGATACAAAGTTCGAATCTCGAATTGCATCGTTCTGTTCACGGGCGTATTTTTTTCCAGGATTCCTAGAATCTACGGTGTTCGTGCTCTGAACAATCCTCTCGGCAGTAGGTGCGTTATTTCTGCGGAGAGGGACTAAGCCATATGGGAAAACTCGGTGCAGCGAAGTCAGTTTTTCGCCTTTAAACATTTTCTTAATTAAAACCCCTCGCCGCGATTTTGTAATCTGATTCTTCTTCTAGTCTTCTTCTTTGCGTTCGTTCTTTACGACCAATTTTAATCACTCTTTGTGATATGTTTGATCTTTGCCAAGAACGTGTATACGTTGCACATTGGTTTGGTAGGCCCCTAAACGCATAAGACTTCTACACGTTTAGGATACATGCATCCGATGTCAGCCAAACCTCCTTAGTCGCCTCTTACGACATGCGTGGCAGGTAACAGTGGTTCTATTCTTTACCTCCCAAATTTGGGCCCCGGTAACCACTCGGGCGGTAATCTGATTCAATTGGCGTAAGTACCTTGTACTGTTAGTTTACATTGAAGCAGGTGTGACCCATCATATCTGATTTGTGCATGCGGTTTGTTTGTGTTCGCTTTCTCTAACCAGTGGCAGTGTCTAAAACACTTACTACAGTACAGTGACCACTATTTTTATTTGTAGTAACACTCTATAGTACAGTCCAGGCACTGAACCGTTAACTCTGAGAACGCACGTGTGTTGCTGGGGTCTGCAAGGGAAGCAAAGAATAGTACCACTGCAACCTACGATGCATGTCGTAAGAGGCGACTGATGTAGGCCCTAGGCAGGGCCGTGCCGTGCTATGATACAAAGAGGCTGTCGCATCAGGCGGCACAGAAGGGGGCGGACGGCATAAGCAACGAAATCAAAATTACAATTGAAGGTTATTTTAAAGAAAAAACATTTAAGGTGCGGCATCTCGAAGACTTGCATCATACTGAGAAAATATACCGCACGGTTCTAGCCACAGGGATGCTACCCTAGTAAATAAAAAGCAGAGCAGAAATCGGATGTGCTGACCTACTTGTAGGCGCATAACTGGCACAACGTAAATCGCTCTTAGGCTCAGATCACATACAAATCACACAGAGTGGTTGACAAGTGGTCGATATGAAGCTTTCGAAGAAGAACTCTGAGAAAATGTTCCAGATAAAAATCGTCACCAATGTGGTACTCGACATAGGTCTGTTGTGTAATGAGTTCATGAGTGGTTGACCACAATGTCACAACAGAGCAAAGATTAGGGAATATTAAGAAAATTATCGAGGTGTGTTATACTGAAGTGGGCAGAAAATCAGAGCATATGATTTTACGAAACAACAGCTGTGAAGAAGAGCGTGTCACATAAAGTGTGGGAGTAGATTGCCCAGAATTTAATGTTTGTAGACTCTTGACATTTTTTTTTCCCCGATCCAGAAGCACATGAGCTTTTCAGCTCTTCAGCTCGGTGCCATGGACATCGTAACCCTTCGGTTCTGTGCCACGAAC
Source organism: Arion vulgaris (assembly GCA_020796225.1). Taxonomy (NCBI): domain Eukaryota; kingdom Metazoa; phylum Mollusca; class Gastropoda; order Stylommatophora; family Arionidae; genus Arion; species Arion vulgaris. Next base: position 27,719,924 of record CM036757.1, on the reverse strand, counting down.
ACCGTAAATCTGGGGAATCTGTGGCTTTTTCTGCCATCCCGCGGAATTGAACCCGCACACACAGAGGGATAGTCACCCGTAGTCCAACGCGCTACGAACACGCTGAGCAGACGGGCAAGACACTCTTGACATAAAAACTGATATCAAAAAACGAAGAGAGCTTTCATGCTTTTCTATAAGAAAGACGAAAACAATTGCAAAAGTGGAACACGGAACAGCACACCAAGACGTTTAACCCTTTCACTGTTATTTATTTTAACTCCGAACGCACTTACTTTACAATATATACTAAATTAGCAAGTATACTGGCTTTGCGTCATTTAAAAACATAATTTGAGCCAGTACTTCGGTTCAGAAGAGTGAAAGGGTTAATTCTTAGAAATAGGTGTACGCAAGATAACACGCAAATACTAGGAGAGCACCAACACGAGAAAATAGGATATTTATTGTCATGGCGTCGCTATTATTAACTTTAATATGGACAAAGCGCTGTTTCGTTTTTACTTATCTTTACAAAGTTAAACCATTCGAGATTCCGAGCCAATATATTGGCTCGGTATATTTTGTAAGATGACACAAAACCATTATAATAGTTAATTCCATATATATTGCAGTATAAGTGTGTTTGGAGGTAAAACAAATTTATGGAGTGAAATTGTTAAGACTTTGCTTTTGTCTTCGTTAGCAGGGGCGAAGCAAAGCTATGTATGTCCTTAATGATTTCTCTCTCTTGCGTTCCCGTCCTGATTTATATCATCCTAACCTTGCTCCTATCTTCTATAACAGAGACGGGAAGTTGTTACATCTTTGCTGATCTATATTATGATTGCTTATTAGAATGAGAGTTATACAGTGCTATTACGGCGGCTCGTCATTAAGGGTCAGTGGAGACGGCCCCACCAAAAATAAGGTGCAACGTGTTTTTCATTAAAATATATCCTAACCGAAACCATGATTTTTCCGAAAATATATGTCTGGCCCCACCAACAAAAACGATCACGAGCCGCCACTGAGTGCTACATAGAACCAATACTTACATACGGATGCGAGTCATAGAAAAAAACGGGTAAACAAACAGGTAGAAAAACTCTCTGAGGGCTAGCAGAAAAATGTGGGTTTATCAAACGAAGAATTTTTGATGAAGAAATCCCATGGACTAAAACTAACAAATGCCCAAGACTTTTGGAGGTGTGATGGAATGAGGTCAAGGCACAGAGAAAGTATTATCAATATAAGAAAAGACAGTCACCATTGTCGGATTTGTGATGAGAAAGGAAGGTTTAGAATACATTCCAACAACTGGTAAAATCTAGGGGAGACGAGACAGAGAGAAAGTGTTGGATAGTCTGACTTCATGGCACGAAAGAGCGTCAACATATGAGATGATATCAAACACCAGAGACAGATTTGTGGAGATCCATGATCGCCTACGCCAGCTGGCACCTGGTGGTGACGATGATGATTGATCGCTCCAACAGCTATAACAGGGGCGGAATGCAGCCGGATAGTTTCAAGACCGCTGTCTGGATACGAAGAACACTGTGTACTTTGTCCTGGCAGCACAGCGTGTTGATATAGCATGAATATTGACTTGAGAACAGTAGTAAATTATTTACACATTATCTACACCCACATTCTGAAGCGACCATGTCTTCGTGATGTCTCACTACTATTTCATCATATTCAAAGTAAAGCATGCTAATAGGACTTAATTTTGTTGGGACACAACAAGGTAGAGGAGCTACTAGTGGTCTCTTCATTCGCATTAACGTCTGCAGCATTGCATGATTTGTAGGTTTGTACTGAACGTCAATTGGTGACGGACATATACCGTAACAGAAGCGAGCGTTAAATTTCTTTGGATGAATAATCCACTGCCCCCAACCAATAACAGTGAAATCAACATCGAAATCGTACCTTTGACAGCTGTCTATTTTGTTCAATTTAGGTGACCATTTGTTATTCTTGTGGTTTTTTCTTTGATTATTTTGAACAGTTCGTCTTTCTCGTCCCGCCAAATCTGTTTTTGAAGAATTCCAAGGCAATGAAAAGTTGGAAGATGAGTTTGTGAAAGGTATATACGAATCAAATACAGTTCTTTTCTTCTTAGAAACGGACTTTTCTGAAGATGAAGACTCATGAACCTTAGTACTATCATCAGGAGTTAAACTAGCGTACATATTTGTCAGAAAGTCACTGTCTTCTAGGTACAACACGATTAAGGAGGTAGACATTAAAGATATGCCATTCAAAGCAGCCATAGTCTGACTTTTGAATTTTTTTGATACTTTGACGTGGAAAATGATGTTACCATGGAAACTGTTGATCCAAGGACTGACGATCTTGGTGACGTCAAAAACATCGTGCTCGGATTGTGGATCTGAACGACCATGTAGAATTAGTCTTCTGACAGTTTTCCCTCCTTTTCTAATTTTAATTCTGAATTTATATTTTCTTGACATAGTTTTATTCTTGGGATTTCTTAGAAATCGAATCTCAGCCCGTCTCAACTTCTCATGTGATGGTAAGTCTGGTATATGAAAATCTACTACAGGTCTGTTTCTTTTAATGTTCTTGGAACCTGCAGATTAAATTAACAAGAAATTTACTAAACGGGGTCAAAGTACAAACGAATAAATTAAAGAGCTATTTTTATTTAATAATGGAACATGAAAATGTATAAATTTATAATTTACGAAGTACAAAAACAAGATATAGCGACGTTTCGACAAAAAGGCATTCATCAAGTGAAGGATAGAAAACAAACAACGAGATTAAGATTGTTCCTATGTCACATTACATATACAGTCACATTACATATACAGTCAAAATTACATATACAGTCACATTACATATACAGTCACATTACATATACAGTCACCTTACATATACAGTCACATTACATATACAGTCACATTACATATACAGTCACCTTACATATACAGTCACATTACATATACAGTCACATTACATATACAGTCACATTACATATACAGTCACATTACATATACAGTCACATTACATATACAGTCACATTACATATACAGTCACATTACATATACAGTCACATTACATATACAGTCACATTACATATACAGTCACATTACATATACAGTCACCTCACATAAAACAGTCACATTACATATACAGTCACATTACATATACAGTACATTACATATACAGTCACATTACATATACAGTCAATTGTACATACATATACAGTCAGACGATCTAACTGGATATTAGTACTAATAAAGTAAACCTTTATACTCGTGTATATGTCAATACAGTGTTACCGTATCATTGACTGTCAGCATACGATTTAGTGCAGCATCAGTCCGCCTTTACTTCCCAGAGCATGTCTGGTATTCCCTTGCCAGTTGGAGTACTAGCTCGCTGTCGAAAATTGCAGAATTGCGGAGTAAAGACCAGGCTTCCGTGACCAGGTGCTAATAATCAGTACCAAATATTAAAACATTCTACAACTTGTCACCATACTGTCATCAGAGACTCTGAAGTAAAAGTTCTTACAAATTGTCACCATACTGTCATCAGAGACTCTGAAGTATAGTTCTTACAAAGTAGCCATAGTCTGTTGAGAACTTCATGTGAAAGAAAGAGATGGGAGCAAACATGGCTAATCATTTAAGTCTATTCGCCCGTATGATGGTGGGGCCCAGCAGGGAAGCAAAGAATAGTACCACCACAACCTACAAGGCATGTCGTTAGATATGACTGACGTAGGGAAGCTACCCTAGTAAATAAAAAGCATCATAGAAATCGGATGTGCGGGCCTACTTGTAGGCGTATAACTAGCATAACGTATAATTGCTCTTAGACTCAAGATCACATAGAAATCACACTGAGTGGTTAACAAGTGGTCGATATGGAGCGTTCGAAGAAGAAGAAGATTGAAGTCCAATGATGCTGGTCAAATTACTGAATCAATCAACTAATCAATCAACTATGAGATATTGATACATAATCTGCGCTTATGGAAGGTAGAAAAATGACGCACTACGCTCATGTAAAGTGGACAGATCAGTTGAATCGTAGAACAAAATAAAGATGAATACGTTCAACAACAAAAAATAAAAAATGCAGAGAACAATAAGAATACAATACAAATTGTTACTGAATAAAACAATACCAAAAAAAGAAGACTTCGGTGATTATCTTCTTCTTCTTCTTCTTTGCGTTCATTCTTTACAACCAATTTTAATCACTCTTTGATATGTTTGATCTTTGCCAAGAATGTGTATACTTCCACATTGGTTTGGTAGGCCCCTAAACTCATAGACTTGTACATGTTTAGGACACGTGCATCCGATTTCAGCCAAAACTCCTAAGTCCCTCTTACGACATGCGTGGCAGGTAACAGTGGTTCTATTCTTTACACCCCAATTTTGGGCCCCGGTAACCACTCGGGCGTTCGGTGATTATAAATGCAATAACATTCATCTGACACGGTGGTCTACCATTTCACAATCCTATTAATTAATTTCGTGTGATTCTTACCCTACGTTTGTAATTTTTCGGAATGTCTAATATCTCATATATCTTACAGATGTGATTCTTCTCATATTTCTTCATGTCGTACATCTTTCATATTTTGGAATGTCTAATGTCTATCACGTTTCTTAATTGTTAATATCTTTCCCATTTAGCGGCTGATAATAAAGCTAGAGGATTCTCTTGGTCTAGTTTGACCATTGTTTATCAAAGAAGGTTAAACGGTCAGTATATGTCACCCTTAAATCCACAATGAACAAGTAGACGTACATCTGATGAATACATAAGTCACGTAGTTCTGATAGCGCCATTGTCGTAATATACAAAAAATAGAACTAGAACGTCTGTTAAGGCAGGGATAATGGGTAATTTATAAAGAGTCCTTGACAACCACGGATTATAAGTTGTGGGATGACAATGTGTTGTATAAGCTGGTACAAGAATCGTGAAGGATCTTTGCTACAAATCATATACTTCTAACATGTAAGATATATTATATCTATTGTAGGCAGACTCTATTTCTTTTATAGTTTACCTAACGAAAATCTTCATCTTTATCGCATATGTTCATAATTGCCACCATCTCTTTCAAAGCATGCATTTCAGTGTGTTTAGACCATAGACTCTCAAGCTTTTTCGGCCCACCGTCCACTTTGCACAACATAAACTTTGTAAAGCCCCCCTCCACATTATAACAGTTTCAACGTCCCTCTCCCACATATATACATACACTAATTTCTCTTTGACATAAAAAAATTGTTATATATTTCTGTCATACATAGTCAATTTTCAAATGTTTATATTCATAAAATAGAAAATTGATATATATTTCTGTCATACATGGTCAATTTTCAAATGTTTATATTCATAAAATAGAAAATTGATATATATTTCTGTCATACATAGTCAATTTTCAAATGTTTATATTCATAAAATAGAAAATTGATATATATTTCTGTCATACATAGTCAATTTTCAAATGTTTATATTCATAAAATAGAAAATTGATATATATTTCTGTCATACATGGTCAATTTTCAAATGTTTATATTCATAAAATAGAAAATTGATATATATTTCTGTCATACATAGTCAATTTTCAAATGTTTATATTCATAAAATAGAAAATTGATATATATTTCTGTCATACATAGTCAATTTTCAAATGTTTATATACATAAAATAGAAAATTGATATATATTTCTGTCATACATAGTCAATTTTCAAATATTTATATACATAAAATAGAAAATTGATATATATTTCTGTCATACATAGTCAATTTTCAAATGTTTATATACATAAAATAGAAATTGATATATATTTCTGTCATACATGGTCAATTTTCAAATGATTATATACATGAAATAGAAAATTGATATATATTTCTGTCATATATGGTCAATTTTCAAATGATTATATACATGAAATAGAAAATTGATGAAAATGGACGTTAAGATGGGTATAAGATGCATTAAAAAGCAGACTTCAAATTTTAAATGATCAAAATCACGAAATAATTAATTTTAAAAGTATTTATTATTAATTTCTTCTAGGATCACTATCTAACGCTGAACACCACCAATTCTGAACCCCTATCCCTCCAAATGTTCCACTACTGGGTTACGCTCACTATTAGAAACTGGTTTAGACTAACGCTTCTTGTTCTGTATTGCTTCATGTACTCATGTTTCTCGCGTTTTCTTCTTACATCAATGGGTACATAGTTGCAAGATTAAGATAGAAATACCTTTATCTTCTTGGTTGAAATCTTCAGACATATGTTTTCTTTATAACATTACTGAGGTCGCTGTGTCCATAAAGGCCCATTCTCGATCGCAGCATTGTCCCAGTGCATCTCTCTCTATTGCCCTTCATCAAAGAATGGCCTGGGACAAAGATAAGGAGTGTCTGATTTCGTTTTTAAAATGATTGTATACTTTCTTCACAATAACGTCTTGATCTTCGTATCCTGCATAAAGTCGCTGAGCATGCATATAGTTGAATGTTTACGTTACGTCTTTAGTCACTCACGAATTTTGTCATTGCTCCATAGTAGTGCTAATGGTATCCCCATATGCGCCACTTGCCACTTTGATGATTTGCTTATTGTAGTTTAAGCTACGACTCCATCTGTACCGAATCACGGAACCATCACTATAGACAATTTCTTTCCTACAGTTTACAACTATACTTTTAAAATTGAATTTGCATGTTAAAAGTATACGATTTGTAACAAAGATCATTTATTCTTATTTTTATTATTCTATGAATATAGCTCCTTCTAGACGAGAGTTATGATTTATTTGATATATATATAGTTTACTGTCTGATTCAGGATTTCATTTCCACCATCAATATGTTACTACACGAATATAGCTCATTCTAGACGAGAGTTATGATTTATTTGATATATAGTTTACTGTCTGATTCAGGATTTCATTTCCATCATCAATGTGTTAGAACAGTAAATCTCTCCGCCTAAAAATAGTGAAAACGAGAATTTGAGTCTGAATACAAGGAGACTGAGAATATGTCCTCAGACAAAACAAAACATCAGCTCAAATTGACCATCAATAATGAAGAAATCGATCATATTACACAATTTGAATATTTTTGCTTCGAAATTATTAACATTTGAGACTAAAAAAAACGAAACCAGAATGATACTGGGTATGGTAATTCGACGGTTAAATATGTTATACGTCATAGTGTCTCAGAGAAAGCAACAACGTGACCGGTTCCTAGATGGCGTGGTAAGGAACGATAAAGGCGATAGTGGCAATACAACATTAAGGACACAGTGAATATGACAATTGAGGAGCGCGTGAATTGACTTCAAGGAACCCGTGAACATAACAAAGGTGGCAAGAGCAATGATTGAAAGGAAACCTTGAATATGACGATGGAGGAGGGGATGAACTGAATACAGATCATATTATTTTGATGTAACTCCTTCCCCCATTTTGATTCTGCTATTTATTTGCATAATTTATGATGTGGACAATTTCTACCAAGAAATATGTAGCATTTGGATTTTATTCACATTAATAATTGGTGTTGACGGTTGTGGTTCACGAGAGAATGACAACATATGCGATTGATGTTGACGGTCGTAGTTCATGAGAGAATGACTACACATACGATTGGTGTTGACAGTTGTGGTTCATGAGAGAATGACTACACATGCGATTGGTGTTGACATTCGTGGTTCATGAGAGAATGACTACACATGCGATTGATGTTGACATTCGTGGTTCATGAGAGAATGACTACACATGCGATTGGTGTTGACAGTTGTGGTTCATGAGAGAATGACTACACATGCGATTGATGTTGACATTCGTGGTTCATGAGAGAATGACTACACATGCGATTGGTGTTGACAGTTGTGGTTCATGAGAGAATGACTACACATGCGATTGGTGTTGACAGTCGTGGTTCATGAGAGAATGTTTACACATGCGATTGACATCAACGAATTAAATAAGGAAATGTTATATTTAGTGAAGCAGGGCTGCGTTATGTCACCTATGATTTTTGGGATAGCTATAGACTGGATCATGCGCAAATGCATACAAGATGATCAACTAGGCATCAAATGGCTTAATAACAGCAGACTATTTGATCTTGACTTTGCCGATGACGTGGCCATATTGAATTCAACCACACAAGCAATCCACAAACTAACGAGAAATCTTTGCACACTTGCAGAACAGGTTGGTCTCCAGATTAATTCTGCCAAGATCAAAATTATGGACCTCACAAACTCGACAGACAACATCGTAATAAATGGCCAAACACTGGAGAAAGTTGAACATTTTACATATTTGGGTAGTAAAGTGTTAAACAACGAAGACACAATGAAAGAAATAAACTCTCGTATTGCTATAGCAGCTAGTGCCTTCACTAAATTAACGAATATCTGGCAATCTCAAGACCTTAGTATATGCACAAAAGTTAAATTATTTAGGTCATGTGTGATTCCTGTACTGACCTACGGTTGTGAAAGTTGGAAATCAACAAATAAAATTGATAAGAAACTGGACAGCTTTGAGAATAAATGTCTACGAAAATTATTAAAAGTAAAATGGAGTGATTTCGTTTCTAACAACACAGTGAGAGATAGAACACGCCAACAACCCGTATCAAATATTATAAGGAAACGAAGGTGGAAATATTTAGGTCATGTTCTTAGATCAGACGAAAAGAGATTAAAATCGACAAGTCCTTATGTGGTCACCAGTTGGGAAAAGAAAACGTGGAAGACCAAAGACCACTCTTCGAAGAACCATCCAACAAGAAAGTAAACTATTGGGATGTAAAACCATACAAGATCTCCAACTGCTAGCAAAGAACCGTATCACATGGAGATCTAAAACTCTGCCCTATGTGCCGCCTTTGGCACGAAAGGAACAAACTAACTAACTATATTTAAACAGCAATAATACTAATGCAAACAAAACGATAACATAAAAAGAAATGTTTGGAGAAGTCTGTAACAATAGGATCAATCGCGGACAATGAAAACAAGGCAACATAAGCATAGCACATCTCGGAACGCATGCTTTCTTCTTCTTCTTCTTCTTCTTCGAACGCTCATATGACCACTTGTCAACCACTCTTTGTGATTTGTATGTGATCTGATCCTAAGAGCGATTGTACGCTGTGCCTGTTATGTGCCTACAAGTAGGCCAGCACATCCGATTTCTGCGCTGCTTTTTATTTACTAGGGTAGCATCCCTAGGTCCTACATCAGTCTGCTCTTACGATATGCCTTGTAGGTCGCAGTGTTACTATTCTTTGCTTCCCCGGCGGGCCCTGGCACCACACAGGCGGGAATGCATGACAATGTGACTAAATTGTTTTTCAAAAAGTTGAAAAATCAAGAAACATATTTGTTGTTTTTGTTTTAGTTTTTCATTTGCCCGCTATAAATTCGAGCGTAGTCATAAGGCACACCTGACTAATTTTTGCGTGAAGGGTTGCTTCCCTTATTATCAGTGTCCCTCACCATACAGGCGAGCCTTACTCCGACTTCTGAGGTATTTGTAATTTATATACCCAAGTAAAGGATCAGGAAACCTGTAGTCCAACCACATACCGAAACATTTTTTGGCTACCAAGTTGGAGTCGAATCCTGGAATTAGCACGGCACGGGGTTACTAGATTACCAACAGATAGTACGCCTCAAAGAGCAATGCTAATCGGATACAGTGGACACAAAGCAAAAGGCCATCCACACAAAATGTGGTCCAACATAGGTATCGAAAAACACTGTTTATCTCTCTCGATCGTACTTTTTCGGCCATTTTGATCATTCTTATTGTGATATATAAACAGCCTTTGCCAAGAATGTATTTTTACGTCACATCTTCAGTACCATTTGGAGCTCTAGTGCTTGTCCTTCGGCGGTGTGTCGGATTTCATCCAGCGTTTACTGGGTTCGCTTTCCGTCAGCCTTTGACTATCCCCAGGCAGCAGGTTAAATACTGTTTATGAAGCACACACAAAAGCCCGTTCTAGATATTTTTTCTTATCCTGACGATGTAAGGCAAAACAGGATGAGAGAAAAGAATAAGTGATTACTAGTGAAGCGTGTAATAGACTTCGCTATCGGTTGCCATAAGAAACATTTGATGTACTGGAGTCTAAAACCGAGATGTGTGCGGGACAGGTTAATTATCAACGCCCCCAAATTCGGCAAATAGCAATGTAGAAAGTTGTTTAGAAGGATTGATTGATTGGACCACCATCGCACTTCGATGAGTAACCATGTGTGCTCCGATCTCTTTCTTATACATGAAGATCTCAGCGGCAGTGCACGAACTCCGTAGCACCGGCGAGTGTTACAGGTGTAATTTATAAGATGATGACAATAGTTTGTAGGAATTAATAATCTCTAATGAATTTTGCCGTGGCTGTGGCTTTTCAGCCCTCTGGTATTGATTTTGAACTGCCAAGGGTTCTTTTTCGTGCCCAATTTGAACGCGGGATCTACGTTTTATCGTTCGTCTCCGATAGGACTAGGAACTCGATCTCACCTACACAGAGATCACGGATCTCTAGAAAAATATCTAGATGTCACCACGAGGGAGCGAACTGGCTACCGTTGGAGCGAGAGGCAAGCAATTAACCTCTACGTCACAAAGACCTTTTTCCGATCCAGAAGCACTTGAGCTTTTCAGCTCTTCGGCTCGGTGTCATGGACATCGTAACCCTTCGGTTCGGTGCCACGAACACCGTAAATCTGGGGAATCTGTGGCTTTTCTGCCAGTCCGCGGAGTTGAACCCGCACTTACAGAGGACTAGTCACCCGTAGTCCAACGCGTTACGAACACGCTGAGCACGCGGGCACATAGACCTTTAAAGAAGTTTCTGTTTAGAAGTTGTAATTTTAACGAGTAGTTAGTTAGTTTGTTCATTTGCCAAAGGCGGCACATAGGGCAGAGGTTTTAGATCTCCATGTGATGCGGTTCTTTGCTAGCAGTTGGAGATCTTGTATGGTTTTACATCCCAATAGTTTACTTTCTGTTGGATGGTTCTTCGAAGAGTGGTCTTTGGTCTTCCACGTTTTAAATACGTGAAATAAATTTCTTAATGACTTACTTTGACCAGAGAAACTCCTGATAGTGTCTGTTGTAGTTCTCACACTGTCATTGCTTGGCATACCTCTCCCTCGTTGAAACTCATTGAAAAGACTAACCATAAATGTCGTTGATGGTTTACGGAAGTCATTTCTGTTTCGACCGATGCGGTAGAAATGATGAAGTACCTAATAAGTATAAGAATGAAAAATAAATTATCATTTACTGTGAATAATTTAATGTTTCTTTAACACATTCACTTCGTAATTTTATTTACCTTTGGGTGTATTTATATTTCAATGAATAGTGAAATAGGCAGTATACTGTCTTTTCGTCATGCTAAAAAGTAATAGGAGCCAGTATATCGCCTCGGAAGATCGAAAGGGTTAATTGACAGTTTTATCTGTCGGAGGTTAGATTTTTAGAGAAAAAATAATGGGCAAAATAACTTCAAAATATTGATACATTTGAATGTATTTACTGATAGTTAGTAATAAGAGTAGGCTTTAGTGGAGATCGATGGTCGTTTACGTCAATGGGCTGGCACATGATGATGAATTCAGAGATATTACAGCAAAGTAGTTACTGAAGATGACGGCAATGAGGAAGTAGACACGATTACAAAAAGGAAAGTAGTCCCGTATATTGCAGGGGCGAACCCACATGAGAGATAAGAATAGTAAAACTGGGACCTTCAAGGCATGTCATAAGAGGCGACTGAGGTAGGGGTCTAGGAAGCTACCTAGAAAGTAAAAGCATCACAGGAATCGGATGTGCTGGTCTACTTGTAGGCGCATAACTGGCACAACGTAGAATCGCTCTTAGGATCATATCACATACAAATCACACAAAATGGTTAACAAGTGGTCGATATGGTGCGTTCGAAGCAGAAGTAGAGGAGGAAAAAGAATATAATCAGTGATGTAGTTACATAAGTTATATAGTAGATTTAAACTAAATTACAAATTTTCTATTCCCTAAATGTTGTATCAATCCTAACATATGCCAGTGAGAGTTGGAAAATGACTAAAGATATAGAAAGAAAGTAAGTTGAGTGCATTTGAAAATAGATTGCGAAAAAATGAACATAAAATGGAACGAATTCAGGAGAAGTGATGAAATCAGAGAAATGTCTAGTCAACCACTAGGTGACAACTGTTATAAGAATGAGAAGATGGAGATATGTTGGGCACACCTTGAGGAGAAATGATCAAAGAATATCAAAGCAGGCATTAAGGTGGGATGCAAAGTGTTCAAGAAAAATAGAACGACATTAGGAGACCCTGAAACGAACTTTGCTGAGAGAGGCAAGAAATATCGGTCTCGGTTCCGTGGAGGAGATTGAGCAGTTGCCAGGATAGAGGAGTATGAACAAATTGCTTGCAGACCCTATGTAACGTATAACGGTACGAGAAGAATTATTCAATTATTAAAAGTTACAGAAGATGATGACATAGAATACAATGATGAATTAGACAAGTTTGAAAGAAGAAAAGTAGTCAAAATTAGATTAAGAATATAACAAAAAAAGGATATATAAATCACATTGTAAATAGTAAGTAAAAAATGAATATATTACCACACTGATATTATCAACAATACGTCAAACAAACATACAAAGAAACTAAAAATATTAGCGTGCTCCTCGTTAGAAAATTGAAAGTGATATTTTAACGTGAGAATGAAAGCCTGCGCTGTCGGCACGCAGTGTGTCAGGTTGGTTGGGTTGTTTAAATGATATCAATAAAACGAAAATCCTTAATATTGTTCGTGTTCGAACCCGTGTCTTCATGATTGAGATATCTTTATTCCTACCACTTGACCATTCAGGTTTGAAATTTCAAGTCCATTGAAGAGGAGACATGTTTGCAGGATGTGTTCAAGACCTTGTGTGATCTTTTCACACTAGTAAGTTTGTGTAGATTTCATTTCGCAAAAATGGTATCTATGCAATTCAAATCTAGAGAAAAAAACTGATTGCACAAATAATATGTTAACTTATTCCGTACTAACTGTCGCAGTGTGCATCAAGATTCTCTATTAAAATAGCCCAATTGTGGTACACTGTACCATGCATTGCTTCATGTAAAATTAGTGCTAAGTTTACAGAAGCGCATTCTGATCCGTTTAACGGTTTTTATCTACAGCAAAGATATCTATCGTGGTTCGATTGGGAGTTTGGTAAAATGTGTTTATTAGATGAAATTTATATATATTTTCAAGCTGGAAAATGTGAATAAAATGAATTCTGCCAGATAGTGTTTTTCACTGATTTTCTCTTTGTATTTTTTCTTGAGATGTGTCTTGGTTTCTGGTAGTGACACTAGGTGTTTTATTGCATCAATTTTGTTTCCTCCTTAATCAACTTGTCTGCTCTCTCATTTCCTGATATGCCACAATGAGTTGGTATCCTTCTTTTTCTCCTCTTCCACCATTTACTTCTTTATAGAAGTGTTGGGGGGCGTAGTGATCTTGTGTGTACTTGTTTTAAGGCACTTTGTAAGCTGATATTCATGTTCGTAAGGCTATTCTTGATGCCGTCGCTCCATCTTTTGCGTGCTCTTTCTCTTGCTTTGTACTCTTTATACTTTTTCTGTGTGGTTCTCTGTGGTAGGCGATACCAAAGCTGGTATCCACTGGAGAATAATTTGGTTGTGTTCTGAGAGCTGGTTCAGCAACAATGTCAGCTATCTCTCCATATTATCTCTTGTTCCCTTTATGCGGCCTGCAGGACTGAAGTGCAGTCGCACAGAAATATTAATTTGTTATTCTGTGTGTTTCTTTCCTGCTGTATTTTTGTGGCATCGACAATTGCCTGTTGTTATGCTCTAAAATTATTTGAGAGTTCTTCAGTGGCACTTGAATTTCTTTATTATGGTTAACGATATACGAAATAGATGCACGAGCTAGCTAAAGATAGAAACACTTGGCATGACCAAGTTAAAGGCATATGACTCAACCAGGGTTAAAAAGGAACAGGACCTAAACTTTAAATGTGGTTAAAAAGATGCTATATATGTTTGTGTGTATGTGTGTATGTCTGATCAGCGTAACGCATAAAGCACACATTAATTGAATCGGACATAAAAGGGTATGTTTAGTTGAAGACAAAAATGTTAGATCCAACAACAACAAAGCAATTGACAAAATAGTATTCAGTGATTACCGTGACTGAAAAAGTCAAGAAATATTGGACTCACTGCCATAGAAGAGATGTAACTAGTCGCCCAGGATAGAGGGGTATAGAGAAATTACTTGCAAGCTATATAACGGCAGACGATCATGTCTCTCCGCAACTCTCCTTGTTGCAGTTAATCAGTTCTGACGTCGATCTTTTATCGAACCACGATATCAGATCAACCAACATCTTCTCTCTCGGTCTTCCACGATCTCTCCTTCCCTGAATTTTGCCTGTTGTCTCCAAATGTTCTAAACCTTCTCTTTGCATTATATGCCAGAAGAACCTTGATTGTCTGATTCTTATTCTTTTCATAAGGTTTCTTTTGTGTACATGTCCGTTTTAAAACCTCCACATTTGTTTTCTTCGCTGTCCATGAAATTTTCAGCATTCTTCTGCAAAACCACATCTCTGTAGCTTCCAGCGATCTTATTGATTGTTTGCTCATTGTCCACGATTCGCTGCCATACATAAATATTGGTATAAATAATATACCACTGCAGTACTTGTTTTCGCAATGTCATTGGTAGTGAATTCGCATAGTGTGTTTTTCATTTTTATAAAAGCTGTTTCCGCTTGAGCTATTCTACTCATAATCTCTGTTGTACATCTTCCATCTGATGTTATAGTCTGTCCATTAATTCGTGAGCACGTTTGAAATTGATTTTCTCGAAAACTACCTGTTGGATCTCAGTGATTTTTGCATGCAGCCTTAGAATATCCATGACGCTAAAATAAAGCTAACCAGTAGTCCATAGATGCTACGGATTTTGCACATCGGCGAATTCCTTTGATCTTTTATGACAATTGCAAATACAGGGGCTCAAATTTTAGATTTTACAGTACCCCTAGAATTTGTCCATGTCAATTCTATTCATAGGTGTATCTCCATATTAACTTGATAGGTTAAGTAATTAAGTGTGTTGCCCTTTATGTGCAATCGTGAACTTGGATACAATATGCAACAGTTAGTCCTCCCCTTCGGTCACCATTAGACCCCAGGGTGTCTAACTTCACCACAAATTGTATGATGGTAGACGCATTTGGATATGGAAATGTATACGTTGCTATTTCTCAGTCTGTAATCAAAATATGATTTGTATCATCCCGAATCTGACGATTCCATGAGGTTGATAATTGTTACTGGCTGGACAAATTGTAATCCATCTCGGTGCCAGTACTCGTCTTCCTCTCGGAGCACATGTTCAACACACTTCTTCCAGAACTGCATGTCTATCATTGAGAGGGACTCAAGTGTCAGAACTTCAACATCACACATTTTAAACGTCCTGTTCTGTTCGGCAACTTGCCCTTTTACTTTAGCCCAGACAAGCTCTATCGGATTGAGCATGATATGGAGGTAGTCGCAAAGACGTGTGGCCGTATTCCGCAATGATTTTGTCAATATGAAACACCTTTGTCTTATTTGTCATCCTCACCAGGTGCAACAACTCGGGTTTCAAATATGTATCATCGAAGCTGACATTTTCCTTAGCAAGCCAAGTCCTAATTTGATCTTTTGTATTTGATGCAGTTGGTACTTTGTCTTCCGCTGATACTGCGTTGTGATAGGATGCATTATCCATTACCAAGCATGATGGTCTGTTTAGAATTGGAAGTAGATCTTTCTCCATCCAGTGCCTGAAAATATGTCCATTCATTTCTGTGTGGTAGTCCCTACCGTCGGTACTTTTGATTGGAAAATAAGTCCAGCGTCATGGACAAGACCTTCTTCACTACTTCCTGCATGTGTTAGTATAATACGCTGGCCTTTGCTGCTTGGTATTTTTCTTTTCTGTTCACCGTCTACTGATTGCCATTCTTTAGCATTGGTGTGGTGAGCATTGACCCAGGATTCGTCCAAATATACAATATCATAGCCTTGCCTCCGCCGCTCACGGATCTGCCTCAGGTATTTACTTCGGGCAGCAATTAAATGTGGCTTTTCACAAATACTATTCCTGCCGCCTATAGTTTTTCTGAAGGTGAAGCCGGCGGCTCTTTCAATTTTTCATAGAGTACTTTTAGAAATGTCTATGCTGCAATCTGATTGCAGTTTTAATTTCAGTTTCCTGAGAGTAACAAGTTGATTTGTCGCAAACATTTTCAAGAGCTCCCGTCTTATGACATCTATGTCAAAGTCGTCAATTGTTCTTTTCCTTCCTTGCTTGACATTAGTGCACTTTGTGTCCTGTTTAATCCATCGGGAAAAGGATTCTCTATTCAGACCAAGCGCCAATTGCGCTCGTTTCTCAGGGTTATGAATATCGCAATATAGATGACCTCTCTTAGATTCCCTACGGAAGTGTTGGTATAGTAAAACTGTAACCTTCTGCATTGTTATAAATGTGCACTTCAGACTCATTATGAATGTGATATCAATGTCAGTTTTGATAAGCCAACAATATGATACAATAGCTTCATACAAATAGCGAGATACGCCTATAACTATACAACGGTATCCCAATTATAACGTCATATGCTTTCCGCTTTCAAAGTCGACTGGGTTAGGTGCACGGGATTTCGTGAAATTGTTGTTTACTCACGATATTTCTATGTTACCATAATGTATTTTTAGAACAACGCGTCTGTGTACCGTAGATCTGTTACTATTGTGTACAATCCGGTGAGGTTGATTTTAATATAACCTGAAGAAGAAATATTTCAAACTACATCAAATTTTCTTGGAAAAAAATATTTCTCTAGCGTCATGGATATTCTAAGGCTGCTTGCAAAAAATCACTGAGATCCAACAGGTAGTTTTCGAGAAAATCAATTTCAAACGTGCTCACGAATTAATGGACAGACTATAGTAAATGTTCCCAGATACTTGAATCGATGAACTTGTTTCAGTGTTATGTTGTTTATTTTGATATTACGGTGGCAATATATATATATATATATATATATATATATATATATATATATATTATCTTCTTCTTTGAACGATCCATATCGACCACTTGTTAACCACTCTTCGTGATTTGTATGCGATCTGAGCATAAGAGCGATTGTACGTTGTGCTAGTTAAGCCCCCACAAGTATGCCAGCCATCCGATTTCTGCGACGTTTTTTATTTACTCTGGTAGCTTCCCTGGGCTCCTACCTCAGTCGCCTCTTACGACATGCCTTGTAGATTGCATTGTAACTATTCTTTACTTCCCTTGTTGGCTCCGACAGCACACGGGCTAATACATATATATATATAAAATCAGGGACATATTTCTCAAATTGTAAGTTTAGTAAGCAGATTAATGATGATTAATGTGTTAAGAAACAGAGAATGCGTACAGGTAGATAAGGATTATCGCTGATTACATTTTAAATAAATTACTGGAACAACCCATACATTGTAACTAAACATAAATTGTTTAAATTGTAATTTTAATATTATTTTTGTTTTCTTGTAAATAATGAGACGTCATCTGTGATATTGTGTTATGTGATTAACCCGTTCAATCTTCTGAGTCGAAATACTGGCTCACATTATTTTTTAAATATAACGCAAAGCCAGTATACTGGCTAATTTTGTGTACATTGCAAAGTGAATGCGTTTGGAGGTAAAATAAATTGCGGAGTGAAAGGGTTTATTAATTTTTATGTTTCAGTTGGAATATATTCATTGTACCCGGACATGTCCATATGTGCTTCGATCTCCTTCGTTAATATATCAAACAGCATCCAGCTACTGACCGTCCAGTTCGATTTTGATTGATGGGCCTACTCATATACCTGTTGTTTTGTTCTTTTCTTGATTGTGTACATTTAAAATGTAATCTTTGATCACAAATTCATACTACATGTGTTGTGTACACTTAAAGCTGTACATCCTACTTTCTATATAAAAACTGTCTTACATGATAAATGGCAGTTTTTACTAAACAATATATCGTATATTGTTTAGTAAAAACTGCTATATATCGTATATTGTTTAGTAAAAACTGCTATATATCGTATATTGTTTAGTAAAACTGCCATTTATCATGTTTTTGTTTAGTTAAAAACTGCCATTTATCGTATTTTGTTTAGTAAAAACTGTCATTAATCTTATCTTGTTTAGTAAAAACTGTCATTAATCTTATCTTGTTTAGTAAAAACTGTCATTAATCTTATCTTGTTTAGTAAAAACTGTCATTAATCTTATCTTGTTTAGTTAAAAACTGTCATTAATCTTATCTTGTTTAGTAAAAACTGTCATTAATCTTATCTTATTTAGTAAAAACTGGCATTAATCTTATCTTGTTTAGTAAAAACTGTCATATATTGTATTTTATACAATAAAAATGGATATACATTTTGTTTATAAAGTCACTGTGCAGTAAATTTTGAAAATATTTTAGTAATTACGTCACGAATGATGGAAATTTACGTCATGATATTCTGAGTTCCATAATCCTGTGCGCAGCAGTACACAACAAGACGTTGTTATATTCACGATTTCATTCTTCTTCTCTTCCACCATTTACTTCTTTATAGAAGTGTTGGGTGTGAAACGTAGTGCTCTTGTTTGTGCTTGTTTTAAGGCACTGTGTTAGCTGATATTCATGTTCGTAATGCTGTTTTTGATGTCGTCGCTCCATCTTTTGCGTGGTCTTCCTCTTGCTTTGTACTCATTATACCTTTTCTGTGTGGCTCTCTGTGGTAGGCGATACCAGGGCATTCTTGTCAGATGTCCAAACCATTTAATCTGTTGTTCTTTTATGAATTGCATGACTGGTTTCACATCCAGTCTTCTTCTGATTTCTTCATTTCTAATTTTGTCTCTTATTGTCACACCTGCAGCTCTTCTAAGGCAACTCATCTCTGTCGTTATGATTTTCCGCTCATTAGCTGAAAATACGATTTCATTGCTGAAAGGATATGGTGTTGACCATTGAAAACAGGGTATTTTTGGTGGAACATGTCTTTCTTAATGGTGGCAAATATACTGAAGAAGTAATTCGATAATATGTGATGACATTTCCAGACTCATAAGTTGTGTTTACAGTCACTTTACCCAATACAAGCCAGCCAAGAGCAGTAGTATCTAGATGAATAATAACAATCTACGTTACAATTTTTAGGCGTCTTTGAAAACCACATTTCTTGTAATGTTGTCTCGCCTGAGCGTAAATTTTACTGCATAGCGACTTTATAAACACTATGTACTTCATGTTTTTTACAATTAAAACAAATATATTTTGTGTTTTCTTCATCTTTCGTTATTGACAATCAGTTTTGATATAGTCCACATTTCAATCGATATCAACAATTCGTTGCTGGTTACGGACTTGTCAAGTAGACTAATGCGACTGTAGATAATAACTGAATTCTCTGTAAAACAAAACTACAACTGAACAACAAAAATGTTGCTGTTATGCATTACTTGGTTAAAGAGTCATTAAAAGAATAACCAAGAAACCATGACTTAACTCTTTCCGTACCGTGAATGTTACTGAGTTCCCATGACAATTGTTTTATGATACCAACATTTTCATTGTACATACGTTTGTGTTTATATTGTGTACAGTAGATATCACATCTATATATATATATCGTATATACATATATATGGCCTTTTCGTCTTTACAGACGGTCAATTGGCAAGTGTTTTACTGTGACAACTTCTGAGTTTTCGCTTCTCTCTTGTCGTTCACCTCATACATAAGTCTCTTCTCAAAAGACTCTGCGCCCTTTCGTAATTTGGCTTTCCACACAACTCTGTCATCAGCTAGTCCTTCCCATGTGCTGGGAGCTATAGAAAAGTTTTTAATTGAGGCTTTGCAGACATCTTTATATCTGAGCAGTGGTCTGCCCTGGTGCCTCTTCCTCCGAAAGTTCACAGAACAACATTTGTTTTGGTATGCGATAAGTTTCCATTCTTCTCACATGCCCCAACCATCTTAGTCGTCTACTGCTGAGCATGCCCATGATGGAAGGCAGGTTTGCACGTTGCAGTACTTCAGAGTTGGTTATCACCACCTGATGTTCATAATCTTGCGGATATACATATATCATTGAATATACTCTAAATATATTTATTAAATATATTTGTTGTACTATTTATAGCTATGATGGAAACTTGGAAGATGTAGTACGAAAAGAAAGAGATCTATGTTAAAAATTACTATAAAGGATGATGGTGTGATTGGTGCTTGTTTGCATGCCACTATAGTGGACAATGGTATGGAATGAGTTAACACCTTATGTACCAAATGTCACACTTTGTGGCTTTGGGTTGGAAATCGTTTTACCAGGAGCCACACTAAAGGACATTTTTGAATTCTAAAAACGAATGACTTGTAAAAACATGGCTTTTGTCCTTCTCTAAGAGTTAAAATGGACATACATTTTCAAACTTACCTCTTTCTCTTGTATTTCTTCACCTTGCAGCTTGACTTCGTTGCCTGGTAACGCAGGAGACGAAAGATATGACGAAGACAGCAGTTGGGCAGGGTGATATTCTTTAAGAGTAAAATTTGTAGTCACAGAAGGCGATGAACTGGTAGCCGACACAATATTAATCAATGTGACATATATATAAATAACACATGACCAAGCAAGCATTCCTGATGCAGGTCGATGTCCTGTTCTATAACGTACATATCTTGAGCGTGCTGTGCAAACTGTGCCAAGTAGCCACTTCATTTGCTACACATTTAACAAAATATTCGCAAGCAAAACTAACAACACAAATCTCCTTTTCCTAACGGTGAAGCGACATTTGTTCAAAATCTTGATGGAAATAACTTTCTAAATGCGCCATCTTTGAAGTTGAACTAGCCAGCAATCTGAATTTTTCGCAATCAAGGGTCGTTCAGAGATAGCTAGTGAAACGATACACTGAGATGTTGATAACGTCAGGACTACACCAGGTCAGATATTCTAACTATCAAATACAAGGAAATTCACCAATAACATTTCATAAATGTCTCCAAGAAAACTCAGTAGTAATTTAACACACAAACGTTGCAAGTAAATTGTTTTGTTTTGTAAGATAATATATTTGATAGCAAAGCAAGAATACTTAAGTTATTTCTTTTCTGAGTACATTTCTGTGTTTACTGAAGATGGTTAAGTAGAACATTTACTTTACTAATGATAATACAACATTTAAACTATACGTTCTGAAGTTATTGTAAGATAATTATTTTAAAATGTTCTAAAGTTATTGTAAGATAATTATTTTTAAATGTTTTGAAGTTATTGTAAGATAATTATTTAAAAATGTTCTGAAGTTATTGTAAGATAATTATTTTAAAATGTTCTGAAGTTATTGTAAGATAATTATTTTAAAATGTTCTGAAGTTATTGTAAGATAATTATTTTAAAATGTTTTGAAGTTATTGTAAGATAATTATTTAAAAATGTTCTGAAGTTATTGTAAGATAATTATTTTAAAATGTTCTGAAGTTATTGTAAGATAATTATTTTAAATCATTCTGAAGTTATTGTAAGATAATTATTTTAAAATGTTCTGAAGTTATTGTAAGATAATTATTTTAAAATGTTTTGAAGTTATTGTAAGATAATTATTTTAAAATGTTCTGAAGTTATTGTAAGATAATTATTTAAAAATGTTCTGAAGTTATTGTAAGATAATTATTTTAAAATGTTCTGAAGTTATTGTAAGATAATTATTTAAAAATGTTCTGAAGTTATTGTAAGATAATTATTTTAAAATGTTCTGAAGTTATTGTAAGATAATTATTTTAAAATGTTTTGAAGTTATTGTAATGTCAATCTAGATGGAGACTGCAGTAAAACTATGTAGAATGGCGAAACACGTAATAACAAAGTACTGTAGCTTTACAAAATACAAAAACAATGACAATACACAGCAACGTTTCGACTAAAAAGGTCTTTATAAAGCAAACGATACAACAAAAGTGACGAATGTCACAGAACACTACATATAGACTTTAAGATATTACAATGGTTAAAAATCTCACATTTAACACACTGAAGTTATTGTAAGATAATTAGTTTAAAATGTTCTAAAGTTATTGTAAGATAATTATTTTAAAATGTTCTGAAGTTATCATAAAAATAGCTATCCGCTAACATATAGTCTATAACAGTTTTTATTTTTTATGTGTACCAACTCAGAAACGTTATTTCAAGATCCTGCATGACTTACTATACAGAACAAAAAACATATTTTTATATATTTAACGAAAGAGATTAATTATCAATAAATTACTTAACCCATTAAATGCAGTGAAATAAGTTGTAGATTAATTATTGATAAATTACTTTACATTCACAACGAAATAAATGCAGTGAAATAAGTTGTAGATTAATTATTGATAAATTACTTTACATTCACAACGAAATAAATGCAGTGAAATAAGTTGTAGATTAATTATCGATAAATTATTTTTCATTCACAACGCAATAAATGCAGTGAAATAAGTTGTAGATTAATTATCGATAAATTACTTTACATTCACAACGAAATAAATGCAGTGAAATAAGTTGTACATTAATTATTGATAAATTATTTTACATTCACAACGAAATAAATGCAATGAAATAAGCTGTTGCTTTTGTTGTCTTTAAAATGAGTTATAAAGTACGTCAGTAACCGGTTTCCCACATCTACAGGTTATTAACTGTCGAATGATTAAATTTTGTAAGGTAAGATTCAAGATTAAGTTGAGTAAAAGTTGCAAACTTTTCTGCAAGTCTTAGTTCAAACAGCTCGTCTCTAGCTATGGTAGGTCGGATCTGTTTGTGACACACCTGTAAGGTAGGATAGTGTGACCACAAGGGCGAGGCAGAGACTTGGTGGGCAGTTCTTCCGTGACCGTCATTGTCACATTCACACAATACTTGACGGACCATCTCCAGACATGGACAACGGAAAGAAGACTTGCCTATTGTTGGTAGCGATTCCTTCAAATCACTTGTTTCTATTCGATTAGTCGCATACCCTCTTCTAGTGGTCAGTTTTATGGTGACGGGTTGGATTGCTCAGAAAGCATAACGAAATCCTGCCTACTGCGAGCTGAGCGCAAACCAAAACAAATGAATGCCAGAAAATAGTGCTAGACTATCTATTTATCTATTCGCTAATCCTGTTTTGCCTTTCGACGTCAGGTCGAAAAAGGAGACACATGGAGCGAGAACCCTATGCAACTTGTCTTTCTTTCTTTCTGTGGTAGACAAAACATATATTTTTTTGTGTTATGAAAAATATACTGATCGTTGATTTGATAAGAGAATCATCATTGTACTTCGGTTAAAAACCATGAGTGCTTCTATCTCTTTCTTACACATGAAAATCTCAGAATCTTAGTGTGAACTCCGTAGCACCTGCGAGTCACCGATGTAATTTTAAAGATGGTAAAAAATTACCTAACAATTTTTTCACAATATTGAAACAAAATTTTGACAAGACAGTGGCTTTGCAACCTGTTATTATAAATTTTTAACTACCAATGTTTTTTTTTTTAACGTGCTAAACAAAGCTTATGTACTCTGCGAAATAGTAATGTTCATGAAGAACATAAGTTAGACTTCACACTCTAAAACTATTTATAGAACAAACTTTGATGTATTCTCTACGTAAAAAAAAATACACGTGTGCTCTTCCAAATGTGAGTTTGTATGTTGCCAAAAGAAAGCAGTGTACAATTTAGCAGTGTACAATTTAGCAGTGTACAATTTAGCAGTGTACAATTTAGCAGTGTACAATTTAGAGGCTGATAACATTTTTCGAAGTGGTACAAGAGATGGTGAAGATAAGATGTCATTGAGGCACATATTTTAACCCTTTCAGTCTGTAATTTTGGTAAAACTCCGAGCACATTTATATTGTATTGTATACACAGTATTAGCCACTATAATGACTTTGAGTTATCTTGAAAAGTACTGTGAGCTAGTATATCTGCTCAGGATAGTGAATGGGTTATACACTTTTACAAAGTGTGTAGGTAAAAAAAAAAGAATGTCACTGGCTCATCACTTATCAAATATGTAATGTTTTAACTTGTCAAATATGTATGTTTTAACTTGTCAAATATGTATGTTTTAACTTATCAAATATGTATGTTTTAACTTGTTTTGAGGTTTGATTGACGTGACTTATTCCTTTCCGCTCATCGTGGAGCATAAGGCCTCAGCAATTGTTCGTCACTCTTCTCGGTCTCTGGCTGTTTTCTTGATCGTCTCCCAGGATAGTTGAGCACCCTTCAGTTCTTCAAGAAGATTTCGTCTCAAGGTCTGTTTAGGGCGTTCTCTTTTTCGTTTTTCTTGCGGGTTCCATTCAAGTGCTTTTCTAGTGATACTCGACTGTGTCTTCCGGAGGGTATGCCCGACCCATCGCCATTTTCTACTCTTGACCTGGGTCATTATGGGTTGAGGTTCGATGTTTATTATATCGTGAGCTGAGTAATAGTTTGAAAATGATTGCAGTTTTGAAATCTCTAGCTCACCCGTGTGTTGCTGGGGCTCTCAAGGGGAGCAAAGAATAGTAACATTGCTACCTACAAGGCATGTCGTAAGAGGCGACTGAGGTAGTGGCCTATGGAAGCTACCCTAGTAAATAAAAAGCATCGCAGAAATCGGATGTGCTGGCTTACTTGTAGGACTATAACTGGCACAACGTACAATCACTCTTAGACTCAGATCACATACAAATCACAAAGAGTGATTAGCAAGTGGTGGATATACGATTGTATAACGAATGATTAACAAGTAGTTCGAACAAAAAGAAAATCTCTAGCTTGGCGAGAAATATTTTTAATGCGCCTATTCTGTATGCCTGGGAGTCTATGAACTGCGGCGCATCTTATTCACATTATCGGCGCAAATCACACAGATCGCAATGAGTGGTTAAACACGGTTGATAAGAATTAACGTATCGAAGAAGAATAAGAAATCTGTAGTGAGATTTATAGGCTACATTACTCTGGAAACACACGGCAGTTTTTGAATATAACTGTTATAGAAGGATGCTGCGGATCTCTTACAAAAACCAAATATATTTGAAAGGAATAAAATAACCACGTTGGCAGGTCAGCAGGGCTCTTCCTCTTTTTTCTTTTACTGTCAGGTCTGTGGTTGTGCTAGCTCTTCAATCCTATCACCAGGGCAAAGTCATATTAAGTCTTTTCAGGTCTGTTCGGCTGCCCGAAAGCTTCTGCATCGGCTCTGGGCTTTCAGGCCATGTCTTTCGTCTTGGGAAATTATAGGCTGGAAAGTCATTCGGTATTTGTTCGAGGGTCTGGATTCTGGCATCTCAGGCAGTGGTAAAACGTCATCAACTCTCATAGTTCTGACATTCAAACAGACATGACTTCATTAAACAAATAAATCTTCTGGGAACATTTAGGGTGATATGAGAAGAGAAAGACAAAGAAAAGCTTGAGCTTATAACATGAGAGATTGTTGAGATAACATGGTATTCTACGCTGTTCAAAGTGTGTACTTTACCTAACTGTGCGCCCGAATGGTTACTGGGGTCCAAATTTGGGGTGTAAAGAATAGAACCACTGTTACCTGTCACGCATGTCGTAAGAGGCGGCTATGGAGGTTTGGCTGAAATCGGATGCATGTGTCCTAAACGTGTAGAAGTCTATGCGTTTAGGGGCCTACCAAACCAATGTGCAACATATACACGTTCTTGGCAAAGATCAAACATATCACAAGAGTGATTAAAATTGGTCGTAAAGAACGAAAGCAAAGAAGAAGACCTAACTGTGATGTGTCATTTTAATCTGCAACTGCTTTTGTTGTTGGTGACAAGCTTATTGACTAAGTGCTAAGATCTCCACATTGAAGATCGATTTCCAATTCCTTGCGATGATCGTGTATTCTTCAAAATGTTTCCTTGTCTATCCCTCAATATCTTCTTCCTAACAATATTATCATCTTCTTCTTGTCAGTTTCTCAACATCAAATCAACCAGTCTGGTTTCATCAGTGTCTCATGAAATCTATACGTGTCCACAATATTTTATTTGTCTTTATTTTATCTTATTTAACAATTTCCTCTTCATTTCTAACTTCTTTCCCATGACTTTTTCATTGATTTAGTTTCCGTGTCCATGATGCCCGTGTGTTTCTGAGGCTCGCAAGGGGAGCAAAGAATAGGAATAATGCGACCTACAAGGCATGTCGTAAGAGGTGACTAAGATAGGGCTTAGGAAAGCTACTCTAGTAAATAAAATGGGTCGCAGAAATTGGATGTGCTAGTCTACTTGTAGGCGCATTACAGGCACAACGTACAATTACTCTTAGGCTCAGATCACATACAGGTCACAAAGAGTGGTTTAACAAGTGATCGATATGAAGCTTTCGAAGAAAAAGAAAATATAAACAATTATTTTAACTATACATAAATAATAAAGGAAAAGTAATGATTCTAATTTTGTTTTATGTAATAATGTTTCTAAAACTAACATTGAAATATAAATTATCAAAACCTAAGTTGTTGTGACTGTTTGTTCAATCTTATTTCCCTGTTGTGTGTTTCAAACGTTCGGTAGTTTGCTTCTACTAGCAAAGATAATCATGCCGCCATTTGCAAACTATTTCCAGAAGTTTCTGACGAGCTCTGGCTACCTAGCGCTAGCTTGTCCCTGGCATAACAGAACAACCAATGTCGACATGGATACTCCAGGTGGGAGGGGTCAACTAGTATTAGGAAGATACCCAATGTCTTGTTTAAACACGTTCTCTGGATAGATGCTGTTTCTTACTGCTTATTATACCAACATTGTACTGTTGAGTCCACCCGTGTGGTACCTCGGCTCGCCGGGGGAGCAAAGAATAGTATCACTGCCGCCCGAGTGGTTACCGGGGCCCAAATTTGGGGCGTAAAGAATATAACCACTGTTACCTGCCACGCATGTCGTAGGAGGCGACTAAGGAGGTTTGGCTGAAATCGGATGCATGTGTCCTAAGCGTGTAGAAGTCTATGCGTTTAGGGGCCTACCAAACCAATGTGCAACGTATACACGTTCTTGGCAAAGATCAAACATATCACAAGGAGTGATTAAAATTGGTCGTAAGGAACGAACGCAAAGAAGAAGAAGAAGAAGAACTGCGAACCTACAAGACATGTCGCAAGGGGCGACTGATGTAGGACCCAGAAAAGCTACCCTAGTAAATAAAAATCATCGCAGAAATCGGATGTGCTGGCCTACTTGTAGGCGAATAACTGGCTTTACGTACAATCGCTCTGAGGCTCAGATCACATACACATCACACATAACAAGTGGTCGATATGGAGCGCTCGAAGAAGAAGAAGTACTGTTGAGTGAAAGCAAAAGTATGATGAATTTTCCGAAAAAATATATTATTTAGAAATAGCGCAACTTTTCATAAACGTTTTCATACCATGAGATATCCTGCTGCCTTGTAGGTCGGCTGGGGACAGTCAAAGACTGACGGAGAGCGAACCCAGTAAACGCTGGTTGAAATCGGACACGTCGCCGAAGGACAAGCACCAGTGCTCCAAATGGTACTGAAGATGTGACGTAAAAAACGGTCTTGTCTAAGGTTGTTTATAGTGATAAGAATGATAAAAATGGCCTTAAAGAACGAAGGCGAGAGAGAGAGAAAGAGAGAGAGAGAGAGATACCATGAGATATCTTGGGGGAATATAATGTTAAACCTGCTTTTGTCTTTAACTCTATTTTTTGTTAAACATTTGTATGCATTCATATTACAATGTATATTAAATTAGACAGTATCTTGGTTGTGCGTCAATTTAAAACATACTGCGAGCCAGTATTTCGGGTCGGAAGGGCGAATTTATCATTTGCAATTCTTATCGCATGCATCTTATAATTTACATATGGTGCATATCATGCATATATAGTAACAGGCTTGCATCGAAACCATTGGTTGTCAGGGAGTTTAAGGTGGATAAGACGATTTTCTTCGGTATCTTGGCGATCTACTGTTGGATGAAGACTCTAAAAAATTGACGTTGAATCAATCCAGCGATTTAAGGAATTTGGAATTATACGTTGTACAAGTACAACTGGATGCTCGATGAGAAGAGAGAGGAGTGTTTAACCCAGCGCGCCATAGGAACCATCAGTATGCATATCCTTCGACATCTATCGAGGGGAGACTGAGCACACACACACATGGTTCTGCCCGGAGTGCAATGACGTCTGTTAAGTAACTAATAACCAATATAATATAGAGTATAAAAACTGCCCAAAAATGTAAATATAGCCCAGACCGTGGTCTCCGATAAACACACGACAGGCGGGCTTAGATTAAGAATTCAAGGAAATAAGACCACAACTGTCACGTGATCCTCACATTCCATGATCCAGTAGTGTTGTTGTTGTATATAGACTAACTCATTTTAAAAACAACATAACATGCTTAATCAAGTTTATATTATGTTACACGTTAAATTTAAAGCTAAAGAATATCAGTATTATTAACATGTTAAATCAAGTTTATATTATGTTACACGTTAAGTTTAAAGCAAAGGAATATCAGTATTATTAACATGTTAAATCAAGTTTATATTATTTACGTTAAATTTAAAGCTAAAGAATATCAGTATTTAACATCTAAATCAAGTTTATATTATGTTACACGTTAAGTTTAAAGCAAAGGAATATCAGTATTATTAACATGTTAAATCAAGTTTATATTATGTTACACGTTAAATTTAAAGCTAAAGAATATCAGTATTATTAACATGCTAAATCAAGTTTATATTATGTTACACGTTAAGTTTAAAGCAAAGGAATATCAGTATTATTAACATGCTAAATCAAGTTTATATTATGTTACACGTTAAATTTAAAGCTAAAGAATATCAGTATTATTAACATGCTAAATCAAGTTTATATTATGTTACACGTTAAGTTTAAAGCAAAGGAATATCAGTATTATTAACATGTTAAATCAAGTTTATATTATGTTACACGTTAAGTTTAAAGCAAAGGAATATCAGTATTATTAACATTTTTCTGCAATAAATAACCATGAATGCATAAAATTGAGTAAAATTGCAAAAAAATCGTACAGTGTTCTATCAAACATATACAAAATCCAGGCCCCAACTAACAGGATTTTCCGATTTGTCGTCTAAGCTATTCCGCCCTATGTTACCGGGGTCTGTGCCCAGACAAACCAATTAAAATACACTAGGAGATGAGCGAGAATAGTAGCCAATACTAGCAGCATTTCAAACGTCTGCAACTTCTATCCAATTTGATAGAAATAATTAAATTATACTGTCAAAAGCAAATTCAGCTCTTTCACAATCAAAATTGTCTCAAAATTTACTTACGGAAATGACAATATTACTGCAAAGTCCAAAATTAATAGCCAGGTAAACTGGTGACGGTCAAGAATCGGAATCTGTTTGATTAAGTGAATCCCACGAACACCTGATACAGACAGGAAGCGTTGACCAGACGGACTAACTAAAATATTGATACTGAGAATCCTTTGAGCAGGCGTGAGAAATGACTCAGGAAAGGACAGTTTACTGACATCCTGATTCAGACGTGAAACATTGACGTTGTTTCCACACACACAGAAACATTATTATTTCTAGTACAAAGAAAATCCTTTAGATTTGTTTCCTACATCAGATCTCATCTTATTCTACCTTCATGTGCATGCATTCTAACTTTTCATGACATGCAGCGTCAAGAATTTGTTAAGTAATTCCCATCGAAAAACTTTCAAGTATTTTTTTTATCGTTCTGTTATTTGGTCTTCATTCAACAATGAAAGATCATGCAACATATTATACTAGATTAGGGCTCTGTGGCATAGAGGTTGAATGCTCGCCTCTGTTCGATAGAACTCGGTTTACTCCTCGTGGAGTCATCGGAATATTTCCAGAGTCCTGATCTAAGTATAAGTTTCTAGTCTTATCGGAGACGGACGATAAAACGTAGGTACCGTGTTCAAGTTGAGCACGTGAAAGAACAATTGGCAGTTCGAAATCGAGAAGACCAGGCGGGAAAGCGCTGCCCGGCAAAATTCATTAGAAATTTTAAATAATAACATTCCTCCAAAATATTTTCATCATCTTCTAAATTATATCGGGCACCCTCGACGGTGATAAAAGTTCGTGCACAGCCGCTGAGATCTTCCTGTGTAAGAAGGAGAACTGAGCACACATGATTACTTACCGAAGTACAATGATGATGGTCATTTAAAAACTAAAACTATGAACTTCAGATACCGAAATTCGCTGGAGAAAGTCTTGTTCTATTACAAATTTTGCACGTACAAAACTTGTCTCCAGATAACAAACAATTATGTAAAATGTTGTCGTATTCCAAAACTGCGTGACATAATCGACTTCAGATTAACATCATCAAATAGCTTGTCTTGAGCAGAACGTTGCCATCTTAACAGTGCTTCGGAATTTCTTTCTCTCGTAGGCCAGATCTGCATCTGCAGCTGTCATGCAGACCATTATTTCATCATGAGTCTATCTTCTCCGTGATCTTCTCTTCTCCTCTTTGCCGGGATGCCTCCTTCCATGATGGTCTTCTCTAGCTCTTCATGTCTCTTTATATGTCCAAAATATTTCAATTTTCTTATTTGTAACATCAGCCAGTTTTCTTTGATTTTGAGTTCTTTCTGGATAGATCTATTTGTTCTCTTCTCTGTCCGTGATATACTTTGGTTTAAAAGTTAGTTTGACAGAAATAATTAGATTATAATTATATACGGAGATATCGCCAATGGGAATAATCCTTGATATACGGAGGACTCTTCTGTAATGTTTATATACTGATACACATATACAGTAACACATATACACGATTTCAGATACTGAATTTGATAAGAATGTCGTCATCAGATATCGAATTTGATGAGAACGTCGTGGTCAAATACTGTAACTATTTGACAAAGTCGTCGCAGATATTAGAATAATTTTTAACCTAATACTGGAACCGATAGATAAACATAAAAAGAGAAGAGAATGCGACATAAATAATTTATCGGTCTGTATTGTCTGTTCTGCAATAATAATAATAATAATAATAATAATTCCTCTCGTACCGTTATACGTTACATAGGGCCTGAAAGTAATTTCTCCATGCCGCTCTATCCTGGGCAACTCGCTCAATCTCCTCCATGGAACTGAGACCGATATTTCCTGCCTCTCTCAGCAAAGTTCGTTTCAGTGTCTCTTTAGGTCGACCTCTCTTCTTGAACCCTTTGCATCCCACTTCAATGTCTGCTTTAATATTCGTTGATCATTTCTCCTCAAGGTGTGCCCAACATATCTCCATCTTCTCTTTCTTATAACAGTTGTCACTAGTGGTTGACCAGACATGTCTCTGATTTCATCACTTCTCCTGAATTCGTTCCATTTTATATTTATTATTTTTCGCAGACATCTATTTTCAAAGGCATTCAACTTGCTTTCTATATCTCTAATTATTTTCCAACTCTCGCTGGCAAATGTTAGGATTGATACAACATTTGAATTGAAAATTCATAATTTAGTTTTAATACTATATAACTTGCAGTTCCATATTTTATTTAGACTTTTAGAAGCTGATGTTGCTTTGCCAATTCGTATCATAATTTCTTTTTTAATTGTTCTGCAATAGCTTGATATTAAAGAGAGTTGGCTATTAAAGAACATGAGATCAAGGAAAATTAAATATTCCGGACTCATAAACCACACGAGGGCCTATATAAAATAATTTTGGAGGGAATGGTGCCTGGAAGAAGAATAAGAGGATGACCTAGAAGACGATGAGTGCAAGATGTCATTGACGATCTGAGAATGACTGCTACTGACGCCGGTCAACTTGGACAGAATAGAGAGTTTTTCATGAATGCTGTCATGGGAACCATGTCCGGGAACCATGTCCAAACCATGTAGTGTGTCCGGAAGGGACAAGCTACTTGATGATGATGATTATTTTATTTTGAAAACTGACAATCGCGACAAAAGAAATAGAAAGACTAGTACTAAACGAGATTTATATGTGACTTGCTAGTATATATATTTTATCAGTAGATCTTGGACAATAGCTGTGCTCACTTTCTGTATAACATTACAACTGCAATTTAGATATATATATGGAATTAAGAAATGGACAGGTTTCTTTAAGAAATGGACAGGTTACAGTCTGGCAGTGTGCAACACCAAGACGAAAGACAGAGGATGCTGAGATTCATTGCAGCCAACCTTCGATGTGGAGACGGCACCTGATGATGATGATATATATATATAATCCTATCTTCTATGACACTTCCTACTGTACACTCGTCCGAGTGGTTACAGAGGCCCAAATTTGGGATGTAAAGTATAGAACCACTGTTACCTGCCACGCATGTCGTAAGAGGCGTCTAAGGAGGGTTGGCTGAAATCGGATGCATGTGTCCTAAACGTGTAGAAGTCTATGCGTTTAGAGGCCTACCAAACCAATGTGCACCATATACACGTTCTTGGCAAAGATCAAACATATCACAAAGAGTGATTAAAATTGGTCGTAAAGAACGAACGCAAAGAAGAAGAAGAAGATCTGTACATTATTTTTGGCGAAAGGTTGACTTCATTGCACCGCATTTTACTCCATATGGCTCGGTCCCATATGGCTCGGTCCCATATGGCTCGGTCCCATATGGCTCGGTCCCATATGGCTCGGTCCATCTCCGTAGAAATGGCACACCACCTGCGGAGAGTATTACACGAACTCCGTAGCTCCGACAACAATCCTAGAGATTTGTGGAAAAAGTGCATTCGAGTGCTCGATCTCCGGAACGCAAGGCATCGGTTTAACCACAGATACCACCTCTTCCAGCGTAGAATCACTAGAATCTCGTTCAGAATGAGTGTACTACGTTAGTTAATCCCAGGATCAAATTTCACAATGACAGTGTTGTTTTTTTTCCGACCGTAACTGCTCTCATGTCAACCCAGGATCAATTGAGCCTGCGAAATAAACTTGGAAATAAAGACAGTCTGCGTGATGGTGAGCACATTATTAATCGTGGACCGTTGGTCAAAGACTTGGCACCGAATTCCACAATATGCTCCATGGTATGAAAAATGGGTGAAGGGAAGAAACACCTATACTATGACGTGTAACTGTGGGAAAGGCGTGAGAAACTTACTAAATCCCTCTAGAATGAAGACACGTTTAGAAAGAGACCCCGACAATAACTCAATATTATGGAACATTATTATCAGTAATCACAATTACCATGCCTCGATGAACGTCAATATAATAGAAAATTCAAATGTCTAACTATTCTTGACTTCTCGTCCATCTAAAATAACAGCAGCTACACCGACAACAATAGAGTTTGTCAGGGACTTCAAAGAACACAATAAGTTGTTGACAAAAGACCCGTGAGAAATGCCCATTGGCGATATCTCTTAACGGAATGATGTCATAGAAGATAGAAGGTAAATCCAGCCTAAGGTTCACATCTAACTCTTGTCTTGTTAGATAACATATTTTCAATTTTTTTTTTTAATATACGAGAAAAACGAGGAGATACTGCATTTCGTCATCATCATCATAAATTAGAATGTACCTGGCAGAACGTCGCTTACATCACAACCTGCCTGAAAAGCTATGTCTCTAGGAAGTTCTCGCGCCTCTTCTTATGTTATGTTCAAGGTTTCTTTGATGCCCTGCTGCCTCCATCTTGGTCTTCCCCTCCCTCTACCCACATGAACCATGCCTTCCTTTACTGTTATTTTCTTCTATTACTCTTCTTCTTGTACATATATACAGTTGGAATATTTGACTTCAATGTTAAAGTATTTCTACGGTACAAGTCCCATTGAGAACGACTAAAGAAATAACTAATACATTGCAAGCATGAGAAAGCAGTAAATAAAACAAGAAGAGACCATATAAGAAATGAGGAAATTAGAAGAACAGTCGGAACAACACCTGCTATTAGATTTATTGAAAAACAGAGACTCAAATGGTTTGGCCACTTGGTGAGAATAAACCCGAACAAACT
Source organism: Arion vulgaris (assembly GCA_020796225.1). NCBI lineage: Eukaryota > Metazoa > Mollusca > Gastropoda > Stylommatophora > Arionidae > Arion > Arion vulgaris. Next base: position 27,685,719 of record CM036757.1, on the reverse strand, counting down.
AGTTGCAGAGCGTACAACCTGAAAATGGAATCATCAAGAGGAAGGGCAGACCAAGAAAAAGATGGGTTGATGAAGTTACAGACATCTTAAAACTCCACAATACCACAGCATATGAACCGACCGAGCGTGCATTATCTAGCAAACCGATGATCAGTTAAACCTGCTACGCCTAACGGCAAAAAAGCAGAGAAGGACACAAGAAAGAAAGAAAGAAAGGATCTTCTCCTTCTTCTTTACGTTCGTTCTTTACGACCAATTTTAAACAATCTGTGATATGTTTGATCTTTGCCAAGAACGTGTATACGTTGCACATTGGTTTGGTAGGCCCCTAAACGCATAAACTTCTACACGTTTAGGACATGTGCATCCGATTTCATCCAAACCTCCTTTGTCGCCTCTTACGAATTGCGTGGCAGGTAACAGTGGTTCTATTCTTTACACCCCATATTTGGGCCCCGGTAACCACTCGGGCGAAAGAAAGGATAATATGAGGAACTTTAGGTCTAAGAATTAATAATAAAATGGAACATACCGAGGTCAGTAAATAAGTGATAATATATGACACTCTGAACTCAGTAAATAAGTGATAATGTTGGATATTCAGAGGATAATAAATGAATGATAGTATCGGATACTCAGAGGGGAAGAAAATACTATGAGACATTTACCGAAAATAATAAACTTCTGATAATGTAGAAAGATAACTGATTTGGTAGTTAGATTTATAAATATCTCACTTAAGTGCAATAAAACTCTGTACATTGTTCTACTTACATTTAACACTTATGTCCATAATGCGCTTGATGGGCACAGTATAACTCCGCGAACACGTTTTTTGCTTGATTTATTGTGGTCAGAAAAAGTAGTTCTAGGTTAATCGAACGCCCGAGTGGTTACCGGGCCCAAATTTGGGGTGTAAAAATAGAGCCACTGTTACCTGCCACGCATGTCGTAAGAGGCGCCAAGGAGGTTTGGATGAAATCGGATGCACATGTCCTAAATATGTAGAAGTCTATGCGTTTAGGGGCCTACCAAACCAATGTGCAACGTATATACGTTCTTGGCAAAGATCAAACATAACACAAAGAGTGATTAAAATTGGTGGTAAAGAATGAAAGCAAAGAAGAAGAAGAAGAAGGTTAATGGAAGGGTTTGACAAGGAGTTGGTGACATACTACTAGGCGAGATGATCAATCTGCGTGAGGCTCAGCTGATCAAGTCTAGGCGAGATGATCGATCTGCGTGAGGCTCAGCTGATCAAGTCTAGGCGAGATGATCGATCTGCGTGAGGCTCAGCTGATCAAGTCTAGGCGAGATGATCGATCTGCGTGAGGCTCAGCTGATCAAGACCTTACTTCACATCAAAGTAACGGCCCAGTAACAAGCTGCAATACTGCAATCTTGCTAAGAGAGTAGGAACCGAATATGTAGTACATAGATTCCCAATCTTTTACGGTCCACCACCCACTTTGCACATCATAAAAATATTGTGACGCCCCCTCCATATTATAACAGTTTGCCAACGCCCCCATAAATACATGCTCTTTTTCTCTTTGACATAGAAAATTGATATATATTTCTGTCATACATGGTCAATTTTCAAATGATTATACACATAAAATAGAAAATTGATATATATTTCTGTCTTACATGGTCAATTTTCAAATGATTATACACATAAAATAGAAAATTGATATATATTTATGTCATACATGGTCAATTTTCAAATGATTATACACATAAAATAGAAAATTGATATATATTTCTGTCTTACATGGTCAATTTTCAAATGATTATACACATAAAATAGAAAATTGATATATATTTCTGTTATACATGGTCAATTTTCAAATGATTATACACATAAAATAGAAAATTGATATATATTTCTGTTATACATGGTCAATTTTCAAATGATTATACACATAAAATAGAAAATTGATATATATTTCTGTCTTACATGGTCAATTTTCAAATGATTATACACATAAAATAGAAAATTGATATATATTTCTGTTATACATGGTCAATTTTCAAATGATTATACACATAAAATAGAAAATTGATATATATTTCTGTCATACATGGTCAATTTTCAAATGATTATACACATAAAATAGAAAATTGATATATATTTCTGTCATACATGGTCAATTTTCAAATGATTATACACATAAAATAGAAAATTGATATATATTTCTGTCATACATGGTCAATTTTCAAATGATTATACACATAAAATAGAAAATTGATATATATTTCTGTCATACATGGTCAATTTTCAAATGATTATACACATAAAATAGAAAATTGATATATATTTCTGTCATACATGGTCAATTTTCAAATGATTATACACATAAAATAGAAAATTGATATATATTTCTGTCATACATGGTCAATTTTCAAATGATTATACACATAAAATAGAAAATTGATATATATTTCTGTCATACATGGTCAATTTTCAAATGATTATACACATAAAATAGAAAATTGATATATATTTCTGTCATACATGGTCAATTTTCAAATGATTATACACATAAAATAGAAAATTGATATATATTTCTGTCATACATGGTCAATTTTCAAATGATTATACACATAAAATAGAAAATTGATATATATTTCTGTCATACATGGTCAATTTTCAAATGATTATACACATAAAATAGAAAATTGATATATATTTCTGTCTTACATGGTCAATTTTCAAATGATTATACACATAAAATAGAAAATTGATATATATTTCTGTCTTACATGGTCAATTTTCAAATGATTATACACATAAAATAGAAAATTGATATATATTTCTGTGATACATGGTCAATTTTCAAATGATTATACACATAAAATAGAAAATTGATATATATTTCTGTCATACATGGTCAATTTTCAAATGATTATACACATAAAATAGAAAATTGATATATATTTCTGTCATACATGGTCAATTTTCAAATGATTATACACATAAAATAGAAAATTGATATATATTTCTGTCTTACATTGTCAATTTTCAAATGATTATACACATAAAATAGAAAATTGATATATATTTCTGTCATACATGGTCAATTTTCAAATGATTATACACATAAAATAGAAAATTGATATATATTTCTGTCATACATGGTCAATTTTCAAATGATTATACACATAAAATAGAAAATTGATATATATTTCTGTCTTACATGGTCAATTTTCAAATGATTATACACATAAAATAGAAAATTGATATATATTTCTGTCATACATGGTCAATTTTCAAATGATTATACACATAAAATAGAAAATTGATATATATTTCTGTTATACATGGTCAATTTTCAAATGATTATACACATAAAATAGAAAATTGATATATATTTCTGTCTTACATGGTCAATTTTCAAATGATTATACACATAAAATAGAAAATTGATATATATTTCTGTCATACATGGTCAATTTTCAAATGATTATACACATAAAATAGAAAATTGATATATATTTCTGTCTTACATGGTCAATTTTCAAATGATTATACACATAAAATAGAAAATTGATATATATTTCTGTCATACATGGTCAATTTTCAAATGATTATACACATAAAATAGAAAATTGATATATATTTCTGTCTTACATGGTCAATTTTCAAATGATTATACACATAAAATAGAAAATTGATATATATTTCTGTCATACATGGTCAATTTTCAAATGATTATACACATAAAATAGAAAATTGATATATATTTCTGTGATACATGGTCAATTTTCAAATGATTATACACATAAAATAGAAAATTGATATATATTTCTGTCATACATGGTCAATTTTCAAATGATTATACACATAAAATAGAAAATTGATGAAAAAATGGATCGTATGGCCATAAGATGAATTAAAATGCAGAATTCTAATTTAAATGATTATTCAATCACAAAATCACGAAAATAATTTATTGTAAAATATTTATTATTCATTTCTTATTTAAGGAGCAACCGACCCCTAATCGCCTAAACAACGCCCCAAATTCCTCTGAAGCCCACTATCGACACCCCCGAACGCTTCAGCGCCCACTGGAGGGGGTGGTACCACACACTTTGGGAAACGCGGATGTAGTTCTGTAGCTCAAGCGGTAATGAGCTCGATCCCGAACCCAAGGTTCAAACCCCACGGTGGACAAGTTTGAAAGCAAATTCGTTTCCGTGGAATTTTTACAAAAGTAAAAAATAGACCTCACCGTTCAGAAAGCAATGGCAAATTACTGAACGTATAAGTGGTGCCTATAAAAATCAACGACTCGTATACTGTGGTTGATGGCTACGTCCTGTAGGATATGCCAGGATTTTCATTTCAGTACATCTTAGATCATATAAATATCGCAGTAAACTCATGTACCATAATATAACAAACGTACGTCTCATGACGAATGAAGAAGAAGAAGAACAGGAGATTCTTACATTAAGACAGTCTTTCGAGTCTGAGGGACAGGGAGTCGGCGTTTCATTGCGATTAGTTCACTGGCTTGAACCACTAATGACTTAGGAGTTCAATTCTTTTTGTGATTGGTTTTCTAGTTCATCATCATCATCAGGTGCCGTCTCTACATCGAAGGTTGGCTGCAATGAATCTCCAGCATCCTCTGTCTTTCGCCTTGGTGTTGCACTCTGCCAGACTGTAACCTGTCCATTTCTTTAAATTTCCCTCCCACTTATCTCTCGGTCTTCCTCTTGCTCTTCCCCCTCAACTTTCCCCTCTAGTAAATGTTTTATCATGGTGTCATGTCTTTTATGTGCCCAAAATACTTTAGTTGTCTGAATTTTATTTCTCTTAATAATTGTTTCTTCATGCCTAGTTTTCCTAAAACTTGTTTATTTGTCTGTTTTTCTGTCCATGAAACTGCCTATTCTTCTATATATCCACATTACAAATGCACCAATTCTGTCTTCTAACTGCTTGTTCATTGTCCATGTTTCCGAGCCATACATTAATATAGGATATATATAGCATTTGATCATTCTCATTTTTAGCCTGTTTGTAATTTGTTTGGATGCCAGTTTTTAAGTTGGAGAAATATTGGAAATCGCAAGTATGGTTATTCAATTGTTCTTCTTTTTCGAACGCTGCATATCGGCCACTTGTTAACCACTCTTTGTGATTTATATGTGATCAGAGCCTAAGATCGCCAGTTATGCGCCTACAAGTAGGCCAGCAAATCCAATTTCTGCGACGTTTTTTATTTACCAGGGTAGCTTCCATAGGTCCCTACCTTAGTCGTCTCTTACGACATGCCTTGTAGTGTTACTATTTTTTGCTCCTCTTGTAAGCTCCGACAAGTAAGTGTTCTGACTCTGCTATTTTACAACTGTCTGAAGAAGTGGGTACCGGATGTAGCTTCCCGATTGTCCTGCCCCCGATACTAGCCAGTTCTTCTATGTGCTTTCTCCAGCATTCTAAGCCCCCAGAGGTGTTTAGGGGCGTGTCTCCCATCCGTTCAACTGGAAGAAATGTCTCAGGTCTCCGCGACCGAGCGGAAAACGAAGCTACTAAGTGAAATCGAGCGAGTGTGTATCTTGTGAGAACTGAACTTAAGTGCAATCGAGCTGCGCGAATTAGAATTCTCGATTGCAATCAGGGCCCTTTGTCCACGCGACTTCCATGGGATGAAGAGCTCTGTGTATTGACTGTGATTTGGAGAGAGGGCATCCATCAATCAACAAAACCAAACTTCGGACACAAGAACTTTATTAAGATTTGCTTAGTGATCTCGGGTACAACGGACTTTTGATTGACGTACAGAATAGCAGTTTAACAACAGCTTTTTGTTTAAACATTAATCCTGCCTGTCTGTCTTCATCTATATCTCTGTTCATATCTTCCGTCTGTCTCTGTGATACTGCAAACTCTTACCTTCCCCTCCTGTATATTTGATCCTTTTTGACAAAGACATGTTACTGACACGTTGACTATATATATTGATATGCACAATTGTGTTTTATTTCGTTTTGAAAGCTACTATCAATTCACTGAGAGATGTATTCCGATCTCTCTCTTACACAGGAGGATTTCAGCGGCAGTGCACTAGCTCCGTAGTACCGGCGAGGGTCCACGATATAATGTAGAAGACGATGAAAGTATTTTGTAAGAATATTATTTTTGAATTTTTCTAATGAATTTTGCACTGGCAGAGGCTTTCCAGTCTTTCTTCTCCTTCTTCTTCCTCTCCTTCTGCTCCTTCGCGTTTTAACTACAAACATCGCCCGAGTGGTTACCGGGGCCCAAATTTGGGATGCAAAGAATAGAACAACTGTTACCTGCCACGCATGTCGTAAGAGGCGACTAAGGAGGTTTGGCTGAAATCGGATGCATGTGTTCTAAATGTGTAAAAGTCTATGATTTTATGGGACCTACCAAACCAATGTGCAACGTATACACGTTCTTGGCAAAGATCAAACATATCACAAATAGTGATTAAAATTGGTCGTAAAGAACGAACGCAAAGAAGAAGAAGAACTACAAACAGAGTACATGTCCTCAACAAACTTCTTCCAGCGACCCCTCCCTCTCTCTCTCTCTCTCTCTCTTGCCATCCCTTCCAATTCATTCCACGTCTTGCATATCCTTTTAATATCAGTCTCCAACTTTCTTCTCCAGATATTTCTAGGCCTTCCACTACTCCTCTTTCCCTGTGGGTTTCAAAACAGTGTCTGTCGTGTAATGCTTCAGTTCGGCCTTCTATGTACCCTATCCATCGCCAGGATATCTTCCCTAGCTCTCTTTCCACTGGGGCTTTCCAGTCTGCTCTTCTTTTGAACTTCCCCGGGTTCTTTTACGTACTCAACTTGAACAAGGAGCCTACGTTTTATCGTCCGTCTCCGATAGGACTAGTAACTCGACATCACCTGCACTGAGATCATAGATCTCTTGAAAGATATCCCGATGGCTCCACGAGTGAGCAAACCGAGTACCTTTGAAACGAAAGGCGAGCATCTAGCCTCTACGCTACAGACGCCTCTATATATTTCGATAAAGAAAAAAGCACAAGCTCTGCTTAAATATTGAATAAGAAAATAAAGATTGTTTTTTCAGTCATTTTTAAAGTTTGCTTTTTTCTGAGTACTTGGAAAATATTTTTCTTGTCTTTTTCCTTCGCTCTACACCAAACCCTTGTTGAAACACTGTGTGTTGTTGTCTGTATCTGATGTGCCCCTTGCAGCGTGAGTTCGTTGTGCCAGTTAGACGCCTACAGACCTGTAGGCCAACACATCCGTTTCTGCATACTTTTGTTCTGGTTCGCCTCTCACGAAGAATATAAATCTAACCTTTATTACTTATATTCATAATTTCTTATTTGTTTAGACGCTAATATATTTTTCTCATAGAGATTCCATTGCACCAAGAGGAGAAGAATAGACGCTGGAAAGGAAACAGCTTGAGAAATTTCGAGGGGAATCTAACAAGAAGAACCCTTTCCTGGAAAATGCAGGAAAGCGAAAAGCAGGAGACCTAAAATACACAAAGAGATTTGAAGGTAGAATGATAGATATACGGAAGACAAGGCAGGAGCTGCAAGAAAGAGAGAGAGAGAAAGAGAGAGAGAGAGACGACATGAGTTAGTTACGGGACTATGTTAAAACTGGAATTATAAAAATAGAAGAGAAATTTATCATGTTCTGAGAAATATTTTTAGTAATTTCTAATCCCTTGTTAAGCAGCATTTCAGAAAAAGAAAATAAAAATGCCTTGTCTATTGACATAAGGAAAATAGTTCTTCATTGTGACATAAATTTAAAAGTGAAATACGAAAGTAACAATTTGACAATAAACAAACAGGCAAGAATAAAAATATAGAAGCCAATCGAATTAGGTTTTACAGTGCCCGTGTGGTTCTAGGGCCCGCAAGGAAGCAAAAATATTACCTCTGCGACGTACAAGACATGTCGTAAGAGGCGACTAGTGTGGGACCTAGGGAAGCTACCCTAGCAAATAATAAGCATCGCAGAAATCAGATGTGCTGGCCTACTTGTAGGCGCATAACTGGCATAAGGTACAATCGCTCTTTGGCTCGGATCACATACAAATCACAAAGAGTGGTTAACAAGTGGTCGATATGGAGTGTTGGAAGATGAAGAAGAAGGTTTTACAGAAGAATATTAAGAAATGATAAAATGACTATTGTAGATGTGATCACAGAGAACAGTGAAGAAATAAACATTCTGATAAACATTTGAAAGAAGCAGTCATCATTTTTTGTGTATGTAATCCGAAGACAGATGTTAAAACATATTTTGTCAACGGGAAACCAAATATTGAGGAAGGAGCGAGAGAGAGAGAGAGAGAGAGAAGAGAGAGAAAGAGAGAGGGGAAGGAATAACCTGACAGACTAGCATGGAAGAGCAACAACTAAGTGGATTGTCAATACAGTTGTAGACATCCATGATCACCAACGTAAGCCATAATAATAACTTGGATTCTCCGAAAGGAGTTAATTATTTTTTCCCCCATGTTTGTTGGCCTACACGCTGTGATATAACCAAAAAAACTTCGTACTTAGGTTAAAAGGTACATGCCTCGGCTTAAATATTCTTTAATTCCCTACATAACAAACAACACAATCGCCAAAGCCAGCAGACACTACACCTGATGATGATTCATATATTGTCTTCTATCTCTACTGGAATGGTTCAACATTCTATTTATTCTCACTATTACTACATGTTCTGCACCTTACGCCACATTTAGAAACGAGCCCTTAGGCTAGCACCGTTCTAAGTGGCTTCCAGAGCGATTAAAGTGTCTGGCTCTTTGTGCGACGATTATTGTTGCTAACAGGTTCCAGTGACAGACTACTCCCAAAAACACACAGATTTTCAATCAACGGACACTTGTCAGTGTCCAACTGAATGTGTCCGGTTAATGGTTGGTACTCTGGGTTCTTCTCAAATACTCATCATGAAGCGCTGCTTGTTTGATCAAAATGAAAAGGTCAGGAAAAGAATTTCTAAGAGTTTGTGATATGAAGTTGTGTAACGTTTGAGTAGGTCATTGATACAAAACGTCATGGTTTTTGGCTCCTTCCACGCCACTTCTTCATATTGGAATCACTTCTGATGACAATAGTTAACCTTGACATTAATTTGTCATTTGTCCGTCTTTTATAATCTTGCAGGACAAAAAAATCTGGAGACCAAAAAAAACACACACACCAAAATCTGAGATATCTATCTATAATTCTATTTTACATTCTCGCCAGTGTGTTGCAGGAGCTCGCAAAGGGCAAAGAATAGTAACACTGCGACCTACAAGGCATATCATGTCGTAAGAGGCGACTGAGGTAGGGGCCTACGGAAGCTACCTAGTAAATAAAAACGTTGCAGAAATCAAATGTGCCGGCCTAAATGTAGGCACATAACTGGCACAACGTACAATCGCTCTTTGACTCAGATCACATACAAATCACACAGAGTGGTTAACAAGTGGTCGATATTGAGCGTTTGAAGAATAAGTCATTTCCTGAATGATTTTCTCAACATAAGTGCTACTGTTGAAGTGTTTAGTCAGATTTTCTCAACATAAGTGCTACTGTTGAAGTGTTTAGTCAGATTTTCTCAACATAAGTGCTACTGTTGAAGTGTTTAGTCAGATTTTCTCAACATAAGTGCTACTGTTGAAGTGTTTAGTCAGATTTTCTCAACATAAGTGCTACTGTTGAAGTGTTTAGTCAGATTTTCTCAACATAAGTGCTACTGTTGAAGTGTTTAGTCAGATTTTCTCAACATAAGTGCTACTGTTGAAGTGTTTAGTCAGATTTTCTCAACATAAGTGATACTATTGAAGTGTTTAGTCAGATTTTCTCAACATAAGTGCTACTGTTGAAGTGTTTAGTCAGATTTTCTCAACATAAGTGCTACTGTTGAAGTGTTTAGTCAGATTTTCTCAACATAAGTGCTACTATTGAAGTGTTTAGTCAGATTTTCTCAACATAAGTGCTACTGTTGAAGTGTTTAGTCAGATTTTCTCAACATAAGTGCTACTGTTGAAGTGTTTAGTCAGATTTTCTCAACATAAGTGCTACTATTGAAGTGTTTAGTCAGATTTTCTCAACATAAGTGCTACTGTTGAAGTGTTTAGTCAGATTTGCTCAACATAAGTGCTACTGTTGAAGTGTTTAGTCAGATTTTCTCAACATAAGTGCTACTATTGAAGTGTTTAGTCAGATTTTCTCAACATAAGTGCTACTGTTGAAGTGTTTAGTCAGATTTTCTCAACATAAGTGCTACTATTGAAGTGTTTAGTCAGATTTTCTCAACATTAGTGCTACTGTTGAAGTGTTTAGTCAGATTTTCTCAACATAAGTGCTACTATTGAAGTGTTTAGTCAGATTTTCTCAACATAAGTGCTACTATTGAAGTGTTTAGTCAGATTTTCTCAACATAAGTGCTACTATTGAAGTGTTTAGTCAGATTTTCTCAACATAAGTGCTACTGTTGAAGTGTTTAGTCAGATTTTCTCAACATAAGTGCTACTGTTGAAGTGTTTAGTCAGATTTTCTCAACATAAGTGCTACTATTGAAGTGTTTAGTCAGATTTTCTCAACATAAGTGCTACTGTTGAAGTGTTTAGTCAGATTTTCTCAACATAAGTGCTACTGTTGAAGTGTTTAGTCAGATTTTCTCAACATAAGTGCTACTGTTGAAGTGTTTAGTCAGATTTTCTCAACATAAGTGCTACTATTGAAGTGTTTAGTCAGATTTTCTCAACATAAGTGCTACTGTTGAAGTGTTCAGTCAGATTTTCTCAACATTAGTGCTACTGTTGAAGTGTTTAGTCAAACAAGCTTTGAGAATGTAGAGAATATGAGAGTGTGGCCGCTAAGAAGATTTTCATTTCAACTATTTTAAACTAATCCACAGCATCTGCTAGATTGCAAGAGTTTGGATTGAAGATTGGAGTGACAAGAAAAGAGCAGCACTACAGGCATATGAGTAGACTCATCAATCAACATCGAACTGGTATAGTTAGTCGCTGGACGCTGTTGGAGATATTGCAAAGGAGATCGGAGCACCTATGGACATGTCTGGATTGCAATGAAGATACTTCAAACTGAAACTGGGGATAAAATATGTTTAAATAATTAAAGCGGAAGTTCTAGCAAGGAATACTGAAAAAGTGATATTCTTAAATTTCATGACATATTTGGAATCTAATTAAAGGTTAACCAATTGTGCACACATTTCTTTTCAAATATTTAGAATTGATTAAATTGTTTTGGCAAAACACGTAATCACAAAGTACTGTAGTTTTACAAATTACAAAAACAATGACAAAATACAGCAACGTTTCGACCAACAAGACCTTTATCAAGCAAACGAAAAACAGTCTCATCTGTTTTGTGAATATTAACTCCTGTTGTTCGTTTGCCTTAAAGTTCTGTTTATGTTCTGGATATGTTAGAACTAAAACAACTATGTTGACAGGACAGAAGGAAGAACATCTGTCAGTGATGAAATATTGTCAGTTTACCTGGTTGGTACATATGAACCACAGCCAACTTTAATACTGGGCCGCATAACTCACAGGGCAAACCCTGATCTAGATTGCTGGGGGGCTGGGTTTATATATGTTTGATAGCCCACCTGCCCAGCGTGTTCGTTGCGCGTTGGACGACGGTGTGACAAGCCCCATGTGAGTGCGGGTTCAATTCCACGGGCTGGCAGAAAAAAGCAACAGGTTCTCCAAATTTACGGTGTTCGTGGCACCGAACCGAAGGGTTACGATGTCCGTTGCACCGAGCCGAAGAGCTGAAAGCTCAAGTGCTTCTGAATCGGATAAAAAAATATGTTTGATAGAACACTGCAAACTTTTTGCAATTTGACTCAATTCTGTGAGTCTATGGTTATTTATTGATAAACAATATTCATAATACTGATATTTCTTATTGTTAAACTTAATTTGTAGCATAATATAACCTTGATTTAGCATGTTGCGTTCATTTTAAAATGAATTCGTCTATATACAACAATACTAGAATGAGTCCAATATCCAGACTCATTTTGGCACTGTCCAGTGTGGTCGTCGGCGTTGCAACACGTGTGCTTATGTGATACAGACGCGTACTGTATCTTTTCCTTTAGGCACGTTTCTTATTGATGATGGGTTCACATGCGAGTCCCGTAATCTTATCTATGCCATTATCTGTAAGCGGTGTAACAAGGCTTATATCGGCGAGACAGGCAAGAGGCTCAGTGACCGATTCGCCCAACACTTACGCGACATACGCCAATGCTCTGTGACCCTGTAGCCACCCATTTCAATGATACTGGCCATTTAGGTGCTCACGATGTCCAGGTCACAGCCATCCCATCATGTTCCTCGGATGATCGCAGTCGATTTGCTCTGGAGAATCGGTTGATTTCTTTGTATGGTACCTTGCGACCACGCGAGCTCAACGTATTACATTCTTATGCTTCTTAGTACTTTCTCTTCCCATGCTTTGTAATCTATATGGGTAATATGTTGCATGTATTCAAGTTATATATTTACTAGATGTTTCATTGTTTCTTTTCCTTTCTATTTCTAGTTTTTATGTGTGTTTTTGTGTTACATTTATTTCGTTATTCGTTTTTATTCCAGATTTTCCTTAGATACGTTTGTATTTGGTCGTCCATTTGTGTTTCATTTTAATTTGTCACTCCTGTTTGTTCGTTTGCTTGATAAAGGCCTTGTTGGTCGAAACGTTGCTGTATTTTGTCATTGTTTTTGTAATTTGTAAAACTACAGTACTTTGTAATTACGTGTTTTGCCAATCAAATAGTTTTACTGCAGTTCCATATATATATACTGAATATTTAGAATGCGATGTCACGTAACGGTTGTAGTCTAATTTCATAGTATTTTTTACCTGAGTTCGCTGGCCTTATGAGTTTAAAGTTGGATGTGATATGAACATACATATAATAATAATAATTCATCTCGTACCGCAATACGTTACATAGGGCCTGCAAGCAATTTCTCCATACCGCTCTATCCTGGGCAACTCGCTCAATCTCCTCATGGAACTGAGATCGATATTTCCTGCCTCTCTCAGCAAAGTTCGTTTCAGGGTCTCCTTAGGTCGACCTCTCTTTCTTGAACCCTTTGCATCCCACTTCAATGCCTGCTTTGATATTCGTTGATCATTTCTCCTCAAGGTGTATCCAACATATCTCCATCTTCTCTTTCCTATAACAGTTGTCACTAGTGGTTGACCAGACATGTCTCTGATTTCATCACTTCTCCTGAATTCGTCCATTTTATATTCATTTTTTCGCAGACATCTATTTTCAAATGCATTCAACTTGCTTTCTATATCTTTAGTCATTTTCCAACTCTCGCTGGCATATGTTAGGACTGATACAACATTTGAATTGAAAATTCGTAATTTAGTTTTAATACTATATAACTTGCAGTTCCATATTTTATTTAGACTTTTAAAAGCTGATGTTGCTTTACCAATTCGTATCATAATTTCTTTTTCAACATTTCCTGTACAATCAAAATTGCTACCCAAATAGGTGAACTGCTCTGTTATTTTTATCCTTTTTTATTCCAGGGTGATATCTGCATTCCTTGCCATAGGTGTCTTCATTGGTTTTTTTTCATAGCTTATCTGCAGTCTAACTTTTGATGCTATAGATGACAAGTTGTCTGTTTTTCTTTGCATATCTTGGTTGTTTCTACTTAACAAGGCAATATCATCTGCAAAATCCAAATCTTCTAGTTGACTATTTTCTATCCAATCGATGCCAGTTTCACCCCAACAACATTTTCGCATCACCCAGTCAATGGCCACTCCAAACAATAGCGGAGATAGAATACAGCCTTGCTTTACTCCAGTTTCAACCATAAACCAGTCGCTGTGTCCACTATCAGTGGGAACTGCACACTGTGAACCATCATAGAGGCTCTTGATAATGTTCATTATTTTGTCTGGTATCCCATAGCATCTCAGAATATTCCACAGGGAGATTATGAACATACATGACTCTCTCTAAAAAATATTTGTTTAGGGAACCGTCGAGGGTGGTAGGAAAAGAGGAAGGCAAAGAAAAAGCATGGGCTTTATATATCAATAATTAGTAAATGATTGTCTCAAACTTGTCTGTATCACAGAGGAAAGATTTATATATCAATAATTAGTAAATGATTGTCTCAAACTTGTCTGTATTACAGAGGAAAGATTTATATATCAATAATTAGTAAATGATTGTCTCAAACTTGTCTGTATTACAGAGGAAAGATTCAGAGGTCTTTGTGGCTAAGTGGTTAAGCCTTCGCCTTGTGTTTCAAAGGTCGTGGGTTCTAATCCTGACCGTGTACTCTCAGAAATGGGAACACATCTGTAAAGACTAAAAAACATATCCGAATAATTCTTCAAGTAATTCTTCAACCATGACTGTTGATGGAGCTACGGAGTTCGTGCTTTGTGCAACACTCTCCAGATGGTGGACAATTTCTACCGACAGGGACATATCAATATAAGAAAATCTGGTGCAATGAAGTTGACCCTTCACCTTTAGACCAGCGCTGACCAACGCGACGTCCGTGTTCTACATTCATGGCGACATATTTGATTCGATCAGCTTTAATGTTGATCAGTTGTTAAGAAGATATTAGTTTTTAGTTTGTTTTATTTCACAGCACTCACGTAAACCTGATCTTTCACAGCACTCACGTGAACATGGTCTTTCTGCAATCTTGTTTTATTTCACAGCACTCACGTGAACATGGTCTTTCTGCAATCTTGTTTTATTTCACAGCACTCACGTGAACATGGTCTTTCTGCAATCTTGTTTTATTTCACAGCACTCACGTGAACATGATCTTTCTGCAGTCTTGTTTTATTTCACAGCACTCACGTGAACATGATCTTTCTGCAGTCTTATTTGATTTCACAGCACTCACGTGAACATGATATTTCTGCAGTCTTGTTTGATTTCACAGCACTCACGTGAACATGATATTTCTGCAGTCTTGTTTGATTTCACAGCACTCACGTGAACATGATATTTCTGCAGTCTTGTTTGATTTCACAGCACTCACGTGAACATGATCTTTCTGCAGTCTTGTTTTATTTCACAGCACTCACGTGAACATGATATTTCTGCAGTCTTGTTTGATTTCACAGCACTCACGTGAACATGATATTTCTGTAGTCTTGTTTTATTTCACAGCACTCACGTGAACATGCTCTTTCCGCAGTCTTGTTTTATTTCACAGCACTCACGTGAACATAATCTTTCTGCAGTCTTGTTTTATTTCACAGCACTCACGTGAACATGATCTTTCTGCAGTCTTGTTTTATTTCACAGCACTCACGTGAACATGATATTTCTGCAGTCTTGTTTGATTTCACAGCACTCAAGTGAACATGATATTTCTGTAGTCTTGTTTTATTTCACAGCACTCACGTGAGCATGCTCTTTCCGCAGTCTTGTTTTATTTCACAGCACTCACGTGAACATAATCTTTCTGCAGTCTTGTTTTATTTCACAGCACTCACGTGAACATGATCTTTCTGCAGTCTTGTTTGATTTCACAGCACTCACGTGAACATGATCTTTCTGCAGTCTTGTTTGATTTCACAGCACTCACGTGAACATGATCTTTCTGCAGTCTTGTTTTATTTGTCACAGCACTCACGTGAACATGATTTTCCGCAGTCTTGTTTTATTGTCACAGCACTCACTGAACATGATCTTTCTGTAGTCTTATTTTATCTACAGCACTCACGTGAACATGATCTTTCTGCAGTCTTGTTTGATTTACAGCACTCACGTGAACATGATCTTTCTGCAGTCTTGTTTTATTTGTCACAGCACTCACGTGAACATGATCTTTCCGCAGTCTTGTTTTATTTCACAGCACTCACGTGAACATGATCTTTCTGCAGTCTTGTTTTATTTGTCACAGCACTCACATGAACATGATCTTTCCGTAGTCTTGTTTTATCTCACAGCACTCACGTGAACATGATCTTTCTGCAATCTTGTTTTATTTGTCACAGCACTCACATGAACATGATCTTTCTGCAGTCTTGTTTTATTTCACAGCACTCACGTGAACATGATCTTTCTGCAGTCTTGTTTTATTTGTTTAATTACTGTAGAAAGCGTCGGTATCTCAACTATATTAACATTACTATTGCTATCAGTGCTATTTATATGTACAGAAACCCACAAATCTGAGCTGGTCAGAGCGGATCAGATCTCTACTGCTGCCTTGTAGTTTGATTGGGAACAATCAAAGGCTAGTGGAGCAAACCGTACATAAAGCTGGACGGGCGGCAAACCAAGGTGTCCATTAAAACGACCGGTTTTGCTGGGTAGACGGCGCTCATAAGCCCGGGAGGGTAGGCCGTCTAAGGATCGCTGCCCTAAAAGAAAATGGCAGCCTGCTGTCTTGTGGGTTTTGGCTGGGGACAGCAAAAGGCTAGCGGAGAGCGAAGCGTACACAAACGCTGGTTGACATCAAACACACCACCGAAGGATAAGCAACTGAGCTGCAATAGGAACTGAAGGCTTGTGCACGTACATTACGTTCTGATTATGTTCATTAAGTTTGGCTGTTTATATATCACAATAGAATGATAAAAACGGCTTAAGAACGATCGCGAGAGAGAGAGAGAGATCAGATCTGGAGACAAACGAGGGGAGGATGCGTATTGTAATCAGCACATGGTGTCCGCGTCTCCACGTCATCAGTCAAATGAAAAAAATTAAAATCGTGGCATATCCTTTACATGACTTTGCCATCAACCACATATAACAAGTCGTCGATTTTATTGGCACCACTTATACCTTCAGTAGTTTGCCATTGATTTAGGAACGGATCAGTCAGATACGTCCCAATTTATAAAATCGTTGGACAGCCTGACAGCTTCTTGACAGCACTTCTTAGCATTCAGCACTTCTTGACAGCACTTCTTGACAGCACTTCTTGACAGCACTTCTTTACTGTTAATTTATATCGACATTCATCATCATCAAGGTGCGTATCCTTTATAGGACGTTGTTCTCTTTGCAGCGGATCTGAAATTCATCTGTCCGTGCCAGTTCACCCACTTCGTCGATGGTCATGTTCATGGTTTCTTTAAATCTTGTAGCCATCTTCTTCTTGGTCTGCCTCTGTATCCTGTGACCATGCCCTCTAATATTGTTCTCTTCAGGCTATCGTGACGCTTGATATAAAATTATCAAAGTATCTAATTTTTATGTATAGTATGTTGTTTATCAGCCAATTCTCTTTAACATTCGGTTGGCTGAAATCGGATGCACGTGTCCTAAACGTGCAGAAGTCTATGCGTTTAGGTGCTTACCAGACCAATGTGTAACGTATACACGTTCTTTGGAAAAGATCAAACATATCACAAAGAGTGATTAAAATTGGTCGTAAAGAACGAACGCAAAGAAGAACATTTGGTTCTTTCAGAACATATCTACATTAAGGGAGTTAATTCTCAATGAAATATAAACAAGTATTTATGATATTGTTTCCCTTTATTCAAACTTTGCCAAGATATTACAGAGAGTGTGCATGAATATCGTGCTGATCCTCAACGTCACATGATGCTGTGTACAGAGTTTGCTTCTTGACTATTATACTCTACGTCAGCGAATCTTGTACTCTGTACACATCGCAGGAGACAACAGAATAATGTACTCAGGGCCGTGCCGTGTTATGATACAGAGAGGCGGCCGCATCAGGTGGAACCGTAAGGGGGCGACATAAGCAAACTTACAATTGAAGGTTATTTTAAGGAAAAAAACATTCCAGGGGCGGCATTTCGAAGACTTGCATCATACTGAAAAAATATACCGCACAGCCCTGAATGTACTCCATATGTGCTGTCTTCTTCTTTGAACGCTCCCTATCGACCACTTGTTAACCACTCTTTGTGATGTGTATGTGATCCGAGCCTAGGAGCGATTATACATTGTGCCAGCTATGCGCTAACAAGTAGGCCAGCACATCCGATTTCTACGACGCTTTTTATTTACTAGGGTAGCTTCCCTAGGTCCCTACCTCAATCGCCTCTTACGCCTTATAGGTCGCAGTGTTACTATTCTTTGCTCCCCTTGCACAGAACCCGGCAACACATGATTCTAAATAAGTCAAAAATCGACAACAAATATTTTCTGATGGTCTAACATTCATAAATGTCTTCTCGTTCTTTTGTCCTCCTGTTATTTTATTTTTTTTCCAATCCAGAAACACTTGAGCTTTCAGCTCTTGGCTCGTGCCATGGAAATCGTAACCCTTCGGTTCGGTGCCATGAACACCGTAAATCGGAGAACCTGTGGCTTTTTCTGTCAGCCGCGGAATTGAACCCGCACTCACAGAGGGCTTGTCACACGCCGTCCAACGCGCAATGTCGTGATTTTCTGTTTTTGTCTTGCACGACTCTAGTAGTTTGGGTGATTGTTATTTTTACTTTTTGACAGGATTCTGTTATGCCATCTAACCATCTTTTTCATGGTCTTCCTCTCACCATATTTCCTGACGTTCTGTTGTAGAAGACTCTGTATACTACTGATGTTCTATTGTAGAAGACTCTGTATACTGTGAAGCTTGGATCCATAAATGTAAAAACATAAATAAGAAAGCATAAAAAAATCATCAAGAAATCAGATTCTAAATTTCATGAGAACACGTCTGAATGGTTACCGGGGCCCAAATTTGGGGTGTAAAGAATAAAACCATTGTTATCTGCCACGCATATTGTAAGAGGCGACTAAGGAGGTTTGGCTGAAATCGGATGCATGTATCCTAAACGTGTAGAAGTCTATACGTTTAGGGCCTACCAAACCAATGTGCAACATATACACGTTCTTGTCAAAGATCAAACATATCACAAAGAGTGATTAAAATTGGTCGTAAAGAACGAACGCAAAGAAGAGAAGCAATAATAGAAACAATAATTTCAAGATAATATTTTAATATAAGTAAAAGGAAAACATATCATGCAAATGAAGTAAATTGTACATGAAATAAGTCAATCAGATAAAACTATAATTTCATACATTGTATTACACTGTACTCCAAAAAAAAAGAAAAAAGTGCACTGGTTCAGTGGTATTCAACTACTTTTGCTTGTATACCTTCAGAAATAATTTCTCAGTGCGATCATCGATATAGAAGTTGGCAACCATCTTCAGATAACCTTCTTAAATATCTTCACTATCTTCAAAATTACATCTGGGACAATCGCCGGTGCTATGGAGTTCGTGCACTGCAGCTGATATCTTCCTTTTGAAAGAGATCAGAGCACACATGGTTACTCACCAGTGCAATAATAATGGTTCAATATATAATCAATCAATCAATCAATCAATCAATCAATCAATCAATCAATCAATCAATCAATCAATCCAGAAGTTGATAACACTCTTCGCTAGTGATCACTTGCTGTGGAAATTCTGAGGTACAAGACGCCTGGTTCCCTCATAAAGCCGTTTCTTCAGTGAGCACAAGGTATGCGGTTGGACTACAAGAGAACTTGTTCTTTTACTTGGGTATCTAAATTACAACTACCTCTGAAGTCAGAGTAAGGCTCGCCTGAATGGCGGGAGACACTGGTGACTAGGAAAGCACGCCTTCATGCAAAAATAAATCAGAGACATCATATTAGACTGTATTTAAATTCAATATCCTTATCTGTAACCCCAATAGTGAACAAGAAGCAAAAAATATAATTCTTCATAATTAGAAGACAATACGTATGAAACAGCCATTATCAATGATAAGAGGAGAGTCTGGCCAAATGATTTAGTGCACGGGTTCCCGTTTGGGAGACCCGGCTTCAATCCTTGGTATGGTCAAAGAGTTTTTTTTCTGTCAAGAGCATAAAGAAAAAGTCCTAACCTGAACATCTTCACAGCGGCTACACTAGCCATGCGGCCATTAAATTCCTCAGGCTCTAGTCCCACTTGTCCTACACGGCAATAAAAGGTGGTAGTACCAGTGGCGGCACGTCATTAAGGGCCAGTGGAGCTGGGCCCCATCAAAAATAAGGTGTAACATATATTTATTATTGTATACATTAAAATATAAACTAATCGAACCATGATTTTTCTGAAAATTTCTGTCTGGCCCCACCAACAAAAATGATCACGAGCTGCCACTGGGTAGTACAATGGGTTTTTTTAAAACTATGTATCTCTAGTGTACTGATGATAAAATATTGTGTGATCATGTTTCTCTAATATATCGTTTCTAAATAAAATGTCCCCCCTTGTCCTACACCATCCAAAAAAGAGGCATTAGAGAGGCACTAAAGACATTGACAAAAAAGAGGCATTAGAGAGGCACTAAAGACATTGACAAAAAAGAGGCATTAGAGAGGCACTAAAGACATTGACAAAAAGAGGCATTAAAAGGCACTAAAGACATTGACAAAAAAGAGGCATTAGAGAGGCACTAAAGACATTGACAAAAAAGAGGCATTAGAGAGGAACTAAAGACATTGACAAAAAAATGAATGATATCATTATTACCTTTATGCAGTAATCCCAGCTAATATAAGTCAAATAATGGTACCCAGATTCTGTAGTCTATATTTATCAGATTCAGAACCCCAGAACCAGTCATTGAATTTATACAAGAACAATAAATGAAATAGTTTGGTCCCCTGACAAGAAAGTCTTGGTATCGTCTACCCCATAGAGCCACACTGAAATAGTATAATGAATACAGAACAAGAGGAAGACCACACAAAAGATAGAGGGACGGCATTAAGAACTACATCAGAGAAATGAGCAACAATTTACAAAATAAATTAGGCATGGCGTACATAAGGTTCTTACATCTTCCCCTAAACATCTCACTGAGGTACAACAGAGGAAGAGAAGAATATAAAATTAAATTTCCCATACCCTTTTCAGACCTTAACTCTTTCCACGCTTTACCGCATCACTGCGCCATGGCGGAAGTCCGTTGCATGCTTTAAGCCGCACACTGCGCCATAGAGTTGCTTCCCTATAAGAAGTCTTTCTAGTTTTACTTCTTCTGTTTTACTTTTAGTACTTTTAACCTTGTTATTCTGTTAGGTTGTTCAGTTTACTTCAATTTAGTATATAATAATATATATATGTTTATTTATTGATAAGTAGTTGGGATCGTAATTTTTTTTTTTTTTTTCTTCCTTGAATTAACTGCTTAAAAATTGAGGAAATAAATGGGCGTGGAAAGAGTTAAGGCATGAAATCACTTTGCTTCACATTTGTCAGTGTATTGTCTGGGCTGACAAGGGGAGTTAAGAATAGTTCAACTGCAACCTACAAGGCATATTGTAAGAGGTGACTGAGGTAGGGTAGTTCAACTGCAACCTACAAGGCATATTGTAAGAGGTGACTGAGGTAGGGTAGTTCAACTGCAACCTACAAGGCATATTGTAAGAGGTGACTGAGGTAGGTAGGGGCCTAAGAAAAAGAAGACACATGTTTTATCTTTCTCAAAGAAAGCAATTTGAAAATCAAATATACCAAAATTAAAAAACAAATCCTAAATATTTTATGACATAAATTTTGTCTACAACGTGTTGTGTCTTTGTGTAGGTCAGTGTGTAGACATTGCACAGGTCAAGTACTATTAAGCTAGTATAACCTGACCTACATTAAAAAAACAGAAACAAAGAAAAAAAAGGAATGATAGGTCAGTTTATTTCCTTTTTTATTTCCATTGCAATAGAAATAGTAAAGAAACAAAAAATACACTGTTCATAAGAAAAGAATAAATAGGCATGAAATTCAGCCTAAAATGAATACAAGCATGCTGAACAAAAAATAAAAAATTGTGTAAATTAGAGTAAAAGTTTGTCCGTGTGGTTCTGGGGCCCACAAGGGAAGAAAAGAATAGTACCACTAGGACCTACAAGGCATGTCATAAGAGGCGACTGATGTAGGACCTAGGGAAGCTACCCTAGTAAATAAAAGCATTGCAGAAATTGGATGTGCTGGCCTACTTGTAGGTGCATAACTGGCACAACGTACAATTGCTCTTAAGCTCAGATCACATACAAAACACACAGAGTGGTTAACAAAGTGGTCGATATGGAGCGTTCAAAGAATTAGACAAGTAAAAGTTCATTAGTGTGTTACATTAAATATATATATATATATGGCAATGATGTATGTGACTAGCAGTAAAAATCTTCACAAGAGAAAAATCTTCTAGAATATTTGCATGTGATTCCAGGGACATTTCTGACGCCTTTAATAAAATATTGATTAATTAGGGATGGAATGAGAAATATTGTCTGAGATACACAAGTAAATAATTTATTGTGGATACATCAAGAAATGAGAGTCATGATAGTGTAGTGGTTAGCACATTTGCTTTTGTTGATTTGAGGTCCTAGGATCAATTTTCACGATGGGTGGTTTTCCGATCGTAACTGCTCTCAGTTCAACCAAGCCTCAATTCTTCTTCTTTCTTTTGTTGTCACATTGCTACCGAGTTGTTGCCCAGTATCTTGGTTTATTTGTTTGTCTTGCGCTGATCTAATGGCTTAGGTGAAAGTTATTAAGCCTCAATTATTGGGTACTATAAAAATATTGAGAAATCATTGAACTGACATCATAGCACTCCACGCAGACCAATAGGTGCTCAGTCTCCCCTAACAGATGTCGAAGGGTACATATACTGATAGTTCTTAGAGACTGCAGGTTAAACACACTGCTCTCTCTTCCCCTCAAGCATCCAGCTTAACTTGTACAATATGTAATTCCAAACTCCTTAAATCGCTGGATTGATTCATCAATTTTAATGTTCTCATCTAATAGTAGTTCACCAAGAGACCAAAGATATAAAAAGACTGATGATCACAGATATACAAGCCTCCCACTGTATTTCTTAATAGACCTCATAAGTTAATAAGAACAGACAATTTACTTACATTTTATATAAACAAAATATAACACTTTGTTAAAAAATCATACAAAATAAAAGATTGATAGAATATAATGAAATAAGTAAATAGAAAGAAGATGAACAACAACACTACATTAGACAAGTTAGAATCTAGACATAGTACAGTCTGTCAGAATGTATCATCATTTGAAGATCTATAACTTCGATGTGGAGATATCACCCAATCTAATGTTACATTACATATAAAGTAACTTCAATTTCATTGTTTATTGTTGAGAAATAATCGTATACAGCAGTCATATGAAATAATAGTATATATCTATTTTCAAGAGCGGATGGTTGCTCGTATGTTGCCGGGCTCGCAAGGGAACCAAGATTATTAACATTGCAACCCACCCGAGTGATTACTGGGGCCCAAATTTGGGGTGTAAAGAATAGAATCACTGTTACCTGCCACGCATGTCGTAAAAGGCGACTAAAGAGGTTTGGCTGAATCAGATGCACATGTCCTAAACATGTAGAATTCTATGCGTTTAGGGGCCTACCAAACCAATGTGCAACGTATACACGTTCTTGGCAAAGATTAAACATATCACAAAGAGTGATTAAAATTGGTGGTAAAGAACGAACGCAAAGAAGAAGAAGAACATTGCAACCTACAAAGTATGTTATAACAGGCGACTGAGGTAGAGGTCTAGTCAATAAAAAGCGTTGCAGTAATCGAATGTGCTGGCCTATTTGTAGGCGTATAACTAACACAATGAACAATCACTCTTAGGCTCTGATCACATACACATCCCAAAGAGTGGTTTAACAAGTGGTTGATATGGAGCGTCCGAAGAAGAAAAAGAAGAGAGTGGGTGGTTAAATGGTTAAACGCCCGCTTGCCCAGCGTGTTCGTAGCGCGTTTGACTAGCCCTCTGTGAGTGCGGGTTCAATTCCGCGGCTGGCAGAAAAGCCACACGTTCCCCAGATTCATGGTGTTCGTGGCACCGAACCGAAGAACTGAAAGCTCAAGTGCTTCTGGATCGGGAAAAAAAAAATGGTTAAACATGGTGGGGTTCCTGAAGGATACATCCTATGGTCAACCCTCGGTAAGGTCAACATTTTTTTCTGTAAGGGCCAAAATAAAACAGATGACCTGCACATGCATGGTGACAGCCTCGGATGAGCGGGATTAATTCCTGTGCCCTATATAACCCCCAGTGCATTCTCAGAAAATGAGAACAAAAAACGCTGTAAGAACAAAAATATCAATGTTCAATAGTTCATTAGCTATAACCCTGTACACAAGCAACCAATACAACATACAATAACCAAATCCAATAACATCATCACATGAACATGCTTGAAGGCATACAAGCAAAAAATAATATTAGCAGATATAAAACACATGTGGAATATTTTGTTGTTGAAAAATATAATTTTTCTCCCAGATCAGTATGTCTTTGAAGAATAGAGCATTAATCTTCCTTTAAAAAGGTTAAATATCTTGTCCAGAACAAGAGCATAAACAAGCTTGAGGTTCAAGAGAGGAGTAGATAATCTTGAAGTTATTTCATCACGATGCGGAATACCTCTGGAGCAGCTTTGACTGGCAGTTGTCACAAACTCTAACAGGCTTGGAAGATGAAGGAAGTGGCATTTTATTATCTGAGCACTCGGCACAGAAGATGTCACCACAGCTTCGGCAGTGATGCTGTAAGATGAAAGAAAATAAGAAATGAGTTTTAAAAAGTCCTGGACAATATTAGTGTTCTTCTTCTTCACCGTTCAACTCCCAACGGAGCACAGGTCTTCAACAAACTTCTTCCAGCTCTTCTTCTCTCTTGCCATCCCTTCCAATTCTTTCCATGTTTTACCTATCCTTTTAATATCAGCCTTCAGCTCTCTTCTCCAGGTCTGTCTAGGCCTTCCCTACTCCTCTTTCCTGCGGGTTCCAAAACAGTGCCTGTCTTGCAATGCTTTCAATATATTCTTTGTTGTTTGTCCTATCTTTTTTTCCCCCCGAATGTTCCATATCGACTACTTGTTAACCATTCTGTGATTTGTATGCGATCCAAGCCTAAGAGCGATTGAACGTTGTACCAGTTATGTGCCTACAAATAGGCCAGCACATCTGATTTCTGTGACACACTTTTATTTACTAAGGTATCTTCCCTAGGCCCCTAACTCAGTCGCCTCTTACGACATGCCTTGTTGGTCGTAGTGTTAGTATTGTTTGCTCCCCAGTGAGCCCGGCAACACACAGGCATGAAGAAATAGGAAAGAACTAACAATAAAAAAAGAATCCAACCAATAAGATTAATAAAAAACCAACTCACTTTTCGTCTGGCTAAAGAGAAATCCTTCGAGCACTGTTTACACTGCATGGCTGTTTCATCACTTGCCCAATGAGCTTCTCTTTGCATGGCGCTGGCTTCCCGCATATCTTCAACCTTGAGCTTGGATCTAACAGTGAGATCAACAGTCACATTATAGATAAAGATAAACTGAGAGACCATTCAGGAAAACTATATGTTATGTTAGTCAGGATATAATACGATTATCTTCTTCTTCAATCGCTCCATCTCGACCACTTGTTAACCACTTTTTGTGATTTTTGATCCGAGCCTAAGAGCCATTGTATGTTGTGCACCTACATGTAGCCCAGCACATCTGATTTCTGTGACTTTTTATTTGCTAGGTAGCTTCCTAGACCTCTATCTCACTCACCTCTTACGTCATGCCTTGTAGGTCGTAGTGTTACTATTCTTTGCTCCTCTTGTGAGTCCCGGCAATAGTGTACCTCAGTCGCCTCTTACGTCATGCCTTGTCGGACGTAGTGTTACTATTCTTTGCTCCCCTTGCAAGTCCTAGAAAACACAGAAGTGTGACTACTTACAAAGACAATATCTATACTTTCCTATAGTAATGTTGGCATAAAAATGTTTTTTTTAAGCAAGTTGTCTATGAATAAAACAGCTCAAAGAACTGGTTATTGATTTCTCAACTGATGTCACAACACTCAGGGCAGACCCAAAGTTGATCAGTCTTCCACAGGAGATGTCAAATAGTATGCATACTAATCTTCTTTTCGTTGGCCTACTATAGAAAATTGATATATTTTGGACATATAAAAAGACATGAAGGGCTGGAGAAGACCATCATGGAAGGAGGCTTACCGGCAAAGAGAAGAAGAGGAAGACCACGGAGAAGATGGATTCAGGATGTAACTGATGGTTTGAACGGCTGCAGAGGCAGGACATCTGGCCTATGAGAAAGAAATTCCGGAGGACTGTTGGGGTGGCAAAGTTCTGCTCAGGACAAGCTATTTGATGATGATGATGACTATGAATTCAGACTTAGTTAAGGCACCTAATATGGCACAATTAACCTGAGTTTTGTGTGAAAGCTTGCTTTCCATATCACCAGTGTCCCTCACCATTCAGGCGGGCTTTAAGTTATCATCAGAGGTTGCATACTGATAGTTCCCAAAGTTCTCTAGTTAAACACACTCGTCATTCTGCTCCCCAGTTTTGCTTTTACAATGTGTAATATTCTTCTTTAGCCTGTTACGCCCTTGGCGTTTAGGGCAACAACAAACGCACACCATTCTTCTCTATTCATGGCCTTCCTCTGTAATGTGTTCCAGCTATGATTTATTTTCTTCAGTTCTTGCTCTATCGTTCTCCTCCAGGTCGTCTTGGGTCTTCCACGCTTTCGCCTACCCTCTGGAGCCCATCTCAGTGCAGTTTTCGTGTCGGAGCCAGTCCAATCCATCTCCAGTGTCATCTTCGGATGATAGTGCCCATATTCTCTTGTTGGCATCGTGCAAGCAATTCTTGGTTCGAGATAGTAGTCGGCCAGTACATGCGTAAGAATGTGTAATATATCAGTGTTTAAATGAAAGAAATTGAAAGTAATTAATGAAAACCTTTGAATGTCTACACTTAATATGTTTGTTTTTCTTCGCTTTGAATTCAGGCATAGTAATGGTGCCTTTGACTAATTTTTGAGTGAAGGCTTGCTTTCCTTATCACCAGTGCCCCTCGCCATTAAGGTGAGCCTTACTCCATCTTCTGAGGTAGTCTAATGTGTTCACTGCAGGCTTATGTAGCATCAGCAACATCTTAGATCATGTATTAAGTAAAGAAACCCCAAAACGTTGTCACTGTCTGTAGTACCACTTTTAAGGCGATGTAGGCAGGTGCAAAGACAGAACATCGCCCAATCACCTTCCACAACGCTGTCTCACGCGAATATCAACATCCGTGGCAAGATCACATCTCTATAAGTCCTGAACATGCTGGCATTCACTTTGTCAGAAACAAGAGGAAGACTGCAGTAAAACTTGTAAAGTAAGCTGATTATGCTGCAACATCGCTTAGCACTTCCAAGGTTCTGCAGCTTCCTATTCGATGATATCTCCATATGCTGCAACTATTGCGGCATTCCAAGCATGCACACTTTACTGAGTCAGCGACGTCTCAGATGGCTGGGACACGTGTGCCGTATGAGCGATGATAGAATCCCAAAGAACATTCTATATGGTCAACTCGCATCTGGTGCTAGACAGCATGGGCGCCTTAACACGCTTCATTAACACCTGCAAGCGTGATCTAACTTCATGCGGCATAGACAAAGAACACTGGGAGCGGCTGGCCAAAGACAGGCAAGCATGGCGAGCGGCAGTGAGGGGCGGCTCAAAAGAAAAGAAGAAAAACAACATCACATGTGGAGGCAAAGAGAGCACAGAGAGCAGAGAGAACATCCCATGCATTGGCTCTAGTCTCCAGTTTTACCTGCAGCAACTGTGGCAAGATTGCCACTCCAGAATAGGCCATTACAGCCAATGAAACGTGATTCAGCACAGAAAATACTACGTGATGCAACACTTATTGTCTCCTGAGACAAAGAGGCCAATGATGATGATGAGCCAGGTGGGACAGAGCCTGAGGAATTTAATGGTCGCATGGCTAGTGCAGTCACCTCTGTTCAGGTTAGCATTTTTCATTTATGCCCACAACAGAAAAAAATCCTTGGCCTTACCGGGAATTGAACCAGGATCTTCCACATGGTAGCCACGCTCTAATTAGTAACAATGATAAATCTATCTATGGTTTAACATTCAACTTGACAACAAGAAAAAATGTTGGAAAAAGTGAAATGTGAATACATACTCGCTGAGATGTGATCCCAGTTCTGCTAGAGCACTTTCTTGTTCTTGACACTGAACCCGTAGCTCCTCATGTTTGGCTATCAATGCTGAGTAGTCCTTGAGTAAAAAAGAATGAATTCAATAGTAAGACTTTCAGCAAGTAATAAATATGAGGCATAATACTGATTCTCCACCTTCCATATAACTTGTCTACTTGTCTGCAAAAGATCTTAAGTGTCTTATGGCCAAATACTATCTCCAACCAAGAACGTCTTGCACATTGTCAACAAGATAATATTCTTCTTATACTTTTTCAAACACTCCATATCGACCCCTTGTTATCCACCGTTTGTTGTTTTATGTGATTCAAGCTTAAAAACGATTGTACGTTGTGCCAGTTGTGCGCCTACAAGTAGGCCAATACATCCGATTTCTGCGACGCTTTTTATTTACTAGGGTAGTTTCCCTAGGCCCTGCCGCAGTCACATCTTACGACATGTCTTGTAGGTCGAGGTGTTACTATTCTTTGCTCCCCTTACGGGACTCAGCAACACACGGGCGAACAAGAGAATCTGAACACCATCATCCAAAAGATATGCTGGAAATGTAATGAACATGTGGTATGCATAGAGACTAACTCTGTCATGAAAACTGCACCGAGATCGACACTAGAGAGCAAATGAAAACGTGGTAGACCCACAGCGACCTGGAGGAGAACAGTAGAACAAGAACTGAAAGAAATGAATCAAAGCTGGAACACAATACAGAGGATGGCCAAGAAGAGAAGAATGGAGTGTATTTATTGCTGTCCTAAGTGCCTGTGTGTTGCCGAGGCTCGCAAGGGAGCAAAGAATAGTAACACTGCGACCTACAAGGAATGTTGTAAGATACGACTGAGGTAAGGGCCTAAGGATGCTACCCTAGTAAATAAAAAGCGTAGCAGAAATCGGATATGCTGGTCTACTTGTAGGTGCATAACTGACACAACGTACAATCGCTCTTGGGCTCTGATTATATACAAATCACAAAGAGTGGTTAACAAGTGATCAATATGGAGCATTCAAAGAACAAGAAATACTCTGACCTGCGTTTACCTATCATTTCTATTCTATACTGTTTTTAGATGCTATAGGTTTTCTACGATTATGTTACTATATCTTTCAGTATCTTCTTCAAGTCCTGATTGACACATAAGGCTTCCACAAGAGACTTCCACTGTTACCGTTCTGCTGCCTTTCTACCAGCCGTCTCCCACGTCAGGCCACACTCCTTCAATTCTCTCTCCACAGTTCTTCATGTTTCCTTTGGACGTCCAGGCCATCTCTTCCCATCCGCTGTTCATCTAAGAGCTCTCCTAGCCAATGCTCCGACTAGCATACAACATACATGTCCAATCCACCTCCATCTTCGTCTTTTAATGGTGATCTCCAAAGATGCACAGTTTGTTTGTTTCAAAAGCTCCTCATTTGTTAAAGACTATGTTTGTTCTCGTTTTAATTTTCTTCATCTCA
Source organism: Arion vulgaris (assembly GCA_020796225.1). Taxonomy (NCBI): domain Eukaryota; kingdom Metazoa; phylum Mollusca; class Gastropoda; order Stylommatophora; family Arionidae; genus Arion; species Arion vulgaris. The sequence goes on along the minus strand of CM036757.1, from coordinate 27,656,162 downwards.
TTTCCAAGGAACAACTACGCACATGAAATATAGAAACTACTAAGATTCTTGTATGATGACATCTGTTAGTATATTGGTTTTTTTGGTGTTTAGATTCTTGGTTCACTGCCTTTAATTAAGATAATATTCCACTGCGGCTAAGTGGTTGAGCCCCTGCCTTGTGTTCCGTGGGTTCGAATCCGGACGCGCTGTTCCGTTCACAAGTGCATATTTTCCAAAGACCCCTAGGACTGTTACCGGAGATGAGGAGTTCATGTTTGTGGAATACTCTCGGCAGGTGGAGTGCCATTTATGCAGAGAAGGACTGAGCCATATGTGATCTTCAATGATCCAGCGGCACTTGAGCTCTTGCCCTTCGGCCCATGTGATAAAACCCGGTGCAATGAAGTGAATCCTTCAGCTTTAGACCACTTGAACATTTCACTGTTCATTGAATACACAAAACTGAACATTTGGAAATTTTCAAGGTAGTTACATAGAATTTAAACTAACCCTCTTAAGATCTTTGAGTTGAGCAATTTCTAACTGTGTGTGGGCTAGTTTCTCTTTTTCTTGTTCATAATTTGCTTGTAAAGATGTTCTCCATTCTTTTTCAATCTGAAGACTTGTCTCTAAGGCAGATCTGGTGGAAATTAAATAACATTACATGTTTATAATAAACATATATGATCTAACCAGTGAGGTGCAGCAACACATGTCTGAGACTGTTAACATCATCGCTTGCGATGGACGGCTATTAGAGATGATCTAGGAAGAAGATTAACATTAATACATGCTATAAATAAGAACGAGAAAATAGAAAGTATTTTGGACAAATAATGAAGGGTTGGAGAAGACCATCATGGAAGGAGGCATTCCGGCAAAGAGGAGAGGGAGGCATTCCGCAAGAGGAGAGGAGGCATTCGGCAAGAGAGAGGCATTCCGGCAAGGGGAAGGACGACATTGCAGAAGATGGATTCAGGATGTAACTGATGGTTTGAACATGACGACAGCTGAGGCGGGACATCTGACCTGTGAGGGAGAGAAATTCAGAAAAACTGTTAGGGTGGTAAAGTTCTGTTCAGGACAAGCTATTTGATGATGAATCTAGGAAGAATAGATGTGACTATTTCAATTTCTAATAGATTAACTATAGCAAAAGTTAGAACAGGATAACGTTTATTGTGCATAACCTTCATAATCTGTTGTTAGAAAAACGTCACCTATAAGTCTGTCTGGAGTGCAGTGATGTTTACTCTGTTAGTCAACTAGCTAGCTAACTAGGTAGTTAATTACTAGCAAACTATACCAACCAACCAACCAACCAACCAACCAACCAACCAACTAACCAGCCAGCCAGCCAGCCAACCAATCAACCATTTAACTAAGTAGCAATTCAACCAACCATCCTGCCAGCTAACCAACCAGCTAGCCAATTAACCAACCAACTATACGGCGTAGTTATGGTACCTAATATACCGACTCTGACTGATTTTTGCGAGAAGGTTTGCTATCTTTCTTATCACCATTATCCCTGGCCATTCAAGCGAGCCGTACACCAACGTCCGTCTGAAGACAGGACGTATCAGACTTAATACACACTTACACAGGACGTACCAGACTTAATACACACTTACACAGACTACGATTGTCTACATCTCCTCTATGTCCCTGTGACATCTCTGATCAAACCACATAACATGTCCTGCAAGACTGTACCCTGTATGGCCTCCATAGAAAGGGATGCGAGCCCTACACAACACTACATTCACAACTACATGGCACCAGGGATAAGCTTCAGACAACAGTCGGCTTCATCATAAGAACGCGTCTGACGGTATAATCATCAAAATAACTATCTCAAGAAGAAGAAAACTCTGACTTACGAGTTATGAGTTAATATGATACCTACTGCAAACAACGAATCTTTCAGTGATAACAATTGTCTAGTCTTATCCACATGTGATGTGAAGCATCGTGGGGAGTTTCAGTTTTCTATCCTGTTTCAAGTGTGTTGCATCTGTAGTAATTAGGCTTTGATGTCGCAGGATACCTGTGATATTATCTATCCGTCTGGTTCTTGGTCTCATACGGGCTTTGCGTGTGGGTTGCCGATTGTTGTAAATGCAAGATGATAACAATTATGGAGTCATAAAGCAATTATCGTTAAGACTCAGCAACATTCATATTATGGAAAGGGTTAATATTACGTTATTATTATTTCAATCGCCACAAAGAGTCAGAGCCTCATTCAAATGCGTCTCAATATATATATAGATATATAAACCCATTGGGCATCACTGATCCGTAAATATTTGATAGCAAAGATACTAACTTTATCATCATCAAGTAGGCTGTCCCTTCTGGAACTTGACTTCCATCACAGCAGCTCTGAAAAGCTCTCTATTCTGTGCAAGATGACTGGGTAGCAGCAGCAGTCATTCTCAGCTCGTCAACGACATCCTGTCCCCATCATCGCTAGGTCTTCCTATCATTCTTCTTCCTGGCACCGTTCCTTCCAGAATCATCTTCTACGAGCACTTATGTCGTTTAATATGTCCGAAATATTTAATTTTCCTTGTTTTTATGTTCTTTAATAACCAACTCTCTTTAAGATCAAGCTATAGCAGAAAAGATGCATTTGTTCTCTTCTCTGTCCATGATATAAGTACTCTTCTGTAAAATTTGCATTCAAAGGCATTGATGATCTTTACCGCTTTTTCAATGGTCCATGTCTCACTACCATACTTTGCAAAAGAAAAAACACAGGCTCTTAAACACCTGCGTTAAGCCCTCTGTGAGTGCGGGTTCAGTTCCGCGGGCTGGCAGAAAAAGCCACATATTCCCCAGATTTACGGTGTTCGTGGCACCGAACCGAAACGTTAAAGCGTCCATGGCACCGAGCCGAAAGCTCAAGTGCTTCTGGATCAGAGAAAAAAAAACACCTACGTTTTGTTCTTATGCCAATTCCCTTCCATAGAGTAGTTAGTTCTTTTAATTCCCTTCCATAGAGTAGTTAGTTCTTTTAATTGTTGCAAAGCAATGTTCAGCTTTCTTTTAATTTTTTTTATAACATTCCCTGTTATAAAACAAGTATAACAGGATTTAGGTGCTAACTAGAATCCAAAATTAGTATTTCTTAAAAGGGTGAAACGAAAGTAAGGAAAGGAATACAAAACCTAATTTATGGAGACACTCCTAAAATATTAATGGTATGACCAATTCTTCTCAACGCAGAACAAGGATTTAATGTACAGCACACGCTCTTAATGAGCTTGAAATCTGACTTAAGACGCATAAGACTTAGCGATTAGAGTGTATATCACCAGTGACAACAGATTACAAGAAAGAACCACATAAAAGCTGTAATTTCAGTTTCTTGATACTTTATAAATCAAGCTCTGAGTATCTTGTTTTGTTTACCATAACTCAGACTTGCTGGGATATACATATATATATGTACTGGTATGGTAAAGTTTTTTTTAAATATAGTACGTTGTCCTCTTCTCCTTCTTCTTCTGCGTATACTTGCAGACGTCAAGAATATTCTCAAAAATAGCATCGTTTTTTTGGTTTTTTCCCTTCCGATCCAGAAGCACTTGAGCTGAAAGCTCTTCGGCTCGGTGTCATGGACATCGTAACCCTTCGGCTCGGTGCTACGAACACCGTAAATCTGGGGAACCTGTAGCTTTTCTGCCAGTCCGCGGAGTTTAACCCGCACTTACAGAGGACTAGTCACCCGTAGTCCAACGCGCTACGAACACGATGGGCACGCGGTTAAAAGTACAAAGATAATGTTTCAGAGTAGCTTCTTTTATTTGCGCAAATAGTATAGCTTTAGCGTGAACTAACAATTACTTATACAAATAGTATGCTTTAGTGAACTAACAATTTATTATACTAATAGTATAGCTTTAGTGTGAACTAACAATTCTTACTTATACTAATAGTATAGCTTTAGTGTGAACTAACAATTCTTACTTATACTAATAGTATAGCTTTAGTGTGAACTAACAATTCTTACTTATACTAATAGTATAGCTTTAGTGTGAACTAACAGTTCTTACTTATACTAATAATATAGCTTTAGTGTGAACTAACAGTTCTTACTTATACAAATAGTATAGCTTTAGTGTGAACTAACAATTCTTACTTATACTAATAGTATAGCTTTAGTGTGAACTAACAGTTCTTACTTATACTAATAATATAGCTTTAGTGTGAACTAACAATTCTTACTTATACTAATAGTATAGCTTTAGTGTGAACTAACAGTTCTTACTTATACTAATAATATAGCTTTAGTGTGAACTAACAATTCTTACTTATACTAATAATATAGCTTTAGTGTGAACTAACAATTCTTACTTATACTAATAGTATAGCTTTAGTGTGAACTAACAGTTCTTACTTATACTAATAATATAGCTTTAGTGTGAAACAATTACTTATACTAATAATGCTTAGTGAACTAAATCTTACTATACTGCTTTGGTTCAACCAAGAAATAACAGTGATGATTATTCTAGATTAGTGTAGTCCAACGTTTGTAGCCTATATATTGTGGTGCATCGAAATGATGTTTATGAAGGCGCGGGCGCAATATGATGATTGCAATACTACTATTACTAATAATATCCAGGCTGCGGTATATTTTCTTAGTATGATGCAAGTCTTCGAAATGCCACCTCTTAAATCTTTTTTCTTTAAAATAACCTTCAATTGTAATTTTTATTTTGCTACTTATGCCGCCCCCATTACGGTACAGCCTGATGCGGCAGCCTCTCTGTATCATAGCACGACACGGTCCTGGTAATATCAATAGTAATATTAATATAGTTAAGATGCCGACGCTTTCTTGAGTGAAAAAAAACCTCACAGAGATGGGCGATATGGGAGAGAGAGAGGGGGAGGGGGGTGTGGTTGGTTGAAGTTAGGAAGCAGTAGAATAGAGTCTCTGTGGCTGAATGGTTAAGACCTTTGCCTTGTGAGTCGAGAGTCTCTGTGGTTGAATGGTTAAGACCTTTGCCTTGTGAGTCAAGAGTCTCTGTGGTTGAATGGTTAAGACCTTTGCCTTGTGAGTTGAGAGTCTCTGTGGTTGAATGGTTAAGACCTTTGCCTTGTGAGTTGAGAGTCTCTGTGGTTGAATGGTTAAGACCTTTGCCTTGTGAGTTGAGAGTCTCTGTGGTTGAATGGTTAAGATCTTTGCCTTGTGAGTCGAGAGTCTCTGTGGTTGAATGGTTAAGACCTTTGCCTTGTGAGTTGAGAGTCTCTGTGGTTGAATGGTTAAGATCTTTGCTCTGTGTATGAGTTTCCTGAGTAGTCTCTGTGGTTGAATGGTTAAGACCTTTGCCTTGTGAGTCGAGAGTCTCTGTGGCTGAATGGTTAAGACCTTTGCCTTGTGAGTCGAGAGTCTCTGTGGCTGAATGGTTAAGACCTTTGCCTTGTGAGTCGAGAGTCTCTGTGGTTGAATGGTTAAGACCTTTGCCTTGTGAGTCGAGAGTCTCTGTGGTTGAATGGTTAAGACCTTTGCCTTGTGAGTCGAGAGTCTCTGTGGTTGAATGGTTAAGACCTTTGCCTTGTGAGTCGAGAGTCTCTGTGGCTGAATGGTTAAGACCTTTGCCTTGTGAGTCGAGAGTCTCTGTGGTTGAATGGTTAAGACCTTTGCCTTGTGAGTTGAGAGTCTCTGTGGTTGAATGGTTAAGACCTTTGCCTTGTGAGTCGAGAGTCTCTGTGGTTGAATGGTTAAGACCTTTGCCTTGTGAGTCGAGAGTCTCTGTGGTTGAATGGTTAAGACCTTTGCCTTGTGAGTCGAGAGTCTCTGTGGTTGAATGGTTAAGACCTTTGCCTTGTGAGTCGAGAGTCTCTGTGGTTGAATGGTTAAGACCTTTGCCTTGTGAGTCGAGAGTCTCTGTGGCTGAATGGTTAAGACCTTTGCCTTGTGAGTCGAGAGTCTCTGTGGTTGAATGGTTAAGACCTTTGCCTTGTGAGTTGAGAGTCTCTGTGGCTGAATGGTTAAGATCTTTGCCTTGTGAGTTGAGAGTCTCTGTGGCTGAATGGTTAAGATCTTTGCCTTGTGAGTTGAGAGTCTCTGTGGTTGAATGGTTAAGACCTTTGCCTTGTGAGTTGAGAGTCTCTGTGGCTGAATGGTTAAGATCTTTGCCTTGTGAGTCGAGAGTCTCTGTGGCTGAATGGTTAAGACCTTTGCCTTGTGAGTTGAGAGTCTCTGTGGCTGAATGGTTAAGACCTTTGCCTTGTGAGTCGAGAGTCTCTGTGGCTGAATGGTTAAGACCTTTGCCTTGTGAGTCGAGAGTCTCTGTGGTTGAATGGTTAAGACCTTTGCCTTGTGAGTTGAGAGTCTCTGTGGCTGAATGGTTAAGACCTTTGCCTTGTGAGTTGAGAGTCTCTGTGGCTGAATGGTTAAGACCTTTGCCTTGTGAGTTGAGAGTCTCTGTGGTTGAATGGTTAAGACCTTTGCCTTGTGAGTCGAGAGTCTCTGTGGCTGAATGGTTAAGACCTTTGCCTTGTGAGTCGAGAGTCTCTGTGGTTGAATGGTTAAGACCTTTGCCTTGTGAGTCGAGAGTCTCTGTGGTTGAATGGTTAAGACCTTTGCCTTGTGAGTCGAGAGTCTCTGTGGTTGAATGGTTAAGACCTTTGCCTTGTGAGTTGAGAGTCTCTGTGGTTGAATGGTTAAGACCTTTGCCTTGTGAGTCGAGAGTCTCTGTGGTTGAATGGTTAAGACCTTTGCCTTGTGAGTTGAGAGTCTCTGTGGTTGAATGGTTAAGACCTTTGCCTTGTGAGTTGAGAGTCTCTGTGGTTGAATGGTTAAGACCTTTGCCTTGTGAGTTGAGAGTCTCTGTGGTTGAATGGTTAAGACCTTTGCCTTGTGAGTCGAGAGTCTCTGTGGTTGAATGGTTAAGACCTTTGCCTTGTGAGTTGAGAGTCTCTGTGGTTGAATGGTTAAGACCTTTGCCTTGTGAGTCGAGAGTCTCTGGGGTTCTGCAATGCAGTTTCAGAGACCTAGGTTGCTTGTGAGCTCGGAGTCTCGTGCTATATGGCTTAAGTACTCTTTGCCATTGTGCGAGAGGTCGCTTGGCTAAACAGTGGTAAGACCTTTGCTGGCACTGTGGATTAGAGTCCTGTGGTATGAATGTTAAGTGTATTTATTACTTTGCCTTGTATGAGAGCCAAAGCATGAATGTATGGCAAGACTTGCCCAGCATGATCAGAGTCTCTTGGTTAGAAATGTTAGAATTTCAATCACGAGTCGAAGCGTGGTGAATGTTAAGACCTTTGCCTTCGTGAGTCGAGAGTCTCTTGGATGTTGAATGGTTAAGACCTTTGCCTTGTGAGTCGAGAGTCTCTGTGGCTGAATGGTTAAGACCTTTGCCTTGTGAGTCGAGAGTCTCTGTGGTTGAATGGTTAAGACCTTTGCCTTGTGAGTTGAGAGTCTCTGTGGCTGAATGGTTAAGATCTTTGCCTTGTGAGTCGAGAGTCTCTGTGGCTGAATGGTTAAGATCTTTGCCTTGTGAGTTGAGAGTCTCTGTGGTTGAATGGTTAAGACCTTTGCCTTGTGAGTTGAGAGTCTCTGTGGCTGAATGGTTAAGATCTTTGCCTTGTGAGTCGAGAGTCTCTGTGGCTGAATGGTTAAGACCTTTGCCTTGTGAGTTGAGAGTCTCTGTGGCTGAATGGTTAAGACCTTTGCCTTGTGAGTCGAGAGTCTCTGTGGCTGAATGGTTAAGACCTTTGCCTTGTGAGTCGAGAGTCTCTGTGGCTGAATGGTTAAGACCTTTGCCTTGTGAGTTGAGAGTCTCTGTGGCTGAATGGTTAAGACCTTTGCCTTGTGAGTTGAGAGTCTCTGTGGTTGAATGGTTAAGACCTTTGCCTTGTGAGTCGAGAGTCTCTGTGGCTGAATGGTTAAGACCTTTGCCTTGTGAGTTGAGAGTCTCTGTGGTTGAATGGTTAAGACCTTTGCCTTGTGAGTCGAGAGTCTCTGTGGTTGAATGGTTAAGACCTTTGCCTTGTGAGTCGAGAGTCTCTGTGGCTGAATGGTTAAGACCTTTGCCTTGTGAGTTGAGAGTCTCTGTGGTTGAATGGTTAAGACCTTTGCCTTGTGAGTCGAGAGTCTCTGTGGTTGAATGGTTAAGACCTTTGCCTTGTGAGTCGACAGTCTCTGTGGTTGAATGGTTAAGACCTTTGCCTTGTGAGTCGAGAGTCTCTGTGGTTGAATGGTTAAGACCTTTGCCTTGTGAGTCGAGAGTCTCTGTGGTTGAATGGTTAAGACCTTTGCCTTGTGAGTCGAGAGTCTCTGTGGTTGAATGGTTAAGACCTTTGCCTTGTGAGTCGAGAGTCTCTGTGGTTGAATGGTTAAGACCTTTGCCTTGTGAGTTGAGAGTCTCTGTGGTTGAATGGTTAAGACCTTTGCCTTGTGAGTTGAGAGTCTCTGTGGTTGAATGGTTAAGACCTTTGCCTTGTGAGTTGAGAGTCTCTGTGGTTGAATGGTTAAGACCTTTGCCTTGTGAGTTGAGAGTCTCTGTGGTTGAATGGTTAAGACCTTTGCCTTGTGAGTTGAGAGTCTCTGTGGTTGAATGGTTAAGACCTTTGCCTTGTGAGTTGAGAGTCTCTGTGGTTGAATGGTTAAGACCTTTGCCTTGTGAGTTGAGAGTCTCTGTGGTTGAATGGTTAAGACCTTTGCCTTGTGAGTTGAGAGTCTCTGTGGTTGAATGGTTAAGACCTTTGCCTTGTGAGTTGAGAGTCTCTGTGGTTGAATGGTTAAGATCTTTGCCTTGTGAGTTGAGAGTCTCTGTGGTTGAATGGTTAAGACCTTTGCCTTGTGAGTTGAGAGTCTCTGTGGTTGAATGGTTAAGACCTTTGCCTTGTGAGTCGAGAGTTGTGCGTTCGAATCCGGACCGCGCCGTTCTGTTCACGAGTGCAGTTTTTATTCCAGAGACCCCTAGGATTGTTGCTAGAGCTACGGAGTTCGTGCTTTATGCAATACTCTCAGCAGGTGGCGTGCCATTTCTGCGGAGAGGGATCGAGCCGTATGGCGTAAAACCAGTTGCGATGAAGTCAATCCTTTGACTCAGGGGCGACTCGTCATTAAGGGCCCAGTGGGGCCGGGCCCCACCAAAAATAATGTATAACGTGTATTTATTATTTTATAAATTAAAATATAGCAACCAAAAACCATGATTTATCCGGACAAAAATGTCTGGCCCCACCAGCAAAAATGATCACGAGCCACCACTGCTTCGGCTTAAAAACCCTTTAGAATAGTTACAAAATAAAAACACGATTGCAGAAGTGGTAAGATCGTGTTCATGGAAGTGCTATTTCCGTTCGTCCGCAATGAATTCAGACGTAGTCATGACGTCTATTTTGACACATCTGACAGATGTTTTCGTGATGGCTTGCTTTCCTAATTCCCAGTGTCCCTTGTCATTCAGACGAGCCTTACTGCGACTTCAGATGTACTTGCAATTTAGATCCTCAAGTAAAGGATCAGGGTTTCCTATAGTCCAACTGCATACCGTGTGCACAACGATTTTTTAAGGACGAAGTTGACTTCGAACAGGGCCATGCCGTGTTATGATACAGAGAGGTGGTCGCATCAGGCGGGAACATAAGGAGGGCGGCATAAGCAGCAAAATCAAAATTGAAGGTTATTTTAAGGGAAAAACATTTAAGGGGGCGGCATTTTAAGACTTGCATCATACTGAGAAAATATACCGCACGGCCCTGGCTTCAAACCCTAGGTTTTCACGGCATTTGGCCACTAGCGCAGAGCGTTATCGACTTCGCTATCGACGACCGCCATGTCATCAAGTACTAAGTGTTTCATCCATTTCTTAGACGATTACTATAATTTGAGCAAATTGGAACAAGTTGTCATTCTGTGCCTTAGAACAGGACACAATCGGCTCCGCAGCCACATGTATACAAAATTCAAGATTGGCAATTCAGCCATGTGTACACGTGGACAGGCACACCAGACTGCAGAGCATATACTTCAAGACTGCCCCGAATATGATACACTGAGACAAACTCACTGGCCTAACGAAACAACACTCGACAGAAAACTACACGAACCTCTGTGTGAGCTACAAAGACAGTGAAGTTCATACAAGAGACAACATTGAATATATAGACAATATTTCAAGCGAACGAAAGGAAGGAAGGTTCCATTTCTTTTGTGTAGTCTTCAAATATACTTTTAACATCAAAGAATACACCGTTTTTAGATTATGTGTCTCCCCTTCACTATAAAGGACTTTGTTTACACATCGATTGACGTTCTCAATATCTTGTACAGCCATGATCTACACTCAGTGGCGAACCGGGATATACAAATGTTGCTAGCCAGAATACAAGGTGGGACCCACACATACCAACCACCCAACTGGAAGTGCCCATCCATATCACACACTCGGAAGGGCTCACCCATACCACCCACCCATCCAGAAGGGCCACCCGTATCAACAACCCGGAAAGGCCCACCCATATCACCCCCCGAAGAGCCGCCCTATACTACCCCCACGAAAGGGCCTACCCATACCACCTACACAGAGGGGCACACCCATACACCTCACCTAGAAAGGCGCACCTATAACCATAAACTATTTTCTAAAGGGGTATAACCGTATCTAATTACTGTAGACATTTTTACACACACTATTCCCCCACTATTAGTATAATTGAGCAATGGTTTATGAAACCATGAATAAAGTAACAATACAAAGTTAATTTTAGTTGCATACAGAAATAATATTGAAATTTATTATGTGGTTACTTAACATTTTTAAAACACATTGTTTAAGGACAAAGGGCCCACTTCATCGGGTTGGGGGCACTTGCCATCGGACAAGCTGGCAACCTGGACAGTCCACCACTGTATATTAAAATGTTCAGTAGACTTTACAGACTCAAGTGAAGTGCTTGTCTCTTAAAATTGTTAGGATCTAGTGTGCAGGAGGTAGGAGGGTCAACTCTTTTCCTGACGTGTGGAACGTCGAGTATGGGATTGAACTTACATCCCTCTTGAGCACGAGCCGATATGCGAACGTTTATGCATTAGGCTAATCCACGACCAACTCTACTCGTGGTGAGTTGATCGTGGCTAATCCGTCCACCACTTTCTACTTAATGATAAAATGTGATATTAAAAAAATAATATTAATATTAAAATAATAGTTTTTTTTTCCACGTAGTCTACTTCCAAATGTAACATCAAATTTAACTAGTCTACTTCTAAATGTAATCATCAAATTTTAACTAGTGTACTTCCAAATGAAACTTTTAATACTTTAAATTTCAAAATAGTCTACTTTAAATGTAACATCAATTTTAACTAGTGTACTTCTAAATGTAAATATCTAAAATTTTTAAACTAGTTTTTTTTTACTATCTTCTAAATGTAATATATCAAATTCTTTAACTAGTTACTTCTAAATGTAACATCAATTTTAACTAGTGTACTTCTAAATGTAATATCAATTTTAACTAGTTACTTCTAAATGCAAATAACATCACATTTTTAACTAGTGTACTTATAACAAATTTTAATGTATCGACCAATTTTAACTAGTGTACTTCTAAATGTAACATCAAATTAAATCTAAGTTTACTTCTAAACAGTGGCGGCTCGTGGTCATTTTTCTTGGTGGGGCCAGACAAAATTTTCGGAAAAATCTTGGTTTTTGGACTATTTACTATTATTTGCCTATTCCGGGAAGTTATTTCCCCTTTCGAGAAAAGAACCAATTCTCATGTTCTGCAACGGGGACTGCCTAGAGTAGTTGATAGTAGCTCGGCCTGCTAGCCGTGAGACGCCTCATAGCTCGGGTTCGAACCTACTGTCCGGCATTTGTTCGAGTCCCTGGTCTTACTCAGGACGATAACGTGAGTACCTTCTGAAGTCGGAGAAAATCTGCCTGTATGGCGAGGGAATACTAATTACGAGTACATTGAGCACACGGCTGCCAGTGTAAGTAATTTACAATGTGCACGCTGCTGCCATTGTAAGAAATTGTAAAACGGATTTTCACGCAAAAATCAGTTTCAGAGATGAAACTTCGTCTGAGTTGAAAGCGGACGAAAGAAAGAAAAAAATGTTCTGCAACAGCTTGATTTTAAAAGAGAGTTAGCTATTCATCATCAAATAGCTTGTCCTGAGCAGAACGTTGCCACCCAAACAGTAATCCGGAATTTCTCTCTCATAGGCCACATGTCCTGCCTCTGCAGCCATCATATTCAAAGCAACAGCTACATCCCGAATCCATATTCTCCGTGGTCCTCCACCTCTACCTGCCGACACGCCTCCCTCCGCGACGGTCCTCTTCAGCCCCCCATGTCTCTCCATATGTCCAAAATATATAAATTCTCTCTTTCCCATCTGTAGCATCAGCCAGCTTTCTCTGACCCTGAGTTCCTTCTGCATAGATTCACTTGCTCTCCTCTCTGTCCATGTCACACGGAGGACTCCTCTGCAACACCCATATTCAAAATCACATATATGTTTTTCACTGTCTCATCAAATATGCATGCCCAACACCCTCACGTTGGCTATTAAAGAACATGAAATCAAAGACAATTTAATATTTCGGCCACATGAAACGACATGAGTGTCTAGAGAAGAATAACAAAAAAATCTACGTGAATTGAACGCGAGTCACCCGCATTACAGACTACACGTGCTTGTCTATTCCGTCAGCGCGACTATATACATGTTTGGTGATTGTTTAATATATAATCTTTCTTCGTAAACTTGTCAGTTGAGTAAACGAAAGTGAAAGTACATTGTCGTAGACAAATGTATATTGATGGATTGGCGATTAGTGTAAACTATTCTATGATGATTAGTAACTTATTTGTTTAATTTTCTATAATTTTATACTATTTTTTTATATGATTCGTGATTCAATGGATAATTAAAAGGACTATTTAATAAAGAAATGAGTTGATGCGTAAGAATATATTTAGCAACCGGATGAATGAAAATGACGTAATTGTTTTGACAATTATCATTGTAGGTTGACGTCAAAGGTCTAAATGTTACATCGTAGATAGGCATATTGTAAAATAAACTACCGAAAAATATTGCGCTGCAATATACGTGACTGTATTCAGACTGTATATAATATTTTTGTCAAATGGTATTTTATATATTATTATGATTGTTATATTATTATGATATAATATTTATATTTTAGTGTTATATATTCAGCTTTTAACGCTAATCAGTGTTAAGTTAAAAGCAATATTTATGAAGAAATAATTTATAAAATAATAAGTACACGTTACTCATTTTTTTTGGGTTTTGGGGGCGGACCTTACTGGCCCTTAATAACCAGGGGCGTATACTAATTAGGGAGAAAATATGCTGAATTTCACATTTCAGACTGTGTGATGTTTTAGCGTTATATATAAACTTTCAAAGCTAATCAGTATCACGTTGAAAGTAATAATTATGAACAAATAATATCTAAAATTAATAAGTACAAGTTACTCAAAATTATTGGTAGGGCCGAGCCCCACTGACCCTTAATGACAAGTCACCCCTGCTTCTAAATGTAACATCAAACTTTTTAATGTAACTAATTTAATAGTCTACTTCTAAATGTAACATCAATTTTAACTAGTCTACTTCTAAATGTAACATCAATTTTAACTAGTCTACTTCTAAATGTAACATCAATTTTAACTAGTCTACTTCTAAATGTAACATCAATTTTAACTACTCACATCTAACGACATCAAACAGTATGTCGTGATTTTATCGACTGCCAAAATGGGAGCTATTTTCTGCAGTTTCGAACTATTTGCCGGGGGATATTCACACAGTTCAATGAGGGGGAATAACCTGACACTGTTTTAAGCGGTACGCCAACAGATTATACTGAAGATACATCATCCACGAAAGGAGAACGAGTGAGTAAATACGACAAAATATTCCGAGACTTCAAACGATTCGATTTTTTTGTGTGGTTTAACTGCACGAACAAAATGTGCAACAACGATAAAGATTTGTTAAACTTAGGGGATGACTACTAGATCTGGTAAACACCGAACCCAACATCCGTATCAGGTTTGTGTTGTTCAGTATTCAGGATATTGGGCAGGATCTCAAGTTGAACACTTGACGCTTCACTCAATATTTGGTACCCTGACATGTACCGCCCTTTCTTCTAAGGAGTATTGCAACGATTGCAGTACCAGGGACGGGATAATAAGCCAGAGAAAAAAACATGCAAGCAGATGGTGCCAGTCTTGAAGTGATCGGTAAATAGGTCGATAGGGCGTAGGCGATGCTGCCAAAGAGATAAATGTCGGGTTCGTGAAAGAGTGAAGAAAACAACAGTAAACAGTGCAAGGGAATAAATCTCCATGTTAAAATATTTTGTCATTTAGAACAATCTGCTGGACTAAGCTTCAGGTCATAACCTAATTTAGCTTACACATAAGATCAGACCTATTTATATATATATAAGTACAGTGATCAACCAATCAATCAATCAATCAATCAAACAATCAATCAAACAATCTATAAATCAATATATAAGATATCAATTTATTCCCGTAAAACCAAGATAACTAATAAAAAATTTGTATTTAAATGTTTTTGAAAATGATTTTTATTTTTTTATTATAAAAAAAAAAGTAAAATAAAAAATGCAAACGATAATAATATATAAAACTAATAAGGTCAATTGCTCTATATGGATTCGACACCTGGAGCACAACAAAACAATATGAAGTATTATTATAGAATTTTGAAAACAGTCTTAAGACGAATTTTTGGATAAAAAAAAAGGATGAAAATAGTGAAGAATAGAGAATGAGAGACAATACGAATATTCAAAACCTACTATTTTTAACATGTTTTGAAAATTATCAGAATGAAAGCAAACTCGATTACAAGCAATTTTTTGTCATACTTCTTTGATAAGCAAACTCGATTACAAGCAATTGTATATTAGTCATTTCATTGTCCTTGATAAGCAAACTCGATTACAAGAACTAATTCTCATACTTCTTTGATAAGCAAACTCGATTACAAGCAACATAATTCTCATTACTTTATCTTTGATAAGCAAACTCGATTACAAGCAACTAATTCTCATACTTCTTTGATAAGCAAACTCGATTACAAGCAACTAATTCTCATACTTCTTTGATAAGCAAACTCGATTACAAGCAACTAATTTCATACTTCTTTGATAACAATGTTCAATACCTCTTTGATAAGCAAACTCGATTACAAGCAACTAATTGTTTTACTTCTTTGATAAGCAAACTCGATTACAAGCAATTAATTGTCATACTTCTTTGATAAGCAAACTCGATTACAAGCAACTAATTCCACGCCAAACCTCCGCTTTCGCTGTAAACAACATGTGGTAGGTAGTAGTGGTTTATATTTACCCCGAATTCGGGCCCCGGCAACCACACTGGCGTCATTTTGAATAGTCTGTCTTCTTTGACTATCGGACAGGAGAAACGTGTAGACATATTTTCTGAGATTCTCATCGTCTGTACTGCGATCAGATCTCGAATCAGACATGTATGCACCTACCCTTCTACTTATAGCAGAGTAGCTCTCCTTCGAACCAGACATTTAGTAGCTGAACACAACGAAAAGTGGAAACATACATATAAGTTACCTAGTGTATGTTGAGTTACTTACCTTATATACAGTATAAAATTCATTGCACATCCTTTACAGGACTTTGCGAATCAACCCCAGCTTTTTAACGCTGTTTGTGATTTTTCTAGGCATTATTACGTTCAGTAGTTTGCCATTGCTTTCTGAACGGGTGGTGCCATCGTCCTTTGTAAAAATCCACGCGAAACAATTTACAACCAAACTGCCCGCAGTGATTCGAACTCAGAACGTCGGGGTTAATAGACCGTGTCACTATCCCCTAAGCTACAGACACCACACATATACATATATAATCCCAGCATTCTGCGGAGATGACGTGTCTAAGCGGAATGCTGGAAGTATAAAGAAGAGGCCAGTTTAGAAATGAAGACATCAGGAAAAAATTTAGTTACAACATCAGTACTGAACTTATTAAGAAACAAGAAATTAAATAGTTCAGCCACGTAAGTAGATTACCAACAGACAGTGTGCCTCAAAGAGCAGTGCTACTTCGATACAGTGGATACAAAACAGAATGTCGTCCACGCAAAACGTGGACAGCTGAAATAACAAAGGCAGGGGCAAACACTATTTATGAAACGCACACAAAAGTCCGTTCTAGAAATTTCTTATCCTGGCGTTGTGAGACAAAACATGATTCGAGAAAAGAAAGGTATGATCGCACTTAGAGATATTTGTATCCTTCAAGATTACTTTAATTTGTAACGCGGGCAGATGACAGGTGTAATCAAATATTGCACTGCTGGAATATTTGAAATCTAATAACTACTACAAATAAAATATAAAAATACATTGCTCATGTTTCAATAATGAACCCTTTACTAACCTTTACAAACATATTGTTTGTTTCAAATATGAACCCTTTGCTAAAGTTTACAAACACATTGTAATGAATAAGTAATCAACAGGAAAAAGCAGATGAGGTTCCCAAGTTTTCTATGAGATGATACAATCTACGTTTTGAAGAAAGCACTATATCTGTCTCCCATCCTCAAATAAATACAACATATTAAGTATTTTCTCAATAAAGACGTTCATCCCCAACGAAAATAATATACAACGTGAAGGTCTACATCCCCAACGAAAGTAATCTACAACGTGAAGGTCTACATCCCAACGAAAGTAAACTACAAGTGAAGGTCTACATCCCCAACAAAAGTAATCTACAACATGAAGGTCTACATCCCCAACGAAAGTAATTACAACGTGAAGGCTACATCCCAACAAAGTAATCTACAACGTGAAGGTCTTTCATCCCCAACGAAAGTAATCTACAACATGAAGGTCTACATCCCCAACGAAAGTAATCTACAACGTGAAGGTCTACATCCCCAACGAAAGTAATCTACAACGTGAAGGTCTACATCCCCAACGAAAGTAATCTACAACGTGAAGGTCTACATCCCGAACGAAAGTAATCTACAACGTGAAGGTTTACATCCCCAACGAAAGTAATTTACAACGTGAAGGTCTACATCCCCAACGAAAGTAATCTACAACGTGAAGGTCTACATCCCCAACGAAAGTAATCTACAACGTGAAGGTTTACATCCCCAACGAAAGTAATTTACAACGTGAAGGTCTACATCCCCAACGAAAGTAATCTACAACGTAAAGGTCTACATCCCCAAAGAAAGTAATCTACAACGTGAAGGTCTACATCCCCAACGAAAGTAATTTACAACGTGAAGGTCTACATCCCCAACGAAAGTAATCTACAACGTGAAGGTCTTAAAAAAAGAAAGTAACTACAACGAAGGTCTATAACAAAGAAAGTAATCTACAACGTGAAGGTCTATAAACAACGAAAGTAATCTACAACGTGAAGGTCTATAAACAAAGAAAGTAATCTACAACGTGAAGGTTTACATCCCCAACGAAAGTAATCTACAACGTGAAGGTCTATAAACAAAGAAAGTAATCTACAAAGGTGAAGGTCTATAAACAAAGAAAGTAATCTACAACGTGAAGGTCTATAAACAAAGAAAGTAATCTACAACATGAAGGTCTATAAACAAAGAAAGTAATCTACAACATGAAGGTCTATAAACAAAGAAAGTAATCTACAACGTGAAGGTCTATAAACAAAGAAAGTAATCTACAACGTGAAGGTCTATAAACAAAGAAAGTAATCTACAACGTGAAGGTCTATAAACAAAGAAAGTAATCTACAACGTGAAGGTCTATAAACAAAGAAAGTAATCTACAACATGAAGGTCTATAAACAAAGAAAGTAATCTACAACGTGAAGGTCTATAAACAAGAAAGTAATCTAACGTGAAGGTTCATCCACAAAGTAATCTACAACATGAAGGTCTATAAACAAAGAAAGTAATCTACAACGTGAAGGTCTATAAACAACGAAAGTAATCTACAACATGAAGGTCTATAAACAAAGAAAGTAATCTACAACGTGAAGGTCTACATCCCCAAAGAAAGTAATCTACAACGTGAAGGTCTATAAACAAAGAAAGTAATTACAAGGTGAAGGTCTATAAACAAAGAAAGTAATCTACAACGTGAAGGTCTATAAACAAAGAAAGTAATCTACAACATGAAGGTCTATAAACAAAAAAGTAATCTACAACTGAAGGTCTATAAACAAAGAAAGTAATCTACAACGAAAGGTCTATAAACAAAGAAAGTAATCTACAACATGAAGGTCTATAAACAAAGAAATAATCTACAACTGAAGGTCTATAAACAAAGAAAGTAATCACAACTGAAGGTCTATAAACAAAGAAAATAATCTACAACGTGAAGGTCTATAAACAAAGAAAGTAATCTACAACTGAAGGTCTATAAACGAAAGTAATCTAAACGAAGGTCATCAAGAAACGAAGGTCTATAAACAAAGAAAGTAATCTACAACATGAAGGTCTATAAACAAAGAAAGTAATCTACAACATGAAGGTCTATAAACAAAGAAAGTAATCTACAACATGAAGGTCTATAAACAAAGAAAATAATCTACAACATGAAGGTCTATAAACAAAGAAGATCCTCCACAATGATGGTCCAAAACAAAAAGATTCCCCCTCTCTCCCACAATGAAGATTTCGTGACAGTCCTTCATAGCGAAGGTTCTTCACAACGCAAAGGTCCTCTACAACATGAAGTCCCCACCTCCCACAACAGTCCTCTACAACAAAGCTTAGCCACAATGCGAGAGCCTCTCCACAAGGAAGTCCCTCTACAACGAAGGTCCCACACAAAGAATGTATTCTACAATGAAGGTCTTCCAGAATGAAAATTCTCCACAACGCGACTTCATCAACAACGAAGGTCCTCCCAACGCGAAAGTCCTTAACAACGAGAAGGTCCTATATAATAAAGATCTTCCCAAAGCAATCTTCTATACATGAATGTCCTCTACAATACAAAAACCCTCCCCTCTTCCTCTCCACAACAATCCGCTGCACCGACTGTTCGCCATAAAAAAGATGCTAATAATGATAAGCTGTAATTGATCTTCAATATAATCATTACGTGTCATGCTTCAGTCAAACTGTTCTTTATTTATCTAGTAATGTTTACCTCCCGTCTGGCCGTCTGTATTGGAGCCAGGGCTCCCGTGAGGGTTCAATCCTGGTAAGGCCATTGAGTTGTTTTTTCTGTCGGCTGCATAAAGAAAAAAATCTAACCTGAACAGTTTGGTGGCAACTGCACTAGCTATGCAGCCATTAACTTCCAGAGACTCATGTCTCCACTGTTCTACACCGCTATAAAAAGCGGTGTTACAGACAGTAAAGACAGTTTACCTCTCATTTTGTTTCCAATCCAGAAGCACTTGAGAGTTCAGCACTTCGGTTCGGTGCCATGGACATTGTAACCCTTCGGTTCGGTGCCACGAACACTGTAAATCTGGGAATCCTGTGGTTTTTCTGCCAGCCTGCGGAATTGAACCCGCACTCACATATGGCTTGTCACCCGCAGTCCAACTCGCTACGAACACTTTGGGAAGGCAGGCTTAACCTCTCATTTAAACCGTTGTCTTAAAGGAGATAACCTACTCTGAGTAGTAGGCTCTACCTTCTTACAGAACACACCCGACCGAGAATTACAATAGGAGGCTCTACCTTCTTAAAGAACACACCTGACCGAGAATTACAATAGGAGGCTCTACCTTCTTAAAGAACACACCTGACCGAGAATTACAATAGGAGGCTCTACCTTCTTAAAGAACACACCTGACCGAGAATTACAATAGAGGCTCTACCTCTTAAAGAACACACCTGACCGAGAATTACAATAGGAGGCTCTACCTTCTTAAAGAACACACCCGACCGAGAATTACAATAGGAGGCTCTACCTTCTTAAAGAACACACCCGACCGAGAATTACAATAGAGGCTCACCTTCTAAAGAACACACCGACCGAGAATTACAATGAGGCTCTACCTTCAAAGAACACACCGACCGAGAATTACAATGAGGCTCTACCTCTTACAGAACACACTGACGAGAATTCAATAGAGGCTCACCTTCTTAAAGAACACACCTGACCGAGAATTACAATAGGAGACTCTACCTTCTTAAAGAACACACCTGACCGAGAATTACAATAGAGGCTCTACCTTCTTAAAGAACACACCTGACGAGAATTACAATAGAGGCTCTACCTTCTAAAGAACACACCGACCAAGAATTACAATAGAGGCTCTACCTTCTTAAAGAACACACCCGACGAGAATTACAATAGAGGCATTACCTTCTTAAAGGAAACCTACCTGAGTATAGGCTCTACCTTAAAGAACACACCCGACCGAGAATTACAATAGGAGGCTCTACCTTCTTAAAGAACACACCTGACCGAGAATTACAATAGGAGGCTCTACCTTCTTAAAGAACACACCTGACCGAGAATTACAATAGGAGGCTCTACCTTGTTAAAGAACACACCTGACCGAGAATTACAATAGGAGGCTCTACCTTCTTAAAGAACACACCCGACCAAGAATTACAATAGGAGGCTCTACCTTCTTAAAGAACACACCTGACCGAGAATTACAATAGGAGGCTCTACCTTCTTAAAGAACACACCTGACCGAGAATTACAATAGGAGGCTCTACCTTCTTAAAGAACACACCTGACCGAGAATTACAATAGGAGGCTCTACCTTCTTAAAGAACACACCTGACCGAGAATTACAATAGGAGGCTCTACCTTCTTAAAGAACACACCTGACCGAGAATACAATAGGAGGCTCTACTTTTTAAAGAACACACCGACCGAGAATTACAATAGGAGGCTAACTCTTAAAGAACACACCCGACCGAGAATTACAATAGGAGGCTCTACCTTCTTACAGAACACACCCGACCGAGAATTACAATAGGAGGCTCTACCTTCTACAGAACACACCTGACTGAGAAAAACTAGACAACTTCTCTCGGTATGAAAGAAATTACAGAACACACCGACCGAGAATACACTCGGGTATGAAGAAAGCCTTAAGAACACACGACTGAGAATACAATGGGTTACCTTACAGAACACGACCGAGAATGACAATCTTCGGGATGAAAAGCCTAAAGAAACTTCTCCGTTAATAAGAAAACAAAAGAGTGAAACTAGTTCTTCCTGGGGTTCGAAATGAACAAAATATCGCTGTCCTCCTCTTTCGCTTGCCCAAAACCTTTCCTTCTAGGATAAAAGACGTATGAGTGCTAATGTACTGATCTTTCATAAAGTACCCAAACCCCCAAAAAAAACACCAGAGAATCGTTGTTAAATATTCCAAGTTTGAAAAAGACACACCTACATTCCGGATCAGGTGTTTGAATCAAGACTATAATGGCAGACATATTAAAATGGAGATTACATGTTAGGAAACAGAATAAAAATAGTAATTATATGAGAAGTATACAGTGTCATTCTTTTGTAATCAGAAGCTGATATTCAGAAGTAGATTCAAACGACAATCAGTACAGTCGATTAAATATTGTGTATTATAAAACAAAGGAATAAAGAAGTAGGAGTGATTTCATTGCACCTGGTTTCCCCCTTATGGCTCCGCCGCTGTCAGCAGAAATGACATGACATCTGCCGAGAGTGGTTGCACAAAGTCTGAAATCAGTAGCTCCAGCAGCAATCATACGACTCTCATGAAAAATTGCATATGTGACTTGGTCCGGATTCGACTACACCTTCAGAACAACAGATGGACATCTTAACCACTGCACTAAATATCGTATAGAAAATGGATGACGTTTGTAAGATTCTCTTCTTCTTCTTCAATGATACAGTAGCGCATTTCTACTATGTTTCAATGAACAGCAACTTTGAACTATTGCCGTTCAACCCAATGATATGTAAAATTTACTCGTTATTTAACACTAAGGCTTACTTCTACTTCCCACTGAACAGTACGTTTGTTAGGCGACGACGCAGTTTACAGTGAGTAATATAATGCGAACTTATGGAGAGAACAAGACAGATTCCAGTGAACCAAGAGGTTAAAAAAGACGATCGGCGCTGGATAGGACACACTTTGCGAAAACCTTAGAGGAATATAACAAGAAGGGTCCTTTCCTGGAACCCACATGGACAGCGAAAGAAGGGGAGGCCGAGAAATATACGGAGACGAGATGTGGAGGCAGAAATCAATAATATAAAGAAGAGCTGGTGTAAGATGCAGAGATAGCTAGAGATAGGAAGACTTGGCATGAGTTGGTTGAGGGCCTATGCCCCAATCCGGTTAAAAAGGCAGAGAGAGAGAGAGAGAGAGAGAGAGAGATTTTCAGTCCTACACATATGTTTTTAGCATATAAGTTTTGAAACTGGGTACTAACAGTTGCTTCCATTCTCCAAAGTTTTACCGAGATATACTGTGTCTGATATAAAAGTGATACCAGTAATTAAAGAGTAGATATATTGATTTCGAAGACACCATAGATAGGAAAGTTTGAGTGAATAAGGGATGGTACTGTCAGTTGTCAACCAACTATCTCCGGTTGGATGAGAAAACAAACGTTGACCACTCTGTTGTACTGCGACTTACTTACTCTGGTTTCACAGTTACATTATTAGCGCACACATTATTACAGAAATTGAATCCTGAAATTAAGTCTACACTCATTTTCTTTTGAACACGTGAAAAGATTTTTTTACAAACTAACAAAAAAACTCACCTTTTCTGGTCCTTTTCAGCTACAATTTGACCCAGCTTTCTGGCAGTTTCCACTGCGGCGACCTTTTCAGATTCCGATTGCTTCAACCTGTAATAGAAGGACTACATTCATTAGATTCTTCTCCTTCAACCCTAGGGAGGCATAAGTCCGTAACCAAGGTCTTTCAAGCCCACATATCCAACGCCAATTTTTCCAGATCTCTCAACTCTCTTCCCATTTTCTTGCATTCCGTTTCCAACTCCCGTCTCCAGGTGTTCCTGGGTCTTCCCTTACCTCTACTGACCTGTGGATTCCATTGGCAAGCCTGTCTCCTGATGCTGCCCGGAGATTTCTTGTTCCACCTGCCATTGTCCGCTCTATCCCCAGTTCCCTGTTTGTGGTCTTGTCAGACCATCGCAGATGGAGTACCCTGCGCAGGAATCTATTGATGAATGTCTGCAACGTTATTGTGTTCCCCTTAGTTGTTCTTTCTGTCTCCGCTCTATATAGATTAAGTCACATTATAGTTGGTCACGGTCAGGTCATCATGTACATCGACACAATAATAATGGCAAGTAAGGCATAGGAAATAGAAGCGTACGAAAAGCAAAAAAAATTCAACATATATTTAATTGGTTTGGTCTTCTTCTTCTTCAAACGCTCCATATCGACCACTTGTTAAAACACTCTTTGTGAGTTGTATCTGATCTGAGCCTAACAGCGATTGTACGTTGTACCAGTTATGCGCCAACAAGTATGCCAGCACATCCGATTTCTGCGACGCTTTTTATTTACTAGGCAGCTTCCTAGGCCCCCTACCCAGTCACCTCTTACGACATGCGTTGTAGGTCACAGTGTTATTATTTTTGCTCCTTTGCGAGGCCCGGCAACACACGGGCGAGTTAGTTTGGTCAATTAGATATAATAGTGACAAACTTGAAGTACATGCACAATTAACTCGTATTATGTATGCCTACAAATGTGGTCCTCTGGTGGCGTCTGTGGCTTAGGGGATAGTGACTCGGTCTATTAACCCCGACGTTCTGAGTTCGAATCACGCTGTGGACAGTTTGGCTGCAAATTGTTTCGTGTGGATTTTTACAAAAGGACGATGGCACCACCGTTCAGAAAGCAATGGCAAACTACTGAACGTAATAATGCCTAGAAAAATGACAAACAGCGTTAACAAACTGGGGTTGATTCGCAAAATCCTGTAAAGGATATGTAATGAACTTTTTTAACGTGGTCCTCTAGTCACGACAGAGATGAGGTGTCTACGCAGTATGATGGGAGTATCAAGAAGGGACAGGTTTAGAAATGAAGACATCAGGAAAAAAGTACGCACAACATCAGTACTTACCTTCATCAAGAAACAACAAATTAAATGGTTCGGTCCCACAAGTAGATTACCTACCAACATACAGTACCCCTCACAGAACAATGTTAATCGGATACAGTAGATTCAATACAAAAGGCCGTGGAACAAAGTGAAAAAACATGAAACAACGTGAAAAAACATGGAACACAAAGTTAACAGAGGCGGCGAAAAACACTGTTTATGAAGCGCACACAAAAGTCCGTTCTAGAAATTTCTTCTTATGGTGACGCTGTAATGCAAAACAGGATTAGAGAGAAAAGAAAAAAAGAAAATGTTGAATCTATATATTGTTTTAAGAAGTTGGAATCACATGTTATTGGGACAGTGGAATTAAGCGTTCAAGGGGGGACATCTACAGAATATGAGGAATGTTTGTAAGGCAACTGAACTTTCTCAAAGGAGTGGGACTATACACTTCGACATCTACTGAGTACATATGAGGAATGTTTGTAAGCAGCTTTCCAAGGAGGACTATACACTTCGACATCTACTGAGTACATATGAGGAATGTTTGTAAGCAGCTTTCCAAGGAGGACTATACACTTCGACATCTACTGAGTACATATCAGGAATGTTTGTAAGCTAGATTTTCCAAGGAGTGACTATACACTTCGACATCTACTGAGTACATATGAGTCTGTCTTGAGTGATATGTTGTTGTTCCAATATCTACAGATCCGACTTTGAAATTATCCAGTGTCTCTCTTTTCTGGTCCCTATCGATACTGTTGATGGCTAAGTCTTGTATAGGATATGCCCCGATTTGAAAAGAACACGATAGGCTTCCATATTTCAGAGGTGGTTGATTGTGGAGTCTGAATACAGCAAAGTATTTCTAAGCTTACCTTTGCTCCAGATCTTTCAATGCACTGACCAGCTGATTTGTCTTTTCTTCCAGCCTAGAGACCATTTCTGTTTTGTGTTTCACCGAGCTTTCACATGCCTTCAGGAAATAGAAAAAATAAATTATAAAAAGGAATGAAAGAAGTCCAACAAGAACAGAAGTTATTGTCATACTGTAACAATTTGATACAATTTTTCTTGAATCTTAATACGAGTTGAAGGTGTATAGAACTTTCAGATCTGCCAAACACAAGCATAACTTTAGGTCGAAGCTTGGATGTGCCTGTCCTGTATTCTAAATGTGTCTGAAGACCGGGGAGCTGTATAGCCACGTTCTCGGCCCATTCCACACAAATCATAAAGATTGGTTAACTTCTATTTCTTATTAGGGGGTCACTGTATCGTTGAGATTTGGTGCTTGTCTCTCGTGCCAGCGGTAACCAGTTCGCTCCCTCGTGGTGACATCTGGATAATTTACCAGATCCATTATCTCAGTGTAGGTGAGATCGAGTTTCAAGTCATATCGGAGACGGACGATAAAACACAGGTCCCGTGTTCAATTTGAGCACGTAAAAGAACATTTGGCAGTTCAAAATCGAGAAGAGCAGGCTGGAAAGTCACAGCCAATGCAAAATTAATTAGAAAACGATTAAAAATAAAATTCCTATAAAATTTCACCATTTTCAAAAAACACTGGGACCTCGCTGGTGCTACGGACCGTAGTTCGTGCACTGCAGCTGAGATCTTTCTGTGTAAGAAAGAGATCGGAGAACACATGGTTAATATCAATCAATCAATCTTATAATTATTCCTCTCCGCTTCTCGTGGACCCCAACAATCGTTAGCATTTTTGCCCCGTCTCTGGCTGTTTTCTTTATGGTTTTTAACCGATAGTCCAGCCTCATTCTGTTCCTAAAGAAGACTCCGTCTCCAGGTCTGTTTAGAACGTCTAATTTACCGTGTTCCTGTGGGTTCCACTCAAGTGCTTGTCTAGTGACGCTTGACTGTGTCTTCCGCAGCGTATGGCCAGAGCCAACTATAAACGTATGGGCCTTCGGACTCAGGTAAGAATTATGGGAAATCAGACCCCAACTACACCACGTGACCTCGCATTCCAGTATTGGTGTATATAGACGAATTCATTTTAAAATCAACATAAAATGCTAAATCGAAGTTATATTATGCAACAAGTAAAGTCTAACAATAAGGAATATCAATATTGTGAATATTATTCACCAATAAATAACCATAGACTCACAGAATTGAGTAAAATTGAAAAAAGCTTGCAGTGCTCTATCAAACATCTATATTTTCCGGCCCCTTTTCTGATCTAGGTCAGAGAACCCCTTGTCAGTTGTCTGGCCTAGTTATCTAGAGTTGGCTGTGGTATGGCCAACCCATCGCCATTTTATCCTCTTAATCTGGGTCATCACGGGTTCCTGCCTAGTTCTTATTCACAGATCTGTGTTTGTAACTCTGTCATATTATCTGTCTGAGAGTACCCGAAGACTTCTGTTGACAAAGATCTGAATCTTAGTCGTATTTAACTTGGTGACTTGCCTCGTTTCTGAGCCATACAACAAAACATATTTCACCGTTGAACTCTTCTTCCTCTTCTTCTTTGCGTTCGTTCTTTACCACCAATTTTAATCACTCTTTGTGATAGGTTTGATCTTTGCCAAGAACGTGTATACGTTGCACATTGGTTTGGTAGGCAATAAACGTGTAGACTTCTACACGTTTAGGACACATGCATCCGATTTCAGCCAAACCTCCTTAGTCGCCTCTTACGACATGCGTGGCAGGTAACAGTGGTTCTATTCTTTACACCCCAAATCTGGGCTCCACTCGGGCGCACATTTGAACTGAATATCCTGAACTTTGTGTTAGTGGAGATGGCAGTAGATGTCTACCCTATGTGCAGGAGAGCAAAGGCTTGTCGGGCTTTCCTGGCATGGTTAACTTGGTTCATAAAAACTAACGCAAAAATGAAGAAGAAACTGGTTCATTGTGACAGCTAAAAATAATAATTTAGCTTTGATGCTGTGGTATTTCAAGAAACATAATTTCACATGTTTTAACATATATTTCTGAAGTTTTTGCAATTGCAACAAAGGAATCACAGTCAATAATTTCATTGCGTTTGCATCGTCCTTACTGAATAGCTTTCTCTTAGAATATACTCTATAAACTGTAAATAGAATAGACAAGAGTTCATTGCTGTAAAAGTGGACAAAAAAGGAGTATGTCAAAGGTCACATATTCCCATTTTGTTAATAAAAAATAAATAATTAAAACACAATATGAAATTATCACAAAAATGCTCATAAACATTGGATACATGAGAAGAGATTAATTAGATCTGGTTTTTTTGGGGTCAAAGGCTCATGAGGTCATGGTGGTAACATGAGCCAGGGTTAGCGAGGGGCGCGCTAACCAAGACCCTGCCCCCAACCTCCACGCGGTGACCCTGGAAACAGACTATGGTTCCGGTCTGGCTAAGAGGGGCAGGGATCGGGAGAGAAAACTACTGGTAGTGGTAGTAGTGCAAGTACGGAAACACGATAAAGATACATACAAACAAAATGCACTAATCTCCTGACCGATGTCCAACAAGATATTGCCTAAGTCCCTGAACGCAAAGAAACAGCAACGAAACGTCTCAGACATGGATGAGAGGTGCATCCAGTGACCAAACGTATGCCCACGTAGGGCAAAGCTCGAAGCCCTGAGGAGGGGCAAACATTGCCAGCCCGTCGGCAAGAATAAATAAGACAGGACCGTAACGAATAAAGTCTACCCTCGTGTTGGTGCAAGAGAAGATTGCAGCTGACCTAGCATTGGTAGCCTGGTGCAGACACATGTACTGGGCAAGGTTTGCCGAGCGCAAAAGAACAAGTTGCGTTTAGTGCATAACGAAACTACCCGCCCTGGGAAAACCGTGCAAGGTACTGTGCGACTAAAAACTAACATCCCCGGAAGAACTGAGGTTGGTGATTCCTAACGGGACTGCCAGCCATGGGGCAACCGGGCAATGTTCGATTGCAGTCGTAACTAACATCCCCGGAATAACTGGGGCGGGTGATGGCGGCGAGCGAAAAATCCACAGTTACGCTGATAGCGCCGACTGAAACGACCCTCTACATTGTTTGTACTCGGCCCCATGCCAGTGCTTTCGACGTTAATTGCAAATTGCCACGTACCAATGCGCGTCTAGAAAAGGCTGAGAATGTTCCTTCTCCGGATCAGACTCAAAATGTACGGTAAAGCAAGGCCGACAATGTACGGACCTGACAGGAAGTCCGGGTCTGAACATTGGCGAAGGCCGATACTTTACACGGTGTCTTATACGAGTAAGACGCCGTCCGAGGATAAGCTTACAAGCCCCGAGAAATATTTCTCAGTCAGAACGGGCATGAACAGCGTAACTCACTGTCCCGGCGTAGATCACAAAGCCCAAAAATACGGCAAAGCGGATCGTACCCTAGGAAAGCTCACCCTAGTAAATCAAAAGCTGGCTGAAAACGAACACCGCACCGAAGGATAAGCAACTGGGCTCCAATAGGTGCTGAAGGCTGGTGCACGTACATTACGTTCGGCTGTTTATATATCACAATGAGAATGATCAAAACAGGCCTAGAACGATCGAAGAAGAAGAAGAAGAAGATCTGGTTTCTTAATACTGTCAAAAATTGCTTGCTATTAATTAGTAATGATTAAAAAAAAACCACATCGCGAGAGAATGAGAACAGCAACTGTAACAACGCAAACAATAACGACAATGAAAGTATGATGACAATAAGAGACTGTGATGATGAGGGTGAGAAAACAAGGACAACAATGATGTATCACCATTACGTGGGCGTCTGTAGCTTAAGCGGTAATTAGCTCCATCACAGCATAAGCGTAACATTCTTAAGGCACTGAGAGAGTCCGAACAGGATTGTGAATCTCACTCGTTGACCAGATTGAGAGAGATGGGTGTCTATATTGGTGCAGTCCAAAAAGAACGACATGCCAAATATGCTAAGAGATTGATTAATCAACATCGAACTGGCGTGCTGGGCCGCTGGACGCTGCTGGATTTGTTGAGGCAGAGATCAAATCACATATTGACGTGTTCGAAGTGCTATGATGAAAGTCTTCATATAACTGATATCTGATAACCTAAGCGCAACTGGTTCAAACACCACGGCAGGCAGTGTGGAAGCATATTCGTGTCCGTGGATTTTTACGAACGATAAAAATAGACCCTACTGTTCAGAAAGCAATGACAAACTACTGAACGTATAAGTGGTGCCTAGAAAATTGACGACTCGCTTACTGCGGTTAAAGGCAAAGGCCGGTAAAGCTTATGCAAGATTTTCATTTTTCATCTAATGCAGCAAGTTATCAATCAGATTGGTCATATTAGGAAACTTGTTCATCAAGCAAGTTCATATTTTAAGCATGTTGAACAGATACCTAAGAACGTGCTATATCTTCGCATTTAGCTGTAGGCAAAGATGCTTTCTCTTCTAATGAACTATTTGATTATCTTTTCCAGACGTAAGACTATATGATAAGTCTACTTGTTTATTATCATAAAAATTACTTTTCATTTCTTCTTCTCCGAACGTTCCACATCGACCACTTGTTAAAACACTCTTTGTGATGTGTATGTGATCTGAGCATAAGAGCGATTGTACGGTGTGAAAGTTATGCGCCTACAAGCACATCCGATTTCTGCACGCTTTTATTCACTAGGGTAGCTTCCCAGACCTCTACCAAAGTCGCCTCTACGACATGCCTTGTAGGTCTCAGTGTTACTATTCGTTGCTCCCCATGTGAGCTCCGGAAACACACAGGTGACTTGTCACTTAAAATCATATTACTGCATTCAAGTTTGTTTCTCTCTTTCTATCTCTCTATATACATAATCATATATATATATATACAGTGGCGTCTCGTCATTAAGGGCATATGGGGCCGGGTCCCACCAAAATTAATGTGAACGTGTATTTATTATTTATAAATTTAAATATAACCTAATCCAGAATTATGATTTTTTCAAAAATGTTTGTCTGGCCCCACCAATAGAAATGATCACGAGCCGCAACTGCAAAATATATATATACAGTGGCGGCTTGTCATTAAGGGCATGTGGAGCCGGGCCCCAAAATAAAAATTAATGTGAACGTGTATTTATTATTTTATAAATTAAAATATAACCTAACCCAGAAACATGATTTCCCCAAAACTGTCTGTCTGACCCCACCAACAGACATGATCAAGAGCCGCAACTGTATATATATATATATATATAAATTCAAATACCCAAATAATAATAAAAAAGTGCCCAGGTTTTTCAAGGAAAGATACATTTAGTTTGCCATAAAGTGGAAGCAATATTGCAACTATTATCATGTTCTTCTTCTTCTTGCATTCGTTCTTTACGACCAATTTTAATCACTCTTTGTGATATGTTTGATCTTTGCCAAGAACGTGTATACGTTGCACATTGGTTTGATAGGCCCCTAAACGCATTGACTTCAACGCTTAGGACACATGCATATTTATATCAAATCAGTCCTCAAATGCATAATAAAAGTGCAGGTTTTTCATAAATCATTTGGGCCATAGAGTAACATACTTGCAATATATCATGTTTAGTGAAACAGTATTTTACTGAAGAAAAGTCAATTTCACAGCTAGAGATAATTTTAAAAAAATGACACCAAGAGAGACTTTGTAGGGGAAAAAATCCACAACAACAACAACAGCTGATTGCACTTAGCATCAAGGACATAGAAAGCGATAAGCTGAAAATCGATAATTATACCAGGACACAATTCGATCTTTTGTTATTGAATACAAAATATTTTTAGGTACAGGCCTAACTGATATAATTTGTATGTGTGTTTGTTTCTGTGGTTTGTTGTGTTGAGAACAGGAGTACGTTGCCGCCTGTTAGGCCGTTAGGGTATTTAGAACAGGCACATACGAATTGCGAGCGTATGTTGCTTAGTGGTAGTGAACTCGATCATAACCCAAGAGTGCCTGGTTCAAATGCCGCGGCGTTTATCCAACATGACACAAATTTATACAGATGGGTAACTGTTAAGCTTTTACAAACAGAAACACTCCCCTTTAAAGTCCCACATTTGGAGTTATACAGTAGCATGGGATAAGATCTGATCGATTATGAGTATTGATAATAGGGAACAGGGCCGTGCCTGTACTATGATACAGAGAGGCGGTCGCATCAGGCTGCCGAACCGTAAGGGGCGGCCGTAAGCAGCGAAATCAAAATACAATTTGAACCATTCAATAATTGAAAATCATTACGCAACGCTTTCCTGTACTGGTCTATGTTATTCCGATACTGATGTATACGATTTATGATTTATCGCACGCCTCTGCCTAAGCGTTTTCGATACCATTTGATTTCGGTTTCAGGTGCAGATGTATCGTTGGCGAGCGCTTACCGAAAGACTTTTGATTTGACAGAGCGAAGCTATTATTTTTGTTTGTAAAAGTTAATATCATTATTTAAAGTAGTTTTTATTTTCAAAATTAAAATAGTATTCGTACATTTTGTGCAGTTTAACAAAAAACACACAATCGAAGGTTATTTTAAAGAAAGAAAAAACACGTAAGAGGCGGCATTTCGAAGACTTGCAACATACTGAGAAAATCTACCGCACGGTCCTGATAGGGAGGAAGTCAAACCTGACCCAAGTCAATACATTTTTTTCCCCAGATTATTTAAACAATTTAATTAACACTAATATTATTTGATTCTGATGAACTATTCTGTCAGTATTTTCTTTATCTATAAATGCATATTGAAATTAGTTTTAAAACACGATATCCCAGTGACAACGTATGGGTGTGAAGCATGGACATTTAACAAGGCGGTGAAAAACATATTCAGCTTTTGAATAAAAGTGTTAGAGAAAAGTCATTCATATACCATGAATAGAGAAGAGAACAAATAGATCTATTCAGAAAAACAAGTTCAAAATCAAAGAAAACTAGTTGATGCTACAAATAAGGATGAGAAAATTGAAGTATTTTGGACATATTAAGAGACAGATAGGGCTGGATAACACCATCATTGAAGGAGGCATCCCGGCAAGAGGAAGACCCGGAAAAATGGATTCAGGATGTAACTGATGATTTGAACGTGACAGCTGCAGAGGTTGGACATCGGGAAACTATGAGAGAGAGCAATTCTGAAGGAGTGTTAGGTGGTAAAGTTATGCTCAGGGCAAGCTATTTGATGATTCCATTGTATGTTATAATGTAATATAGGATGTAGAACAGACAAAAATAATAATAATTACGCAATAAATGGATTCATTATGATATTTAACTCAAATGTCAATGCTGTTCTATATGAAGCGGAGACATGAAGAACAACTAAGAGAACACCAACAAGTTGCAGACATTCATCAATAGATGCTACGCAGGTACTCCACTTGCGATGGTATGACAGGACCACAAACAGGGAGCTGTGGGATAGAGCGGGACAACGACAGTTGGAGCAAGAGATAAGGAGCAGAAGGTGGCGATGGATAGGACACACACTGAGGAAACCCCTAACAGCATCACAAACAGGCCTCCGATGGAACTCGGGCATAGATTGAGGGGAAGACAGAGAACGGGACAGTTAGACTGAATGCATGTCGTAAGAGGCGACTAAGGAGGTTTGGCTGAAATCGGATGCATGTGTCCTAAACGTGTAGAAGTCTATGCGTTTAGGGGCCTACCAAACCAATGTGCAACGTATACACGTTCTTGGCAAAGATCAAACATATCACAAAAGTGATTAAAATTAGTCGTAAAGAACGAACGCAAAGAAGAAGAAGAAGACGATACAGGCTCTCCGATGGAACTCCAAGGGCAATAAAGGTAAGGGAAGACCCAGGAGCACCTGGAGACGGGAGCTGGAGACGGAATGCAATAACATGGGGAGAGAGTGGAGAGATCTGGAAAAGATGGCATTTGGATAGGCGGGCTTGGAAGGACTTGGTTGAGGACCTATGTCTCCCTCAGGGAGAAGAGTGAAGAATAAGAAATAAATGGATTCATTAGAAAATAACTCGTGTTCTTCACTTCAAATGATATAATATAATTTAAAAAAACCACATCTTTTCAAGGCGTGTGAGACCTTCCGGAATAATTATTTTAACACGTAACTCTCAAGTTTGATATAGCTTAGGGTCTCACGAAGTTTAAACTTGGTTCTAGTAATCGTCTATTCTCAGTTGTATTTAATGACATCCAATCTACGTATGCAACAGTCCGGATGCTACTTAGATAGTATTATTGTGTATTTTAAAGTCGAGTTTCAATCTGTGGTACAGACGTATGGAGTGCTATTTCTGTAAATACCCCCCGCACTTTATAAGTAAACATAAAAATGGCGACAGAAAGATATAAAAAAAAAACTATCGTTACTGCCCGTAATACCACTTTTTAGGGCGATGTAGGACAGGTGGGACGAGAGCCTGAGGAATTTAATGGTCGCATGGCTAGTGCAGTCGTCGCGAAGCTGTTCAGGTTAGGATTTTTCATTTATGCCCACAACAGAAAAAATAATTGGCCTTACCGTGGATTGAACACGGGTCTCCCACATGGGAGCCACGCTCTAATCCATTCGGCCAGACGCTACTACCTTAGAATAAAAAATCACAGAGGAGACTTTTTACATTATAAAACAGAACAATGAAGAAGAAAAGGTAAGATATACAAAAAAAAAAAAAAAAACAGCGAAGAAGACATATTGCATTACATAAAAAGGTATTAACAAGCGAATGATTGACTTCACTGCAGCGGGTGTCTCCATATGTCTCAGTTCTTCTTCGCAGAAATAGCTGACCATCAACCAAGAGTATAGCACAAAGCACGAACTCCGTAGTCCCAGCAAACAATTCTAGAAATATCAGGACAAAATGCGCTCGTGATCAGTGGCGGCTAGTGATCATTTGTATTGGTGGGGCCAGACAAATATTTTCGGTAAAATCATGGTTTTGGGTTAGGTTATATTTTAGTATTTACTATTAGTTGTCTATTCCTCTATTCCGGAAAGTTATTTCTTCTTTACTAGAACGTACAGTGTCGTACACTGTAGAAATTAGACAGTATATTTTATTTTAAGCTTATATATTTAACTTTTAAAGCTAATTAGTATCACGTTGAAAGCAATAATTAGGAACAAATAATTTATAACATAATAAATACACGTTACATATTATTTTTGTGGGGCCCGGCCCCACTGGCCCTTAATGACGAGCCGCCACTGCTCGTGATACAAAAGACGCAGTACGGATTCGAACCTACGACCTTCGAGACACAAAACAAACGGCTCAACTACTCCCCACAGATACCTTCCCTCCCCAGGAATTTAATAACGGAATAATGAAACGTGCACTAAAAGGTAATGAATATGATAACAGTAAACAGTGTGATCGTCTGTAGCTCAAGCGGTCGTAGCTCGATCACAAACCCAAGCGTACCTGGTTCAAACCCCAGGGTGGGCACGTTTGGAAGCAAATTCGTTTCCATGGGATTTTTACAAAAGGTAAAAATATACCTCACAGTTCAGAAAGCAATGGCAAACTAAAAAAAAATTAATTGCATATCCTTTACAGGACTTTGCGAATCAACCCCAGCTTTTTAACGATGTTGTGATTTTTCTAGGCATTATTACGTTCAGTAGTTTGCCAATGCTTTCTGAACGGGTGGTGCCATCGTCCTTTGTAAAAATCCACGCGAAACAATTTTCAACCAAACTGTAAGCAGCGTGATTCGAACCCGTCGGGGTTAATAGACCGAGTTACTATCCCTAGCACAGACGCCACCAACGTATAAGTGGTGCCTGGAAAATCAACGACTCGTTTACTGTGGTTGATGGCTACGTCCTGTAAAGGATATGCCAAGATTTTAAAAGGATCAGTGAAACAGAGATAGCTGAGATCATACTGCATGCACTTCCATGTGGTGACCCTGGTAATAGCTGCAATTGGCCATTATCATCATCAAATAGCTTGTCCTGAGCAGAACTTTGCCACCCCAACAGTCCTTCGGAATTTCTCTCTCATAGGCCAGATGTCCTGCCTTTGCAGCCGTCATGTTCAAACCATCAGTTACATCCTGAATTCATCTTCTACGTGGTCTTCCTCTTCTCCTCTTTGCCGGTATGCCTCTTCCATGATGGCCTTCTCCAGCTTATCGTGTCTTTTTATATGTCCAAAATACCTCAATTTTCTCTTTTCTTATTTGTAGCATTAGCCAGTTTTCTTTGATTTGAGTTCTTTCTGGATAGATCTATTTGTTCTCTTTTCTGTCGAAGATATACGGAGGACTCTTCTGTAACACTTATATTCTCTCTCTCTCTCTCTCGATCCCCGCCTAGACCGATGAACCAGTTATATCATGAATACTACCGTCGTTTTAAGGGACTCCGTCCTCCGTAGCTACGTCTTGCGAAGCTCGGTGTTTTCCGGCCAGGTTTCTTTTCTTAGGCCTGCTATCAATTGGCAATCTTGCAGTATGTGCTTTGCCGTCATGTCCGCCTTTTCGCAGGGGCACAGGCTAGTTGTGCCAATTTTAAATTTGTTAAACATGTGGGCGCGAAGCTTGTTGTGGCCGGTACAGAGACGGAATATAGCAACTTGACTTATATTCAAAATCACTTATATGTTTTTCCACTGCTCTATTAAATGTCCATGCTTCACACTTGTCATGCAACTGATCAATCTACCGAAAAAGTCAGTAAAGAACACTTTTTCAAACTAAAGTATACTGTGGTCCATTGTTAGTCCTGTATTTTCTTTGACCAACGACACAAGACTAGGAATGTGGTCAACATTACGCTGTGACCTTTACTTCAAATTTTCTCTAATATCAAAAATTGAAACTGACAGCCGTTATCATTGGGAAAAAAACAATCCGACTCTAACTGTAGAATTGATCCTCGTACCCTGAGCAAAAGAAGCAAATATACCAACAACTACGCTATGGCAACTTTCTTGCAGAAAAGCTAAAAGGTTATCAAAAGAAAAGTTAGTAGAAGCCCCGGGGTCTATAATACTGTGCCGAAAATGAACGTGCCTTATCAAATATCACACATATATTGCGATAATTTATGTTAAATAGAAGACTTTTATTTTCCTGAGGGAAAGAGGTCTACGACTGACAGCATACTATTGCATAATAAAACATGATATTTGCATACAACTAAACATACAGCATCATCACAAACTTTGAAAAATGAGATAACAATAATATAGGACAATGTGTAGGGAGAAAAAGAATATAGCAAAATGTGTAGAAGACATAAAGAATATAACAAAAGTGTAGGAGACACAAAGAATATAACAAAATTGTAGGAAGACACAAAGAATATAACAAAATGTGTAAGCTAAAAGGTTATCAAAGAAATGTTAGGAGAACTAAGATATAACTAAATGTGTGCACGAAATCAAATGTGTATCGAAACAAGACATATATTGCGAAATTTATGTTAAATATCAGAATTATAAAATATCTGAGGAGCACAAAGAATATAACAATGTGAAAGACATAAAGAATATCAAAATATTGGACATAAGAATAAAAACAAAATTTAGAGACAAAAAATATAACAAAATGTGGAGACACAAGAATATAACAAAATGTGAGAGACACAAGAATATACACAAATGTGTAGGAGAGAAAAAGAATATACAAAATGTGTAGGAAGACATAAAGAATATAGCAAAATATGTAGGAGACATAAAGAATATAACAAAATGTGTAGGAGACATAAAGAATATAGCAAAATGTGTAGGGAGAAAAAGAATATAGCAAAATGTGTAGGAAGACATAAAGAATATAACAAAATGTGTAGGAGACATAAAGAATATAACAAAATGTGTAGGAAGACATAAAGAATATAACAAAATGTGTAGGAGACACAAAGAATATAGTAAAATGTGTAGGAGACATAAAGAATATAACAAAATGTGTAGGAAGACATAAAGAATATAACAAAATGTGTAGGAGACACAAAGAATATAACAAAATGTGTAGGAAGACAAAAGAATATAACAAAATGTGTAGGAAGACATAAAGAATATAACAAAATGTGTAGGAAGACACAAAGAATATAACAAAATGTGTAGGAAGACATAAAGAATATAACAAAATGTGTAGGAGATAAAAGAATATAACAAAATGTGTAGGAAGACATAAAGAATATAACAAAATGTGTAGAGACACTAAAGAATATAGCAAAATTGTAGGAAAACATAAAGAATATAACAAAATGTGTAGGAAGACATAAAGAATATAACAAAAGTGTAGGAGAATAAAGAATATAACAAAATGTGTAGGAAGACATAAAGAATATAACAAAATGTGTAGGAAGACACAAAGAATATAACAAAATGTGTAGGAAGACACAAAGAATATAACAAAATGTGTAGGAAGACACAAAGAATATAACAAAATGTGTAGGAAGACACAAAGAATATAGCAAAATGTGTAGGAGACACAAAGAATATAACAAAATTGTAGGAAAACACAAAGAATATAACAAAATGTGTAGGAAGACATAAAGAATATAACAAAATGTGTAGGAGACATAAAGAATATAACAAAATGTGTAGGAAGACACAAAGAATATAACAAAATGTGTAGGAAGACATAAAGAATATAACAAAATGTTTAGGAGACATAAAGAATATAACAAAATGTGTAGGAAGACATAAAGAATATAACAAAATGTGTGGAAGACACAAAGAATATAACAAAATGTTTAAGAGACACAAAGAATATAACAAAATGTGTAGGAAGACATAAAGAATATAACAAAATGTGTAGAGAGACATACAAAGAATATAACAAAATGTGTAGGAGAAAAGAATATTTTGTTAAAAGTTGGATAAAAACATGAGACAAGCAGAAAGAAAAAGTTTTGAGTGGGAGCAAACAATTCCAGTCAAGTTTTGTGTGATGTTTCTCCAACTGTCTAACCAACTGACGACCAATGGCGATCTTTGTTAGTTTTTGTTGTTCCTCGCTCTCACCAGATGTTAGCGGAGTATAAAATCAAGAGATTTTCATATTATGGACAGTCGCGTCGATTTTGTTCAAATATTGCTTCAAGACAATTTTTAGTTCTTTTTTCGTTTCGTCCATCATCTGCGAAAAGGGTAAGCCAATTAATGTTGTCTTGTTTGCGATTTAGTCAAATTAATTTCAGAATATGTTTTGTCCATTCCATCCATTTTTGATAACTTTCATTTTACAGTAACTTTGATTGATTGATGAATCGTTGATGCACTTCAGTGAAAAATCATATGTGCAACGTTCTCTTTTCGTTAATGTACTTGCAACGATCTGTTTTCATCAATCACTTGCAAAGATATCGTTTCATCAATTCTTCAAGATATCGTTTCTTCAATTCATTGCAAAGATATCGTTTCTTCAATTACTTGCAAAGATATCGTTTTTCAATTACTTGCAAGATATCGTTTCTTCAATTCACTTGCAAAGATATCGTTCTCAATTCACTGCAAAGATATCGTTTCTCAATTCACTTGCAAGATATCGTTCTCAATTCACTTGCAAAGATATCGTTTCTTCAATTCACTTGCAAAGATATCGTTTCTTCAATTCACTTGCAAAGATATCGTTTCTTCAATTCACTTGCAAAGATATCGTTTCTTCAATTCACTTACAAAGATATCGTTTCTTCAATTCACTTACAAGATATCGTTTCTCAATTCACTTGCAAAGATATCGTTTCTTCAATTCACTTGCAAAGATATCGTTTCTTCAATTCACTTGCAAAGATATCGTTTCCTCAATTCACTTGCAAAGATATCGTTTCTTCAATTCACTTGCAAAGATATCGTTTCTTCAATTCACTTGCAAAGATATCGTTTTCTCAATTCACTTGCAAAGATATCGTTTCTTCAATTCACTTGCAAAGATATCGTTTCTTCAATTCACTTGCAAAGATATCGTTTTCTCAATTCACTTGCAAAGATATCGTTTACTTCAAAACTTCTCACTTGCAAAGATATCGTTTCCTCAATTCACTTGCAAAGATATCGTTTCCTCAATTCACTTGCAAAGATATCGTTTTCTCAATTCACTTGCAAAGATATCGTTTCTTCAATTCACTTGCAAAGATATCGTTTTCACTTGCAAAATATCTTCATTCACTTGCAAAGATATCGTTTCTTCAATTCACTTGCAAAGATATCGTTTCTTCAATTCACTTGCAAAGATATCGTTTCTTCAATTCACTTGCAAAGATATCGTTTCTTCAATTCACTTGCAAAGATATCGTTTCTTCAATTCACTTGCAAAGATATCGTTTCTCATTCACTTCAAAGATATCGTTTTCATCCTTGCAAGATATCGTTTCTTCAATTCACTGCAAAGATATCGTTTCTTTCAATTCCCTTGCTCCAACGATCTCTTTCTACAATTCACTTGCAACGCGATCTCTTTCCGTTACTGCACTTCGGTGAGTAACCATGTGTGCAAAGAATCTTTCCTACAGAGAAATATCTCAGTGGTAGTGCACAAATTTTGTAGCAAGGAGGGCCTAAGCTAATTTTAACCATGGTAAAACTATGTTGGAATAAAAAAAAATAATCTGGATTATTTTAGCCCTGAAAAAAACCCATATAATAATATGATGATCCAGTATCGTGTCCTGAAGTAGAACTTTGCCACCCTAACAATATTCTCGGTTGGCAGGTGGCCTGCCATTTCTGTGGAGAAGGACCGAGATATATTGGGTAAATATATCTTACCCACGACTTTCAACTCACAAGGCAAAGGGCTTAACCACTCAGCCACAGAGACCCCGTCAATGTAATTCCAGGGTGCCTGGAACCATGTGTGCTCCGATCACTTTCTTACACAGGAAAATCTCAGCTGCTGTGCACGAACTCCGTAACACAGGCGAGGATCCCCGATGTAATTTTAAAGATGAAAACATTTTGTAGGAATTTTTATATTTAATCTTTTTCGAATTAATTTTGTCCGAGCAGCGGCTTTTCAGCCTACTTTTTTCGATTTTACATATTTTATCCCCCTGCGCTTTCTTGGAGTCTACAAGCATCAAATCTGTGTTCTAAAGTCTCTGGATTTAGTCCACAAGCGTACAAGTCTGTCTCAGCAATTTTAAGTTTTTTGTATGTATAACTTTCCATCCAGTCTTTGTCTTGTTATAAGTCAGAGAATAACGGGTTATAAGTCAGAGAATAACGGGTTATAAGTCAGGTAATAACGGGTTATAAGTCAGAGAATAACGGGTTATAAGTCAGAGAATAACGGGTTGTTCGTTGCATGACGTTTGGTGGTAGAGGCTGTAATTGACTGCATCTGTCTCTACGTGTTATAAGTCAGAGAATAACGGGTTGTTCGTTGCATGACGTTTGGTGGTAGAGGCTGTAATTGACTGCATCTGTCTCTACGTGTTATAAGTCAGAGAATAACGGGTTGTTTGTTGCATGACGTTTGGTGGTAGAGGCTGTAATTGACTGCATCTGTCTCTACTCTTCCTTTTAAAAATGTGATTACCGCGGTGTTTTCTCTAATTTTTTAAGAGTACCATGGACGATTTATACAACAAATACAATTGTTTGATCACCAGTCGCATGTGTGTTGTCGGAGCTTTCAAGGGAGCAAAGAATAGTAACACTGCGATAGGTGCATAGGAAGCTACCATAGTAAATAAAAAGCGTTGCAGAAATCGGACGTGCTGGCCTATTTGTAGGCGCATGACTGACACAACGGACAATAGCTCTTAGGCTCGAATCCCATACAAATCACAAAGAGTGGTTAACAAGTGCTCGATATGGAGCGTTCGAAGAAGAAGAAGTTTGATCATCTAATGAGAATGAAACCAGATCTGTTACCATCTCGCGCCTATAACAACCGGCATACCGGAGTCGAGAAAGAGCAATACCCGATGGGCAGACCGGCCATAATATCACTGATATTCTGTGACATCAAAGACTAACACCTATATATGCAACACACCTGACACTGAATAGAAAACTGAAACTCCCCACGGCGCTTCACGACCCATGTGGATAAGACAAGATAATACAAGGGAGATTTATAGAGCAGAGAAATTAAGGCCGCTTGCCTGAAACTGTCGCCACGCATGTGTAGGTCATTAGTTTCATTTTCTTCGCAACT
The DNA here is from genome assembly GCA_020796225.1 of Arion vulgaris. Classification (NCBI taxonomy): domain Eukaryota; kingdom Metazoa; phylum Mollusca; class Gastropoda; order Stylommatophora; family Arionidae; genus Arion; species Arion vulgaris. The sequence continues at coordinate 27,614,992 of CM036757.1, read as the reverse complement.
GAAAAAATGAACTTCTGACCTGGCCGAGGGATCGAACAAATGTTTCCACGAGGAAACTCCATCGTGCTTATCCAATTCGCCACTGTTTCTTAAATTCTGCTTTTATCATAAATTTCCATCCATTATATCAAATGCCATTTTCAATCAGTTCAAGCTCCTTCCATTGTCAAAAAATCAGTCTTTCCATTATTTATTACGCCCATAGTTGTCTTGGTTCCATTGTAGTAGTATTTTATTGGCGAGCGTGCTGATCCGCAGTAAAGAGAACATGCATTCATTTATGAGACTGTTTTTAGAAGCTTAAAGCGCGTGTGACAACGATTTACATCATCGAGAAAGATTACCAGGTTGTTGAAGGTGTTACTAGGATTTGTAAGCATTTTGAGACTGTCCCTGTTATGTCTTTCATTTAGAAATATCAACAGAGAACACCAAGGATATTAAGAAATATTAGGAAAAAAATACATTATCACTAAGCAAAACGAAATGATTTGTGTTTCAAAATAAAACCGCACTTCCAGTCATAAATGTGCAAAAATAAGGTAATCATGAACATGATGTATTGAATATCTCTCTTATCTTTATACGTCACATAGAGCATGTATGCAATTTCTCCATACCGCTCTATCTTGGGCAACTCGTTCAATCTCTTCTTTGAAAAATATATGAGGTCCCCTTCAGCAGTAGTGGAGCACAGAAACTCTGTACACCTTCGGCTTTGACTGTAAACTAACTAATGCCCCTTCTGTGCCAGACACTAATTTAAAGTCCCCCATATGTAAATGTGTTCACTTCCCACAGTCCCTGACCGTTTGCCTTTAGAACTGAAGACTAATGGTCAGCTGGTAACTTTTCAATAATCTCCCGTATCGCATATGTAAATGTGAATATTATGTTACAGTTAATTTAGTTTAGTTGTCGGATTATCATCACCACACATTGAACCAATTAGTCCATAAGTGATCCGATCTCCTGCTCAGTATGTCTCTCAGCGTATGGTAACTAACGACACCAGTTTTATGTTGGTATACCATTCTTCTTTAACTTTCAATATAGTGCTCGTTTCTAGCTACATCACATTTGACATGGCCTTCTCGCAGTCTGGTTAGAGTTGCAGATTCACCCCTACTACTTGAATCATTTACACGTCCTGTCTCCCTTGGGGAATTCAAAATATCAGCCTGGTCCATTGCTGGCCAGTTAATAATATAGTAACGGTTACACATTTAACAAGATAACCTTATATATATGTTAATACAGAAGTTGTTTGGACTATGTTAGACACATATTATTCTTTGATCATCATCATACAAAAGGTGATATGGTCAACATCCCGCCGTTAGTATGTTACTCATAAGAAATGTTCTGGTACCCAATTAAGAATGGGTCGACATTAGACCCATTTGTGGTTTTAAAAAAAGCTCATGCTGGGATTCCAGTCGAGACCATATGTCTAGAATGTCAGTTTTGATGCCATTCGTCAACAGCGAAGTTCGTGAGTTTTTGTGTGTCTATAAACCATTTACCAAATATATACAATTATTTTTATATTTGAACAAGGATGCCAGAACTGAGCGAGAACTGAGCGAGAACTCAGCCAGAACTGAGCGAGCATCTTGGCTTACTCGTTCCAAAAATACTGCACATCTGCTTTATCTCATGTATACGCCCGCCTGCCTAGCGTGTTCGTAGCGCGTTGGACTACGGGTGACAAGTCGTCTGTGAGTGCGGGTTCAATTCCGCGGACTGGCAGAAAAGCCACAGGTTCCCCAGATCTACGGTGTTCGTGGCATCGAACCGAAGGGTTACGATATCCATGACACCAGCCGAAGAGCTTTCAGCTCAAGTGCTTCTGGATCGAAAAAAAAAAATCTCATGTATATGTAAATGTCATGTTATAGTTAATCTAATTTTGGGTCATCTATTCTGCCATTGCAGTCACATACTTCTTTTTCTTAGAATGTCGTAAACTACGTAGTGTTGCATTTTATAGCTAAATCGTGAACTTTTTTTTCGACCCAGAAGCACTTGAACTTTCAGCTCTTCGGCTCGGTGCCATGGACATCGTAACCTTTAGGTTCGGTGCCACGAACACCGTAAATCTGGAGAACCTATGACTTTTCTGCCAGCCCGCGGAATTGAACCGACCTCACAGGGATCTTGTCATCCGTCGTTCAACGCGCTACGAACACGCTGGGCAGGCGGACAAATTGTGATATAAGTAGGATTTCGATCCGACATACCCTTTTTCCTGTACTTCATTTTTTTTAGACCAGACTGGTTCCGATCTGTACTCGTTTATCTAGAAGGCAACGATGAAACATGTTACTATGGTCACCACGTGGAGGGTGTTGGTCAGCTCTAGTTCTTGGACGCTGACTTATGTTGCTAAGCACTTTGGCCCAGTGACAACATAAGATTAACTCGTATAGCTGAGAATCGCCGTACCGTTGAGGCACAGACAAAACGAGCGGGGCGAAAATACAGAACACACAACACCCCCATGTCTAACCTTGATCATGTATGCCCCAAATATGGTAGGGGATTGTGTTCTAGGATTGGACTCTACTCTAGACACACACCAGAGAGGTGCAGCAGCACACGTCTGAGACTGTTGTCATCATCGCTTGCGATGGACGGTTATTATTATTATTATTATTACGCCCAGTGAATAATACGTTAATGCAGTAGTTCTCAACCTGTGAGTCGCGACCCTTTGGGGTCGAACGACCATTTCAGAGGGTCGCCTAAGACCATCGGAAAACACATATTTATTATAATTAGAAATAAATATTTCACAATATATAATTACATATTGTTTTTGTGATTTACTCACTATGCTTTAATTATGTTCAGTTTGTAACAAAGAAAATACATCCTGCATATCAAATATTTACATTACAACTCATAAAGTAGCAAAATTACAGTTATGAAGTAACAACGAAAATAAGTTTATGGTTGGGGGTCACTACAACATGATGAACTGTATTAAAGGGTCGCGGCATTAGGAAGGTTGAGAACCGCTGCGTTAATGTATTAATTCTTTAAAAACCGGAGGAGACAGCCAGCGATTCTCATAGCTTCACAGTGACCTCAAACACAGACATATCCCTTTAACATGTCCCTCTCGTTAATGCATATATGATTACAAAATAAGGGGATGTAAAGCAAGAGGGATTTCTCTAATTTGATTCTGTGCCAGCAACATTTCACACAACGTCGTTGCATCATTCTTGCTTCGACTTTATGAATCATACCCATGGAGTCACTGATTATGAAAACACGAAGGTAGTTTTAAGCTGTCAACTAAGTCAACGTCACTGTAACCGCCCGAACCTTCATTTCTAAACTTCTCGTAGTTGTATGAAGGCTTCAGTGGCCTCTCTTACTATTTTTTGCTCATGAGAGAACCGAAAAACCCCACGCACTTCGTTGTTGACTGAGCCGTCTGTATAAATAAACCCGACTGTTTCGTTGATATTGTCATTCAAGTCCCCGCCCCCAACATTAATTAGTACATGATCATGATATTTAGCAACAGGATGTCAAATCTAGTCTTTTCTCTTTCTTAAACACTCCAAGTTTCCTTAAGGTACCATAAAATAATCATCTTACACAAGCGGTTGATACCATAAAATGAACCCAAACATTACAATAAAATAAGAGCTATCTGATTGTTCATAGCTAAGTTGACAAGTGAAGAACTTGGGACAAAAGTTAATAAACGTTATAAAGTACAAAACAAATAATATCATAGTCAACATCCGTTGGTTAAGTTACAGATAAGGGAAGAACTTTCAAGTATTGTAACAAAAAAAACTGTAAGTGAGGGAGAATGGATGTTGATTAAAATAAGAGATAAATATATGGGTATAAGCAATGGCGGCTCGTCATTAAGGGCCAGTGGGGCGGGGCCCCACCAAAAATAATGTGTAACGTGTATTTATTATTTTATAAATTAAAATATAACCTAACCTAAAACCATGATTTTTCCGAAAATGTGTCTGGCCCCACCAACAAAAATGAGCACGAGCCGCCACTGGTTACAAGTAAGTAAAAGTAAAGCACACTTTCCATACCTCAAGGCGCCCGTGTGGTGCCGGGGCCCCAAGGAAGCAAAGAATAGCACCACTGCGACCTACAGTGCATATCGTAAAAGGTTTGATGTAGGGCCTAGGGGAGCTACCCTAGTAAATAAAAAGCGTCGCATAAATCAGATGTGATGGCCTACTTGTAGGCGCATAACTGACACAATGTACAATCGCTCTTAGGCTCAGATCACATACAAATCACACACAGTGGTTGACAAGTGGTCGATATGGAGCGTTGGGAAGAAGAAGCTCTAGGCTCAGATCACATACAAATCACACAATGGTTAACAAGTGGTCGATATGGAGCGTTCGAAGAAGAAGAGGCTCTTAGGCTCAGATCACATACAAATCACACAATGGTTAACAAGTGATCGTAGGAGCGTTCGAGGAAGAGACTCTAGGCCCAGATCACTACAATCACACAATGGTTACAAGTGGTCATAAGCGTCGAAGAAGAAGAGGCCCTTAGGCCAGATACATCAAATACACAATGTAACAATATCGATATAGCTTAAGAGAGCTCTTAGGCTCAGATCACATACAAATCACACAATGGTTGACAAGTGGTCGATATGGAGCGTTGAGAAGAAGAAGCTCTAGGCTCAGATCACATACAAATCACACAATGGTTAACAAGTAGTCGATATGGAGCGTTCGAAGAAGAAGAGGCTCTTAGGCTCAGATCACATACAAATCACACAATGGTTAACAAGTGGTTGATATGGAGCGTTCGAGGAAGAAGAAGAGGCTCTTATGCTCAGATCACATACAAATCACACAATGGTTAACAAGTGGTCGATATGGAGCGTTGGAAGAAGAAGAGGCTCTTAGGCTCAGATCACATACAAATCACACAATGGTTAACAAGTGGTCGATATGGAGCGTTCGAAGAAGAAGAGGCTCTTAGGCTCAGATCACATACAAATCACACAATGGTTAACAAGTGGTCGATATGGAGCGTTGGAAGAAGAAGAGGCTCTTAGGCTCAGATCACATACAAATCACACAATGGTTAACAAGTGGTCGATATGGAGCGTTCGAAGAAGAAGAGGCTCTTAGGCTCAGATCACATACAAATCACACAATGGTTAACAAGTAGTCGATATGGAGCGTTCGAAGAAGAAGAGGCTCTTAGGCTCAGATCACATACAAATCACACAATGGTTAACAAGTGGTCGATATGGAGCGTTCGAGGAAGAAGAAGCTCTTATGCTCAGATCACATACAAATCACACAATGGTTAACAAGTGGTCGATATGGAGCGTTGGAAGAAGAAGAGGCTCTTAGGCTCAGATCACATACAAATCACACAATGGTTAACAAGTGGTCGATATGGAGCGTTGGAAGAAGAAGAGGCTCTTAGGCTCAGATCACATACAAATCACACAATGGTTAACAAGTGGTCGATATGGAGCGTTCGAAGAAGAAGAGGCTCTTAGGCTCAGATCACATACAAATCACACAATGGTTAACAAGTAGTCGATATGGAGCGTTCGAAGAAGAAGAGGCTCTTAGGCTCAGATCACATACAAATCACACAATGGTTAACAAGTGGTCGATATGGAGTGTTGGAAGAAGAAAATACCTCAAGGTATATTGATAATACAGTGTTAGGTTCGTATTTTCATTGACCGTCGGCACACGATGGATGATGTGGTCAACATCACGCTGGCCGGCTTCACTTCCCAATGCTTTTCCTGGTACCCAATTGAGGCTGGGTCGACATGAGAGCCGTTACGGTCGGACAAATATTTTCTATTTTGTTTATATGTATTTATTTCTAGCGTGTAGTAATGTTTCATCAACACTGACGCCTATCTCTTACATTCTTCATTCGATTATATCGTCTATATCATAGATTCCCAAACTTTTTCGGCCCACCGCCCACTTTGCCTAACATAAAATTTGTAACGCCCCCACATTATAAAAATTGCCAACGCCCCCACATATATACATACTCTATTTTCTCTTTAACATAGAAAATTGATATATATTTCTGTCATACATTTTCAAATGATTATATACATGAAATAGAAAATTGATGAAAAATGGATCGTGTAAGACGGGCATAAGATGAGTTTAAATGCAGAATTCAAATTTTAAATGATTACTCAATCGCAAAATCAAGAAAATAATTTATAAAAAAATATTTATTATTAATTTCTGCTAACCAGCATTAACATGGCAGTCACACGACATTGATAAACTGCATATTTATTCCAACTCTCTGCTATCAGTGCCAAAGATGGCCCCTGACTAAGACACAAGAAAGAAAGATTACAACATGCGAAATGAGATGTCTACGAAAAGCTGTCAACGTTACAAGGCGAGATAGAGTGAGAAACGAGAATATCAGAAACATCGTTGGTACTATACCATGCATACAGTACATCGAGAAGCAAAGAATCAAGTGGTTTGACAATCTAATGAGAATGGAACCACATTTACTACCATCACGTGCCTATAATAATCGACACTAAGGGCGCAGAGCACAAGGCAGGCCAAGAACACGATGGATAGATAACATCTCAGAGTCCCTAAGAAAGCATGGACTGACAACGTCAAGCGCAACACACCTGGCACAAGATAGAAAACTGACTCTCCCACGCCACTTCACGGCAAATGTGGTTAAGATAAGATAAAAAGATATTAATTTCTTCTTTAAGAAGCCACCGACCCCTAATCGTCTGGACATCCCCCAAATTCTTCTGAACCCACTATCGCCCCCATAGAACGCTTCAGCGCCCACTGGGGTGCGGTACCGCCCACTTTGGGAAATGCTGGCCTATATGTTGTCTTGTTGTCTTAATTCTGTTAATTTTTCTTCTTAAAAAATATGTGCAGTAAAAGATTGCAAAAGGATACATTTCATGTTTGTTTCATTATCTGTCCACACTACTGCATCCTTCTAATCGCATATCTTGATAGCTATTCTCTGTAACAAAATTCTTCATTTCAAAATATTTTTTTTGGCTCATCTTTTCCACATATGATTTCCTTGGCATTTTAAAAATGATCTTTGTAATGAAATGTTCATATTATTATTTCCCTGTTTAATTTTTTAGTGTCTAGTGTCCACTTTCGTACATGCACATTGCCTACACATTATAATTATTCGTCGTTTTACTTGAGTTTTTGTGGTTTTAAAATAACCCACTTTATATGGGCATCTAGGTCATCTAGGAGTTGACCTTTCAGGATTTCTGGGTATAAACAAGTTAAATGACCTTGAATGATGATGTATGTCTCAATGTGTTTTATATGATGACGTTGATAGTCCCGCAAACATTGTGTTCAGGGATATTCACTACCACCATCACCATTATCATCACCATAACCATCATCATCATTACAAGGTGCGGCGCTCGCTGAATCCTGGACATCCCCAGCATTCTGTTCCCATCACGTTGGATATTCTTCTTTGAACGTTCCGTATCGACCAGTTGTTAATCTGAACTTAAAATAACCGTTTCTACGTTGTACCAGTTATGCACATACAAGTAGGCCAGCACATCCAATTTCTGCGATGCTTTTTATTTACTAGTGTAGCTTCCCTAAGTCCTACATCAGTCATGCCTTGTAGGTCTTTGCTTCCATTGCGGGTCCCTGGACCACACGGGCGACGTTTGATCAACTCTCTAATCCCAGCGTTTGTGATTGTTAATGATCTTCCATGCCATGATGTTAATCTGTTCAGGATCTTCTACATCTGTCGTCCTCTATCTCTTTTCCAAGTAATCTTCTACACGTCTTACTTTCCTTAGGGTATTCAGAATATTAGCCTTAGCCCATTGCTCGTCCACTTTCTACAGTCGCTATGTTAAGAAACTTAGGGGCCCGTTAATTCACTTTTAATCTGCATGCTCGGCAAAAAAAAATTGTTGTCAGTCTAAACCTGCCTAAGATCAAGACAATATTGCAAACGAACGAAAAGAAGGATAGATAAACACACAAACTATTAATGATTGACTTAGAAAAATGAATAAACAATATCGATATCTAATACAAAAGACAAATAAAACCATGTTTTGTATGTAACATTTTTCCAATAATTGTGCAATATTCTCTAGTATAAAATATCATAATTAAATCACACCAACACCCGTGTGTTGTCGGGCTCTCATAGGGACCAAAGAATAGTAACACTGAGATATACAAGGCAGACTAAGGAGTTTAAGGGAAGCTACTATAGTAAATAAAAAGAGTCGCAGAAATCCGATGTACTGGCCTACTTGTAGGCGTATAACTGGCACGACCTATATTCGCTCGTGGGCGCGGATCACATACAAATCACACAGAGTGGTTAACAAGTGGTCGATATAAATCGTTCGAAAAAGTAGAAGAAGAAATAACGTATATAAGAAAACACGGTTCTGGTGAACGATCAGTCTTACGAACATAAAAGGTTAACCTGTAAACTAATGTGCACGGAGAGATATGAAAACACGGTTCTGGTGAACGATCAGTCTTACGAACATAAAAGGTTAACCTGTAAACTAATGTGCACGGAGTCATATGAAAACACGGTTCTGGTGAACGATCAGTCTTACGAACATAAAAGGTTAACCTGTAAAATAATGTGCACGGAGTCATATGAAAACACGGTTCTGGTGAACGATCAGTCTTACGAACATAAAAGGTTAACCTGTAAACTAATGTGCACGGAGTCATATGAAAACACGGTTCTGGTGAACGATCAGTCTTACGAACATAAAAGGTTAACCTGTAAACTAATGTGCACGGAGTCATATGAAAACACGGTTCTGGTGAACGATCAGTCTTACGAACATAAAAGGTTAACCTGTAAACTAATGTGCACGGAGTCATATGAAAATACGGTTCTGGTGAACGATCAGTCTTACGTACATAAAAGGTTAACCTGTAAACTAATGTGCACGGAGTCATATGAAAATACGGTTCTGGTGAACGATCAGTCTTACGTACATAAAAGGTTAACCTGTAAACTAATGTGCACGGAGTCATATGAAAACACGGTTCTGGTGAACGATCAGTCTTACGAACATAAAAGGTTAACCTGTAAACTAGTGTGCACGGAGTCATACATAAACTCCCTACAGCAGCATGTCGCACTTTGAAATGTTGCCCCTTCCTGGTTTGTGGGTACGTCCCAAATTCAATCAAAGGACATGTCAAGGGACAAAATAAATCACATCCATATTAAATAGGAAGACTTCTCCCAGACGGCTAAACTTCCATTTCTAAAATCTACAACTGTTATCTGATATTGATGCCAGTAGGGACATTATTAAAGAGAGTTGGCTATTAAAGAGCATAACATCAAGAAAAATTAAATATTTCCGACATATCAAACGACACGAGTGCCCTGAGAAGATAATTGTGGAGGAAATGATGCCTGGAAGAAGAATGAGAGGAAGACAAAGAAGACAATAGGTGCAAGATGTCATTGAAGATCTAAGAATGACTGCTGCTGACGCCGGTTAACTTGCACAGAACAGAGTTTTTCATGACTGGTGTCATGGGAGTCAAGTTCCGGAAAAGACAATCTACTTGATGATGATGAGGGACATTGTATAGTAGAGAACAATTTCGAAAGAAACTCACAAGGAAAGACTCGATAGCATACAAAGACATCTAATATGAGAGTTGGTTCTGGTGACAAAGTATTGCTTACTTGTAGACATAGGTTAAGGAAACATTGGTTATTGTTTACTGAATCGACGTTATAGCACGCCGGGAAGACCCATAGATGCACAGTCTCTGCCAATATATGTCAAAGAGTATTCCTACTGGTGGTTCCTGTCGCTCACTGGTAAAACACACTTCTCACTCTGTCCACCGGGCATTCAGTTCTACTTGTATAAAGGGTAACTCCAAACTTCTTAAGTCGCTGTATAGATTCGACATCCACCCGAGTGGTTATCGGGGCCCAAATTGGGGTGTAAAGAATAGAACTACTGTTACCTGCAACGCATGTCGTAAGAGGCGACTAAGAAGGTTGGGCGTGGGGCTAGCTACCCCCACCGTAAAAAACACTAGATGGCTACAGAACGCAGAGCGACCCGAGTAAACGCTGGCGGACACCGGACACATCGCTGAAGGATAAGCACCAGAGCTCCAAATGATGCTGAAGACGTGACGTAAAATACACTAATGCTAAGGCTGCATGAATCAAATTTCCACATGAATAGAATTTATGGGGAGATCTGGTACATCGATCTTGGCGATGATCGCGAGAGAGAGAGAGATTCGACATCAATTTCAGTGTCCTCATCCAACCGGCGGTTGTCAAGAGACCGAACAAAATTCTTCTTATCTATCCTTATCTCACCGACGATCAAAGTTTTTTTTATGCAAGCCTTTCCACTCTATCATTGCCGCAAACACAAACATGTCGACAACAATAGACATAAGTAAGCCTCTGAAGGTTGGCAACCTCAATAAACGACATCTACTCATACGACAACCCGGTCGCCCGAGTGGTTATCGGATGCACATGTCTTAAACGTGTAGAAGTCTATGCGTTTAGGGACCTACCAATCCAATGTGCGACGTATACACGTTCTTGGCAAAGATCAAACATATCACAAAGAGTGATTAAAATTGGTCGTAAAGAATGAACGCAAAGAAGAAGAAGAACCCGGCATTTTGAAAATTCCGAAGCATTGACTGAGAGTCAGAACAAGAAAGCTATAGTAACAGCTTCAAACACATGCATGTCCAAAACGGATAAACTAACAACAAACGCACAACATAATCCAAACCAACATGGTTTACAAAAAGCAAAAGATACACTATAAAAGGAAATCCTACCTACACATGATTTCATAGAGTAAACAAGAATTATTAGACACAACTTCATTATCGCTACATGCGAAGACTGCATTAGCACTATGTATCAAATACAAAAGACTTAGTAACAAAGTAAGGTAGTTTTACAAAGTACAATAACAAGATACAGCAACGTTACGAACATCAAGCCTTTATCAAACAAAGGATACAGAAGAAACGGAGACTACGGTTCTATACACCAGACATCACAGACACAATTAGACGATAAACACATAACTGTCCAAAAATGAAAATATGTGATTAAAAACGAAAACATAAACAAATTGTTAAAAATATAAGTAACAAAATATAAAACAATAATCATCAAATATACACATAAAATATATACATTTAACATATACATTTAACATATACATTTAACATATACACTTAACATATACACTTAACATATACACTTAACATATAAAACTTAACATATACACATAAAACATATACACTTAACATATACACATTTATTATGTAGCATAAGAAGAGACAGTATCAAGATGACGGCAGGCAATAATATATGAGCGTTCCTATTCAGTTCACATAAAATCCACCACGAGACACAATTATGCATTCACTTCGACAATGTGACAAACAGACATACATATTTTCTAGAACCTTGTAATAAAGAAGACAATATCTTATCTAGGTAAGAAACAGAAGATGTCAAAGATAATTACACCCTCCATCATTTTATGTAGATATATTATTCATAAAATATCTCTTTATGTATGAAGATTATAAACATATTAGACGTTATAACGCATTAAAATTGAGGGACTTTTAGATAAAGTAGCGTTACATTATACAACATATATAGCTTAAGCTGCATTTATGTTGGATTTTAATAATAATAAACTATTCATACGAACAACAATAACACTTAAAGTAGTTGCAACCACTTAAAAGCTCTTTAGCTGTAATTATTTCTGGTTGTGCATCTTGATTTAACATCTAGAAAACTTTACTGAAAATGACTGTATGTGTGTTTGAGATGTGGTTATGGGTTTGATTACCGCTATTATAAATTTGGTCATGATCTCTTATGGGGGCGGAGGAATGGACTGAGCAAGATTTGCAATTAACTACCTCGTAAATTCTGGTATACGAGCGGAGACTGAAATATTTAGACGTAGTAACGAATTTTCTTTCGTTTGCTTGAAATTCTTCTTCCCCTTTCAACTCCCAACGGAGCACATATCTTCAACAAACTTCTTTTAATCTTTTAATAAGAAACGTGGCTAAAGGAAAAGATACAGTACGCGTCTGTATCACATAAGTACACGTGTTGCAACGCCGACGGCCACACTGGACAGTACCAAAATGAGTCTGGATATTGGACTTAAGGCGACTGTGTGATGCGTACTGTATCTTTTCCTTTAGCCACGTTTCTTATTGACGATGGTTTCCCATGCGAGTCCCGTAATCTTATCTATGCCATTATCTATAAGCGGTGTAACAAGGTTTATATCGGCGAGACAGGCAAGAGGTTCAGTGACCGATTTGCCCAACACTTGCGCGACATACGCCAATGCCCTGTGACCCCTGTAGCAACCTATTTCAATGATACTGGCCATTTAGGAGCTCACGATGTCCAGGTCACAGCCATCCGATCACGTTCCTTGGATGATCGCAGTCGATTTGCTCTGGAGAATCGGTTGATTTCGATGTATGGTACCTTGCGACCACGTGGGCTCAACGTATTACATTCCTATGCTTCTTAGTACTTCCTCTTCCCATGTCTTGTAATCTATATGGGCATATGTTGCATGTATTCAAGTTATATATTTACTAGATTTTTCATTGTTTCTCTTCCATTCTATTTCTAGTTTTTATGTGTGTTTTTTGTGTTACATTTATTTCGTTCTTCGTTTTTATTCCCAGATTTTCATTAGAAACTTTTTGTATTTGGTAGTCCATTTTTTTTTTAAAAATGTGTCACTCCTGTTGTTCGTTTGCTTGATAAAGGCCTTGTTGGTCGAAACGTTGCTGTATTTTGTCATTGTTTTTGTAATTTGTAAAACTACAGTACTTTGTGATTACGTGTTTTGTCAATCAAATAGTTTTACTGCAGTCTCATCTATTTTGGTGAATATTTCAGCAGAAATGGCACACCAATTTCCGAAAGTGCTGCACAAAGCACGAACTCTTAGCTCAAGCAATTATTCTAGGAATCTTATAAAACATTTCACATGTGATTTGGTTCAGATTCGAACCTATAACGTTCAGAACATCATGCAAAAGTCTTGACTACTTCACCATAGAGACCTTATATGACAAGAAGAATGCAAACTTGTTCTTCATTGAAGATTGAAACAAGTAGCAACATATTTCTATAAATCAATCACAAACAGTTAATCATCTATTCCATATGAACCATATATGCATTCTTTAGGGGTCTATGTGGCTAAGTCGCTAAATTGTCGCATTGCGTTCAAAAGATCGTTGGTTTGAATCCAAACTGCGCCGTTCTGTTCACACGTGCATTTTTTTCAGATATCCCTATGATTGTTGCCGGGATGTGGGCTGCCATTTATGCGGAGAGAAAGAGAGAGAAGAGGAGAGAGAGGAGAGGGGAGAGAGAGAGCGAGAGAGAGAGCGAGAGAGAGAGAGAGCGAGAGAGAGAGGGAGAGAGAGAGAGCGAGAGAGAGAGAGCGAGAGAGAGAGGGGAGAGAGAGAGAGAGAGAGGAGAGAGAGAGAGAGCAGAGAGAGAGAGAGAGAGAGCGAGAGAGAGAGGAGAGAAAGAGGAGAGAGAGAGAGAGGAGAGAGCAGAGATAAAGCAAGACATATGAGGTAAAACCCTGTGCAATGAAGTAAAACCTTCGGTTTTAGACCCTCTTTATACACATTTTGTTATTCACATTTTTTCCTTTCACATTACAGAACAACAATGGCCTGTGGAAAATTGACGTACGCATCTGGTCTACTTGCAATCCTACTTCTTGCCTTAATCCAAACCTCATTATCTCAGAACTACCACTTCAGCAATGGCTGGTACGCTGGCAAGAAAAGGTCGTCAAACGCGAACCCAATTAACAGCGAAAGCAGCAACGGCAACAGAAAGAGCATCAACGGCTATGGCTTATTCGAAGAGTCTTGTAATATTAGACCAGATGCCATTATGCACATTAACAGAATAGTGCAGGTAAGTAATTCCGTGATGTTAAACTAGAATCTTCATCTACTTCTTCGAACGCTCCATATCGCCCACTTGTTAACCACTCTTTGTGATTTGTATGTGATCCAACCAATGTGCAACGTATACACGTTCTTGGCAAAGATCAAATATATCGCAAAGAGTGATTAAAATTGGTCGTAAAGAACGAAGAAGAAGAGTATGTGATCCGAGCCGAATAGCGAGTGTACGTTGTGCCAGTTATGCGTCTACACGTAGGCCAGCACATGCGATATCTGCGACGCTATTTTATTTACTAGGGAAGCTTGCCTAGGTCTCTACCTCATTCGCCTCTTACAGCATGCCTTGTAGGTCGCAGTGTTACAATTCTTTGTTCCACATGCGCCCCACGACAGCACACGGGCGTAACACTAGAAAATAATATAACAATTTTATTTTAAAATAAAATTATTAACCGATGCAGTTCTAGAAAAGAAAAAGTAACATATTTAACATATTCAAGCGCCCATGTATATATATATATCATCATCATCTATCACATAGCTTGTTCTGGGCAGAACTTTGCATCCTAACATTCCTTCAGATATTCTCTCTCTCTCATAATCCAGATCATCTGCCTCTACAGCCGCCATGTTCAAATCATCAGTTAAATCCTGAATCCATCATATCCGTGGTCTTCCTCTTCTCCTCTTTACCGTGATACCTCCTTCCATAATGGTCTTCCTCTTCTCCTCTTTACCGTGATACCTCCTTCCATAATGGTCTTCCTCTTCTCCTCTTTACCGTGATACCTCCTTCCATAATGGTCTTCCTCTTCTCCTCTTTACCGTGATACCTCCTTCCATAATGGTCTTCCTCTTCTCCTCTTTACCGTGATACCTCCTTCCATAATGGTCTTCCTCTTCTCCTCTTTACCGTGATACCTCCTTCCATAATGGTCTTCTCCAACAATGCGTGTCTTTTTAAATATCCAAAATACTTCAATTTTCTCATTCTTATTTGTAGCATCAGTCAGTTTTCTTTGAGTTCTTTATTGATATATCTATTTGCTCTCTTCTCTATGAATGATATATATATATACAGTGGCGGCTCGTCATTAAGGGCCAGAGGGGCCAGGACCCACCAAAAATAATGTGTAACGTGTATTTATTAGTTAGTAAATTAAAATATAACCTAACCCAAAACCATGATTTTCCCCGAAAATTTGAGTCTGCCCACAAACAAAAAAGGTTCACGAGCCGTCACTATATATATATATATATATACCAAAAATATTGAAATAATGAAAGATCAAAAACACGTGATAAATAGATCGATGCTGAAAAACCAAGTGCAACTAAACTTACAGCAACAAATAAAATTAACTAAGGATGACGGCGGTGGCATTCCTATACCCCATAGAGAAACCCAGCGTATGTGTTGACATCTAACGATATATTAGAAGAGCATCCATAGAGACAATGAAGTAACGACACCATTTATCAACGTTACACAATGTTAAAACAAAAGTTAATGGAGAATAAATATTTATAAACACTGCACAAGATAAAATATACGCATTAAGTTCGGATGCTGGTGTCTGCTGTTCGGACAACCAATAATGCAGACTTAAATTCAATAGAGCAGTGGTTTTCAACCTTTTGAGAGTCGAGACATCGAGACACTCGTTTACAACAGCCCGCCCTTGTGGTGTCAGGGTCCCACAAGGGAAGTAAAGAATAGTACCGCTGCGACCAACAAGGCATGTCGTAAGAGGCGACTGAGGTAGGGGCCTAGGGAAGCTACCCTAGTAAATAAAAAGTGTCGCAGAAATCGGATGTGCTGACCTACTTGTAGGACAGAACTGGCACAACATACAATCCCTCTTAAGCTCAGATCATATACAGATCCCACAGAGTGATTAACAAGTGGTCGATATGGAGCGCTCGAAGAAGAAGAAGAAGTTTAAACAGTCCAAATAACACCGAACTTCCCCTAAACATAAGCAGACATTATAATTTAGTTTAAAAATAACAACGTCAATAATCGATTTTTTAGAATATAATTTCTAATCTAATATTTAATTAATCTAATATTTAATGCAAACATGGCCATCAAAATGAAAATTTTTTAAACAAATAAAAACAGTATGGCATGAAACTGATAGGAAAACAAAGGTCAGAATACTAAGAGCATGCATATTCCCAGTGGCAACGTATGTGTGTGAAGCAATGAAAGTTAACGAGGCAATGGAAAAACGTAAAAGTGCTTTTGATTAAAAGTGTTACAGAAGAACCCAACGTATACAATTGACAAAAAGAGAACAAATAGATCTACCCAGAAAGAACTGAAAATCAAAGAAGACTGGAGAATGCCACAAAAAAAAGAAAAGAAAATTGAAGTATTTTGGACATATAAAAAAGACACGAAGGGATGGAGAAGACCAATATGGAAAGAGACATCCCTGCAAAGAAGAGAAGAGGAAGACCACGGAGAAGGTGGATCCAGAATGTAAAAGATTATTTGAGCATAGCAGCTACTGATGCGGGATATCTGGCCTTTGAGAGAGAAATTCTGAAGGACTGTTAGAGTGTGAAAGTTCTGCTCAGAACAAGCTAGTATTTGATGAATGAATATTTAATACGATGGTTGTAACTTGCATGTCAGCAACCAGCGTCATACTTCAGTTCTGAGACCGGTGTGTTACCGGTGTCCACGGGGGGAGCAAAGAATAGTAACACTGCGACCAACAAGGAATGCCGTAAGAGGCGACTGAGGTAGAGGCCTTGGGAAGTTATCCTAGTAAATAAAAAGCGTCGGAGAAATCGGATATTCTGGCCTACTTGAAGGCGCATAACTGGCACAATGAACAATCGCTCTTAGGCTCAGATCACATACAAATCACAAAAGGTGGTCAGTATAGAGCGTTGGATGCAGAAGAACTTCTGAGTCATTGTTAAAGATAATCTAAAGTGTCTACAGTCGAAGAATTGACTTCATTGCACCGGGTTTTACCCATATGGCTCAACCCTCTCCGAGAAATGGCACGCCACCTGTCGAGAGTATTGCACAAATCACGAACTCTGCAACAATCTTAGGAGTCCTGAAAAAATGCACTCGTGAACAGAACGGCGCGGTCCAGATTGGAACCCACGACCCTCGGAATGCAAGGCTGAGACTTAACCAGAGACTCCCTAAAAGACAATCTACTGTCAATCAACAATAAGTCTTTGTTTTTTTTCTGCTTTTTCTGTCACACGAAAACAACTTTGAAAATCCATTCACGCAGAAACATGAAGATGCAAATAGAAGAGAAAATCGACAAGAAAGTATTGTGACATTTAGATGTGATTGATACAAGAATTGAAGTCGGCAATTTTGTTCATAAAATAAATTATTCATCGAGGAATTATTCCGCAGTTTTCAAAAATTCATTTCGTTCTTTGTGGAGAAAATGAAACCAAAATTGATATAGCAGATAATGATGAAGCAGAAGAACAAGATGAAAACAAATATCACCAGGGAAGGTCAAACAGAAATTGGAGAAATGTAATACAAATTAGATAATATAGATTGTTGTAGAAAAACAAATGATGTGGGTGACCGTCAAAGAAAATGAAATCTAGAACAGAAGAACGAGTTTAAAAATATGAGCAATGCTGATAATCTGAGACTGTCTTTATTAGAGAATCCGAAATCACAATCTAGTGAGAACGCAAACGTAGAAGAAGAAGAAAAGTTATGAGTGGGTAGGTTGAATCAGAGAAGAAGGAATAAATAGAGATGTCAGAATAAGAATACAGAAGGCAAGATAAGCTTTCTTTACACTAGCCAATTTGAGGAAGTCTAAAGAAATAAAGAATCAAGGACTAAAATTAGAATATTTAATCCCAGTGTTAAAGCTGTTCTGCTGTACGGGTCAGAAACACGGAGAATGACTAAAACAGTAACTAATAAATTGCAAACATTCATCAACTAGACTCTACGGAGAATAGAGGGACTGAGATGGTAGATAGTGTTACAAATGAGGAGCTTATGAAAATAACGAGACAGATCTCAGTGAACCAATAAGTGAAAAAAAGACGCTGGCGTTGGATAGGACACACCTTAGAAAAATCCTAGGGTAATAGAACAAAGAATGGTTCTTTCCTGGAATCCTCAGGGAATGGGAAATAGAGATAGACATAAAAATAAAGAGAAGGCAGGGGATGTGAAGACTTGAAGGCAGAGATTAGCTTTCTACGACTAATAGATGGAGCTGCAAGAGAGAGCTAAAGATAGGAAGAGCTGGAAAGAGCTGCAAGATAGGAAGACGGTAAAGTTGATGACCTATACAGTATTCGGGGTTTAAAAAAAAACTTGCAAAGAAATCGACAGCTGTATTTATAAACACAAAAACAACGTAGTGGATCAATGAACTAAACGTAAGATCAAAACCCTCATTAACGACATCTTGCAAAATGTAAGAATATACGCATATATTGGAATGATGTCCACGTCCAAAACGTATCAGACCCAGATTTCATATTGGAGACTTTTAAGTTTTGTTAATTACGTTCAGGACCATTTTCAGAGTGTCCTAATCTATTTGAGATCGTTAATCTAAAGGGCTTACTACATCATTACATGAATGAGACATACGCCCACACTATTAATGGGAATAGCAATAAATTTGCTACCAGCCACAAATTGACTTTTAGGATTTGTCATAAAGCTTAATAACTAATTCAGGTGTATATAGCGTTTTGTTGTACTCTTTACAGATGGTCAAGTGTATTAGTGTGACGATTTCTGAATTCAAGTGTAGATGTGTTATATACTGGTGCTGTTAAGTGGTTTGGATTTATATGTTGAAAACAATGCAAAATATAACAAAGTCTATGGGAGAATCTAAAGAACAAAGTTAAGGCTTCTGAGAGCATGCAACTTTCCTGTGGTAACATATGGTTGCTGGACGTGGACCGTAACACAGTCATTAAGAAACAAAATCGAAGCGTTTGAAATGAGGTACTTCCGAAAGATTCTGAAAACGCCCTCGACATAGAAAGGATAAAATAAGGATATACTAGAAGGTTTACATAAGGTGGAGCAATGGCTCATAGACAACATCATGTCCCGGAAAAATGAAGTATTTCGGTCACGTTAAACGACACGGTGGTTTGGAGAGAACCGTAATGGAAGGCATGGTGTCTGGGGGTAGAGGCAGGGGAAGACCAAGGTGAAGGTGGCAGCAGGACATTAAAGAAACCTTGAACATTGCGTTAGAAGAGAAGGAAGAACTTGATAGAGACCGAGAGTATTTCAGGTAGGAGAAAAAGTGACGTTCTGCAAGAGACATGCTAAAAGCTTGTGTTGTGTAGACAACTTATATTCAATAGCATCAATAGTTGGACTGAAGATAAGCTACGAAAATACAAATATAATGAAGACATCTATGACAAGATATATAGATATCCCCCTGGATTCAAGAACAATAACACTAGAAAAGCAGTTAACCTATTATCTTAACTGCAATGGAGATACTAAAGAAATAAATTTTAATACAAACTGTCAAAGCAACCTCAGCTTTTAAAAGTCTACATAAAATATGGAGCTCCAAGTTATATAGCCTTAAAACTATATTATGAATTTTTAATTATAATGCTGTATTAATCCTAACCCATGCAAGCGAGAGTTAGAAACTGACTAAAGATATAGAGAGTAAGTTGAATGCATTTGAAAAAAATATGTCCGCGAAAAATAATGAACATAAAATGGAACGAATTCAGTAGAGGTGATGATATCAGTGAAATGCCATGTCAACCACTAGTAACAACTTGTTATAAGTAAGAGAAGATGAAGATATATTGGGCATAATCTAAAAAGAAATGATCAAAAAATCACAAAGCAGGCCTTGAAGTGGGAAGCAAAGGGTTCAAGGAAGAAAGGATGTTTAGAGAAACCCAGAAAAGAACGTTTTTGAGAGAGACGAGGAATATCGGACTAAATTCTGCATGAAAATATTGAACGAGCTGTTCAGAATAGAGCGGTATGGAACATTGGAAATCACTAGTCAACTTACGATGTGCGGATTTAATAAACTGAACAAAATGAGATTCACTAGTCAACTTTCGATGTGGAGTCACCTGCGTGTTGTCGGACCCACAAGGAAGCAAAGAATAGTAACACTGCAACCTATAATGCATGTCGTGAGACGTGACTGAGGGGCCTAGGAAGCTACCCTAGTAAATAAAAAGCGTCGCAGAAATCAGATGCGCTGGCCGACTTGTAGGCACATAACTTGCACAACGTACAATCGCTCTTAGACTCGGATCACATATAAATATCAAGAGTGCTTAACAAGTGGTTGATAAAGACGTTCGAAGTGAAGCTTAGATGCTGGAGTTCTACAATCAACTTTCGCAGTAGATGCTTGATCTGATGTCTACAATCAACTTTCGCAGTAGATGCTTGATCTGATGTCTACAATCAACTTTCGCAGTAGATGCTTGATCTGATGTCTACAATCAACTTTCGAGTGATGCTTGATCTAATGTCTACAATCAACTTTCGCAGTAGTGTGATCGATGTCTACAATCAACTTCGCTAGGTTGATCTGATGTCTCTACATGTTCAAAACAATGTGACCTGATATCTCTAGAAAAAGCATTGGGGGTAAAGGGGATCGGCGTGATATTGACATCACCCATCGTGTGCCGACTGTCAGTAAAAAGTACTGGCCTAACACCTTATTTCCCTATATACCACGTGGTATTAAAAAGGGTTCCTTTAATTTTTTAAGTTGTCCTTGCCTGCTACCACATTTCCCAATGACAATTTGTTATTTAAAAAACACATTTCACCCATATTATATCATACATCGTCAATTCTTTTTTTTATACTGTACTACAGTGCTTCCAATATACTGTACTACAGTGCTTCCAGTATATTGTACTACAGTGCTGTCTATATACTGTACTATAGTGTTTTCAATATACAGTACTACAGTGCTCTCAATATACAGTACTTCAGTGCTTTCTATATAGAGTACTACAGTGCTTTCAATATACATAACTATAGTGTTTTCTATGAACAGTACTTCAGTGCTTTCAGTATACTGTACTTCAGTGCTTTCAGTATAAGGTACTTCAGTGCTTTCAATAAAATGTACTACAGTGCTTTCTATATAATGTACTAAAGATATACACTGGATGCTACCGGACAATTCTTATTTGAACTTCGTTTATATTGGATCTCAGTAAACGTACTCTAATTAGCAACCAGTTCAAATCTCTGCTTGCCATTTGTTTCCAATGTCAATATATCTAAGATAAGTCCCCGAAGGACAAAGACAGATGGTAACAATGAGATCTTTGACCACAATGCATTTAAGCAGTGTTACTTGTTTGTCAAATTAACGATTATTGTGATTGCTTTGTATGCCCGCGTAAAACTGTAGCAATCGTTAGTTGATTGACTTTAAGACAACACAATTTCAAAGCCTCTCAGTTTATAATTACTTGTACCCAAACGAATTAACGTAGAGAAACAACATAAATAACATTAAAAGTAATACTGAGATTTAACTGTAATTATCTGTACCAAAAAGACAGTTCAAACTAAATTACATGCACCGGCAAGAAAGGTCAAACTAAACTTATAATAATGATGTAGAGACAGACCAGTCGTTAAAGAATTTATTTGTTCAATTAGAAAATCAAATTTGGCAACTCTTTACAATCTGCAATGTGCCAGGACTTTTGATGACAGTGAAAATATATCTGTTAAATTTGGCGTGATTAATTTATTTCGATTTAATGAGTAATCTGAACAAAGTCGAATAGCTAAATCGCTTGTTTCGTAATCGATACAGTCCGGAATAGGTTCCTAGTCATTTAATTGACAATAATAGTAGTAGCACCGAGTTTATGAAGTGATTAACGAGGTATATAAACAGCAACCTCATCTCTAAATGCTATGGTCTAGTACTGTAAAGTATTCAATACTTCACACCACATTGACATCGATCTATCTATATCCTCTTCGTGTGACGTTTGTCAAATAAGTCGTCCACAAGAGATGTCCATTCTTCCGTTATGCTATCTATCTACCAATAGTTTCTCACGTCGCGCCGTGTGTTGTCGGACCCAGAAATGGGGGAGAGCGGAAAGAATAGTACCACTGCGATCTACAATGCATGTCGTAAGATGCGACACTGATGTAGGACCAAGTGAAGCTACCTTAGTAAATTAAAAGCATCGTCGAAATCGATGTGCTGGCCTACTTTGTAGGTGCATAACTGGGACAACGTACAATCTCTCTTAGGCTCAGATCACATATAAATCACAAAGAGTGGTTAACAAGTGATCGATATGAATCTTAGAAGAAAAAGAATAAGTAATCGACACAGTCCTGGATAGGTTCCCAGTCATTCACCAGACATTAAGAAGTAGTGGCACCGAGGTTACGAAGTGATTTTAGCGAGGTAGATAAGCGGCAATGAGATGTCCAAATGCTGCGGTCTAGTACTGTGAGGGGCTGGCTCTGTTCCCATATCAGGGAGCCGGCCAATGGATAGAGCTGACATTTTGAACGCCCTCATAGAGAATGGCCGAAAAGAAGAATTTCATTTAAACCAATCCACGTGAACTACTAGATTGCAAGAGCTGGGAATGAAGATTGAAGTGTCCAGAAAAGAACAGCATAACAGGTATGTGAGTAGGCTCATCAATCAAAATCGAACTAGTATGGTCAGTCGCTGGACTGTTGGAGATATTGCGAAGGAGATCGGAGCACCTATGGACATGTCCGAGTGCATCTATCCCTATATATATATATATATATATATATATATATATATATATATATATATATATAAATAAATTTCCCGTAGCCTTTTCAGACCTTAGGGTATGAAGTGCATATATATATAAAGACGATGGGTGCAAGATGTCATTGACGATCTGAGAATGACTACTGCTGACGCCGGTCAACTTGCACAGAACAGAGTTTTCAGGACTGGTGTCATGGCAGCCAAGTTCCAGAAGGGACAAGCCACTTCGTGATGATTATTTTATATATATATATATATATATATATATATATATATATATATATATATATATCACATCTACGAGCAGCAGTGGCTTAGTGAATAGTGCTCTGTCAACTTTAACATAGGGATATTCTTTCCAACTGCCGCCCATGTCGACCGATATTTTATACCACGACTAACCCAGAAAGTAAAATAAGGCTGTTGTTGACCACATTGCACATAACTAATCGTGTCCCGCTGGTCAAAGAATAATACAGACCTAACACCTTATCCCCAAATATATCGCAAGATATAAAATTGATTTTTCAAATGATCAATAATCATAAGAAAAAACAGTTCGAGATATGTGCATTTTCATGTTAACCAGCTATTTAAAAAAACAACCAAGGCATACACTCGAAATTGAATGTAATTCGTGTGGTTTCTACAGAACAAGAAATCAGAAAGAGCCTTCATATCTAAATTAACTTGTCTGATTGCTTGGGCACAAACATGCTGTGTTATCTCGTTTCAGGATGAGGTTGCTAGGATACAGAAATCATGCATTCCCGACATCCCTTCCGGACTCACCGAAATATTGGAGGTAAGTTCAACAAAGTCAGGGGAAGTTATTCACGCACTTGAATACGTACATAGCTATAATAATAATAATAATAATAATAATAATAATAATAATAATTTCTCTCGTACCTTTATACGTTACATATGGTCTGCAAGCAATTTATCCATACTGTTCTATCCTGGGCAACACATTCAAGCTCCTCCATGGAACTGAGGCCTAAATTTCTTGCTTCTCTCAGCAAAGTTCGTTTCATGGTCTCCTCTCTTTTTGAACCCTTTGTATCCACTTCACTGCCTGCTTTGATATTCTTTGATCAGTTTTTCTCAAGGTGTGTCCAACATATCTTCATCTTCTCCTTCTTATAACAGCTGTTACTAGTGGTTGACCAGACATAGATACATAGACGTGTGCATATTTACTTACACACAATGACACAACACACACACAACAAACAGCACACTTTATATAGTACCTCGTTTAAATTATTTATATACTCTCTCTCTCTCTCTCTCTCTCTCTCTCTCTCCTGATCAAGAAGCACTCGAGTTTTCAGCTCTTCGGCTCGGTGCCACGGACATCGTAACCCTACGGTTCGGTGCCACGAACACCGTAAATCTGGAGAACCTGTGGCTTTTCTGCCAGCCCACTGAATTGAGCACACACTCACAGGAAGCTTGTCACCTGTCGTCCAACGAGATACGAACACGCTGGACAGGCGGGCAAATTAGGTATATACAAATCAATAAGTAAGTAGGAAGTTTAACAAAAGGGTCTAACGATGAAAGATTGGCTTCATTGCGCTAGATTTCACCCATATGGGTCCGTCCCTATCAGCAAAAATGTCAATCCATCACAAGTATATTACCAATAGACAATGCGCCTTAAAGAGCAATGTTGCTCCATTACAATGGATACAAAGCAAAAGGCCGTCCATGCAATAAGTGGACCTCAGAGATAATATAGGCGACGAAAAACACTGTTTATGAAGCACACACAAAAGCCCGTTCTAGAAATCTCTTCATAACCTGAAGCTGTGAGGCAAAACAAGATTAGAGAACAGAAGAAGAAGACTTTCATAATGAAATAGATGAGAAATATGACAGTGAAATAGATGAGAAATATGACAGTGAAATAGATGAGAAATATGACAGTGAAATAGATGAGAAATATGACAGTGAAATAGATGAGAAATATGACAGTGAAACAGATGAGAAATATGACAGTGAAATAGTTGAATTACCTCTACAGTAGGAAGGAACAGCTGATGACAGAGTTGGTGGAAAGCCAAATTACGAAAGGGCGCAGAGTCTTTTGAGAAGAGACTATGTATGAGCTGAACGACAAGAGATAAAAGCGAAAACTGAGAAGTTGTCACAGTAAAACACTTGTCAATTGACCGTCTGTAAAGACGAAAAAGGCCATATAGGAGAAGGCACGTCTATATTAGTACACGGGGGACACTGATAATAAGAAAAGTAGGCTTTCACGCAAAAATCAGTCAGAAGTATCATACCAGGCGCCCTGACTACTCCTGAGTTCATAGCGGGTGAACACAGAAGAAGAAAATATTTGAATGTACAAGTAGAATATAACAATGCAATCGTGACATAGACCATGTCTGAACTATTTCTAAGACATTCATATTGTTCTTTTTTTTCAGAATGCTGCGAGTGCACTCGACTCAGACGGCAAATGGTAAACATTACTTGACCGCACAAAAAACGAAAATGGAAAACTAACTTCTCTTCTGAACAATGTGCAGTTACTACAACAAATGAGAGAAATGAACTACCCTAGAGTATTTGTTTCTTAAAAACATATTCCTTAAATGTGAAGTTTGTTTGGGGGAGATAAACTTCACATCATTTTGATCAAAAGTGCACCATGTGAAATGGATGACGGGAAAAAATCTATCAAAGTTAACAGTGATCAATCTGAAATTGAATTAACAATAGAAAATGTTAACTTGTGAAATGTATTATTAAGTGATAATTAAAGTCTTCAAAATACAAGCATTCTCAACAGCCAGAACATATCTTTTGTTGGTTAATTTATGTATGTGCTGTAGTAGTAGTAGTGTGCTGTTAATGTTAATGCGTGCTGTTAATGTTAGTTTGCTGTTAATGTTAATGTGTGCTGTTAATGTTAATGTGTGCTGTTAATGTTAGTGTGTGCTGTTAATGTTAGTGTGTGCTGTTAATGTTAGTGTGTGTGCTGTTAATGTTAATGTGTGCTGTTAATATTAGTGTGTGCTGTTAATGTTAGTGTGTGCTGTTAATGTTAATGTGTGCTGTTAATGTTAATGTGTGCTGTTAATGTTAGTGTGTGCTGTTAATGTTAGTGTGTGCTGTTAATGTTAGTGTGTGCTGTTAATGTTAATGTGTGCTGTTAATGTTAGTGTGTGCTGTTAATGTGTGCTGTTAATGTTAGTGTGTGTGATGTTAATGTGTGCTGTTAATATTAGTGTGTGCTGTTAATGTTAGTGTGTGCTGTTAATGTTAGTGTGTGCTGTTAATGTTAGTGTGTGCTGTTAATGTTAGTGTGTGCTGTTAATGTTAGTGTGTGCTGTTAATGTTAGTGTGTGTGCTGTTAATGTTAGTGTGTGTGCTGTTAATGTTAATGTGTGCTGTTGATGTTAATGTGTGCTGTTAATGTTAGTTTGCTGTTAATGTTAATATGTGCTGTTAATGTGTGCTGTTAATGTTAATGTGTGCTCATCATCGCTTGTGATGGACGCCTATTATTATTATTATTATTATTAATGTGTGCTACCAAAACAGTTGATGTATGGTGAGCTTGAAAGGGACAGCTGCTGGTGGACAGAAAAACGCTTTAAAGACACTCTTAAAGTGTCTCTGAAATGCTTCGATACAGACACCACGTGCTGGGAATCCATGGCGCAAGATCGCCAAATGTGGCACTGTAACAACACAAGAGGAACTCGTATAGTTGATAATCAGCGTGCTGTTGAGGCACATAGAAAACGAGCTGCGCGAAAAGACAGAACACACAACACCCACATGTCTAACCTTGATCATGTATGTCCCACCTGTGGTAGGGGACTGTGTTCTAGGATTGGACTCTACAATCACATCCGCACACACCAGAGAGGTGCAACAGTACACGTCTGGGGCTGTTGTCATCATCGCTTGCGATGGACGGCTACTAATGTGTTGGCTATTTGAATGAATGCATGTACATTGATTACCCAGGGAACTAGAATATTACTAAACGAATACGGAATTCAATGGCATCTTCTAGATAATGTTAGATCACAATACCAAAAATGACCACGCTGAGTTAGAAGCAAATAATGGTTTGACATGCATACAGTACATGTTCCTTGGCACATGGGTGTCGTTGGCAATGAGAGAGCAGGCAGGCTGGCTGGCTCTGCCGCTTTATCAGAGGGCCAGCCAATGGGCAGAGCTGACATCGTGAACGCCCTTATAGAGCGTGGCCGCAGAGAAGACCTTCATCTAAACCAATCCACGTCAACTACTAGATTGCGAGGACTGGGTTTGAAGATTGGTGTGGCAAGAAAAGAACGGTACAACAGGTATACGAGTAGGCTCATCAATCAAAATATAACTGGTACGGTCAGTCGCTGGACGCTGTTGGAGATATTGCGAAGGAGATCGGAGCACCTATGGACATGTCCGGAGTGCAATAAAGATATTCCAAACTGAAACTGAACATTGCGAAGCATAGAATCAAGTGCTTCGGCTATCTAATGAGAATGGAACCACATTTACTACCATCGCGTGCCTACAATAATCGACGCTCAGGGCGCAGAGCACGAGGCAGGCCATGAACACGATGGATAGATAACATCTCAAGAGTCCCTGCGAAAGCATGGACTGACAACGTCAAGCGCAACACATCTGGCACAAGATAGAAAACTAAATCTCCCCACGACGCTTGACGGCAAATGTGTTTAATATAAGATAAGATTGTTTGACAGACGAATTCGAACTAACATCTGGAGTGAGACAAGGCTGAGTGCTTTCACTTTTGCTTTCCTATATATATATCGACAAAATAATGTACAAAGCAAATAAAAAAAAAACCCAACAACACAGCCAACGAAGATAACACTATCAACGAACTTCTTTTTTGCAGACGACCAGTGTCTAATATACGATATCGAACACACACAAACTCCAGCAAACTACATTACAGTTTGCTTGTGAAAAATACAACATGAAAATTAACACCACCAAAACAGAAGCTATGTCAATAAGTAGATCATTGTTCATTTTAAGATCATCTTCATCGCACTCCGGACATGTCCATAGGTGCTCCCATCTCCTTCGCAATATCTCCAACAGCGTCCAGCGACTGACCGTACCAGTTCGATTTTGATTGTGAGCGTACTCATATACATGTTGTGTTGTTCTTTTCTGGTCACTCCAATTTTCAATCCCTGCTCTTGCAATCTAGCAGCTGACGTGGATCGGTTTAAATGAAAATCTTCTTTACGGTCACACTCTATGATAGCGTTGATAATGAAAGCTATATCTATTGACTGGGCTCCGGATATGGTGGAACAGCCAGCCAGTCTGTCTGCTCTCCTCATTGCTTGTTTGACTCTAGTTCTTGTGATCCCACAATGGAGACTCTCAGTCTAGTTAAAAACCAAGCAGAAGCTCAAGTTACCGATTGATTGATTGAAAAGGAACATCATCATTGCACTTCGGTGAGTAACCCTGTGTGCTCTGATCTCTTTCTTACACAGGAAGATCTCAGCTGTAGTGCACGAACCCCGTACTACCGGCGAGAATTCCCGATGTAATTTTGAAGATGGTGAAGATATTTTTGTATGAATTTTATTTTTAATCTTTAATGAACTTTGCCCGGGAAGCGGCTTTCCAGCCTGCTCTTCTCGATTTTGAACTGCCAAGGGCTCTTTTACATGCTCAAGTTGAACACGGAACCTACGTTTTATCGTCCGTCTCCGATGGGACTAGGAACTCGATCTCACTTACCTACACTGAGATCAGGGATCTCTGGAAAAATATCCAGATGGTTTCTCGAGGAGCGAACCTGGTACCTTTGGCACGAGAGGCGAGCACATAACATCTACGCCACAGAGACACCCATGCCGAGAGTTACTGAGATGTTTACTGAGATGGCTACAGAGATGGCTTCTGAGATGGCTACTGAGATGGTTACTGAGATGGCTACAGAGATGGTTACTGAGATGGCTACAGAGATACCTACTGAGATGGCTACTGAGATGGTTACAGAGATGGCTACTGAGATGGCTACAGAGAGCGCTAGAGAGCTACATTCTATTTAACTCATACAATACAAGCAACCTGACAAATCATTCCGGTAGAACAAAACTTTTGATAAGCCACTCCAGGAACCAACCCATTAATTAGAAACAAAATTATGCATAAGATCTATTTGATGCTATTTGTATATAATCAGTGGCGGCTCGTCATTAAGGACCAGTGGGGCCGGGCCCCACCAAAAATAAGGTGTAAAGTGTATTAATTATTTTATACATTAAATTATAACCTCACCGAAATCATATTTCCGAAAATTTCTGTCTGGCCCCACCAACAAAAATAATCACGAGCCGCCACTGTATATAATTAAATATAGAACACAGCAGGAACACTTTAAAAATAGATCTCATAGTTCTACACAAAATGGTATATGAAGTTGTGCTCCGATATTAACTCATTCACTCTTCTAAGGCAATATATAGGCTCGCAGTAATTTTATAGGATAATGCAAAGCCAGTATACTAAAGATTTTAGTTAAAAAACTTAGCTATAAATCTTGGCTCGCTTTAGTTCAACAACAAAAATAATATTAAATATAAAAACAACATTATTAAAACGAGTACTACCGCATTGAGTTCCTACAATTGCTCACAATTTGATGTACTAATATTTTTGTTTGCTGCCAATCAAGTAACAAACGTGGAAACAGTTTACATACATATTGAAAAGAAAGGATCTGTTAAATGTAAATTATCGCCCGAGTGGTTACCGGGGTCAAATTGGGGTGTAAAGAATAGAACCACTGTTAACTGCCATGCATGTCGTAAGTGGCGACTAATGAGGTTGGGCGTGCGGCTAGCTACCCCACACCGTATAAAAACTACTAGATGGCTACAGAACGGAGAGCGAACCGAGTAAACGCTGGCTGAAACAGGACACATCGCCGAAGGATAAGCACCAGAGCTCAAAATGGCGCTGAAGATGTGACGTAAAATACACCAATGCTACTGCTGCATGAATCAGATTTCCAAATGAATAGAATTTATGGGGAAATCTGGTACATCGGTCTGGGCAGTGATCGCGAGAGAGAAATGTAAATTATTATGTAATACAGAAATATTTTCAAAATTTAATCGCAATAAATGTCTACCATTAGTCGAAATGGCAGCAGCAGCCAAATAAGGGAAACAACCCAATATTAACCGATGTCGACAGATATACATGTTTGCCTCCTCTTTTACACAGATTATATTAAACAATGTGACGGTGAGTACACATGGTTTCAAATTCTTATTGCCCTACCCGTAATCCCCACTTTCCCCCTCTTCTTTCCAAAAGTCATCTACTCCATCAATCTTGTTTTGTAAAGCTACTTATATGGTGAGCCACAGCTTAGGTTGAGCTAGGGTTGTGGTAGCATTTCTTAGATTTTGTCTATCAAATGAATTGATCGACTAATGTCTATCAAGATCTGAGAACATTTCTAACAACAGAGGGAAGATATACAACCCTCTCACCCTGAGATGGACACTAGAGGGTAAATTAAAACATGGAAGACCCAAACGATCTGGTGGATAACAGAAGAAAAATGACTGAAAGTAATGTATCACAGCTGGAGCACAATACAGAGGACAGCCAAGAAAAGATAAGAATGGTTAGCATTTGTTGCTGTCTTAAGCATCACGGGCGTCTTAGGCTAGAGAGAGAGAGAGAGAGAGAGAAGAGAGAGAGAGAGAGAAGAGAGAGAGAGAAGAGAGAGCGAGAAATGTACAACAGAGTTATGGAGTAGGATAGCTCAAACAAAAAAAAATTAAAAATGAACATTCTGTGTATGAATTCACTAACAACGACACTGCGAAAAGGTATACTCCAATGCTATGTTGAATCAATATCTTCTGTACGGCAGCGAATCATTGACAAACAATCAGTTAGATGCCTGGAAGTCAGAGAGACGTAGTTTTAAAAGAGAATGTCTCATGGCAGCGAACAAGGCAAATAATTAGGTTTTAAAAAGGCTGGCATACACCCAAAAACCCGATCAAGCTAATATGAACCAGACATCACTGTTTTTCAGACACATAATACAAAAAGGAGGTTTGGAACATCTGCTAATAATAAGACAAAATACAGGGAAAGACAAAGGTACAAGATGCTGGATGATTTTACATCGTGGTTCTTCAACGTGAGATTAACGTCAGAAATGAATAAATGCCAGTCACCAGTCAAATGGTAAAGCAGGCTTTCCCACAAAATATAGTCAGAAGCGCCATAGCTGGCATCATGGCTAACACCCGAATGTATAGCAAGCGAACGAAGAAGGATAAATGCACAGAATGATCAGAGAAATCACCTTCATTTTTGTCCCTGGGCATGCAGGAGTTAGGGTAATGAACGAGCTGATAGATTGGCTGGCTTGGCTACAATATCAGAGGGAGCTTCCATGGATCGAAATGACATTCTTCACGCATTGAGAGAGTCTTTCCGAACAGAGGAGTTTCAGGGCTGTGAATCCCACTCGCTGACCAGATTGAAAGAGATGGGTGTCAATATTGGTGCAGCCTGAAAAGAACGACATACTAAATATGCAAAGAGATTGATTAATCAACATCGAACTGGCGTGTTGGGTCGCTGCACGCTGCTGGATTTGCTGAGGCGGAGATCGGAGCACCTATGGACATGTCGGAGTGCTATGATGATAACCCTCATATAACTGATAACTGCAGAGAAAAGAAAGTTATAGAGATACATGATCGCATAAGCCAACAAGCATGGCACTTAATGATGATGATGTTTATTAATCTGTATCTTGGCTTTCCTTGTTCTCTCAGAGCAATAGATCTACTGTTATAGGTGCCAAACGTTAGATGACTTGACATAATTCTCATTGGGCAGAACCATTTCTGTCTTGTTTCACCAAATATAAATAATGATTAATAGTGTTTAAACCTAGTGAAGATAATTTTGGAGGGAATGGTGACTGGAAGAAGAATGAGAGGAAGACCTAGAAGACGATGGGTGCAAGATGTCATTGACGATCTGAGAATGACTGCTGCTGACGCCGTCCAACTTGTACAGAACTGAGAGCTTTTAAGAATTGATGTCATGGGAGCCAAGTTCTGGAAGGGACAAGCTACTTGATGATAATGATGATGAGTGTTTAAACAAATGGTTAGACCAACAGACAGTGTGCCTCAAACAGCAAAACTACTCTGATACAGTGGATACAAAGCAAAAGGCCGTCCACACACAAGGTGGACCTCAAAGATAACAGAGGAGGTGAAAAACACTGTTTATGAAGCTCACACAACAGCCTGTTCTAGAAATCTCTTCTTATCATGACGCTCTGAGGCAAAACATGATTAGAGCAAATGAAGAAAAAATGTAGTAGCAACTCTCACAATTTGAATAGGTTATGGACACCAATGTGGTGTCTGTGGCTTAGGGATAGTGACTCGTTCTATTAACCCCGACGTTCTGAGTTCGAATCACGCTGCGGACAGTTTGGTTGCAAATTGTTTCGCGTGGATTTTTACAAAAGGGCGATGGCCCCACCCGTTCAGAAAGCAATGGCAAACTACTGAACGTAATAATGCCTAGAAAAATCACAAACAGCGTTAAAAAGCTGGGATTGATTTGCAAAGTCCTGTAAAGGATATACAATTAACTTATGGGACACCATGAAGAAACAACTATTAAGAGAAATAAAATTCAGACAAGCAAAGTATTTTGGGCACATAAAAAGGCATGTCACCTTGATAAAATCTTTACGAGAGGGGAAAGTTGAAAGGCGAAGAGCAAGTGGAAGACCGAGAGATAACTGGGAGGAAATTGTAAAGAAATGGACAAGATACAATCTGGCAGAGTGAAACACCAATGTGAAAGACAGAGGATGCTGGAGATTTATTGCAGCCAACCTTCAATGCAGAGACGGCACCTGATGATGATGGGACACCAATAATAAAGAAATCAAAAACACTATAAAATTGGAAAACTTTGGCTCTGTAAATAACAACAATGGAGATTATACAATAGAAATCAGAAGGAGATTAGCCATGGAAATTCAGAGGGTAGTAAGTATGAATAAACTATTGCATAACACAAACAAGGAAACAAAACTAATGAGGCCGTGCATTTGTCCTGTGGCAACATATGGACGTGAATCATGGACATACATGCATTAAATAAGAAAATAAAATCTTTTGAAACAAAGTGCTACAGAATATTTGTTAGAACACACTGGACAGAGAAGAGGCAAAATATAAACATCATACAAGATCTGAAAATTGAGGTTAACTGGCTCATAAATAACATCACAGAAAATGAAATATTTTGGTCACTTTAATAAAAGTCCAATTAGTTTAGAAAAGTAATAATGGAGGGCATAGAAAGAATAGGGTATGATAGGGTCACAAACGAGGAACTTATGGAGAGAACAAGACAGATTCCAGTGATGAACAGGTTAAAAAAGACGCTGGCGCTGGATAGGACACACTTTACGAAAACCGGAGGGGAATATAACAAGAAGGGTCCTTGCTTGGAACCCGCAGGGACAGCGAAAGAAAGGGAGGTAGAGAAATACATGGAGACGAGGTTTGGAGGTGGAGATCAACAATATAAAGAAGAGTTGGAGGGAGCTGCAGGAGATAGCTAGAGGAAGGAAGACTTGGCATGAGTTGGTTGAGGGCCTATGCCCCAATCCGGGATAAAAAGGCAAAGAGAGAGAGAGAGAGAGAGATCGAAAGAATAGAGGCGGGAAAGACCTGGAATGAACTAAGCTGACTTGCTCAAGACAGATCTGTTTGGAGGAAATTTGTTGATGCCTCAAGCTTCAAGGGGAGTTAAGAGAATAATAATATTATATAGCATGGTTCATGGAAGACGACGGTGGTAACAGGACACATTAAAGAAACATGATGATGGAGGAAGTGAGAGAACTTACTAGAGATTAAGAGCTTTTCAGGCAGGTTGTGATAAGAGCAAGTTCTTGCAAAGGACATGCTACATGACAAAGGGTGACAAACTAAGCTGTCTCCACTACTGCATTTTACCATGATGACGCCTTGGCCTTTCATAAGAATATCGTTCTGATAAAGAATTAAAAATCAAGTGCAGCATGAGTCACAAGGGACCCCTGCAAGGATGGATGAGGTATGTGTATAAGCCGAGAGCTACAAGAACTATCAGCACACATACCTTTCATGATCTGGTGAGAATAGGCACAAATGAGTCTGCATAAAGTGTTATTATTTAACCCGTAATTTTATTTACGCCCAGACACATTTATAATGAAATAAATACTGAAATAGTCAGTATACTGGCTTTGCATCATCTTAAAAAATACAGCGAACCTGTACATCGGCTCAGAAGGGCTAAAGGGTTAAGTTTTGTGACCTAACTTGTGATAGCATAGCCTGACTATCATAAATACATTGACTAATTATATTAGTTCACAAGTATATTTTTTCCAAGATCCTGAGGATTGTTGCTGGAGCTAAGACATTCATGCTCTGTACAAAGGAATTCCCAACAAAGAAATCAAGCAATATGGGGAACCAGATTCCAATTAAGTGAATTTTTGTGCATTTAAGCACATTTTAAACGTCAGATTTGTGCCTTAACTAAGTGCAATGTGCCCGTCTACCCAGCGTGTTCGTAGCGTGTTGGACTACGGGTGACAAGCTCCCTGTGGCCGGGTTCAATTCCGCGGGCTGGCAGAAAAGCCACAGGTTCACCAGATTCACAGTGTTAGTGTCACCGAACCGAAGGGTTATGATGTCCATGGCACCGAGGCAAAGAGCTGAAAGCTCAAGTGCTTCTGGATCGGTTGAAAAAAACCATTAAAAAAACAACTAAGTGCAATGAATCGCGTGTTCTTGCTGCTATACAGACATTGATTAATTTTTGGCAACCCATGATCTCAACTCCCACAATAGTTTAAAGTCAGGTCTGTCCCTTTCTCTCATTCTCAGTTTACAATTATCAATATAAACTGTAATACTGCTTTATGGGCGGTTTAGGACAGGAGGGACATGGCATGTGGAATTTAATGGCCGCATGGCTAGTGCAGTCACCGCACAGCTGTTCAGGTTAGGATATTTCTGTATGCCCTCGACAGAAAAAAAACTCTTTGGCCTTAACGTGGATTGAACCCGGGTCTCCCGCATATGAGCAGTGCTCAAATCATCAATATGCTATACCATATCATCATCCATCTTTCACTTCCTTCCCATCATCCATTCACCAGTCTTGAACTGCAACAACAAAGCCGTTACCATGGGAGATAAGTGTTCCCATACACATGAGAAGTTTATTTTAGACAGCCGTCAACTGCACAAGAAGCATATCAGCATAACTCAAGGCAACAATAAGTGTACTGCAAATATGAACACATTTTTGCACGAGATCAGTCGATGCATGATGACTAACAGTTTGGAACAATATAAAGTCACAAATAAGAATGTGGAGATAACTCTCATCAACACTTACATTTGTAAAATATACTTATATAACTAAGTGATATGATTTCTGGTACACATGGATGTACTTCATCGTGATGATGGTGATAATTATTAAGGACATGATGACGATGTGGATGATTTCATCACAGATAAGCACATATGAGGAAAAATAATAGGAGAGGCCAGTGGGGCCTACGCGACAACCACAAGTAGCTTGACAATGGAGGTACGGGCGGTTACAGAGGCGATGAAGTGGTTGGCATCTCATGACTTTGCTCATGTTCTTATACTATGACTCCATGAGTATGATTTGTAAAGTTGAAATAGGAATGGCGAGACGAAACTAGGTTGAGGTAGACCTACTGGTACAGACAGGGATAAAAGAAATCGCCTTTATTTTTGTCCCGGGCATGCAGGAGTCGGGGGTAATAAACGAGCTGACAGATTGGCTGGCATGGCTATGGTATCAGAGGGAGCTGCAATGGGCTGAAATGAAATTTTTAACGCACGGAGGGAGTCCTATCGAACATTAGTTTCAGGGTTGCGAGTCCCACTCGCTGACCAGATTGAGAGAGATGGGTATCAATACTAGTACAGCCCGTAAAGAACGACATACCAAATATGTGAAGAGGCTAATTAATCAACATCGAACTGGCGTGTTAGGCTGCTGAATTTGTTGAGGCGGAGATCGGAGCACCTATGGACATGTCCGGAGTGCAATGATGATAGTCCTCTGATATCTGAAGTACATAGTAGATGCTACAAACTGTTGAGGTGGTGTTAAAATACAAGAACTGTAACATTCCTCCCCCAAGAAAAACCAAACCATTATATATACACATTGTAAAAGACTCATAATAAATAAATAATAAGTACCAAAATTTAAAAAAATGTACAATTGTAAACAAGACTAGTAGAATGTGAATAAGTGATTAAATGATGTGCAAACATATTTGTAAAATAATATCAAAGAAAGGAACAATATATTATTCCTTTTTATAATAAGATTAAAATAAAGAGAATCAAATCATTGTTAATAATAAATGAGAAGGGAATAATATATTCCTGTTTAATAAGATTAAACTAATTGATTGATAGGATATCATCATTGCAATTCGGTGAGTAACCATGTATGCTCTGATCTCTTGCTTACACAGAAAGACCTCAGCTGCAGTGCACAAGCTTCGTAGCACTTACCAGGGTCCCTGATGTAATTTTGAAGATGGCGAAGATTTTGTAGGAATTTTATTTAAAATCTTTTTTTCTAATGAATTTTGTCAGATCAGCAGCTGTCTTCCAGCCTGATTTTGAACTGCCAAGGGCTCTTTTACGTAATCAAATGAAACGCTGGACCTACGTTTTATTGTCCATCTCCGGAACTCATTGTTAAAAATAAATGTGGAGAAGGGAATAATATATTCCTGTTTACAATAAGATTAAAATATAGAGAATCAAATCATTCATAATAAATATGGAGAAGGGAATAATATATTCCAGTTGAACAAGATTAAAATATAGAGAATCAAACCATTAATAATAAATGTGGAGACGGAAATAATATATTCCAGGTCTATAAGAATAAAATATATAGATCAAGTCACTGTTAAAAGTTATTTAAAAAAAAAATGTTATAATACAAACTTGGAAAGAAAATCAAATTTGAAAACTGAAAAGAATCAATTGCGATATACTGAAGGTGGGCTCATTGGAACTCTGTCCCATTAAGCATGTTGAAAAGTGTTAGCGGCAAAAACTCTTCTGAACAACAATTCCAAATGATTTGCCAACACAATGTACCAATTTTAAGTTGAGTGACTGGAGATAGCCATATGAGGAATTGAACACCACATTTATGTGTGTGAAAATCAGACTCACTATTACTGTTGTACATCGACTCCGCCAATAAATATGCAAACTGAGAACTATCAACTCATTGTGGACCAAACTACGTTGCTTTGGGTTGGGTGCCTTTTACCAGGAGCCACAGTAATGGACATTTGTTATTCTAAAAGCAAATGGCTTGTAAAAGTATGGCTTGTAAAAGTATGGCTTTTGCCATGGTTGACTAAGAGTTAATGAATTTAACTAATGTGAGATACCAGTGTGACTGCTAACTTCAATGGAGATTCAGGAAAAAAAACTAAATGTGTGTTATTTTCTACAGAAAATTATTTATTTCATTAAATTTATATCTTCAACGTTTTTCAATTTATCAACAAAATTACTCAGCAACCACCAGTGTGGTGCTGGGGCCCACATGGGAAGCAAAGAATAGTACCACTGTGACTTACAAGGAATGTTGTAAAAGGTGACTGATGTAGGACTTAGGGAAGCTACCCTAGTAAATAAAAAGCATTGCAGAAAATGGATGTGCTGGCCTACTTATAGGCACATAACTGGTACAATGTACAATTGCTTTTAGGCTCCAGATCACATACAAATCACACAGAGTGGTTAACAAGTGGTCGATATGGACGTTCAAGAAGAAGACTCAACAACATTTTAAAAATAGTAAATCTAATAATTATTTTATTTTTTTAAAAAGCAGTGAGAAGGTGAAACATTACTGTAGGTCATGATGCACTTCTGGCACTACTCATATAAATGAAGTGAGGTAAACAAGCTTTGTCTCACATAAAAATCTTCACCCTACCCCTGGTCAAGCTCAATTCGTCAATGCTGTGCTGTAATATGTTTAACAAATGTAGCACTTTATAAATATATACTACATTACTTTGACAACAATACTACAGACTATTTCAACAATTAATAAAACTTTTAATGACACTTTTAAAACACACTTAACTTTTAATGTTTTAAGATATAGAGCCAATTAATAATCTTTTAACAGTTTCAATTAATATAACTTTCAAATGACAATGAAATTAAGTACAATCTTAATAGTACAGTCATTTCAAAATATTTAATGACTAGTGTTTAATTAATATGACTTTTCATGACATGTTCAATTAATGACTTTTCATGACATAGTGTCAATTAATATGACTTCTGACATATGTCATTATATGATTTTCTTGACATAATGTCAATTAATACAACTTTCTTGACATATTTCAATTTATATTTCATGACTAGTGTCAATTAACTCTTTAAAAATGAAAAACACATTGGCTTTGGTTGGATTAAGAGCACATTAAATGGCATTTTTATTCTAAAAACATGTGGCTTGTAAAAACATGGCTTTTGCCCTGGTCTACTAGGAGTTAATACAACTTTTTTTGACATATTGCCAATTAATATGACATTTCTTGACATAGTGTTAATTAATACAGCTTTTTAATAAAATGATGTTATTAATACATCTTTGTACTGATATAGTGCCAATTAATACAGCTTTCAAATGACAGTGCTAATTAATGCAACACTAAAATGGCACAATGTCAATTAATACAAATGTTACTGATAAATTTTCAGTGATATAATGTCAGTTAATATAAGTTGCTAATGGCATCAGTAATATCAAGAGATTTAGTAATGCATGCGGGAGGGTTAGGGAGGGTTGGGGGAGGATTAGTAGAAATAGCACCACACCAGAAACTTTCATTCCTCAATTGAAGCAGTAAAATTAACAGCATGGAGAAGCAATTGTTCAATATTAGATCCGTTACAATTTTGTTGAGATTCTGTGGAATAATTACTGACAAGCAGCAAAGTATCAACAATAATAATAAATAAAATCATTCCATGCATAAAAAAAAAATTCCAGACACTTTCTTGATTATAAAAATGTCACAAAGGATGGGAGATATAGGATGAGAATTATTCAGAAGTCATATGTCAGTTTATTTAAAGTCTGTTCATTTATAAAAAATGGGGTTTAAAGCAGAAGGGTTGACTTCATTGCGCCGGGTTTTACCCCATATGACTCGGCCCCTCTCCTCAGAAATGTCATGCCTCCTGCCAGGGGACTGCCTAGAGTAGTTGATAGTAGCTCGGCTGCTAGCTGTGAGACGCCCATAGCTCGGGTTGAATCCTACTGTCCGGCATTTGTTCGAGTCCACTGGTCTTACTCAGGACGATAACGTGACTACCTCTGAAGTCGGAGAAAATCTGCCTGTTTGGCGAGGGAATACTAATTACGAGTACATTCAGCACACGGCTGCCAGTGTAAAGTAATTTACAATGTACACGCTGCTGCCATTGTAAGAAATTGGAAAAACGGATTTTCACGCAAAACTCAGTTTCAGAGATGAAACTTCGTCTGAGTTGAAAGCGGACGAAAGAAAAAAAAAATGCCTCCTGCCGAGAGTTTTGCACAAAGTATGAAATCCGTAGCTCCTGCAACAATCCTAGAGGTCTCTGGAAAAATGCACCCGTCTATCTTATGTACATTCAGATAAGGGATCTTTGGAAAAATATATTCGATCGCTCAATGCGAGGATCAAACCGAGCACTTTTGGGAGGAGAGAAGAACAACATATCTCCATGGCACAGAGGCCCACTGCTCTATGTACAGAGGATAACAAATACAGATAAAAATGACATCAACAATAAGAAAATGTTTGGAGTAAAATTAGTACAGAACATATCAGACATTTAAAGAAATTAAACACCCCCATAGAGTAACCAAATTGGAGCAAATGTGTCCAACCGAATGAGACCAAATTGTTGGAAATGTCAAACATCTCATTAGATAGAAACAAAAATATGTTGCTAGACCATGCAGTAATCACAGCCAAACACCTTTTTTTTTCCCCGATCAGAAGCACTTGAGCTACAGCTCTTGGCTCGGTGCCATGGACATCGTAACCTTCGGCTCAGTGCCACAGAACACCGTAAATCTGGAGAACCTGTGGCTTTTCTGCCAGTCGCGGAGTTGAACCCGCCACACAGAGACGTTGTCACCCGTAGTCCAACGCGCTACGAACACGCTGGGCATGCAGGCCCAAACACTCTTTAAAACAGCACTCAATGTTTCAGAAACAATTGCAGATTAGTATTGACTGTTAAAGAGCAGCAAGTTCTGCAACTTTCATTGAACTTGGAGAACAAAAAACCCTACAACTCTGGATAATAAACAGTAACAACAATAATAAGAAAAAGACTCGGAAATTCAATCTGTCATACCCTCAGTGATGACCACCATCAAAATTGCGATGGTATGGTGCACAGAATAGGAAAGAGAGACTAATTAAAGACAATTTCGAATTCTGGAATCCAAAATGAGAACCACAAAACAGACTAAGTGTGTCATACATATAGATATGAGTCGCAGTAGCGTAGTTGTGGTAATATATGGATGTGAATCGTGGACCATAACATAAACATTAAAAAAGAAAATTGAAGATTTTGAAACAAGGTGCTATAGAAAAGTTCTTAGAACATCTTGGACAGAGAAGAGAAAAACAAAGACATCCTACAAGACCTGAATATCAAGGAGCATTGGCTCATAAATAACATCACATCCCGGAAGATGAAATATTTTGGCCACATTAAACGTCACAGTGGTCTGGAGAGAAAGGTATTGGAAGGCATGGTTCCTGGAAAACGAGGCAGAGGACAACCAAGATGAAGGTGGCAGCAGGACATCAAAGAAACCTTGAATATCTGCTGGAAGAGGCAGGAGAACTTGCAAGAGACAGAGAGCTTTTCAGGCGGGCTGTGATGAATGCACCGTTCCGCAAGTGACATGCTACTACTTGAGTGTAGTTGTTAGTGAACTTGCCTCTTAAGCTAGTGGTCCGGGTTCAATTCCACAAGTAGGCGTAGAATTTTTTCCGACCGTAACAGCTCTCAGTTGGACCCAGCCTCAATTGGGTACAGGAAAGCTCTGGGAAGTAAAGGTGACCGGCACGATGTTGACCGCATCATCCATCATGTGTCGACAGTCAATGAAAAATACGGTCTAACACCGTCTTACCCTATATACCACATGGTATAAAAATGGTTCCTTTACTTTGATGACATATAGGTATATGTTGGTCAAGCAGGTTATAGAGAGTTTATTGCTGCCCTACAACATGCCTTCAAGGTAAAATATGTAAACACAAAGTAAGGTAATTTTACACAGTACAAAAACATGAGACAGTGGTGTTTGTACCAAAGGACCTTTATCAAGAAAAGGATAAAAGAACAAAATGGAATACAAAATGGCAGCCTTATATGAAATACAAGTACATTAAAATGTAACTTGAGAAGTCTCAACAAAATGACAATAGAACGAATAGTAGCAGCATAATGGTGCATTAGTGTTTCATATAGGACCGTTGGGGGTCTATGTGGCTAAGCTCTTTGTCTTGGGAGTCGAAGGTCATGGGTTCGAATCCGGACTGTGCTGTTCTGTTTAAGAGTGCAGTTTTTCCAGAGACCCTAGGATTGTTGCTGGAGCTACGGAGTTCGTGCTTTGTGCAATACTCATGGCAGGTGGCGTGTCATTTCTGCGGAGAGGGGCCAAGCCATATGGGATCAAACCCGATGCAATGAAGTCAATCTTTCGGTTTTAAAACCCTTTATAGAACCGTTGTTTTCATCCTATGTTGTTCATGCACCCTATACTTGATAAAGGCTTTTTGGTAGAAACATCGTCATATCTTGTTCTTATGATTTTTACAACTACCTTACTTGATATTTACATGTATCACCTACAAGGCATCCAAAAACATAATTACCCTTGATTGGTTTGTCTGTATCTGGTCAAGGATAAACAAAGAAGGCTATTGGTTATTAAAATCATCATCGCGCTCTAGAACTTGACTTAGCTGTGCCCACAGCAGATGTCAAATAGTATGCATGCTGACGGTTTTCTTGGTTTGCTGGTTAAAAAAAGACTCACTTTTCTATCACCCATGTGTAGAGTTCCATTTTTATCATGATTATAAACTCCTTAAAAATCGGTGTCAGTTGAACATGAACCAATCAACCATACTACAATACATAAACCATACAAGCAACCAATGTTAATTGAAATACATCCTTCTTAACCATCTTTCGAGACCCCAAAAATAGATGAAATCTGTATTTAACGAAGAGCATGTTGAACTATGACAAAGTCAGCTCTCTGATGGACAGCAGATGGAAGGAAGAGATCAAAGAACACATGGAAAAGGAATGTGAAAAGGGAAATTAAAGAGTGTTGACTGACATGGTATACCAGGGGTAGAAAGGCAGCAGAACTTCGTGGATATAGATAACTTTTAAATGCCTTAT
Source organism: Arion vulgaris (assembly GCA_020796225.1). NCBI lineage: Eukaryota > Metazoa > Mollusca > Gastropoda > Stylommatophora > Arionidae > Arion > Arion vulgaris. Next base: position 27,572,512 of record CM036757.1, on the reverse strand, counting down.
CTGTCAACTACTGACCTGCGATAGCACAGTTAGTGCACTTGCTTATTAGGGGTTCATGCTCGATTCCACAGGGGGTGTGGAATTCTTTTCTGACTACAATGATTCTCAGATCAACCCAACCTCAAATGAGTACCAGAAAAGCACCGGGAAGCATAGCGGCAGGCGTGATCCTGACCACATCGCCCATCATGCGCCGATAGTCAAAGTTTAAAATACAGACCAAACATAATATTCCCCAATATATTTCATGGTATGAATAAGAATTTCTTTACCTTACTTATGAATCAACCATGGTATGAAGAGGATACAGATAAATGCTGTATTATAATAACGATTTCATGATAAGAATTGGAACTGACAAGTCTAATATCACTTTCTTTCATTAAATTATATAGTTAGGTTTGTGATCACTGTGTGCATTGATAGAGGAATAAATACTATGCTGCTACCTCGCAGGTCCCTTTTCTATTTTATCCACTATTAGAAAAATCTAATAAATTATGGAGTCTTGAATCCCCATAATCAAGATATAGCAGTTGATGCCCTAACTGTTCCATCACCTGACTACTCTAGTTGGAAGCTAAAGTTCACAAACATGTGATTGCTATCAACTCAGATGTTCATGCTCTACCGTGCCATGAAGCCGAGCTATCCAAAATTTTCTCTCTCTGTCTTCCTCTGTCTCGTCTACCCTAGATTTTACCAGTTGTAACAATGTATTCTAAACCTTCCCTCCTCATCATGTACCCCAAAAATGATGACTGCTTCTTTCTTATATTGATGATAAGCTTTCTCTGTGTCTTGATCTCATTCAACACCTCCACATTAGTCATTTTAGAAGTCCATGGGATTCTCATCATTCTTCTGTAAAACCACATCTCTGTGGCCCTCAGAGATTTTTCGATCTGTGCGTTCATTGTCCATGACTCACAGAAATTTTTCTTTATGTACTCAGCAAAAAACTCCTTGGCCTTACCGGGAACAACCCGGGTCTCCCGAATGAGAGCCCTGGGAAGTTACATGTAATAAATTGTACAGATTAATATTTACAAAAGCATTAGAGATGATTTGAAATTTACAAAATATTTTACACAACTTCAATAAATACACAATTTTGTTCCAGGGATAACGATTGAATATATTTCTGTTTTGTCTGTAAAATAAACTTCAAGAATTATAGACTGTCTTCAGTTCTGTATGAAATAATAAATGAGCATTCAAAGAAATGTTAGCTGTAAAATAAGCGTTCAAAGAAATGTGTTGGTGTTTAATGAAAATTAAAAGCAGTGCCAAGCTGTAGATAGCAGATATTGATAACTGCAGAGGAGTAAGAATGCACTGGGTTATGTCAACAGCATAACTGAAAGATTTGTTCTGTGACCCACACACCTTTAATCGTTAGTAGATGCACTGTCGTTACCCACCTGGAGTTTATTGTACATGTCGAGGTTGATGGTTTTGATGTCATCAAGCTGTTTTCTTAGACCAATCACTGTGTCTTGTTTTTCATGAATGTCTTTTTCAAGAAGTCGAAGCGCCACTTCCATTTCTGTCTTCATGCCAATTTGAAGTTCCAGCTCTTTCTCCACATCCTGGAAGAGGAATGTATAAAATTGAATGAGCTGTTGGGAAAAAAAGCATTTAGGTAACCATAACTTCTGCTGTTAGCTTTGTATCAAAAGAAACAGTTACAAAGAAAATCTGCAGTAGACTGGAATACAAACACTGGACATGATTATGGAAAAAACTTCCTCAAAGACCTAAGCAGAACAGAACATTATATTTCGCCCCTACATACTAGACGCTGCAGAATCAACAAAATCTTACATAGACTAGTAATAAATCAAACAGTTCTCTGTGAGTGTCAACAGGCGGAACAGACACCGGAGCATGTCTTGCAAGACTGTCCTCTCCTGCGTGAGCTGAGAAGCAGCCTAGTCACACCCAGTTGACCTAAAAACTAAGTTTTGGGGAAACCTGACAGACCTGAAGCTAACTTCCCAGTTTATGGTCCACAGTAAACTAAGCGCATGACCATAAATCGCTGAAGAAGAAGAAGAAGAAAAGAAACAGAACTGTTCTCTCAAAAGCCAGAAGACTGGTTAGAACTTAAAGGGTCTATAGATGAAGGATTGACTTAATTGCCTTGGGTTTTCACACATGGCTTGGTCCCTCTCCGCAGAAATGGCAAGGCTCCTGCCGTAGCTATTGTACAAAGCACAACCTCCATAGCAATGGCAATAATCCTAGGGATCTCTGGGAAAAAATGCACCTGTGAATAAAACGGATTCAAACCCAATTCCTTCGAATGAAAGGCAAAAACTAAACCATTTAGCAAAGAGTGAACTTGGGAACACCCTTGGGTGCTCAGTCCCTTTCAGTAGGCTGAAAGTGCCATTTTATTAGAATTTACATAGCAACTCTATTTTGATTCTGCATGTCCCCTGAATTCAAAGGGCAGGTGTCTACTTTTAGCTAGGTGGAAAAGAGAAATCTGACCATCTATACATTTGATGATTGAATTCAAACACTAATCACAGCTCTATGTCGACTTCTATAAATCAATGTGTAAAACGAAACTGCAATCAGACTCTATCATGCGTGCTTGTAATGTGGCAGAATCTTCTGCTTCTTCTGTGATCAGTTCCTCATGCTCAGAAATCCAGAGAGAAGAGTTTGTAGTTTTCATTTTGTGGTGATATCTCTGAACATATTTGATAACAAGCCAAGAGCTTCTAAAACAAAAACTGTACATCATTGGAGGCTGATCACTAACAGCCGAAGGTGGAAGTGGATTGGCATGTATGTATTTGCCATAAGGAGCATTTAGGACAGTTCTCTGATAGTAAATGGAAAGAGAAGACCTGGACGTCCAAACGAAACATGGAGACGAACTGTGGAAAGAGAGTTGAAAGATTGTGGCTTGACAGGGGAAACAATTGGTATAAAGACAGCAGAATGGCAACAATGGAAATCTCTTGTGGAAGACTTAGGTATCAAATGATGATGTAAATAGTTATTGGTTACTAAACTGACATTCAGGCAGACCCATAGGTGCTCATTCTCACCCAACAGATATAGAAGAGTATGCATACTGATGATTCCTGTGGCTTGCTGATTAAACACACTCCTCACTCTGCCCCTCAGGCATCCAGTTCTACTCGTACACGGGTAACTCAAAACTGCTTAAATTGCAGGATCGATTCAACATCTATTTTAGTGTCCTCATCCAACAGGCAGTCGCGAAGAGACAGAAGAACATCCCCCTTATCCATCTTCAACTCTCCAACAATCGATATTGTTGATTCCTGTCCGCTCTCTCATTACCGTAGACACCTGCATGCCAAGGATAGTAGATCCACGAAAGCCTCTGGAGGTTAGAGATATAGATAGAAATAGATCTCTAGAGATTTTGTTAAACTGAGACTCCAACTCCTGGCGGGTGTGCAGTACCATAACGTTGAGACCCTTACTCATATGAAGAGCTGTATATGTTAACAATGATTCTGATTCACTGTTGACATCAAGTTTTCCTGTAGTTCTTCACATACTCATTGGATGGATTAGCGTAATGGATTAGCGTAATGGATTAGCGTAATGCATAGTCGCTATTGACTTGGACACAAAAGGGTTGTGGGTTCAATTCCCACACTCAATGTTCCACATATGAGGAAAGGAATTAGCCCTCCTATCTCCTGCACAGTAGTGCCTAGAAATGTGAAATGGCAGGCACTTCATACCCCAAGATCTGAAAAGGCTACGGGAAATTTTATATTTGATATATATAGTCTCTATTGAAATGAGCTTTCTTCTTCACTTTTCAGCTCCCAAGGGAAACACAGGTCTTCAACAAGCCTCTTCCAGCTCTTCCTCTCTCCTGCCATCCCTTCCAATTCTTTCCACGTTTTACCTATACTTTTAATATTAGCCTACAGCTCTCTTCGGGGGTCTCTGTGGCTAAGTGGTTAAGCCCTTTGTCTTGTGAGTCGAAGGTCGTGGGTTCGAATCCGGACCGCGCCATTCTGTTCACAAATGCAGTTTTTTCCAGAGACCCCTAGGATTGTTTCTGGAGCTACAGAGTTTGTGCATACTTGAGGTGGCGGAGATTCTCGAGAGACCGGCCACGGATAAACTGGTGAATGAAATAAACTTCTTTTGTCTCTTCTCCAGGTATGTCTAGGCTTCCCCTACTCTTTCCCTGCAGGTACCAAAACTGTCTTGCAATGCTTCTGGTAGATCTTCTCAATGTGTGTCCTATCCATCATTAGCGTCTCTTCCTTAGCTCCTTCTCCACTGGTATCTGCTTAGTTCTTTCTTTGAGTTCCTTGTTCGTAATCTTATCATACCATCTCAGTCTCTCTATTCTACATAAACATCCATTTATGAAGGTTTGTAGTTTTCTAGTGGTTTCTTTTGTTGTTGTCCATGTTTCTGAGCCATAGAACAGCACTGATTTCACATTTGATTGAAAGATTCTCAGCTTTGTGTTTGTTTTGATCCTCTTTGACTTCCATTACATATACATACATACATACATACATATATATACATATAAATATATGATTCTTGAAAACCCACCAGCCTGAGTTTCGTCTCATCCTCCAACTGTTTCCTAGCATCTGCATACAAAATATCCAGACCAGCTCTAGATGTCAAATACGTCTCCCTCTCTGCATCAATATCTTGCTTGGCAGCCTGCAGATGATGGAACTAAAATAAGTTTGAGAGTATACAATTTAAAAGTTATCATTTATTTGATATCTCATTTCTTTTTTATAACAAGCAAGACATCATCACTAGAAACTATAGATCTGTGAGGTGACAAAATAATGTTATCATTAAAAAATAAAAAATTATAAATTAAGTAGTGAAGAAGGAGACTGAAAGTGAAAATCGTGGTATATCCTTTACAGGACTTGGTAATCAACAACAGTAAACAAATCATTGATTTTCTAGTTTGCCATTGCTTTCTGAACGGTGATGTCTATTTTTACTGTTCTTTTCCATGGGAATGAATTTGCTTCCAAACTGCCAGCAGCAGAGTTTGAGCCAGGTACGCTTGGGTTGTGATCGAGCTCACTGCCGCTTAAGCTACAGATGCCCAGAGAAGGTGACTAATGCACACAAATAGCTTATCCCACAGACTAGAAAGAAAAGTTTTCAAATTTTAAAACATGTAATGAGAAGATGGTTGGAACTGTACCACTCAAGATTAAAGTCAAGCATGTGATTGACCACTATGAAGTGCACGGATTTGTTTCCTTACAGCTTTCATGCATGCAAACTGACTGGTTCAAAAATTCCTTCATCATCATCATCATCAAGTAGCTTGTCCCTTCCGGAACTTGCTCCCATGACAGCAGTCCTGAAAAACTCTCTGTTCTGCGCAAGTTGACCGGTGTGCACCCATCGTCTTCTAGGTCTTCCTCTCATTCTTCTTCCAGGCACCATTCCTGCCAAAATTATCTTCTCAAGTCACTCATGTCATTTGATGTGTCAGAAATATGTAATTTTTCTTGATGTTATGCTCTTTAATAGCCAACTCTCTCTAATATCAAGCCGTTGCAGAGCAGAAGCATTTGTTCTTTTCTCTGTCCATGATATTTTAAGTATTATTGTGTAGCATTTGACTTCAAAGGCATTAATGATCTTCTCAGCCGCTTTGTCAATGGTCCTTGTCTCACAACCATATGTTGCCAAGGGAAAAACGCAGGCTCTTAAACACTTAATTTTTGTTATTATGTCAGTTCCCTTCCATAGGTTAGTTAGTTTTTTTAGTTTTTGCAAGACAATGTTCAGCCTTCTTTTAATTTCTTTTATAGCATTCCTGTCATTTGCCAGCAATGCCCCAAGATATTAAAAGTTGTCGACTTTGATTTGTGCGTTGACACATATATTAGCCATCAATTATGTTTTATCAGTTGTAAATATCTTTGTTTTCAGTGTACTGAGATAAAGATTTTGATCTTCGCTATTTTTAGATTTCTTAGATGTAGAAATTACCAAACAGGATGTTTCTAATTTCTTTGTGATAACTTTGGATCAATCATGGCAGTGTTGGGTTTTAAGCTAAAATATTGTTGCATTGCTTATGTCCCTGGTTAGAAGTGAAGTTAGAAAGTTTTCTATAGAATGGAGATTTTAAAGGTCGCTATGCCAAAGCTGTAGTCATGCAGTTACTTTATTTTTATACTCTTAACCGAAAAAATGTCCATACCTTACCTGGAATTTGAACATGTGTAATTGAGGGATTGGTGTTTCTATTAACTTTAGCACCTGCTCCTTTGGTTTTAATAGGATAAGGAAGGAAAGAACCCTTTTTCATTCCTTGTGGTATATTGGGTAATACAGTGTTAGGCCCATATTTTTTATTGACCGTTGGCACACGATGTGTGATGTGGTCACCATCACGCCGGCCACCTTTACTTTCCAGCGCCTTTCATGGTACCCAATTGAGGCTGGGTCGACCTGAGAGTTGTTACGGTCTGAAAAATATTCCAATCCCGCTGTAGAATTGGACCTGGACCTCTAGCCTTAGAAGGGAGTTCACTAACAACTGTGCTGCTACGGCTTTCTGTTTCATTAGATCTACCGTAATATTTAAAAACTCACCTCCATCTTCTTCTCAAAGCCGCAAGTGACATCATTTTTCTCTCCTGTGAGTCTCTCCACTTCTGTCTGTAATGATATTATTGTGTTCTTAGAAATAGCCAAGTCTTCTTTCATGAGGCAATTGTCTGCCTGAACAAGCTCTAGCTTTTGCTGAAGGTTTGTTACTGTAGCACTGTTCAGAAATGGATGGAGAAAGAACAACAATATAGTCTTTCACATTTTACACAAAATAATTTATTAATGAAAAGAAATGTTGACAATGATTCAGGAATCGACTATTGTAGGTAAGCATGACCCTGGTATCAACTACCACTAAGAGCCACACTGAAAAAGTATAATGATTAAGAGGAATACCACGCAAAAGATGGAGCTTCTTCTTTGAACGCTCCATATGAACCACTTATTAATCTCTCTGTATGATCTGAGCCTAAGAGTGATTGTAGATTGTGCCAATTATGCGCCTACAAGTAGGCCAGCACATCCAATTTCTGTGACGCTTTTTATTTACTAGGTCGCTTTTCTAGGTACCTACCTCAGTCGCCTCTAACAACATGCTTGTAGGTCGCAGTGGTACTATTATTTGCTTTCCTTGCAGGCTCTGGCACCACACAGGTGAAAAGGTGGAGCAATGGCATCAAGAATAGCCTTAAGAAAATGAATAGCAGCCCACAAAGTGCCTTAGAACAAGCACACACAAGATCACTACATTTCCCTCCTAACACATCTATAAAAAAGTAAATGGTGGAAGAGAAGAATGAAAAGAAATATCATTGTATACACATTAATGATGAGATTCTGAGATAGGTACATGACAAAAGAAGATTTTATATTGATTATAAAGTAACGCTCTGCTGAATGGATTAGAGTGTGGGTCTGTCATTTGGGAGACTCGGTTTTGATCCTCGTAAGGTCAAAGAGTTCTTTTCTGTTGGGGAAAAAACAAAAATCCTAACCTGCAGTTTCACGATGATTGCACTAGCCATGTGGCCATTAAATTCCTAAAGCTCATGCCCCCCCTTGTATTTTACCACCCTAAAAAGTGGTGTATGCAATATATGTTTTATTGTATGCAATAACAGCATATAATAAAAATAGATCGGGTACTAGAGCTAAGGAAAGACCAAGAAAAGATGGATAGACAATATCAAGACCACACTACATAAACACAGATACAACACAAGGGCAACTCATCTAGCCCTAGAACGCAAATTAAAGCTCCCACCCCTACGCTAACGGCAAGAGTGGACAGCCAACTACATCTTCCACCTGGGAATAGACAATAGATAGATAGAAAAAGTGGTATTATACAGGCAGCAGAGACAGTTCTATAAAGTAGCAATGTTACATTTTAGTCATATGAGGAGAAGATAGGGTAGCAAGGCAGGTGGTAAACCTCTACCAATGAAGATGTAAGGCGAATTCTTTTCTTTACTAGACTAAGGAACACCATTGGGCAAGGTGAGGTACCCATTAAGACACCCCACCTCCAACTGGGAGGTTAACACAATACAATGGAAGCAGGTGGTAGATTAAGTGCGGAAACAGCCATCAGAGTGTCAAGGGTTATGGTCTTAAATTCACAACTGTTGGCTGAAGATCTATGTAATATTGACAATTACTGTGGTCATGGACTAGTATGATCCCTGTCCGGAAGGAAAGCAATGGCAGACTACTTTTCAAGACAAAGCCTAGAAAACCATAACAGAATACACAATTTTCAAGGACTATTAGTATGGCAAAGTTCTGCTCACACAAAATAATCGATGATGAAAGGGGAGGGATGTATTAGCATAAAGAGTCTAAAGTCAAAGGATTGACTTCATTGCACTGGGTTTTACTCCATATAGCTCAGTCCCTCTAAGCAGAAATGGCAAGCCACCTACCGAGAGTATTGAATAAAGCATGAACTCTGTAGCTCTGACGACAATCCTAGGAATTTCTGGCACAAAAATGCACTTGTGAAGAAAACGACAAGATCTAGATTAGAGCCCACAACTTTTGGCACACAAGGCAAGTGCGTTACAACTTAGCCACACCTATCCTTGATTATATGTCTGCTGACAGTTCAATATGTAAATTTACTACTTTCATTAGAAACCTGTTGACAGTGTAGTATATAAATCTAGCATCTTCATTTCTTCTTCCCTTTCAACTCCCAACGGAGCACAGGTTTTCAACAAACTTCTTCCAGCTCTTCCTCTCTCCTGACATCCCTACCAATTCCATTTCTTATAGTTGTAATTTTCATATTTGTTGAAGATGTTGGCTTAATTTTTCTACGGGGTGCGGTAGCAAGCCCCAGAACCAATCTTCCTTAGTCGCCTCTTACGACATGCCTGGCAGGTAGACATTGCTGCATATTCTTTCCTCTTCTTTCAGGCCCCAGCATCACACGGGCGAGCATCTTCATTTGATGTCTGTTAAAGATGTTGTAAATAAACCATTACTTACGTCAAATGCCTGTTCAACTCTTCAAGGTAATTTTTCTGATCAAGGATGGTAGCCATTTTTGAACTGCCGTCCCCACTAGAGAAAATAATAAAATAAAAGTAATTTATAACATATGATATTTCATGATCAGGAATATTTTACATATTTTCTAACACAATTATAGATTTCATATTCTTCTTCGTCACTCCATATCGACCACTTGTTAACCACTCTTTGTGATTTGTATGTTATAAAAGCCTAATAGTGATTGTACGTTGTGCCAGTTATGCGTCTACAAGTAGGCCAGCACATTCAATTTCTGCGACGCTTTTTATTTACTAGGATAGCTTCCCTAGGACCCTACCTCAGTCCACTCTTACGACATGCCTTGTAGGTCAGTGTTATTATTCTTTGCTCCCCTTGAGAGCCCCGGCAACATACAGGCGAGATTTCATATTACATCATTAAATAGCATGTCCTGAGTAAAACTTTGCCACCCTAATAGATCTTCTGAATTTTTCTCTCTCATAGGCCAGATGGTCCGCCTCTGCGGCCATCATGCTAAAATCATCGGTTACATCCTGAACTGAATCTATCTTCTTTGTCGTCTTCCTCTTCCTTTCTTTGCCGGGATGCCTCCTTCCATGATGGTTTTCTCCAACTCTTTGTGTTTCTTTATATGGCTAAAATACTTCAATTTTCTCATTCTTATTTGTAGCAACAGCCAGTTTTCTTTGACTTTGAGTCTTTCTGGATATATCTATGTGTTCTCTGTCCATGATATACAGAGGACTCTTTTGTAACACTTATATTAATTAAAAAGCCCATAATGTTTTCCACTGCCTTGTTTAATGTCCATGCTTCACACCCATATGCTGTCCCTCTGAATATGCTTGCTCTTAGTATTGTGATCTTGTTTTCCTATCAGTTTCGTTCCATAATGTTTTTAGTTGTTTCATTTTTTGTAAGAACATGATTTCAAATTACAAATAAACAATAATTGTTGTAGAATTAATACTTGACTGTATGAGATCGCATAGGCCCCCCCACCACACACATTGACCTCAGAGTTTTGTCACTGGTATGGTACCTACTAAAATGGTCTGTCTTATTGGACAGCTAAAGATAGGGATCAAACATGGGAGGCACGTAAAGGTTTCTTTGCTGGAAGAAGGATGTGGACAGCCTATACACTGTTTAGTTTAGTCGTCGGATCACCATCACTGCACGTCGAACAAATTAGTCCATAAGTGCTCCGATCTCTCCTCAGTATGTCCATCAGCGTGTGGCGACTAACGACACCGGTTCATTGTTGGTTTACAATTCTTCTTTGTCTGCCAGCATAGCGTTCTTGTCGAGCTACACCACACTTAATTTTGAGTTCTTGCAGTCTGGTTAGTGTTGTGGATTCACCGCTATTACGTGAATCATGTACACGCCCTCTCTCCCTTAAGGAATTTATAATATCAGCCTGGTCCATTGCTCGTCCGCTTTGGACAGCAGCCATACCTGCAAGCCTATCCGCACGTTCATTCCCCTTACACCTGCATGCCCTGGCACAAAAATAAAACTGATCTTTGTCAACTTAGACCTCCCAAGCGATTCTATCCAATGTCTCCTAGCCCATCCTGTTTCAATCTTCCTGAGCATACTCATTGAGTCACTGAGAAAACATGCATGGATAAAAGTCTGTGATTCTAGCCAAATCATCGCTTTGGTAACCGCCATGATTTCCATAGTGAGACTGCTTGTAGTCACGGCAAAACCACCACTGTCTTCCTTCACAACATCACCTCCGACCTGAGCAGTGAAAGCCCACGAGCTCCGCACATGTCGAATCACCGAACCATCCGTATAAATGATTACATCATGCTCAGATGCGTTCTCAGAAATTAATGCCTGAACCTCTGCCTCCACAACAAGTGGGTTGTGTTGCCTGCATTCTTTATCAAGTTCGATGCATACAGAAAAGGATGTAGCGATTGCTCTTGGCACTGGTATCCATTCTTCACCGGGATCAATATCTTCAAGTGTACACACCTGTTCAATACAGTCCTCGGCCTGACCCATCCAAGATTTTCCTCTTTTAACCTATTTCCTTTTGTCTCTTTATTTCCAAGTGCAGAGGATGTTGTGTGTCAGCATTGACTCGAAGGTATGCTCATGGCACGGCTCATCAGTATTCTATACTCCATAGTAGGATAGTCAAGGAGATAGCGCATCGCCCTGCACGACGTGTCTTTAGTGCAACCAAGTATAATGCGCATCGCCTCGTTCTGTATTCTTTCCAGTTGTTCTATCTGACTATGACTGAGAGTCAGGATCGCCAGCGCATACTCAAGCACAGAAAGGACCAGACCCTGGTATAAAAGACAAAGATGGCGCTGTTCACAATCCGCCGCAGCCATTACCCTCATCGCTGGCAAACCTTTCTCGCCTTCATTATACACTGTTAAGGACAGGAAATCTGATTGAAATGTCTGCTTAAATTGGATGCATTGGGCTAATGGTTAATGCAATTTAAATAAGATCAAAGATAATTCCTTCATATTTTTGCAGGAATATTCTGTCCAAATTTCTGGATTCCAGAGTTGTGCATTTGAAAGTTTAACCTGCTTCACACAAACACACTAACAGAAATCTGTTATTATAAGATAATCTAATTCCCAGATTTTCTGACATTTTTCATTATCCTATTTTACACATCCATGATTCATGTGTTCATATTGTTCCAATTTCATAATTAACTTTAGATTTATGTTTTAGTTTACTTAGTATTTCGTGTTCGTATATGTTTTCTTGACAAAGACCTAAGGTTGAAACATAGTGTTGTAATTTTCCTATTTAATAATTTATTTTCCTTGCTTATGTAATACTGTAATAAACATGTCCCTGTCCATAAAGCTTGTCTTATACTTGGAGAATAGATCTTTCTGCATATTTTGGTAAAAAAATTTCTACAGGATAATACTTCAACAAGACTAAATGTAATGACATCAAAATATATATAAAATATGTAAATTCGAAAAATAATAACATTTGTTTAAAAAATTACCTTTCGTCCTCTGTACTGTCATTGTATTTTCCATCTTTCATATACAGACTGAAATCAATCACTCCCATCTAAGAAAGAAGATGTTTTATGGCTTGAAACTTATGAGAAATAAAACACATAAAGAGAAGCATGATACTCTGTCAAAAATCATGTTAAGAAAAAGGATGAAAACAGATCTTGACTAGAAAATATTAAGGAGGAGATAAAATGCAGAAGTTGGAGCCCCAACTTTTTGTGTTTTTCATTTTACCTTGAGATTCATACTAGTTATTGATTAACAGATTAGTTAATCACTGCTGTTTTGGCAGACCCATAGGTGCTCAGTCTGTCCCATCAGATGTAGAAGAATATACATAAGAATTGTTGGTTAAACACACTCATTCAGCCCTGTAGGTGCTAACCCTACTTGTGCAATGTTGCCATTATTTTCTGGTTAAATACACTTCCCATTTGACCTTGCAGGTGTAACATTTTATTGGTGTAACATTTTATTGAAAGTTTTCCCTGCAGCAGTATATATGGCCCTTTTCTTATTTACAGACGGTCATTTGGCAAGTGTGCAGCTGTGTGACTATTTCTGAGTTTGCGCTTGTTTCTCGTGCCTTCAAGCTCATCCCTAAGTTTCTCTTCGAAAGATTCTGCACTTTTACGAAATGTTGTTTTTCATATAATTCAGTCAACGGCTAATTATTCTCATTTGTGGGGACCAAAAGAAAAGTCTTTCATTGAGGCCTTACAGATATCCTTATATCTGAGCAGTGGTATATATCTACGCTCACCGTTATACATTACATAGGGCATGCAAGTAATTTCTTCATACTGCTCTATCCTGGACAACTCGCTCAATCTCTTCCTTGGAATTAAGCTTGATATTTCTTGCCTCTCAGCAAAGTTCGTCTCAGGGTTTCCCTAGGCTGTCCTCTCTTTCTTGAACCCTTTGTCTCCAATTTCAATGCCTGCTTTGGTATTCTTTGATCCTTTTTTCTCAAGGTATGTCCAACATATTTGTCTACGAAAAATAATGAATATAAAATGGAACGAATTCAGGAGAAGTGATGAAATCAGAAATATGTCTGGTCAACCACTAGTGACAACTGTTATAAGAAAGAGAAGATGGAGATATGTTGGGCACACCTTGAGGAGAAATGATCAACGAATATCAAAGCAGGCATTGAAGTGGGATGCAAAGGGTTCAAGAAAGAGAGGTCGACCTAAGGAGACCCTGAAAGGAACTTTGCTGAGAGAGGCAGGAAATATCGGTCTCAGTTCCATGGAGGAGATTGAGCGAGTTGCCCAGGATAGAGCGGTATGGAGAAATTACTTGCAGGCCCTATGTAACGTATAACGGTACGAGAGGAATTATTATTATTATGTCCAACATATCCCCATCTTCAACTTCTTATAACATTTGTTACTAGTGGTTGACCAGACATTTCTCTGATTTCATCACTTCTTCTGAATGTCTCATTTTATGTTCATTATTTTTCACAGACATCTATTTTAAAATGCATTCAGCTTGTTTTCTATATCTTTAGTCATTTTCCAACTCTCGTTGGCATATGTTAGGACTGATACAACATTGGAATTGAAAATTCTAAATTTAGTTTTAAAACTGTATAACTTGAAGTTCCATATTTTATTTAGACTTTTAAAAGCTTATGCTCCTTTGACAGTTCGTAACAAAATTTATTTTTCAACATTTCCAGTAAAATCAAAGTTGCTATCTAAACAGATGAATTGTTCTGTTATTTTTAATATTTTAGATTCCAGTGTGATATCTGCATTACTTGCCATAGGTGTCTTCATTATATTTGTTTTTTCATAGCTTATCTGCAGTCCAACTTTTGATGCTATAGATAACAAGTTGTCTGTTTTTCTTTGCATATCTTGGTTGTTTTTAACTTAACAATGTATATATTGTCCTTTAACCCTTTCGATGCTACATACTTTCTGAAGGCAGAGCTAAAATAGCTACTCTGTTTCTAGGTCATGGCTACAAATGAACACGATCTGCAAGACTTGATAGACATACTAGTGAGAGAAAGTGAAAAGAAAGGATTAAGCATGAATATAAAGAAAACAGAGGTTATGGTTGTCTCCAAGAAACAAGAAACACCAACATGCAATATCAAAATAAATAACACAACACTGAAACAAGTCCATCGATTCAAGTATCTAGGAACATTCTTAACACCAGATGGAAGATGTACAACAGAGATTAGGAGTAGAATAGCTCAAACGAAAGCAGCTTTTATGAAAATGAAGAACACACTATGCGTGAACTCACTACCAATGACACTGCAGAAACGAGTACTCCAATGCTATACTGAACCAATTCTTGTATGGCAGCGAATCATGGACACTGAACAAACAATCAATACGATCATTGGAAGCCACAGAGATGTGGTTTTACAGAAGAATGTTGAGAATTCCATGGACAGCAAAGAAAACAAACGTGGAGGTTTTAAATCAGGCCTGCACACAAAGAAACCTTATCAAAAGAATAAGAATCCGACAATCAAGGTTCTTTGGGCATATAATGCGTAGAAAGGTTTAGAACATTTGGTGACTACAGGTAAAATTCAGGGAAGGAGAGATCGTGGAAGACAGAGGGAGAAGATGTTGGATGGCCTGACATCATGGTTCGACAAAATATCGACGTCAGAACTGATTACATGCACCAAGCAAAGAGAATTGTGGAGAGACATGATCGCCTACGCGGCAGGCATGGCACTTGATTGAGTTTCTAGGTCATAAATGTGAATGTGAGCCTATGAAACAGTGACCGTAGAAATATATAATGTGTTAAAACGTCTTTAGCCCACAGAGGAGAGATAATAATAGATGTGTTAATGAGTCTTTAACAGAGAATGGGAAAAACGTCTCTGCATGTCCTTAGCAGTTAAAGGGTTAATAAATCATTTCCTAAATTGCAGAGTACAGGAGTCGCCGATTGCACAGGTGATAATTCGCTGCATTAGTGATCACATGTCAGGGAAATTCCAGGGATTGACACAGCGTGAGCCGACAATTTAGGTGTGCAAATAGTACGCAATTAGACTATAGGAAACCCTGATCCCTTACTTCAAGATCTAAAATATAAGTACCCCTGAAGTCGAAGTGATGCTCGTCCATCACGGGATAGACCACACAATTTTCATCCAAGGGAAGGTAGTTGCGTTATGTTTGTCTGTGTGTGCGTAGATGACTAGTGAGTCCGATGCGGGCTTGAAATGTTCTTGTACAGTGTGGTGAAGTCGAAGTAAGGCTCGTCTGAATGGCGAAGGACACTTATGATAAAGAAAGCAACCCATCCCACAAAAATCAGAGGGGCTATATTATGGGGCCATGACTATATCTGAATTGATAACAGGCAAAAAATAATTTTTAAAAATAAAACAAATTTCAGACGAAAATTAAACTAAACATAACATTAGCACATCTGTGGAAACATAATAACAGTCACAAAATTTCTTCACTTAAAAGTTATTTCCAAAAATAAATTAGCATACCGGCTGGTCCAGATCTTCCCCTTTGATGCACATGTTACAATCCAGCACATTGAGACCCACAAGTAAACCTGCTATAACAACTCCTTCCTCCTCAAGCATAAAGGCACCAGTCTCATAGAAATCACTGCACAAACAAAAAAGTATGAGAGAAATATATTATCTACTATTCAATACAATCAATCAATAAAGAACCATGCCTGCTGGCGTAGGCGATCATGTCTTTCCACAACTCTCTCTGCTTGGTGCATGTAATCAGTTCTGATTTCGATCTTGTGCATTGGGCATTGTTCAAAACAATCTTTCTCCCAACATTATGATATCAGAGATTATGATGTCAACTTGGGAGCTGACAGTAAACAATTGAAGAAATCTTGTCACGATAATGATGAAATGTCTACGCAGAATGCGAAGAGTATATAGAATAAACCACTTTAGAAGACATCAGGAAAAAGTGGGTACAACATCACTACTGAACTTCATCAAGAAACAACAAATTAAATGGTTTGGCCACATAAGTAGATTACCAACAGACAATACGCCTCAAAGAGCAATGATACTCCGATACAGTGGATACAAAGCAAAAGGCTGTCCACGCAAAAGGTTGACCTAAGAAATAGCAGAGGCAGTCTTACCCTTGAAGTCGAAGAAGGCACGCCTGTATGGCAGGGGACACTGATAATAAGGAAAGCAGACCTTCACGCAAAAATCAGTCAGAAGTGCCGTGCCAGAAGCTCTGCTTACATCTGAATTCATAGCGAGCAAACACAAGAAGAAGAAGACAGAGGTGGTGAAAGACATTATTTATGAAGTGCACACAAAAACCTGTTATAGAAATCTTTTCTTATCCTGGCACTGTGAGGCAAAACAGAATTTGAGAAAACGAAAGGAAATGAAGCTACTCAAGCATTATCACTTCTTAAAGAAATATTACATTATATTACAGACCGATTATTATTAATTAAAAAATAAAAATTTAAAATATCTCTCTCTCTCTCTCTATATATATATATATATATATTTATATATATATATATATATAAATATCACTAGAACTGTTGCTACCAAGTATTATCACTAACTAAAATAAATACTACATGGTAATGTAGCTGGAACCGGTTCAGAAGTGGATGTGAATAGTTTTGGATCTTCATCAGTAGATGATGCTATACTGGCAATCTTGATAAATGAGCGGATATTACCTTGCTCTGAGACCCTACGGCTCTCATGCAGTCAGGTTTTGCATGATGTTCAGCTGTATAACATTCTGAAAAACTGTAGCTTCTTTGTTCAATTTCTCCTTTTGATTTTCTTATATATATATTGTAGCAAAATTCTTCCCATTTATTTTTCATACTTCAACAAAGAAAGCAAGTGTTACTATTCACTAGTGGAATGAGGCATACCGGTACAGTGAAGAAGAGGAAGACCACAGAGAAGATGGATTCAGGATGTAACTGATGGTTGGACTGCAGAGGCAAGACATCTGGCCTATGAGAGAGAGAAATTCAGGAGGACTGTTGGGGTGGCAAAGTTCTGCTGAGGACAAGCTATTTAATGATGATGATGATAAATTACTTTAAAAAAAAATTCTCAACCTTTTTAATGCTTTATTTCAATAAATATAAACAAGTGGGTGAGGTGTTAGAAGAACAGTCTCTCAAATTTGAGGATGCAAGGCTCGAGCCCTAGTAATGAAATACTTTTTTCCTTTGGGGGTTTGAAGTAGTAATATGTATGACGTGTGCACTTGCAGAATTGGTAAGATGTACCTATACTTGACTTATTCCTCTCCGCTCCTCGTTGAGCATAAGGCCCCAACAGTTGTTTGCCACTTTTCTCACCCTCTGGCTAATTTCTTTATAGTCTCCCAGGATAGTTGAGCACCCTTCAGTTCTTCAAGAAGACTTCGTCTCCAGGTCTGTCTAGGATGTCCCCTTTTATGTTTTCCTTACGCGTTCCACTCAAGAGCTTGTCTAGTGACACTCGACTGTGTCTTCGTAGGGTATGTCCGAACCATCCCCATTTTCTCCTCTTAGCCTAGGTCATCATGGGCTCCTGTCCTGTTCTTATCCACAGGTCTGTGTTTGTAACTATGTCATAACATATCAGTCAGAGAATCCACTGAAGACATCCGCTGACAAAGGTCTGAGTCTAATTTATATTTTACTTCCGTACCTATAACCTGGTTTTAAAACCCCCATAGCAATCCCCAAGCTTACAAAAGGGTTTAACAGAAATTATACAAATAAATAAAAACATGTTTTCATTTGTACTTACTGAAGTAAAATATCTCGTTTCTCTATCATAAGTTTGAAATAATCAGCCAAGGACTTTTGCATCAATGCCAGTCTCAGCCAAGCTCGGGCTCTACCCAGGGGTGTTCTAAATAGGAAAGAGAGAGTTTAAAAAAGCAATGTAGATATTTGGGCACATAAAAATATACGTCTTCATAATGTCATCATGGAGATGGAATAAGCGACCATGTCTCTCCACAACTCTCTCTCCTTGATGCAGCTAAACAATTTTGATGTCAATCTTTTGTCCAACCATGATGTCAGACCATCCGACATCTTCTTCCTCTGCCTTCCATAACAACTTCATCCCTAAATTTTACCTGTTGTCGCCAAATGTTCTAATCCTTCTCTTCGCATTATATGCCTGAAGACCTTGATTATCTGATTCTTATTCTTCTGATAAGGTTTCCTTGTGTGCAGACCTGTTTTAAAAACTCAACATTTGTTTTCTTCAATGTCCATGGAATTTTCAGCATTTTTCTGTAAAACCACATCTCTGTAGCTTCCAGTGATCTTATTGATTACTTGTTCATTGTCCATGATTCGCTGCCACACATAAGTATTGGTTCAATATAGCAATGGAGTAATGTAATGTAATAAGTCTTTAAGTCATAGTGTTTAACTACAAGGTTTCATTAGAAATCATACATTTCCATCAAATTTTGATATTTATTCTGCCATGTTTAGCATTACTTCTTCTACGTTCATGTAATTTGTCCTGATAGGGGTGGTCTATGTGGCATTAAGGCATGGTGCTCACCTCTCATTTCAAAAGTACTCAGTTCGCTTCTGATGAGAAGCATCAGGCAATTTTTCCAGCAATCACTGATCTAAATATAGGTAACATTGAGTCGGCCAGGAAACTCATGTAGAAGCATCCGTTCCAATATTTTACTTGTCTATAGTGCAAACAGATCTCATACCATTGGTGTCTGCAAACTTACACTACTACCACACCAAACTTACACACTACTAATTGCATGGTAGCTCTCCTTCAATCCCTACCTGCTTTGTCAGACTACAGTGCTGTAATCTGTTTTTCAGTGCCACCACATTGAGGTAGAACAGAGTCTTGGTCAGTGCCAGCTCACTGACCCTGGTACTGCCATGTAACCTGATTTTGTTATTGTGACCTCTGCAAACACAAGGAGTAAGGCCTGAACCCTTCATCACACTTGCCCGTGTGTTGCCGGGGCTCACAAGGGGAGCAAAGAATATTCATACTGTGACCTACAAGGCATGTCGTAAGAGGTGACTGAGATAGGGGCCTAGGAAAGCTACCCTAGTAAATAAAAAGCACTACAGAAATCAGATGTGCTGGCCTACTTATAGGTGCATAACTGACACAATGTATAATCGTTCTTAGGCTCGGATTCCATATAAATCATAAAGAGTGGTTAGCAAGTGGTCGATATGGAGTGTTTGAATAAGGAGAAGAAGAATTCATCACAGAGACCCCTGAATGATAAACAGTGAAAAAATTCAATCAAATATTCACCTGATGTTTGGCATTTCTCGAACACTGGTCGTTATTTCAGCAGCTTCTGGAGCAATCTTCTCAATACTTTCTAACACCCACCAGAACTCTTTCTTGGAACTGAGTATTCCTTTTTTAGCTGATAACAAAATAAATATAAAGAGTTACTGAATAGTTACTTCAAGAAAGCGGTCAAGTTAGTTAATAATAGTCGTCCATCGCAAGCGATGATGACAACAGACGTGTGTTTCTGCACCTCTCTGGTGTGTGCAGAAGTGACTGTAAAGTCCAATCCTCTAACACAATCCCTTACCACAGGTGGGGCATACATGATCGAGGTTAGACATGTGGGTGTTGTGTGTTTTGTCTTTTTGTGCAGCTAGCTTTCTCTGTGCCTCAACAGTGCGAAGAATCTCAGCTATGCGAGTTCAACTTGTGTTGTTACAGCGCCACATTTGGCAATCTGGTGCAAGGGATTCCCAGCCCTTGGTGTCTATATCGAAGAGCTAGTTACTTAAATAGTGTACAATGTCGATGTTATAAAAAATCAGTACAATACAAAAATATTCCACAAGCAATTCAAAGGTTTATTTTCACAAAAATGTTCACAATTCCTGGGAGTCAGCATTGCATAGTGGTTAGAGCTGAAAAATTAAAACAGTGTAAAGGAGTTTGAATCTTTGTAGAACCAACTTTCCAGTAAACTGAGCTGAATATATCCCGTGATGAAGGAAAAATCAAAATCCCCACCAAAGCTGTGGTGTAAGTGATATGATGTTTGAAATGTCAGCATGCTGAAAGGTACTGAGAACCTATGCTTGAGTGCAGAATACATACTTTCTTATCAGTTTTTCACAATTCCTATCATAATAAATTATAAAATTGAAATATGAAAATCATAAGAAAAGTATGAAAATATTATGATAAATTCCAACTATATATGCCGGCTGAGTAAGAACTAAGCAGATACCAGTGGAGAAAGAGCTAAGAAAGAGATGCTGGCGATGGATAGGACACATATTGAGAAGACCGACAGGAAACATTGCAAGACAGGCATTGTTTTGGAACCCACAGGGAAAGAGGAGCAGGGGAGAGCCTACACATACCCGGAAAAGAGAGCTGGTGATTGATATTAAAAGGATAGGTAAAACATGGAAAGAATTGGAAGGGATGGCAAGAGAGAGGAAGAGCTGGAAGAAGTTTGTTGAAGACCTGTGCTCCGTTGGGAGTTGAAAGGTGAAGAAGAATATATGGCGGCTGCTGTATGCATTTAATGTGTGTGCTGGCTTCTGGTTTTTGTCAGGACTGCTGTTTTCTTCATGAGTTAGCATGGGACAACGATGAGTATTTTGTATGATTTTTCACTGGCACAGGAATGGAACAATTATGCAGAGACACTTTGCAGTGAAGTTGGAACTGTGATGAACGACTAACAATAATCTTTTTCTTCTTGCGTTCACTCGCTATGAATTCAGGTGTTTTCAAGGTGTCTGGGTTTGACTGATTTTTGAGTGAAGGCCTGCTTTTCTTATTTTCAGTGTCCTCCACCGTTCAGGCGTGCCTTCACCTTCAGAGGTTACTACCAATAGTAATAACAGAGCTTCACTTGCTGGTGCAGATTTCATTGGAGAGCAAAAAACAATATTACTGTGTCACAACAAGAATTTAATAGATATATAGACACCCTCTTTAAAACAAAATACATGTAATAATAAACACAATTGTTGATGCCAAGATCTATTTTTCCAAAAAGTAAATTATATGTTTTCACTGTGACGAAATGCAAAATTGATTAGAAACAATAGAGACAGCATAACATCATGACATGAAAGACATAAATAACTGCACATAAAAAGTATATTTATCAACATCTATGGTTTACCTGTATTTAGTAATGGCCAACCATGTAAAAACAAAGTACTGTAGTTTTACAAAATACAAAAACAATAACGATACATAGCAACGTTTCGATGTAAAGGCCTTTATCAAGCAAAGGATATAACAGAAGTGAACTTCTTCACTTCTTACGTGGCATAGAACATACAGAACCAGACAATAAATTCCCAACGACCCTAACATGAAAATCTGTCTGTATTTAGTATGAGGTAGACCATACAAGACTACATAAAAAATATATATATACTTCTGGCAAAGAAACAAGTCATAATGTAAAATAGTTTTGAAAATGAAAATCGTGGAATATTCTTTACAGGTCATCTCCATCAACCAGGCTAAACAAGTCATTGATTTTCTAGGCACCACTTATACGTTCAGTAGTTGGCCATTGATTTCTGAATGGCAAGGTCTAATTTTACTGTTCGTAAAAATCCATGGCAACAAATTTGCTTCCAAACTGCGCGCCACAGAGTTTGAACCAGGTACTCTTGGGTGGTGATCGAGCTCACTACCGCTAAGACAAAGGCGCCACACAAAGTATTTTACAAAGAATATAAAGTATTCGTTCTTATGCTTTGTAAAACCACTTTGCTTTCAAAGTTTATTAACATATGCAGTAAATAATTCATGTTTGAATGTTCCATCATGTCATCTTAATAATATATATATATACTACATACTAACTAATCTTTACATGGTGGGAGGGGTGGGAGCAGAAATGAAGTTGGATGTTGCAATGTAGTTTTTGCTGTTGCAATGTAGTATTTGTGGTTGCAATATATTTTTGGTTGTTGCTGGATTAATTACTTGGTGTATGATTTTGTTGCTGTTGAGGACAGTTTTTTGTTTTTGCAGAATTTTGTTGTTGTTCCAAGATAAGATTATTTATCTGTTGCCGGCATTTTCTGCTGCTGTAGAATTATTTGACCGTTACAAAATATTGTTGACTGCTGCAATATATTTTTGGTTATTGTAAGCGTTTGTACTTGTTGCAAGGTTTTTAGTTTTTGTACGGCAGGGGAAGCGGAAGTTGCTGTAAAGTTTCAGTTTGGAATATCTTCATTGCACTCCAGATATGTCCATAGGTGCTCCGATATCCTCCACAATATCTCCAACAGCATCCAGCAACTGACCGTGACAGTTCAATTTTGATTGATGAGCCTACTCATATACCTGTTATGCTGTTCTTTTCTGGTCACTCTAATCTTCAATCTCAGCTTATGCAACCTAGTAGTTGTTGTGGATTGGTTTAAATGAAATTTAAACCCCTATTTGTGACCACACTCTATAAGAGTGTTCAGAATGTCTGCATATTTGTTGAAACATTTTTGTTGCTGTTGTAGGGTTGTTGTAAGGCATGTTTTTTAAGCTCTAGTTGATAGAACTGTGTATGTGAAGGCTGAGAGTTATGCAACTAGGTACAGAGTTAAAGAGTCCCATCTTTCTCTTTCTTTTTCTTTATCCTGTTTTGTCTCATAGCATCAGGACAAGAATATATTTACAAAATGGGCTTTTGTGTTCCAAAAGTACCTAGTCCGTTTCCTGTGTGAAGCAACCAGCTACTTTCCAGTGATCCTTGATCTCAATGTAGTGATATAGAATTCATAGTTCTATCAAAAATGAACAATAAAACTTGGTTCCTGTGTTCAAGCTCAGCAGTTAAAAATCTATAAAAGTAAACTGGAAAGTGGCTGCTGAGGCAAAATTAATTAAGAATAAAAATAAAAATTACGCACAATATTAAACCCCCTTTAACAAAAATGACATTGGGGACCTCAAAGATGCAATAGAGCTAATGCACTACCACTGAGATCCTCCATGTAAATAAGAGATGGAAGTACACATGGCTATTCACCAAAGTGCAATGATGATGGTTCAATCAATTAATTAATCAATCAATTCATCAGCTTCTGTAACGCTGCTGACAGCTACAAATCAAATTCATAAAGAGATAATAATTCAAATTATATTCAGATTTAAAACAATATAACTAGTCTTATCAATTTCAGAAATAGCAACTGCTCAAAATAATAAAACAGTTCATCATCAAGTAACATGTCCTTCATGGGAACATCGCTTTAATCACAGCCCGCTTGAAAAACTCTGTCTCTAGAAAGTTCTCCTGCATCTTCCAGTGTAATGTTCAAGGTCTCATTGATGTCCTGCTGCCACCTTCGTCTTGGTCATCCCCTGTCTTGTACTCCCGGAACCATGCCCTCCATTACTGTTTTCTCTCCAAACCACTGTGTTGTTTAATGTGGCCAAAATATTTCCTTTTCCAGGACATGATGTTATTTATGAACCAAAACTCCTTAATATGCAGGTCTTGTAGGATGTCTGTTTTTTTTTCTCTATAAATCATAATAAAAAACAGTTACAGATCAACAACAAAGGTCATATGCTCACGTTTGAGACCATGCCTTAACACATGTTCCAACACAACAAAAAACTGTTGCAGTGGAATGTAGTCATCATCCAGCATACGCCCATGTGCAAGAGATGAATCAATGAGTTCTTTAATCAGCAGTTTGGAAATGTTCAAGAGATTCGCCCGCTCAATTAATTTGGGATCTCGTCCTGAAAAAGAGACATTAAAAAAGTGCAATTTAATGACATGTACTCTTGTTAATGGTTTCATTTTATTGTTAGTTTTTAAGTTTGAAAGAAATAGTAAAGAAAGATAATTTGTGTCCTAAAAAGTGTCAATTTCAGAAATAGTAATGATCAACATTTTAAAACAGTTTCATGAGAATAAGACACTGTAGACTCAACCATCACATGCACATAATAAAACCTGCTCAGACTTCACAGTGTGCATGTCAGGCTGAAACACAGACTCCAAAGCACATCCTGCAGTCCTGTCCATCCTATATACACCAACAAAACGAAACATGGTCTCATGAACAGAGTTTACAAAGCAAGCTATGGGGAACTCACAAGAACTCCAACTGACATACAGCTTCATAGAGACAATTCATCTCATGGTTTAGACAAGTATATATGAAATAGATTGCTAAGAAGAAGTAAAACAGTTGCAGATCAAAGAAAAAAGTAATATCCTTACATTTGAGATCATGCTTTAACCCCTTCACCCTTATGAATCAATATACTGTCTTATAGTATTTTTTACGATGACACAAAGCCTGTATAGCAGCTAATATAGTTAGTATACATTGTAATCCTTAATGCGTTCGTAGGTAAAACTAAAATTACAGAGTAAAATGGTTAAAAAAGATAGTTAAAAGGGAAATGTGTGATTTCCTGAAAACAAGTTTTAAAAATATTTTTAAAATACAGCAATGCAGAAGGGGTGTTAAATGAGAGTCTTACTAGAAAAGTATAGAAAAGCACTGGTAAGTATGATATCATCATATGCCAGAATGATGTTTACCAATCACACATCTTGTATCAATGAAAAATGTGAAGCCTAACATTGTATTCCCCAATATATCTCATGGTATGAAAAAGGGTTCTTTTACTTTTACTATGTTCTAACACTATTGTAGGTTTGTTATTGTAATTTATTTGCTGAACGGGCCAATGGGTGTCTAATGCTGTTCTTCTGTAGGTTATTTACTTGTTTTCCCAGTCATTTATGTAATAATAATAATAAAATAATAATTCCTCTCATACCATTATACGTTACATAGGGCCTGCAAGTAATTTCTCCATACCACTCTATCCTGGGCAACTCGCTCAATCTCCTCCATGGAACTGAGACCGATATTTTCTGCCTGTCTCAGCAAAGTTCGTTTCAGAGTCTCTTTAGGTCAACCTCTCTTTCTTGAACCCTTTGCATCCCACTTCAACGCCTGCTTTGATATTCGTTGATCATTTCTCCTCAAGGTGTGCCCAACATATCTCCATCTTCTCTTTCTTATAACAGTTGTCACTAGTGGTTGACCAGACATTTACAAGTCATTCATGTAGTCATTCAAAATTAACCTGAGACATACCATAGAACATGGTGCAAACTTAATCTAATGTTTGAAGAAATTGACATGAATATCCATGACTCGATCTGTCAAGGGTGTTTGTTATGTTGTGTTGGGAAGAAAATAAGGAGTTTAAGAACCAAGGAGGAAGCAAAGAAAGCAAAGAATGTGATCAATAAATAGACAGTGTACAAGTACTAGGATGCTTCCAAGAAAAAACTGAATTACCAAACATAGGATTGGAACCACACATCCTTATTTCTTACGAGATCCATTACATTGTGTTGTAATTTACAATGAGGTTGTGATATCTGAGCCTATCAGCCTGAAACATTAACTTTCAGTAGTGTATTTTTTAGACCAGGTGTGCCTTCTCTTCTTACATTCCAACTCACTGAGCCAGATTGCAATGATGCAGTTTTCTATCAGTGTCATCACTTGAAGGTGGAGCATGGTCTTGGTCAGCTCTTGTTCGCTAACCCTGACTTGTGTCATCTCATTCACTGCATTTTAGACCACGGAATGAACATGATATTTAGCAAGTCTTTTTTTTAAAGACAGCTTAAGAACAAACACTGGTGTCACACCTGACATACATTAAAGAACCATCTAATAGTACAAAAGCAGGCATTGAAGTGGGATGCAAAGGTTCAAGAAAGAGAGGACGACCTAAGGAGACCTTGAAATTAACTTTGCTGAGAGAGGCAAGAAATATCGGTCACAGTTCCATGGAGGAGATTGAGCGAGTTGCCCAGGATAGAGCGGTATGGAGAAATTACTTGCAGGCCCTATGTAACATATAACGGTACAAGAGGAATTATTATTATTATTATAATAGTACAGCAAGACAGATCTTGTCAGAGAATCTGCGGGGAACAATTAAAGTAATTCAAAGACATGAATAAGATAAAATGTGACAGAAAGGAGTGGCATATTTGTTGACGACTTGTGCTTCAGAAGAATCTGAAAATATTATGTATAACTGTCTTTATTGTCTGTAATACCGCTTTTTGGGGGCGGTATGGGACAGGGAGGACAAAAGCCTGTGAAATTTAATGTCCGCATGGCTAGTGCAGTCGCAGCAAAACTGTTCAGGTTAGGATTTTTCTTTATGCCCCAGACAGAAAAAAGTCCTTGGTCTTACAGGAGATTGAACCCAGGTGCCCTGCAGGGGAACCTATGTTCTAATCCATTTGGTCAGACGCTCCACATATTATGTATAATATATATATATATTTGTTTTTGAAGTGATAAAAACTATGCATTCCAAGCAGTGAATCATGATGGAAGCTGGTCAAAACTGTTGATCAAGACATCAGGTATAATTTACATTTGATGCAAAAATTATGTGAATATAAATAATACTGGCCTTTATTTGGTAAAGCCAGTTTATGAAAGTTATTTTCGAAACATAAATGCAACAGTGGGCAAACTATGGAGAGTCTGGATGACATTCTTCTGTCCCCAGCCATTAACTAACACAACGATTAATTTACCCAACATGCCATGTGAGAATGGAAATAGTTAAAATATAAAAGGTTAACCTGTTTGGTTATGAGAACTTGTCCTAAGTAAAATACACAAGTTTACTTCTACGGTAGAGTCAACTAAATGATATGTAAAAAGGTAAAGAATAAAAGTCTAACCTCATTGGTTGATGAGAATAAATGTAAATATGCAAATGATAAAAGTCTAACCTCATTGGTCGATGAGAACAAATGTAAATAAGTAAAATAAAAGTCTAACCTCATTGGTTGATGAGAAAAAATGTAAATTAGTAAATTATAAAAGTAGTCTCATTGGTTGATGAGAAAAAATGTAAATTAGTAAATTATAAAAGTATTCTCATTGGTTGATGAGAATGAACATAATGATATACAAAATAATAAAATACAAAGTGTTAAACTTTATTGGTGAGAAATTTAGTTTTAAGTAAAATACAATGGTTGAACTTAATTGTTTGTCAGAGTGAAGAAAATGAAAAACAATTAACAGATATCAAAGGATATAATGACATTAATTTTAAAACATCTTGTTTGTTTAACCACAATTTATTAGCCCGACTTGAATAATTTCTAGTCTCCATACCATCAGACTCTTCTTCTGGCTCCCCCATGTTGACTTCCTCCATCTCCAAATGAACATCAGCCAGCTCCTTCAGACACAACCAGTCTCCATCGACGGATACACGAAAATTACACAAGTAGATTGTCTCTTCGGCCATGATTTGGAATACTTTCTTCAGTTGCAGATACACAAATTAAAAAACTAAGTCCTTTCTCAACAAACAACAAACTAAAAATTGTACAGTCTGTTCTATGGCAGAATAATTTAACTGTAGTTCAACACCTACACGTGTTGTGAGCTTTGAAATCCTTCAGCTGTTGATGTGAAATAGAAACTGAATAGTTAAAATTAACCTAGTGTTGAGAAAACATAGACAAAAAACTGTTGTTACCGCCCATGTTACCGCTTTTTAGGGCAGTGTAGGACAGGGGGGACATAAGCTCGAAGAATTTAATGGTCGCATTGCTAGTGCAGTCACTGTGAAACGGTTCAGGTTAGGATTTTCTTTATGCCCTGACAGAAAAAAACGATATTGTCGAAACTAATGTTAACAGAAGCAGTGAATTTTTTTATACCGAAACCACTGGAAGATAGATGCAATAGCATAGTGATCTAATACAAGGTTAGTGCACTTTCTTAGTCGATGAAAGGTCCCAGGATCAAATTCCGCATGCTGGAGTGATTTCGAGGTGGGCATGTATTTTACAGTATTACATAAGAAAGGAAAAATAAAATAATTTTTATATTTAATATTTTATTTTCCTGACTTATCTAATACTGTAATTTACTTGACCAAGTCGAAATGGCCCATTTACCCTGTATTATCGCAGCCTCCCCATGGTTTTCTGCAGATCTGATTTCATGCGGTCTGACCACCTCGGATCTGTAGGTTTCCATACATCGCATGTTGGAGTAGGACTTTTCATCTGTAATGGTTCTCAGTCCAACCTTGCCTCAATTGAGTATGAGAGAAACAATAAGAAGTAACTGTGGCCTGCAAGATACTGATCAAGGGATCACTGTGTGCCTTTGGTCTAAGAAAATAACACGCCAAACACTGTATTCCCCAATATATCACATGGTATGAAAACGGGTTCTATTCTTTTACTAAAACAATGGTAAACAGTCTGAGAAAATAGAGAATTAAATTTGATATCTATAGCAATGGTTACAGACAATCTGAGAAAATAGGGAATTAAATTTGATATCTAAAGCAATGGTAAACAGTCTGAGAAAATAGAGAATTAAATTTGATATCTATAGCAATGGTGACATTCTGAGAAAATAAGGAATTAAATTTGATATCTATAGCAATGGTGACAGTCTGAGAAAATAAGGGAAATTTAAAATTTGATATCTATAGCAATGGTGACAGTCTGAGAAAACAGTGAATTTAATCTGATATCTGAAGGACAAGTGACAGTCTGAGAAAACAGTGAACTTAATCTGATATCTAGGATGATTAAATCAATCTGAAAGCCATCAATACTGACATAGGACAACTAACAAAATATGAGCGGATTAGATCTGCGCCTCTGAACAGTTATCTTTGTACATATCATCAAAATAACATGTTTTGGACTGACATGAGGGTTGGTCTTAAGTGTTTCCTCTGTCGAACATATGTTAGACACTATTGCAGGATGTTTGTTTCTACAATCTTGTTAATGCCACATGTTAATAGGGTCTATCTTATACGGTTGTCAAACTCTACGTTTAGAGAGAGAGAGAGGGAGTTTGTGCTGACTGCTAGATATGTGAACTTGTGTACCGTTGCCGATTCATAGTTATCAACCGTAACAGTAGGAATAACAACAAAATAGTGCCCAAACACAATTGTTTTCTGTAGACTTGTTTAGATGGCAGATGCCGATCAGAAATAAAGAACAGAATAGGACAAACGAAAACATTGTTCCTGCAAATGAGAAGCATTATCTGCAACAAGTCCTTGTCAATCCCGATCAAAATGCGAGTTATTCAGTGCTACATAGAACCAATACTGACATGCGGATGCAAGTCATGGACAATGAAGCCACAGATCGAAAAATCTCTGAAGGCCACAGAAATGTGGTTTTACAGAAGAATGATGAGAATCCCATGGACTGCTAGAATGACTAATGTTGAGGTATTGAATGAGATCAAGACACAGAGAAGGCTTATCATCAATATAAGAAAGAGGCCCTCAATGGAAGCAAAGAATAGCAACACTGCGACATACAAGGCATGACGCAAGAGGCGACTGAGGTAGGGGCCTAGGAAGCTACCCTAGTAAATAAAAAGCATCACAGAAATCGGATGTGCTGGCCTACTTGTAGACGCATAGCTGTCACAACGTACAATCGCTCTTAGGCTTTGATCACATACAAATCACACAGAGTGGTTAACAAGTGGTCGATATCGAGCGTTCGAAGAAGAAGAGGTTCCGACCGCAACGTCATAGGCGGACCCAGTCTCAAATGTGTAACAGACAAATACTGGGAACTAAAGGAAGCCCACGTGATGTTGACCACATCAATCAAAGTGTGCCGTTAATCAAAGAAAAATACGAGCCTAACACAGTATTCCTTACTATACCATTGTATAAGAAAACGAGCTCTTTATTCTCTTTCTACTTGGTGTCGCTGCACGTAGTATCCAAATTTGCAATTTCCACATTGTCAAAACTATTTATCAATCTTTCTGTGGTACATTCAGTTACCTATATAATGGACAAATATGTGTTGTTAAACGGACAGTATACTTAGCGTATATGTAACACTCTTCTCTAGACGTACTATACAGACAAGGAACTTTAGCACAACAGAATCCAACCGAACAGACTGAACACAACATCCTTACCAATGCAACACAGCAGTGTGAAAGAGGCAGAAAACTTAACATAAGACCATGACATATGGAGAAAACTGAACACGACAGTGTGGAAGATGAGGAAAACTGGATACAATAGTGTGACATGTGGAGCAAATTGAATACAATAGTGTGACATATGGAGAAAACTTAATACAATAGTGTGACATGTGGAGCAAATTGAATACAACAGTGTGACATATGGAGAAAACTGAATACAATAGTGTGACATATAGAGCAAACTGAATACAATAGTGTGACATGTAGATCAAACTGAATACAATAGTGTGACATATAGAGCAAACTGAATACAATAGTGTGGCAAATGGACGCTAATCCGATTGTTATGATAAACATAATGAAGAGATCATATCCCTTCCTTTCTATGTTTACTGATGGTTGTTGTTTTATATCGATGTAAAACTTCGTAAGTACGATGTACTGAAGGAAATCTAGTCGAAGATGAAGGTTGATGTATGTTGTATGCGTGTAGGGGTAGTGGTTTGAACAGCTCACCAACGATGGGCAGCGGATGGGAAAAGAATGCCTGCGCGTCAAAATTGATTGATTCATTCATGATAGGACCATCATCGTTGCACTTCTGTGAGTAACCATGTGTGCTCATATCTCTTTCTTACAGAGGAAGATCTCAGATGCAGTGCACGAACTCCGTAGCACCGGCGAGGTTTCCCGGTGTAATTTTGAAGACGGTGAATATATTGTTGCAAGAATTTTAATCTTTTCTTGTGAATTTTGCCCGGGCAGCGCTTTTAGCCTGCTCTTCTTGATTTTGAACTGCCAAGGGTTCTTTTACATGTTCATATTGAACACGGGACCTACGTTTTATCGTCCGTCTCCGACAAGACTAGGAACTAGATTTCACGTACAATGAGATCATGGATCTCTGGACAAAATATCAGATGGCTCCCGAGGAGCGAACCTGTTACCTTTAGCACGAGATACAAGTACCTAACCTCTACGCCACAGCGTTAAAAGAAAATATGGAGAAGAACTGTGTAAACAGAGTTGAAAGATTGTGGGATGACGTGGGAAACAAATGGTAGAAAAGCGAGTGAACAGCAACAATATAAATCAATCTTTTGTAGAAGCACTATGTGCTAGACTAGACACGAGGAAGATACAAGTAGATATATTAGACAGGCCGTGACCTCCGATAACGTACGGCCGGCGGGCTCATGTAAAAAAACAATTCTAGGAATTAAGACCACAACCGTCGCGTGACCTCGCATTCAAGTATTGTTGTATATCGACGAATTCATTTTAAAATCAACACATCATGCTAAATCAAGGTTATATTATGCAACAAATTAAGTTTAACACTAATGAATATCAGTATTATGAAAAATTTTCATCAATAAATAACCATGAACTCATAGAATTAGTAAAATTACAAAAAAGCTAACAATGTTCTATCAAACATATACAAAAACCAACCCCCATTAAACAGGAATATGGCTTTATCGTCTGAGCTAGTCGGCCTTATGTTGACGGGGGCCACGCAGGTATAAAGATATACAGACAGGATTTTGTAATAATTAAACACATCGGTAAAGAATCCGTTCAAATTTCGAGAGGTAGCGATATTATTAAAAGAAGCAAGGCGTTGAGAACATTGTAATAACAATACGAGGGGAAAAAATCAGACAATGTAAACAGGAGAGAAGATATTTAACAGTTTAGTATC
The DNA here is from genome assembly GCA_020796225.1 of Arion vulgaris. Lineage (NCBI taxonomy): Eukaryota > Metazoa > Mollusca > Gastropoda > Stylommatophora > Arionidae > Arion > Arion vulgaris. The sequence continues at coordinate 27,540,682 of CM036757.1, read as the reverse complement.
CAAGATATAGATAATAAGGTGACAGCAGAAACTGATGAAAAATACTAGAGAAATGCATGGTGTTATGGAGATACATGATCGTCTATGCAAGTCTAAACGCCAATTTAAAACGCAGAAATATGTAAACCTTTTTTTGTATTCTTGTGATATTTCTAAAAATGTAGCTCAAATAGAAACAACTAGATTATGTTATCTTCTTCTTTGAACGCTCCATATCAACCACTTGTTAAATCACTCTTTGTGATTTGTATGTGATCTGAGCCTAAGAGCGATTGTACGTTGTGCCAGTTATGCGCCTACAAGTAGGCCAGCTCATACGATTTCTGCGATGCTTTTCATTTCCTAGGGTAGCTTCCCTAGGCCCTACATCAGTCGCCTCTTAACTTGTAGGTCGCAGTGTTACTATTCTTTGCTTCCCTTGCGCGCCTCGGCACCACACGGTGACTTATGACATCTGACAATATGAGTTATAAATGACCTCCTCCTCCCCCGCGTTTTGTGTTGCTGCCGTGCCCTATTTAAATCATTGTAACCAATAGATCCATATATACAATGCTACGACAAATATTTGCATGAAACGTGTATAGCGGATACGTATGACTACCGCCTCGAGTCCCTTTGAACTACACGTGTATCCCGCATGAAGTAGTAAACATGTGACGTAATCTTGAACTGACCCGTTTAAAAATTCAAACTAAATAGTTCATTGAACTTTTTTTAAAAAGAAGTTTCTAGAAGTTTCGAGAACAGAAACTGCACGACCCATACCCCTATTGGAAACAAGTGAGCTTGGCAACTGATTGCAGGCTTTGACGGTTTCGTATTCTGAGCAAGGTATGTTGAAGACTATGGCGTACTTGGGAAAACTTATTAGATGGTAATATAAACCGCAGAGAAACTGATTATAATATTAAAAGTTAATTGCATATCCTTTACAGGACTTTGCGAATCAACCCCAGCTTTTTAACGCTGTTTGTGATTTTCTAGGCATTATTACGTTCAGTAGTTTGCCATTGCTTTCTGAACGGGTGGTGCCATCGTCCTTTGTTAAAATCCCGCGAAACAATTTGCAACCAAACTGTCCGCAGCGTGATTCGAACTCAGAACATCGAGGTTAATAGACAGAGTCACTATCCCCTAGGCTACAGACGCCACCGATTATAATATTAATGGCGAAAATTAAGTCATGCAAAGTGAGTAGATGCAAATCTGAGAAAAATGGACAGAATCCATATTTAAAAAAATTCAAGCGCACATGGTTGTTCATCGAATGTTAATGGTACTACCAAACAATCAATCAATCAATCAATCAACCAATCAATCAATCAATCAATCAATCAATCAATCAATCAATCATACACAGGATGACAGCAGCTGTCTATATCTATGCTTTACAAAGGAGGCCTGCATTTGTGGTCGATCTCATCAGCGGAAGATAGTTGAAAATGTTGTCGTCAGTGGAAAGCATTTCCATAAAACGATTCATAAATGTTCCCCAGCATAGGAAGTCCGGGTACCGATTTTAGCTGGGTGAGACAAGATTCTACCGTATTGGGATCTGAACACCTTACACCGGTGTGCTAATCTAGCTCATTGCCAATAAGACAAAATATGAAGTACAGTATATGCCTTTTATACAAAGAGCATAATTTATAGTGCTCATTTTGTGCTGTAAAAACAATTAGTTCACGTTTAACGTGGAACGATCGGACTATTTTTCCCTAATCCCTTATTGCTTTGTAGGTGAAATCCAGTGCCTAGTTCTAACCTAACGGAAGACGGGTAAAATGTAAGCCTCCTATTCACGTTTAACAAGTAAAAGAATAATTGGAACTTAAAATTCGATAAGAGTTAGGCTGAAAAGTCGCTGCCCGAAAACAATAATTAACACATTTAAAAAAAAATGTTTACATATTTTTTTTCATCCTGAAAATTACAACAATGACCCTCACCAGTACTACGACGGGGATCATGCACTATCGCTGGGATCTTCTTGTTTAAGAAAAAGATTCAAGCAAACATGGTTGTTCATCGAAGTGCAATGATAATGGTACTACCAATCAATCAATCAATCATAATAATGATGACAACTGCTCTCTATATCTGACCTTTATAAAACTCTACGTATCTTAACAATTTATCTATCATTCGCAATCTGTACTAGATTAATAATATACGGTTTGTGTCTCTTTGCGAGTATCTAAGTAAACACTAGCAATAAAGACATGCTTAATACCAATCAATCAATCAATCAATCAATCAATCAATCATACTAAGGATGACAGTAGTTGTCTATATATGTCCTTTATAAAACTGCACGTACAATAACGACTTATCTATCATTCGCAATTTGTATTAGATTAATAATATCCGGTTTGTATCTCTTTGCGAGTATATAAGAAAACACTAGAAATAAATACACACGTATTGAATGTGCTCGCGTAGAAACCATTAATACCTACAATATAAATATATATAAAAACATCATCAGTGTTTGGAATTGGTAAACAAGATATAACAACGAAGAACCATGCACATACATCTACGGTATCACACAGGTAAACCGAACCATTAAAGCACTCGGTGCCCACACTCGGAAATATTTCGTAGAAACAAAACAATGTAGAATTTTCGTTCGCGAAATGAAACTAGCGATGCTTTTCCAGTGAAAATGAGTTCGTTAGAGCGAAGTAACGGGAGATTTATTTCTACACGCACACCAGTGCAGAGCGGAACACAGCGGAATGAGTAGAAAAGAATGGGTAGTGATCTCTGGGTAATTCATGAGTACAGACAGACGAATGGAAGGAAGGTGGCTGCACGTGAAATATTATGATAATGATATTAACGTTTTGTTCAGGAAACCTTAAAATGGATTGAGTTATAAATTTTCCCACAACCCCAGACATAAAAATGAAGGGATACCACTAATTTCTACCCAAATTCAAATTGTTGTTAAAGATGGAACATGAATAACAAGTCTGGGGCAACCACCATTTTAGCTAGCAACCCGTTGAAACTATCAGAATTTCATCTGCGAGTGTCATGGCGGATAAGATCAATGAATGCTTAACGTGTTCTTCGCTGAAGCTACAGCGAGTGGCAGTAGAAGCAGACAGGCACATATCGATCTGATAATCGACTACGTGTCAGAGGGTCTCAAATTATGCGATACGATATACAGGGTGTTCAAGATAATTGCAGCCCCATTGACAATTCGAAAGTTGCCAGGTACACATTGAGTTGTGTTTATTTACTATTTAAACCGGTTCTGACTAGCTCGTCCTACATCACATTTGTTCATCGCCCCTTCCCGCATTACAATTACACACCGTCACACAATCTTGACCTATACTACGTCATAACTGAACCTTCCCATTTCCATACATATATGCCAGATTAGCTCCATTCACGGGCTGCTTTTAAGTTGAACACCCTGTATTTGCAAGCTGAAGTTGATCTGTGTATCATATATTACTTACTTACTTACTTAATCCCGTCATGCCTAGTGACACATGGGGCTTCAGAAAGGACTTTCCATGCTCTCCTGTCCCGTGCAACTTTCAGCGCAGAGCCCCACGTCAGAGATGCGGTGTCCAGTTCCTCTTCCATCATGCGCCTCCATGTTGTCCGTGGTCTGCCTTTCTTTCTCTTCCTCTGGTGTCAAGTGAGGGCTATCCTTGCAGGCATTTCTTGTCTCATTCTCATAACATGTCGAGCATTTCATCTTCTCTTTTGAGTCATACTCAAAAAGAGTATCATATATAATTTTACCTAAAATACTTTTAAAATGTACATATGCATTGTTTACCAACATTGAGCAACCCATTGGACCTGGTCACTGACAACAAAGAAGAATCCAAGCGTTAGAGATAAGGTTAGAGATAAGAGAATTGAGACACAATTCGTTTACGACGAATTCTAAATGCTACAAGAAAAGATAAGATCAGAAACGATGAAAAGAAGAAGAGTGGGATCCTTGCTGGTGATACAATATATAAAGAAACAACAGGTCAAATGGTTCGGACACTTATCAAAGTTACCACAAAACAATCTCCCACAAAGAGCAAAAGCACTCAGATACAACGGCAACAGACCCAGAGAACGACTACGCAAACGATGGATCGACGGAATATTCTAGGGACTAAATTACATCTTGTACACAGCGCACAGGGAGGCTCGCTCCAGATGTCTCTTTTTAAGCCTGACGCCGAAAGGCAAAATAGGATTAGAGAATAGAATAGATATAACTTCATGCACCGAATACATTGAAAGACAACAAATGCAGTGGTTTGGATATTTAATGAGAATTGAATACAACCAACCACCAATAACAGCATACAATAAAAAGAATATAAGGTTATATAGCCAAGGGAAGACCAAGTAAAAGATGAATAGACAATATTAAGACCACACTAAATAAACACGGATATAACACAAAGGCGATTCGTCTGGCCCTGGAATTAAAGCTCCCACCCTGCGCGTAACGACAAGATCGGACAACCAATTCCATCATCTACCTGGGGATAGACAATAGATAGGAACCCATTTCAGCAACTCGGAAAAAGCAATACGTTGAAAAATGTGACCGAAATAACACTAAAGTTTTAGAACCGTTGTTCTTCCCGATGCACACTGATTGGTCTGGAACTGAATGCATGACGTAATGTTATTATGCGCGTGGGATGGGAAGGGTTGTGTAGCAGACACGCGTTGACTGGTTTACTTCCCCATTCCCTGCAACATGCCTCTGGAATTCTTAGAATCGTCTGCTATACACCCAGGTCAAGATGGAGGGAAAGTGAACAATCACACATTGAGTACTGATGGATTTGTTGTAAGCAAACTTGTAATTTTGGCGTACAACTCACGGATACGTTTTGCACCGTAAAACGGCGTGTGCAAGGTCAAGTACACAGGCTATTTATTTCTTCAAGAGAGATAACAATGAATAATACGTACACATACACAATGACTTAGAAAGCTGTGAGACTTCTTTATATAAGTATGGGGGAGGGAAAAAATAACAATCACCCAAGCCATCAGAACAGCGCAAGACAAAAATAGAAAACCACGACACTGGGCAACAGCCCGGTAGCAGTGTGACGACACTGGGCAATAACCCGGTAGTAGTGTGACGACACTGGGCAATAACCCGGTAGCAGTGTGACGACAAAATAAAGAAGAAGTGATCTTGTGTGTTTAAAAAAGCCGAAGGATTGACTTCATTGCACCAGGTTTTACCCCATCTAGCTCGGTCCCTCTCCACAGAAATGACACGCCACCTGCCGAGAGTATGGCACAAAGCACGAACTCCGTAGCTCCAGCAACAATCCTAGGGTCTCTGGAAAAACTGCACTCGTGAACAGAACGGCGCGGTCCGGATTCGAACCCACGACCTTCGACTCACAAGGCGAAGGGCTTAACCACTTAGCCACAGAGACCCACACAGAGGCCCAGAGATCTTGTGTGTGCTTGTTCTAAGCCACTTTGTAAGAGTGACAATAAGAGACACAATTAGAATTTAAGAAATCAGAAGAAGACTGGATGCTAAACTGGCCATGCAATTCTTACAAGAACAACAGATTATGTTGGACACCTGACAAAAATGTTTTGGTATCGACTACCACGGAGAGCCCAACTGACAAAATATAACGAGTACAGAGCAATTGGAAGACCACGCAAAAGATGGATCGACGGCATCAAGAACAGCTTTAAGAAAGTGCCGTAGAACAAGGACATACAAGATCACTACCCAACAGAAATATGTCAAACTCAAATCCGTCAAAGATGACCCATCTCAATTGTAGAAGGTGAAAATTGAGTCTTAGATAATTATCTTCAAATATAATATTATTCGAACAACAATCTTGTAAGGGTTCATACAAGGAGAATAAAAGAACAGAACATGTATTCTTCTATTTCTCTTTCACCATTTACTTCTTTATAGAAGTGCTGGGGGAGGGGGTGGTGGTTATGATCTTCTTTGTGCTTGTTCTAAGACACTTTGTAAGCTGTTATTCATTTTCTTAAGGCTGTTCTTGGTGCCGTCGCTCCATCTTTTGCGTGATCTTTCTCTTGCTCTGTACTCGATATACTTTTTCTGTGTGGCTCTCTGTGGTAGACGATACCAGAATACCAGGACATTCTTGTCAGGTGTCCAACTCAATTAATCTGTTGTTCTTTTATGAATTGCATGACTTGTTCTTTTATGAATTACATGACTGGTTTCACATCCAGTCTTCTTCTGATTTCTTCATTTCTAATGTTGTCTATTATTGTAGTAAATACCAGGGCAGTCTTGTTATAATGTATTCAAATAGGAAATTTCCTAATAAAATTGTCAACCAAGAACTACTCTCCAAATGTAACCAATATAACATGCACACCACAATAACAATATGAAGCTGGCATTGGACCAGAAATGGTATCAGAAGAGACCACTATACAATCACCATAACTACAATGTTATTGAACTATAGACGGAAAACTAGAGAGGAAGAACAAAGACAACTTGGCAGGTTTATATTGATTGATTTTGTTCTTATGACTATCAGCGTTGCACTTCGGAAAATTATTTGTGTTTCGATTCCTATTACAAAAGATTCGGTATGGCGAACTTTGGAACATCCGAAGATCTCTCGTGAATTTTATGACTGATGGTGATTTGTGTCACTTATATATATATATATATATATATATATATATTATAATATATAAGATGAGAGTTCAATTGATGTCTCTATCAAAGACATATAAATGGAACCGCAGTATGTAGTGATTGTGAACGTTCTGTTTGCGTGGTCCGTTCAATTATCGTGACGTAGAATATTTTCCGACTTAGGCTCACGGTGACCCAGCTACAGTGGTTACCATGAAAGCACTGGAGGTAAAGTCGTTTGACAATGTTACTGTTTGCACTATCGCAACTAAAAAACCACACAAAAATCTGCCGTTACTGCCTGCAGTACCGATCTTTATAGCGGTGTAGGACAGGTGGGACAAGAGTCTGATGAATTTAATGGCTGCATGGCTAGTGCAGTCGCCGTGAAGTTGTTCAGGTTAGGATTTTTCATTCATGCCCACAACAGAAAAAAAATCTTTGGCCGTACCGTGAATTGAACATGGGTCTCTCGAATGGGAGCTGCGCTCTAACCCATTCAGCCAGACGCTACTATAACAATACTAAAAGGCATACAATGTTGACTTCGATTTCGTTCAAACACTTTTCAATCACCTTTTTTTTTTAAACTAACAGATTTGAAAAGTATGTTTTGATTTAAGAAGATCCAGAACAAGTAAATTCATAAAATATTAACAAACTCGTGAAAAAAATTCATTACGAACGAGCACAATGAAATCATAATAATAATATATTATCACGAACGGCATCTAATTTAACGAATCGCTGCCTAACTACATGTGAAATACGATGCCTACGAGAAATTACCAACAACACCAGAAAAGACAGTCATTAACATCAGCTTAAGAAGGAAACTTGGGACAGAACCTGCTTGAATTACATTAGAAACTAAAGAATGAAGGGTTCGCATTAATAAGAATGACAAACTCCACTGTATACAGAGCATTTACAACAAAACATCAGAAAAGAGGACGAGAACACCAGAAAAAGATGGTTAGATGCCCGCAAATCCTGCTAAAAAGCAAAAATAATATCACCCAAACTATTAGAATAGCAACAGAAACCACGACACTGTGAACAACTTGACACTGTGAACAACCTGGTACACTTTAACAACCTGACACTGTGACAACCTGGTGACGGTGTGACGACAAAAGAAGAATAATCGCCCATAATATAATGGTTACAGATTCCAAACAATATGTCTACTTACATGGTTCTACCGTGGCCCTTCGGCAAAAATAAGGGCGAAATTAGTGACAAATCGAAAATATGTTTAATGGGCTTTGTATGTGTTGATAGAACAATGTCGCTTATTTAATTACTATTCTTGCGTTCATGGTATCTATTGATTACAAATGTTAATAATACTGATATTCCTTAGCTTTAAACTTAACTTGTGACATAATATAACATTGATTTAACATGTTAATAATACTGATATTCCTTAGCTTTAAACTTAACTTGTAACATAATATAACATTGATTTAATATGTTCTGTTGTTTTAAAAATAAATTAGTCTATATACAACATTAGAAGAAAGAGGTGTCCCACTTCCACTAGCGCCCAAGATAAAATGTATGGCGTGGTTGATAATCTGAGGCAGACGCTGTCTTTATTAGAGAATCCGAAATCCCAATCTAGTGAGAACGCAGAAGAAGAAGATATACAACATTATTGTAATGCGAGGGTCATGCGATAGTTCTAGTCTTATTTCCTAGAATATTTACCTGAGCCCACCGGTCGTATGTTATCGAAGACCATGATTCTACAATAGTACTAAATATAAATACAACTAAGATGGCATCTAGGCAATAAAAGATATTTTGTAACGAGTCTTTTTCTATTCGTTCATCTAAAGTCGGAACAATTTCTTTACTTAAGTATAAACAAATACTAAATTTGCCTAGCTGGTATTAACCAAGTCACAAATACTGGCATACTACAGAATGAACTGTATCCATGTAACTAATAGTGATCAAGTAATGAGTACTTTCCCCTTGGTCACACTCGTTACTTCCGGATCTAGACACTAACAACTATTCTAGTAATGAGTCATTACTATTCGTATTCCCTAACGGTTACTATAGTTACTGGAATCCCAGCTTGTTGGTCGCGATCCCCAAGGCGGTCAGAAAATGTTTTCTTGGAGGTTGAAAAGGTCATGATTATTGCAATTATTTTATATGAAGTCTGACCAAGACGGCCTTCAATACTTATTTATTTTAAATGAATCATCATCACTGAGTAGCTTGTTTTGTACAGAACTTTGCAAACATAACAGTACTTCAGAATGTCTCTATCATAGACTAGATGTCCCGACTGTTATTGTCATGTTCAAGTCATTTATCACACAATGTATCCACCTTTTCCTTCGTCTTCCTCCTCCGCTTTCACTGAATGTCTATGTCTTTTCAAAATCGTCCTGCCTTTTTATGTGTCCACAGTACTCAACTTTTCTCAAATTATTTTTTACATCTAATTTTCTTCAATTCTGAGCTCTTGTTTTTCTGCGACAGATCTTAAGTGTGCTCTGGCCAAATATTATTTCTAACCAAGAACTGCTTGTACATTGTCAACAAGATAATATGAGCACCAGCATCCAAAAAAGAGGCTAGAGATGGAACGGACATGTGATACGCATGGAGAATAACTTTGTAATGAAAGCTGCACTGAGAAAGTCTATGTAAGTGTCTACTGAGTCTGCAGTGTCCGGTATGTACGCGAAATATAATGACCTAGTCTGTAATGCTGAGGTCTTTAGTGAAGTCCTTTCCATAACCATATCCAGTGTTTGTCTTCCAGTCTACTGCAGAGAGTTATGTATGAGAGTCTTGATCTCTTGCAAAAACAGTTGTTGGTATATTTGATTTTTTCTGGCTGCATTTCTTAGCCAAGATATTGGCACTCTAATTGCCTTCAGTGAGATGGAATCCACTGCTTGTTATTTTCTCTCTTTTTTGACAGCCTAGCGAGTTCTCTTTGTTTAGGTTATGTACTGTGCTGTCAGCAGATTTAGCCTACAGGGCTTGTATAACTAACAGTGAATCTTGGTTGCAGTTTATTCATGTGTTGTGCTGCTATCAGAAGGGCTGAACGTTCTACTTTGTAGTTGAAACATGTTCGTCCAGTGGGGGCCGCCAGCGACACAGTAGTATCTGGGTGATTAAAGTAAACTCCTGCTCCATCATTCATGGTAGCCTCCATTGTCGATCCATCTATGTAAATTCTTGCCCAGCTGTCTTCTAGAAACATGTAATGAAGATCTTCCATTGTAGTTGATTTCTCACGTTGTGTATTTTATGGATACACATCAATAATTAACTGATTGAAACACTCCTATTTGATAAATAAAAGAATGCTGTATAAGGAAAGCTCAACAAAGGTGAATACTTAGAGAAAATATGAAAATGATTGCAATTATATCATTCAAATATGGCCGCAATGTGACGTCGAATCTAATGCAACTTGGCGGGAACTTAGCTATTCAATATTCGTCTATATTTATCTGTCATGTTTAAAACCAGCCAATCGCTTTTGAATTCAGGAGAAGTGATGAAATCAGAAAAAGGTATGGTCAACCACTAGTAACAACAGTTAAAAGAGGGAGAACATATGTTGGACATTAGAAATGAACAAAGAATAGCAAAGCAGGAATTGAAGTGGGAGGCAAAGTGTGCAAGAAATAGGGACGCCATAGGGAAACACTGAAACGAACTTTACTGAAAGAGGCAAGAAATATCGGAATCGATTTCATGGAAGAGACTCAGCGAGTTGTCCAGGTCAAAGCAGTATGGAGAAATTACTTGCAGGTCCCACGTAACGTAAACGGAACGGGATATATATATATATATATATATATCGCTAATGAAAGCGTGTTAGCTGGTTGATTCATTGATTTATTAAATTATCAGCACTGTACTTTTGAATAACCATGTATACCCCGATCTCTTTCTAACATGTGAATATCTCAACGGCAGTGTCCGAACTTTGGCGATGATTCCAAACGTAACTTTGTGAACTGTTAAAATGTGTAGTCCTTTTATTTTAATTGTTATTAATGATTTCTTGCCCAAGAAATTGCTTTACATTCTACTCTTATCGATTTTCAACTGCCAGTGGTTCTTTTACGTACTCACATTGAACACGGAACCTACACTTTATCGTCCGTCTCCGATTGAAAAAAATAAATAAACTTGATCTCTATATTGAGATCAGGGATGACTAGAAAATAGTCCGATAGTTCCACACAAGACACGGAACAAGTATTTTTAGAACGTGACACGTTCACCGTATTTCAATGCCACAGGAGCCTCCAGGAGGTAATCCGAGTTGCTGTACTTATGTGAAATATATTTACTTGGATGACACCAGAGTTCCTGTTTTGTAGTACATTTAAAACTACTTCAAAAAGTGTACATATTATGGCAAAGATAAATACGTGTTTTTTTCCTTTAAAACTGGGGGAATACAGTGGAAAAACGTCTGTGAGATTTGTACAGATAGAGTACCAACCATACTAGAGTCAAAGTCAGCGTTCAGACAAAAGTGAAATAATTTGCTACCCAAACGACTGCATGATTCACTGAGGGATGCTCTTGCTAGTAAGACTCTTTCAACTTATCAGCAAGAGTTCTTCTTCTTCGAACGCTCCATATCGACCCCTTCTGATCACTCGTTTTGATTTGTATGTGATCTGAGCCTAAGAGCGATTGTACGTTGTGCCAATTATGCGCCTACAAGTAGGCCAGCACATCCGATTTCTGCGATGCTTTTTATTGACTAGGGTAGCTTCCATAGGTAAAAGCAAGAGGTCAAAACCGATAGCGAAGTCGATAACACGTTTCTTTAGTAACCACGAGTAGTGCTGAATTCTGAGGGTTGAGGCCAACTTAGGCTCAACAAATGTCCAGTGTGCTCACGGTACGCGGTAGGACTACATGTTTCCAGCTCTTTAACTTGGGGATCAAAATTACAAGTACTTTTGAAATCATAGTAAAGCTCGTCTGAATTACGAGGGACACTGATGATAAGGAAAGCATGCCTTCACGCAAAAGTCAGTAAAAGCTGCCATACTATGCGCCATGACTACGCACGAATACACTTTATTGGTTGCCCTTGCCTCGCCTTCCAGCTATTAAAACTACGAGACAATCAGTAAGTTGGTTGCAGCCAGAGCATCTACTACTCGTCAGTGAGTTCTGCACTGTCACCTTTTAGGTCCTCGCTCTGCTGCCTGTCCTTTAGTCTGTCCGCCTTTTCACTTTCAGTCTGTCCAGTTTAATTGGAGCTGTTAAACTTCCCCTGGCATAGAGTGAAAGATCACAAAGGTAGGCAAGCTCCACAACCTGGACAATGTAGACTAGTGCGGGAGTGCTTTAGTGCCTGTTTTGCGCCTTTATCTCCCACTCCTGGTATACTATGATTGACCCCCTTCCTGACGAATTTATTCTATTTCAAGCATAGGTTAATGGTAAACAGAACTAACTTTAACAGACTCCTGACAGACATATAGGTGCACAATCTTTTTATGTAGGGATAAAGGTTATGCTAATAGCTCCCATGAAGACATCAGGAAAAAGTGGGTACAACATCAGTACTAGACTTCATCAAGAAACAACAAATTAAATGGTTCGGCCACGTAAGCAGATTACCAACAGACAGTGCACCTCAAAGAGCAATGCTGCTCCGATACAATGGGTACAAAGCAAAAGGCCTGCCACGCAAAAGATGGACCTCAGAGATAACAGAGGCGACGAAAGAGACTATCTACGAAGCGCATACAAGGGCCAGCTTTAGAAATCTCTTCTTGACCTGACGCTGTGAGGCAAACAGGATTCGAGAAAGAATGATGAATCGCCAGTTAAATATACTTCTTATTAGGACCCTGTATACAAATACTATACAAATATTTCATGAACTTATATATATATCGCTTATCAGCCTTTTGGCTAAGATCATAGTCTAGTGTCCACTTGATCGCAACCAAAGGGTGGGAGTCTTCAATAAATGCCAAATGGCACAATATCTTATCTTATCTTAACAACATTTGCCGTGAAGCGGCGTGGGGAGAGTTAGTTTTCTATCTTGTGCCAGGCATGTTGCACTTGACGTTGTCAGTCCATGCTTTCGCAGGACTCTGAGATGTTATCTATCCATCGTGTTCTTGGCCTGCCTCGTGCTCTGCGCCCTGAGTGTCGATTACTGTAGGCACGTGATGGTAGTAAATGTGGTTCCATTCTCATTAGATGGCCGAACCACTTGATTCTTTGCTTCTCGATGTACTGTATGCACGGTATAGTACCAACGATGCTTCTGATATTCTCGTTTCTCACTCTATCTCGCCTTGTAACGTTGACAGCTTTTCGTAGACATCTCCTTTCACATGTTGTAATCTTTCTTTCTTGTGTCTTAGTCAGGGGCCATGTTTGGCACTGATAGCAACGGCACAATAAACACTCCTTAAACAAACTCTGAGCGCCTCATTCGAAAGGATGACGAAGTTCAGAATCTACACGTTCAATCGTGCTGGGTCCACCTGTTGTGGCACTTCTGGGTAGGGCTCAATAAAAAATTAATAAATAAAGGTTCAATCGTGCTGAGTCCACCTGTTGTGGCAATTCTAGGTAGGGCTCAATAAAAAATAAATAAATAAATAAAAAGATATATAACAAAAAATTAACTTATATATGTAATTTGAAAATAGTATCCCTACTATTATAAATTAGTATGAGTGCTATAGATAATGGCCTTTTGTCAAAATAAAGCAGAGAACTTTACAAGTCAATTTAAATGAGAACTAGAGTTAATTACAAGGCAAGAAGATAAAGAAAGAATCATTTAAGTAGAGAGCAATCGCTTCTTATGTGTCCAGGTTCAATTCCACAGTGTAGAGAGCAATCGCTTCTTATGTGTCCAGGTTCAATTCCACAGTGTAGAGAGCAATCGCTTCTTATGTGTCCAGGTTCAATTCCACAGTGTAGAGAGCAATCGCTTCTTATGTGTCCAGGTTCAATTCCACAGTGTAGAGAGCAATCGCTTCTTATGCGTCCAGGTTCAATTCTACAGTGTAGAGAGCAATCGCTTCTTATGCGTCCAGGTTCAATTCCACAGTGTAGAGAGCAATCGCTTCTTATGCGTCCAGGTTCAATTCCACAGTGTAGAGAGCAATCGCTTCTTATGTGTCCAGGTTCAATTCCACAGTGTAGAGAGCAATCGCTTCTTATGTGTCCAGGTTCAATTCCACAGTGTAGAGAGCAATCGCTTCTTATGTGTCCAGGTTCAATTCTACAGTGTAGAGAGCAATCGCTTCTTATGTGTCCAGGTTCAATTCCACAGTGTAGAGAGCAATCGCTTCTTATGCGTCCAGGTTCAATTCTACAGTGTAGAGAGCAATCGCTTCTTATGCGTCCAGGTTCAATTCCACAGTGTAGAGAGCAATCGCTTCTTATGTGTCCAGGTTCAATTCCACAGTGTAGAGAGCAATCGCTTCTTATGCGTCCAGGTTCAATTCCACAGTGTAGAGAGCAATCGCTTCTTATGTGTCCAGGTTCAATTCTACAGTGTAGAGAGCAATCGCTTCTTATGTGTCCAGGTTCAATTCTACAGTGTAGAGAGCAATCGCTTCTTATGTGTCCAGGTTCAATTCCACAGTGTAGAGAGCAATCGCTTCTATGTCCAGGTTCAATTCTACAGTGTAGAGAGCAATCGCTTCTTATGCGTCCAGGTTCAATTCCACAGTGTAGAGAGCAATCGCTTCTTATGTGTCCAGGTTCAATTCCACAGTGTAGAGAGCAATCGCTTCTTATGTGTCCAGGTTCAATTCCACAGTGTAGAGAGCAATCGCTTCTTATGTGTCCAGGTTCAATTCTACAGTGTAGAGAGCAATCGCTTCTTATGTGTCCAGGTTCAATTCCACAGTGGGAGTGACATTTTGTCTAAGCACAACGGCTCTTATGTCAGCCTAACCTCAATTGGATATCATAACCGGGAAGTAAAAGTGGCCGGAGTGATGTTAACCCCATTCCTTAATCATGTGCCGGTGGTCAACGAAAAATATGATTCTAGCATCATATTTCCCAATATACTTCATGGTATGAAAAAGAGTTCCTTCACTTAAAAAAATAATCTTTTACTTAAGTAGATGATCTGCATTCTACATCAAATTTAAGTTTCAGAACAACCATGGGATTTCATACACACAAGTTTGTGAATAAGCATTGATGTAAATAAAGATGTATAGTATAATCTTATGTCAAAGATGTATAGTAAAATCATGTATCAAAGATGTATGGTAAAATCTTGTATCAAAGATGTATAGTATAATCATGTATCCAAGATGTATAGTATAATCATGTATCAAAGATGTATAGTATAATCATGTATCCAAGATGTATGGTAAAATCATGTATCAAAGATGTATAGTATAATTATATGTCAAAGATGTATGGTATAATCCTGTGTCAAAGATGTATAGTACAGGGTGTTCAAGATTAAAGCAGCCCCATTGACAAATCGAAAGTTGCCAGATAATCTATCGCGTTATGTTTATGTACTATTTAAACCGGTTCTGACTAGTTCGTTTTACGTCACATTTATTCATCGCCCCTTCCCGCACTACAATTACATACCGTCACATAACCTTGACCTATACTACGTCATAACTGAACCTTCTCATTTTCATATATATATGCCAGATTAGCTCCATTCACAGGCTGCTATTATCCTGAACACCCTGTATAATCATATGTCAAAGATGTATAGTATAATCATGTATCAAAGATGTATAGTAAAATCATATGTCAAAGATGTATAGTATAATCATATGTCAACAATGTACAGCATAACTGTGTGTCAATGTCTAGTGGAGCTAGTTATCCCTTTCTTCCCCAGCATTTACTATAGTCTGTCCATTAATTCGTGAGCACGTGTGAAATTGATTTTCTCGAAAACTACCTGTTGGATCTCAATGATTTTGTGCATGCAGCCTTAGAATATCCATGACGCTAAAATAAAGCTAACCAGTAGTCCATAGATGCTACGGATTTTGCACATCGGCGAATTCCTTTGATCTTTTATGACAATTGCAAATACGGGGCTCAAATTTTAGATTTTACAGTATCCCTAGAATTTGTCCATGTCAATTCTATTCATAGGTGTATCTCCATATTAACTTGATAGGTCAAGTAATTAAGTGTGTTGCCCTTTATGTGCAATCGTGAACTTGGATACAATATGCAACAGTTAGTCCTCCCTTCGGTCACCATTAGACCCCAGGGTATCTTAACTTCACCACAAATTGTATGATGGTAGACGCATTTGGATATGGAAATGTATACGTTGCTATTTCTCAGTCTGTAATAAAATATGATTTGTATCATCCCGAATCTGACGATTCCATGAGGTTGATAATTGTTACTGGCTGGACAAATTGTAATCCATCTCGGTGCCAGTACTCGTCTTCCTCTCGGAGCACATGTTCAACACACTTCTTCCAGAACTGCATGTCTATCATTGAGAAGGACTCACGTGTCAGAACTTCAACATCACACATTTTAAACGTCCTGTTCTGTTCGGCAACTTGCCCTTTTACTTTAGCCCAGACAAGCTCTATCGGATTGAGGTGAGCATGATATGGAGGTAGTCGCAAAGACGTGTGGCCGTATTCCGCAATGATTTTGTCAATATGAAACACCTTTGTCTTATTTGTCATCCTCACCAGGTGCAACAACTCGGGTTTCAAATATGTATCATCGAAGCTGACATTTTCCTTAGCAAGCCAAGTTCTAATTTGATCTTTTGTATTTGATGCAGTTGGTACTTTGTCTTCCGCTGATACTGCGTTGTGATAGGATGCATTATCCATTACCAAGCTTGATGGTCTGTTTAGAATTGGAAGTAGATCTTTCTCCATCCAGTGCCTGAAAATATGTCCATTCATTTCTGTGTGGTAGTCCCTACCGTCGGTACTTTTGATTGGAAAATAAGTCCAGCGTCATTGACAAGACCTTCTTCACTACTTCCTGCATGTGTTAGTATAATACGCTGGCCTTTGCTGCTTGGTATTTTTCTTTTCTGTTCACCGTCTACTGATTGCCATTCTTTAGCATTGGTGTGGTGAGCATTGACCAAGGATTCGTCCAAATATACAATATCATAGCCTTGCCTCCGCCGCTCACGGATCTGCTTCAGGTATTTACTTCGGGCAGCAATTAAATGTGGCTTTTCACAAATAATATTCCTGCCGCCTATAGTTTTTCTGAAGGTGAAGCCGGCGGCTCTTACAATTTTCCATAGAGTACTTTTAGAAATGTCTATGCTGCAATCTGATTGCAGTTTTAATTTCAGTTTCCTGAGAGTAACAAGTTGATTTGTCGCAAACATTTTCAAGAGCTCCGTCTTATGACATCTATGTCAAAGTCGTCAATTGTTCTTTTCCTTCCTTGCTTGACATTAGTGCACTTTGTGTCCTGTTTAATCCATCGGGAAAAGGATTCTCTATTCAGACCAAGCGCCAGTTGCGTTCGTTTCTCAGGGTTATGAATATCGCAATATAGATGACCTCTCTTAGATTCCCTACGGAAGTGTTGGTATAGTAAAACTGTAACCTTCTGCATTGTTATAAATGTGCACTTCAGACTCATTATGAATGTGATATCAATGTCAGTTTTGATAAGCCAACAAATATGATACAATAGCTTCCTACAAATAGCGAGATATGCCTATAACTATAAAACGGTATCCCAATTATAACGTCATATGCTTTCCGCTTTCAAAGTCGACTGGGTTAGGTGCACGGAATTCGTGAAATTGTTGTATACTCACGATATTTCAATGTTACCATAATGTATTTTTAGAACAACGCGTCTGTGTACCGTAAATCTGTTACTATTGTGTACAATCCGGTGAGGTTGATTTTAATATAACCTGAAGAAGAAATATTTCAAACTACATCAAATTTTCTTGGAGAAAAAATATTTCTCTAGCGTCATGGATATTCTAAGGCTGCTTGCAAAAATCACTGAGATCCAACAGGTAGTTTTCGAGAAAATCAATTTCAAACGTGCTCACGAATTAATGGACAGACTATAGGAGAATATTTCAGTACTCCAGATGTTTATTGTTTTCACATTCAGATTGTAAGGCAAGTGTCACACGAAAATTTGCATGTATTGTTTTTTATTGTGGTTAGCATTGATATGTAGTGACTATTTTATATTTTTTAGGAGAAATATTTTCTCATCATATTTCTTATCTGTTTGTGATACATGCAGAACCTGACAAGCTCTTGATGCTGTCAATCCAGGATTTTCTCTGTCCTTCTCTTTTCCTTCCACCATGATTGTCTCCTGTAAAATAATCTTTCTGTGTGACAAACATAATTTTTCAATAAAAGTTGAGGTCGTTATTCCTGACCACCAGTGGCTCTCTGGGACTTTGTTTACCTGGATATTGTTGTGTCTGACTATCAGTCGAGGCTTCGAAGCTACCAGCCGAGGCTTCGAAAGGGCTAAAAAGGCAGGCTGCGGTATGAGTGGATGTTGTCTATTGAAGTTTCCAACCTTTAGTGGCTTACATGGATCTATTGTCCTGGGCATGCAGGTGCTTGTGGCAATGAGAAAGGGGACAGACTTGTATCAACAGCATCGATTGTTGGGGAGTTGAGGATGGGTAGGATGGATGTTGGATGAGGGCAGTAAAATTGATGTTGAATTTATCCAGCGATTTAAGGAGTTTGGAATTACACATTATAAAAGTATAGATGGATGCTTGAGGGGAAGAGTGTGTTTAACCAGCAAGCAGCAGGAACCATTAGTACGCATACCCTTTAACATATGTTGGGGAAGATTGATAACTTACAGGTCTGCCTAGAGTGCTGTGACGTCAGTTCAGTAACCAATAACCAATAGGTAAATGCCTTGATGATTACTGATCTTGGTAGTTTCTTTTATGATTGTATAGATGGATGATTGAGGCATCTTTAAATTGTTGTGGAGTAATTTCATTAAGTCACATTTGTTGTAAGATTATGTGGTGCTTCTTTATTTCAATTGTAAGGTCATCTTTATAAACCTTAGCATGAACTGAGTCTTATTCTGATTCTTTGAACGCTTCATATTGACTACCTGTTAACCACTCTTTGTGATTTGTATGTGATCCAAGCCTAAGACCGATTGTACATTGTGCCAGATATCCACCTACAAGTAGACCAGCACATCCGATTTCTGCAATGCTTTTATTTAGGGTAGCTTCCTAGTTCCCTACCTCAGTTGCCTCTTTCGACATGCTTTGTAGGTCGCAGTGTTACTATATTTTGTTCTCCATGTGGTCCTGCAAACACAGGTAGAGTCTGATCCAGAACCTTTCCACTAGAATGATGATGAACAGCACTTTGTGCCTTATGTCTCCTCTAGATGTTGTTTCATTTAGAGCTTCATTTGTAAGTGTCTGGAGCAAGTGGTTGATGAATGGTTTAGTATACTGTTAAAATGTACTATGAAGCATCCAAGAATGTTTTTCCTGTCTGTAAGCAATGTACATAGGAGGGGAGATAATCCGGATGATATTGCACCATAAACAATCTTAAGTTCATAGTAGACCTTTTTTTATATTTTGACTTTGATGGTCTCTGTGGCGTAGAGGCTAGGTGCTCTCCTCTTGTTCCAAAGTTCGCTCCCTCCTTGAGTGACCAGAAAATTTTTCCAGAGATTTTGGATCTCAGTTTAGGTGAGATTGAGTTCCTAGTCCTATCGGAGACAGACGATAAATGTAGGTCCTGTGTTCAATTTGAGTACGTAAAAGAACCCTTGCCAGTTCAAAATCGAGAAGAGCAGGGTGGAAAGCAGCTGCAAGGGCAAAATTCATTAGAAAATTATTTTAATTAAAATTCCTACAAAATATTTTCACCATTTTCTGAGTTACATTAGGATCCTCGCCAGTGCTACAGAGTTTGTGCACTGTCGCTGATATCTTCCTGTGTAGGAAAGATATCGGAGCACACATGGTTACTCATCAAAGTGCAATGATGATGGTCCTATCAATCAAGCAATATGTTTTGACTTTCTACATAACATTGAATCTCATCCATGTTTTTTACTCTGTCAGGAGTTTTGCATTTGGCACAGTTTTAGTTGGACAGTTCTACACATGTTGTTCAAAGTGTCTTACTTTGATGTAAACTGGATCATTCAGACAGTGTTTCTCAGCCAGCAATTGTTTTATGTTTCCAGATTTCTCATTAAAATCAGTCATTTTATGTTATGTTATGTGATCGACTTCATAGCACATTAGACATTCCCATTCATGCTCTATCCTCTGCTGCAGCTGCCATCCTAAAGTCCATTTGCTCACCGTACCCATGAGAAGTTGATTATTATATCTTCTCTCTCTGTCATGAAGACGATACTGTCTGGTCTGGCATGTCCAAACTTAACTCCTAATTCGCACACTCGTTCCATTGTCTGAGACTCACCCATAGCACATAAACGAGAGCGTACCGCATTGATGACATCGGCTCTGTCCATACTTCTGCCCGCTTGAGTCAGGGTATTGTTTGCAAGAAAGTCAGCACCCTCGTTACCCTGCACTCCAACATGTCCAGATGTGTACAGCCAAGTCATTTTCTTGAGTCATTTTGTTTCTTTGTAGTGGGGCTCAGAATCTTTGTAGCAATGTTATAGATCTGCTCTTTTAGGGTTGTCCAATCTGTTTCTACACTTTACCATCTAGCAAGATAGATTGAAGATGGTCTTCTAAGGTGTCAACAAAGAACTATTTGGTTTTATTTTCTTTAGTATGGTGATATGTGGAAGCCTGAATGGTTACATGTTATTAAATTTAGATACAATGAAGCACTGGTCTATCCAATAATTCAGCGCCACACATGGACTTGGTAACCTGTACATTCTGTCTACCTAATAATTATATAATCAATAAGATTCCAATGCTTTGAGTGAGGGTACACTCAGGAGATTCTATTGTCGGTAGGGGAGTTTGAATAAAGTAAACCAACAATAATTTTCTCCCAGAGCAGTTTACTTCTCAAATCAGTTTGTATTTTCTCTTTTCCCGAAGAGAGTGCATGTTATGTCCCGTGAAAATGAGTGAAAAAACCTTTCCTTAGTTTTTCTTTTGTGTCAACTGTTGAAGTAGAGTACCAACCGTTGCAGTAAGCGAATTAGACAATGGTGTTTAGAGCAACTTTTCTAACCGGTCCATTATACCATAGAGGTGAGCAGTACTGTCCTAGAAAGGGCTGATGAGTGGCTGAGGGGAATGTTGAATCCTACCTTTATGTCGAGTGGTGAAATATGACCATATGTCCTGATCTTCCTGTGTATAAATATGTGACAGGATACTCCTGTCTGCCATTTTACTGGTCACCTATTACCACATGACTTGGCACTGAATTAATAAAATGGATGACATGCTATAAATTCGTTTAAAGTGTGAAAGAGTTGCACATTTCGCACATCAGTCACTCTCTCGCATCCAAATCCAGTAACAATACACATCAAGACAACTGGAGAAAGATTCAGGTGCAGTGGTTTTATCATCATCAAATGGCTTGTCTTGAGCAGAACTTTACCACCCCAACAGTCTCCGAATTTCTCTCTCATAGGCCAGATATCCTGACTCTGCAGCTGTCATGTTCAAACCATCAGTTACATCCTGAATCCATCTTCTCCATGGTCTTCTCTTCTTCTCTTTGCCAGTATGCCTCCTTCCATGATGGTCTTCTCCAGCAATTCATGTCTTTTTATATGTCCAAAATATCTCAATTTTCTCTTTCTTATTTGTAGCATCAGCCAGTTTTCTTTGATTTTTAGTTCTTTCTGGATAGATCTATTTGTTCTCTTCTCTGTCAAGATATACTGAAGGACTCTTCTGTAACACTTGTATTCAAAAGCACTTATATGTTTTTCCACTGCTTTATTAAATGTCAATTCTTCACACCCATACGTTGCCACTGGGAATACGCATGCTCTTAGTATTCTGATTTTTGTTTTCTTATCAGTTCCATTCCATACTGTTTTAGTTGTTTAATTTTTGTAAAGCCATGTTTGTTCTTCTTTTAATTTCCTTCATCCCATTTCCATCTGTTGTTAGCAGTGAACCAAGATATTCAAAACTGTTCACATTTTCTACTTTCTCTCCATTGATAATATCATTTGTCATGTTCATTTTATCTGTTGTCATTATTTTTGTTTTTGCCACATTGAGATATAGATTTTGTTTTTCGCTTTTATCTTTCCCTTCTCCTAATAATTTCTCAATCCCTTTTTGTGATGTTGACAGTAGCACTGTATCATCAACGTATCTTAGTTCAGGTATTTCTCTTCCTCCGATTATAAAAGGATGTATTGTTCTTTTCCGCTACCTTCTGTAACATTCCTCATAATGTTTTCTGCATATATGTTAAACAGACAAGGCGACCTGCCCTATGTCAAACCAGTCTTACAGACGCCATTTGATCACTATAAAGTTCTCTTATGTATCAAATGTAATGGGAATCCCATTTCTCCCACAATTCCTGATGCTCTACACAATCAAATGCCTTTGAGTAGTCAATAAAGCATGAGTATAGATCTACATTATACTCTCTAGAATTTTCTATGATTGTTCTCATGTTAAATATATGGTCACGTGTACCTCTGTTCCATCTAAATCCAGCTTGTGTTATGTTGATATTTTCTTCCATTTTCCTATACAGTCTTCGCATAATAATTTTTAATAAGATTTTACTTGCGTGGCTTATCAATGCCACTGTTCTATAGTTGGTACATAATTTGGTGTCCTTTTAGGTATTGGGATAAATATTGATCTTTTCCATTCCTTTGGCCATATTCCTGTTTCCATACCTTTTATATCTTCATATCTTCACGCTGATATGATAACCGATCATATCTTCACGCTGAGATCCATTATAGAAGAATCAATTGAATTCCAGTCACCACTAGTGATAAATTTTATAGACTTTCAGAAAGCGTTTGATAGTCTTCATCGTTCTAATCTCTGGGAGATTCTTAAGACCTATGGCTTCCAGGAAAAGTACATCAATATTATAAAGCCTTCTATTCTGAAGCATCCTGCTGTGTAAGAACAGATGCAGGAAACTCAGACTGGTTCACAGTCAATTCGGGTGTGAAGCAGGGCTGCGTTATGTCACCTATGCTTTTGGGATAGCTATAGACTGGATCATGCGCAAATGCACCCAAGATGATCAACTAGGCATCAAATGGCTTAATAACAGCAGACTATTTGATCTTGACTTTGCCGATGACGTGGCCATATTGAATTCAACTACACAAGCAACCCACAAACTAACGAGCAATCTTTGCACACTTGCAGAACAGGTTGGTCTCCAGATCAATTCTGCCAAGACCAAAATTATGGACCTCACAAACTCGACAGACAACATCGTAATAAATGGCCAAACACTGGAGAAAGTTGAACATTTTACATATTTGGGTAGTAAAGTGTCAAACAACGGAGACACGATGAAAGAAATAAACTCTCGTATTGCTATAGCAGCTAGTGCCTTCACTAAATTAACGAATATCTGGCAATCTCAAGACTTTAGTATATGCACAAAAGTTAAATTATTTAGGTCATGTGTGATTCCTGTACTGACCTACGGTTCTGAAAGTTGGAAATCAACAAAGAAAATTGATAAGAAACTGGACAGCTTTGAGAATAAATGTCTACGAAAATTATTAAAAGTAAAATGGAGTGATTTCGTTTCTAACAACAGAGTGAGAGATAGAACACACCAACAACCCGTATCAAATATTATAAGGAAACGAAGGTGGAAATATTTAGGTCATGTGCTTAGATCAGACGAAAAGAGACTAAATCGACAAGTCCTTATGTGGTCACCAGTTGGGAAAAGAAAACGTGGAAGACCAAAGACCACTCTTCGAAGAACCATCCAACAAGAAAGTAAACTATTGGGATGTAAACCATACAAGATCTGCAACTGCTAGCAAAGAACCGTATCACATGGAGATCTAAAACCTCTGTCCTATGTGCTGCCTTTGGCACGAAAGGAACAAACTAACTAACTAACTAACATACCTTTTTGCATATTGCATGATATATTTTTATGCTTTGCTCTCCTCCTGCTTTGATAAATTCTGCTGAAATATTATCACATCCTGGTGATTTTCCCATCTTCAAGCTTTTATTGCCCATTCAACTTCCTCTAGCGATGGTTCTGGCTCTTTCTCTGATTATTTCAGTGTTTGCTCTATTGTCCTTTTCACCTCTGTTCATATACATTTCACTGCAATATTTTTTCCATCTGTTGAGAATTTGTGCTTGTTCTGTTAGGGTTGTTCCCATACTATCTTTTATTGCATTTAGTTTTGGTTTAAACGTTATGGTCATTGATTTTATTTCTTTGAACATTTCCTGCTCTCTTCCTTTCTTCTGGTGTTCTTCTAACTTTGCACAACAATTTTGTAAGTATTGGTTTTTATCTCTTCTTTCTTCTGGCAGTGGTTTACCAGGGTTTTATATGAGCCTTGCCATGCTTCTGATGTTCCTTAGAGCGTTGCTGGTAAACACTGTCTTACCCGTTGAACCATGTCGTTTCCTCCACATCTGCAGAATTCAGCCTTCATATGTTAAGATGACATATCATAAGTCACAGATTGGCAAATTAACTTTTTTTTTACAAGTTCTCAAACCAATTATCCAGGGGGTGGCTGCTGTTGCATGTAGGACACGTAGGTAAGATCTGAATGTCAGATTTGGATCAAAAGGTGGGTGAACTTCCCTGAAAATGGCACGACAGTCACCATAAACAGAAGTACTGCTAATATCTGACATCTTTGATCCCCAACTGTGAGTATTACTAGTGCAACAGATGACTATATGCATTTCTACATTCTGAACACATTTCAGATGGTTGTATTGCAATCATGATATCGTGTGGATGTCCAGTCAGTAATCTATTATATTTATGAGAGTAAAAATATAATCTATACAGCATCTGCTTCTTCTGAAGCCTTCTTAATTAATTCTTATTTAGATCTACTGCGTACTGCTCTGGATAGTATTTCTATGATGATCCTGTTGAGAATCAATGCTAGACACTGAAAGTAGTGAAAATTTCTCCAGTTATTACAGTCTGTGATGTATCCTTTTTAGTAACTTTACAATTATTCCTTTCTTACATTTCAATGATGCTTTCTAGAGAGCCACAGTTGCGTTGTTGTTAATGAACTCGTTTCTTAGGCTAGCGGTCCGTGTTCTATTCCACAGTGGGCTCGGAATATTTCTCAGACCATAATGGTTCTCAGATCAACCTAGCCTCAAGTGGGTACCAGGAAAAGCACTGGAAAGTAAAGGCGGCCAGTGTGAGGTTGACCACATCACCCATCATGTGCCAACAGTTAATGAAAAATATCGGTCTAACACAGTATTACCCAATATACCTTGAGGTATGAAAAAGGGTTCTTTATTTTTATTTCTATGTACTCCAAACTTATAGAAAAGTGGTTTGTATGTTCATAACTGATTTAATTGCCAGACTTTATGTAACTTCTGACTGTTTTCTGCTATGGTTATTAAAAAATCCAGACATGGGAGCCTTATATATCTTATCACCCGAGTGGTTACCGGGCCCAAATGTGGGGTGTAAAGAATAGAACCACTGTTACCTGCCACGCATGTCGTAAGAGGCGACTAAGGAGGTTTGGCTGAAATCGGATGCACATGTCCTAAACGTGGAGAAATATATGCGTTTAGGGGCCTACCAAACCAATGTGCAACGTATACCAGTTCTTGGCAAAGATCAAACATATCACAAAGAGTGATTAAAATTAGTCGTAAAGAACGAACGCGAAGAAGATATATCTTATTTTATAAAGCTTCAATATCGAATTTTTCTTCACTTGTTTCAATATCTTCCATTCTAACTTAATGTTAATTTTAATCTGTGTTTTTTGGTATGACCATTGTGAAGGGTATTTAGGATATTTAGGAGTTTAGGATATTTATACATTCTTATGCTTATTGTGTTTAAGCATATAGTACCAGTTTCTATAGATAATGTTCCATTTTCTACTATAAACACTGTGTGAAATCTGCATATTGTAATGAACAGTAGTTTGTTGTCCATGTTTCACTGCTTTTAGTTACCTCCTGTCTGTTTAGTTAAATTATGTGAAAATAATTTAAGTAGAAAGATATGTTGAAATTACTAATTCTTGATTGTCTTTGTTCTCCTATACTTTAATGGCATGATAAGCTTGATTTCATTATGAATTTATATATATAGGTCTATCTTACATAACAACTGAACTGAAGAAATATGATACGATTTAGTTATTCTACTTCTGTTTAATTTGTTATCAAATTCGATGGTGATTGATTAAAGGTGTACGCTTGTCTGTAGTGTTACTCAACTTATTGTCGTTGTGTTTGTTTTGATCCCCAACTTTTAGTCATAGCCTAAAACTAAGTCACTTGTGATCTCGTCCGACGTCAGCTGGTAATTCGTCACTCAGCAATTGTTCCTTATAAAAAATATGATGAAGTTGAGACAAATGTCTAATTAGAATCCTTTAGTTATCAAGTCTTATGTTAAAGGTGTACACTTTTATCTCACTGCATGAGTGCATGTAATGTAGCGCTACCTAGATTAAATATGTTAGTTGTTTATGTTGTTGAATGGTGTTGTTTCAATGTTTTTGTTTGTTTTGATTAAATTTGAAGCGAATTCACTTACGATCTCGTTTATATCTAGAAGGCAGGTTCTCTTTCTCTGATGGTATCCGTCGTGTAGTGTTTTCTCCGGCTTTTACAGGTGCAGGCCATATATCGTTAGACACATATCTATGGGTTATTTCAGAGAGTTCATCTAAGAGAGATATACCTCCCCCTCGTATTTCTCCGGGCGCTGCCATTTTGTAGCCATACAATTGTCTTTCGACAGACTATCTGGACGGATACCGAACAAAATATAAATAGTACTTGTCTACCGACGTTTCATCATCATCAGGTGCCGTCTCCACATCGAAGGTTGGCTGCAATGAATCTCCAACATCCTCTGTCTTTCGCCTTGGTGTTGCACACTGCCAGACTGTAACCTGTCCATTTCTTAAAGTTTCCTCCCACTTATCTCTCCGTCTTCTTCTTCCCCTCAACTTTCCCCTCTGTAAATGTTTTATCATGGTGTCATGTTTTTTATGTGTCCAAAATACTTTACTTGGCGACGTTTACCTTCTATAATTTGTCTTTATACCTTGTCATCCTGGACAGAGAAGAGAAGAAACAAAGACATCCTACAAGACCTGCATATCAAGGAGCATTGGTTCATAAATAACATCATGTCCCGGAAGATGAAATATTTTGACCACATTCACATACAGCGGTTTGGAGAGAAAGGTAATGCAAGGCATGGTTCCTGGAATACGAGGCAGAGGACGACTAAGACGAAGGTGGCAGCAAGACATCAAAGAAACCTTGAACATGACGATAGGAGAGGCCGGAGAAAGTGACAGAGAGCTTTTCAGGCTGGCTGTGATGAATGCGACATTTCGCAAGGAACATGCTACTACTCAACCAACCTTGTCATTCGTGCGTCTGTTTGACAAATCACAGGTTTATAACATTACACACACACAATATATATATATATATATATATATATATATATATATATATATATATACACACACACCATGTTTAATTTTGTTACTTGAATTTTTACAAAAGTTCGGTTTGTTGCAATTTGTAGCAATTCACATGGGAAGAATTGCCGTATCTATATACTTTGGATGCGAACATCGATCTCGGATGAATTCCTCTTGGAATAATATCACCAAGACTCCAAATCTGATCCACAATGCTAATCTCGGGGTATACGATCTGTTGTTTCAGCGCTAGGGATTGAGTCCACGTAATCGATCTGTTAAATTCTGTCCATGTCCCGGACAGTTGTTATGGATTGTGATTTACCCGCACACCAGACCCATATCTCCAATCACAGCAAACACCCACATCACGTCTCTCTTGCAAACAGTGCCCCGACTCAAGTGGGCAGAAGCATGGGCAGAGCCGATATCATCAATGCGGTAAGCTCTCAATTATGTGACATGGGCGGGTCTCAGACACTGGAACGAGTTCGAGAATTAGGCGTTAAATTTGGACATGCCAGACAGTGTCGTCTTCGTGGTAGAGAGAGAAGATATAGTAATCAACTTCTCATGGGTACTGTGAGCAAATGGACTTTGGGATGGCTGCTGCAACGGAGGACAGCACGAATGGGAATGCCCAATGTGCCATGACGTCGATCGCATAACATAACATAACATCACGTCGTTATATTGTGTGTGCTTGCTTTAAGGTACTTTGTAAGCTGATATTCATTTTCGTAAGGCTGTTCTTGATACCGTCGCTCCATCTTTTTGCCTGGTCTTCATCTTTCCTTGTACTCATTATACTTTTTCTGTGTGGTTCTTTGTGGTAGGCGATACCAGGGCATTCTTGTCAGGTGTCCAAACCATTTAATCTGTTGTTCTTGTATGAATTGCATAACTGGTTTCCCATCCAGTCTTCTTCTGATTTCTTCATTTATAATTTTGTCTCGTATTGTCACACCTGCAGCTCTTCTAAGACACTTCATCTCTGTCGTTATGATTTCCCGCTCATTAGCTGCTGTTATCGGCCACGTTTGACACTGGTAACATAGTGTTGGCCAGAAAATCGTTCTTATGAGATTTGCTTTAGATTTTAGCGGTATCTCTTTGTGACAACAGTGGTGTTAATTGTTCAAGTGCTTGATTAGCTTTGTGCAACGATTGTTGATTTCGCTATCAATACTTCTATCTGCTGTGAAAATTGCTCCTAAGTATTTGGCCTCAATTGTTTGTTTTATTTCTACGTTCTTGAGTTTTACGCTAAATAACATAAATCACAAATACTGGTTTATACATGGTTTCCAGGAGCATGATTCGTAAAGTCGAATCAGGAATAATGAGACGAAGCAGGGTGGAGGTACTGGTACAGAGAGTGATCAGAGAAATTGCCTTCATTTTTATCGATGGGCACGCATGAGTCAGTGGTAATGAACGAGTCTGATAGATTGGCTGGCATGACTACAATATCAGAGGGATCTGCCATGGACCGAAATGGCACTCGTAACGCGTTGTGAGAGTCTTTCCGAGTCTTTCAGGGTTGTGAATCCCACTCGCTGACCAGATTGAGAGAGATGGGCGTCGACATTGGTATGCTACATACCAAATATGCTAAGAGATTGATTATAATCAACATCGAACTGGTTTGTTGTGCTGCTGGACGATGCTTGGTTTGTTGAGGCGGAGATCGGAGCACATATCGACGTGCCCGGAGTGCGATGATGATATTCCTCATATAACTGATAACTAATAATATGCTTTCGTTATTTTAGAGCTCTCTAAAAATGGTGATGGCATGCAGTTTTTACTGTAAAATTAAGTATTGATTGTGCAGCAGAAAGATTACAACAATATAAATCATTTTTTTTACATTGGTGGTCTTCATTTCACGAAGTTTTGGGTGTCTGTAATAATTGTTTTGATCCGTTCATATATTGTTTATATGTACATTTTACATTCTTTAGTAATTACGTCTGCTTTGTTTTTTTCCCTCTTATCTTAACACATTTGCCGTGAAGCGGCGTGGGGAGAGTTAGTTTCCTATCGTGTGCCAGGTGTGTTGCGCTTGACGTTGTTAGTCCATGCCTTCGCATGGACTCTGAGATGTTATCTATCCATCGTGTTCTTGGCCTGCCTCGTGCTCTGCGCCCTGAATGTCGATTATTATAAGCACGTGATGGTAGTAAATGTGGTTCCATTCTCATTAGATGGCCGAACCACTTGAGTCTTTGCTTCTCGATGTACTGTATGCATGGTATAGTACCAACGATGCTTCTGATATTCTCGTTTCTCACTCTGTCTCGCCTTGTAACGTTGACAGCTTTTCGTAGACATCTCATTTCACATGTTGTAATCTTTCTTTCTTGTGTCTTAGTCAGGGGCCATGTTTGGCACTGATAGCAGAGAGTTGGAATAAATATGCAGTTTATCAGTTGTCGTTTGACTGACATGTTAATGCTTGGATGTTTTAATAGTGGTGACAGTTGGTATGTCACTGCGTTTGCCTTCTGGCATCTAGTCTCGATTTCTCTGTCCATCTTTCCATCTGCTGTGAATATACTCCCGAGATATTTGAATTCTGGAGTCTGTTGTATTTTGACATTATTCACGTGTATATTTAGTTGACCTGTTGACCTACTTATTGTCATGACTTCTGTTTTGAATGCAGATATCACACTGGAATCTAAAATGATAAAAATAACAGAGCAGTTCACCTATTTAGTAGCAATTTTGATTGCACAGGAAATGTTAAAAAGAAATTATGATACGAATTGGCAAAGCAACATCAGCTTTTAAAAGTCTAAATAAAATATGGAACTGCAAGTTATATAGTATTAAAACTAAATTACGAATTTTCAATTCAAATGATAGTCCATGCCTTCGCAGGGACTCTGAGATGTTATCTATCCATCGTGTTCTTGGCCTGCCTCGTGCTCTGCGCCCTGAATGTCGATTATTATAGGCACGTGATGGTAGTAAATGTCGTAAACGGTTGTTATAACGTTTTTTCCATAACGGTGCAAATAGGCTGATATTAGCTGGGTTGTAGTAATTTTGAAACAATGGATATACGGTTGACGTTAACGTGAATCTATAAATTATACACCGCACTGATATTTCGATATTTCATGGCTGACATTATGAAAAATGAATATTTGATTGTGGTGTCCTGTAGTCTAGATAGTCAGAAAATCTAGTGCAAATGAAAGGATTTTGTATGAGTTTCTTCTGTCTACCTGCATGACTTTTTTTTTTTATCGGTGAAGCTTTTGTGGGTGGTTTAACCTTTTAGACCAGTGTTCAAAGCCTTCTTGCAGCTGGATCTGTATCTGGTAAGCTCTTCTACAGCCAACTATAAGTTTATTGTATTCATCCAGAGCCGACTATAAACTTATCTAGGGTTGGCTGTCATTCACAGCACATCCCTTGAATGCTAAATTGTATTCGTATGTTTGCAGCGAAGGAAGAGTAGCTGGAATGTGAAGCTAACAATTCGTTTGTGTGTATAGCTTATTATAATTAAAAGTTTCAATCATTTTGTTTCCTAACTACAATTTCAGTATCTAGCATTCTTGCAGTATCTTCCAGTGGTCATCGATATGATATGTAAAACCTTCTTGAACAAAGCAGTTAATATCTCAGAACCATTGGTGCATATGTTCTAATGTCAATGATAATTTATTGCGTACACCTGAATTGCACATCAAGACGGAATCTTTGCAAGGGTTAATTCCACGGCTCATTAGATCATCCTCATCATCAGGTGCCGTGCCGGCTGACGTAGACGATCATAGATCTCCATCAATCTCGGTCTTTTGTGTTAGCTTCATCTCAGATGTTGACGCTCTAGTTATTTTGGATAGGATTCTGCTATACAATCTAACCACCTTTTTGGTAGTATTCTTCTCGTCTTCTTTCCTGATATTCTGCTGTAGAAGACTCTGTATATCGTGGAGTTGGGTTGTATTTTTAATAAGTGGCCGAACCACTTCATTCTGTGTTTGTCAATGTAATTCAAGCAAGGTTCTGTGCCAACTTTCTATCTTATGCTGATTTTGGAGACTGTCTTTTCTTGTGTTGTTGGTAACTTTTCGTAAGCATCACATTTCACATATAGTTATTTTTTGCTACTGTGTTTTGTTCATTGTGGACGTTTGGCACTGGTAACACAGGGTAGACCTGAAAATGCTCTTAATCACCTGTTGCTTAGCTGTTATTTCTTCTTCATTAGACTGTATCTAGCAATCGCTACAGGGTGGAATTAATTGTTTTTTTTTATCGAGATGACGTTGTATTTTCTGTCGCCCTCTGCTATTCCCGTTCATATAGTAAAACTTAAATATACTTTTGATAATACAAATTCGCCCAAACAAGACATTCTCTGCAGCCGTGACAAAAATAATGCTGTTCCGCTTTGCTAGCCTCATTGACATTTTTTTTAGTACGGAATACGTATTCAGTAGCAAAACATTTTATTCATCAAAATATGAAGAGATAGCGGAGTTCCGGAGATGCATATAGGAGATGCATGAGATCTTCTGAAGATCAACAATCTGAGGAGAGGACGCAGGGTGTGATATTTTAAAGACGCGAAATTTATGTGGGTTTATTTAGGTCAGAAAACCAATTTTCAATAGAACATTCAAGTACTTTGATTCGGTTATCGCTACGATAATATACTCAGAGATACAACAGGGAAGGGGGCGTCAAGCAAAAGGCTAGCAGGGTGTACCATAAGGGCAGGGGACACAAATTGTTGGAGAGTCATTACACGTTTGCAGTCAACCTTTGAAGCAGAGAATGCCCATTATTGATTGAATGAATGTGCAAGCGGCACGTGCTTTACACGACATCTCCTGTGCCATTTCAGAATTTCATCAATATTTCTTCTTCTTCGAACGCTCATATCGACCACTTGTTAAGCCACTCTTTATGATTTGTATGTGATCTGAGCATAAGAGCTATTGTACGTTATTTCAATTATACGCCTACAACTAGGCCAGCACATCATATTTCTGCGACGCTTTTTATTTACTAGTGTAGCTTCCCTAGACCTCTATCTCAGTCACCTGTTACGACATACCTTGTAGGTAGCAGTGTTACTATTCTTTGCTCTCCTTGCAATCCCCGTCAACACACGGGCGGCCCATATCTCAGTAAGCCGTGTAACAATTTTCAGCGGGGTTGACTAGAGATCTCATTGTTCATGAATTGAACTTATGTTACTTTGAAGTTGATATCTTTCGTTCTATCTACTTGACTTGGCCGACTCATATAGTATGCAACAGTGGCGGCTCGTAGTCATTTTTCTTGGTGGGGCCAGACACAAATTTTCGGAAAGAAATCTGGGTTTTTAGAGTATTTACTATTATTTGTCTATTCCCGGAAGTTTCCCCTTTCGATTATTGGTGGGGCCAGGCCCCACTGGCCCTTAATGACGAGCTGCCCCTGGTATGCAATATTTAGGATACTAATCGACATCATAGCCCTATAAGCAGACTCATAGGTGCTCAGTCTGCCCCAGTATTTGTCGAAGTATATGTATGCTGACCGTGACGGATTTGTTTATGTGACATAGGTGAGTCTCAGACACTGGAACGAGTTCGAGAATTATGCGTTAAGTTTGGACATGCCAGACAGTGTCGTCTTCGTGGTAGAGAAAGAAGATATACTAATCAATTTCTCATGGGTACGGTGTGCAAATGGACTTTGGGATGGCTGCCGCAGTGGAGGACAGAGCACGAATGGGAATGCCCAGTGTGCTATGACGTCGATTGCATAACATAACCATGACGGACTATATCCAGAACAGAAATGTTTGTAGCCATGAGGCAGGATTGGGGAGGGGGTAGTGGGTGGTGGGGGTGGGGTTGGGTTTTGCATTCATTGCTATAAACCTATCATTCAATGGATATAACATTTAAATTTATTTCAAATGTTTCATACTATTGGTATCCTTGTAAAATGATAGTAGCACAAAGTAAATTTTAGTTGCTTGCATTAATAATTGTGGAACTTAATTTTCATTTTCAATATATTGTCTAAGACCAAGGAAGCCCACTTCATCAGGGGCCCACTTGCCATCAGGCAACCTGGCACCGGACCACTCCGTCAATGCATACCGATGGTTTCCGTGGCTCGCTGGTTACATACAATCCTCAATCTGCCATGAGGTCTCAACTACAATGTTGAACTCCAAACTCTGTATAAATGCGTCAAAACACGTAATCACAAAGTACTGTAGTTTTACAAATTACAAAAACAATGACAAAATACAGCAACGTTTCGACCAACAAGGCCTTTATCAAGCAAACGAACAACAGGAGTGACCAATTTAAAAAAACAAATGGACGACCAAAAACAAACGTTTCATTAGTTTCTAATGAAACGTTTGTTTTTGGTCGTCCATTTTTTTTTTAAATTTTGCCAATCAAATAGTTTTACTGCAGTCTCATATATATTTTGTGTATAAATGCGTCATCAATTCGTGTGTAGTAATTTTAAAAGCTGCCGATGATCAACAACGGTACGTATCACTTAGCCATCAACAATATCACGACTATCTGCTTCTTATTCACATTTCAACTCCCAACGGAGTACATGTCTTCAACAAACTTCTTCCAGCCTTTTCTCAACAATACCACGACTATAATAAGTATTATTGGTGCAATCCTGCTGCGCTATCTCTCCTCTCTCTCTCTCTCTCTCTTTGTGTGTGTGTGTATGTGTCTAGTTACCAGCATGCCAGGACAGTAGGGATAACAAAAATATCATCGCACTGCCATGCTTCTGCGCTAGAGAAAGATGGATAATTTCCTCCCTCACTAATTTCTCTACATCCAGCACAAATGAGTCATACCCATCAGTTGACTAGAACGAGGTTGGACTAGAACAGAGAATCAGGTCCCGATCGATTGCAAGCGTTAATCTTTTGACTACGCCAACTCAGACCACACATAAAGCACACAGTGCGCTATAAAATAATATTCACATTCAACATGGTATCGTATCTTAATTAAAGTTTTGCGTTTCTGAATCCTCAGTTCTTTTTTTCATATGTGAACATTAAAAAATCCATCTTTCTTCTCTTAAACTATTCCTCTATTCGACATAGGCATCCATATAAAGTTTTCAAGCTGGAGACAAAATGAATGAAAACAAGTTTTAGTTGTTAGTTTACTACGCGGAAATTTAGAAGACCAGATTACGATTTCGATTAGGGGCCCAATGTATATAAATATTAACGTCTAGTCAAAAAAACTAAACCAAAGCTAGCAGCAGTCAATCACAATGTTGTATCCCCCTCCTCAAAAGGGGATGGGAGGTTGCACTTTAGACCCACGATTTAAGTAGTTTAACTGGTTTAAGTAGGTGTGCAGAAGTAGTTACGTTTCACGAGATCTACTCGCAACACAGACGTGCAGAATCCCAGAGTGATTGACACTGCACGCCTCTTCCGTCCAGTGGGAAAAGCTGAATAAATAAAAACGAATCGTAAGAATTAGCAAGGTGCGAGTCGTCAGGAGGCACATATTCATGTCCCCTTGAAACAGTAGTCACACCATATTTGCCAGCTCTCGGCAAGAATCGTCCGAAAAAGTTGCATAGTTTCGTGTCGACACAAGGGGCGATTGCAGCAAACTCCGTATCGAAGGCTAAGCGCAGATACATTTAATAGGTAAGGTTGGCCGAGAGCAAAACATATGGTTATGCCCTTTGCCTAACGAAACTGCTCTCCCTGGGACAACCGGGAAAGGTATTGTTGCATGAGTGCAAAATGTAAAGTTGTACCTCAGTGGCGGGAAAAGACTAAAATCGACGAAATAACTGATGTGGGTGATGTTGGCGAGCGCAAAATTTAAGTTGTGCTTCTGGCGCCAAATGAAAAGACCCTCTGAATTATTTGTGCGCAGCCTCAGTCCAGTGTTTCCCGGGGCCAGTGAAAATGCAGAGTGTAAATTGCAAATTGCTAAATGCCGATTCTCCTCTCAAAACGGCTGAAAATATTCCTTCCGGAATAAACTCAAGCCGACTAGAAAAGTAAGGCCTATAATATAAAGGTTTGACTGGTACAAACCCAAACATTGGCGAAGGCCGACACTTTTTGGACGCGATCGTCCTTCACGTGTAAGATGTCGTCCAAACACCATGGCTCAGATCAAATAAAGGCCAATTAAGCAGACCAAAATTGATCGTTTGTGTGACAAGTCCATGTGTCCCTAATGGCTGAGAATGCTCCTAATCCGAAACGACCTCACATAGTCAGAAAGGGCGCATTGTGTAGACATACTCTTAGACGAAGATCTTCACAGCGCCCATGTGATGCCGGGGCCCGCAAGGAAAGCAAAGAATAGTCCCACTGCGAGCTACAAGGCATGTCGTAAAAGGCCGCTGATGTTGGACTTAGGGAGGCTACCCTAGTAAATAAAAAGCATCGCAGAATCGGATGTGCTGACCTACTTGTAGGCGCATAACTGGTACAAAGTGCAATCGCTCTTAGGCTCAGATCACATACAAATCACACATAGTGGTCGATATCGAGCGTTCGAAGAGGAAGATCATAAATCACAAATATACGGCGAAAAATGATCGTTACAGAGCAATGAGTACACGAAGGAAGAGAAAGTGTGAGATGACTGACTGTCAGCGAGAGAGACTCACAACATTTCATGTAGGACAAAAACGGAAACCCTGCCCTATACGTGTATGGTTACTGGTACCGTACACAAGTAGGGGACATAAGAACCAGGGTGCATGCGACGTACAGTAGGTTTTATTCGCTGCATATCTTTGTTGTTTGCACTTTAAAAGGCAATATAATCTGCAAAATTCAAATCTTCCATATATATTTTCCACTCGAGCGATGCCAAGAAGAAATATGATCTTTAGTAATATATAATTTTTTAAACGCATGTTGTTGAGTCTCACATTTCGTTAGTAAGCCCCTATGCACGAAAAAGCAAGAAAATTAATCAAGAAATGTAAATACTATGTCCACTTGTGTGCTGTATATATAGTATAAAATCTAGTCCAAAAATATGAAGTAGTCAATTCAAGCCTAAGAAGTGTGTTTCACTATGGATTATAATAAGATCATACCTCTGGTATCTACAATATCATGTTATAAATACTTTAGAAGAACAGGGTTAAAGTGATATACTTAAAGAAAGTTTCAGTTTGAGTTTTCATGTTTACATATGATATTACCATTGCCCAGATCAAGCACTGCATTTGATTGATTATCGGAATCCCAATTACATAAACTCAAAATGTCTGTAAAAATGCTTTACCTCTGACAAAGTTTATGTTGGATAGTCTACTATTTTCAATGAAAATTACAGTAATTATCAGTAATAAGCATTGAGTTTTTCACATAAAATCGTTATGAAAGAAAATGTTAAGGCGTTTGACTTCTTTTTTAAAGTGGGGTTTATCGTGCTTTAAATAATAGTAAATAATAAAAAATAATCTAGTCTGACTGCCAAATTATTCTCGTTTCTTTTTACCAAAGATCACATTAAAAATTATTGAGGCATGAAAATGCTCTGGCTCAAGCTTATCGCTCTGATTATATCATATAATAATAAAATATATCCATTGTTGACATTTTGCGGAACTCGATTTTAAGTACAAATATGGTAACAAAGTATCAATGTATTTGAAACTTGAATAACCATGGCGCAACAACTATTTAGTAGTGGTTGCATGTTTCAAACTTTTCGCATAGTCGTGAACGGCAGATCTACTATCAACCATCGAACGATAACAGATTTATGTAATGTTTACTTTAGTCGTGGAATTCGACCATTTCATATGTTATCATTTTCTTGGTCTCAACATTCATCAGTCTGTGTTAGTGTTATCAGTAGACCTATTTGTTGATCTTCAGAGACATATACGACACTTCATTACATCAGCAAGGTAATATTTAATTCTAATATGTATTGTATTGACAAGTTTAAGTCAGTCAGTGAGTCAGTGACTCAGTATGCTTGTAAGTTGTATTAGTCTTGTATCATTATGTATCATAATAATAAATAATGATTACATTGATTACATTAGACTTGTAACTAATAGTAATGACTAAATGTAACTGCTTATTTATAATTTGCTTAATTAGTTCTCATCTTTGTCATTTCCCTATTAATGTTTAGCCCTAGTTGCTGTGATCTCTATTCACGTGTGTTTAGTTTATCCCGTATCTGGTTCCATACATGGCATCAGTGAAGTCCAAGTTCAGATCGTCTAGCTGCTCTGTCAGTGTGACTGAAGTGACTCACTTTCAGTGTCCATTGAAGTCCATTGAGTGATTGACTGTGTGCCGTGCTCCTTTTATATCAATTGTTTTTCAGTTTTATTCTGAAATTTGCAACTATAAAATTAATTTAATTTACAACTAAATTCGACAACCCAATCTTTCTGGATGAAACTCCACTACAAGAGATACAATCATACACATACTTGATCGACAATGTAGACAAAGAGGGAAGAACAAATAGATATGTCTAAATAAGACTACAGAAGGCAAGAGAAGCTTTCTTCGCATTAGGAAATTTGGGAAGTCTAAATATATCAAATCGAGAACCAAAGTTAGAATATTTAATTCTAATGTTAACCCCTTGTTTACCAAAGGTTATAGGTCGAACCGCACAGAGCATCCCAAGCATTTTTCTGCATTTCTACCAACTTATTTGAAAATGTAATAACTCTGTTATTTTTTGGAATATTTGTTTGAAATATCGTATTTTGAAATAAAATATGTATGTGTATGTTTTGATAATAAAAATTTGTGTTTGTACTGCTCTATGTACTATTAGTACTTGATATTTGCTCAGTACTAGTACTTGCGACAGGGTCAGTTCTAGAACGCTTGCTTGGACGTAAATCACATTCTCGTCAGTATCACTATTTTCGTCATCAGTGTCTCTCACCTGTACAGAATTTTCAGAATCTGAGTGAACAGATTCACTTAATGAGAATATATCATCATCTCCGCTATCTTCATCGTTAAATATGTCGTCAGCAACATATGACAACAACGCCAAAGCTTTTTCTGTTGGTGTAATCATTCTGGAAGATTTTCTACACGCCATTTTGCTTGAACAATTTTTGACAAAGAGAAACACTCTTTCAAAGTTATAAATAACCTTCGTACAGCGCGAAAAATTGACCAATGACAATGTTTTATATAAAGGAAGATGTCCCCAATGCTATAGATAGTCTATTGTAGAGGTGGTTCCCGTTTACTACACATATATTGCTGATGAGTTTACTACGTGAATGTCTCGTAGTGGAACAGCAGAGCCACTTAGTACCCTCCGTTTGGCAAACAGGGAGTAAAGCAGTTGCTGTTTAGGCCAGAAACATGAAACGCAAACAATTAAATAAATTCAAACATTTATCAGCTGGTGTCCACACAGAATGAAGGACTGAGATGGTCTGATAGAGTAAATGAGGAGCTCCTGGAACCCTCAGAGAAAGCAAAAAAAGATGGGGAAGCCTAGAAATTCAAATAGAAGAGATTTAGAGGTAGGGAATAATGATATACGGAAGACCTGGAAGGAGTTGCATGAGACATCTAGAGATAGGAAGACTTGGCATGAGTTGGTTGAGGGTCTATGCCCCAACTGTGGTTAAAAAAGCACAAGAGATGGAATAGAATATAGATAGATATAATTTGGATCTTTGTTTTCCTATCACATCCATTCAATACTGTTTTTAGTTGTTTTAGTGGCTCTTGAGTGGTTACCAGGGCCCAAATTTGGAGTGTAAAGAATAGAACCACTGTAACCTGCCACGCATGTCGTAAGAGGCGACTAAGGGTGCATGTGTCCTAAACATGTAGAAGTCTGTGTTTAGGGGCCTACCAAACCAATGTGCAATGTATACACGTTCTTGGCAAAGATCAAACGTATCACAAAGAGTGATTATAATTGGTTGTAAAGAACGAACGCAAAGAAGAAGAGTTGTTTTAGTAATTAAGTATAACCGTATCTTTCTTGCCTTTTGTTTGTTTGAATTATTGTTTATTTATTCAATACTGTCTCTTGTGTAAATAGTTGCAGATTTCAGGATAAAACTAATAAACAATCACTGTCATGTTTACCTCTAACAGAGGTTCGTGCAGTTTTATTTTCTCTGTTTTTTCACTAGGTCAGTGAGTTCACCTCCGTATATTTTAATCTGGACAGCCTTGAAGTTCATTCCCTGCAATCTGGGGTGCCTATCAACATTGCTGAATTGCAAATCTCAATTTTGTATACATATTACTGCAGATTCATATATTTACTGTTCTAAGGTGCAGAATAATGATTGGTAACTTTCTGATTGATTGATTTATTCATCTTTTTCTACTGCTGATGTATAACTGGTACATTCAATTGCTCTTCTACAGCACCCTTCTTGCCCAGTCGGTCTCTTGTCTTGTTTCCTGGTATTCCACAATTAGATGCTAGTTGCACAGTTCAAACAGTAGAGCCTGACTGGATTGTCTACCTGACAATTTTCTTGACTGGAATACTGATATTGCATCTGTCAAACACACCACAGGTTGGTGATCAAGATTTTTGTGAAACATTTTATCAGTTGCCACCTTGATTGCTTGAATTTTTGCGGCATAATTATGACATTTTCCCACTGACACTTTGATCATATCCTAAATGTTGTTTGGGTGTTCTTTGTACAGTCCTGAGAATTTTAAATAGTCTTGTAGTTGCTGTTTTTTTCAATTCATCATCATCAGTCCATGTCATGCCAAAGAGCACATAAGTAAAAGTAAAGTAAAGGAAACCTTTCATACCTCGTG
This sequence comes from Arion vulgaris, assembly GCA_020796225.1. NCBI lineage: Eukaryota > Metazoa > Mollusca > Gastropoda > Stylommatophora > Arionidae > Arion > Arion vulgaris. The sequence goes on along the minus strand of CM036757.1, from coordinate 27,500,588 downwards.
GTATATAGGGCAATACAGTGTTAGGCCTGTATTTTTCATTGACCGTCGGCACACAATGGGTGATGTGGTCAGCTTTCACGCTGGCCTTTTACTTTCCCAGAGTATGTCTGGTACCCAGTTGAGGCTGGGTCGACCTGAGAGCCGTCACTGTTGGGAAAAATTCCATGCGCACTGCGGGAGTTGAACCCATACCACCAGCTGTGAGAAGCGAGTTCACTAACAACTACGCTACTACAAAAGAGCACATAAGGCAGACAAAAAAATCTCCACTTAATTCGATTTTGTGCTTTCCTTTTTATCTCAAACCTAATCATATTCATGTCTTTGAGCCCTGCTTCAAAAGTTTGCTTCCATGGGCCACTAGATTGTCTAAATTTTATTTAGGATTGCTTTGTACAGTCATGGCATTTATAGATCTTGTTGTAGTTGTCATCTGTTCTCAATTAAGACTTTCTAATTGAAACAAATATTGACAATTGAAATAAAATGTATTTATGAATAGTATTAAAAGTGATTGATTATGATAGACAGTAGATTACTATTGTTTTTAAGGATCAATTTTAATTTTTATCAGCTTATTGCTCTTTGCTCCGCCCATGTGGTGTCGGGGCCTGCAGGAGAAGCAAAGAATATTACCACTGCAACCTTCAATGCATGTAAGAGGTGACTGGTGTAGGACATAGGGAAGATACCCTAGTAAATAAAAAGCATTGCAGAAATAGGATGTACTTGCCTACTTGTAGGTGCATAACTGGCACAATGTACAATCGTTCTTAGGCTCAAATCACATACAAATCATATAGAGTGGTTAACAAGTGTTAAATATGGAGCGTTTGGAGAAGAAGAATTGCCCATTGCTCAACCAGGGCTGAATTAAAGAACAATGTGATATTCAATTTGTGTTTGGATATTTCAGATCTTTTAAAGCTATTAAAATAGATGGAACAGTTATTGCCAAAGAGATCAATGATGAAGTAAAAAGTGAAGTGGAGGCTCTTAAAGCAGCAGGGAAGAGATCACCACATCTTGCAGTGATTCTTGTTGGCAGTGACCCAGCGAGTGTTGTCTATGTCAAGAACAAAGCTAAGGCAGCAGAGTACACAGGTATAACATGTTATGAAGTAAAATGATAAAATGTAGGTCCTGTGTTCAAGTTGAGAAGGTATAAAAGAAACCTAGCATTTCAAAATTGAGAAGAGCAGGCTGGAAAGCCGCTGCCCGTGCAACATTTTTAGAGAGATTAAAAAATAAAATTCCTCCAAAATATTTTTACCTTCTTCAAAATTACATCGGTCACTTTCGCCGGTGCTACAGAGCTCGTACACTGCCGCTGAGATCTTCCTGTGTAAGAAAGAGATTGGAGCACACATGGTTACTCACCGAAGTGTGATGATGATAGTCCTATCAATAAATAATCTAACATTGTGTTTTGTACACAGATATAACATACACCATATTTTGCATGCAAGCTCTGCATAAAGATATAGTACATCAATAATAGAAAATTCTGATTCATAATCACATAAAAGATAAAGGTCCAGGGTCCCTTTGTAACCATCCGTTGTGGCTGTCGCGATTTAGTACATGTGATGTGTGATATAGATCTGTACTCTATCATTTTCTAAAGCAAATTTTGTTATAGAGGATGGCAGTATATGTGAGACCAGTATCATTGTCTATACCGTCATTTGCAAATATGATATGAGTTACATTGATGAAAATGGCAAGAGAACAATCTGAGCCAAAAAAACTGGTTGAACTGAAATGTTTTACTACAGGAAAATACATCTCCTCTGATATTTTACTTACAGGAAAAATACTTCTCTTCTGATATTTTACACAGGAAAAATACATCTCCACAGATGTTTTCTTTGTTAACTTGCTTGGGTTATGCTATAGGTTCTTCATACTATTTATCCTCTTAATTACCTATCCAGTTTATTGATTTATTTTGTACAGTCTCCATTGTTGTTAATTATGGAGCAAAGGAATTCAAAATATCAGTTTCAGTTTGGAATATCTTCACTGCACTCCGGACATGTCCATAAGTGCTCCGATCTCCTTCGCAATATCTCCACAGCGTCCAGCGACTGACCGTACCAGTTCTATTATGATTGACGAGCCTACTCGTATACCTGTTGTACCGTTCTTTTCTTGCCACACCAATCTTCAAACCCAGTTCTCTCAATCTAGTAGTTGACGTGGATTGGTTTAGATGAAGGTCTTCTCTGCGGCCACGCTCTATGAGGGCGTTCACAATGTCAGCTGTGTCCATTGGCTGGCCGTCTGATATAGCGGCAGAACCAGCCAGCCTGCCTGTCTGCTCTCTCATTGCCAACGACACCCATGTGCCCCGAACAAAGACAAGTGTAATTCTGCAAATTGTTGACGCCTGCAGTGATTCAGTCCATTGCCTGCGCACCGAACCGGCCTCCACCTTTTGGATCATACTCAATGAGTCACTCAAAATGCACGCATGAGTGTAGTTTTGTGACTCTAGCCAGGTAGTGCATTGGTCACCGCCATTACCTCCATTGTCATGCTGCTTGTTGTCATACTGAATGCACCACTGGCATCCTTGACCATTCTGCCACATGAGCTTGCAGAGAAGGCCCATGCAGACTTTTCGTGACAAACTACCGATCCATCCGTGTAGATCACAACGTCATCTGCATTGCAATTTTCATCGATGATGGCTTTGACGTCTGCATTCAACCCACAGGATTTCCTCTCTGCAACCTTTGTCAAATTTAATGATGGTTGACAAAGTGTTCCAGTATATTGGAGGCATCGGTATCCATTCTTCTCCATGGTCAATATTATTGAGCCCGCATACCAGCTGAACAGTATCTACGGCACGGCCAACCCATGACTTGCCCCCTTTAACCGATGTCCACCACTGGCGCTGAGCTGTTCATGCAATGGGTGATCCTTTTTAGCACTTATTTTGAGATAGGCACGTTCTCTGGCTATCTTAACTCTATACTCCATGGTTGGAAAATCCAGGAGAAACCTCATCGCCACACAGGGTGTATCCCTTGTGCAACCGAGGATGATGCGCATAGCTTCGTTCTGTATTCTCTCAAGTCTTTCAATTTGCGTTTTGCTGACAGTGAGGATGGCCATTGCATATTCAATGGTGGAGAGGACCAATGTCTGATACAGAATGACAAGCAGCCGTTGCTCGATGTTAACAGCCGTATGACTCTCATTGCCTCCAAACCTTTGCGTGCCTTGACAATGACATACTCAACATGTTCCCGGAAACACAGACTGCGGTCAAATGTCACACCCAAAAATTTCATCGATTTATCTACGGGCAAAACACTACCGCGAAGTTTCACACTATGCGTACATGCGTTAACAGTGTGATTATTGAGTGAGAACCATGTCACTGCTGCTTTGGTAGGGTTAACTAGTGCACCAGAGACATCACACCAGTCTTTGATGCGGTCGAGTTCCCTCTGTATCTCACCAGTCTTTCCCTTGTCTATACACTAGGATGTCATCAGCAAATGACAGAGTTCTACCTCTGCCATAGAGTTGTTGTTCTGTGATTGACACCGTCGAAGATTAATATATGTGATATTTTAAATTTCATCATTATTGATTGTAATTTTAGATTGACATCTTGTTGTGATGTTTTACTAGAATACTTCTTTGAACGCTTCATATCGACCACTCGTTAACCACTCTGTGTGATTTGTATGTGATCTGAGCCTAAGATCAATTGTACATTGTGCCAGTTATGTGCCTACAAGTAGGTCAGCAATCCGATTTCTGCGATGTTTTTTATTTACTAGGGTAACTTCTGTAGGTCCTACATCAGTCGCCTCTTATGACATGCCTTGTAGGTCGCAGTGGTACTATTCTTTGCTTCCCTTGCAGCCCCGGCACCACACAGTCATCACTAGAATATAAATTGGGGCATGAAAAAACTAGGATACTCTTAGACGATAAATTTATGTATTAATCATATTCTTCCAGGTATATCTTGTGATATTTTACGTATACCAAAGTCTGTAACGGAACAAGAACTTTTGAAGGAGATTGACTTTCTAAACAGCTTGCCTGATAATGATGGCATACTTGTCCAGCTACCCCTACCATCTCACATTAATACACGATCCATCTGTGATGCTGTTTCACCACATAAAGATGTTGATGGGTTCAATGTGTTGAATGTCGGTCGTTTCTGTGTGGACCAGAGGGCGTTCATCCCTGCCACACCATCAGGAGTGCTTGAGATAATCCGTAGACTGGGTATGTCTTTGTTTTTTGTAATAATTTATGTCTAAAGTTAATTGAATATCCTTTACAGGACTTTGCGAATCAAACCCAGCTTTTAACGCTGTTTGTGATTTTTCTAGGCATTATTACTTTCAGTAGTTTGCCATTGCTTTCTAACGGTGGTGCCATCGTCCTTTGTAAAATCCATGCGAAACAATTTGCAACCAAATTGTCCGCAGCGTGATTCGAACCCAGAACGTTGGGGTTAATAGACCGAGCCACTATCACCTAGGCCACAGACGCCACCGTCTGTGTCTACTTGTCAAATATTTGTTTATCCTTTACTAGTTTGGAAAGTATGTAAGAACTGTAAAGCAATGGAGGATATGCTAGATTCTTACTTTTCCTTCACATGTTTTCTCTTTTGTAACTTGTACTTTGTGGACTGCACCCAAAAACTGTAAAGCATTTCCTTCATTCATGTCAGATCTTTGAGGAGAACAGGAAGAAAATGTGGTATACCAAGATGGCTACTTTCAAACCACTATGAATGACATGAAATAAGTTATACAGTTCATTGAAGCTATTTTTGCTGGGATCTGATGACTGACAGAATGATGAAGAAGACTCTTTGTGTCCTGTTTTCCATATAAAGACTTTTGGTCAATATATTGGTTTTGTTTTCGAGCCTCTGTGCGTCGTTGTTAGTGAACTGCCTGAGGCTGGTTCTGGGTTCAGCTCAATGCGCATGGAATTTTCTCCACCGCAAGAAGCTCTCAGGTCGACCAGCCTCAACTGGGTACCAGACATGCTCTGGGAAAGTAAAGCGCACGCGTGATGCGACCACATCACCCATCGTGTCCAGAGCCGGTCAATGAAAAGCACAGCCTAACACTGTGATTGACCATATACCACAAGGTATGAAAGGGTTCCTTTACTTTTTTTTACTTATTGGTTTTGTTGACTTTCTGATGTCCTTGCCTTAGTCAAACTGCCTGTTATGCTTTCTTCTGTGTTTTACTCATCGCATATGGTTATCTCATTCTTTATTTCTCACTCCAAGAAGCATGATAGAGATAGAGGCTAGAGTTCAAAAAGCAAATGCTGTAACCTACCAGCTAGCTCCATTGATAAGGCACCCAAAAATTTCACTGACAGCTAAACAACAGATGATCAACAGCATTTTCATTCCAACTTTGTGTTACCAGAGCTAAACATGAACAATGAGCAAAGCACAGTCACAAAAATAACTACAAGTGAAATGTGCTGCCATGGAAAGTTACCAACAACACCAGAAAAGACAGAGTCACCTACATCAGCATAAGAAAGAAAGTTGGCACAGAATCTTGCTCGAAATACATTGAGAAACAAGGAATGAAGTGGTTTGGCCACTTAATAAGAATGCATCCAAACTCCACAGTATACAGTCTTCTACAACAGAACATTAGGAAAGATGGCGAGAGGAAGACCATGAAAAAGATGGTTAGATGGCATAGCAGAATCCTGTCAAAGAGTAAAAATAACATTCAAGTCACCAGAACAGTGCAAGACAAAAACAGAAAACCACAACACTGACAACAACCCGGTAGCAGTGTGACGACAAAAGAAGAAGAAGAAGAAAGAAGCATGAAGAAAATATAGCAGTTGATTTACTTACAGAAGTCCATTTATTATCTTGTTTGATGTGATCAGATTGAAAGCATCATGCACAACTTGCCTTAGTCAATTTTTATGACATGCATGGTTGAGTGTGCATATTAATTTCAACCAAATTATGGTGTCAGTGAATTTGTTCATGAGGAGGTGGAAGCACAGATAAAAATGGCTTACAAAAACAAATGGGCGAGAAATCACCCAGGTAATAAAAAAAAAATGATGCTCACTACCAACTTGACAGAGAAGCACATGTTATCATTGTCCGGTGACATACTGACCACAGTAGGCTGAGGTATCATCTGTTTCACAAGTACAAGATAGACGTAATCTCACGTATGCACATGTGGTACGAACATGGTGACAGAGACACACAGACATTCTGCAAGAATGTTCAATATATGATGAACAGAGGAAACACATGGCCAACCCTCATGTCAGTCCAATACAAGGTACTGCTTTTCTTGTGATCGCTATTTTGTTGATTATACCGCCAGACGCGTTCTTATGATGAAGTCCACTTGTCTGGAGCTCATCTCTGGTGCCTTGTAGTTTAGAATGCAGTGTTGTGTTGTAGGGCCAGTATCCATTTCTTGGGAGGGCTTGCAGGACATGTTCTGTGGTTTGATCAGAGATGCCACAGGGACACAGAGGGATGGAAACAATCATAGCCTGTGCAATTGTTTATTCAGTCTGTTATGTCCTGTTCGGAGACAGTAGATGATGCTCTACCCTTGTCTGTCGAGTGTTTGTTAGTCATTGCTGGATAGTTTAGGTTTTTTCCTAATGTTCAGGATAGCTATATTTTTTTTTTCACAGTATGTGATTTTGTTTTATACCTGTTCTCATTCTCCTCCTTCTTTGCTAGTTTGTCTGTCTTTTTGCTTCCCGAAACTCCACACTGTGATGGTACCTACTGGAGCATAACTCACATATTGTCAGAAACTTTGATCAGATCTTCTCTCAGGGCAAGACAAGCTGTATAGAGATGTACACAGACCCCAGTTGACCACAAACTACTTTAGAAGTATACAAGTCAATATCTGAGAACATTGGAAGAAGAAGAAGTTCATGGACAGATCTATGTATTTCCATACATTTGATTTCTTTAAATAGAACATGATTGATTGATAGGACCATGTAAAAGTGAATGATTGACCGTCAACATTGCACAATGAATAAGCATGTGTGCTCCTATCTCTTTCCTACATATGAAGATCACAGACACAGTGCATCAACTTCATCATACATTTTTCATACGTTTTCATAGAAGTTTTTTAAAAAACCTTTGTTAAATGTAAAAGATGTATTAGTTAGTTAGTCTTTCCTCTTGGGCCTGTGGGCGCGCATAGGGCAGAGGTCATAGCTCTCCATGTCTCGCGGTTCGTTGCTATTTGTTTTAAGTCTTTAATGTTTACTAGGCCCATCGTTGAGCCTTCTCTGGTGATGGTTCTCCGCAGAGTCTCTCTTGGTCTTCCCTGTTTTCTTTTTCCCTCTGGTGTCCATATGAGGGATTGGTAAGGAGTCTTCTCTCATCCATTCTAAGTGTGTGGCCGATGTAGTTCCAGCGGCGCTTTCTTATAAAATTTGATACATTTTCTTGCTTGGTCTCTTGTCTTATTTGTGTATTGGGTCTGAAATCTGACCATTTGAGGTTCAGTATTCTTCTAAGACATTTATTCTCAAAGTTATCTAATTTGTATATAAAAGATGTATAGGCCTGTTATAATGATTTGTATTTGTGGAAGAGCTGGATTTTGGCAACATTTTTGTTTGTTTTTAAACAGTTTTCCTGCAAGAGTAATTAACCTAGAAGACGACTTATACTGATTCTTTCTTTCTTTTCTCCAATCCTGTTTTGCCTCACACCGTCAGGATAAGAAGAGGTGTTTAGAATGATCCCTTGTGTGCGCTTCGTAAATAGTGTCTTTCATCACCTCTGTTATCTCTGAGGTCCACATTTTGCGTGGCTGGCCTTTTGCTTTGTATCCATTGTACCGGAGCAACATTGCTCTTTGAGGTGCACTGTCCATTGGTAATCTGCTTATGTGGCAGAACCATTTAATTTGTTGTTTCTTGATGAAGTTTAGTACTGATGTTGGACCCACTTTTTTAAATTGATATCTTCATTTCTCAACCGGTCTCTTCTTGTTACCCCAGAATTCTGCGTAGACACTTCATCTCTGTCATGACTAGTTTTCTTCTATAATTTGATGTCCAGGTTTGGCACTGATAGCATAATCTGGGGAGAAATATGTTGAACATTGTTCTTTTTGTGTTCAAGGTGACATGTTTACATTTTAAAATTGGCACCATTTGTCCTTCCAAATATACTGATTTAAAGTGTTACACCATGATTTTTTCACGGAATAAATTTTGTACGAGAAATACAGTAATGATTATTTTTCACGTCTTTTAATATTGTTTCCATGGCTAACAGGTATTCAAACATGTGGCAAAAATGCAGTGGTTTGTGGGAGATCAAAAAATGTTGGTCTACCAATCGCCCTGCATCTTCATTCAGATGGTAATGGTGGAAATAATGCAGGTAAGAAATGTCTCATTTTTAAGTATGACAATGTTTATGAACATAAGATAATAGATAAACTCTGAGGTTGTCTACATCTATTTCAGATTGGCTTGAGAAGGTAATTTTTATTAATGATTCTTCTCTGCGAAGCTCCATATTGAGCACTTATGAAACCCCTCTTTGTGGTTTGTGTGTGATCTGAGCCTAAGAGCTTATGTATGTTGTGTCAGTTATGTGCCTAGGCCAGCACATTCGATTTCTTGCCACGCTTGTTATTTACTAGTGTAACTTTCCCTAGAACTGTGGAATGGATGGGTTTGTCACGTGGACGCTCATCTTACCCATGTAGGATAATTGGCGTCCAAAGTATCGCCTTCGCCAATGTTTGGGTTTGTAATTAATGATTCTGTGCAATAGATTTAATGCTATTTTTGGAAATGAGTGATGTAGAAAAAAAAAGGTTGAAAGAAATTATAGCCGACATTACTGCATTCAATTAGTAAGCTTGGTCACTTCAGCAGATATTTAAAGTGAAGATTCATCATCCAATAGCTTGCCCTAGCAGAACTTTTCACCCTTACAGTCCATTGGAATTTTTCTTATAGGCCAGATGTTCTTCCTCTGCAGGCATCATGCTCAAATCATCAGTTATATCCTGAATCCATCTTCTCCATGGTCTTCTTGTCTTTTCTTCTATAATGATCTTCTCCAACTTTTTGTGTCTTGTTTTTAATATATAAAAAATACTTACTTTTCTAATAGTATGTTTCTAAAATACTTACTTTTTTCATACTTTTGTAGCAGCAGTCAATTTTCTAGCAGTCAAGTTGTATTTTTAACTACAAAACTCACATTCTTCATTGTTAGTTTTACATTGAATTTCACAATTTTACTCCCTATAATGTCACATATTTTCATGAATGTTCTTTTTAGTTATGCTTTGTTATTTAATATTTGTTATCTATATTAAGATAAATCTAAAATATTTTTGCCTTTTGATAAGTCAAAAATTCATTATTTTCAACTGGTTATTTGGATGCTATGTACATTTTAGTTGCAACATCTAAAAAAGAAATTTTGCTTCTGGTCATGTCTTGTGGTCCTAAAATAATTGATTTCTTGTCTTTTCATTTTTCCATCATAAACCAGTTGCTTTGGCCATCATCAGTGCAGACATTGGTTATGTTAGGGGTCCCTGTGGCTTAGAGGTTAGGTGCTTGTCTCTCACTTCAAGGTACTCAGTTTGCTCCCTTATGGAGCCATCAGGATATTTTTTTAGAGAACCCTGATCTCAGCGTAGATAAGATCAGGTTACTAGTCCTACCGGAGATGGACGATAAAATGTAGGTTCCGTGTTCAAGTTGTGCACGTTAAAGAAACCATGGCAGTTAAAAATTGAGAAGAGCAGTCTGGAAAGCCGCTGCCTGAGCAAAATTACATACAAAAATAAAAATTTGTACAAAATATTTTCAACATTTTCTAAATTGCCTTGCGATCCTCGCAGGCGCTACGGAGTTCATACACTGTCGCTGAGATCTTCCTGTGTAAGAAAGAGATTGAACACACATGGTTATTCACCTAAGCACAATGATGATGGCCCACATCAATCAATCAATCAATCAATCAATCGTTTATGCTTGGGGGATCTCTGCAGCATGGAGGTAACATGCTTGTCTCTCGTTTCAAAGTTACTCAGTTTGTTCACTGTGGGAAACGATTAAAATATTTTCCAGAGATCCTGATCTTAATGTAGGTTAGATTGAGTTCACGGTCCTATCATAGATGTATATGTATTGTATACAGTCCTATAGGACAATAAAATGTAGGTCCCATGATCAAGTTAAGCACATAAAAAAACCTTTGACAGTTGAAAATCAATAAGATTAGGCTACAAAACCCCCTCCCTTCCTCTTCTCCTATTTGCCAGGACCATCAAACTACTTGACCAAAACTATTCCAAGTATTTGCTCATTGGTTATCCATATCGTAGAACAGGACACTGTGGTCTCAGAGCACACCTCCATAGAATGGGTCTCAGGTACTCGGCTGCCTGCACCAGTGGAGCATGAAAGCAGTCCCCAGCGCACATCCTGCAAGACTGCCTCAGCCTGAGCAGTGTGAGAATGGAAATCTGGCCAACAGAAACAACCCTACAAAACAAACTATGGGGAGCCAGGGAAGACCTCAAGTGCACCGCCCTGTTTAGGACACATACCGGAGTAGTCGCATAGCAAAAGTTGATCGCATAAAAAGGTTATCCATATTCAGAATGTTGTATTTATATGAATCATTCATTAATTCACTAGGGATGCAACCACAACAATATGCCACAGAAATACTCCCCCTGATCAACTGAAATTTTTCACTAAAGCAGCAGACATCATAATTACTGCTACCGGTGTGCCTGGACTGGTGACAGCAGATATGGTGAAAGATGGGGTTGTTGTTATTGACATTGGAATCACCCGTATCCTTGACGCTAGGGGCAAGCCAAAACTTGTTGGGGATGTTGATTATGAAAGTAAGTAATTTATGTTTTTTTATATCTGTTTCTTAAACAACTAAAAACTATGCAATGACACTGATAGGAAAACAAAGGTCAGAATGCTAAGAGCATGCATATTCCTAGTCACAATGTATGAATCATGTACGTTTAATGTGAAATGCGGTGCTTACGAAAAGTTACCAACAACACACAAGAAAAGACATTCACCAACATCAGCATAAGAAAGAAAGATAGGGCAGAATCTTGCTTTAATTACATTGAGAAACAAAGAATGAAGGGATTCAGTCACTTAATAAGAATGCAACCAAACTCCATTATATACAGAGCCTTCTACAACAGAACATCAGGAAAGAAGGTGAGAGGAAAACCATGCAATAGATGGCATAGAAGATCCTGCCAAAAAGCAAAAATAAGTATCACCCAAGCCACTAGAGCAGTGAAAGACAAAAACAGAAAATCACAACACTGGGCAACAACCCAGTAACATTATGATCACAACAGAAGAAGTATGAATTTTTGGAGTGTGATATGCATGATACAGGCATTGAACTTTAGTCCTGGGAGTAGGAGACTAAGAATCATGGTGCATGAAGGGGGAAGATCAAGAGTGAAATTAGCAGAAAGGAGAAAGTTATTGCAGAGAGGTTGAGAGCTGAACTGAAGAAACATATCAAGGCAAAAGATGGCGACAGTGTTCCTAGAATTAATTGCAACAATTGTGGCAGTTTTTTCTCAGTGAAGATTTTTTCTCAGTGAAGATTTGTCTTACTAGTTACAAGCATCAATTCTATGTATTTTAGTTTTTACCTCATTACAGAACAACTAAAAGTGTTAAAGTTAATTGCATATCCTTTACAGGACTTTCAGGATTTGGCGAATCAACCCCAGCTTTTAACGCTGTTTGTGATTTTTCTAGGCATTATTATGATCAGTAGTTTGCCATTGCTTTCTGAGACGGTGGTGCCATCGTCCTTTTTGTAAAAATCTACGCGCAACAATTCACAAAGGACAGAACAACTACAGATTATAAATGCAATCTTCATACCAACACTGTGCTACCAGCACCAAACTAGGGCGCTAACAACAGAACAAGAAAGGAAAATTACCACCTGTGAAATGAGATGCTTGAGGAAAGCGGTAAATAAAACAAGAAGAGACCATATAAAAATGAGGAAATTAGAAGAACAGTTGGAACAACACCTGTTAGATTCATTGAAACACAGAGGCGCAAATGGTTTGGCCATGTGGTGAGAATGAACCGAATACACCAGTTACAAGAGTGTACAACCTGAAAATGGAATCATCAAGAGGAAGGGACAGACCAAGAAAAATATGGATTGATGGAGCTATAGACATCTTAAAACTCCACAATACAACAGCATATCAAGCTGCACTATCTAGAAACCGATCATCAGTTAAACCTCGACACGTAACTGAACAAAAAAGCAGAAAAGAAAAAAAAAGTGAGAACAACTGAGACACTATCATTTATAAAGATGGAAAGTTGCAACATAATAATACATTTTTTCATAGATCTTCAAGTCTCATATTCTAATCATGCCAAAAACAATATATATACTTACCAATATCTTTCCGTAGTTAAAAAACTATGTGAATTAAACCAATACAAACTGGTAAATATTAACATTCAACTTAGTTATATTTTATGTACCTTGTGGGCGTCTGTAGCTTAAGTGGTAGTGAGCTCGTGAGCTCAATCACAACCTAAGCGTACCTGGTTCAAACTCCGCAGCAGGCAGTTTTGGAAGCAAATTCGCGAGTGTGGAGTTTTACGAAACGTAAAAATAGACTCCACAGTTCAGAAAGCAATGGCAGACTACTGAATGTATAAGTGGTGCCTAGAAAATAGACGACTCGTTTACTGTGGTTGAAGGTGATGCCCTGTAAAGGATATGCCACGATTTCCATCTCATACAAGACTGTAGATGTTAGTCTTGAAAATGTAAATCGTGGCATATCCTAAAGGACGTAGCCATCAACCACAGTAAACAGGTCGTTGATTTTCTAGGCACCACTATCGTTCATTAGTTTGCCATTGCTTTCTGAAGCAGTGGTGTCATCGTCCTTTTGTTAAAATCAACGGAAACAATTTGTAACCAAACTGTCCTCAGCGTGATTCGTACTCAGAACGTCGGGGTTAATAGACCGAGTCAGGGGTCAAAGGCTCATGAGGTCATGGTGGTAACATGAGCCAGGGTTAGCGAGAGGGCGCGCTAACCAAGACCCTGCCCCCAACCTCCACGCGGTGACCCTGGAAACAGACTCTGGTTCCGGTCTGGCTAAGAGGGCAGGGATCGGGAGAGAAACTACTGGTAGTGGTAGCAGTGCAATTACGGAAATACAATAAAGATATATACAAACAAAATGCACAAATCTCCTGACCGATGTCCAACAAGATATTGCCCAAGTCCTGAACGCAAAGAAACAGCAACGAAACATCTCAGACATGGATGAGAGGTGCATCCAGTGACCAAACGTATGCCCACGTAGGGGAAGCTCGAAGCCCTGAGGAGGGGGCAAACATTGCCAGCTCGTCGGCAGGAATAAATAAGAAGGACCGTAACGAATAAAAGTCTACCCTCATGTTGGTGCGAGAGAAGATTGCAGCTGATCCCGCATTGGTAGCCTGGTGCAGATACATGTACTGGGCAAGGTTTGCTGAGCGCAAAAGAACAAGTTGCGTTTAGTGCATAACGAAACTACCCGCCCTGGGAAAACCGTGCAAGGTACTATGCGATTAAAATTAACATCCCGGAAGAACTGAGGTTGGTGATGCCTAACGGAACTGCCAGCCTTGGGGCAACCGGCAAGGTTCGATTGCAGTCGTAACTAACATAACCGGAATAACTGGGGCGGGTGATGGCGGCGAGCGCAAAATCCTCAGTTACGCTGATAGTGCCGACTGAACGACCCTCTACATTGTTTGTACTCGGCCCCATGCCAGTGCTTTTGAGGTTAATTGCAAATTGCCACGTACCAATGCGCGTCTAGAAAAGGCTGAGAATGTTCCTTCTCCGGATCAAACTCAAAAATGTACGGTAAAGCAAGGCCGACAATGTACGGATCAGACAGGAAGTTTGGGTCTGAACATTGGCGAAGGCCGATACTTTACACGGTGTTTTATATGAGTAAGACGCCGTCAGAGGATAAGCTTACAAGCCCCGAGAAATATTTCTCAGTCAGAACAGGCATAAATAGCGTAACTCACTGTCCCGGCGTAGATCACAAAGCCCAAAAATACGGCAAAGCTGATAGAACCCTAGGGAAAGCTCACCCTAGTAAATCAAAAGCTGGCTGAAACGAACACCCCACCGAAGGATAAGCAACTGAGCTCAAATAGGTGCTGAAGGCTGGTGCACGTACATCACGTTCTGATGTTTGGCTGTTTATATATCACAATGAGAATGATTAAAACAGGCCTAGACGATCGAAGAAGAAGACGAGTCACTAACCCTAGGCCACAGATGCCACATGTTAGTCTTACTGTAGGTTAAATATCAATAGTTCTATATCACTTATAATGTTATACATATTTTAAACTATTTCAGGTGTTTCTGAGAAGGCCAGTTACATAACACCAGTTCCTGGAGGTGTTGGTCCAGTTACAGTTGCTATGGTGATAAAAAACACACTTATAGCATACAAGAATGAGATTGATTTTGGAAAGAAATACTCTCCAAAGTGATAACAAGCGTTGAAATGTAAGATTTGAATATGTAAATGTAATAATGCAAAGGTGCTTATTAACTGATTCACTACAGGGTTTTGTTTTTTGTACCTCTGAACGGAATTGTTTGTTTAGTTCCAGAAAAATTGCACTCGTAGTTTAGCAAAAATTAAAATATTATTACTAAATATGATTTACAGTATGACTTATTATATATCAAATTCGCTCAGTGGTTACGGGCCCAAATTTGGGGTGTAAAGAATAGAACCACTGTTACCTGCCACGCATGTCGTAAGAGGCGACTAGGGAGGTTTCGCTGAAATCGGATGCATGTCTCCTAAACTTGTAAAAGTGTATGCGTTTAGGGGCCTACCAAACCAATGTGCAACGTATACACGTTTTTGGCAAAGATCAAACATATCACAAAGAGTGATTAAAATTGGTCGTAAAGAACGAACGCAAAGAAGAAGAAGGAGATATATCAAATTGAATACAAATTGATGGAGTGTCACAAAATACATGCTGTGTTAGCAAATATAATGCAGTGTTAAATATGCAGGAAAGATTAACATGGATTAAAAATAAAAATTGAAATTGGGAGAAAAATCCAACTTACAAAGGATCTTGTTAACTGTAGGATTAGTGCCCATTTAGCAGAAGTATCAAATGCTACGGGCCCTGCATTTCTGGAGGCCCTGCACATTATTTTTAAATTTCATGCATAATGGTGCTTAATTCAAAGAAATCCACTTAATTTAGAGTTAATGTAATTTACTTAGAGAAATTGATTTGTCTAGTGATTGAGAATAAATCGAGAAAAGTTTGTTTGTAAAAGTTGTGTTTTATTTTATTACCAAACAAAACCTAGGGTCTCTTGGTAACATTTGCTACAGGCTCCGCACTGACTTAATCCGGCAACGTATATGTTGAATAAACAAGTCCTTCTGCTCTCTTTATACTGGTAATCCATTTATGAGTATTTAACAATGAAAAAAATTGTGAACTGATGCATTGTTTCTTAAACTGTTCACAAACTAGCATCATGACCATACATGAAAAAAGTTTTTGGTCACATGGTATCCTAGAAGGAAGGTAAACACAGTTTCACTTCTATTTCTATCATAAGCCACGTTAATATGTATTCGTTATCATTTACACTTCACTTTTAAATAGTTTTAAGTTAATATAAAAGTCGAATAGGAACGGAAAGTAATGGAAAAGCAACAAAATATTTCCAATCTTTCAAATGACAATACATCCCTGCAATAAGCCGGTGGATCTTTAAAATGACGGCTCGTACGCAATCAGTTAATAATATGTTAAATTTGACTTGCAGTATTTATTAAATCTGTCCATTAACATTGAGGTTTGAGAAATCTGACATATCATTGTGGGCAGTATAACAGAATAAAGTTGTTAAAAATAAACCACAAAACATGATTGAGGTCACAAAGTTTCGGTTTCTCACAGCTGTTTCAAGAATGTGGCAGGCAACAAGTGGGAAGACTAAAACATCTTAAGTTTTAAGACAAACTGATGTTCTATATTCTAAGAGGAAGTGTTGTTCTAAGAGAAACTGCTGTTCTAAGAGAAACTGTTGTTCTATGTTCTAAGAAAAACTGTTCTAATAGAAATTGTTGTTCTAAGAGAAGCTGTTGTTCTCTCTTCTAAGAGGAACTGTTCTAAGAGAAACTGTTGTTCTAAGAGGAACTGTTCTAAGAGAACGGTTGTTCTATGTTCTAAGAACTGTTGTTCTAAGAGAAACTGTTGTTCTATGTTCTAAGAGGAACTGTTGTTCTATGTTCTAAGAGAAACTGTTGTTCTAAGAGAGACTGTGAGAACAGCGGAATCAGTCAAGCGAGATCCAGTCATTGGCATCAATCATCCACAATCTGATTTCCTCCTTTGATATTAATGTCATTCTACAGTGGATCCCTGGGCACACAAATATCCCAGGAAATGACAAGGCAGATCATCTGGCCAAACAGGGATCATCAAAACCACAAATAGGCAATGCTGTTAACATACAAAGTATATAACAGATTCTGAAAAACAACTTCAGAGAAGACTGGCTGAACCGATGGGCTATGGGGACGACAGGTCGGTACATGTATGCAGAGATGAATAGACCAAACCGTAAGGACAATATAAATCTGCTACAACGAAAAGATCAAAGCACTATCTTCCAGTTAAGAACAGGACATGTTGGACTGAATTACCACCTAAACAGAATAAACCCCACACACCTACCACACTGTTGAAAGGGCAGTCATTCATGTGAGACAGTACAGCATATCTTGCTTGAATGCCATGGGCTACATAAAGCTAGTCAAGAACTCACCACACCCATCTGTTCATAATACCCTTTACACTAGTCTTCCACAATTACAGAACACATGCAGATTCTACAATTTGGCATTGACTGCCCAAGAGTGAAAACTCACAGCCCTGGATAGAAGAAGAAGAGAAACTGTTGTTCTATGTTCTAATTGGTTATTGGTTACTAAACTGACGTCATTGCACTCGGGCAGACCCATAGGTGCTCAGTCTCCCCAACAGATATCGAAGAGTATGCATACTGATGGTTCCTGTGGCTGCTGATTAAACACACCTCTCACTCTGCCTCTCAGGCATCAGTTCGACTTGAACAACGGGTAACTCCAAACTGCTTAAATCGCGATCGATTCAACATCGATTTTAGTGTCCTCATCCAACAGAGAGTCGCGAAGAGACCGAAGAATATCCCTATCCATCTTCAACTCCCCAACTCGTTGAACCGCGCATCGGTATATACAACAACATCATCATCCCTTGCATTATCTTCTATCAGCTGGTTAACTCGAGATCAGCCTTCATGTTGCCCCAATCTCTACATTCTCTTCCAAGAGTAATGATAACGTTGAGATAGTTCATCATGCTACCATCTGTTGGGATCCATTCTTCCACTTTTGGTAGAGTGCAACCGTAGTCACCTGGCCAATTGTTCTCTCAGCCTGGGCCATCCACGACATGCCATGCTTGATTCTCGTGCCCTTAACATCATTAGTGTTCTTGTGTAGTGGATGTCTCTTATCCGAGTAACCCGCATATATGCCTTGGTTTGGGAGATTGTATGACGGGAGTGTAGTGACAGAAGGCCAAGCATATATCTCATCTTCACAATTGAAGTTCAACATGGTATTTCTATTTTCATATTTTTAAGTTCATATTTTTAAGTTATATTTAAGTTCATATTTTTAATGAAGTTCAACATGGTATTTCTATGTTCTAAGAGAAACTTTTTTGTTCTTGGTTCTAAGAGAAACTGTTGTTCTATGTTCTAAGAGAAACTGTTGTTCTATGTTCTAAGAGAAACTGTTGTTCTAAGTTCTAAGAGAAACTGTTGTTCTAAGAGAAACCTTACATTATTTGATTTTTTGTTCACTCTTCACAAAGGAAACATATAGATATGTGTGTGTGTGTGTAAAAAAATGGTGAGAGATCAATTATGCTGGTCTCTTAATCTTGAAGATGTAAATTTAAACCATCGATATAAAGGAAGACTGAAGTAAAACTATGTAGCAATGGCGAAACACATAAAAACAAAGTACTGTACCTCTAGGTTTGACACTGATAACAAAATGTCAGGAAAAATACCATGTTGAACTTCATGGTGAGATGTTTGCATTTGAAAACTGGTGCCATTTGTCCTATGATTTGATTTGTTCTTATTGTATCTATGTTGGATTTGGTTTAGAAATTATTTTCCATTTAATGAAAAAATTATTCCCAGTTATGTAGTCTTTTTTTTAAAATTGATGTTTGCATATAGAGATATTGGTAGTGCTTTCCTCTCTAGCGAACCTCATTACATTTGAGTCCATGTTGATTTAAATGTTGTAGTCATCATATGTTAACTGGAGTCTGTTAATGTGTAGTTATAGCTGTTCTTCTGCTGATATATTTCTTCTATGACATGGTATTTTTTTTATATATATAAATTTTAGTATCTTTTCTTTTCTTCAATCCTGTTTTACCTCACAGCGTCAGGATAAGAAGAGATTTCTAGAACAGGCTTTTGTGTGCGTTTCACAAACAGTATCTTTTGTCGCCTCTGAAATCCACCTGTTGCGTGGCCGATCTTTTGCTTTGTATCCACTGCATCAGAGTTGCTCTTTGAGACACACTGTCTGTTGGTAATCTGCTTATATGTCCGAACCATTTAATTTATTGTTTCTTGATGAAATTCAGTACTGATGTAGTACCCCGCTTTGTGCTGTTGCCTTCATTTCTAGAAATGTTAGTATGAAGTTTGTAAATACTGAGACATATTTATGACAAATTTGTTCTGTTATTTATTGTGTATATTTCTGGTGCTGAAGATTATATTAACTTTGTTAAGGTGCACATATAGTTTTTGCAATCAAAACATGACATTAAGAGTGTTTCAACATAATATATAGAATATTGATGTTTAAGTAGTCTGTTTTAATAAATACTATTGTTTCATTTGATTTGTAAATTTTTATAAAAATATTTATAAGAAATGAGTTAGCATGTTGTTTTTTTTGTTTGAAAGTTGAATGATGAAACAGTTGTATTATTTAACTTAAGTAGTAGACATGGTGATCACATTAGAACAAGTGCTTTTTTCTTCTTTTTCTTCACTTTTCAACTCCCAATGGAGCACAGGTTTTCAACAAACTTCTTTCAGCTCTTCCTCTCTCCTGCCATCTCTTCCAATACTTTCCACATCTTGTCTATCCTTTCAATATCAGTCTCCAGCTCTCTTATCCAGCTATTTCTAGGCATTCCTTTACTCCTCTTTCCCTGTGAATCGAAAACAATGCCTTTCTTGCACTGCTTCTGGTTGACCTTCTCATTGTGTGTCCTATCCATCGTCAGTGTCTCTTCCTAAACTTATTCCACTGTTATCTGCTTAGTTCTTTCTCTGAGTTCCTCGTTCGTAATCTTATCATACCATCTCAGTCCCTCTATTCTACGTAAACATCCATTTACGAAGGTCTGTAGTTTTCTGGTGGTTTCTTTTGTTGAAGTACTTTTTAATTGTCATCAAATCTTTGCTGTAATGAATCTGCAAAATTTTCCTGTTTTGTTATCATTGTTGTACATTCTGACATTTATCTTGTATCTATAATCCAGTTTTGCCTCACATTATCAGAATAAGAAATTTCTAGAATAGACTTCTGTGTGTGCTTCGTATATAGTGTTTTCACTGTTGCTGTTATTTCTGTGGTCCATTTTTGTGTGGTCTACTTTTTGTCTTGTATCCACTATATCTAAGTAGCATTGCCCTTTGGTATGCACTGTATGTTGGTACGAGGGTGAAAAGCTTTGCCTCGACTCTTAAATTTTAAGTAACATCGGATACATCTAGGTAAATCTTCTTCTTCTTTGCGTTCGTTCTTTACACCAATTTTAATCACTCTTTGTGATATGTTTGATCTTTGCCAAGAACGTGTATATGTTGCACATTGGTTTGGTAGGCCCCTAGACTTCTTCATGTTTAGGACATGTGCATCCGATTTCAGCCAAACCTCCTTAGTCGCCTCTTAGGACATGTGCATCCGATTTCAGCCAAACCTCCTTAGTGCCTCTTACGACATGCGTGGCAGGTAACAGTGGTTCAATTCTTTACACCCCAAATTTGGCCCCGGTAACCACTCGGGCGCATCTAGGTAAATCTAATTCTCTACAATCGAATGGATCTCCACTCACTATGATTGACCTTATACACAAAGAAGCTAATATTTTCTTGCCTAGTGCACATCGAAATGGAGCCATTCAGATGTGCCTTTCTAACAGTGCTGTTATTGAATTCTTAACAGTAGAGTATGTTCCTGATATTGAAATTCACAGACGTGTGCAAGCCATTTATGATGATTAGTATGTTGATGTGAATACAGTAAGATATTGGATAAAGCATTTTAAAGATGGAGAATATAGGAATATCACCATAAGTATTCACCTCAGTCAAAAAATTCAATTCAGGCCTTGGCTTGGAAGATCATGTTGACTATTTTTTAAAATTTATAACGTGTTGTTCTTGCAGACATTCTTGAAAAACGAACAACATTAATAAGATCTGAATGTTACATTGAAACTCTTACTATATTAAATACTATAATCGGATGAATTGGAATAATAAATGAAACACTTCTTCAACCCGACAATGCTAGACCTCACACAAGTACAGCAACAAGGAGTGTAATTCTTCTTCAGCGATCTCTGGTCATGCGCTTAATTTACTGTGGACGACAAACTGGGCAGTCAGCTTCAGGTCTGTCAGGTTTCCCCAAAGCTTAGTTTTCAGGTCGACTGGGTGTGGTCACATGTTGCTTCTCAGCTCACCCAGGAGAGGACAGTTTTGCAGGATATGCTCTGGTGTCTGTTCCGCCTGTGACACTGGCATCGAGCTGTTTGATTTATTCTAGTCTATATAAGTGTTTGTTGAGTCTGCAGTGTCCGGTGCGCAGTCTAAATATAATGACCTGGTCTGTTCTACTTAGATCTATAAGGAGTCTTTTCCATAATCATATCCAGTGTTTGTCTTCCAGTCTACTGCAGATTTTCTCTGTATGAGGGTTTTGACCTCTGTAATTCAACACTTGGGACTTTTCAGTGCTGCATCATTCAACGTGTACGCCGGACCTGGCGCCTAGTGATTTCTACCTGTTCCCAAAACTAAAGGAACACTTTGAAGGGCTATCACTTCAGCTGTGATAAGAGGGAAAGTCTGAAGTGAGCAAAGGAACTGAATGACAAAGGAGACTGTGATGTTTAGTTTAGTTTAGTCGTGGGATGATCATCACTACAGGTCAAACCAAGTGCTCTGGTCTCCTCAGTATGTCTCTCAGAGGGTGGCGACTAACAACACTGTTTCTGTGTTGGTTTACTATTCTTCTTTGACTACCAGCATAGAGTTCTTATCTAGTTAACCACATTTGATTTGAAATTCTAGCAGTCTGGTTAGTGTTGTAGATTCATCACTATTACTTGAATCATGTATACAGTGATGTAAAATACATTAATCAAAGTCATGTAATATTCTAAAACTAAGCTGAATAATAACCAAAGTAAGAAACATAAGTAAACAAAATAATTTGTGCAAATTAATTTTTTAAAAATAGGTACAGTCAATTATTGATAACAAAATTGCAACAGCAGATCGTGTTTTTATATATATTTTTAATTTCACTAAATTCTAATGTATAAATTGTGATTCAAATAATAAATCTTGTTGTGTCATTCTCAGACTAACATCCAATGTGGTTAAATTAGGGCATCTAATGCTGTTCAGAAAGCAATGGCAAATTACTGAACGTATAAGTGGTGCCTAGAAAATGAACGACTTGTTTACTGTGAGTGATGGTGACTTCCTTTAAAGGACATGCCACGATTTACATTTTCAGATCATTTTTTGCACATGTTAAAGATATCTTTGCAGTTAAAGTGCTAGTGCTAAGAGGTGTTTAAGTTATTAAAAGTTAAATTTAATTCGAACTTAATCTTCCATCATGAAACTACTTGAAGAACGAACCTGAATAAACAAAAGTGTGTGAAGAAATAATATGTGCTAGGCCAAACATTGAGCTTTGCTGAAAGACGGAACAATGTACCTATCTTAAAAATGGCTGAAATCAAATAAAATCATAAAAGAGTGCTCTACTAAAGTGGTTAGACTAGAGCTAGCTAGTCATCAGATCATGCTTATTGAACAAGAAATAAGTTCATAAGTGCTCGATTTCATCTTCTGTATATCAATTACCTTGCATTGACTGACAGTTCCATTTCTGTGTTGTTTAATGACACATTGTCTACTACAGATAGTGTTAAAATCTAACAAAACCATGCTTGATTCTTAAGTTCTTGCAGTCGGGACATGGACGTAGAATCCAAGTCAGCACCTGACACCTCCGTCTGACCCATCTCCTTAGTAACATTCATAATATTGGCCCTGACCGTTGCTTGCCAATGTTGCCATGCTCGCAAATCTGTCTGCGTGTTCATTACCCCTGACTTCATTAAACCGGAGTATGAAAATGGATGATTCTTTGCAGTTCCGAACTTAACACAGACTTCAGTCACTGTCTTTGCAAACAACCAACCCAAACATTATTGACTATGCTTCAGTCACTAAGAATACTGATATTAGTTGCGCACGGCGACTGCAACCAGACTAATAGTTTGATCATGGTCATATCTTCCATACTTAACAACTTGTATACTACGTTGAGCTGTGAATGCACACACCCAACCAATCTGTGCAAATAACAATGCCACCCACTGTAACATTTTTGCAGCCAAATGCCTGCACCACTTATTCTGCAGCCACATCTTTTTTCTTTATACTTTTTCTATTAAGTGTGATAAGGATGCGTGATATCCGTGAGTTTACCTGCAGCTTTATCAATTCTTCACAAGTGTGCAGGCAAGATGAATGACATCCTCTGATGGGGGTCTCTGTGGCTAAGTAGTTACGCCCTTGCCAGACAAAGATCATGGGTTCGAATCTGGACCGCGCCGTTCTGTTCACGAGTGCATTTTTTCCAGAGACCCTTAGGATTGTTGCCGGGGCTACGGAGTTCGTGCTCTTGGCAGGTGGCATGTCATTTCATGGGTTGCTCGACAGGGGCATGCATGGGAGAATATGTCAACACTCTTTGTATTTCCAATATACGTTTTGCGGGTCTCCGATAGCGACCACACGTCAAGGAAATTCCGTTGTTTGAGATCAGCTTCAATATGATATGCGATAGGACTACATGAGACACATATCCTTTATTTAAAATCAAAAAATTACAATTACTTTTGAAGTTAGAGTGTGGGGAGGGACACTGGGGATAAGGAAAACAGGCATTTACGTAAAAATCAGTCAGAGGTGTCACATTAGACGCCATGACTACTTATGAATTCATCTCTCTCTCTTTAGTCTGTTACGCCCTTGGCGTTTAGGGCAACAACAAACGTACACCATTCTTCCCTGTTCATGGCCTTCCTACTTATGAATTCATAGCAGGAAAGAAACAATTTTCACGTCACAAAAACACATGTTTGTGGATACCAAGCCAAAAACAGATTTGCTTTGTTGAAGATGGAGGCTAACAAAACAGACATGGTGGTTAAATATGGGGGTTAAACAGCATGAACTAAACTAGAGTTACTAACTTCATATAATAACTAGTCTTTTGCGCAGTATTGAGAAGACGAGGCAGCATTCAGTTTCAAAATACTTCTCCTGAGCCGCTTACATCTGTTTACCATGAACACTCTTTCTACAACCACTACAACAATACTGAGACCCATGGCTCCTAGGAAGATGAAAAATGGACCAGCCAAGTACAGAAGATCCAGCTGAGCCACTGTGCTTACTCTGTCGTTTCCAGTGCATTTATTTCCTTGGCTAGACCACCACCTTCTGCGCCAGCCGTCAATTATTCCAGACTCTTGAAGTTTCATGATTCTGAGAAATAAAAGAAATAGTGGTAATGTAGTTACAACTTAATTGCAAGAAAGAATAGGGAGTTCCCCGTTTACGAGAGGATCTTGGGAATTTATTTCTCACGTAAATAGAAAACTCGTTTTGCAAATCTGTGTTTGCTATTTAGACTATTTATAGTCTCGCGCGTGTGTGTGGAACGGATTAGTGCAATGCATAAGCGGTCGTCAATCGCCTTGTATACAAAATGACTGTGGTTTCGATCTCACACTCAATGTTCCACATACAGAAAAAGGCATTGGCCCTACTACCTCCTGCACACTAGGTTCTATTAATATGAAGTGACAGGCACCTCATACCAAAAGGTCTGAAAAGGCTACGGAATATGTTTAAAACAATTTTTAACAGCCCTATGTAATGCCATACGCTTTGGCTATCCTGCACATGCTTTCGAATATAAGTATTACAGAAGAGTCCTCCGTATATCTTGAACAGAGAAGAGAACAAATAGATATTTCCAGAAAGAACTCAAAATCAAAGCAAACTGGCTGATGCTACAAATAAGAAAGAGAAAATTGAGATATTTTGGACATATAAAAAGACATGAAGGACTGGAGCAGACCATTATGGAAGGAGGCATACCGGCAAAGATAATAAGAGGAAGACCACAGAGAAGATGGATTAACGATGTAACTGATTGTTTGAACATGACAGCTCCAGAGGCAGGACATCTGACCTATGAGAAAAGAAATTCCGGAGGACTGTTGGGATGGCAAAGTTCTGCTCAGGACAAGCTTTTTGATGATGATGATCCTGCACACAGTGTGGAAACCCACTGCCATCTCCACGAAAACAAAGCTCAGGATATTCAGCTCAAATGTGAAAACTGTATTGCTATATGACCCAGAAACGTGACGAGGCACCAAGTTAAATAGAAATAAGATTCAGACTTTTGTCAACGGATGTCTTCGGCGGATTCTCAGACTAAGATGGTGCGACAGAGTTGCAAACACAGACCCACGGAGAAGAACCGGACAGGCACCCATGATAACCCAGGCTAAGAGGAGAAAATGGCGATGGGTCGGGCATACTCTACGAAAGCCACAGTCGAGTGTCACTAGACAAGTACTTGAGTGGAACGCGTAAGGAAAACAAAAAAGAGGATGCCCTAAACATAAATGGAGACGAAGTTGTCTTGAGGAATTGAAGAGTGCTCGACTATCCTGACAGACCATAAAGAAAACAGCCAGAGACCGATAGTAACGAACAATTGTTGAAGCCATATGCTCCACGAGGAGCGGAGAAGAATAAGCAGTAAGCGGTAGTATGTAATGCCATGTAGTCATAAGGTCGTTGACAGCTCATGTGAACATTTCCTGCTATTCAGATCACTCAAATCACCTGACCCTTACATTCCATTATTGTTAGATAAAGACCAATTCATTGTTAAAACTCAAGACCATGAGAAATCAAGGTTATATTACGTCACAAGTTAATTTAAAGCCAAGGAATATCAATACTATTAACGCTTGTCATCAATAAATAACAATGGAATCACAGAATTGTGTAAATTTTAAATACAGCTTATAGTGTTCTCTCAACCATATATAATTGTCAGCCAACATTAAAGTAGAAATTTACCATTTCCCGACTGATCTGAACGGTTTTATGTTTTACGGGGGGGTCACGGACCATCATACATTAATTGATTGCGAGTAACACGATGTTTGCTAACATACAGAACACATGGCATTCTTAGCATATATTAATTCGTTCAGTATGTTAAAATACTAGGATATAAAACCATACAAGATCTCCAACTGCTAGCAATGAACCGCATTACATGGAGATATAAAACCTCTGCACTATGTGCCAGTTGCACAAAGACAACTAAAAAACTAACTAACTATGTTAAACTGGAAGATGCTACAAATAAAAAGGAGAAAATAGAAGTATTTTGGACATATAAGGAAGCGCAAAGGGTTGGAGAAGACCATTATGGAAGGAGGCATCACGGTAAATAGGAGAAGAGGAATAACACGGAGAAGATGGATTCAGGATGTAACTGATGATTTGAGCATGACGGTTGCAGAGGCGGGACATTGACCTATGAGAGAGAGGGAGACAGAGAGAGAGAAAGAGAGAGAAATTACGAAGGACTATTAGAGTGGCAAAGTTCTACTCAGAACAAGCTGTTGAATGATGATGTTCAAAGCGCGATATTGTATCTACACCATCATGTTGAAATCTGCAGGGAAAAAGAACCAGGGTAAAGTAACAACAATAAACAATAATAATGGAGAAAAGAGCTGGAAACATATTAATGTGATTGAAAAGACATAAAAAGACGAACTAAATAGAACACGGCATGAAAAAAATGATTCATTTTTTGTTGAGATCGTAATGTTTTTGCACCTTAACAAATCAAATATAACTAATAGATCGTAATGTATTGCACCTTAACAAATCAAATATAACTAATAGATCGTAATGTATTGCACCTTAACAAATCAAATATAACTAATAGATCGTAATGTATTGCACCTTAACAAATCAAATATAACTACTTTTTAATGTTATTATATATAGCTATATTTAATATATCAGAATATGCAGAATTCAAAGCTTTATTTTCTTAGAACGCTTCATATCAACCACTTTTTGGGGTATGATTATGATCTAAGAGCGATTTTACATTGTGCCAGTTATACGCCTGCAAGTAGGTCAGCACATCCGACTTCAGCGACGCTTTTTATTTACTAAAGTAGCTTCCCTAGGTTCCTACCTCAGTCACATTTTACGATATGTTTTATAGGTAGCAGTGTTACTATTCTTTGCTCCCTTGCGAGTCCCAGTAACAGACAGGCAGAATGCTCTATTTTAAAATCTCCTCTTTATCTTCTACTAAAATATTATACACAAATAACATCAAATGGATCTTGTGAATAACATGTTAAATAAAATAATTTGGTTCGTGGGCTGGGTTGTCGGTAAATTGGTACTTCCCGAACCGTTCAGTCTGCTTCTCGTATTGTAATAGTTAAGCGCAGTGGCGGCTCGTGCTAATTTTTGTTGGTGGGGCCAGACACATTTTTTGAGGAAAAATCATGGTATTGGGTTAGATTATATTTTAATTTATACAATAATAATAAATACACGTTACACATTATTTTTGGTGGGGCCCGGCCCCACTGGCCCTTAATGACAAGTCGCCACTGGTTAAGCGGTTTGGGTGGATGGACTGAGCCTCCTTTAATACCCTCTAGCTTTGTTACATCTACTACAGGGGTCGGAAGTTTATGAGTGAATATAGACATTACCTAGTTTTTAATTCCTTGTGGATCAAACGCCACACTACGTGACTTTGTGTTGGACATCATTTTATCAGGAGCCACACTAAAGGGCGTTTTTTTATTTTTTAAACAAATGGCGTATAAAAACATGGCTTGTGTCCTGGTTAAGAGTTAATATGAACTTTAGGTCCCACATCCCAGTATTTTATTGCGTGCGTGTGAAGACTAACAAACGAGATTAACATTATACATTTTGTAGAGCTGCGCTAATTCATTTTACAAACATAAACATATTGCTTTTTTTTCTTTATTGGACCGTTACTCATTAGTGTTGCAGCAGGTGGTCCCAGTTACGTTTGAAACGTGTAAAAACTCCAAGCATCGCCATTCTTTCGAATGAGATCTGCTCGGTATTTGTTTTTAGTTTCATATTGGCTCTATGAAGGCACTTATACTTTGGCCGCGACCAAGGGGCTCTACATTTTAATCTTAAGGGAAGTACCACCAGGGATATTAGAAAAAATGTGATTTTAAAATATCATAACAAACTTGGTATCAAATTAAAGATTACCCAATTTTCTACACATTTATGTTTAAATTTTTACAATTAGTTAAATAGCTTTTGAGTTATCATGACTCATAGATGACGACGTCTTCTGGGAGTCATTGAGGTAAACATGTGACAAAAATATGTTTGTGATTTTGTTCCAAAATTATCAGTTATCTGTCATCTTTACATCATAACTTTGTCAATTAACCAATCAGAATGAAATTTGGCATGCTTATTTACACTACTATGGCCTCTCTTGTATTCTAGAGAGATTAAAACATCTTTAATATATTTATTTCTATGATTTTTTAAAGCTGACAATTTTCAAACCATATTTAAGACAAATTTCAAGTGCCAAAAAATAACACTATTCATTATAAACTATTTTCCCTAGTTCCTACGAAACCTACACCATTTGTGTGTATGCTGTTTAAATTTGAATGAGTTTGGTTGCACCGTTTGCTTAAAAGTCTGTAAAAAGTACCATCTTAATTTTCCGCATGTGCGAAGTCAATTTTCATGAAAAAAAAATTCTTGCACTCAAATGTACATACTAGACCCCTGAGGCATTTACTTGCTGTGATAGCTTAATAATGTGTCCATTATGTGTGAAAATATGGCACCTATATCTTTAAAATTGAATTTTCTATGATTTTTGTACTACCGCCATCAATTCTCTGTTGGTACTGCCCAAAAGGCCGAGAAATTATGAATTTAGAAACGAGATTTAAAGCGAACTGATATCTCCGTCATTCTTATTCATTTATCGATTACAAGTACGATGTGAAAATGTCCATCAAATCTTCCTGGAAAATAAATAAATAATGCAATAAAAATATATTGCTTGGGTGGATATCTGTTGAATTTTCAGTTCCGCTCATATTTTTCTTATCTTCGCACTTAACTGACATGTTGATCTAATCTTAATCCAATATAATCTGAATTATCATGTCTGTGTACGTTTACGATCAATTCCCATTAGAACTATCAGCCTTTTGAGAATGTCAGTATTTCATTTCGCATTGTCGTAACAGTCAATTGAGACCACCATCCATATATTATTTTCTTTCCAACTTGAGATTTTTTTCACGATTTCGTTTTGTTTTGCTAACCCGAATCCGCTTGTCTGATTGTAAGAGATGTTCCAAAATATATTCTTTTGTTTCTTGGTCTGTGCTGCCAATATTGTCTATCTTTTAATTCTTCAAGTCCATGTGGGCTAGTTCTGAAAAGGCTTCGCTCATTTTCTCCCTCGTTCAGACTTTTAAGCTCTCTTATGACTTTTCGTAGACAAACTATAACTGTAAGAGTATATAAATATTTCTGCGTAGGAACTCTGAAAGTATGCTAATTGCATAAGTGAAATGGTACTCAATCGAGGTTGGGTTGACAAGAGAGCCGTTTCGATGGAAAAAATCCCACTCTAACTGGAAAATTTGATTCTAGAACCACACGACATGGAAGCAAGTATACTAAACACTGTGCTATTGCAGCTCCCATGCCAACAGCAAAAATATCCTAATATCATATTGTATACTAAACATTGTGCTATTGCAGCTCCCATGCCAACAGCAAAAATATCCTAATATCATATTGTATACTAAACATTGTGCTATTGCAGCTCCCATGCCAACAGCAAAGATATCCTAATATCATATTGTATACTAAACATTGTGCTATTGCAGCTCCCATGCCAACAGCAAAGATATCCTAATATCATATTGTATACTAAACACTGTGCTATTGCAGCTCCCATGCCAACAGCAAAGATATCCTAATATCATATTGTATACTAAACATTGTGCTATTGCAGCTCCCATGCCAACAGCAAAGATATCCTAATATCATATTGTATACTAAACACTGTGCTATTGCAGCTCCCATGCCAACAGCAAAAATATCCTAATATCATATTGAACAAAGGAAGTATGAACCAGATAATAGTATATCGATTAATATTAGCAAAAACATATATGCCAAATTCGGAGTGTACCAGCTTTAGTGCAGAGAGAGAGAGAGAGAGAGAGAGAGAGAGAGAGAGAGAGAGTGATCATCAGGACACACGGGCAGATGCATGAAGATGGAAATGTAACAACTAGATCTATCGTAAAGTTGATGCTTTCGGCTATTGATTTATTGGCTATCGATTGATTGATTTATAGAACCATCATCATTGTACTTCTTTTTGTAACCATGTATCCTACAATTTATTTTTGCACTGGAAGACCCCAGCAACAATGTTCTCTGTAGCACAGGCGGCGGTCTATGTTGCAATTTTGAGGACTGACAATTTAGTAGGATTTAAAATTTAATTCATGAATTTTTCCGTATATTACTTTCCAATTGTTAACGATTTTCATCTTTTAATAATTCTTTGGCCACAACTGACAGGAAGACCTATTTTTAGAAATTCTCGGAAAGTGTCATCTATTTTTAGATATGTTGTAAATAGTCGTGGACAGTCCACTTTGGGACCCAGGTAGGTCAAGCATTAGTATGTCGATACATATACAGTGATAACAACACAAAGAGAGCGAGGAAAGGAGGAACAATTATATTATAGGAAAAAAACACAGAAATTGCCTAACCCTAACCCTGCCACAAAATATGAAAATCTTGCGATTGTTTGTTACTACTTAATTTTTTTTTTAAAAGCCGAAAACGAAAGGTTTTTCAACATGAAACCCCTAAAAACACAAATGGAATAAACCGCGCAGACTGTTCGACCTTTGGAAATCACCGGACAATCCCCGACACGCCTACGGGATACCCGGGGTTTACCCGGAAGTCGTTGTTCAGGTCTTTTTGCGGCCGGCTAATGACAAAGTACCCTTTTATGTACTCAACTTGAACACGGTATCTATGTTTTATTGCCATCCTTCAATATGACTAGGAACTCGATCACGCCTACAATGAAATTAGAGATCGCTGGAAAATATCCCGATGCGCTACGAGGAACACGAATTCCGTTAGAGCAAGATACGACCATGTTACCTACACGCCACAAAGCCAACTGACATGTCTATCGTTATTTGCTTATTTGTTTCACTGCCTGCCATCTTAGTTTTTTTTATAACCTTGTCATGGTATAAGTATGTCGTTATTTGTCAGAGTACACCTCGATAGAATGGGTTTCAGAGACTCGGCTGCCTGCACATGTGGACCACACAACACATTCTGCGAGACTGACCAAGTCAGAGCAACGTGAGAAGGGATATATAAACAACAAGAAACATACATTTAGAACAAACTATGGGGGACCGGTGCAGACCTCAAGCGCATCGCCCTGTTTATGACACATACCGGAGTAGTGGTATAGCAGAAGTTGATCGCAGAAGTAGAAAAAATAATCTTTTTCACGGCTCATTGTTCTAGTACTGCTGGTCTTGTTGTACTACTTGTATGTCCTTATTAATTCAAGTACACTGTAGACAATGTAGCTGAACGAACACTTAAGCAAGTATTTTTATAAGTACTATGTAAACATGTATACTAAACAATTGACATTGCAGACGAAGACTCAAATATATCGAGCCTGTGTAATTAGTTCTTTACTATATGGCTCAGAAACATGGACAGCCTACTCAAGACACGAGAGGAGGAGACTTAACATCTTTCACCTTCGATGTCTCCGCAAGATTATGAACATCAGGTGGTACGACAAGATAATCAACTCTGAAGTACTACAACGTGCAAATCTGCCTTCCATCATGGGCATGCTCAGCAGTAGACGACTAAGATGGTTGGGACATGTGAGAAGAATGGAAACTTATCGCATACCAAAACAAATGTTGTTCTGTGAACTTTCGGAGGAAGAGGCACCAGGGCAGACCACTGCTCAGATATAAAGATGTCTGCAAAACTTCAATGAAAAACTTCTCTATAGATCCAAGCATATGGGAGGGACTAGCTGATGACAGAGTTGTGTGGAAAGCCAAATTACGGAAGGGCGCAGAGTCTTTTGAGAAGAGACTTATGTACGAGCTGAACAACAAGAGAGAAAAGCGAAAACTCAGAAGTTGTCACAGTAAAACACTTGCCTATTGACCGTCTGTAAAGATGAAAAGGGCCATATATAAACAATCTTGAAGAAAGATATACAATAAGCAGTCTGAAGATTGAATTAATAAAAATTTCTTTTACTTGACGTGTTTTGAAAATCTGGAAACTCAAAACACGTGGTGTAGAATCATAATAATGGAAGTAATACATATTCTGTAAATAGCAGCTGGAAAAATAATTAGAACTGATGAGCTAGTCACACAAATCAGAATAGTCAATGCAAAGATCGCAGTCAACAAAGTGAATCATAATAATGGAAGTAATACATATTCTGTAAATAGCAGCTGGAAAAATAATTAGAACTGATGAGCTAGTCACACAAATCAGAATAGTCAATGCAAAGATCGCAGTCAACAAAGTGAATCATAATAATGGAAGTAATACATATTCTGTAAATAGCAGCTGGAAAAATAATTAGAACTGATGAGCTAGTCACACAAATCAGAATAGTCAATGCAAAGATCGCAGTCAACAAAGTGAAAGATTGCAGAAACTGGACACTCCTAGAATTCTCCTTGTGTGTAATTTATAAACACAGCAAAGTTGATTATTACGATTAAGTAGTAGTTTTTAGACATTTCAGGAAAACACTTTACGCTGACAGAAGGTTTGGATATCAAATTCAATGTGGATAGTACCCAAAAATTCTTCTATAATTGAAATATTTTTATGTTTGCCAACTTTGAAAATGATCTTTCTTCTAATTTATTTTCTTTCATCTTCCAAAGACTATAATGAACCACCATATTATTGTTCCAAGTGTGAAATTTCTTATCAAATAAGCTTATGACAGTCTGCAGAAGTAGTTTCTATGGCAGTGTATTTATTCAGAGACTTTTTCATTCTATCAATATACTAATGGTATTTATTCTTCTGTCTGGAATCTCAGGTGTCAACTTGAATATGCTCAAAGAAAACAATTATCAGCTGGAGATTGTGTTTACAAAAATCTTGAAAAAAAACTGTCGTTATTTCTTTTTTTTCTCTGCTTTTTTTTGGTTGGCCTTTTCTGCTTTTTGCCGTTAGGCGTAGCAGGTTTAACTGATGATTGGTTTTCTAGATAGCAACACGCTCGATCGCTTGATATCCAGCGGTATTGTGAAGTTTTAAGATATCTGTAACTCAATCAATCCACATTTTTCTTGGTCTGGCCACTCTTGATGATTGCCTGTAATACTGCTTTTTAGGGCGGTGTAGAACAAGGAGGACATGAGCCTGAGGAAGCTAATGGTCGCATGGCTAGTGCAGTTGCTGCGAAACTGTTCAGGTTAAGATTGATTTCTTTATGTCCCACGACAGACAAAAACTCATTGGTTTTACTGGGAATCGAACCCTGGTCTCCTGAATGGGAGCCAGCGTTTTAGTCCATTCGGCCAGATGCTCCTCGACAATCTTGTACCAGAATGAAATTGGTCGCAAAACACATCCTTTTCTCATATTTAGAACACTTTTTTTCCAGTACATTTCTGCAGCAGTTTTGTCTATGCAAATTGCACATTTATCATAAAATTCCATCTTCAGTTTGTTGAAGATATGGTAGTTCCTGAATCTTTTGTGAACTGTGAGGAGCCTGAAAGTATTGACCTTTTCTTTTCTATTGAGCTAGTAGAGGGTTGCCTATAGAAAAGTTGATAACCCCGCTACGCTAGTGGCTACAGGCTGGGAAATTCGGGTTCGAGGCCAGCTAGAACCAAACATTCTCGATGGACCTAAGGTCCGCTGCTGGACTACCAAGAATCCTGATCCTTTACTTGGGGATCTAAATTACAAGTACTTCTGAAGTCAGAGTAATGCTCGACTGAATGACGAGGACACTTGTAAAAGGAAAGAATGCCTTCACGTAAAAATTAGCCAGAGGTGCCATATTATGCACAATGACTACGTCTGGATTCATAGCAGGCAAACGAAAAGGAAAGGCATGGTGGTAGGTAGTATACGTAGTCTTTCTGATAACCTAAATATGCTGTTATTTCACGTGTTCCTGCTGTTCTCTCGTAAAACATCTTCATTTGTTAGTCGCTAACAAAAGCTATCGTATAGTTATAATTTTGTTACAGAATAGCACATATGCTGTTATAGAATTAAGTTTAAAATTGCTTGCCTGGATGATGCATTGCAGTATGCAGTTTTATTTTCCAAATTGCAACTTAAAGGAAAACAAAAATCACCGTATTATAGTTTTACCCTGTCTTCTCATGACTGCGAGAACTGTGTCTCAACCATTTGATTACAACTTATCTTAAGGTTAAAATAAAACACACGCTACTATCATGGTTCAGGATCAAAATGAGCTATATCTTATGGAACTGCTAAATCTCATAACATGTGTAGTGGCATATGATGAATGCACTGACATGGGCTTCTGAATTTTAGGACAGATTAAAAGAACATGGGCCTGTTGGAGCTTATGGTCATAGTATTTAGGTGATTATAGAACATCTCAGTTAGTAGTTAAGATGGGATTTCTATAGCACCCGCAGACAAAACCATTGGGTTTTGCTCGAATCAGAATAGGTAGCTCCAGGATAAACGCCAGTCGATGTTATTAATCATTCTGCATTGGTATGTCTCTCTGACAATCTTGTACCATCTTAATCTGGTCAGCGAACACTCATCATTTTCTCATCGTTCTTGAACACTATTTCCAGTGATAGTGTCTGCAAGGAAGCGTTTGTTATGAAGATGTTACAAATTTATAGTAAATTTCATCTTAAATTGTTAATGAATTATGAGGACTGGACTTTGCAGCTGTGCGGGACCTGAAGTTTGCCTTTTACTTTCAAACTGAAACACGGCTAGATGGTTCCGTTTTCGATAGGATTAGAACTCGATTAAATACGATGACAGGAATAAGGAAATTCCGGTTGAGCCACTGGAACAAACATTCTCAGGCATGGTCCGTTGCTGGACTACCAATCCTGATCCTTTATTTGATGATTAAAGTGAGATTTCGAAGTCAGTAATTCGACTAATGACGAGGTCATGTAGAGTAAAATTGAAAAACTTCACATAAAAAACGACAATGCTACTTATGAATGACACGTGGAAGTCATATTGAGCTAAAAACAGAGAAAGTGACAATTTAATAGGTGAGTTATACGTAGTCTGATCTGATAATAAATAGCTTTATTTAGTGTTCCTTCTTTTTTCTTCGTTAGAACATCTTCAATTGTAGTGCCTTAACAAAATCATCGTGATTATGTTACATTTTTTACAGAAGACAATACTGATAGAATTAAAGATTATGAAATGTTAGGTTGAGATGAAATGATGAGAGAAATGAGTTTATTTTCAAATTGCAACTTAAAGGAAACAAAATCACTGTATTATAGAATTTAGCCTGTTTATGACTGCGAGAACAGGTGTCAACGATTTTGATTGACAACTATCTTAAGGGTAGATAAAAGCAGAACTTATGATGGTGATAAAAGAATGTAAAGGAACCTTTCATGTCGTGAGTATAAGGGAAAATACAAAATTGTTGTAGGTGCTGTATTAATGCAGTTGACGAAATTCTGGTATTGATGGTGGTTTGGGATGAGATAGACGAGTCAAAATTTTATTGTAGAGATAGATGGATAGATGACAGAAATTGTGGATGTGGTCAGAGGATAAAGGGTGGATGACGGCAAAAATTCAGGCATTGCAGGATTGGATGAGATAGACCAGCCAGAAATTGTGTAGTGATGAGTACTTAACAATGAGATGCACAATTGTGGTGTGAAGTGGGATTAAAGGATGAGAAAATTTGAGCAAAAATTGTTGTATGTGATTAAGATTAGATGAATACTGGCAGTAAATTGATGGATGCAGAGGATTAAGGATGAATGCGTGCAAGAAATTGTTGTATGGTACAGATTAAAGGAAGATAAACAGAAATTGTTGGTATGGATTATTAGATTAATGGTTTGAGGATATATGACACAAGATTGTTGAGTATTGATGGATATCATTCATAGGATGAATGATGAGCAAGTGTTCCGATTACGTCGATTAAAGATGCAGATGTCAGCAGAAATTGTGGATGTGATGTTGATTAAGTCAATCGCTTTGCATATTTGGTATATCGTTCATGATTTGAGCGACAAATTGGTGAGTTTGAGATGTATTCAAGTATGAGTGGATTAGACTCAGTTTAAATTGTGGTTTTGAGTTGTACACAGAATGAGTGAAGTGGAATCGAGCAAGGAAAGATGATGTAGATTAGAAGATGATGACAAAATTTTGTATGGATGTTAGTTTAAAGATGATGAATTAGACGAGACTTGTGACTTTGAGATGTGATTTCAACTGGAAGTAGATTATCCAACAAATTGGTGAGTTTGAGATGGATATCATCCGTTTTGATTGGGACATGTAGTTTCGATCTAAATACATTGAAATTAGGAATAATTGGAGTGAGATAGTAATTCACAACGGGAACAGACCAGTACCTTGGTGAGTTTGAGATGCGTATCCAGATGATGACATACTTTCAAATTGTTATTGATTTAAAAAGGAGATGAGTAACGAGCAAAAATGTTGGTATCTATGTATGGATTAAGGATGGATAGAGCATTGTTGGTATGTAAATAGATTAAAGGAGGAAACGACAAATTGTTGTACTTATGAATGATAAGGATGAAAGAGACAAATTTTGAGTATAGAAATAAAGGGATGAAATGTTGACAATTTTTAGTGATGTTAGGAAATGAGTTGACATTTGGATGTATGTGTGATTAAGGATAATACAGCTTTATGTTTGTTGATATCCTTCTTGTTGAGCTTTGGTTTTGAGATGTGTCAAGTTTGAAGATGCATTGTACTAGTAGTTAGATATATCACTTGGTGATTACTGCGACATTTTTTATTATTCAGGAAAAAGACAAAGGGACCTAGATGTGATACAAGTATGATAATGAAGAATGTCAGGTTTGAGATGGAATAAAAGGAGAGATAGATGAGAAAATTTTGTGAGATAGAAGTTAAACGATACATTTCTAACAGAAATGATGGATAGTGTGATGTATTCGTAGGAATAGGTGAGATAGACGAGCAAGAAATTGTTGGTATGTGATGTAGTAGGATTAAAGGGATGAGATAGACGAGACAGAATTGGTGGTTTGAGATGTGATATAGGAATAGTGGATGAGATAGAGCAAGAAATTGTTGGTATGTGATGTAGTAGGATTAAAGGGATGAGATGACACAGACAAATTGGTAGTTTTGAGATGTGATATCAGAATAAATGAGTGAGATGGACATGGAAAACTGGTGAGTTTTGAGATGTGATAGTACAGAGAATGAGTGAGATGGACAGGAAGAATTGGTGAGTTTCGAGATGGATATCGTAGATGAATGAGTGAGATGGACATGGAAAATGGTGAGTTTCAAGATGGGATATCGTAGAATGAAATGAGTGAGATGGACATGGAAGAATTGGTGAGTTTCGAGATGTGATATCGTAGAATGAAATGAGTGAGATGGACATGGAAGAATTGGTGAGTTTCGAGATGTGATATCGTAGAATGAAATGAGTGAGATGGACATGGAAGAATTGGTGAGTTTCAAGATGTGATATCGCAGAATGAAATGAGTGAGACTATCTTTTCTGTAATTTTGTGTGCCCTCTGGTATAACAGTAATACAGCTATAATTTAAGAGAAAATGTGATGGCTTGAAACATTCACAGAAACAACAACATAGCATAACCAGAAACACAGAGTTGTCAGGACAAAGCGGTATGGGAAACTTCAGCTATGAACTAAACAACGATGAATTCATAACCGTAAACAAAGTATATGTACACAGAAACAGGAAGTCGTTTGTAAAATATATACTGTATGCACTATTTACAAGTTTACGCAGCCAAAATATATCATCATCATTACCACCGACCTTATATTAGTTACTACAATCATCTTACATAGCATCCAATGCTGTTAGAAATGCAGCATTTTCTTGTACAACGAAGCCCATACCACCAGTGTTGAAGATGTCGTCGGCCAAGGCATATGTCTCACAGTCCTTCAGCACGACATACTCAAGTTGTGTCCTGTGATACAAAGAAATAATAACGAAATATCTACATATAATAACAAACTGTAGACAATGTGAGACACAGGTGAAATGAATTTGAGTAGAATGCAATGAATTCCTTTTATAACCAAAAAAGCATAAAGAAATCTAAGCAAATATAAAAAAAATCAATCGGGGATAGATCAGACAGAGAACATCTAGCCTGGTGACTACAGTTGCGATCCAACTAAAAGGGGAAGAATAGACCCCAATATGTATTAGCATAAGTGGAGCTCGTCATAAGGGCCAGTGGGGCCGGCCCACCAAAAATAAGGTGTAACGTGTATTTATTATTTTATACATTAAAATAACCTAACCGAAACCATGATTTTTCGGAAAATATCTGTCTGGCCCCACCAACAAAAATGATCACGAGCCGCCACTGATTAGTATGGTCAACTACCGCAACGTTATCAATACTCTTTGAAGAGAATGTAGAGATTGAGGCAACATGAAGGCTGATCTCGCAATTAAGCAGATAGAAGATATTGCAAGTAATGATGATGTTGTTGTTTATATCGATGGGTCTCTGCATCGTGGTGAAAAGTCAGGTTGGAGTATCTTGGCTAGCCCGCATGGTAGTGTTGTTGCAGAGCGAAGTATAATCAGAATCCATGCAGTGATGATGCAGATCTCAAAGATGGACACTGATTCTTTCTGTTTCTGCGGAGAACTTGTATCAATCTCTAGAACCAGAATCCCCATGACACAAAAGTGGAGTAATAGTTCAATAATTAGACATTTGTTTGCTTGTGGTTTTCAGGACTGAATCTGAATCTCAAGAATACGATTGATTCCTCAAATCAGGTCCTTTTGTTACATGCCCCATTTCATCTAGCAAGTGGGACGGAGATAAGACATAGGACACTCAATTAAAATCTTTGAGTCCCATAAGGCTTAATGATCAGTTATCAGGATCAGAAATGACCACCAGTGGCCCATGAAAAGAGCAGAATTAGTTGATTTCGGAGCCAAAGCTGCGACTGTCCAGTGAACAGTGAAACGTAAAGTTTATATATTCCACACAGAGTCACTTCAACGCTCGAATCTATGTGGTCAGAAGGATTAATTATTCTATCTCTTATACTGAGGCTCAGACAGAAACCGACTCAGTGAGAGCCGTAGTTGTTTTTAGGGTGAACTCACTTATGCTATACCTGGTGGTTATAGGGTTTCTGACTCCAACCCAGTTCGCGCTTAGTGAGGTTTTTCGCCGTACACAGCCGGACGCCGTTGGACATGGAACTTCCAGCCTTGTCAGACTCCATCAGCCCTCTGAACTAACGTCTGATGATTGGCATCCAGAGAGCATGACCTTCGTGGGATGTTGACAGAAGAAGGAACATCTTGCCGGAAACTTGTTTGTTTCCTATAAATAAATGAAACTAGAGTTCTATAATTGACCATTGTCCCTAAAATGCTTATCAGACTCAATTTGACAGATATTTAAGTTGCCTAGACGAGTCACATCAATTAAATACTTGAGTCTGTATCTGAATCAGACATAGATCAGGCTCCACTATACAACATCACGTCATGGTCAAGGTTTTTCAGATAAGGGTAGTCTGTCTTTCACGTTTGTTCAACTAGCGGGTTTTCACCAGTCAGTGAAGCCAACTGTACAACTCGGAAATAGCTGATTGATCCCGGAGTTATCAGGCACATTCATACACACGGTAGAAAGGTTCTATTTCTTTATAAACAACATGATACATGAATGGAATTCTCACAGAGATGTGGTTTTAAAGAAGAATGATGCGAGTTTCATTGACTGATAAAATGACAAATGTGAGGCACATGATGATGATAATGATAATAATCACAATCAAACCAACCTGTCTGTCATGAAAGCAAAGTTTTTATGTCTGACCAACGCTAATCCCTCTTCGTTGGTCCTAACTATTGGCATATGATCCATTTGTTTCCAGATGTCTCGGTAAATCTCGTTGGTAGCATTCTGCAAATTCAATATTTGAGATTTGTTAAAACAAACACAAAAATGGAGTAGACAAAAATTACAATATAACATATTTTTTTTCAATATAGGTAAAGTCTATTCATTACTTATGTAGATATATTGTTCGAATAGGCAGGTTTTCTGTGTAATGAGTGAACGAATTTACACACTTTGTTGGTTGATTGATTAGACATTCATCATTGCACTTTGGTAAATAACCGTGTGTGATCTGATCTGTTTCTTATAAAAGAAAATGTCATCGGCAGTGAACGGATTCCGCAACAACGAGTGGGTCCCTTTGTAATTTTGTAGATGGTAAAATTGTTTATAGATATTTTAAAAAACATTTAAATGAAGTTTGTTTGGGCAGCGGCTTTACATCTTACTTATCATCATCATAATCAAGTAGCTTGTCCCTTCCAGAACTTGGCTCCCATGACAGCATTCAGGAAAAACTCTCTGTTCTTTGCAAGTTGACCGGCGTCAGCAGCAGTCATTCTCAGATCGTCAATGACATTCTGCACCCATCGTCTTCTAGGTCTTGTTCTCGTTCTTCTTCCAGGCATCATTCCTTCCAAAATTAATTTCTCCAGACACTCATGTCGTTTGATGTGTCAGAAATATTTAATTTTCCTTGTTTTTATGCTTTGTAATATTCAACTCTCTTTAATATCAAGCTGTTGTAGAACAGAAGCGTTTATTCTTTTCTCTGTCCATGATTCTTACTGATTTTAAATTGTCAATGATTATTTTACTTGTTCAATGTGAACACGAGACCCACGTTTTATCGTCTGTCTCAGATAGGACTAGGAACTTGATCTCACACTGAAATGAGAGATATCTGGAAAAATAACCAGATCTGTCCACACGGGGAACGAACCGAGTACCTTTGAAGCGAGAGGCGAGGACGTACCTCCCCGCCACAGTCTCCCAAAATACAGTCTTTGAAATCGTTTATATTCGACTCATGGATAATTATGATATATCAAGGTATCGTCACGAAGTCAGCTCTGTCCGTGATAATGACTAGGAATCGATGTTGACACCGGAGGAATTTAACCTATACTGTGACATGATTCAGTAGCGATCACTAGAAAAAACTGATGAGATATATGTATTACCAGCAAGTTACGGGAAGTATCAGCATACATATACCACCTACAAGCGAAAGAGACTGAGCAGTTATGTATCTGTCACCAATGAAGTGACATCGTCTCCGATTCAGCCGATGTTACTGTTATGCTATTGTAAACAATCCTTTTCTCTAATTTGGTTTTCGTCAGAATCTAATTGATCGTTA
Organism: Arion vulgaris; assembly: GCA_020796225.1. NCBI lineage: Eukaryota > Metazoa > Mollusca > Gastropoda > Stylommatophora > Arionidae > Arion > Arion vulgaris. The sequence continues at coordinate 27,459,323 of CM036757.1, read as the reverse complement.
TATCCCAAATAATTGAGTTGTCTATGTTTAGTTATTTAAACAATTTCTTCTTAATTCCTAATTGTGTTTGTATTTTAGGCAACTAAAACTTCTTTAAGCCGAGACAGTCCTCGCGTGGTTTCCGGGATAGTGAAAAATTCTCGTAGAACTACTGTCTTCGCTGGCAAGAGAGGTTGTTATCGAACCTGGTACTGGGGATTCTGGAAAAATGCACTCTTGAACAAAACACACGACATTCGGAGCGCAAGGCAACTGTTTAACCCTTTAGCCAAGAGTGAAAACTCGCAGGCCAGGTTAGAAGAAGAAGAACCACTTAGCCACAGAGACCCTCGAATCAGAATTGTTGCAGGAGCTGCGGAGTTCGATCTTTGTGCAATACTCTGGGCAGATGACGTGTCATTTCTGCGGAGAGTGACATAGCTAGGTGGTGGAAACCCGGTGCACTAATGTCAATCCTTCACATTAAGACCCCTGTTTTATTGATACTATCACCCCCAGGTGTTTGCGTGAATCTTTCACACGCGCTTGTTTGCGGCAATGATAAAGCAAAAATGCTTACATGAAAATCACTTATAGTTGAGTTGTTAAATATAATTATTGGGGTGAGGCATGGAGGAAGTGCTTCGATTACTCCCTCACGGTCTACTGCAGGGCCGTGCGGTTTACTTTCTCATTATGATGCAAGTCTTCAAAATCTGCCCTTTACAGTATAAATCATAAATCGTATACATCAATATCGGAATAACATAGCTCAATATAGAAAAGCGTTGCGTAAAGATTTTTAAATATTATATGATTCAAATTGTACATTGATTTGGCTGCTTATGCCGAACCCTCCCTCCTACGGACCTGCCTGATGCGGCTGCCTCTCGGTATCATAGCGCGGCACGACTCTGGTCTACTGGGTGAAGACACGTCAACTGATAACGAATCTAATCAGCGCGTGAAGAAATTTGGAATCAAACGTTGTATCAATGAGACTGGACCCTTGGGAGGCAGAAATAAAAGTAGGGTTAAACAGCGAACATCATGAACAAACAACACCCGTAGTCTTTGACATCTACTGGGGTTGACTGAACACATATAGATCTGTCTGAATTGCTTTCACGACGGTTCAGTAACCGAAAACAAATGTACTGAAAATCGATACATTGTTAATTTTGAAAAATAGGAAAACGAGAACAGCACGAAGCACTCAGTCCCAATAATTAACTTTACACCCCCCCTCTCTTTCTCTAGTCTGTGACCCCTCTGGCATTTAGGGCAGCCGAACATATGCATGAACAGATATATATAAACTTTTATTTGAATAAAACCCACTCATCCTGCTCACCTTAAAAAGAGTATGTGCATTGGATCCCATTTTAACCAAAGGCTTGATCTCTGATTGGGTGGCCAACTCCGTAATACTATTGATTGGCTTATCGTAAATCGTGACGGTTAGTACAGCGGCCATGTTGGCAGTGTATGTTGACACAAATATGATAGTGAATACCCACCACGATCCTAATACTAATCTCCCAGAATTTGATTTGGGCTGGATATCCGCACCTTTCAATGAATAATATATTTATATGACCTAAGATACCACATGAATAGATTACACAAAGAATGTATTAATCGTAATATCTTATCTTCTTCTTTGCGTTCGTTCTTTACGACCAATTTTAATCACTCTTTGTGATATATTTGATCTTTGCCAAGAACGTATATACGTTGCACATTGGTTTGGTAGGCCCTAAATGCATAGACTTCTACACGTTTAGGACACGTTCATCTAACTTCAGCCAAACCTCCTTAGACGCCTCTTACGACATACAGGTAACAGTGATTCTTTTCTTTACACCCCAAATTTGGGCCCTGTTAACCACTCGGGCGAATCGTAATATGAAAATCAACATAAAGAAAACACAAACCATGACATTAGACAAAGAATAACCAAGATCTCCAAAATCCCCTTATTATCGGCGTGTAATCAGCTTGCTACGTCCAGAATATCGATCCGTCCAAATTTGCACTGTACGGTTGTCAGACTCACCTATTTCATGTGAGGGTATTAATATTATATTCGTTCTGATTTCTCATACTCTAAGACTGCGGTCAACGTCTGACGTAAGACCTAGACCGTCAGTTTAAGTTCTGCTTAACTAAATAAGTGGGACGACAGCTCATGTAAAAAGAAATGATACGACCGATCAGCTCATGTATACATTCCAGAATGACAGACCACTCACGCCTCGAGACCTTTAGATACTAGGAAGTGTTAAATAAGAAAGAAACCATTTTAAAACTACACAACATACGAAAAAAAGTTTTTAGGTCACACAGAAAAATAAATAATATCTCACCTACCGAGAATGTTGCACAAAGCACAAATTCCGTAGCTCCAGCAATCTTTTTTTACACGGCAGACATCCCATACACAATCAAGTCTGATTGAATATATGATCTCTGCATTGTAAGAAATCTTAATTTCTTCAATTCTGATGTAGCCTTTACTTCTTTGCTTGATAAAGGCCTTAGGTCGAAACGTCGTTGTATATTGTTTTATACTTTGTAAAACTAGTGTTTTGTTCTTACTCACCATGTTATCATCTCAGCTTGCTCCTTATATATTTTTCCTATTTTATATTAGTAACATAAGGTTATTGTTAATGCGTCGTACTGTCTGTTTATTGTTAATTGTAAGATGAGGATATGTACATCAACCACATACCTTGATTAAAAGTTGAACCAAGAATACCCCAAAAACATGTGAAAAGAGTAAGGTCATCCTGGTTTAACCTTGTTAGACGATCTGGAGGAGACGGACTCTGACGGTTGACAAAGTACAGGATCAAGGAAACACCAATGACCGAAGCCATAAGACACATCCATACCACGGGCTGATGATAAACAAAATACATGTAGATTTATGCATATTTAGATGACAGACAGTAGAATAGTTGACTGGTACAAGCAATGAAGATGTTATAAACAAATAAAGGAGTGTTGAATTCTAGGAATAAGTAGATACAAAATTGAATAATCTCTTTAGATATATATATATATATATATATATATATCATCATAGAGGACTATCATTATAGCACTCCGGACACGTCCATATGTGCTCTGATCCCGCTCAACAAATCCAGCAGCGTTCAGCGGCCCAATACGCCAGTTCGGTGTTGAATAATAACTCTCTTTGCATATTTGGTATGTCGTTCTTTTCTGGCTGCACCAATATATATATATCAATGCTATTTTTCGTCTTTGCCTACGGTCAATTGGCAAGTGTTTTGTGCCTGTCTATCTTGCCTTTCAGCTCATCCCTAAGTCTCTTTCAAAGATTCTTCCTCTTTGCGTAATGTTGTTTTTCACATAATTTGGTCATCATCTAGTTTCCTCCATTTAAAGCAAGGATGAAGTATCTTCTCCAGTTATGCCTAGCCTGGACAGCTGATATGGAGAATGTGCCTTGCCCATTTTGCCCAAAAAAAACCCAACAAAAAACAACCAAATCTTTTCTACCCTACTGTTTCATCCAAAGGAAAGACAAAGTCTATATGTTTGGAATCAAGCAGGGTTTGCAGAGGATACCGGAAGACGGAATGGAATACACATATAACCATGAACTGCCTTAGTGTTCGTTCCTTCGGATGTGTGGTCAAGATTTACTCTTCTAACATACCACATAAACGTGTTGTCCCACACGACAGTGGGGATTTTCTACCTGGGGTTACTCCCATAGTTTTTATATCTCTCGAGCCCCCTCCATAATGCAGTGGGTTTAACAATTGCAGATGGTACCGCCTACTGTCATACGGCAGCAGATAAAACATTTGATCTGACATAATACACACAAGCGGGAACACCTTACTTGAAGGCTATAAACAGCCTAACGTTTTCAATATGACTCACCTGTAAAGGGGTAAATAGTCGAAACATTGCATCAGAATCTTGTTTAGCTTTTTTAGTAATAATTCCAATACCATCTTCCATATAAGGTATAGTAAAATCAACCACTTTCTCTCGTAGAGATGTTATCACCAGAGGACCGATTCCGATTTCTGCCTCCTGTAGAAATCAGATGCACGTTTTGAGTTAGTATATATATCTATATATCCATAATTAACAACAATATATACATGTAAGACTACCAAACCAAAGATGAAGATGGACGTACAAAGACATGATAAAAGTGTTTTTTTCTCAGCACTTTGTTACCAGTGCCAAACTTGGTCCCTGAGACCAACACAGTACATAAAGCTCACCACAAGTTAAATAAAATTCTTGAGGCAGGCTGTAGGGGCCACCAGGAAAGATAGACTACGAAATGAGGACACCAGAAGCACAGCGGACATAACTTCATGCACCGAATACATTGAAAGATAACAGATGCAGTGGTTTGGATATTTACTGAGAATGGAATGCAACCAACCACCAATAACAGTATATAATAAAAAGAGATCAGGTACTAGAGCCAAGGGAAGACCACGAAAAAATATGGATAGACAATATCAAGACAACATTAAATAAACACGGATATAACACAACAAGGGCGACTCATCTGACCCTGGAACACAAATTAAAGTTCTCTAACTCTGAACCTAAGGTATTTGCATTAAAAAAAAAGCAGGTACGATGATTCACATTTTATAATATAAGTTCCGCCCTTGTGTTGCGTGGACTCACATGGGGAGCAGAGACTAGTAACACTGCGACCTACAAGGCATGTCATAAGAGGCTACTGAAGTAGGGACCTAGGTATGCTACCCTAGTAAATAAAAAGCGTCGAAAAAATCGGATGTGCTTCTTTTCAATACGCTCATAACTGACACAACGTACAATCGCTCTTAGGCTTGGATCACATACAAATCACAAAGAAAGGTTTTAACAAGTGGTCGACATGGAGCGTTTGAAGAAGAATAGTGTCCTAAAACAATTGTGGCTAAAACTCAGTAACCATCATGGTAATGGAAGAGTTAAAATGCTCTACATTGTTTTGAAAAATGGACTGGAAAAAAATTGCATGAACTTTCTATTAAATAACACTATTCAAAGAAGAATCAACATAATGATCATTGAAATCAAATTTGTCATCAATTTTGTGCACTCTTCATACCGAATATCAATCTTTCTTTTCATCCCCAAATATCTCGATCGCTGAAAAGGTAACTGGTTTGTTCCCATTGAGGAGCGATTGAGATATTTTCCCAGAGATCAATGATCTCAATGTAGATGAGATCGGGTTCCTAGTCCTATCGGTGACAACAAAGAAATGTAGGTCCCATTAGAGAGCAGCGCTTATTGGCAGTTCAAAATCGATAATAGTAGAGTGCAAAGCCGCTGCCCGAGACCAGTTCATGAAAATGGTTTTTTTTTGGAAATTCTAACTAAATTGACATCGTACTCAAAATTACATTGGTGACCCTCGCCAGTTGCTTCAGAGTTCGCGTACTGTCGTATAAGAAAGAGACCGGAGAGCATACGTTTATTCGCCCAAACGCAACCATGAGGGTGTTATAAATCAATAAATCAAGCAATTTTTCTCATCTAACAACGTATCGTACTATTTATAACTCGGCTTTTATTTTGAGAGTTGATTTTTGTCGTATTAGTGTTCTTCATCTTTCTTTGTTTTATGTCTGCTTGCATTCCCCATTTTCCACAACAATCATTTATTCGAGTCTGTCAGCACTTATTATTCAAACAAAACTTACCCCTCTCCCAACCATACCAATAACTCCACCCCATACGTTGTTGTCATCTGGGGCTCCCCATGTTTCATCTGAGGGCTCCACAACATCATATCTAGAGATAACACAAATAATGATATATTCCACAAGTCATCTGCCCGCAACAATCAGTTCTAGTTAACAATGTCAGCTTAAAATAAATAACATAAATAATGATATATTCCACAAGTCATCTGCCCGCAACAATCAGTTCTAGTTAACAATGTCAGCTAAAATAAATAACATAAATAATGATATATTCACAAGTCATCTGCCCCAATAATAGTTCTGTTAACAGATGCAGCTTCCAAGATATTTAAAATAATGATATATTCCAAGTAATCTACCCAACAATCCAGTTCTTAGTTAAAATGTCAACTTAAGAAAATAAAAAATATGATATATTCCACAAGTAATCTGTTCGCAACAATCAGTTCTAGTTAACAATGTCAACTTAAAAGAAAAGACAAAATAATGATATATTCCACAAGTAAAATCTGCCCACAACAATCAGTTCTAGTTAACAATGTCAGCTTAAGAGAAATAACACAAATAATTATATAATCCACAAGTAATCTGCCACCAACAATCAGTTCTAGTTAACAATGTCACAAAATGTCTAGCAGTCCAAGACTTACTTAAAGTATTCAAGTTTATTCTTTATGAAACAGATCCCATTGACAAATCTATCTATATCTTCTTCGTGTACCGTGAGATACAAAAGTCTTCCACATGAGATTTCCGTTGTTGCCATTTTGCCGCCTTTTTATTTATTGTTTTCAAAGTCAGGCCTCAATCTTCATTTCTCTTTCCACAGTTATTCTCATGTTTCCTTTGGATGTACATGCCTTCTTTTTCCAATACGCTGCCCATTGTTGAACTGTCTAGCCTATTCTTCCTTTTTCCATCTTTTCTCCAATCATATTTTGTCTCACAACGTCAGGATAAGAAGAGATTTCTAAAACGGACCCTTGTCTGCGCTTCATAAATAGTGTCTTTCGTCGCCTCTGTTATCTCCAAGGTCCATCTTTTGCGTGGCCAGCCTTTTGCTCTGTATCCATTGTATCGGAGCAACATCGCTCCTTGAGGTGCACTGTCTGTTGGTAATCTGCTTATGTGGCGGAACCATTTAATTTGTTGTTTCTTGATGAAGTCTAGTACTGATGTTGTACCCACTTTTTTCCTGATGTCTTCATTTCTCAACTGGTCTCTTCTTGTTACCCCCAGCATTCTGAGTAGATACTTCCTCTCTGTCGAAACTAGTTTTTATTCTATCATTTGATGTCAGTGTCCAGATAGCATAATGTGGGGAGATGGATCTCCTTCTTTGAACGCTCCATATCAAGTACTTGTTAACCACTCTATGTGATTTGTAAGTGATCTGAGGCATCATTTCCACCATCTTTGGGCGGGTATTTTCCGGTTTCGTTTGCCGAGCTACTGAGTTAGTGCTTGAGCAACGCTGTGAGCTATGACTGTTACATGGAATACTTTTTTCTGTGTTAACCGTGCGTTTTATGTGGGTGTTCAGAAAATGGCGAACAACGGTAATGACGAACCGACTTAATCGGCCGTATGCAGTGATATTGCTGTCCAGAAAGGGATTTTGTCGTGGTTGATGTTCCCTTCGACATGAATTGCAATTCAAGTGATGAGCAGTTTTGTGTTGACACTTTAGCGACGGCCATATGCATTTATGCGGTGCATGTTGCCTTTTGTGGCGGTACGGCTGTTTCATTCTGGAATTAGTTCACACAGGAGACAGTTGTTAACTTTTCGTTGGCACAGGAACAGAGCAATTATGGGGTGACCCGTTGCAGTGAAGTTGGAACCGTACATATGAACTAAGAAAGCAATGTAATTTAAAAACTCTGTCAGTTTTTTCTTATTTATGTCATATTTGTTAATGTGCATCTAGTTATGGGCGTCCACATAGACTTTTGCAAGGAGGGGAAAAAATGGAACTGGTTAATTTAGTTCGCGAAAATGGAGATCGTATTCACATAGAACGGTTTTATCATAAATCCATTTTCCAGGGTGTGGCACATTTGTCCCCCAATTGCCTTAACGTATGGACGCCCATGCTTCCAGTTATCTCATCCACATCCCCATCTCCTCCTCCTCATCTTTGCATAGTTTATTATACTTCTACAGATGTTATAACTCATGTAAAATAAAGATATTTATCAGACTGTCTAACTCGCGTGAAACTGAGAAAATTTGCCACATTATCTAACACGTTATCATCATTCAATAGATTGTCTTGAGTCACATCCAACTCTAGATAACTAGGCCAGACAACTGGCCGGGGAATCCCTGATCTAGATCAGAGAAGGTGGCTGAAATGTATATATGTTTAAATGAACACTGCAAGCTTTTTTGCAATTTTAGTAAATTCTGTGAGTCTATGGTTATTTATTGGTGAAAGATATTCATAATATTGATATTCCTTATTGTGAAGCTTAACTTCTTGCATAATATAACATTGATTTAGCATTTTGTGTTGATTTTAAAATGAATTCGTCTATATACACCAATACTGGAATGCGAGATCACGTGGTGTAGTTGTGGTCTGATTTCCCATAATTCTTACCTGAGTCCGAAGGCCCAAAAGTTTATAGTTGGCTCTGTTTGAGCAGAGCTTTGCCACCCAAATAGTACTTCAGAATCTCTATCTCATAGGCCGGATGTCCCGCATCACAGCCGTCATGCTCAAATCAGTCACACCCTGAATCCAGTTTTACCGTTGTCTTCTCCTTCGACTCTTTTCCTAGCTGCCTATTTCCCTAATGGCATTCTCCTCTAACCCTTCGTATCCTTTTATATATCCAAAATCCCTAAATTTTCACATTATTATTTGCAGCATAAACCAGATTTCTTTGATTTTGAGTTTTTTTCTGAATATATTTATTTGTTCTCTCCTCTATCCATGGTATATCTGGCTAGTCAACTTACGTGAAATTCAGTTGATTTGCCAGTTCGTCTAATAAGTCAAAGCAAAACCCTTCATAGTATGTTCTGTTATCAGTGATCGTTTTGATTACAAACGGTTTCGCCTGCAACAGAAGAGAATCGAAATTTAAGTTTAACATAGTTCTGAGAAAACATAATCAATGAAATGCACTTGAAACGCTGACACTTGCTGCATCACAATCAAAACAGTTAGTGTTCAAGTATAATCATGTTCTATGTCATAAGTTCATTGTTATACTTTTCATATACTAATAAACTTTGATCTTGGATCAATAACAATCAATCACTCTGATTCACGTGGACACTGACATCAAATGTTAGAGAAGAAAACTAGTCACGACAGAGATGAAGTGTCTACGCAGAATTGTGAGAGTATCAAGACGAGACCGGTTGAGAAATGAAGACATCAGGAAAAAGTGGGTACAACATTAGTACTAGACTTCATCAAGAAACAATAAATTAAATGGTTCGGCCACAAAATGAGATGACCAACATACAGTGCGTCCCAAAGTGCAATGCTACTGGGATACAGTACTTACAAAGCAAAAGGCCGTCCAAGCAAAAGGTGGATCTGATGATCTGATGAAAAGGTGAACAGGCAATGAAAAACCCAATTTATGAAGCCCACACTAAAGCCCGTTCTAGGAATCACTTCTTATTCTTACGTTATGGGGCAAAACAGGATTACAGAAAAGAAGAAGAAAGACGTTTGATTCACAAGGTAGCCACAAGGTAGCTACAAGGTAGCCACAAGGTAGCCACAAGGTAGCCACAAGGTAGCCACAAGGTAACCACAAGGTAGCCACAAGGTAGCCACAAGGTAGTCACAAGGTAGCCACAAGGTAGTCACAAGGTAGTCACAAGGTAGCCATATGTTGTATAAATTTACAAATGTATAATTTGTTACTGTTAGGGTCAACTATGCATCGTTTTGGAAGGTAGTCGGCCATTGCTTTCCTTCCTGGCAGTGACCATACTGGTCTATGACCATAGTCATTGTCTCTATTACAGAGATGCTATGCCTATCTTCGTAAGTTTTGAGACAATAATCACTCACACAATAACACAACAAATAAATAAATCCAGAAGGAACTCAAAATCAAAGAAAACAGGCTGATGCTACACATAGAATTTTCAAAAATTTGACGTTTGCTTGATAGGAAAAATATGCGAAAACAAAATATATCTCGTGTGTTTTGATAAGAAAAGAAATTTTGATCCAATTTTTAAATCATTATTTCCAGTTTTCAAAGGATGCAACTACGTTTTACAAGGTTTACTTTGTTCATTTACCATAGTATAATAGCCGACCGCACACACTATGAGATGTACACATTTTAAAGTCAAACAACTCATAACATGTAAAGAAAGCAAGTAGAGTTGAAAATGACCGCCGTTGAAGAAAAACATTTCTGCAGAAATAAGCTGCCCACATTTTATAATTCCAGAGTTTGATGTTTTCAAGATTTTTCTGCGACACACACACATATCTGTGGCTAAGTGGTTAAAGCTTTTCTCTGCGACACACACACACACACACACATATATGTGGCTAAGTGGTTAAAGCTTTTCTCTGCGACACACACACACACACACATATCTGTGGCTAAGTGGTTAAAGCTTTTCTTTGACACACACACACACACAATATCTGTGGCTAAGTGGTTAAAGCTTTCTTTGACAACACACACACACACATATCTGTGGCTAAGTGGTTAAAGCTTTTCTTTGCGACACACACACACACACACACACATATCTGTGGCTAAGTGGTTAAAGCTTTTCTCTGCGACACACACACACACACACACACACACATATCTGTGGCTAAGTGGTTAAAGCTTTTCTTTGCGACACACACACACACACACATATCTGTGGCTAAGTGGTTAAAGCTTTTCTCTGCGACACACACACACACACATATCTGTGGCTAAGTGGTTAAAGCTTTTCTTTGCGACACACACACACACACACATATCTGTGGCTAAGTGGTTAAAGCTTTTCTTTGCGACACACACACACACACACATATCTGTGGCTAAGTGGTTAAAGCTTTTCTCTGCGACACACACACACACACACATATCTGTGGCTAAGTGGTTAAAGCTTTTCTCTGCGACACACACACACACATATCTGTGGCTAAGTGGTTAAAGATTTCTTTGCGACACACACACACACACACACATATCTGTGGCTAAGTGGTTAAAGCTTTTCTCTGCGACACACACACACACACACACATATCTGTGGCTAAGTGGTTAAAGCTTTTCTCTGCGACACACACACACACATATCTGTGGCTAAGTGGTTAAAGCTTTTCTCTGCGATACACACACACACACACACATATCTGTGGCTAAGTGGTTAAAGCTTTTCTTTGCGACACACACACACACACACACACATATCTGTGGCTAAGTGGTTAAAGCTTTTCTCTGCGACACACACACACACACACATATCTGTGGCTAAGTGGTTAAAGCTTTTCTTTGCGACACACACACACACACACATATCTGTGGCTAAGTGGTTAAAGCTTTTCTTTGCGACACACACACACACACACACACACATATCTGTGGCTAAGTGGTTAAAGCTTTTCTCTGCGACACACACACACACACACACACATATCTGTGGCTAAGTGGTTAAAGCTTTTCTTTGCGACACACACACACACACACACATATCTGTGGCTAAGTGGTTAAAGCTTTTCTCTGCGACACACACACACACACATATCTGTGGCTAAGTGGTTAAAGCTTTTCTCTGCGACACACACACACACACACACACACATATCTGTGGCTAAGTGGTTAAAGCTTTTCTCTGCGACACACACACACACACACACACACATATCTGTGGCTAAGTGGTTAAAGCTTTTCTCTGCGACACACACACACACACACACATATCTGTGGCTAAGTGGTTAAAGCTTTTCTCTGCGACACACACACACACACACACACACACATATCTGTGGCTAAGTGGTTAAAGCTTTTCTCTGCGACACACACACACACACATATCTGTGGCTAAGTGGTTAAAGCTTTTCTCTGCGACACACACACACACACACACACACACATATCTGTGGCTAAGTGGTTAAAGCTTTTCTTTGCATACACACCACACACACACACACATATCTGTGGCTAAGTGGTTAAAGCTTTTCTCTGCGACACACACACACACACACACATATCTGTGGCTAAGTGGTTAAAGCTTTTCTCTGCGACACACACACACACACACACACATATCTGTGGCTAAGTGGTTAAAGCTTTTCTCTGCGACACACACACACACACACACACACATATCTGTGGCTAAGTGGTTACAGCTTTTCTTTGCGACACACACACACACACACACACACATATCTGTGGCTAAGTGGTTACAGCTTTTCTTTGCGACACACACACACACACACACACACATATCTGTGGCTAAGTGGTTAAAGCTTTTCTCTGCGACACACACACACACACACATATCTGTGGCTAAGTGGTTAAAGCTTTTCTCTGCGACACACACACACACACACACACATATCTGTGGCTAAGTGGTTACAGCTTTTCTTTGCGACACACACACACACACACACACACATATCTGTGGCTAAGTGGTTACAGCTTTTCTTTGCGACACACACACACACACACACATATCTGTGGCTAAGTGGTTAAAGCTTTTCTCTGCGACACACACACACACACACACACACATATCTGTGGCTAAGTGGTTAAAGCTTTTCTTTGCGACACACACACACACACACATATCTGTGGCTAAGTGGTTAAAGCTTTCTTTGACACACACACACACACACATATCTGTGGCTAAGTGGTTAAAGCTTTTCTCTGCGACACACACACACACACATATCTGTGGCTAAGTGGTTAAAGCTTTTCTCTGCGACACACACACACACACACACATATCTGTGGCTAAGTGGTTAAAGCTTTTCTTTGCGACACACACACACACATATCTGTGGCTAAGTGGTTAAAGCTTTTCTTTGCGACACACACACACACATATCTGTGGCTAAGTGGTTACAGCTTTTCTTTGCGACACACACACACACACACACACACATATCTGTGGCTAAGTGGTTAAAGCTTTTCTTTGCGACACACACACACACACACACACACATATCTGTGGCTAAGTGGTTAAAGCTTTTCTTTGCGACACACACACACACACACACATATCTGTGGCTAAGTGGTTAAAGCTTTTCTCTGCGACACACACACACACACACATATCTGTGGCTAAGTGGTTAAAGCTTTTCTCTGACACACACACACACACACACATATCTGTGGCTAAGTGGTTAAAGCTTTTCTTTGCGACACACACACACACATATCTGTGGCTAAGTGGTTACAGCTTTTCTTTGCGACACACACACACACACACACACATATCTGTGGCTAAGTGGTTAAAGCTTTTCTTTGCGACACACACACACACACACACACACATATCTGTGGCTAAGTGGTTAAAGCTTTTCTTTGCGACACACACACACACACACACATATCTGTGGCTAAGTGGTTAAAGCTTTTCTCTGCGACACACACACACACACACATATCTGTGGCTAAGTGGTTAAAGCTTTTCTTTGCTTCCCAAAGGTCGTGGGTTCGAGTCCGAACCTTGTTCTGTTTGTGAGTGTAATTTTCCAGAGATCCCTAAGATTGCTGCTGGAGCTGTGGAGTTTGTGCTAGGTGGCGTACCATTTCTACGGAGAGCGACCGAGACATGTGGGATAAAACCCGGTGAAATAAAGTCAATCTTTCAGCTTTAGACACAAAAACAAATCAGTTTTTAATTAAGATTTAATAACTGGATCAACATTTCTTACCTCCAAACTAGCAATTAATAGTTTTCTTCCCCCAAAATCTCTGAAGGCGTTCTTGAACAAACTGTGTTGAGTTTTCAGACCGTTGACGGGAGACCATGATCCTACAGGGCGTACCCACAGATCTTGTATCGTCTGTACTGCAGAACTGAAAGCCGTAACTAGCCACTTTACCATTGCTGGCTCCAAAGACGACGACACCTCCATCCGTGGAAATTGTCATCTGAAACAGACGCGTGTTTCAATTGCATTAAACAACCATTATTAATAAACAATACGACATAAAATCAAAATAATGACTATGATGATGATAATGATTATAATAATGACCAGTTTTCTATCATCATCATCATCATCATCATTCTTCTAACATCATCATCATTATAATCATAATTATCATCATCATCCTTCTAACATCATCATAATATTCATCATAATCATCATCCTCCTCATATGAAACATCAGATTACTGATTTGCTTTAATACCTGTGTTAGTCATTATCTCAATAGTGCATAGTTCAAAAATATACAAATATACTGTTACACAGATGTGAAGACTTCCAGTTCTAGCTACTCGAGTGTGTAGACGTCCAGTTCCTGTTTTCGTGGCTTAAATAAGTTCGTCATGGTCAGAAACACTAACTTGTCTTAACTTCATCTTGGAATCCTTCATAGCAGACTTATCTAATTAACGAAACAAGACTGAACATGATCTTCGCATTAGGAAAGTCAGCTGAAGATCCATGTCATCTTTCAAAGACGGAATCAACAGTTCAATCCTTAGCTTGTTTTCATGGTTGTAAGAGAATCATGACAAAGTCCTGCTATAAATAAAAGACTGACTAGCTCGTGACATTGTCATCATCAAGGTGCGTATCCTTTTAGGACGTTGATCTCTTTGCAGCACATCTGAAATTCACTCTAGCCAGTTCACCCACTTCGTCGATGGTCATGTTCATGGTTTCTTTAATATCTTGTAGCCATCATCTTCTTGGTCTGCCTCTAATATTGTTCTTTCCAGGCGATCGTGACGCTTGATGTGACCAAAGTATGTAATTTTTCTGTATAGTATGTTGTTTATCAGCCAATTCTCTTTAACATTTAGTTCTTTCAGGACATGTGCGTTCTTCATTAACATTGTACCCACTACTATATTTGAAATATTCAGTGTTTAAGAACTAACATAACTGCACTTCTAGAAGACTGATAAATGTGCCTCATTCTTTATCAGAAAAGGGAAAAAGAAGGATGCGTGATGATTCTTCCATTCGCAAACTGATTATTCATTCGTCTAAACCATCCTCTTTCACGCACCTTTCTGTCCAATGCTCGATGTCAAACTTTCATTTTCATCACCACTTATTCATCTATTGCAGTGTCCTCTTTCAGCTAGCAATAATTTATTTACCATCTTATGTCTCACTTGTTCATACTCAGTGATCCTTTCACGGGAGCAACTGAGGCAAGCACACAGCTCGCTCATTTGATTCAAAACTCTAAAAATTACTATATATAGTTAACTGAATAACCAGAGGGACGATTTAAGGAAAACCAAATCTCCTTTCTCGAACATAAGGACAAATAGTACAACCTTGTATTCCTTCTGGTATGAAAACAAACAATCAACTACTTTTCCAAATTTTAGCCCCGTTTATTATTCTGAAAACCTGCTATACAACACAAGACGCAAAGAAAACACACATAATTGTACTTTCTGTACTTTAATGTACTTTCCAGCACTTTTTCCCTGTTGCTCAAGTTAATTAAATTACTTTAAATATCTAAATATTAGAAAATATTTAACTGAAAAATATCGAACCAAGTACATGGAAAAGTAAAAAAACAAAGATAAAATAAGAGCTATTAACAAATACAACGCAAACATGATTAATAGCAAGACGAGAACAACATAGCGATCTCAACCTAAGGATACGTAAAAGAAAAATTAATAGTCGATAGGGAAACATAATTTCAATTGCAGTAAAAGATGAAGAAAATGAAACAAAGATAAATTAATAATAGTAGTAGTAGTAATCAAAAGATTACCTTTTTGGTTTCGCTAATAGCTTTTCTACGTAAATAAGTGAGTCTTCTATCACATACAGAAGTGCTCTGAGAGATCTTTGAATAAAGGTCTACGTCTACAGAAGCTCTGATGAATGCTTCTATGCCTGACGATAAAAGATCAGCGTTTTCCTGGAAGAAAATGTAAAATTACATGAATAAAGTAATTAATTAACCGACCTGCCTTAAGCGCAGTCATTGTATATTAAAAATCTCACTGATGATAAATGTTCTGCAGTTTATTGGTAATATAAATACGGACTAATAGTGGTACATTGATTGCTTGATTGATTGATAGGACCATCGTCATTGCACTTCGGTGAGTAACCATGTGTGTGCTTCGATCTCTTTCTTACACATGAAGATCTCAGCTGTAGTGCACAAACTCCATAGCACCGGCAAAGGTCCCGATGTAATTTTGAAGATGGTTGATATATTTATATAAGAATTTAATTTTAACCCTTTCACTGCTACATACTTTCTGAAGGCTGAGCTAAAAATAGCTACTCTTTGTTTCTAGGTCCCAAACGTAAATGTACGCCTATAGCAGTGACAGTAGCAATGTATAACGTGTTAACACACCTTTAGCCCACATGGGATAGATAATAACAGACGTGTTAATGCGTCTTTAGAAGTGAATGGGAAAACGTATATATACGTCCTTAGCAGCTAAAGGGTTAAATTAAAAAAAAATGACTTTTGCCCGGGCAGCGTCTATCCAGCCTGCTGATTTAGATTTTGAACTGCCAAGGATTCTTCTATGTGCTCAAATTGAACACAGAACCTCCGATGTATCGTTTTGTATAGGAGATTATGTCTCCGTTAGGACTAGGAATTCGATCTCACCTACACTGAGATCATGAATCTTTGGAAAATATCCAGATGGCTACACGAGGGAGCGAACCTTGCACCTTTGGCACAAGAGACGAGCACTTAACCTCTACGCCACAGAGACCCCTGCAGTGGTTAATTGTTACTGTCCACCAGTTGAGAGGTTCTTGTTAGATAATAAGTGAAATTGAAGAGATGTTATAAGAAAGAAAGTTGGCACAGAACCTTGCTTGAATTACATTGGCAAACAAAGAATGAAATGGTTTGGTCACTTAATAAGAATGCATCCAAACTCTACAGTATACAAAGTCTTTTACAACAGAACGTCAGGAAAGAAGGCGAGAGAAAGACCACGAAAAAGATGGTTAGATGGTATAGCAGAATCATGTCAAAGAGCAAAAATAACAATCACTCAAGCCACCAGAACAGTGCAAGACAAAAACAGAAAAACCACAACACTGGGTAACAACCAGGTAGCAGTGTGACGAAAAAAGAAGAAGAGATGATATTTAGAGAATAATGTAGAGAAGATCTAATTAGAAGATAAGGTAGATTAAAGGAGTATAGTTTAACAAATGTTAGATAAGATAAACTATATTTAAAAGATAAGTCAAATAAGGAAAGCTTTGTTTAGAAAATAATTTAGATTAGAAAAGTTTATCTCCCGCTTCTTCTTCTCTTAGAAGCCTAAAGCATCAATGCATTTCCTTCCATCAGATCTGTCTAAAGCAAAGCCATGTTTCTCCATTCTAGATCAATCTTCACCATGAAGAAGATAGCTACAAGATATTAAAGAAACCACGAATAGGACTGACCATCGACGAAGTGGATGAACTGGTTAGGGACAGAGTGCATTTCAGATGTGCTGCAAAGAGAGCAACATTCTATAAAGGATAAGCACCCTGATGAGATCAATCTTGCCTCTTCTCTTTCTCTGTCTACAGTTCGTCTCATTGTCTCTCTAGTTTTTCCCTACCCCTCTTGCCGCCCTGATTCCATTTCAAAACAATATATGGGCGTATGGTTTTCTTCATTCTTAATGTATGTCCTAACTCCTTCCACATCCCTATTTTTATGACCTCTTTGATATGGTTGATGCATGTGCGTTAGGGTATCTCAGTATTAGGTATTCTTTGTTTCCAACGAATTCGGAAAATTATAAAAGTTAAACTAATGTCGATTAGAGAATTTCTAATTAGAAACTAAAGTAGATTAGAGAAGTTCTAGTTAGAAACTAAAGTAGATTAGAGAAGTTCTAGTTAGAAACTAAAGTTGATTAGAGAAGTTCTAGTTAGAAACTAAAGTAGATTAGAGAAGTTCTAGTTAGAAACTAAAGTAGATTAGAGAAGTTCTAGTTAGAAACTAAAGTAGATTAGAGAAGTTCTAGTTAGAAACTAAAGTAGATTAGAGAAGTTCTAGTTAGAAACTAAAGTAGATTAGAGAAGTTCTAGTTATAAGATGTGGTCGATTAGAGAAGTTCTAGTTAGAAACTAAGGTAGATTAGAGAAGTTCTAGTTAGAAACTAAAGTAGATTAGAGAAGTTCTAGTTAGAAACTAAAGTAGATTAGAGAAGTTCTAGTTAGAAACTAAAGTAGATTAGAGAAGTTCTAGTTATAAGATGTGGTCGATTAGAGAAGTTCTAGTTAGAAACTAAGGTAGATTAGAGAAGTTCTAGTTAGAAACTAAAGTAGATTAGAGAAGTTCTAGTAAGAAAAAAAGGACAACAGAAAAACTTCCAAAAGAGGTTCAATGTGGATAGACTAAAAGACACGGAAGTAAGGGATAAGTTTATAATGCAGATAAAGAACAGATTCCAAGCCCTAGAAAGTAATGAAAATACGGATGAAACTGACAACATAGATAGAACATGGGACAACATAGCATCTATATATAGCAAGAGCAGTGAAGCATGTCTAGGGTACCGCACAAAGAAAAGAAAAGAATGGATAACACCAACAACATGGAAAATAATAGACAGCCGAAGAATATTAAAAAGAAATTGTTAGAAGCAAAGTCCGAAAGACTGAAAGCAAGATACCAAGAACAGTACAAAAGCACAAGTAAAGAAATCAAACGGGCTGTGAGAGCCGACAAAAGAATGTATGTTGAAGACCTGGCAGTACAGGCAGAAGAAGCAGCAAAAAGTGTGATCAGGGAAAAGTGTACAAAATTACAAAGCTAATAAGCGGGAAACATTACAGAAGATCAAATACTCTCATAAAGGATAAGAATGGAATACTATTGACAACGGAAAAGGAACAAGAAATACGATGGACAGAGCATTTTAAAGAATTGCTAAACAGACCACCTCCAACGGTAGTAGCAGACATACCAGAACCAACAGAGGAGTTAGAAATTGGCATTGAAACACCCAGCCAGGATGAGATCATTACAGCAATTAAATCTCTTAAGAATAACAAGGCACCAGGAATGATAACTTAAACGCAGAACTATTCAAAATAGACCCAGAACTTGCAGCTAATATATTGCAACCCTTGTTTACTACTATATGGAATGCCCAAATAATACCTGATGCATGGAACAGAGGAGTCATCATCAAGATACCCAAAAAGGGCTCCTTGCCGATTGTAATAATTGGCGTGGAATAACACTGCTTTCTGTCCCAAGTAAAATCTTAAGCAAAATCATCGTACAACGTATTACTGACGCTGTGGATAAGAAACTGAGAAAGGAACAAGCAGGATTTCGCAGAGGACGGAGCTGTATAGGCCAAATATTTGCTCTTAGAAATATCATAGAACAATGCACAGAATGGCAAAGCAAACTCTATATCAACTTTGTAGATTTTGAAAAGGCTTTTGATAGTATACACCGCGAAAGTCTATGGCGTATCTTAAGATGGTATGGAATCCCACTGTGTTTATAAATATTATAAAAAGCTGCTACAGCAAGTTTGCATGCAGTGTTGAAACTTCAGAATTAAAGTTTGAAGTAAAAACAGGCGTGCGACAAGGATGTGTTATGTCAGCCCTATTATTCAACACTGTCATAGATTGGGTGATGCGTAAAACAACGGAAGATAAGGCAAGAGGTATTAGATGGACGCTCACATCCACTCTGGAAGACCTAGATTTTGCAGATGACATCGCACTCCTATCTCATACACATAGAGATATCCAGGAAAAGACCAGCCGCCTTAACCAATATAGTGAGATGGTTGGGCTGAAAATAAATCAGAAGAAAACTGAAGTAATGACTCTGAACATAGCAACCCCAGCACCAGTCAAACTAGAAGGTAAAACCCTCCGAGATACAACCGCTTTCACATACCTTGGAAGTGTTATTAGCAATGAAGGAGGCGCTGGATCTGACATTAAAAACAGACTGAGTAAAGCACGCAGTGCATTCGTGACCCTTCAGACCGCCTGGAAATCTGCCCAATACAGCATCAGAACCAAGACTAGTATCTATAACAGCTGTGTGCTGTCAACTTTGCTGTACGGATCGGAATGCTGGAGAATGACAGAACAGGATATGTCCAGACTCTCCGCCTTTCATACAACTTGTCTGCGAAAAATCTTACGCGTGTACTGGCCGACTACTATCTCGAATCAAGAATTGCTTGCACGATGCCAACAAGAGAATATGGGCACTATCATCCGAAGACGACGCTGGAGATGGATTGGACATGTGATGCGCATGGAGACTGGCTCCGACACGAAAACTGCACTGAGATGGACTCCAGAGGGTAGGCGAAAGCGTGGAAGACCCAAGACGACATGGAGGAGAACGATAGAGCAAGAGCTGAAGGAAATGAATCATAGCTGGAACACAATACAGAGGAAGGCCATGAACAGGGAAGAATGGTGTACGTTTGTTGCTGCCCTAAACGCCAGGGGCGTAACAGGCTAAAGAGAGAGGAGTTAGAAACTAAAATAGATTAGAGAAGTTCTAGTTAGAAACTAAAGTAGATTAGAGAAGTTCTAGTTAGAAACTAAAGTAGATTAGAGAAGTTCTAGTTAGAAACTAAAGTAGATTAGAGAAGTTCTAGTTAGAAACTAAAGTAGATTAGAGAAGTTCTAGTTAGAAACTAAAGTTGATTAGAGAAGTTCTAGTTAGAAACTAAAGTAGATTAGAGAAGTTCTAGTTAGAAACTAAAGTAGATTAGAGAAGTTCTAGTTAGAAACTAAAGTAGATTAGAGAAGTTCTAGTTAGAAACTAAAGTAGATTAGAGAAGTTCTAGTTAGAAACTAAAGTAGATTAGAGAAGTTCTAGTTAGAAACTAAAATAGATTAGAGAAGTTCTAGTTAGAAACTAAAGTAGATTAGAGAAGTTCTAGTTAGAAACTAAAGTAGATTAGAGAAGTTCTAGTTAGAAACTAAAGTAGATTAGAGAAGTTCTAGTTAGAAACTAAAGTAGATTAGAGAAGTTCTAGTTAGAAGATGTGGTCGATAAGAGAAATTCTAGTTAGAAACTAAAGTAGATTAGAGAAGTTCTAGTTAGTAACTAAAGAAGATTAGCGAAGTTCTAGTTAGAAGATGTGGTCGATAAGAGAAATTCTAGTTAGAAACTAAGGTTGATTAGTTTCTAGCAGAACAGACCAGGCAGAACAGAACATTATATTTCGCCAACGTACCGGACACTGCAGACTCAACAGACACTTACATAGACTAGGAATAAGTCAAACCCCTCTCTGCGAGTGTCAACAGGCGAAACAAATACCAGGGCATGTCCTGCAAAACGGCCCTCTACTGAGTCAGCTGAGAAGCAACAGGTGGTCACACCCAGTTGATTTAAAAACTAAGTCTTGGGGAAATCTGACAGACCTGAAGCTGACTGCCCATTTTGTGGTACACAGTAAACTAAGCGCATGAACAGAGATCGCTGAAGAAGAATTTTCTCTAAAGTCTGAAACGGCTATGGGAAATTTTATTTATTATAGATCGAATACAAGTTGCAAGAGCGTACAACCTGAATATGGAATCATTAAGGAGAAGGGGAAAACCAAGAAAAATATGGATTGATGGAGTTACACACATCTTAAAACTCCACAATACCATATCATATCAAGCGACCGAGCGTGTACTACCTCGGAAGCCGATCATCAGTTCAAACCTGCTACGCCTAGTGGCAAAAAAGCAGAGAATGACAAAAGAAAGAAGCAGATAGATCGAATAATAACATTATATTTTATTAATTAAGAATAATTATAAACCTCTGTATAGTTTCGATCCATCCCTGAAATCAAGCAACTGTTCTCGTCCAGGTCCTGTATAAATGGAGTTTGCCTCAGGAAAACGACGCTGCTCTTTCGAAGAAGGGTTTTGTTCAAGGCATTCAAACAACTTGTGTTCGACATGATAATCCATTGGTAATCCCGTGTGAATAAGTTAGCCATGCTAGCCTAGAAAATTAAGTACAACAAATATATTGATTTACTACTTACATGGTGTACGAAATTATATTGACTACTTCTTTTATTTGTATTACATTTTTCCCCCGTTCGGTTTCGTATGCTCGTTCTAAACCACGAGATGGGTTGCCTCTATGAAGCTGCATGTCAGTTGGAGCTCCTCGAGAGTTCACAATAGCTTGCTCTGTAAGCTTTGTTCACGATGCCATGTCTCGTTTCATTGGTGTATGTAAGATGAACATGACTGCAAGATGTTCTCTGAGTCTGTTTTTCTGTCTGACATGCGGTATGAGCAGGCTTCGTTCTGTGATTGTGGTGGTTGAGCTTGCAGTGACCTGTTTCTTAGGTGAAAGATTGTTGTATGCTGTTTTCTGTTTAGTCTGCTGATGGGATCTTGTGTGTGTTTGCTGTGGGTTTGTTGCCTCCACAACTCTTTGTATTTTCACTTGATATATAATGACGATTTAAATACTAAAAGAATTTTATTATGAAACAAACGGGAAATTTAGACTGAGGGAAAACAAATGTTTACATATAAATGACATCAACAAAGTGAGACACATTCAATTTGCACAATATAAGTTACTTCTAACACACTCAAGTGTCAATATTTTTTAACACATTCGAAGAACACATTTAAGAAAGTTAATAACATTTCATTAATGAATTTTGCCTGGACAACGATTTTGCAGCCTGCTCTTAACGGGTTTCAACTGCCAATTAATCTTTTACGTGCTCAAATTAAACACGGGAGTTATGATTTATCGTCCATCTCCGATAGGACAAGGGACTTGATTTCACCTATATTGAGATTAAGAATTTCTGGAGAAATAGACCGATCGCTCCAGGCGGGGTTGAACGAGTACCTTTGAAACGAGAGGCGAGCAGCCTTATCTTCCCGTCACATAGATGATGGTAAATAATGGAATATGTATGTTGACTATAATACATACTTTGCATCCGTCCTCGCAGCTGCCTCTGTCGACTCATGTTTTATTTTACTCCAGTCTGACAATTGCATCTTAGTCATCTTCCCAACAAAATGGGATCATGAAGAGTTTACTATGTTACCCTTATCCAAGTCAAATATTTCAACTACTGAAGCACTCGAATTCAGTATCTCATCTCTTCAATTACTGTTAACCCTATATGTAGAGAACAGGAGATGAATATGAAACTCTGGTGGTTTTTACATCCTTGCAACTGTCATCCACAAAAGAGCACACTAAGTAATTTCTTTCCACTTCTTGTAGAGCATAAGGCCTCAACAGTTATTTTCCACTTTTCCTGGTCTATGGCTATTTTCTTCGTAGGTTAGCTCAGTATCCTTCAGTTTCTCAAGAAGACTATAGGTCTGTATAAGACGTCCCCTTTTCCGTTTCTTTTGCTTGTTCCACTCAAGTGCTTGTCTAGTGACATTCGACTGTGCCTTCCACAGGGTATACACGAAACACCGTCATTTTCACCATCTGACCTGGGTCATCATGGGTTCCTGCCTTGCTTTCATCCACAGATAGAATTTTCTCAACTTGTAGCAAATATGCTGTTGTCAAATTTCACGCAAATTATTCAAGTAATTTAAAAAAAAATGTAAACGATTGTCACTCTGTCGAGCCGTGCAAAGGAAACAAAACAGCTCAAAGAAAACAAATAACTCAAAATTATCACCAAAATAACAACAAATTTCCAAACATTTAACAATTTAAAAAAAAACCCCGATAAGTTTCGTTAATCACCATTTCCAAAATTGGGTCCATCATATGTGAATTGACTGCAAGAAAAATGTGACGAATTTCTTTGGTAGCATTCACCAAGTCCAGAAATGTTTGATCTGTGAGTTCACTGTGTATATTGAAAGCCCCATAACTAACCATAGAGTTTGATAAAGCAAACTGAAGTCTAGTCAGCTGGACCATGTCTGAAATGATCAAACGTAATTATGGTGTAAATATTAATAGTAATGATGATTTAAATAGAAGGCTAATTTTCATATGAAAACAAACATAAAATTGTGACTAATTTGAAAGACATAAAATTATAATTGATTTCTCTTTCATTTTTAACATTTTCTAAAACTTAATGAATGATATATTTATTTTAAAAACTATATACAGCAGCGTCATCATCACGTGGCGTGTCGGTTGACGGATAACCAGATATCTCCAGAAACGATTGCCACGAGTAGTGACTTTCAGTTTCATTATTGAAAGTTTTCATTGATATTAGATTCCTTGCCCAGAATATTCTCTCTCTCTTGCTATCTTTCTAATCACCTATTGATTTTTCCGGCTGCTGAAATGTTATGTTATGTTATGCGATCGACGTCATGGCACATATGGAATTCCCATGCGTGCTCTGTCCTCCGCTGAAGCAGCCATCTCAAAGTCCACTTGCTCACCGTACCCATGAGAAGTTAAGTAGTATATCTTCTCTCTCTACTATGAAGACGACTCTGTCTGGCATGTTCAAACTTAACTCTTAATTCTCGTACTCGTTCCAGTGTCTGGGACTAGCCCATATCACATAAATGATAGCGTACCGCATTGATGACATTGACTGCCCATACTTTTCTGCCCGCTTGAATCGGGACTTTGTTTTGCAAGAAAGTCAGCACGCTTTCTGAAATGTAATCTACACTTTCTCTTCTCATAGAGAATAGAATCAATTTTCATACCATGAGGCATATTAGGGAATGCGATGTTAGTCCAGTATTTTTCATTGACCATCGGTCCACGATGAAGTCAACATCGAGCTGGTAGCCTTTACTTCACAGTGCTTTTCTGGTAGCCAACATCGAGCTGGTAGCCTTTACTTCACAGTGCTTTTCTGGTAGCCAACATCGAGCTGGTAGCCTTTACTTCACAGTGCTTTTCTGGTAGCCAACATCGAGCTGGTAGCCTTTACTTCACAGTGCTTTTCTGGTACCCAATTGAGGCTGGTTAGATATGAGAGCCATTAAGGTCGGGAAAACACTCCGATTGTGGAATTAAAACAGAACCAGGCCCCCAAGAAGCTAATGCGATAACCTCTACGCTATAGCGATTCTCTCTTTCTTCTCATGGCATCTAAGAAAGATTATGAGTGATCATTTGTTTTTCGGGGATCTATTTTTCGCTGTGTATCTGCAACTTTCTCTCTGTGCATCTGCAACTTTTCCCCTATGCATCCGCAACTTTTTCTCTGTGTATCTGCATCTTTTTCTCTGTGTATCTGCATCTTTTTCTCTGTGTATCTGCATCTTTTTCTCTGTGTATCTGCATCTTTTTCTCTTGTTATTTCTTCTTCTTCTTCGTTCTCACTAGATTGGGATTTCGGATTCTCTAATAAAGGCAGCTGTCTGTCTCAGATTATCAGCCACGCCATACAGTTTGTCTTGGACGCTAGTGTAGTGATCCACACTTTCTTCTCAAGTTTGCAAACTGGGGGCAGTTCTGTAGGATATAATTCCTATGATTTCTGCTTCCCGTTTGTGCCGACCTCTTCCTGCAGTAAGTTTTGGCCCCCATCGTGATGGTAGGTCTGACATTCTTACTGCGTGGCTATCTCCGAGGCAGATTGGCAACCGTAGATCCGTTATCCCATTCCTCATTGTGGGTCGTTGCACCATGTTATGTGCCTTATGGCCTGTCCATCCGTTTTCTGCAAGCATTTGTTTCGGTTAGTATTCCTAGCGGATACATGCATCCGATTTCAGCCAGACCTCCTTAGTCATCTCTTACGACATGCGTGGCAGGTAACAGTGGTTCTATTCTTTCCCCAATTTGGGCCCCGTAACCACTCGGCGATCTTTATTTAGGAAAGAGTGAGAATGAGTTTTTTAAATAGCATTCTTTCCTGCGTATCTGCAAATACTGTTCTGCTCAGCAATGTGTTGCTTACTGTTACATAGAGCTAGTACTGATATATAAATGCTAGATCTAGACAATAAATCAACAGACAGTAGCATCTCTAGAGGCTATTAAGAGGTTTTATATAGCGGTTTTTATAGAAAAATACAAAGAGATCTCATGAACTGATAAAATATCTTATGTTGGATACTGAAAAAGCTCAAGCATGAAAAGTACTGAAGAGCTCAACGCACTAGAAAAAAGTACGAAAGAGCTCATGACAGAAAGAAAAGTCTGAAAGTAACGATGAAAGTGAAAGGCTCAAGCACAGAAAGAAGTACTGAAAAAGCTCAACGCACAGAAAAGAAAAGTACTGAAAAAGCTCAACGCACAGAAGAAAGTACGAAAAGCTCAACGCACAGAAAAAGTACTGAAAAGCTCAACGACAGAAAAAGTACTGAAACTCAACGCAAGAAAGAAAAGTACTGAAAAAGCTCAACGCACAGAAAGAAAAGTACTGAAAGAAGCTCAACGCACAGAAAGAAAGTACTGAAAAGCTCAACGCACAGAAAAGAAAAGTACTGAAAAAGCTCAACGCACAGAAAAGAAAAGTACTGAAAAAGCTCAACGCACAGAAAAGAAAAGTACTGAAAAAGCTCAACGCACAGAAAAGAAAAGTACTGAAAAAGCTCAACGCACAGAAAAGAAAAGTACTGAAAAAGCTCAACGCACAGAAAAGAAAAGTACTGAAAAAGCTCAACGCACAGAAAAGAAAAGTACTGAAAAAGCTCAACGCACAGAAAGAGAAGTACTGAAAAGCTCAACGCACAGAAAAAAGAAAAAGAGTACTGAAAGAGCTCAACGCACAGAAAGAAAAGTACTGAAAGAGCTCAAGACTAGAAGAAGAAAAGTACTGAAAGAGCTCAACGCACAGAAAAGAAAAGTACTGAAAGAGCTCAACGCACAGAAAAGAAAAGTACTGAAAGAGCTCAACGCACAGAAAAGAAAAGTACTGAAAAAGCTCAACGCACAGAAAAGAAAAGTACTGAAAAGCTCAACGCACAGAAAAAGAAAGTACTGAAAAAGCTCAACGCACAGAAAAGAAAAGTACTGAAAGAGCTCAACGCACAGAAAAGAAAAGTACTGAAAGAGCTCAACGCACAGAAAAGAAAAGTACTGAAAGAGCTCAACGCACAGAAAAGAAAAGTACTGAAAGAGCTCAACGCACAGAAAAGAAAAGTACTGAAAAAGCTCAACGCACAGAAAAGAAAAGTACTGAAAAAGCTCAACGCACAGAAAAGAAAAGTGCTGGAAAAAGCTCAACGCACAGAAAAGAAAAGTACTGAAAAGCTCAACGCATAGAAAAGAAAAGTACTGAAAAGCTCAACGACAGAAAAGAAAAGTACTGAAAGAGCTCAACGCACAGAAAAAGTATGAAAGCTCAAGACAGAAGTACTGAAAGAGCTCAACGCACAGAAAAGAAAAGTACTGAAAGAGCTCAACGCACAGAAAAGAAAAGTACTGAAAGAGCTCAACGCACAGAAAAGAAAAGTACTGAAAAAGCTCAACGCACAGAAAAGAAAAGTACTGAAAAAGCTCAACGCACAGAAAAGAAAAGTACTGAAAGAGCTCAACGCACAGAAAAGAAAAGTACTGAAAGAGCTCAACGCAGAAAGAAAAGTACTGAAAGAGCTCAACGCACAGAAAAGAAAAGTACTGAAAAAGCTCAACGCACAGAAAAGAAAAGTGCTGAAAAAGCTCAACGCACAGAAAAGAAAAGTACTGAAAAAGCTCAACGCATAGAAAAGAAAAGTACTGAAAAAGCTCAACGCACAGAAAAGAAAAGTACTGAAAGAGCTCAACGCACAGAAAAGAAAAGTACTGAAAGAGCTCAACGCACAGAAAAGAAAAGTACTGAAAGAGCTCAACGCACAGAAAAGAAAAGTACTGAAAAAGCTCAACGCATAGAAAAGAAAAGTACTGAAAAGCTCAACGCATCAGAAAAGAAAAGTGACTGAAAAAGCTCCAACGCATGAAAAGAAAAGTACTGAAAAAGCTCAACGCACAGAAAAGAAAAGTACTGAAAGAGCTCAACGCACAGAAAAGAAAAGTACTGAAAGAGCTCAACGCACAGAAAAGAAAAGTACTGAAAGAGCTCAACGCACAGAAAAGAAAAGTACTGAAAGAGCTCAACGCACAGAAAAGAAAAGTACTGAAAAAGCTCAACGCACAGAAAAGAAAAGTACTGAAAAAGCTCAACGACAGAAAGAAAAGTACTGAAAGAGCTCAACGCACAGAAAAGAAAAGTACTGAAAGAGCTCAACGCACAGAAAAGAAAAGTACTGAAAAAGCTCAACGCACAGAAAAGAAAAGTACTGAAAAAGCTCAACGCACAGAAAAGAAAAGTACTGAAAAAGCTCAACGCACAGAAAAGAAAAGTACTGAAAAAGCTCAACGCACAGAAAAGAAAAGTACTGAAAGAGCTCAACGCACAGAAAAGAAAAGTACTGAAAAAGCTCAACGCACA
Organism: Arion vulgaris; assembly: GCA_020796225.1. Lineage (NCBI taxonomy): Eukaryota > Metazoa > Mollusca > Gastropoda > Stylommatophora > Arionidae > Arion > Arion vulgaris. Next base: position 27,431,125 of record CM036757.1, on the reverse strand, counting down.
GAAAAGAAAAGTACTGAAAAAGCTCAACGCACAGAAAAGAAAAGTACTGAAAAAGCTCAACGCACAGAAAAGAAAAGTACTGAAAAAGCTCAACGCACAGAAAAGAGAAGTACTGAAAAAGCTCAACGCACAGAAAAGAAAAGTACTGAAAGAGCTCAACGCACAGAAAAGAAAAGTACTGAAAGAGCTCAACGCACAGAAAAGAAAAGTACTGAAAGAGCTCAACGCACAGAAAAGAAAAGTACTGAAAGATCTCAACGCACAGAAAAGAAAAGTACTGAAAGAGCTCAACGCACAGAAAAGAAAAGTACTGAAAAAGCTCAACGCACAGAAAAGAAAAGTACTGAAAAGCTCAAGCACAGAAAAGAAAAGTACTGAAAAAGCTCAACGCACAGAAAAGAAAAGTACTGAAAGAGCTCAACGCACAGAAAAGAAAAGTACTGAAAGAGCTCAACGCACAGAAAAGAAAAGTACTGAAAGAGCTCAACGCAAGGAATGAAAAAGTACTGAAAGAGCTCAACGCACAGAAAAGAAAAGTACTGAAAGAGCTCAACGCACAGAAAAGAAAGTACTGAAAAGCTCAACGCACAGAAAAGAAAAGTACTGAAAAAGCTCAACGCACAGAAAAGAAAAGTACTGAAAAAGCTCAACGCATAGAAAAGAAAAGTACTGAAAAAGCTCAACGCACAGAAAAGAAAAGTACTGAAAGAGCTCAACGCACAGAAAAGAAAAGTACTGAAAGAGCTCAACGCACAGAAAAGAAAAGTACTGAAAGAGCTCAACGCACAGAAAAGAAAAGTACTGAAAGAGCTCAACGCACAGAAAAGAAAAGTACTGAAAAAGCTCAACGCACAGAAAAGAAAAGTACTGAAAAAGCTCAACGCACAGAAAAGAAAAGTGCTGAAAAAGCTCAACGCACAGAAAAGAAAAGTACTGAAAAAGCTCAACGCATAGAAAAGAAAAGTACTGAAAAAGCTCAACGCACAGAAAAGAAAAGTACTGAAAGAGCTCAACGCACAGAAAGAAAAGTCTGAAAGAGCTCAACGCACAGAAAAGAAAAGTACTGAAAGAGCTCAACGCACAGAAAAGAAAAGTACTGAAAGAGCTCAACGCACAGAAAAGAAAAGTACTGAAAAAGCTCAACGCATAGAAAAGAAAAGTACTGAAAAAGCTCAACGACAGAAAGAAAAGTACTGAAAGAGCTCAACGCACAGAAAAGAAAAGTACTGAAAGAGCTCAACGCACAGAAAAGAAAAGTACTGAAAAAGCTCAACGCACAGAAAAGAAAAGTACTGAAAAAGCTCAACGCACAGAAAAGAAAAGTACTGAAAAAGCTCAACGCACAGAAAAGAAAAGTACTGAAAAAGCTCAACGCACAGAAAAGAAAAGTACTGAAAGAGCTCAACGCACAGAAAAGAAAAGTACTGAAAAAGCTCAACGCACAGAAAGAAAGTACTGAAAAAGCTCAACGCACAGAAAAGAAAAGTACTGAAAAAGCTCAACGCACAGAAAAGAAAAGTACTGAAAAAGCTCAACGCACAGAAAAGAGAAGTACTGAAAAAGCTCAAGCACAGAAAAGAAAAGTACTGAAAGAGCTCAACGCACAGAAAAGAAAAGTACTGAAAGAGCTCAACGCACAGAAAAGAAAAGTACTGAAAGAGCTCAACGCACAGAAAAGAAAAGTACTGAAAGATCTCAACGCACAGAAAAGAAAAGTACTGAAAGAGCTCAACGCACAGAAAAGAAAAGTACTGAAAAAGCTCAACGCACAGAAAAGAAAAGTACTGAAAAAGCTCAACGCACAGAAAAGAAAAGTACTGAAAAAGCTCAACGCACAGAAAAGAAAAGTACTGAAAGAGCTCAACGCACAGAAAAGAAAAGTACTGAAAGAGCTCAACGCACAGAAAAGAAAAGTACTGAAAGAGCTCAACGCACAGAAAAGAAAAGTACTGAAAGAGCTCAACGCACAGAAAAGAAAAGTACTGAAAGAGCTCAACGCACAGAAAAGAAAAGTACTGAAAAAGCTCAACGCACAGAAAAGAAAAGTACTGAAAAAGCTCAACGCACAGAAAAGAAAAGTACTGAAAAAGCTCAACGCACAGAAAAGAAAAGTACTGAAAAAGCTCAACGCATAGAAAAGAAAAGTACTGAAAAAGCTCAACGCACAGAAAAGAAAAGTACTGAAAGAGCTCAACGCACAGAAAAGAAAAGTACTGAAAGAGCTCAACGCACAGAAAAGAAAAGTACTGAAAGAGCTCAACGCACAGAAAAGAAAAGTACTGAAAGAGCTCAACGCACAGAAAAGAAAAGTACTGAAAGAGCTCAACGCACAGAAAAGAAAAGTACTGAAAAAGCTGAACGCATAGAAAAGAAAAGTACTGAAAAAGCTCAACGCACAGAAAAGAAAAGTACTGAAAGAGCTCAACGCACAGAAAAGAAAAGTACTGAAAAAGCTCAACGCACAGAAAAGAAAAGTACTGAAAGAGCTCAACGCACAGAAAAGAAAAGTACTGAAAGAGCTCAACGCACAGAAAAGAAAAGTACTGAAAGAGCTCAACGCATAGAAAAGAAAAGTACTGAAAGAGCTCAACGCATAGAAAAGAAAAGTACTGAAAGAGCTCAACGCATAGAAAAGAAAAGTACTGAAAGAGCTCGAGCCACATATTTCTTTTCTCCAATCATGTTTTGCGTCACAGTGTCAGGATAAGAATAGATTTCTAGAACGAGCCTTTATGTGCGTTTCATAAATAGGTTCTTTCGTCGTCTCTGTTATTTCAGAGGTCCATCTTTTGCGTGGTCGACCTTTTGCTTTGTATCCATTGTATCAGAGCAGCATAAGTCTTTGAGGCGCACTGTCTGTTGGTAATCTGCTTATGTGGGCGAATCATTTAATTTGTTGTTTCTTGATGAAGTTTAGTACTGATGTTGTACCTACTTTTTTCTGATGTTTTCATTTCTCAACCGGTCTCTTCTCGAGGTACAGAAAAGTTATGAAAGAGCTCAAGACACATATAAGTGCTGAAAGAATATAAAGGCACAGAAAAATGCTGAAAGAATATAAAGGCACAGAAAAATGCTGAAAGAATATAAAGGCACAGAAAAATGCTGAAAGAATATAAAGGCACAGAAAAATGCTGAAAGAATATAAAGGCACAGAAAAATGCTGAAAGAGTATAAAGGCACAGAAAAATGCTGAAAGAATATCAAGGCACAGAAAAATGCTGAAAGAGTATAAAGGCACATATAAGTGCTGAAAGAGCTCAAGGCACAGAAAACGTATTATCAACAAAAGAATATCAAGGCACAGAAAACGTATTATCAACAAAAGAATATCAAGGCACAGAAAAATGCTGAAAGAATATAAAGGCACAGAAAAATGCTGAAAGAATATCAAGGCACAGAAAACGTATTATCAACAAAAGAATATCAAGGCACAGAAAACGTATTATCAACATAAGAAAAAGATAATAATCATTACTTGGGTATGTAGTGAAAATGTGAGGTTTGAAACACATTGTGATAACCGGTCAAATAAACAAGAAATAAGGCAGAGAACAACATATAGAAGAAAATGTAAAAAAAGTTTTACTTCATGGCATGGAAGAGTATCAACATCAAAACTGAGTCTTTACTCAGGAAAGAATTCTGTGGAGATCATGATCACTTAGAACATCCGGAATGACACAAGATGATGATTGCTGACTTAACACATACCTAAATAATCGTCATAGATGAATAGTAGTTCCTTCCATTTTAGAATTTTCTGGATCAAATTATCAACCACATTGCTTTTGATTGAACCATCAGGAGTAAGATGTAGACTGTGGGTGGAGGTTACATGGCACGGAGTGAAATCCGTGCAATAAATTATGTGTGGAATTGAATGATCCGCTGTCCAATCATCTATTGTTAGAATTACTGGACAGCTGGCTATGGTGATGACAGCAGCACAGAAAGGATTCAATAAGCTGCAGCCTGAGGAGACAAAGAAATTGCAACAATAAATATACAATAAAATACTAACATGTTATATCTCTCTCGTGATCACCGCTTAGACTGATGTACCAGATTTCCCCATAAATTCTGCTGTTGTTTTTAAAGACTCTGTCCCTTAATATGCTATATAATTTGTTCTCTCTTTCTTTCTCTTATGAATTTTTTAGCCCTGATTAGGACATAGGCTCTCAACCAACTCATGCCAAATCTTCCTCTCCTTAGCTATCTCGTGCAGCTCCTTCCAGCTCTTCTGTATATCGCTAATCTCTGCCTCTAAATCTCTTCTCCATGAATTTCTAGGCTTCCTTCTTTTTAGTTAGCCCTAAATAACTTTGTTACTACAATCAAATTATTAATTAAAAGTTTCAGCTAGGATAATTATTATTTCACATCATGACATTGCCCGCCTGCCCAGCGTGCTCGTAGCGGGTTGGACGACGGGTGAAAAGTCCTCTGTGAGTGTGGGTTCAATTCCGCGGGCCGGCAGAAAAGCCACAGGTTCTCCAGATTTGCGGTGTTCGTGGCAATGAACCGAAGATTTACGATGTCCATGGCACCGAACCGAAGAGCTGAAAAAGCTCAAGTGCTTCTGGATCTAAAAAAACCAACAAAACAAAAAACATCATGACATTATATCAAGATAGCCAGAGCACAGTAAGAACAACAGAAGAAAGGACCAACTGGTTCTCCATTACGTCAGGTGTTAGACAAGGTCGTGTCTTCTCACCACTACTCTTGATCACATATATGGATAAAATAACTCAAGAGTCGAATACAGATAATTATGAAATAAATGACTTGCTTTGCGCAGATGATCAGTGCCTGCAACACCAAAAAGAACAAGACCTACAACAATATTTGGCTCCACTATCCTATCTGTGTTAGAACCGCCCTACTCTATCTATGTGCAAGCTCGACTATTCTTTGTATTAGACATGCTATAATGTATGTGTGGTGAAGCAATTATTGTTTGTGTGTGTTCGATCAATATTATATTTTCTGTGTGGGTGCTCCATTATATTTTCTGTGTGGGTGCTCCATTATATTTTCTGTGTGGGTGCTCCATTATATTTTCTGTGTGGGTGCTACATTATCTTTTCTGTGTGGGTGCTCCATTATATTTTCTGTGTGGGTGCTCCATTATATTTTCTGTGTGGGTGCTCCATTATATTTTCTGTGTGGGTGCTCCATTATATTTTCTGTATTAGATCACAAAATCTCGCCCGTGTGGTGCCGGGGCCCACAAGGGAAGCAAAGAATAGCATCACTGCAACCTACAAGGCATGTCGTAAGAGGCGACTGATGTAGGACCTATGAAATCTACCCTAGTAAATAACAAGCATCGCAGAAATCAGATGTGCTGGCTTACTTGTGGACGCATACCTGGCACAATGTACAATCGCTCTTAGGCTCAGATCACATACAAATCACACAGAGTGGTTAACAAGTGGTCGATATGGAGGGTTAGAAGAAGAAGATCATCACAAAATCTAATCAAAGTAAAAAAATCCAAGTCTCACTACAGAATATCATATACCATATATTCTGTAGAAGATGATTACCAGTGGTCATAGAAGTAGCTAGCTATCAGTTGTAAAATATACTACAGATTGTTACAGTAATAACAAATGCAAGAATAACTTCTTTAGTACAGTAATTCAACTTGTACAAACAAAGATGCATATTTTATTTATAAGTTAGTCTTGATGACCAGAGTTATACATTTCTATACTGATCTTTCTTCTATCCAAAATGAACCTTCTACCCATGTTTGTTTGCATTATTGACACTAAACAGCGATCGTTTAGTTCTGCTCTTCATATCTTCCTTATTTGTTGCATTAATATTGTCATGTAATACAACAAGAATGAGTTGTATTTCTTCTAAAGTGGGAAACTCGACAGGAGATCGTATCGTGCAACATGATTCGCTTGAGAACATGCAATTTGTTACTAAATAAACTAGAAAGAAATAATATGATAGCGTGTATTACATTAGAATGGGAAGTGTAGGAGAGGTTAAGGTCTCCTTCTTCTTGCGGTCGCCCGCTAGATCAGGAGTAGTCAGGGCGCCTATTATGGCGCTTCTGATTATTGTTCGTTATGGCCTGCTTTCTTTACTATCAGTGTTCTCCCGCCATACAGGCATGCCCTCCAACTTCAGATTGATTGATTGATAGGACCATAATCATTGGACTTCTGTGAGTAAACATGTGTGCTTCGATCTATTTCTTACACAAGAAGATCTCAGCAGCAGTGCACACACTCCGTAGCACAGGCGAAGGTCTCCAACTTCAGAGATAGGCAGTTGTAGTACCCGTCATTATTATTTACCATACTAGTTGGCGTTAACGATCATGGATTTTCACAAAAGTATGTTCTAAATGTTCACTATTAGCTCTGGCGTTGACACTGTTCCGTTTCCTGAAGCCAGATTGTCCAGAATATTCTCTCTAAAATTGGAGCATACATAGTTATTCACCGAAGTGCAATTATGACGGACCTATCAATCAAACAATCAATTAATCAACAAATGAATGCATATGCTAAGATTCTAACGCGCAATCAATCTGATATAAACAGAATATAAACCAGTTTAATCTGCACTACTTTGTTACCAAGCTGATCATTTTCATTTGTGGATTTTTGTAAATGCAATTTGTACTTTTCTAACTCTAGATACTGTCACCATGAACACAAAAAGAGCAATGTTCAACACAATATTTATCCCCACATTATGTTACCAGTGCCAAACCTGGACGCTGACAACAAACGATAGAAGAAAACTAGTCACAACAGAGATGAAGTGTCTACGCAGAATGCTGGGTGTAACAAGAAGAGACCGGTTGAGAAATGAAGACATCAGGAAAAAGTGGATACAACATCAGTACTAGACTTCATCAAGAAACAACAAATTAAATGGTTCGGTCACGTAAGCAGATTACCATCAGACAGTGCACCCCAAAGAGCAATGCTGCTCAGATACAATGGGTACAAAGCAAAAGGCCGGCCACGCAAAAGATGGACCTCAGAGATAACAGAGACGACGAAAGAGACTATCTACGAAGCGCATACTAGGGCCCGTTTTAGAAATCTCTTCCTGACCTGACGCTGTGAGGCATACAGGATTCGAGAAAGAAGAAGAAGAAGAAGATACTGTAAAAAAAGGGTCGTTACCCAAAGTTCTTCTTCTTTTCGTCTCCTAGTTCTGTTTTGCTTCACATCGTTACGATAAAAGATATTTCTAGAACGGGCACTTAATGTGCTTGGTACACGGTGTTTTTCATTGTCTATGTTATTTCTGTGGTCCTTGTTTTGCGCAGAGAACCCTTTTTATTGTATCCTCAGTATCTGAGTAGTATTGCCTTTTGTGGTGCACTGTCTATTGGTAATTTGTTTATGTGTCCGAACCAATTACTTTGTTGTTTCTTGATGAGGTTCAGTATTGACGTTGTACCCATGTTTTCCCCTGTTGTCTTCATTTCTAAACCGATCTCTTCATGATAATTAAGTTTATACTATTTAATCCCACTTGTTCGAGATTATGTCTCATTTTTGCTTATTAATACATTATATAAATCGTGCGTGAACCACGAGGAAACAAAAAGGAAATTATTTAGCTGAACATGTTTCGAACGAGTTCAGCAAAGATATAGGACGTGGCTTTATCTGATACCTTTTAAGAGTTACTAACTTTGTGATAATATAAAATACATATCATGGTTCAATTAAAACAAACAGAGGAGAAGAAGATTATCAAGATAAATATTGGTACAAGATGTGTATGACTGATTGATATGATCATCATCATAGCAATTCGGTGAATAATCATTTGTGCTCCGATCTCTTTATTACACAGGAAGATTTTATCCGTAGTGCACAAACTTCCTAGGACCTTGCGAGTGTTCCGAATATAATATTGAATTTTGTGAAAATTTGTTTAGAAGTTATATTTTAACTTTTAAAATGAATTTTGCCAAGGCACTGTTTTTGTGGCATACGCTTACTGATTTTCATCTGCCCATTGTTCAATTTGAAAACGGGATCTAGGTTTTATAATTTCTCCATAATATGGCTAGTATCAAAGATCTGTGAAAAATAGACTATTGCTCTACAAGGGAAACGAACCAGGTATCTTTGCAGAGTGAAGCAAGCACATTACCTCCACGTAACTGATACTCCCTAAAATGTGTTATATGCCTTGAGCATGACTGCTAAGTAACTGCTACAGGGCATTTATAACTAGTAAGACTGTAAGTTGGCTGATGCTACGAATAAGAAAGAGAAAATTGAGGTGTTTTGGACATATACAAATACATGAAGAGCTGGAGAAGACCACCATAGAAGGAGGAGGCATACCGGCAAAGAGAAGAAGAGGAAGACCACAGAGAAGAGGGATTCAGGATGTAACTGGTGGTATTAACATGACAACGGTAGAGACAGGACATCTAACCTTTGAGAGAGAGAAATTGAAATTCCGGAGGACTATTGTTGAGGGTGGTCAAAGTTCATGACATGACAAGCCATATATTGTTTATGATGATGAAGACTGTAAACCACGCTGTCAATATTGTGTCCGTGTTACATTCATGGCGTATTATTTTACTCTGCCATTTTTACCATTAATCAGATATTTCAAGAAAACATTATTGAATTCAGTTTTCTAGTCATCCACTTCCATGAACATGATCTACACTATTGCAATCTTGTTTTATTGAGTAACAATTCTACTGCCTCCTAAACTCATCCTTCTTTTTGCGAAGCTGGTCCCTCTTATCCTGTCCTTCCGAATCCGTTCATTGTTTCGTACATAGGGTGAGGCATTGAGCCTGTTGAGTTTTCTGCCAACACCAGACTTCTGTCCCTTCGATCGCCATGTTGGATATCTGTTATTGTTTCCATCGCCTTGTAGGCGTGGACTTTTGGCCCTGTGATAATGCGATTGCAACTGTTCTGACTATTGCTCACTTTGGTCGAATTGCTTGTTGGATGCACTGCTCCACGCTGCAAGCCGTACCAGGACGGTCGCATTTCTTCCAGAGTAGAGTGTTTTGAGGACTCTGGTGTTTGCTTCCACTGGAGACCTGCGTTTTGTGCATTATCGTGAGCATGTTTCGCTTTGCCGTGCATTTTCCAACTTAGTGGGGGACCGAGTTAGGGTTTCATCGAGTGTGACTTCAAGGTACTTTGAGGATCTTGCCCTTTCTAATATTATTCTGCTAGTAGTAGTAGTATAGTAGAACTGCAAGGAATATGGATTAGACATTAACTACAGAAAACAAACTATGTAACTCACAGGAATGTGGCAAAACCTAAAATGAATATCAACAATACTGGAGATTACTACATCAAGTAATTAAGCTGCCCTATCTCTGAGTCAGATGATAACAGATGATGGCAGATGTATAACTGAAATTCAAAGAGAATAGGAATGGCAAGGATAATTTCAATAGTTGCGAAAGTTACTGACATCCAACAAATCACAAACAGGCTATAAATTAGAATGATCAAATGCTATATATATCCTATATTAATGTATGGCTCGAAACATGGACAATGACAAGCAGTTAGAAGACAGAATTTGCTTGAGATGTGGATATTAGAGAATAAGCAGAGTTTCATGGACAGAAAACAGACAAATAAACAAGTTTTAGGAAAACTAGGCATGAAGAAACAATTAGTTAGAAATAATTCAGACAAGTAAGTTTTGGCACATAAAGGCAATGCCACCATGATAAAACATTTACTAGAGAGAAGTTGAGGAGAAGAGCAAGAGGAAGACTGCGAGAGATAAGTGGAGAGGACCTTTAAGAAATGGACAGGTTACAGTCTGCAGTGTGCAACACCAAGGCAAGTCAGAGGATGCTGAGATTCATTGCAGCCAACTCGATGTGAGAGGCACCTGATGATGATGATGAGTAGTAGTAGTAGTAGTAATTGGAAAATGGCTAAAGATATAGAAAGCAAGTTGAATGCATTTGAAAATAGATGTCTGAAAATAATGAACATAAAATGGAACGAATTCAGGAGAAGTGATGAAATCAGAGAAATGTCTGGTCAAACACTAATGACAACTCTTATAAGAAAGAGAAGATGGAGATATGTTGGACACACCTTGAGAAGAAATTATCAAAGAATATCAAAGCAGGCATTGAAGTGGGATGCAAAGAGTTCAGGAAAGAGAGGACGACCTAAGGAGACCGTGAAACGAACTTTGCTGAGAGAGGCAAGAAATATCGGTCTCCGTCCCTATTTAACGTTTAACGGTACGAGAGGAATTATTATTATTAGTATTGTAATCATCCCATGGCGCCCGCGAATCCACAACCTTCAGTCTGATGCGCCCCAATATATAAACAAGTTGGAAAGTACTGATGTAAACAATAGTTTTGGAAACAAACTAGTCTTTTCTCTAAACATTGATTTAGACTTTAGACAAAGGAAATCGATGGTAGCTGCATGTCGAAATTAATACTATTTGAACAAATCTAGCAAACACGGTTTCATACTTCATAGTTATTTACATATTTTTATTTGTTGCTAATGAAAAGCTGAAAGCAGAAAATTGTAAAATTATCGATATAAGGGAAGACTGCAGGAAAACTGTATAGCAATGACGAAACACGTAATATAAAATACTGTAGTTTTATAAAATACAAAAACAATAACAATACACAGCAACGTTTCGACCAAAAGCCGTTATCATGCAAACATACAACAAAGTATCACATCACACTACATACAGACTCTGTGACTAAGTGGTTAAGCCCTTTGCCTTCTGAGTCGAAGATCGTTGGTTCGAATCCGGACCGCGCCGTTCTGTTCACGAGTGCAGTTTTTCTAGAGACCCTAGGATTGTTGCTGGTGCTACGGAGTTCGTGCTTTGTGCAATACTCTCGGCAGGTGGCGTGACATTTCTGGGAGAGGGGCCGAGCCATATGGGGTAAAACCCGGTGCAATGAAGTCAATCCTTCGGCATTAAACATATAGACTTTGACAGAAACATTACAGCGGTCCTAAAATGAAAATCTGTGACTAAAAACGAGTAACGGAATAAATGCAAAAAACTAGAAGTGGAAAAAAAATAGAAACAGTAAAAAACTCAAATATTTTGTTTGTATGGCATTCATCTTCTTATTCACATTGAAATACCTTATAACACAATGAACATATCGAATATGGAGCATGAGACGAGAAAGTACAAAGAAGCATAGGAATGTAATGCGTTGAGTCCATTAGGTCGCAATGTACCTTATAATGAAATAAAAGATTCTCTACGTAGTTTGTTTTTGTTTGCTATATCATCCAAGCTAACCACTTTCTGTGATCTGTATGGTCTGCATAGAGTATGTTGTGGTCTGCATAGAGTATGTTGTGGTCTGCATAGAGTAGTGTGTTGCATAGAGTATGTTGTGGTCTGCATAGAGTATGTTATGGTCTGCATAGAGTATGTTGTGGTCTGCATAGAGTATGTTGTGGTCTGCATAGGTATGTATGGTCTCATAGAGTATGTTGTGGTCTGCATAGAGTATGTTGTGGTCTGCATAGAGTATGTTGTGGTCTGCATAGAGTATGCGGTTGCATAGAGTATGTTGTGGTCTGCATAGAGTATGTTGTGGTCTGCATAGAGTATGTTGTGGTCTCAAAGATGTTGTTCTGCATAGAGTATGTTGTGGTCTGCATAGAGTATGTTGTGGTCTGCATAGAGTATGTTGTGGTCTGCATAGAGGCTGGTCTGCATAAGGATGTTATGACATAGGCTCTGATGTAGGAAGGAATCTGAAATTTGACTAAAGCGTACGCATATCTTAAGAGAAGAAAAGGGCAATGGGTCGGGCATACCCTAAGAAAGACACAATTGAGTGTCATTAGACAAGCGCTTGAGTGGAACCCGCAAGGAAAACGAAAAGAGGACGCCCTAAACAGACCTGGAGACGAATATTTTTCTTGATGAACTGAAGAGTGCTGGACTATCCTGGGAGAACATCAAGAAAATAGCCAGAGACCGAGATGAGTGGCGAACAACTGTTGAGACCCTATGCTCCACGAGGAGCGGAGATGAATACGCCAAGAAGTCAAGTATGTATATTATCCAAAGGTACCCCAAATTTGTACAAATTAGAGTTTAATTGCAATCTTTTTTTTTAATAATTCAGTATCAGAAAAAGAATACCCTCACCTGTTGTATTTCATCAGTAATTAAGCGACATATTACAGTATTATCTTATTTCTACCGTGGCTGCTAAGATACATGCATGAAAATCGTATTTCTACCAGTGGTTGCTAAGACACATTACATGGAAATCTGATGTCTACCAGTGTTTGCTAAGACACATTACATGGGAATCTGATGTCTACCAGTGTTTGCTAAGACACATTACATGGGAATCTGATGTCTACCAGTGTTTGCTAAGACACATTACATGGGAATCTGATGTCTACCAGTGTTTGCTAAGACACATTTCATGGGCGTCTGATGTCTACCATTGGTTGCTAAGACATATTGCATAAACATCGAATTTCTACCAATGGTTGATAAGACACATTTCATGGCAATCTGATGTCTACCAGTGGTTGCTAAGATACATTTAATTGGAACCTGATGTCTACCGATGATTATTAAGAAAACATTACATGGGCATCTGGTGTCTACCAGTGGTTGCTAAGACACACACAAGGGATAGCTGTATCTGTATTTAATTGTCTTATTCACTACATAACACTTTCCCAGAATGTTTATTTACATTATTTTACTACTGCGATGTACATTATTTTACTACTGCGATGTACATTATTTTACTACAAATGCGATGTTTAAAAAATGGAGGTATTAGCTGGACAGATAGAATATCAAATTAACAAAATATTAGAACTACAAGAGCACAGTGACACTGCTAAAAATGATGAAATTTGTTAATTATCACTGTTTAGTTACAATACGAAAAGAAATGTTCAGCTACAAAAAATTTTGAAGAGCAAAACATACTGGCAAATGAAGAAGGAGATTTCGTTTGCTAACAAGACTCTTGTTTAGTTATTCAGGAACATTATAGTTTGAACATATACTGATCAATTGGGTTCAATTAAGAGACATGATCACACTTGATTGATTATTTGATTGATACGATCATCATCATTTCACTTCAGTTAACAACCATGTGTGTTCCAATTTTGTACTTATACAAAAAGATCTCAGCGACAGTGCACGGGCTCCGTAGTACAGGCAAGTGTCCACAATGTAATTTTAACGATGGTGAAAATTTGGTCTAAATTTTATTTTAACTTTTTTAAAAATTATTATGAATTTATGGAACGAAAGCAGGAGAAGTGAAGAAATCGGAGAAGTGTCGGATTAACCGCTAGTTACAACTGTTTTATGAAGAAGAAGATGGAGATATGTTGGACACACCTTGAGAAGAAATGATCGAAGTATATCGAAGCAGGCACTGAAGTAGGATGCAAAGGGTTCAAGAAAGAGAGGACGACCTAAGGAGACCCTGAAACGAACTTTGTTGATAGAGGCAAGAAATATCGGTCTCAGTTCCATGGAGGAAATTGAGAGAGTTGCCAAGGATAGAGCGATGTGGAGAAATTGCTTGCCTGCCCTGTGTAACGTATAACGGTACGAGATAAATTATTAATTATTATTATTATTATTATGATATTTGCCCATACAGTGGCTTCGCAGACCACTCCTATTGAATTTCAACTGCCACCATACAGCGTCGCGACCACTCCATTGAATTTCAACTGCCACCATACAGCGGCTCGCAGACCACCTATTGAATTTCAACTGCCACCATACAGCGGCTTCGCAGACCACTCCTACTGAATTTCAATTGCCACCATACAGCGGCTTCGCAGACCACTCCTATTGAATTTCAACTGCCACCATACAGCGGCTTCGCAGACCACTCCTATTGAATTTCAACTGCCACCATACAGCGGCTTCACAGACCACTTTATTGAATTTCAACTGGACATACAGCGGCTTCGCAGACTACTCTATTAATTCAACTGCCACCATACAGCGGCTTTGCAGACCACTCCTATTGAATTTCAACTGCCACTACAGCGGTTCGCAGACCACTCCTATTGAATTTCAACTGCCACCATACAGCGGCTTCGCAGACCACTCCTATTGAATTTCAACTGCCACCATACAGCGGCTTCGCAGACCACTCCTATTGAATTTCAACTGCCACCATACAGCGGCTTCGCAGACCACTCCTATTGAATTTCAACTGCCACCATACAGCGGCTTCGCAGACCACTCCTATTGAATTTCAACTGCCACCATACAGCGGCTTCGCAGACCACTCCTATTGAATTTCAACTGCCACCATACAGCGGCTTGCAGCCACTCCTATTGAATTTCAACTGCCACCATACAGCGGCTTCGCAGACCACTCCTACTGAATTTCAATTGCCACCATACAGCGGCTTCGCAGACCACTCCTATTGAATTTCAACTGCCACCATACAGCGGCTTCGCAGACCACTCTTGTTGAATTTCAACTGCCACCATACAGCGGCTTCGCAGACCACTCTTGTTGAATTTCAACTGCCACCATACAGCGGCTTCGCAGACCACTCCTATTGAATTTCAATTGCCACCATACAGCGGCTTCGCAGACCACTCCTATTGAATTTCAACTGCCACCATACAGCGGCTTCGCAGACCACTCCTATTGAATTTCAACTGCCACCATACAGCGGCTTCACAGACCACTCTTATTGAATTTCAACTGCCACCATACAGCAGCTTCGCAGACCACTCTTGTTGAATTTCAACTGCCACCATACAGTGGCTTCGCAGACCTATTGAATTTCAACTGCCAATGGTTCTTTTACGTGCTCCATTTAAATACGGGGCCTTCGTGTTGTCGTCCATCTCCGATAGAAACAATAAACTCGTTCTAACCTACACTTCAATAATGAATCTATGAACAAATATGCCGATTGGTCACGTGGAAATGAACCGGGTATCTCTGGAACAGAGATAAGCACCTTATCTCGAGAGAGAGAGAGTGAGAGAGAGAGAGAGAGAGAGGGAGAGAGAGAGAGGGAGAGAGAGAGGAGAGAGAGAGAGAGGAGAGAGAGAGGGAGAGAGAGAGAGGGAGAGAGAGAGTGAGAGAGGGAGAGAGAGAGAGGAGAGAGAGAGGAGAGAGAGAGGGAGAGAGAGAGAGAGAGAGAGAGAGAGAGAGAGGGTTATTGAAAGACACGATCGTCTTCGCCGGCAGACACGGTACGGCACTTGATATTGATCATAATCAGTAACTCCATTAATGTAATATGTCCCATTAATGTATATGCTAATATTTAGATCAAGATCATTATAAAGCGGGGACCGAGGGGTTAAACGTGGTGATGTTTCATAACGGAATCGTCTCGTGTCGTCTCCTCGATTAGGTAAACAGCCTTTTTTAGATGATAAAATAAGTCCTATAACAAGCACACTCGTAGCGACAGCTTCGGGCAAGATACCTTAATTCCCCTGTTTTATTCAATTCCGCAACATACCACAAGAAAGGAGAATAAAAGGCTGTAGTGACAGTTAATAATATCATATGTAACAAATATGTAGTTTTCTAAATGCATTAGAGACAAATCGAAATCGACACATACATATTCACGAAAGTATAAACTCCACTCAAAGTTAATATAAAATACACATGGAGAATGTGAGGATCAACAAGAATGTTTTTCTAATAAAATTAATGGCATATTAACACTGAGCAACTGTTTAGAATCGATATTATTGCACTTATGATAACCCCTGAGCGTGTGTGACCCTATGCGTGAGCCTTTTCAGTTTACTGGTAATGTCAATGTCAGAAACATAACATTGTAGCTTGGGGAGGTTTACAAATGTCCAGTAAACTCAGAATATGAGGTATCAACTTTCAGTTATCTCAGAAGAGAGAGAGAGAGAGAGAGAGAGAGAGAAAGCTAGAGAGAAAAGAAAACATACTTACATACCACTATTAGATTTACACTTTTGGTAATGAGAGAACAGACAGGTTGACTGGTTCTGCCACCATATCAGAGAGCCAGCCAATGGATAGAGCCAGTGGCGGTTCGTCATTAAGGGCCAGTAGGGCCGGGCCACACCAAAAATAATGTGTACCGGGTATTTATTATTTAATAAATTAAAATATAACATAACCAAAAACCATGATTATTCCAAAAATTTGTGTCTGGCCCCACCAACAAAAGTGAACACGAGCCGCCACTGGATAGAGCTGACATTCTGAACGCCGTCATAGAGTGTGGCCGCAAAGGCGATTTTCATCTAAGTCAATCCAAGTCAACTGCTAGATTTTAAGGGCTGGGATTGAAGATTGGTGTGGCAAGAAAAGAACAGCACAACGGGTATATCAGTAGGCTCATCAATCAACATCGAACTGTTACGGTCAGTCGCTGGACGGTGTTGGAGATATTGCTAAGGATATCGGAGCAGATATGAACTTGTCCAAATTGCAATGAAGATATTCCAAACTGAAACTGAACTGAAGATTTACACTTACCCTTTGTCACAAAATCAAAGACGTCCTCTGGAGAAATGACAGTTCTGTTGATTGAAAAGTTTGCGATTTCGTAATGTCTGGGCGAAGCCATATCTTTGGCTATCTGCAAGATATCGTAGTTATCCAATATTTGATCGTTCTGTTCAACAGTACCTGTAGATGTACACATATTTATAATTGTCAACAGTATTGATAGTGTTATATGTGCGTCAGAATAAACGTGTTACAGAAGATTCCTCCGTAAACTATGGACACAGAAGAGAACAAACAATATATATCCAGAAGAAATTCAAAATCGAAGAAAACTGATGGTTCAAAAACGATTGAGAAAATTGGTGTATTTTTGACATATAAAAAGGCATGAAGAGTTGGCGAAGACCATCATGAAAGGAAGCATCCAGAGCATGCAGAGTTGGCGAAGACCATCATGGAAGGAAGCATCCAGAGCATGCAGAGTTGGCGAAGACCATCATGGAAGGAAGCATCCGAAGAGTAAGAAGAGGAAGACAACGGAGAAGATGGATTCAGATGTTACTGATGATTTGAGCATGACTGCTCCTGAGGCGGAACATCTTGTTAATGGAGGAGATATATTCTGAAGGACTGTTAGGGTGGCAACATTCTGCTCAGGACAAACTATTTGATGATGATGATGAATGATATTGTAAGATTGACATAAAGTTACTAAGTAGGTTTGATTAAGAAAAAAAGTGGTTGTTTTTTATAAACACAATCTGCATATGTTTCAGTACAGGGGCAACTGGTGTCAAAGTTCTGCTCAGGACAAGATATTGGATGATAATTAGAAGCAGTTGTAGTAGTGGTATCAGTGGTAGTAGTAGCAGTAATAGTAAGTAGTAGTAGTAGTAGTAGTAATGTAGTAAAGTGGTAGTGAAATTTTAAAATCGGAGCATTTCCTTTGCAGGACGTCCCCATCAGCCACAATAAACGAGCTGTTGATTTTATAGTCACCACTTATACTTTCGGTAGTATGCCATTGCTTTCTGAACGGTGAGTTCTATTTTTACAATTCGTATAAATCCACGGGGACGAAATTGTTTCCAAACTGCCCGGCACGGTGTTTGAACCAGGTACTCTTGGGTTGTGATCGAGCTAACTACCGCTAAGTCGCAGACGCCCACATACTGGTAATACTAAAGGTAAATCGCTTATTATGAAAGAGTTAATACGATCATGTGCTTCAATATAATGTAAAGGACAAGTAGCCTCATGTTTCGTACGTTTCATGGTGCAATGTACGAAACATCAAGACATCGAGCATGACTATGGAGATCACCGCTGTCTCCAAGGTTCTGTCATGAGTGGCTGAGCAACAGGTAACCCATACGATTATCATATCAGACTCGATGAATTTGCCTCAAAGGATTGAATCTGGAAGTCTGCGCGTGGAATGAGTGGACAGCATTCGGAGATCACATCTCAAGAAAATGATTTGCTGTACACACTGGACATGCTGGAGTGCAGGGTAATAGCGTGCGACTTTCTTGCAAACAATGCCCCGACTCAAACGGGCAGAAGTATGGACAGAGCAGATATCATCAATGCGGTACACTCTCAGTTATGTTATGGGCAAGTCTCAGGCACTGGAACTAGCTCGAGAATTAGTCGTTAAATTTGGTCATGCCAGACAGTGTCGTCTTCGTGGTAGAGAGAGAAGATATACTAATCAACTTCTCATGGGTACGGTGAGCAAATGAACTTTGGGATGTCTGTTGCAGCAAAGGACGAATGGGAATGCTCAATGTGCCATGACGTCGATCGCATCACATAACATTTCATAGTGCAAGTACACCTGCCAAATAACCACAATAATCTAACAGCTCTCAAAAGGTATCATTATAGACATGCATTTGGAGGGTCTCTGTTTCTAATAAAGTTAAAAAATCGATAAAATTAACCGCTTAATTAAACGTACAAAACAGATATGTCACATGTACACGTGAAGCTACTTTACCAAACAATGCATTAACGATCTCATTTTGTCAAGCGTACTTTCCCTTTATAAATATAATTCACAATTTCTCTGTTACTTACATATGAGAGGTTCGAACTCTAACTGTCTGTCTGTGTAATCTAAACACAAAGCCCATGTTACAGCAAAAGCAAGAGCTGTGAAAATGAGCCCAGGTACATTGGACAATGATAACTCCATCTTCATTATCATGAGTGACATTCACTTAAATGTGCGTGTTGCCACCTACTGGGAGAGAAATATTAGAAACAAATAAAGCTGCTATAACATTTGTTATTACTTTGTATCATATCTTACAGTTGTCATCAGTGTAAAATAACCACGGCTATATAGTTAATTTTTGCAAGATAACAACATATGAATTGATATATATACGACATATGAAATCACGATAACGACATATGAAATGAGATATATACGACATAACTTACTCGACTTATTCGTCTCATTTCACCCTCGAGCACAGGGCTTCAACAGTTGTTCATCAATTTCTCCAGCTGTTTTCTTTATGGCTTTACAAGATAATCCCACATCATTCATTTCATCAAGAAGACTCTATGTCTGTTTAGGACGTCCCCTTTTTCGTTTTCCTTACGGGTTCCAATAAAGTGTTTGTCTAGGACATTCAACTGTGTCTTCTGCAGGGTATGCCCGACCTCGCCATCTTCCTTAACCTGGATCTTCCTTAACTCCATGGTTGTTCTCTTAACCTGGGTCAACATGGTGCTGTCTCTTCAACTGACAGGTTGCTGTCCTCTTCTTGTTCACAGATCTGTGTTTACAATTCTGTCATACCATCTCATTCTGAGAATACACTACAGACATCCATTGACAAAGGTCTGAATCTTCTTTGTATTTAACTTGGTGACTCGTCCCGTTTCTGAGTCATACGGCAAAACTTATTTGACATTTGAACTGAAGATCTTAAGTTTTGTTTTAGGGTGGATGTATACGAAATTCAGCAGACAAAACAGGAAGACATAATATCAAATAAAATGTCAAGAACAACATGGGATCAACATCAATCAACAATGTTATCTTCTGCTTCTTCTTTTGTCGTCACCGGGTTGTTGCCCAGTGTCGTCACACTGCTATCGGGTTGAGTGTCATCACATTGCTACCGGGTTGTTGCCCAGTGTCGGGGTTTCTGTTTTGTTTTGCGCTGTTCTGTAGCTTGAGTAATTGTTATTTTGCTCTTTCACAGGATTCTGCTATGCCATCTAACCATCTTTTTGGTGGTCTTCCTCTTGCTTTCTTTCCCGATGTTCTGTTGTAGAGGATTCTGTATACTGTGGAGTTTGGATGCATTCTTATTAAGTGGCCAAACCACTTCATTCTTTGTTTCTCAATGTTATACAATAACACAAACTTTAAGAGTTTTGTTATTTAGATAGTATGGAACAAAACCAGCCTAAAACACGAGCATACCACAGGAGAACATCAGGCTACAAGAGAAGAGGGAAATCCAGAAAAATATGGATAGACGTGATCAATGAGACAAAGGATCAAAGAGAAGCTAAATAAACTCAACATGAAAACAATCAAAGTTATACAACTTTCATCCAAAAGAAAACTATACCTACTATCCTCTCTACAACGCTACACGGCACAAGCAGTAAGACAAAAGAAAACTATACCTACTATCCTCTCTACAACGCTACACGGCACAAGCAGTAAGACAAAAGAAAAAGAAATGTTAATTAGTTACTTAGTGAACATATAATACGCTGCTGCGATCCAGGCATACCAATAGGTGCTCAATCTCTTTCATTAAATGATGAAAGATAAACATGCTGACAGTTCCGGTACCACCCATCTTATCCACATGCTCCATCTATCCTCGCATGGATCCATACTGATATATATATATATATATATATATATACCAAGTTTGTTGTTAATTTTTTCTGTCGAAAGATTCCAGCCACGTCGATATTAGAGCTAACATTATCAAGATCCCATCTTCGTCGATGGTATAGTTAACATCATAAAGATCTCGTCGCCGTCATCAGTGAAAGAATCATCAAGATCTAATCCTCGTCGATAGAGTTAACATTAACAAGGTCATGTGATCGTTTATGGTAGAACTACCACTCTCAAGATACCATCATCGCTAATGTGTTGTAACATCAAAGAAAATCAGTATATCCTAGAGAGACCTTTGAATGCCACATCTATCCAGATCAAATGTGATCATATTAAAATGTAATAAAAATCACGATAATGTAGATTGACAGATTTTGTGCTCCTTGTTCCACAAGAAATATGAAATGGCACTCTTCACTTATTTACATTGCATGAGGTATTCTTGGATTCAGTCAATGAGAATCTTATTTGTCATGCTAACTTTTCTACTTTAGTAAAGTATTCTGTATAGTGATGGAACTTTGCTATATTCCCCAGTGGGTAGGGACTGATTATTATTATATTAAATTTATATTACATTTATACGTTGCATAACTGATTGCAGCGTTTCCCATACCGCTCTATCCTGGACATCCCATTCAATCTCTTCTATGAAATTAAGTCCGATATTTCTCTCCTCTAGTGACTCGGTCTATTAACGCCGACGTTCTGAGTTCGAATCACGCTGCGGACAGTTTGGTTGCAAATTGTTTCGCGTGGATTTTTACAAAGGACGATGGCACCACCCGTTCAGAAAGCAATGGCAAACTACTGAACGTAATAATGCCTAGAAAAATCACAAACAGCGTTAAAAAGCTGGGGTTGATTCGCAAAGTCCTGTAAAGGGTATGCAATTAACTAACTAACTCTTAAAGTTCGTTTCGGGTTTCCTAATGCGCCACATCTTTCTTGAACCTTTTGCCGTCTAGATCAATGTCGGCTTTGTGAATCTTTGATCTTTTTTTCTCAAGGTTTGCCCCAAAATATCGACATTTTCTTTTTCTTACAACATTTGTTACAAGTGATTGACCAGACAGTTCTCTGATTTCATCTCATTTCCAGAATTTGTCATATAGTATATGTTCATTATTTTTCGCAGACATCTATTTTCAGATTCATCCAACTTACTTTCTATATCTTTAGTCATTTTCCAACTCTTCTTGGTATATGTTGGGATTGAGACAACATTCGAAATGAAAATCGCCCGAGTGGTTACCGGGGCCTAAATTTGGGGTGTAAAGAATAGAACCACTGTTACCTGCCATGCATGTCGTAAGAGGCGACTGAGGAGGTATGACTGAAATCGGATGCACATGTCCTAAACGTGTAGAAGTCTATGCGTTTAGGGGCCTACCAAACCAATATGCAACGTATACACGTTCTTGGCAAAGATCAAACATATCACAAAGAGTGATTAAAATTGGTCATAAAGAACGAACGCAAAGAAGAAGAAATGAAAATTTTAAATTTAGTTTTAAAACTCCATAACTAGGAGTTCCATATTTGAAGTGAAGGATACTGAACGAATATTAGAGTTCACAAAGTGCAGAAATATAAACTGTGGATGGTTTTGTCAAGTAGATCTATCCAAAGTAAAATTAAGGTTAAAACTTTCTCCTCACTCAAATTCTAGTAGTGTTTAACCATACGTAAGAAAACAATGAAACTACAATATTTCACATTGATCGCAATTCTTAGCTAAATACTAATAACTCTCACGGTCACGTAGTACAACTCAGAATGTGGAGATAAATACACTCTAAAATGTATCATAATTAATTTAACAACATTCAGGTCTATGCAAAGAAATGAAAAGGAAAGAACTGCAGTGGAATGATTCGTTGTTGCTCCTGCTGTCAGGAATTTGTCATCCTTGTGGACTTTTGCCGTTTTAGCTCAATGTAATGCATTCTACAGAAAATCAACGACTTGTTTACTTTGGTTGATGGCTACGTCCTTTGGGATATGCCACGATTTTCATTTCAATGCATTCTATTAGGGAAATAGTAGTAATAATAATAATTGTCCTGCAAGATATGATACCAACAGTTTCAGAAGTGTGTTGTTGCACCTCGCTGATGTGTGTGGAGGTGATTGTAGAGTTCAATCCTGGGAAAACAATCCTTTACCACACGTGTGGATTGCATGATCAGGTTTAGAAGTGTGTGTGTTGTGTGTTCTGTTTTTTCGTTCCGATCATTTTTTCTTCCTGTCAATAGTAGCGACATGACAGTACTAAACTTTAGTATTTGGAGTCAAAGTGGCTAGGTCTCTTTCACGCTGCCTTTCTTTTCCGTCGTGAATAATTCCAAACTGACGACATAGTCGTCTTCGTGGTAGAGTGAGAAGAGGTAAATATTAATGAACTTTTCAAGGTACAGTGTTTGAAGTGGTTGCTGCAACAGAGCGCGTTTGGTATTGTTATATGTACAGTTATTTCGATCGATTAATACAATACATAACATAACATAACATAACATAACATAGCATCTTCTTCTTCGAACGATCCATATCGACCACTTGTTAAACAGCTCTTTGTGATTTGTATGTGATCTGAGCCTAAGAGCGATTGTACGTTGTACCGATTAAGTAAACCAGCACATCCGATTTCGCGACGCTTTCATAAGCAACTTTCCTAGGCCCTACATTAGTCGCATCTTACGACATGCCTTTAAGTAGCAGTGTTACTATTCTTACTTCCTTGCTAGACCCGGTAACAACACGGGTGTAACATTAAGTCCAAAGATAACATTTTCTGATTGACGTGAAGCGATAGAGAGAATACGGCAGAGTCAAATCATGTCGAGAAGATACGAATTCCTTAAATTTCATAGAAGCTCCGAGTCTAGCAAACAGAATTATAATTAGGGAAAAAAATACTAGACAAGTTTGTAACGTTTTAAATAAACATTAAAAAAAAACCTTGCCACGAAAAAGTCCATGGGAATTAAAACTACCAACCAATCACTACAAACGTGTCATATTTAGTCAAGTCGTTAAATCATCTTTCTGCAGCGGAAACTTTGAAGTATAGTCCATGTAGTTTATATATATATCTGAGATGGTGTTGCAGAGTTGCAAACACAGACCTGTTGATAAGAACAGGACAGGAACCCATGATGGCCCAGGTTAAAAGGAGAAAATAGCGATGGGTCTGACTTACTCTGCAGGAGACGCAGTCGTACGCCATTAGACAAGCTCTTGAGTGGAACCCGCATGGAAAAGTGAACGTCCTGAACAGACCTGGAGACGAAGCCTACTTGAGGAATTGAAGGAGACTGAACGATCCTGAAAAGCCAAAAAGAAAACAGTTAGAGGCCGAGAAAAGTGGTGAACAACTGTTGAGGCCCTATGCTCCAAGGGAGATCGAAGAAGAATAAACAAAACAAACACAAATACATACGCATATATAAACAAAACAAACAAAATACATACGCATATATAAACAAAACAAACAAAATACATACGCATATATACATACACATAAATACATGACAGATTAATAATGCAGCAATATTCGTATTATAACACATAACAATACAACTGTATATAAAATGCATTAAACGTGTGTTAGTAATATTAACAAACAACATAAAGACTAGCTATTATTGTTGTTAGATATAATGTTTACTAGAACTAGTATAAGACTAGCATATTACGTGTTTTAGTATAGCTTACATAAACTGTATAAATAGTGCTGATGTTGAGTGTTGTTAGTAATAGCTTCTACTATGGCTAGTATAAAGACTAGTGCTGATGTGAGTATAATGACTAAAACTAGTATAAAGACTAGTGCTGATGTAGTATAAAGACTAGTGCTGATGTAGTATAAAGACTAGTGCTGATGTCAGATAATGTATTGAAATCTGTAAATAAACATGTCGATATTGTTAGAGATCTCTGTGACGATGAGGTACTATGAACTTCTCCTGGTCTAATAGTACTGGCTTCTCTTCCCGTAATGGATGATCTAGATATCTTCCAATGATCATTGATCTCAATGTAGATGAAACTTGAGTTTCAAATGTTATTGGAGCGAACAATAAAAAATTTCTTTTTGGGTCCCTTCTTCTAAGTTGAAAAAAAACGTACTTAAAAACGCAATTAAAATAACCGTTAACAATTTAAAATAACCGTTAACAATTTAAAAATAACCGTTAATAACCTAACAATTTAAAAATAACCGAACAATTTAAATAACCGTTAACAATTTAAAAATTGATAAAGAAGGTTGAAGCCGCTACTCGAGGACATATCATTAACAGAAATTTTAGAAAATAACAATATAAATTTTCATAGTCCTTAAAATAACATTTGGCCCTTCTGCCCAGCGTGTTCGTAGCGCGTTGGACTACGGGTGACTATCCTCTGTGTGTGCGGGTTCAATTCCGCGGGGATGGCAGAAAAAGCCACAGATTCCCCAGATTTACGGTGTTCGTGGCACGGAACCGAAGGGTTACGATGTCAATGGCACCGAGCCGAAGAGCTGAAAAAGCTCAAGTGCTTCTGGATCGAAAAAAATAAATAAATAACATTTGAAACGTCGTCGGTGCTGCAAAGTTCGTACACCATCACTGAAATCGTTGTTTATAAGCAAGAAATCAAAGCACATATGGTTGCAATGATGATGGACTGCAGTTCCATATATATATATATAACTGAATATTTGACTTTTGAACGAATTTCGCCCTTGTATTGCCGGGCCTGGCTATAGGAGCAAAGACTAGTAACACTGCGACCTACGAGGCATGTCGTAAGAGGCGACTGATGTAGGGACCTAGGGAAGCTACCCTAATAAATAAATATCGTCACAGAAATCGAATGTACTGGCCTACTTGTAGGCGTATAATTGGCACAAGGTGCAATCACTCTTAGGCTCAGATCTCAAACAGATCATACAGAGTGGTTAACAAGTGGTCAATATGGAGCGTTTGAAGAAGAAGAAGAAAGAAGAAAATCTCAATCTGCACTGCGCATGTAAAAAAACTTCAGTACAAAAGGTTCACAATCATTTGACCGTCTATTTGTCACAAGAGAACAAAGAACAAAGAACAAAAAACAAAGATGTTTGAAGTTTCAAATCGGGACTAATAAAATAACAAATGAACAGATTCTTATTGTTTTTAATTATAATGTAAATTTGTATGTTGTTTTGTACTATACACCATCTGTTTTTATCCTGAATATATTTTAGCTGGCATAGAAAATAACAACGAGTTTCTATACATGAACCAGGACCTTTCTCAACAATGTCTTGAATTCCTAAATTCCTTGTTTTTTAATTAGAACATATGACATTTTAATGTTGTTTTGTGCTATAAACGACTTGCTTTTATTTCAAAATTCAAATCTATCTTAGCATGTATAGAAGACAACAATACGTTTCTAAATGGAAGACCAGGGCAGGAACAATGTCTCGAATTCAAAGATTCCTGTATTCTAATTAGAATGTACATTTTAAAAACTATTTTGTACTTATTGAAAATTGATAAGAAACTGGACAGCTTTGAGAATAAATGTCTACGAAAATTATTAAAAGTAAAATGGAGTGATTTCGTTTCTAACAACACAGTGAGAGATAGAACACACCAACAACCCGTATCAAATATTATAAGGAAACGAAGGTGGAAATATTGACGTCATGTTCTTAGATCAGACGAAAAGAGACTAAATCGACAAGTCCTTATGTGGTCACCAGTTGGGAAAAGAAAACGTGGAAGACCAAAGACCACTCTTCGATGAACCATCCAACAAGAAAGTAAACTATTGGGATGTAAAACCATACAAGATCTCCAACTGCTAGCAAAGAACCGTATCACATGGAGATCTAAAACCTCTGCCCTATGTGCGCCTTTGGCACGAAAGGAACAAACTAACTAACCAACTTTAAAAAATCTTGTATAGGTTTCAGAATTCTCTTCTACCTTAACTGTTGTGTACAATAATATTACAAATGTCAATATTTCTGAAGATGAAATGAAGTATATGATGATTGAACTGTTTGTGTACGTTTGTTTACGTTTATTTTTATCAACCAAGTTAGTCATTCTGTGTGATCTGCGTTGTTTGTGCTGAGACCATGAGCAAATTACGCCCTTATTAGATTTTTGTTTTTTTGATCCAGAAGCACTTGAGCTTTCAGCGCTTCGGCTCGGTACCATGGACATCGTAACCCTTCGGTTCGATGCCATGAACACCTTAAATCTGGAGAACCTGTAGCTTTTCTACCAACCCGTGGAATTGAACCGAACTCACAGGGGCTTGTCACCGTTGTCCAACGTGCTACGAACACGCTGGGCAGGCGGGCAATTAGATCTATAAACACGTAGGACTGGTAAATCTGAATGTCGGTCTAAATGTATGCATATTACTCAACGGGACAAAAACAGTTGTACAGCTGCTTACAAACAGGAAAAAATCCACTTTAAAATACCCTGTCTGAACTTATACTGTAGCATATTATCAGATCGATGGCCATTATTCATTGCTTTCGCCCATCTGTCCAAAGCATTTGACTTGTTGATTGTCTACTGTCTTTTCCCAGGTGGATGATGGAATTGGTTGTCACTATTGTCGTTAAGCGTAGGAGTGGAGCCAGTGGCGGCTCGTCTATAAGGCCAGTGGGCCGGCCCACAAAATAATTATAACGTGTATTTATTATTTTGAAAATTAAAATATAGCAATCTAAAAACCATGATTTATCCGAGAAAAAATGTCTGGCCCCACCAACAAAAATTATCACAAGCCGCCACTGGTAGGAACTTTAATTTGCGTTCTAGGGCTAGATGTTGTGTCATAGCCCTTGTTGTGTTATATCCGTGTTTATGTAGTGTGGTCGTAATATTGTCTATCCATCTTTTTCTTTGTCTTACCTGGCTCTAGTACCTGATCTCTTGTTATTGTATGCTGTTATTGTGTTGGTTGTATTACATTCTCATTAAGTGCCCAAATCACTCATTGTTTCTTTCAATGTATTCGATGCATGTAGTTATGTCCACTCTGCTTCTGATGTCCTAATTTCGTAGTCTATCTTTCCTGTTTATCCCAACTACCTTCCTCAAACATTTAATTTCACACATGGCGAGCATTTGACACGTTCAGCAAACGAGGACAACATAAAATATTAAACATAATAGCTGTCCCCAAAATTGCTCCAATTGATCCTCTCCTTACATGAGGACATGAAAGCCACCATATTGTTCAGTGACATAATTTTCTCACCTCAATGTACAGCCCCAGCCATTTCACCTTCCTCCTTTCCCAGTCTGTCAATATGCGTATGAAACAAAGACAGTTTCATAAGGCAGGCCTACTGAATGCGTTTTACTCATTTCGTCCTAAGCCTTTTCGCATTTATCCATACTTTCTATTATTGAATTCAGCATAGTCGTCGTCTCTGTCTTCATGATGGAAGTAATTTGAGTTTAAGAACGTTCGTATACAAACAGTAGAAAAATGTTCAGAATTAAAGAAAGAATGTCAATAAATATGTGTTGATTTTGGTCACTTAGTTCACGGGACCATCCGTTTCGAAGTCCATGTGATTCGATATCTAACACTATTTGTATTACTTCTTTCTTTTGATGTTATTTCTAGGTGTCATTAATTATTCATTATTTTCTATCTTATTTCAATACAAACATTGAGCCATCACTTTAGTTAGTTTGTTATAAGAGTATTCTTCAAAGCAAATGTATGTTATTACAGGTAATTTATCTAGCAATTTGTTGTATATGATACAGTTTAAACCCCATGTAACCTTTCACAGTATACGCTCTACAATATTCAACATCAACATTTGTGGAGTGCATCAGAGTTCTACTATCTCATTTTGAAGTTAGTTATCTTAGTCTTTACATTATTCTCATTGTACATTCTCTTGCTTCATTATCATTGCACATTCTCATTACGTAAACACAAAGTACTACAGTTTTACAAATACATAAACAGTGACGATAAACAGCAACATTTCGACCAAAGGCCTTTATCAACAAACATTACAACAAGAATGACGAATTTCGAGGAACACTACAAATGGACGATTACACGTGGAAACATAAACCTATCTAATGAAAATCTGAATAAAAACGAACACAAATGAGTGCATACAAAAAAACCGAAAGTGGAAAAGAAGAGAAACAATAAACAATATAGTGGATAAAGCAACATATATGGGCAAACACACATATAGATAACAAGGCACGAGATAAGACAGTACTTAGAAGCATAGGAATGTAATGCGTTGAGTCCAAGAGGTCGCAAAGTGCCATAGAATGAAATAAAACGGTTCTCCAGGGCAAATCGACTGCGATCATCGGAGGAACATGATCGGATGGCTGTGACCTGGACATCGTCAACTCCTGAATGGCCAGTATCGTTGAAATGAGTAGCCCAGAGTCCTGAAGCGTTGGCGAATATCGCGTAAGTGTTTGGCGAATCGGTCACTGAGTCTCTTACCGGTTTCGCCAATATGGACTTGTTGCATCGTTTGCAGGTGATGGCATAGATGATATTGCGGGACACACGTGAAACTGTCTTGAATGGCATACGTAGCTTTTGGAAAGGAGACAGTGGGAGTCTGTTACATATGCACATGTATTACAGCGCCGACGTCCGCACTGGATGGTGCCAAAGTGACTCTGGATATTGGGCTTGAGGCGACTGTGTACCAACAAATCCTTGAGGCTTCTGTCCCGTCTGAAGCCCGCAAAGGATAGTGTTGGAGAAGACTGAACGTGTCTCAGGATCAGACTGAAGAATAGGAGATGATGGAATAAGACCTTTTCACCAGGAACTATGAGGTGGAAAGTTAAGATAGTTTAACCCTGTCAGACTTGGGGTTCTATGTATGTGAGAAAGGGCCTCCTGGCGGCATCAGCTGAACCGATGCATGGCAGATGTAAGCACATTCTCCGGGTATAGGCGCTGGCGGAAGAAATCCAGCATCTCGTGAGCTCTATCAAGAAAATCGTCGTCCTCACTACAGAGGCGACGAAGGCGTAAGAGTTGAGAGAAGGTAAAGAGTCAGACAGGCCTGGGGATGGGAGAGGTATCAGAAGAAAGCTATGTGTATCAGTAGGCTTGTAGTATACTGATGTAGTGATAGTGGATAGGCTGATGGTGATAGTGATGTCAAGAAAATTGACACAGGAGGTAGAGATGTGAGAGGTGAACCGAATAGCAGGATTGAAGGCATTGATGAAGGTGATGAAGCGTGACAAATCGGCTTCAGACATATCAGTAACTCCAATACAATCATCGATATCTAGATACACGGACGGAAGAGGACCATCATAGGTGTTCCATACTAAGTGTTCAAGATGACCCATGAATGACAAGCATGCTGGGTCCCATTTTAGTAACCATGGCGACCCCACTAATCTGTTCGAAGAACTGGTCATTGAACTGAAAGGAGTTGAGAGTGAGAACTAGTTCAGCAAGACGAAGGAGAGTCGAGGTGGAGACAAGAGGGTTAGTTCTCCTGTCGAGAAAAACTGGAGAGCTTGAAGTCCGTCAGAGAGAGGTATAGGGTATACAGTGAGCAGACATCAAGGAGGAAGAGGCGATAAGTCTGCAGGCAACAACTTAATAGAAGAAAAAAGCAGACAAGAAGTGTTTAGTATCCTTCCAAGAATGAAAGGTAGTGTAGTGACTATAGGATTGAAGATACTATCAAGAATTCAGAATATGTTCCGAGAGACAAAGCAAGCAGAAACAATGGACCTACCAGGATTGTGGATTTATGATTTTTGGGAGCATATAGAATGCGGGTTTGCCCAAACAACTGTCGATGACACATAGTGATGATGCGCCGGTAGGAAGGTCTTTGGAGCAATGGGTTCTTGATGACTGTACGGACCTTACTATTGTTGGATGATGTAGCATCAGAAGGAATATTATTGTAGAATATGGTGTTACGTAGTTGGTTGTGGCCTTCCTGAAGGTATAGTTCTTTACTCCATACAACTATGGCACCACCTTTATCAGCGGTTTTGATAACAATGTCATCACGTCGACGGAGGTGTGATAGAGCACGAAACTCGGACGGTGACATGTTAGAACGCCCTAGGCGTTTAAGTGGAGAAGTCAATGTCGTATGAAGTATTCTTGATGTAGAGATCAAGAGCGTTAGATGACCAGGTTTGAGTCAATCATGCCTTGCGAGTGGAATACTTGGAGAACATACTCGAGTCCTGATGTTCTAGAGGGTCCTCCTGGTGATGAAAGTGGAATTTGAGTCGCAGGCCACGGTGGAAACGGTTCACATCCTGAAGAGTAGAGTAGTGGTCAATGGAGGGACAGAGAGGAACAAACTTGAGACCCTACTAAAACACATCTCTCGCTGTCAGATAAGAGAAGGTCTGGAAGGATGCAGACAACCTGGGTAGGAGGAGAAGATAGTAGTGGACAATTGAGAGGAGTGGTAGAAGGTACAGGGCGAAGAAGGTCAAGTTTTGTTGATGATGCATGCAAATAAATTCATGCAGTTGTCTGTTGAGAACGTGGATGGTGAAACGAATAAGGGAGTACAGGAGCATATTGGTAGAGGTGAGACTTCGTAGACGTTGTAGAAGTAGGGACTAGGAGGAATCAAGTCGATAGAAGGTGTAGTGGTTGCGCGATACAACGCATACGTTATGAGTGCACATTTGGTTTCTAACTTAGTAACCTACGCTGCTCCTTGGGGTATAATGAGCTGCAGAGGTGGAAGTTGGAAGCAAAACCTTTAGGAATAACCTTAAGACGCTGACATGTGAAGAAAATTACGATGAGAGCAAAACGAGTTTTTGAAAGTAACCATAGCATAACTGATGGCAGTAAGACGCACATCAGCCGGTAGGAGGCTGAAGGAAACCGAGATATAAGATCGAAAAAAAATTCACAAGTATTGAAGGAAGGCATAGTAATAGAAATACAAACAAAAGAACCTATATTATATGCTAAAAAAGGGGTGGTGTAGAGACAGGAAATGCCTACACAGCAAAAATAACTATAAAATCTTACCTACTAAGTGACGACGAATAGTTGCAGCAATATGGCGACGATTATCGAAAAAAGGTGTAGGCTGCAGTAAAACTTTGAAAAATAGCTAAACACGTAAACAAAAAGTACTACAGTTTTACAAAATACATCAACAGTGACGATAAACAGCAACGTTTCGACCCAAAGGCCTTTATCAAGCAAACATTACAACAAGAATGACGAATTTCGAGGAACACTACAAATGGACGATTACACGTGGAAACATAAACCTATCTAATGAAATCTGGAATAAAACGACAACGAAATAGGTGCAACACAAAAACAGAAAGTGGAAAAGAAAAGAGAAACAATAAACAATATAGTGGATAAATGACACATATATGGAGCAAACACACATATAGATAACAAGGCACGAGATAAGACAGTACTAAGAAGCATAGAATGTAATGCGTTGAGTCCAAGAGGTCGCAAGTGCCATAGAATGAAATAAAACGGTTCTCCAGGGCAAATCGACTGCGATCATCGGAGAACATGATCGGATGGCTGTGACCTGGACAATCGCAACTCCTGAATGGCCAGTATCGTTGAAATGAGTGGCCACAGGTCCTGAAGCGTTGGCGAATATCGCGTAAGTGTTGGGCGAATCGGTCACTGGACTCTTACCGGTTTCGCCAATATAGGACTTATTCATCGTTTGCAGGTGATGGCATAGATGATATTGCGGACTCACGTGAAACTGTCTTGAATGGCATACGTAGCTTTTGGAAAGGAGACAGTGGGGGTCTGTATTACATATGCACATGTATTACAGCGCCGACGTCCACTGGATAGTGCCAAAGTGACTCTGGATATGGCTCTGAGAGCGACTGTACCAACAAATCTTGAGAGCTTCTGTCCCGTCTGCTAAGCCACCAAGGATAGTGTTGGAAGACTGAACGTGTCTCAGGATCAGACTGAAGAATAGGAGATGATGGAATAAGACCTTTTCACCAGGGAACTATGAGGGTGGAAAGTTAAGATAAGTTTAACCTGTCAGACTTGGGGTTCTTGAAATGTGAAAGGACTCCTGGCGAGCAATTAGCTGAACCCGATGCATGGCAGATGTAAGCACATTCTCCGGGTATAGGCGCTGGCGGAAGAAATCCAGCATCTCGTGAGCTCTATCAAGAAAATCGTCGTCCTCACTACAGAGGCGACGAAGGCGTAGGAGTTGAGAGAAAGGTAAAAGTCACGACAGGCCTGGGGATGGGAAGAAGTATACAGAAGAAAGCTATGTGTATCAGTAGGCTTGTAGTATACTGATGTAGTGATAGTGGATAAGCTGATGGTGATAGTGATGTCAAGAAAATTGACACAGGAGGTAGAGATGTGAGAGGTGAACCGAATAGCAGGATTGAAGGCATTGATGAAGGTGATGAAGCGTGACAAATCGGCTCAGACATATCGTAACTCAATACAATCATCGATGTATCTATGATACCGGACGGAAAGGACCATCATAGGTGTTCCATACGAAGTGTTCAAGATGACCCATGAATAGACAAGCATAGCTGGGTCCCATTTTAGTACCCATGGCAACCCCACTAATCTGTTCGAAGAACTGGTCATTGAACTGAAGGAGTTGAGGTGAGAACTAGTTCAGCAAGACGAAGGAGAGTCGAGGTGGAGACAAGATGGTTAGTTCTCCTGTCGAGAAAAAACTGGAGAGCTTGAAGTCCGTCAGAATGAGGTATGAGGTATACAGTGAGCAGACATCAAGGAGGAAGAGGCGATAAGTCCTGCCAGGCAACAACTTAATAGAAGAAAAAACAGACAAAGTGTGGTTAGTATCCTTCAAGAATGAAGGTAGTGTAGTGACTATAGGATTGAAAGATACTATCAAGAATTCGAGATATGTTCCGTAGGACAAGACAAGCAGAAACAATAGGCCTACCAGGATTGTAAGTTTATAATTTTTGGGAGCATATAGAATGCAGGTTTGCCCAAACAACTGTCGATGACACATAGTGATGATGCGCCGGTAGGAAGGTCTTTGGAGGCAATGAGGTTCTTGATGACTGTACGGACCTTACTATTGTTGGATAGATTAGCATCAGAAGGAATATTATTTGTAGAATAGGTGTTACGTGGTTGGTTGTGGCCTTCCTGAAGGTATAGTTCTTTACTCCATACGACTATGGCACCACCTTTATCAGCGGGTTTGATTCAATGTCATCACGTCGACGGAGGTGTGATAGGCACGAAACTCGGACAGTGACATGTTAGAACGCCTAGGCGTTTAGGGTGGAAAGTCCAATGTCGTATGAAGTATTCTTGATGTAGAATCAAGAGCGTTAGATGCACCAGGTTTAGGAGTCAATCATGCTTGAGTGGAATACTTGGAGAACATACTCGAGTCCTGATGTTCTAGAGGTCCTCCTGGTGATGAAAGTGGATTTGAGTCGCATGGCCACAGTGGAAACGAGTTCACATCCTGAAAGTGAGAGTAGTGGTCAATGGAGGGACGGAGAGGAACAAACTTGAGACCCTTACTTAAAACACATCTCTCGCTGTCAGATAAGAGAAGGTCTGGAAGGATGCAGACAACCTGGGTAGGAGGAGAAGATAGTAGTGGACAATTGAGAGGAGTGGTAGAAGGTACCGGGCGAAGAAGGTCAAGTTTTGTTGATGATGCATGCAAATAAATTCATGCAGTTGTCTGTTAGAGAACGTGGATGGTGAAACGAATAAGGATACAGGAGCATATTGGTAGAGGTGAGACTTCGTAGACGTTGTAGAAGTAGGGACTGGGAGGAATCCAAGTCAGATAGAAGGTGTGAGTGGTTGGCCGCGATACAACGCATGCGTTGTAGTGCATTTGGTTTCTAACCAAGTAACCTACGCTGCTCCTTGGGTATAATGAGCCTGCAGAGGGTGGAAGTTGGAACAAAGCCTTTGGGAATAACCTTAAGACGCTGACATGTGAAGAAAATTACATGAGAGCAGAAACAGTTTTGAAAGTAACCATAGCATAACTGATGGCAGTAGACGCACATCAGCCGGTAGAGCTGAAGAGAACGAGATATAAGATCGAAGAAAATTCAACAAGTATTGAAGGGAAGGCATAGTAATAGAAATACAAACAAAAGAACCTATATTATATGCTAAAAAAGGGGTGGTGTAGAACAGGAAATGCACCTACACAACAAAAATAACTATAAAATCTTACCTACTAAGTGACGACGAATAGTTGCTGCAATATGGCGACGATTATCGAAAAAAGGTGGAGGCTGCAGTAAAACTTTGAAAATAGCTAAACACGTAAACACAAAGTACTACAGTTTTACAAAATACATCAACAGTGACGATAAACAGCAACGTTTCGACCAAAAGGCCTTTATCAAGCAAACATTACAACAAGAATGACGAATTTCGAGGAACACTACAAATGGACGATTACACGTGGAAACATAAACCTATCTAATGAAAATCTGGGAATAAAAACGAACAACGAAATGAGTGCAACACAAAAAACCGAAAGTGGAAAAGAAGAAAACAATAAACAATATAGTGGATAAATGACACATATATGGAGCAAACACACATATAGATAACAAGGCACGAGATAAGACAGTACTAAACATAGAATGTAATGCATTGAGTCAAGAGGTCATAAGTGCCATAGAATGAAATAAAACGTTCTCAGGAGCAAATCGACTGCGATCATCGGAGGAACATGGTCGGATGGCTGTGACCTGGACATCGTCAACTCCTGAATGGCCAGTATCGTTGAAATGAGTGGCCACAGGAGTCACAGAGCGTTGGCGAATATCGCATACAAGTGTTGGCAGATCGGTCACTGAGTCTCTTACCGGTTTCGCCAATATGGGACTTGTTGCATCGTTTGCAGGTGATGGCATAGATGATATTGCAGGACTCACACGTGAAACTGTCTTGAATGGCATACTAGCTTTTTGGAAAGGAGACAGTGGGAGTCTGTCATATGCACATGTATTACAGCGCGACGTCCCACTGGATGGTGCCAAAGTGACTCTGGATATTAGAGCTTGAGGCGACTGTGTCATAGAATCCTGAGCTTCTGTCCCGTCTGTACGCCACCAAGGATAGTGTTGGAAGACTGAACGTGTCTCAGGATCAGACTGAAGAATAGGAGATGATGGAATAAGACCTTTTCACCAGGGAACTATGAGGGTGGAAAGTTAGATAAGTTTAACCCTGTCAGACTTGGGGTTCTATGTGGAAAGGGCCTCCTGGCGAGCAATTAGCTGAACCCGATGCATGGCAGATGTAAGCACATTCTCCGGGTATAGGCGCTGGCGGAAGAAATCCAGCATCTCGTGAGCTCTATCAAGAAAATCGTCGTCCTCTACTACAGAGGCGACGAAGGCATAAGTTGAGAGAAAGGTAAAGAGTCACGACAAGCCTGGGGATGGAAGAGGTATACAGAAGAAAGCTATGTGTATCAGTAGGCTTGTAGTATACTGATGTAGTGATAGTGGATAGGCTGATGGTGATAGTGATGTCAAGAAAATTGACACAGGAGGTAGGAATGTGAGAGTGAACGAATAGCAGGATTGAAGGCATTGATGAAGGTGATGAAGCGTGACAAATCACTTGACATATCATAACTCAATACAATCATCGATATCTATGATACACGACGGAAGAGACCATCATAGGTGTTCCATACTAAGTGTTCAGATGACCCATGAATGAGCAAGCTACTGAGTTCCCATTTTTAGTACCATGGCCCCACTATCTGTTCGAAGAACTGGTCATTGAACTGAAGGTTGGAGAGAACTAGTTCAGCAGAGACGGAAGGAGAGTCGAGTGGAGACAAGAGGGTTAGTTCTCCTGTCGAGAAAAAACTGGAGAGCTTGAAGTCCGTCAGAATGAGGTAGAGAGGTATACAGTGAGCAGACATCAAGGAGGAAGAGGCGATAAGTCCTGCCAGGCAACAACTTAATAGAAGAAAAAACAGACAAAGTGTGGTTAGTATCTTCAAGAATGAAGGTAGTGTGGTGACTATAAGATTGAAGATACTATCAAGAAATTCGGAGATATGTTCCGTAGGACCAGAGCAAGCAGAAACAATAGGCCTACCAGGATTGTGAAGTTTATGAATTTTGGGGAGCATATAGAATGCAGGTTTGCCCAAACAACTGTCGATGACACATAGTGATGATGCGCCGGTAGGAAGGTCTTTGGAGGCAATGAGGTTCTTGATGACTGTACGGACCTTACTATTGTTGGATATGTAGCATCAGAAGGAATATTATTGTAAGAATAGGGTGTTACGTAGTTGGTTGTGGCCTTCCTGAAGGTATATTCTTTACTCCATACGACTAGCACCATTTATCAGCGGGTTTGATAACAATGTCATCACGTCACGGAGTGTGATAGACACGAAACTCGGACGAGTGACATGTTAGAACGCCTAGGCGTTTAGGGTGGAGAAGTCAATGTCGATGAAGTATTCTTGATGTGAGATCAGAGCAGTTAGATCACCAGGTTTAGGGATCATCATGCTTTGGAGTGGAATCTTGGAGAACATACTCGAGTCCTGATGTTCTAGAGGGTCCTCCTGGTGATGAAAGTGGAATTTGAGTCGCAGGCCACAGTGAAACGGTTCACATCCTGAAGAGTAGAGTAGTGGTCAATGGAGGGACGGAGAGGAACAAACTTGAGACCCTTACTTAAAACACATATCTCGCTGTCAGATAAGAGAAGGTCTGGAGGGATGCAGACAACCTGGGTAGAGGAGGAGAAGAGTAGTAGTGGACAATTGAGAGGAGTGGTAGAAGGTACCGGGCGAAGAAGGTCAAGTTTTTGTTGATGATGCATGCAAATAAATTCATGCAGTTGTCTGTTGAGAACGTGGATGGTGAAACGAATAAAGAGTACAGGGCATATTGGTAGAGTGAGACTTCGTAGACGTTAGAAGTAGGGACTGGGAGGTCAAGTCAGATAGAAGGTGTAGTGGTTGGCGCGATACAACGCATGCGTTGTAGTGCACATTTGGTTTCTAACCAAGTAACCTACGCTGCTCCTTGGGTATAATGAGCCTGCAGAGGGTGGAAGTTGGAAGCAAATTGGGAATAACCTTAAGACGCTGACATGTGAAGAAAATTACGATGAGAGCAGAAACGAGTTTTGAAGTAACCATAGCATAACTGATGGCAGTAGACGCACATCAGCCGGTAGGACTGAAGAAACGAGATATAAGATCGAAGAAAATTCAACAAGTATTGAAGGAAGGCATAGTAATGAAATACAAACAAAAGAACCTATATTATATGCTAAAAAGGGGTGTGGAACGAAATGCACCTACACAACAAAAATAACTATAAAATCTTACCTACTAAGTGACGACGAATAGTTGCAGCAATATGGCGACGATTATCGAAAAAGGTGAGGCTGCGTAAAACTTTGAAAAATAGCTAAACACGTAAACACAAAGTACTACAGTTTACAAATACATCAACAGTGACGATAA
Source organism: Arion vulgaris (assembly GCA_020796225.1). NCBI lineage: Eukaryota > Metazoa > Mollusca > Gastropoda > Stylommatophora > Arionidae > Arion > Arion vulgaris. Next base: position 27,393,223 of record CM036757.1, on the reverse strand, counting down.
ACAGCAGCGTTTCGACCAAAAGCCTTTATCACAAACATTACAACAAGAATGACAATTTCGAGAACACTACAAATGGACGATTACGTGGAAACATAAACCTATCTAATGAAAACCTGGAATAAAAACGAACAACGAAATGAGTGCAACACAAAAAACCGAAAGTGGAAAAGAAGAGAACAATAAACAATATAGTGGATAAATGACACATATATGGAGCAAACACATATAGATAACAAGGCACGAGATAAGACAGTACTAAGAAGCATAGGAATGCTATGCATTGAGTCAAGAGGTCAAAGTGCCATAGAATGAAATAAAACGAGTTCTCAGGGCAAATCGACTGCGATCATCGGAGGAACATGATCGGATAGCTGTGACCTGGACATCGTCAACTCCTGAATGGCCAGTATCGTTGAAATGAGTGCCACAGGAGTCTGAAACGTTGGCGAATATCGCGTAAGTGTTGGGCGAATCGGTCACTGAGTCTCTTACCGGTTTCGCCAATATAGAACTTGTTGCATCGTTTGCAGGTGATGGCATAGATGATATTGCAGGACTCACACGTGAAACTGTCTTGAATGGCATACGTAGCTTTGGAAAGGAGACGTGGGGTCTGTATTACATATGCACATGTATTACAGCGCCGACGTCCGCACTGGATGGTGCCAAAGTGACTCTGGATATTAGGCTTGAGGCGACTGTGTACCAACAAATTCTTGAGGCTTCTGTCCCGTCTGTAAGCCACCAAAGGATAGTGTTGGAAGACTGAACGTGTCTCAGGATCAGACTGAAGAATAGGGAGATGATGGAATAAGACCTTTTTCCCCAGGGAACTATGAGGGTGGAAAGTTAAGATAAGTTTAACCCTGTCAGAATTGGGAGTTCTATGTATGTGAGAAAGGGCCTCCTGGCGAGCATTGCTTAGACCCGATGCATGGCAGATGTAAGCACATTCTCCGGGTATAGGCGCTGGCGGAATAAATCCAGCATCTCGTGAGCTCTATCAAGAAAATCGTCGTCCTCACTACAGAGGCGACGAAGGCGTAAGTTGAGAGAAAGGTAAAGAGTCACGACAGGCCTGGGATGGGAAGAGGTATACAGAAGAAAGCTATGTGTATCAGTAGGCTTGTTGTATACTGATGTAGTGATAGTGGATAGGCTGATGGTGATAGTGATGTCAAAATTGACACAGGAGGTAAGATGTGAGAGGTGAACCGAATGAGATTGAAGGCATTGATGAAGGTGATAAAGCGGACAAATCAGCTGAACTATCATGGAACTCAATAAATCATCTATGTCATCTAAGAACAACTAACTAACTAACTTAAAAATCTGTATAGGTTCAACCTTCACCCTAACTGTGTGTCAATCATATTACAATGTCAATATTTCTGAAGATGAAATGAAGTATATGATGATTGAACTGTTTGTGTACGTTTGTTTACGTTTATTTTACAACCAACTATGCATCTGGCTCACTCATTGTTTCGAGCGAGACCATGAGCAAATTACCTATTAGAATTTGTTTCGATCCAGAAGCCGAGCTTCAGCGCTGTGTACCATGGAACGTAACCCTTCGGTTCGATGCCAGAACACTAAATCTGGAGAACGTACTTCTACCAACCCGGTGGAATGAACCAACAGGGGTTGTCACCGTTGTCCAACGTGTCGAAACACTGGCAGGCGGGCAATTCAGATCTATGAAAGTGGAGGTAAACGAATGGTACTAATGTAGCTATTACTCAACGGACAAAACAGGCTGTACAGTCTGCTTACAAAACAGGAAAAACACTTTAACATACCTGTCTGAATTTACTGTATATCTATCAGATCGATGACCATATTCATTGGCCCATCTGTCCAAAGATTGACTTGTTGATTGTACGTCTTTCCCAGGTGGATGATGAATTGGTTGTCCTATTGTCTTAGGAGAGGGAGCCAGCGCATCTATACAGTGACTAGGCCTCACCAAAAATAATGTATAAAGTGTATTTATTATTTTTAAAATTAAAATATAGCAATCAACCAGATTTCCGAAAAATGTCTGGCCACCAACAAAATTATCATGCGCCACTGGTAGGAACTTTGATGCGTTCTAGGGCTAGATGTGTATCGCCCTTGTTGTGTTATACGTGTTTATCAGTAGGAGTATTATTGTACATCCATCTTTTTCTTTGTGCTTACCTGGCTCTAGTACTGATCTCTTTTATTACTGCTGTTATTCAGGGTTGTGATTACATTCTCAATGTCCAAATCATCTGCATTGTTGTCTTTCAAATGACGTGACATGTATTATGCCACTCTGCTTGTGATGTCCAATTTCGTAGTTATCTTTCCTGTTATCCCGAATCCTCAAAGCATTTAATTCACACATGGAGATTTGACAGTCTCATGCAAACGAGGACAATATAAAATATTAACATACTGGCTGTCCTCCAATTCTCCAATGATCCTCCCTTCATGAGTGACATGAAAGCCACCATATTGTCAGTGACATAATTTCTCACCATGCATGCAGCCCCAGCCATTTCACCTTCCACCTTCCAGTCTGTAATATGCGTATGAAAAAAGAGTTCAAGGCAGGCTACTGAATGGTTACATTTCTCAAGCCTTTCGCATTTATCCACTTTCTATATTGAATCACATAGTCGTCGTCTCTGTCTTCAGTAGAAGAATGAGTTAGAACGTCGTATACAAACAGACAATGTTCAGAATTAAAGAGAATGTCAATAAATAGTGGATTCTATTGAGTAGGACGATCCGTTGAAGTCCTGGCTGAATTAAATCATTGTTACTTCTTTTGATGTCATTTCAGTGTCATTAATTATCATTATTTTCATCTATTTCAATACAAACTTGAACCATCACTAGTTAGTTTGTTATAAGAGTATCTTCGAAACGAAATGTATGTTATTACAGGAATTTATCTAGCAATTTGTTGTATAGATACAGTGTAAACCATGTAACTTCAGTATACGTTTACAAATCAACATCAACATTTGTGGAGGATCAAGTCATATCAGAAGGTTAGTGTTAGCTTACATTATCTATGTCATCTTGTTATGTATATTGCACATTTCAGTTATCTCATGTATTCTCTTGCTTCATTATCATTGCACATTCTCATTGTACATTCTCATTGCTTCATTCTCTTGCTTCATTATCATTGCACATTCTCATTGCTTCATTCTCATTGCACATTCTCTTGCTTCATTCTCATTGCACATTCTCACTGCACATTATCATTGTACATTATCATTGCACATTCTCTTGCTTCATTCTCATTGCACATTCTCTGATCTTGCTTCATTCTCATTGCTTCATTCTCATTGCACATTCTCATTGCACATTCTCTTGCTTCATTCCCATTGCCTATTCTAATTGCTTCATTTTCTTGCTTCATTCTCATTGCATATTCTCATTGCACATTATCATTGCTTCATTATTATTGCACATTCTAACTGCTTCCTTTTTTGCTTCATTGTCATTGCACATTCTCAGCCTACAGTGCTCTGATTTAACTCTATAGTATATCCAGCAGCACGTATCGAATGACGGCTTTAGTGCGTTGTTGGTTAAATCGAGTTTGCATTTTCTTTCTATATCATGGGCGTCTCTGTGGCGTGAAGGAAAGGTGCTCGACTCTCGTTTCAAATATATTCAGTTCGTTTGAAGTTTGAGGTGATCGGGATATTTTTCCAGTGATCATTAATCTTAATGTTGGTGAGACTGAGTTCCTAGTTCTATCGGAGACGTACGATACATAGTCTACCCTCCGTATATTGTTCAAATCTGGCAATACTACACTCCAGCAGTCAGAACATAGTTTTACAATTCGAGTCACCACCCAAACCCTCTATCAAAAAGTATATAAGCGAAGTTGTTAATGGACATCCCTAACATTTCCTGTCTTTTGTTCCACATTGACATGTTTACCCATCACAGAATGTGTTCGTACTATCGAAATGTTTGCTTCCATTTAGCTATTGGTTTATATGATATTCAACAGGGTCATGTCATTGTATGCATTATTACTGTTTATTTAGTTATTCTTTATCTCTTTCAATATTTCTCATTTCATTTCTATTTATTCCAAGTCATTTGTATTTCATTGCTTTGTTTCCAAAAAATACAACTATTTCTTATGTATAGTGGTGCATAAAAGCACCACAATATCGTTCTGCTTGACGGCTTATTCATTTCTAGTGCCCGGTGTCTTTTGTATAACTTGTAACGGCAAAAATAAGTACTATACGCTGCAGGAAATCAGAGATATTAAATACAACGGAGCTCCTTTTAATTTCAGAAGTGTTTAATAAGAATGATATATTTTCTTGGAATTATGACAGTTTATATTCAAATCTGAACATCTATAACGCACAAAGTTCCGCACTGGAGCTTGACAGAAATAAAGTGACACATTGAATTGAGTTTTATTTCGAATGTTCTAGTAATTATTGATCGATTGATTAATTGATTGAGAGGAAAGATAAATGTCATTGCACTTCAATGAGTGACCATGTGTGATCCATTATTTTTCTTACTCATGAAGATTACATGGACAGGCAAAGCTCTGTAGCACGGGCGAGAGTCGTTTATCAGTTATCAGTTACATGAGGAAGTCATCATAGCCCTCCGGCCATGTTCGTATGTGCTCTGCTCTGATCTCCGCGTCAACAAATCCACCAGCTTGAAGCAGCCCAACACGCCAGTTTGATATTGATTAATATTGGTATGTTGTTCTTTTCGAGCTGGACCAATACCGACACCTATCTCTCTCAGTCTGGTCAGCGTGTGGGACTCACAACCCTGAAACTCCTCTGTTCGGAAAGAATTTCTAATGCTCAAGAATGTCACTTCGGTTCATTGCAGCTCCATCTAATATCGTAGCCATGCCAGCCAATCTGTCTGCACGTTCATTACCACTGACTCCTAGGACAAAAATGAAGGTGATATCTGTAATCCCTGTCTGTACCAGTACCTCTACTCAGTTTTGTCTCGCCATTCCTGTTCCTGTGTCTAAGAGCGCGCCTGACATAACTGCAATGCCTATAGAGGCTGATGTTTGACGATAAGCAAAATGTGGTACTGTCTGGTCGTGCCAGATTGCTTAACATCCTCTCGAAACAGAGCTATGTCTTGCAGCTAACTGATCAGTCTTGTCCGTTTTGTTGATGAAAACGTCTGCTCGGTGACCAAAGTTTTCATGCGTACAACAGAACAAGAGTGAAAGCTTATCACTTCTTGAGGCGCCAATGAAACGAGTCTGAAACCGATCATAGTCGATGTCCGAAACGTCCAAAGTATGCAATCGCTCCCTAGCTCAGAATAAGTAGAGGCTACAATGAAATGCAAAAAGTTGATTACTCGAGTAAACACAAATCTTCTGTCTGTCCGAACTGGTGGTTGCCCAGGGCACCCTCTGGCGTAAATCACACTCAGGTCATGTGGAGTGGTCAACAAGAGGTTGTTCAAGTGCGATCGTGGAGGAAGATTTTGAATCAAAATCCGCCCGAGTGGTTACCGGGGTCCAAATTTTGGTTGTAAAGAATAGAACCACTGTTACCTGCCACGCATGTCGTTAGAGGCGACTGAGGAGGTTGAGCGTGGGCCAACTACCTCACAATGTAAAAAACACACCAGATGATTATAGAACGGATGGCGAACTGAGTAAACGCTGGATGAAACCGGACACATCGCCGAAGGATAAGCACCAGAGCTCCAAATGGTGCCGAAGATGTGACGTAAAACACACCAATGCTAAGGCTGCATGAATCAGATTTCCGCATGAATAGAATTTATGAGGATGTCTTGTACATCGGCCTGGGTGGTGATCGCGAGAGAGAGAGAACCAAAATCCCATACAGAATGCTTAATGTGGCCAAGAAGTAGTATTACTAGAGCGTCTACTGCGCTAGAACAAATGGTACCCTCCTGACCACCAATAAGTTCCACCAGAGTTGGAGTTTCCGCAACTCTAGACATAGGACACACCGAGAGCTTTTGAATCTTCTGGATCCGCAAAAAAGCTCATGTACTCTCCCCTGCTCTTACTAGGAAAGAGAGTGAAAACTCTTAATTTCTTGGGAAGTTTCGAAAACATATATATTATGTTTTCTAAATATGCTTTCTAAATATATTATGCATTTAATGAGAATGAAATACAACCAACCACCAATAACAATACAATAAAAGAGATCGGGTACTATAGCTAAGGAAGACCAAGAAAAAATGGATAGACAATATCAAAACCACACTACGTAAACACGGCTATAACACAACAAGTTCGACTCATCTGGCCATAGAACGCAAATTAAAACTCCCATCCATAGGCTTAACGCAAGAGTGGACAGCCAACTACATCTTCCACCTGGGAATAGACAATAGATAGATATATTATGCAACAGAAAAATGGAACTGAACAAGCCGTGAAGTTTTGACCTGATTGCAAGTTTTCAGTGTTTCTGAAACAGATCACATAATGATTAGTTGCTGTTGATTGTAGATTCATTGGGTATGTTATTTTTCAGGATGAGATCCTTACAGTTTCATGTAGTTTTTGTGTGTTGGAGGAGAACAAGCACGGAGTTAATGTTGTTCCAACTCCAAGAAATGTGGAGTTTTCACATCTTCCAATAAAGTGTTGATGTTTTTTAATGAAAGTATTGAAGATACTTTTCCAATAAAGTTCTGAGGACGTTTTTCTTGTTTTATTTTGGTTCACCAGTTATGAATTCAGTGTAGTCATTCCATATAATATGGCGTCTTTGACTTAATGTTGCGTGAAGGCTTCTTTCATTTTCAGTGTTCTTTCTCCATTCGATCCAGCCTCGCACACGACTTCAGAGGTAGTTGTAATTTATATAATCAAGCACTGGATTTAGGTTTCATGAAATCCACCCACGTGCATGTGAAGACCAATACATTTTTGACAAATTGACTTCGAACCCTGGAATTTAACGGCATATGGTCATTAGCACAGAATTTGATCAATTTCGCTATTGGAGTCCCCGTTTTTCAAATGAAGTGGTGAGGATTTGTTTTCTGCGGAAGTGTTGGGAATGTTTTATCAATGAAGTATTTAGGACATTTGTCCAGAGTTTATGTTTATATCCAGCAGTCTCCATGTATCTCAGTGGGATATGTTATCTAACAAGTTGTGATAAAAAGAGTTACCCGGCAGTATCTCGGTGGGATATGTTATCTAACAAGTTGTGATAAAAAGAGTTACCCGGCAGTATCTCGGTGGGATATGTTATCTAACAAGTTATGATAAAAAGAGTTACCCGGCAGTATCTCAGTGGGATATGTTATCTAACAAGTTGTGATAAAAAGAGTTACCCGGCAGTATCTCAGTGGGATATGTTATCTAACAAGTTGTGATAAAAAGAGTTACCCGGCAGTATCTCAGTGGGATATGTTATCTAACAAGTTGTGATAAAAAGAGTTACCCGGCAGTATCTCAATGGGATGTGTTATCTAACAAGTTGTGATAAAAGAGTTACCCGGCAGTATCTCAGTGGATATGTTATCTAACAAGTTGTGATAAAAAGAGTTCAGGCAGTATCTCAGTGGATATGTTATCTAACAAGTTGTATAAAAAGAGTTACCGGCAGTATCTCAGTGGGATATGTTATCTCAAGTTGTGATAAAAGAGTTACCCGGCAGTATCTCAATGGGATGTGTTATCTAACAAGTTGTGATAAAAAGAGTTACCCGGCAGTATCTCAGTGGGATATGTTATCTAACAAGTTGTGATAAAAAGAGTTACCCGGCAGTATCTCAGTGGGATGTGTTATCTAACAAGTTGTGATAAAAAGAGTTACCCGGCAGTATCTCAGTGGGATATGTTATCTAACAAGTTGTGATAAAAAGAGTTACCCGGCAGTATCTCAGTGGGATATGTTATCTAACAAGTTGTGATAAAAAGAGTTCAAATTATTGATTTTATTACGTTGAATGTTTGCTGTTGTCAGTTGGTAATGCAGAACATTCCGAAGCGGACAAAAGGCATTGTTCAGTTAAGTGTAGTATTTCACAAGATCAAAATCCGTTCACAAAATACACACTCATATACACAAATACCCTTACACACCCATATACAAACACCCATACGCATACACAAATACCATACACACCCATATACGCACACTCCTATAAATGACAATTTGCTGTCAGCTTCTTCGATAATCAATTACAAAGTCAGTTCATCTGAATCTCCTCAAAAATTATACAGAAAAAAATGTGACATTGACTTCGTGTAATTGACAAATAAATGCTTATGCAACGTTCATGTCGTAATAGCATGTGGAGAGATTATTTGAATAAATGAAATACTGGATACAGTTGATGTCTTTTCCTGGAGAACACACCAATATATGATGTGTCAACGGTAGAACACATACGTTGTAGTTCAGACAACAATTAAGCACTGTCTTTAAATTCAGAAAGTCATGGTACCCGTTTTCAGCTGGGTAACTAAGACATCGACCAAAAATGTAAGATTGTAATTTAGTGTTCTGAGGAATAAAAAAAAACGTCGAAGAAAACAAACGTCAAGACAAACAAACAAAAACAACAGTCTGCACAAAATTACAGCCAAAAAAGCTGTCTGCCATTTTTTGAATATGCAGTTCACAATGCAAACACCGTGGGCATACACATGAAACATTCCGTATGAAATTTACAGCTCACAGTGTCCCTCCAAGCACTTAACTCAGTATCTTGAAGTCGAAACTGGGTCCTTCAAGTTAAAATATATTCGTAATGAAGTGGCAGTCGAACCCAGAAGTAAACACCACTCTATGGTTGTAACGGCTGATCCGTTATTCCGCCATGTTAGACACATCTGTATAGTTGCTACGAAGTTCGTGCACTGTCGTTGAGATCGGATTGTATATGAAAAATATCGAAGCACACACGATTATTCACGAAGTGCAATGATGATAGTACAATCAATCAATCAATTAATAATTCCTTAACGTGCCACCATCTGATACATACATCTGCAATTCTTGTTTAAATTACATGCATATAAATTACAAAAATAAGAATTACTTCATCAGTTTATTAAAAACTAGCAACATTAGAAATAACTGTTTGTCGTCATATAGTTATATTGAAGACATAATATACACATATACAGACATAACGCAACTATATTCTCTTAGATAAAAAATGGTGATCGTCATCACCCGTGATGACGAGCATCATCATTATCATCATCATTTTGAAGATATTATTTACAATTCATTTTGAAAAGAATATTTCAAATAAACGAACTTACCTTGAATATAATCCAATATGAATAGTGTATAATTTACGTTTAAGAACAGATACAATCACATCAGCATATTTGTGTCTAACTATTCGATTCTCCGAAAGGAGTTAATTCTTATTATTTTCTCGTGTGTTGACCTACACGCTCTGATATAACCAATATAAGACTCGTCCGTGGGCTCGTGTCGTGTCTCGGCTCATTTAAACTTTAACCCTCTACATAACAAACACAACATATATCATCATATTTTTAAAATTTAAACATAATTTATCAACATCAGTTCAGACTGACACAATATCAGTTCTTATTTAACTTATCATTGTTAACTTCTAGAAATTTATTTTAGTGATGTTTAACGCTGTACTAAATTTTCCAAACACACTATATGTCATTAATTTGTTCAATCATTAACAAAAACAACACTTTGATGATTGAAAAGGGAAGAAGTTATTTTCCACCCAATGGATCAAAACACAAACAGCGGTGCTAAATTAACTGTATGACATGTAATGTCGCACTGAATACCGTGCTAAACACAATTTAGTGTTACGTATCAAACTCTCTTTATATATGCAATATGCTGTATTAAATGATAGTTAAATGAGCTAACACAGGATATCATTTTATACAACAAGCAATACTGGTAGTTTTATAACAAAGATTATCCACAACAGTTCAATCCAAGCAGAGAATGAAGGAAAAAAACGTGTCTTAACCTAAGCAAATGATACTGTATATATATTCTGATGTCACTGTCTCGTGTTCATGTATATAACTTATACAATATAATATTCAATGACAACTGTCATCTGCAAGCTTTAAGTATCCTTGATTATCAATAAGTTGCTAGGATATATTGTTGTTTAGTGTATTGCTATTGGTTGGTTTCTGAGGTTGAGCGAAACATGTAACGGTAGAACGTTAAGTGAACCAGGGAAAGAGAGAGAAAGAAGGAGAGAGAGAGAGAGAGAGAGAGAAAGCACACAAATGTAAATGAGAGGAGTAAGATAAATACAGTGAGAACGAGGATGCTAATGAGTACTGGTGTCAGAAAATACAAAACGAAGGTTCTAACGAGGATGATCAATGCTTAATTGCGATTGCATTATGATGAATATGTTGGAACCAGTTTCTAACAGTTGAACAAAATACTCGCTCTTCTGAATCACTGCACGATTTTAAAATAAATTAGAGAATATTTCATTCGGTGAATGACCGTCATACTTTCATATTGCTTCTGTAGAATTGTGAAGATATAATAAGTATGTTGTTAATTGTCTGTTTGTTTGAAACAGTCTTCTTTAATTTAAACATTCGAATTTATAAACAATAGATGTGAATGTTTAATCATTGAACACGTAGATTATTTGTTTGTATACGCATACTGTGTGAGACGGATAAGCATAATGCATAGAGCGTTCGTCTATCGATTCGGTCTAATGAGGGTTGTGGGTTCAATCTCATACTCGACGTTCTTCATATGAGAAAAGGAATTGGCCCTCTTACATCCTACACACTAGGAGCTAGACATGGGAAGTGACAGACACTTTATACAATAGGGTGTGATAAGGTTACAGGAATTTGTATGATACACGCACATTATAACTACTAGCACAACATTTCAGAATAAAAATTTGTATAGAGTGTGATCTAACCAAATCTCATATAGCAGAAAGTGAAGAGTTTAAACCCCTATTTTATAAATATATATATATGTTGTATTCTACAAAGAATTATACACAAATAACATGGAATAGATCTTGTGAACACATTTATTTCTATTTAATCAGTGAATCGTGAGGAGACTTGTCGGAAAATTGGTACTGTCAAGTGGTTAGTCGTATTTTTAGAGTTATTTAGTTTAAATATTTAGAAGATGAAACTGTAGTAGAACAATATTTAATAGACTTGTGTAATGTTTTATAATCCACGTCACAACTGATGGTAGAACTGGAGAGACTAAAATGAACGATATATATATATATATATTACATGCCGGTAGCAAATGAAATAGTTAAAGTTAGGAGAAATGTGCAAACTTTCGTAACTTGTCTAATGAAAGTTATAATTATTATACTTGGATACTTTGTCGGTCCACTTCAACATTAGCATGTATATGTGATATGGTACTATTTAATATAATCATTAACGAGCAGTTATGGTGTGCTTATCATGATTTATTTCCTTTGTATGTTTATGTGCTTTAACACTGAAGTAGAAGAGTTGTAAATTTGAGGAATTCTGTTACTTTGAGATAAGCTGTTCCCTCTCGCTTCAAAGGTATTCGACTCGTTGCATGTTTAGGTTGAGTGGGTTATTTTTCAAGTGATATCTGATAGATTGAATTCCTAGTAATATCGGAGACAGACGATAAAACGTAAGTTCCGTGTTCAACTTCAACACCTGAAGGAACGCTTGGCAGTTGAAATTCGATAAGAGTAGGCTGGAAAGCTGCTGTCAAAGTAAAATTGCTAATGCAAATTAAAAATCACAGTCCCTACAAATTTGTATCTTCCTTAAGTACTTTGGTTGATGCTTCTGAGTTTGTATACTGCCGCTGAGATCTATTTGCGTAAGAAAGAGATTGGAAAGCTTTTACAGATTATATCATCATCGTGTGCATTGCGGGAAAAGCGTAAGCGGTTATGATTCGTCATTTCAGACGATCGCTAGCCACTTATCCTTCCTGTGTTCTTGTCTCGATCCAAGCCATCCCGGTATTAAACATTTAGCGGTTCTCTTACCATTTCCGCATCAAATTTGCCAGTTAAATAAAAATAATTCAACTTCAATTGTTTTCTAATAAAATGCCAAACAATTTTTGTAATCTTCTTCTTCTTCTTTGCGTTCGTTCTTTACGACCAATTTTAATCACTCTTTGTGATATGTTTGATCTTTGCCAAGAACGTGTATACGTTGCACATTGGTTTGGTAGGCTCCTAAACATATAGACTTCTACATGTTTAGGACACGTGCATCCGATTTCAGCCAAACATCCTTAGTCGCCTCTTACGACATGCGTGGTAGGTAACAGTGGTTCTATTCTTTACATTCCAAATTTGGGCCCCGGTAACCACTCGGGCGTTTTTGTAATCAATTTGCGATATATATTTCTTGAGGTTTTTTAAAGACTGCACCATTCGTGCTTCCTTCCGTCAAATTGTATTTTTTTCCCCCATTTTTCTTATAATCTATATTTGCCTGCCATAAGATATTTATTAGCGTGTCCGTGTTTCACATGGATATAATATCATATAAACTACTACATACGTTTCAGTTAAAACTGAATAGAATCAACATATGCGCACTTAGTGTACCCATATAGGTACGCAATTCATATGAGAAAACTTAAAGTGGCAGCATCGAAGTACCTACAAAATAGTCCCGCTCTAAATTCAACTTACTTTGATGTAATGAACTACACCTACCTCCATTGTTAGAGTGCTGTAATATGTAACATTTCTTGTTTCAAATTAGTTATTAATAAGCCTTCGTTTTAAACATATTTGTACAGGAGCTAAAGTTTTCATCAGATACAGTGGATACAAAGAAAAATGTCGTATACGCAAAAGGTGGACAGCAGAAATAATACAGTTGTAAAAAAAATATTTATGAAACGCACACAAAAGCCCGTTCTATAAATCTCTTTGACCTGAGCTATGAACCAAAACAGGATTAGAGAAGAAGAAGAAAGAACTTTCATAAACTTTACTTATAACTTACTTTCATAAAACTTTACTTTCATAAAACTTTACTTTCATAAAACTTTACTTTCATAAAACTTTACTTTCATAAAACTTTACTTTCATAAACTTACTTTCATAACTTATTAAAATACTTTATTTCATAAAACTTTATTCATAATATTTTTACTTTATTAAAACTTTACTTTCTAAATACTTTACTTTAATAAACTTTATTTTTATAAACTTTACTGCAACTTATCATAAAACTTTACTTTCATAAAACTTTACTTTATAATAACTTAAAAATAATTCATAACCTTGTTTGAATAAATGTATACTCATCAGTTTTTATGTGCAATACATTTATTGAACATATTTACTAATTTCAGATTCATTCTGCATAGTGTTGTACATATATTCATATTGCTTGTTGATGAGAGTTGAAAAATGCGTCCTTGTGCACACTGACCATAATTTGTCTGTGAACCTAGCTATGCCTCGCAAGTGAAAGCCGTTGTAGTAGGTAAGTAACTCAGAAAACTTGCAAATAAGGTCACAAACCTTAGTTATAGAGACAGAAAACCATCAGTTTGTGCACAATTCAGACGTGTAAACCATAGACTCCCAAACTTTTTCGGCCCACCGCCCACTTTGCTCAACATAAACTTTCTAACGCCCCACCTCCACATTATAACAGTTTGCTAACGCCACTCTCCCACACACATACATGCTCTATTTTCTCTTTGACATAGGAAATTGATATATATTTCAGTAATACATGGTCAATTTTCAAATGATTATATGCATGAAATAGAAAATTGATGAAAAAATGGGTCGCGTAAGACGGGCATAAAATGAATTAAAATGCAGAATTCCAATTTTAAATGATTATTCAATTGCAAATCACGGAGATAATTTATTATAAAATAATTATTAGTAATTTCATCTTTAAGGAACCACCGACCCCTAAATCGCATGAATACCTTCAAAATTCTTCTGAACCCACTAACGCCCCCTAGGATGCGTCAGCGCCCACTGGGGGCGTACGCCCACTTTGGGAAACGCTTGTGTAAACCAACATATGCAAAGTGATAAAATACATGTATGCGTGTATGTGTGTGTGCGCGTGTGTATCTGGGTGGTGTCGGTAGCGTGATATGTAAGCATGTAGGTATATGAACAAATTTATGTAAGCATGTAGGCATATATGAAAATAAATATATAGGTAACAATTCCATATTATTTTGTATACTTTATACTCAATAAACAAATATCACAAATGTCAATTTTTCACATTTTTACAGTACTGATAGAACCGTCATATGAACTCATTTCTTGGAATGAAACTGAAGGAACTTCCTGAACCTTCTTACAAATGATCAAATGCTTAACATAAACAGCGGAGATATGAACAGCACAGTCTTCAAACAAGCAGAGACGACATACATTATTAGAGAATCAAATTTGCTTGACTTCTACAATACTGGTACTGTTGTATTCTCAATATTTCTTCTGTTATTTATTTCATCAATTTATTAATACATATTTTAATGCATTATTTATTAACTGACTAGCTTCGTTCGAATCAAGAATTGCTTGCACGATGCCAACAAGAGAATATGGGCACTATCATCCGAAGACGACGCTGGAGATGGATTGGACATGTGATGCGCATGGAGACTGGCTCCGACACGAAAACTGCACTAAGATGGACTCCAGAGGGTAGGCGAAAGCGTGGAAGACCCAAGACGACCTGGAGGAGAACGATAGAGCAAGAGCTGAAGGAAATGAATCATAGCTGGAACACAATACAGAGGAAGGCCATGAACAGGGAAGAATGGTGTACGTTTGTTACTGCCCTAAACGCCAAGGGAGTAACAGGCAAAAGAGGAGCTTCGTTCGGACATTTATCTTCGTGTATTTAAAAAAAAAGGCGTTACTGTCTGTAGTATCGCTTTTAGGGCGGTGTAGGACAGATGGGACGATAGTCTGTGTAATTTAATAGCAGCATGACTAGTGCAGTCGCAGCGAAGCTTTCCAGATTAGGATTTTCATTTATGTCTACAACAGAAAAAAATCCTTGGCCTTACCGTGAATTGAACACGGGTCTCCAGCATGAGATCCGCGCTCTAATCTATTCTGCCAGACGCTACTCTCTTGTATATATAGCTTGTATATTTCATTACATGTAACGGAAAAAGTCTTTTAAAAAAATTGATGTTAACAAGACAGAAACAAGTTGAAACAAAATTATGTAATACAAAATTGCCTACTTATTGTGGATGTCAGAATCAGTAAACAACCGTGATTTTCTGCATTAACATCGTTGACAAACGATAGAAAAAACCCAGTCACGATAGAGATGAAGTGTCGACGCAGAATGCTGGGAGTATCAAGAAGAGACTGGCCTAGAAATGACAACATCAGGAAAAATATAAAGAAACAACAAATGAAATGGTTCGAGCACATAAGAAGATTACAACAGACATTATACCCTAAAGAGCAATACTACTTCGATACAGTGAATACAAAGAAAAACGCCGTATCAGAACTAACAGTGGAGGGTAAAAACACTATTTATGAAGCGCACACAGAGGTCCGTTTTAGAAGTCTCTTCTAGTCCGTGTGTTTCCGTGGTCTGCAGTGGAGCAAAGAATAGTAACACTGTGACCTATTAGTTATGTCATTAGAGACGATTGAGGTAGGGGCATAGGAAAGCTACCCTAGTAAATAAAAAGCATCTAAGAAATCTGATATGCTAGCCTACTTGTAGGCGGATAACGGGCACAACGTACAATCGCTCCTAGGCTCAGATCACATACAAATCACAAAGAGTGGTTTAACAAGTGGTCGATATGTGGAGTTCGATCTAGAAATCCCTTCTTATCCTGACGCTGTGAGACAAAACATGATTAGAGAAGCGCACACAAAAACCTGTTCTAGAAATCCCTTCTTATCCTGACGCTGTGAGACAAAACATGATTAGAGAAGCGCACACAAAAACCTGTTCTAGAAATCCCTTCTTATCCTGACTCTGTGAGACAAAACATGATTAGAGAAGCGCACACAAAAACCTGTTCTAGAAATCCCTTCTTATCCTGACGCTGTGAGACAAAACATGATTAGAGAAGCGTACACAAAACCTGTTCTAGAAATCCTTCTTATCCTGACGCTGTGAGACAAAACATGATTAGAGAAGCGCACACAAAAACCTGTTCTAGAAATCTCTTCTTATCCTGACTCTGTGAGACAAAACATGATTATAGAACAGAAGAAAGAAGACAAACGCATCTTTGAATTCCTCAACTTTGTATGAGTGTGTCGGGGTCAAAGGTTCAGTTAAAGGGACAACGTCGTGTCAGGGTAAGTGAGCTGGCACTATTCAAGATCCTACCCCACCTACACGTGGTGACCATGTACAAAGACATTGGATCATGTTTGGCTCAGCGGGTAGGGATCGAGGGAGAGCTACAGGTACTGGTAGTAGCGCAAACACAGAAGCGTAACACAGGTCCATAACCTTGAACAAAATGCACGCATCTCCTGGTCAAAGTCCGACGAAAAGATGCTCAAATATAAGGCAAATGCAAGATATAGCAGAGTACGAGGTCTGTGAACAACTCCTCCGGAGCCAATGGTCGCATTATAATTGCACGTTGTGTGGCAAATCCATGAGAACGATGTGAAACGAATCAACGGTCGCACCACAATTGCCAGCTCTGGGCAAGTGTCTCTGAGAACACTGTAACGCATCGTGTCGACACATTGGAAGAGTGCAGTAAGCTCCGTACCGGATTCCAAGCGCGGACTCATTTATTGTGTAAGGTTGGCAGAGCGCAAACCCTAAAGTTGCGTTCTAGTGCCTAACGAAACTGCCCTCTCTGGGACAATCGGACAAGGTCAATCAATGCCATGCCTGCCGGCGTAGCATCATGTCTCTCCACAACTCTCTTTGCTTGGTGCATGTAACCAGTTCTGACGTCGATATTTTGTCGAACCATGATGTCAGGCCATCCAACATCTTCTCCTCTGTCTTCCACGATCTCTCCTTCCCTGAATTTTACCTGTAGTCACCAAATGTTCTAAACCTTCTCTTCGCATTATATGCCCGAAGAACCTTGATTGTCGGATTCTTATTCTTTTGATAAGGTTTCTTTGTGTGCAGACCTGATTTAAAACCTCCACGTTTGTTTTCTTTGCTGTCCATGGAATTCTCAACATTCTTCTGTAAAACCACATCTCTGTGGCTTCCAATGATCGTATTGATTGTTTGTTCAGTGTCCATGATTCACTGCCATACATAAGAATTGGTTCAATATAGCATTGGAGTACTCGTTTTCGCAGTGTCATTGGTAGTGAGTTCACGCATAGTGTGTTCTTCATTTTCATAAAAGCTGCTTTCGTTTGAGCTATTCTACTCCTAATCTCTGTTGTACATCTTCCATCTGGTGTTAAGAATGTTCCTAGATACTTGAATCGATGGACTTGTTTCAGTGTTGTGTTATTTATTTTGATATTGCATGTTGGTGTTTCTTGTTTCTTGGAGACAACCATAACCTCTGTTTTCTTTATATTCATGCTTAATCCTTTCTTTTCACTTTCTCTCACTAGTATGTCTATCAAGTCTTGCAGATCGTGTTCATTTGTAGCCATGAGAATTGTGTCATCAGCGTATCTTAGGTTGTTTATATTTTGTCCACCGACTGCTATTCCTGTCTTTTCTTCTATAGATCTTATGATGTTTTCGCTATATAAGTTGAATTAATGTATCGCCTGATAGATTCCAATCTTACTCTCTAGTCTAATGGCTGCGGTTTGTTGCCAGTACAAATTCTTGATCAGTCTAAGATCTTTACCATCAATATTTATACTTTCTAACATGCTGATTATTTCTCCATGTTTTACTTTATCGAAAGCTTTTGCGTAGTCTATGAAACATAGGTATAAGTCCAACTTCATTTCTATTGATCTTTCCATTATTGTTCTTATTGTATATATTGCGTTGTTTGTTCTCTGCGTTCAACAAAGCCACATTGTTCTTCCTTAACTTCTGGTCTTATTTTGTTTCGTACCCTTCTCATAATAATGCTGAAAAGTAGTTTTGTTACGTGACTCATGAGGCTGATTGTGCGGTGTTCTTCGCATTCTATCGTTCCTGCTTCTTTGGTAGTGCTATAAAAATGGATTGTCGTAAATCTTTGGGTACATATCCAGTGTTGTAGATTCATTGAATAATTTTGTTAAAACGCCTATGCCAATTCACCTGTTGCTTCTATTTCTTCTGTTATGTTGTCTGGTCCTAGGGTTTATCCTTTTTCGTGTGTCTTATGGCATTGATAACTTCTGATGGAAGTATTTGTGGTCCTTCATGGTTGTAATTGATGTGTATTTATTGTCTGTTATCACTGTATAAGTCCTTAATGTACTCTGTCCATCTTTCTATTTTCTTGTCTGTTTCATCAGGATATCTCCTGCTTTGATTTTAAACATCCAGTAGTTGTACGTTTACGTCTGCCAAGTAAGTCGTCTACGTTTTCGTATATTGATTTGGAGTTTTCTTTGTGTTCTGTTTCGATCTGTTTGCATTTTTCATTTAGCCACTTTTCTTTTGCTGTTTTACATTTTTGTCTTATCTCTTTATTGATTCGATCGTATTCTGCTTTATTATGTTTGTTTTTCCTTCTATTTTCCATTAATTCCAAAATGTCTTCCGTCATCGGACAAGGTACTGCTACAATAACAACTAACATCCCCGAAAGAATGGAGCGGGTGATATTGGCGAGCACAAAATTTTCAGTTGCGTTAACAGCGCCGATTGAAACAACCCATTGGGTCATCTGTGTGCAGCCCCAGTCCAGTGTTTCCCAGTTCAAAGGAAAATGCAGAGTACAAACTGCAAATTGCAAGTGCCGATAGGCTCTTCGAAGAATGTTCCTACTCTGGAATAAACTCACAATGGCTGAAGTGTAAGGCTGACAGTGTATTGGTTTGACAGGTCGTCTAAACCCAAACATTTGAGAAGGCCGACACTTCTCACGCAACCTATACGAGTAAGATGCCATAGTGCAGGACACACTTATGTGTCCCTAATGGTTTAGCATGTTCCTAATCCGGAACGCCCTCACATGGTCAGAAAGGATTTATAGTGCAGACATCCTCATAGGCGTAGATCATAAAGCCCAATTATACGGCGAAAAATGATCGTTAAAGAGTAATGAATACACGTAGCAGCCGGCAAGTGATCGTTCCAACGACCAGTCATAGAAAGGTTGCAAATGTTCCTATACCGAAACTACCTCACCCAGTCATCTGCAAAGTAGTAAATGCTATGTGGCGTGGATCCAAGTCAAAATATACGGCATAAAAGATCAGTAGAGAGTGTTGGTAACACGATGCAGAAGGAACGCTACACTCAGTCCGAACGGATGCAGTACAAAGGTTCTTTGGCGTATATCAAGCCAAAAATATCGCAAACAGATCAGTAAAGAGAACTTGTACGAATGAAGGGGAAGTGTTAGGGACTGACTCATCGATACATACTCAAAACACTTCCCGTAGGAGGAAAACGAAAACCCTGACCTGCACATGTATGATACCATACACAAAGTAGGGGCCTAACTTCGACAGGGGTTCAACGTCAGTCGTTCTTGTCAAAGATCAACTATATCTCACAAAAGAATGATAAATTGGTGATGAAAACGAACGCTAAGAAGAAGAAGAAGAAGATGTATGAGTGTATCGATGTTGACCAAAAAAATGTATCTACATTCTTTAAGGTTTTAAGACAATTTTACTGGAAAGAACGTTTTTCAAAAAGTAGTCTCTAGGTATATTTAATCTTTCTGTTCTCTCTCTCTCTCTCTCTCTCTCTCTCTCTCTCTCTCTCTCTCTCTCTCACGCGATAGTTCTTTTTTACCATTTTGAACATTTTTATTGTGATATATAAACAGTCGTTGCCAAGAACGCTTTTTACGTCACATCATTCAGCGCCATTTGGAGTTCTGGCGCTTATCCTTCAGTGACGTGTTCGGTTTCAGCTACCATTTACTGGGTTCGCTTTCTGTCAGCCTTTGGCTGTCTCCAACCTACCTGCAAGGCAGCAGGATGCTATTTTCTTTAGGTAGCGACCTTAGATAGCCTGCCCACCCGGTCTTTTGAGAGTCATCTGCCTAGTTACCTTTCTTTTTAGACTACTTGGTTTTCCTACCGTCCAGTTTTGTGTACGGTTTGCTCCACTAACCTTTGATTGTCCCCAATCTAACTACAAGGCAGTAGTAGTTCCTGCGAGAGAAACCGCACTGGATTCAGGCCTCTGTTGAGCTTTCAAATTTGTCTGCACATTTGGGTAGGCCGCTCACCCCTATGCTTGCCACTCCCCCTCGTCACTCCATCATCAGCGCCGTGTACGTCTGCCCCGGTGGGCGGCCACCCGTGCATCGTCCGCATGCACGCTCGCTCTTCTTTGGTGCCTGCTCACCGTGTCTATTAGTTCTCAACGTGCACACATTCACCATGCCTCTAGACTGTCCGGACACGGAGCTCTACTCGGGCCCCGCCAGAGGGCTCCGAGTTACGCCTATGTGGGCCTAAGTGCAACTCAACTCGGGCTCGGAGGTGGTTGTCCGATTTTTGCCCCACAATATATCACAATCTTTATGTAGAAACATGTATACAAAATACGCAAACATACAACAGACATTCGTAAAATACATATGGTATAAATTTTCATTCATAAATTAGATTATGTTATTACCGAATGCTAACCAGAAACAAATGCTTGCAGAAAGCGGACGCAATAGGCCGTAAGGCGCATAACATGGTGCAACGATCCCTCACAATGAGGAATGGGATAACGGATTCTGCGGTAGCCGATCTGCATCGGAGGCTTATCCACGCAGTACGAGTGTCGGACCTACCATCACGACACCAGCGTCTAAAACAAACTGTATGGCGTGGCTGATAATCTGAGAGAGATGGCTGCTTTATTAGAGAATCCAAAATCCCAATCTAGTAAGAACGCAGAAGAAGAAGAAGATTATGTTATAATCGATTTATTCTAACATATGCTAGCGAGAGTTAGGAAACCACTAAAGACAGAAAGTAAGCTGAATGCATTTCAAAATAAAGATATGCATAAATTAATGAACATAAAATTGAACGAATTCAGACGAAGTGATGAAAACAACAAAATATCCGGTTAACCACTAGTAATAAACTTTATAAGAAAGAGAAGATGGAGATATATTGAACATACTGTGAGAATAAATGATCAAAGAATCACAAAGTATGCATTGAAATGGTAGGCAAATGGATTCAAGAAAGAACGGACACACTAGAGAAACCCTGCAAACGAACTTTACTTAGAGAAGCGAGAAATATCTGACTCAATTCCATAGAGGAGATGGAACGAGTTGCCCAGGGTAGAGCGATATGGAAAAATTCTTTTCATGCCCTATGTAATATATAACGGTACGAGAGGAATGCAATATATATATATATATATAATAATAATAATAATAATAATAATCACACAAGATGACGGTCGTAACTCCTATATGTTCACATATCCTTCTATGTTCACCAGTTTACACTAAGTCAAATGCTTTGATAGTCTTCGTGGATCTGAGACGAGAGATCTGTCCTATAGACCTATTTCGGCAGCGGTTGCTGGGATACATTACAATGTCAATCACCGGTTGTCCAACCGTTAGTGACGTCATAGGAAAAGCAACTTTTGCTGTGGATACCTGGACTTTTGATTTAATGATGTTCATGACCCAATTCACAGCATCTTGGATCACCTATTCGACCGTGAACAAAGTTCCTACTTCGTTTGCTGTATTCTTTGACAAATCTGGAGAAGGTAACATTTACATCAAGATTTAATGGTAGAATGAGTTCGCTTGTTTCTTCTTGCTGCTTGTTATGCTGGTATATGTGTGCGTATGTGTGTATGTGTATATATATATGAACTAGACAAAACATTTATTCAATAATCGTTATACTATTCTAAGACCTAAAGCAATCTCAAGACCTTAGTATATGCACAAAAGTTAAATTATTTAGGTCATGTGTAATTCCTGTACTGACTTACGGTTGTGAAAGTTGGAAACCAACAAAGAAAATTGATAAGAAACTGGACAGCTTTTAGTGTAAACTTTGCTGGGTATTGTTATTGTTTTTGTATTTTGTAAAACTACAGTACTTTTTTTTACGTGTTTCGTCACTCTATAGAGCAAAGACACTAAGTCCGATTGTTTGAAAATGTCCCCACTCATGTGAAAGTCATATGCTTTATTTTCACCGAAGCAGAAACAAACTTTTGACTTTACCGGGACAACGAACCCAAAATCGCAGAAAACACTATGAGTTTGATCATTCGACCGCTCTTGTATTATTTCAAAGAAGATAAATGTGGGGAGAAAAATAAAAGTTGCACAGAATTTAATTAAATAACCTTCTTACCAAAATATTGTTTATTCATGATCTGCTTGTTTTCATTAACTACCGCATCGGAGAAACACAAGGTAGACGAATTAATTTGTGTTCACTTTTTCACTCCACAGATCTATGTACAAATTAAACTAATTTTCTTCGATTTTTAAAATGATAATTGATGATTGATATATAATTTTTGTAGATAAATGAATGTGTTTTTATCACAAGTTAGAAACTAGTAACAAGCAAAATGCTTTAATCAAAATTTATACTAAGCTTGACAATGAATAGAACAGCAAGTTATATAGTATTGAAACTAAATTAACAATTTTCAATTCAAATTTTGTATCAATTCTAACATATGCTAGGAAGAGTTGAAAAATGATATAGAAAGCAAGTTAAATACTTTCGAAAATAGATGTACGCGAAAAATAATGAACATAAAATGGAACGAATTCAGGGGAAGCGATGAAATCAGAGTCTGGTCAACCACTAGTAACAACTGTTATAAGAAAGAGAAGATGGAGATATGTTGGGTACACCTTGCAAAGAAATGATCAAAGAATATCAAAACAGGCATTGAAGTGGGATGCAAGGGACTCCAGAAAGAGAGAACGACATAAGGAGAGCATGAAACGAACTTTGCTGAGAGAGGCAAGAAATATCGGTCTCAGTTCCATGGATGAGATTTAGCGAGTTGCCCACAATAGAACAGTATGGAGAAAATGATTCCATGCCCTGCGTAACGTATAACGGTATGAAAGTAATTATTATTATTGACAATGAATCGAATCACGCGCAAACCACGACCTATGACAATACAGGGCAGACAAACGGTCACAGAGTGCGACATTTGGAAATTCATTTGTTAAAGTAAATGTCGACCGAAGGCGAAACGCTTAAAACAATATGATCGTCTTACTGTGTCTGTATTGTCTAGTGTGTTGGACCATAGTCTCCATTCTGATTGTTTTGTATCATTTGATTTATAAAGTACTTTTAATCGAAGCGTCACTGTATCTTATTATTGTACATTATTAAGCTGTCTTATTTTGTTATATGTTTCGCATTTAGTATTTAGTTTTACTGAAGTAGTTTCCATGTATCGATAATATAACCACCATAGTGACTGTAAGATTATAATACAGATAGAATAGACAGATGTTACATTGTAGGGGGTGAACATGGAAGAATGCACAATTTGTTATTTGTGTATGAACTTTTCTGTTTGTATTGTGTTTATTTAGAATAACTAACAAAATCCAACATAGATGCATTAAAGCAAATCAAATCATAGGGAAAATGGCATCAATTTTGAAATGCCAACATGTCACCATGAACACTAAAAGAGCATTGTACAACACAATCTTTCTTCAAATATTATGCTATCAGTCTCAACCTGGAGACTGACATCAAACGGTAGAAGAAAATAAGTCACAGCAGAGATGAAGTGTCTACGCAGAATGCTGGTAGTATCAAGAAGAGACCGATTTCGAAATGAAGACATCAGAAAAAAAGTGGGTACAACATCATTAGGCCTACTGAACTTCCTCAAGAAACAACAAATTAAATGGTTCGGCCACATAAGAAGATTACCAATTAGACTCAAAGAGCAATGCTACTCCGATACAGTGAATACAAAGCAAAAGTCCGTCCACGCAATGGTGGATCTCAGAAATAACAGTGGTCGTGAAAAACACTATTTATGAAGCACACACAAAGGCATGTTCTAGAAATCTCTTCTGATCGTGACACTGTGAGGCAAAACAGGATTTGAGAAAAGAAGAAGTGTGTTTATTGATTATACGTTAAGCATGTAGCTACTACATAGGCACAGCCAACTCTAGATACCTAGGCCAGACAACTGACTGGGGGTTCCCTGACCTAGATTAGAAAAGGGGGCCGGAAAATACAGAAGTTTGATAGAACACTGCAAGATTGTTTTGCAATTTGACTCAATTCTGTGAGTCTATGGTTATTTATTGGTGAAAAATATTCATAATATTGATATTTCTTATTGTTAAACTTAACTTGTTGCATACAATAACTTCGATTTAGCATTTTGTGTTGATTTTTAAAATGATTTCGTCTATATACACCAATAATGGACTGTGACGTCACGTGGTGTAGTTGTGGTCTGATTTCCCATAATTCTTACCTAGTCCGAAGGCCTATAAGTTTATAGTTAGCTCTGACGTAGGTGACACAGTAAGTATTCTGACAAAGGTATCAAATATAGAAATCAAACACAGCTAGCCTTTATTTTGTAGATCACTTTCTACTGGCAAACAGAAAAGTGACCCAAAAGTTGATGTTTGAGATTGCACTGCCATTATCTAACTGCGGAAATTCCGATCATGTTACCCAACTGGCAGCCAACACTAATATTAAGGATGTGATTGTTGTTGCTGTGTCGACCTGCATTTACAACCTCATGCTTGCTGTGAGTTCAAATCTTGTTTTTATTCAAATCATACACTTAATTATGCTTTGTTTTGATTTGAGGCACATAATTAGAATTTTGTTTTATGAAACAATTTCATTTGCTTTATATTAACCTTGAAACCAACACCGTCCGTGTTGTGCCGGCGAGGGAAGCAAAGAATAGTACCACTGCGACCTAAAAGTCATGTCGTAAGAGGCGGCTGAGGTAGGGGCCTAGCGAAGGTACAGTAGTAAATAAAAAGCGTCGCACCTTCTCTCTTGCATAAAATATTTCAGCAAGAGTTTAAAAATGTCAAAAAATATAGAAAGTATGTTGGTAAAGATGTCTGCGAAAGAAATGAACATAAAGTGATAAGAATTCAGGAGAGTTGATGAAATTAGAGATATGTCTGGTCAACCACTAATAGCTACTGTTATATAAAAAAAAGAGAAGATGTAGATATATATGACATACTCGGAAAAGTAATGATCAAAGAACCATAAAGCAGGTATTGAAGTGGAAGACAAATGGTTCAATAAAACAAAAGGACGCGCTAGGGTAAACTCTGAAAGGAACCTTACTGAGCGAGGCGAGATATATCTAACTAAATAACATAGAAAGGATTGAACGAGCTTTGATCGGTGTGGAGAAATTGCTTATAGACCTTATGTAAAGTATAACAGAACAAGAGGAATACAGTTCTCTTGTCTTCATAATTATTTATACATTTTTCCCTAGGTTTCCTTCTGTCATAATTACAACCAACTTACAATAACAGCATACACTAAAAATAGATCCGGTACTAGAGCTAAGGGAAAACCAAGAGAAAGATGGATAGACAATATCAAAACCACACTACATAAACACGGATACACCCAAACAAGGGCGAATCATCTAACCCTAGAATGCAAATTAAAGCTCCCATCCCTACGCTTAATGGCAAGAGTGGACTACATCTTCGACTTGGGAATAGACAATAGACATAATCTGAAACGTGCTACTTTTATTTTACTTCACATTTTGGAAAAATAGTTCTTTAAAAAAATATCAATGAAAAGAATAATTAACTTTAACGTTGTAAGAATTGCTACTCTTGATTTCTTCGCCCGTGTGGTGGCGGGCACACAAAGGAAGCAAAGAATAGTATCACTGCGACCTGCAAGGCATGTCGTTAGAGGCTACATGAACTGCCCGTCTGCTCAGCGTGTTCGTAGCGCTGACTACGGGTGACTATCCCTCTGTGTGTGCGGGTTCAATTCCGCGGGATGGCAGAAAAAGCCACAGATTGCTCAGATTTACGGTGCTCGTGGCACCGAACCGAAGGGTTATGATGTTCATGGCACCGAACCGAAGAGCTGAAAGCTCAAGTGCTTCTGGATCGGAAAAAGAGGCTACTGATGTAGGACCTAGGGAAGCTACCATAGTAAATAAAAAGCATAGCATAAATTGGATTTGCTGGTCTTCTTGTAGGCGCATAACTGACACAAAGTCCTATCCATCTTAGGTTCAGATCACATACAAATCATACAGAGTGGATTAGCGAGTGGTCGATATGACGCGTTCGAAGAAGAAGAAGAAGAGGTGATAATCATCATTGCTATTTTCTTATAACTAAATTTGATCTTAATTACTATCGATTATATAGTTATCGTCATCCTCATCATCCCCATAATCTTCATCTTCATCATCATCATCATAGACTAGTTACTACTTCATCCCAGATACATATATTAGGTGTCAATATAGGTGGCAGCGAAGGTCGACATACTAAATAGCAAAGAGATTGATTAATCAACATCGAACTGCATGTTGGGTCGCTGGATGCTGATTTTGCTTGAGCGGAGATCGCACCATGGACATGTCCGGAGTGCTATGATGATAGTCCTCATATAACTGATAACTGATCCCAGATATCTCATCACGATCAATATTTCATGTAAACTTCAAAGTGACACACCATTTATCTTTTTAATTATTCAGACGTCTCGACTACATCTTCCTGCAACCAGGTTTAGATGGCTGGTATACCCTACAGATTACATCGATGATTTCAAATGGGATGTCATTACTCATTTTTTTGACAATGTTTCTCCAGTATTTCTAACTGAAAGAGGGCGATCACTGGTACGACATTGTTTTTAATAATTTCTTTTTTGTTTTTTTCATGTGTTTTCCAAGTGCATTTGATTCCATTTTCAACCTATTTTATAATGTTGCCAAGCTGCATAATGTATTTTTGTGGAAGGATTAGTTGTGTCGTGCCGGGACCCGTAAGGCTAGCAAAGAATAGTATTACTGCGACCTACAAGGCATGTCGTAAGAGACGGCTAAGGTAGGGGCCCAGAAAAGCTACTCTAGTAAATAAAAAGCATTGCAGAAATCGGATGTGCTGGCTAACTTGTAGACGCATAACTAGCACAACGTACAATCTCTTTTATTCTCAGATCACATACAGATCACACAGAGTAGGTAACAAGTTGTAGATAGGGAGCGATCGAAGAAGAAGAAAGTGGGAAGGATTAGCGCACTGTGAAGAGCATTCACTTTTCCATTCGAAACATACGTTCCATTGCCCAGACTTGGTTTTCGACAAGTGAGAAAAGAAATTGATATTCTTACCTCCTGCATAATGGGGCCTAGAAAGGTGAAGTGACATACACTTCATACCCTGAGGTCTGTGGATCGCAGAGAGAGAGATACCATGAGGTCTGAAAAGGATACAGAACATTTTAATTTTCAAAGAATTGCTGATATTTTAAAAAATCATATCTATATTCATTATCATCAAATAGCTTGTCCTGAGCAGAACTTTGCCACCCCAACAGTCCCTCGGAATTTCGCTCTCTCATACGCCAGATGTCCCGCTTCTGTAGTGGTCATGCTCAAATCATCAGTTACATCTTGAATCCATCGTCTCTGTAGTCTTCCTCTCTCCTCTTGCCAATATACATCCTTCCATGATGGTTTTCTCCAGCCCTTCGTGTCTCTTTATACGACTAAAATCGATGTTGACTTAATTTAAATGTTTGTGTATTTATTCATTGTAAATGATTCATATATTTATATATCTATCAGGAATGAGCTCAAAATGTAAGAAATGGCTGATGCTGCAGATAAGAACGAGAAAATTTGAGTATTTTAGACGTATTAGGAGACACGAAGGCCTGGAGAAGACCATTGTGGAAGAAGTTTTACCAGCAAAGCTTAAAGAGAAAAAGCGGAAGTTTATTGAGAAGATGGATTCAGAATGTAACTAATGATTTGAGCATGACTCTGCAAGAGGCGGAACTAATGGCATATAGAGAGAGAAATTCCAACGGACTGTTAGTTGGCAAAAGTTCTGACCAGGACGAGCTTTTTAAATGAGAATTATTCATAGATTGACTTTTTATGTAACCAATGTATATTGTAAATAAAAGTCAATTAAACATCAACATATAAAACTTCATATTCCCTATAATTTTATTCTTTACAGAATCGGCCAATGTACACTCAACCCAAGCTTTTCCAATTCGCTAATGAAGTAACACAACGTTTTCTGAATGCAGCACAAAATAAAGAAACACATCATAGTTGTCTGCTAAACTGCACGTCAGATTGTACTGAATGCCAGAAAGTCTTCAGAGACAAGTTCATGGAGGTCAGAAAATAATCTGTTAAAGACTTAAATAATAGAGAAGACTACAGTAAAACGATATACTAAATACGAAATAGAAGCAGGCGATGGATAGGACATACATTTAGAAGACCGACCAGAAGCATTCCAAGACAGGCATTCTTTTGGAACCCGCAGGCAAAGAGGAGTAGGGGAAGACCTAGACAGACCCGCAGAAGGGACCTGGAGGCTGATATTAAAAGGATAGGTAAAACATGGAAAGAATTGGAAGGGATGGCAAGAGAGAGGAAGAGCTGGAATTGAGTAAAGAAATTTGTTGAAAACATGACTCCTGTTGGGAGTTGAAAGGAGGAGAAAAAGACGAAAATCAAACATGAATTGAGGTAGTTATAAAACTACAACAATTGAGTAAATCAACCTTTTGACAAAATTCATGAAACACGTAACAAAAAAAAAAAAGGCAATAATTTCCTTAATGATAGCACTATTGTATGTCTACCGTTATTCGATCAGCGCAATATTTGTTTTTAATTCTAACGTTTAAAAGAAAAGGAACTCTTTTTATAGCTCGAGGTATATTGGGTAATACGGTGTTAAGCCGGTATTTTTCATTGACAGTCAGCACATGATTAGTAATGTTGTGAACGTCTTGTATTTTTTCCTTGATAAAGACTTTATGATCGAATTATCGACTGGAAGACTTAAATTCAATGTAACAAATTCTTTAAGTAGAATTTGGAGGCTTTAACATTAACACATGAAACTAGTAAATAGTTGCCACATGCAGTTGCACACGGAGAGAAGATGTGAGAAATATGCTGTTGTATTTTGAACATAGTCTGATTAAACAAGAAGAGGAATCTAGGCTTTGCTCAAGGATGTAATCATGACAGACTTGTCTCATAGTTTTGATAGGGAAATTGTGACAGACTATCAACCATTAATAAGACTTTACAGATGAGGAGACTAACGTTCTGCAAAGACCATTGCACATGATGAAGATAATTATCGTTGTGTTAAAAGTCACTAATTTGTAAGTTACAAGTCTTTACAGGTTTTATTTTCTAAGTCAAAGTTTCTTTGTCATAGTATTTCTTAGTTCTAATTTTCTAAAGTCATAGTTTTTTTTCTAAAGTCATATGTTTTCTTTTCTAAAGTCATAGTTTTCTTTTCTAAAGTCATAGTTTTCTTTTCTAAGTCATAGTTTTCCTTTTCTAAAGTCATAGTTTTCCTTTTCTAAAGTCATAGTTTTCCTTTTCTAACGTCATAGTTTTCCTTTTCTAACGTCATAGTTTTCATTTTAAAGCAACATTCAAACAAAGTACTTAGTTTGTTTACAAAATCAGGAACAGTGACGATAAAGTCATGTTTTCACTCAACAAGGCCTTTATCAAGCAAAACAAACAAGTGACAAATTAAAATGAAACGAAATGGACGACCAAATACAAACAGTATCAATAAGAATCTGGAATAAATTGATAAGAAATAAATGTAAATTCAAAACACACATAAAAACTAGATTAGAACGGAAGAAAAAATGAAACATCTAGTAAATATAACTTGAATACTGCAACATATACCCATTATAGTTTCAAAAGCATGGGAGAGAAGTTACTAAGAAACCATAAGAATTTAAAGCGTTTGACCGTGATCGCAAGGTACCTTACGAAATCAACCAGTATTCTCCAAGTTAATCAATGACTTCAGATCATCAGAGAAACATGATCGGATGGCTGTGACCTGACATCGCAAGCTCCTGAATGGCCAGTATCATTGAAATGGGTAGCAACAGGGGTCACAGAGCATTGGCGTATATCGCCAAGTGTTGGGCGAATCGGTCACTGAGTCTCCTGCCGGTTTCCCCCAATATAGGCCTTGTTGCACCGCTTGCAGATAATGACATAGATAATATTACGAGACTCGCACGTGAAACTGTCTTCAACAACGAACGTGGCTTTTGTAAAAGACACCGTGCGGGTCTGTATCTTGTTGCACCGCTTGCAGATAATGGCATAGATAATATTACGAGACTCGCACGTGAAACTGTCTTCAACAACGAACGTGACTTTTGGAAAAGACACCGTTTTCATTTTATAAAGTCATAGTTTTCATTTTCTAAAGTCATAGTTTTCATTTTCTAAAGTCACAGTTTTCATTTTCTAAAGTCATAGTTTTAATCTTTGAATTTTAATTGTAATGATTAAAAGTTTTTTTGAAATTATGTATGAATCATGCTAATTGAGACTGTTTTAAAGGAAAATTGTTTGCCACTCGTGAAAACCTTGCGAATAGCTGTAGGGCTTACGAATCGATTCCTGAAGTCCAAACATTTCACTGGGGGAGAGATGGGGCGACTTGAGTGCATGGAGGCATAAACCATCAACAAAATCATGTCAAATCTTCCTATCTTATAGCTATCTTCTGCAGTTCCTTCCAGCTCTTCTGTATATTGTTAATCAATGCCTTCAAATCTCTTCTCATTCAATTTCTAGGCCTTCCTCACTTTCACTTTTCATGTGGGTTCCAGGAAAGGGAATTTCTTGTTATTGGTTACTAAACTGACGTCATTGCACTCCGGGCAGACCCATAGGTGCTCAGTCTCCCCAACAGATATCGAAGAGTATGCATACTGATGGTTCCTGTGGCTCGCTGATTAAACACACCTCTCACTCTGCCTCTCAGGCATCCAGTTCGACTTGAACAACGGGTAATTTCTTGTTACAAAGGTGTAGCCGATCTCAGAAGAAAAGAAGAAATATAAATTATTGTTTTAATATTCTTTAAAATATTGTAAATGTTTGTGTGTACTGATTTTTTTTTTTAAGTTTACTATTTTTTATTTACTTCTTTGTCTAACATGAAACACAGATCCCTGGTCAGCTATACGAAGTGTATGCTGCTCATAGCCAGTCTGATAAAAGAAAGATTGTCTTTGATTTGAACAGAATCACGTCTAATGGAAATGTATATGTAAGTTTCAAATTTCAAAAATGCATTTTAAAACTAGCTTATCCTGTTTATGACAGCGGTCAGTCTAAAAATTTATTTTAATTTCGAACGCGGACAAAACTGTTGTCATAGCTTCTTCTTCTTCTTCTACGTTCAATATCAACCACTGGTTAACCACTCTGTTGATTTGTATATGATCTGAGTTTAGATCAATTGTACGTCGTGCCAAGTTATTCGCCTACAAGTAGGCCAGCACATCCGATTTCTGCGATGCTTTTTATTTACTGGGGTAACTTCCTATGCCTTACATCAGCCTCCTCTTACGACATGCCTTGTAGATAGCAGTGGTACTATTCTTTGCTTCCCTTGCGGGCGCCGACACCACGCGGACACCGTCACCGTATCTAACGTATTAGCTCCAATAAGAAATTGAATACATTGTACTAACTCAATTTGTGATCATTTTACAGTACATATGTTTGGGTTTTTTTTACCGATCCAGAAGTACTTGAGCTTTCAGCTCTTCGGCTCGGTGGCATGGACACCGTAATTTTTTGGTTCGGTGCCACGAACACCGTAAATCTGGAGAAGCTGTGGCTTTCTGCCAGCCGAGGAATTGAACACGTACTCACAGAGGGCTTGTCACCCGTTGTCCAACGCACTACGAACATGCTGGGCAGGCGGGCTACAGTACATATAGTTTGGTAGATGACTAATCAGAGCCGACACCATGCTATAGTAGCACTCGGTAGATGTGTTACAATAGCACTCGGTAGATGTGGTACTATAGCACTCGGTAGATGTGGTACTATACCACTCGGTAGATGTGGTACTATAGCACTCGGTAGATGTGGTACTATAGCACTCGGTAGATGTGTTACTATAGCACTCGGTAAATGTGGTACTGTAGCACTCGGTAGATGTGTTACTATAGCACTCGGTAGATGTGTTACTATAGCACTCGGTAGATGTGTTACTATAGCACTCGGCAGATGTGGTACTATAGCACTCGGTAGATGTGTTACTATAGCACTCGGTAGATGTGTTACTATAGCACTCGGTAAATCTGGTACTATAGCACTCGGTAAATCTGGTACTATAGCACTCGGTAGATGTGTTACTATAGCACTCGGTAGATGTGTTACTATAGCACTCGGTAGATGTGTTACTATAGCACTCGGTAAATCTGGTACTATAGCACTCGGTAAATCTGGTACTATAGCACTCGGTAGATGTGTTACTATAGCACTCGGTAGATGTGTTACTATAGCACTCGGTAGATGTGTTACTATAGCACTCGGTAAATCTGGTACTATAGCACTCGGTAAATCTGGTACTATAGCACTCGGTAGATGTGTTACTATAGCACTCGGTAGATGTGTTACTATAGCACTCGGTAGATGTGTTACTATAGCACTCGGTAGATATGGTACTATAGCACTCGGTAGATGTGGTACTATAGCACTCGGTAGATGTGGTACTATAGCACACGGTAGATGTACTATAGCACTCGGTAGATGTGTTACTATAGCACTCGGTAAATCTGGTACTATAGCACTCGGTAAATCTGGTACTATAGCACTCGGTAGATGTGTTACTATAGCACTCGGTAGATGTGTTACTATAGCACTCGGTAGATGTGTTACTATAGCACTCGGTAAATCTGGTACTATAGCACTCGGTAAATCTGGTACTATAGCACTCGGTAGATGTGTTACTATAGCACTCGGTAGATGTGTTACTATAGCACTCGTAGATGTGTTACTATAGCACTCGAGAAATCTGGTACTATAGCACCGGTAAATCTGGACTATAGCACTCGGTAGATGTGTTACTATAGCACTGGTAGAGTGTACTATAGCACTCGGTAGATGTGTTACTATAGCACTCGGTAGATGTGTTACTATAGCACTCGGTAAATCTGGTACTATAGCACTCGGTAGATGTGTTACTATAGCACTCGGTAGATGTGTACTATAGCACTCGTAGATGTGTACTATAGCACTCGGTAAATCTGGTACTATAGCACTCGGTAGATGTGGTACTATACAGTAAAAATTTAATATTCATAAAATATTGTCAGTAACCCATCCGTTTAAATATGTAATCTCTCTCTTCTCTCTCTCTTCTTTTTTCTCTCATGCCCTTTTAACCCGATTGGGCATAGACTCTCAACCAATTCATGCCAAATCTTAATATCTTTAGTTGTTTACTGCAGAGCCTTCCAGCTCTTCTGTATATCGTTAATCTCTGCTTCCAACTATCTTCTCTGTGTATTTCTATCCCACACCCCTCTTTTTCTTTTCCTGTGGGTTCCAGGAAAGGGCCCTTTTGTTATATTCCCTTCAGATTTTCTCACCGAGTGTCATTTTCAGCTCTAGCGTCTAAATTTTTAACCTCTTGGTTCACTAGAATCTGTCTTGTTCTCTCCATAAGCTCCTCATTTGCAACTATACCGTACCATAGCTCCATTCCTAGGGATAGCAGGAAAAAATGCACATTCGAACTGAACGTCGCGATCTTGATTCAAACCCACAACATTCCGAACGCAAGGCAAACGTCTTAACCACTTCGCTACAGTAACCCCTTGTCTGGAGCAAAGCAAACTTTATAAATTAAAAAAAACCACTACACGATAATGGACTAAAAGAGCAAGAGAACCCAATTGTCACTTGATTAATAATAATGACGAAGATATACACAACAATTATAAATACTATTACATCAATAATCATAATGAATAATATATTCCCTCTCAGTACCGTTATAGTGATTTAGGGCATGCTAACATTTATCCTTACTTCTATCCTGGCAATTCGCTCAATTTCTTCCATGGAACTGAGACCAATATTCTTCCTCTCTCAGCAAAGTTGTTTCAGGGTCTCTTTAGGTCGTCTCTCTTTCTAACATTCTGAATCCCACTTCAGTGCCTGCTTTGATATTCCTTTAATCATTTCTTCTCAAGTGTTCCAACATATCTCCATCTTCTCCTTCTTATAACAATTGTTACTAGTGGTTGACCATACATTTCTTCTCAATGTGTCTTTAACACATATCCATCTTTATATAACAGATAAGTCAGTTTTAAACCCTAGAATAAGTGTATCCGTACTAATAAACATATATTTTCTTGTAAATAATGTCAACAGCTTGGCAATTGGTCACTGGACAATGGAATAACAGTCAATCAAGTTGTGTACCCACCAAGTTTCATAGACTCTCCTCTGTCTGTTGTCGTTGTGGTGTAAGTATATTAAGATCAAGAGGTCAATCAAAAAGTGTTACATAACGTATCTGGTTGTCGTAGAAGGCAACTGAGGTAGTAGTCAGGAGCTACCTAGTAAATAAAACGTCGCAGAAACCGGATGTGCTAGTCTACTTATAGGCAGATAACTGGCACAACGTTTAATCGTTCTTAGGCTCAGATCACATACAAATCACAAAGAGGGATTAACAAGTGGTCGATATGCAGCGTTCGAAGAAGAAGAAGTAGCAGTATCCTTTTTACAGCCAGTTTTACCATGTACTCTTACAAGAGCATTGAACTTGGACAAAATCCAGAGATTTGTCAAATAAACAACCACAATCACATTACTAAACATTTGAAATAAGAAATTCACCAACAATTATATGTTCACAATTTTGTTCAAGAAGATAAACAAAATGAAATTAATATTTTCTTGAGAATTAATTGTGTTAATTGTAATCCTAGTGTGAACCTATATTTCACATAGTATCGTTTCAGGACAGTAATCTTACACCAAATAATATTAAAAGTGTTCACGTTACATATAACGGTTGTGTCTCTTTGATTAACAAGTAGACCTGTGCGGATTACAATACACTTTTGTGGAAGTAACTGATAGAAGTACACATTGTTGCGATAAGAATTGATAAAAGAAAGTATTCTAGTTTGCAAAATACAAAAACAATACAATACAAGCAACGTTTCGATCAAAGGCCTTTATCAAGCAAGGATACAACAGATACGATGTGTTATGGAACTAATAACAGTATACTGTGTTACATAGGAAGCTAATAGGAAGCTAATATGTGGGATGCTAAAGGTAACAGCTTTGTATTGCGGGAAAACTAATAGTGGTACATTTTGTTGTTCTCTGAATTCACAATAGACTTTATTTTCTAAGAAATACCCAATAGCAAATACATTTATGAAGATAGCGAGAAGAGAACTGATCAACTAAATTTCAGTTTCTATGTTTTATGAAATTTTCTTTCCATTTCCCATTTACTTACGTATATTAAATGCATATTTGGTTGTTTTGTTTTCAAGGAGCCAATTTATCTTTCGTAACATCAGCGAAAACGTAATGTTATTATATGAGCTACGCATTGATGTTTTAAGAGAAATCGCTCAACGTTCCCACTTTTCCTACACGGTATCCGAGTGTGACATCGGTGGTTATGGTCTGATGAGCAATGGCAAGTGGACTGGCTGCATAGGCATGTTGTCAGAGGGATGTTGGATCCTTATGTTTTATTTCTTTCCATCGTTTGTTGTGATGTTTCAGGAAAGCCAGTGATATTGCTATATAATTAATATATCATCATTATCATCAGTTTGAGGCAGCTACCAATCGAAATTAGATTTTAATAGTTTTCATCAAATTCTCGTTCTTATCTGATGCTCTATGACATTGTTGCTCACACTTCGTAGCACTGGCAACACTCTGACACCTACTATTTGATTCTTCTTTCGAACCCAGGAATTATGAATTTCCACTCTTTTACGATAGTGCAATGGGAGGAGCATCAGCTTTTTAAAACCAGAAATTATGAATTTCCACTCTGTTTACGATAGTGCAATGGGAGGAGCATCAGCTTTCTTTAAACCCAGGAATTATGAATTTCCACTCTGTTTAGATAGTGCAATGGGAGGAGCATCAGCTTTTTAAAACCCAGGAATTATGAATTTCCACTCTTTACGATAGTGCAATGAGGAGCATCAGCTTTTAAACCAGAAACCTCCAACAGCTCTAGGCATTGTACAAACTTAGTGATGCGGAGACTCCTACTGAGGTAGGGTTTACTTACTATTTGACTACTTGTTTAGGTCGAAATTAGAATGCGCTTGTCCTATATGCATTATGAACCTATGAACTAGGTCGCTACGTTTTCCCATTCTCGACGCAAGCCGCACAGATCGCAAAGAGTGGTTAACTAGATTAATAGAAGAGCGAACATAACGAAGACGATCACCTCTTGCAGTTTCCATTTAAGTTATATCTCATTCTTCACCTTGCTCTTTTCATAAGCTGTTCTCTCCAATATGGTCTTCAAGAATTTGTTGTGTCTTTTAATGAAACCAAAATACAGAATTTGTCTAACTTTCATTCTTTTGAGCAGTTCTTTTTTCAGTTCTAATAGTTGCATCCCTTCTTTGCTAGTTTCCCTTCCCTTTCATGATATCTTCTAGACCGTTATGCATGTCCCCATATCAAAAGCCTCTATTATGTATGTCGTCGTCATCACCAAATAGCTTGTCCTGATCAGAACTTTTCCATCTCAAGAGTTCTCCCGAATTTCTCTCTCTCATAGGCCGGATGTCCTGCCTCTGCAGCCGTCATGTTCAAACCATCAGTTACATCCTTAATCCATCTTTTCTGTGATCTTCCTCTTTTTCTCTTTGCCGGTATGTCTTCTTCCATGATGGTCTTCTCCAGTCCTTCATGTCTTTTTATATGCCCAAAATATCTCAATTTTCTCTTTCTTATTTGTAGCATCAGCCAGTTTTCTTTGATTTTTAGTTCTTTCTGGATAAATCTATTTGTTTTCTTCTCTGTTCAAGATATACGAAGAACTCTTTTGTAACACTTATATTCAAAAGCACATGTGTGTTTTTCCACTGCTTTATTAAATGTCCATGCTTCACACACATACATTGCCATTGGAAATATGCATGCTCTTAGTACTACGTATGTACACATATCAAAGCTTATATTGCTACTTTAAGCTGCTTCTTCATTTTCACGTTTCCGGTTCATATAAACCGATGTGCGGAAATCTACAAATCTGAGGTTGTCAGACCAGACCAGATCTGGAGACAACCGTGGGTAGGTTGCGGTGATACTAAGTAAATTGGCATTTAAGGATACAGTGTGTATACAGTAAGGATACAGTATCACATAAGTAAGCAAAAGTTTAATAAAATAATGTTGAGTATATGTACCATTAATGATTATTATTGTCTATGCGTGTTGCTTGTTTAGTTGCTAATTTCTTTCTCATTATATAGAATATATTATTTGACCTTTCCTATTCTTTTATTTGCTTCAATTTCTTTTATTCTAGCATCCGTTATAAATATTTATATTAATTAATATACAAATATCAATTACAAAATTATGATTTTTAAAGTCACTATCATAAATTACGAAATTTCAATTCAAATGATGTATCAATCCCAACATATGCTAACGAGAGTTGAGAAATTACTAAAGATATAGAAAGCAAGTTGAATGCATTTGAAAATAGATGTCTTCGAAAAATAATGAACATAAAATGAAACGAATTCAGGAGAAGTGATGAAATCAGAGAAATGTCTGGTCAACCACTAGTAACAACTGTTATAAGAGGTAGAAGATGGAGATATGTTGGACCCACATTGAGAAGAAATCATCTAAGAATATCAAAGCAGGTATTGAAGTGGGATGCAAAGGGTTCAAGAAAGAGAGGACGACCTAAGGAGACACTGAAACGAACTTTGCTGAGAGAGGCAAGAAATATCGAACTCAATTTCGTAGAAGAGATGGAACTAGTTGTCCAGGATAGAGCGGTATAGAGAACCTGTTGCAGGCTCTATGTAACATATAACGACATGAGAAGAATATAATAGTTCAGTTTCGTTTAGTTCTTCCCAGCGACATCCTCGCACATTGGGCAAGTTCATACTTGATCAAGTCCTTCAATGCCACAGCCATCCCAATGTCCCAGACGCATTGTGTTGAACTGATATTGGTCGTCATATCTTCTCTGTCATGCTTCTCAGACAGCAGTGGCGTGTGTTTTTATTACATGAAAACAATAGAGAGCTGCAGTAGCTTAGTTGTTAGTGAACTCGTATCTAAGGCTACTAGTCCTGATTCAATTCCCCAATTGATGTGGAATATTTTTCCCCACCGTAACGGCTCTCAGGTCGACCTAGCCTTACTTGGGTACCACGAAGAGCACTGGGAAGTAAAGGCGGCAGATTAGGTGACCACATCATCCATCGTGTACCGACGGTCTATTAAAATTAAGGGCCTAACACCGTATTAACCAATATACCTCGAGGTATCAAAAAGGTTACTTTAATTCTGTTTTCTATTTTTTTTGGTCTATTCCCAGGAGGAAGATGTAGTTGACTGTCCACTCTTGCCGTTAAGCGTAGGGATGGGAGCTTTAATTTGCGTTCTAGGGCCAGATGAGTCACCCTTGTGTTATATCTGTGTTTATGTAGTGTGGTCTTGATAGTGTCTATCCATCTTTTCTTGGTCTTTCCTTAGCTCTAGTACCCGATCTCTTTTTATTGCATGCTGTTATTGGTGGTTGGTTGTATTTCATTCTCATTAAATGTCCAAACCATGGCATTTGTTGTCTTTCGATGTCTGTTTTCTTTGATGGGGAAACAATTAGAAAAACCCACTCCACTACTGGTATGCGAATAGTGTTATGTGATTGATTGAATAACCAATAACTCATAACTAAAAATAATTTCATGACATCCATTGCAGGAAGCGGATGTCATTCTTGGGGCACTTACTACAACCGCTGAACGTGATCAAGTTATCGA
This sequence comes from Arion vulgaris, assembly GCA_020796225.1. Taxonomy (NCBI): domain Eukaryota; kingdom Metazoa; phylum Mollusca; class Gastropoda; order Stylommatophora; family Arionidae; genus Arion; species Arion vulgaris. The sequence goes on along the minus strand of CM036757.1, from coordinate 27,354,037 downwards.
CTTTACTCTTCCCTACTACAACTTTGCTGGAATACAGATATTGATGAAGAAACAGACAGCCAATATTAACTTATTTTACTATGCTAACGTATTTACCACTCAGGTAAGTTTATTGATTGAATGACACAGTGGCGGCTCGTCATTAAGTGCCAGTGGGGCCGGGTCTCACCAAAAGTAAGGTGTAACGTGTATTTATTATTTTATACATTAAAATACAACTTAAACCGAAAGTAAGACTTTTCCGAAAATTTCTGTATGGCCCCACCAACAAAAATGATCACGAGCCGCCACTGGAATGACATCACATTGTAGGTAGGCTTCACTAGATCTCCAACACTTCTTGTCATTTGTCATGGTTACACTTGTTACCTAATTGGTCTTTATCCAGCTTTTCTTCGTCTTCTTCTTTAGTGATCGCTGGTCATGCGCGTAATTTACTGTGGACCACAAACTGGGCAGTCAGCTTCAGGTCTGTCAGGTTTCCCCAATGCTTTGTTTTCAGGTCGACTGGGTGTGGCCACATGTTGCTTCTCAGCTCACCCAGGAGAGGGCAGTCTAGCACGACATGCTCCGGTGTCTGTTCCGCCTGCTGACACTGTCAGAGAGCTGTTTGACTTCTTCCTAGTCTATATAAGTGTTTGTTGAGTCTGCATTGTCCGATACGTAGTCGAAGTATAATGACCTGGTCTGTTCTCCTTAGGTCTTTGAGGAAGTCTTTTCCATAATCATATCCAGCTTTTAATATCTATTTATAATATATAAACTGAGTATTGTTTTCGGAGGTATGAAGTTAGTTCTGTGTGCAATACTCTTGCAGGTGGATGCAATTTCTGAGGAGAGGGACCGATTCATACGGGGTAAAACTCGGTACATGAAGTCAATCTTTCGGCTTTAGATCTTTGAGATATCAATTACTCTCTCTTTTAAATGTCTTGTTTTTTTTTTTTTTTTTGGGGGGTTGCCTTTGTTCTTATCTACCAAGTTAACAACTGAGTGGGGAGCTGTGTGGTTTAAGTTGAGAACATGAGTTCGTCGCGACTTCGTTAGACTGTACATTATGTAGAACAATCACATCCGAATGTCAGCAAACGTGTATTCTTACTATCTAACAGGAACAAATGTGTATAAATGGGTAAATAGAGATTTTACAAAAAGAAAATCTCCACTCAAAAACCCCAGAAAAGGTATTATATTTAAAGCTATACTGTAGCAAGGGAAACATTCAGGGCTGACTCATATCATGCAACCAGGAGTAAGTGTAAAATAGAGACATATCATATCTAAACTGTAGTAGAAGAGTAGAGGCAGAGATGCAAAGTTTGGATTACTATTGTAACATTATGCGAAATGCTCCGCAATGCGCGTGGAATTTGTCCCTACCGCGACGGCTCTCAGGTCGACCCAGCCTCAACTGGGTACCAGACATACTCTGGGAAAGTAAAGGCGGCCGACGTGATGCTGACCACATCACCCATCGTGTGCCGATGGTCAATGAAAATACAGGCCTAACACTGTATTGACCTATATACCACGAGGTATGAAAGGGTTCCTTTCCTTTTTTTTTTATTATGCGAAATACTGTCACCGAATTGCCATCGTGACGGGTTTTTGTTGCAGGAGTACAAGACGACAGTAGTGCATCATATATATATATATATATATATATATATATATATATATAAAGGTTTGAACACGAACCCTTAAAGTCTAGAGACAAGTACATTAATGACTTAACCAATCGCTCTTATAAGAGTGACGACGCAAATATTGCTATGTCTCATGCAAAAATAAAACTGTAAATTTTCTATGTTTACAAATTACATACATTAAGAATTAATTATATGGAATTTTGAGATTTCAGATGCACTTGCACCAAACACACACTCACACCCACGCACATACACACACACACACACACACACACACAAACCTATATATATATATATAGAGAGAGAGAGAGATAGATAGAGAGAGAGAGAGAGGGAGAGTGGGAGAGACAAAGATAGACATGGACAGAATAAGTATCCCATGTCCAAATATTGCGATGTCCAAATATGGTATTCCTCTCGTAGACCATCTATAGACAGAAAGTATCCTCAGTTGTCCTGATGAAGATTTATTACATTTTCTTATTTTTCTTTTTCGAACGCTCCTTATCGACCACTTGTTAACCACTCTGTGAAATTTGTATGTGATCTGAGTCTAAAAGCGATTGTACGTTATGTCAGTTATTCGCCTACAAGTAGGTCAGCTCATCCGATATCTGCGATGCTTTTTATTTACTAAGGTAGCTTTCCTAGGTCCTACATCAATCACCTCTTACGACATGCCTTGTAGGTTCCAGTGGTACTATTCTTTGCTTCCTTGCGGCCCCGGCACCACACTAGCGTACTTATTAAGTGAAAAGACTTTTAAAAAATAACCAGTACATGCATCATATCTGTATATCTCAATGACCATTTTACCCTACATATTTTGTTTGTCTTTGCAGACACCTTTCTGTTTAGTTTTGCGCTGTTTAGGGCAACAAATTCCCTTCTGAGAACGAAGGTTAAGTGCATTACTGTCATCGTTTAATGACTATGTTTACTAAGGGTAACAATAGTGTCATACGTGTAGTTCAAACTTCGAAATGTATTACAATAACGTGTGTCTGTATGAGTTCATGACAGTTGTAGATGCTTCCAATCTCCAGGGTCTGACATTAATCTTCCGTCCTGGACAGACAGGTGTTTGAGTAATGAGATATCTGTCTGGTTTATAACAAAAGCAGTTAACGAAAGATAGTCAAGGGAGCAACCTGTAATTGTTTGTCGATCGCGTTTTGGGATGAGAACACGAGAATCAGTGATGTAGACATACTGCGCTTGAGAGAATGAAGCCTTACCCAAGTAGAACTGATAACTGAGAATGGAAATTAGTAGTGCGTTTAACAAGCGTGATACGGAAACCATCAGCAGGATATCGACATCTGTTGGTGATATTGAAAACATGGTATTTGTTCTCAATTAATTGTGTGTTGTCTCTGCATCAAAGACTGATTTTACAACAAGTTCTGTATATTGTCCTAATGGTACACTCTGCCAGATTATTGTCTGTCCATTGTCCTGATGGTACACTCTGCCAGACTATTGTCTGTCCATTGTCCTGATGGTACACTCTGCCAGGCTATTGTCTGTCCATTGTCCTGATGGTACACTCTGCCAGGCTATTGTCTGTCCATTGTCCTGATGGTACACTCTACCAGACTATTGTCTGTCCATTGTCCTGATGGTACACTCTGCCAGGCTAGGATTCGTCCTGATGGTACATTACCATGGTATTGTCTTCAATTAATCCTGATGGTCCTCTGCCAGACTGATTCGTTCTGTCATTGTCCTAATGGTACACTCTGCCAGACTATTGTCCGTCCAATTTTCCTGACGGTACACTCTACCAGACTATTGTCTGTCCATTGTCCTGATGGTACACTCTGCCAGGCTATTGTCTGTCCATTGTCCTGATGGTACACTCTGCCAGGCTATTGTCCGTCCATTGTCCTGATGGTACACTCTACCAGGCTATTGTCTGTCCATTGTCCTGATGGTACACTCTGCCAGGCTATTGTCTGTCCATTGTCCTGATGGTACACTCTGACAGGCTATTGTCTGTCCATTGTACTGATGGTACAATCTGCCAGGCTATTACCAATTCACTTCCTCCTTATGTTCTTCTCCCAATGACGTCTATGTCTTCACCTTACTGTCCTGCTTTCCGCTTCCCTTCCAAGATAGTTTTTAAATTGTTATCTTTCTAAAGGTTAGATGGCATAGCAGATTCATGTCAAAGAGCAAAAATAACAATCACCCAAGCCACCATAACAGCGCAAGACAGACACAGAAAACAACGACATTGAGCAACAACCCGGTAGCAGTGTGACGACAAAAGAAGAAGATATCTCAAAATATGACTATAATATCTCATTTATCTGTTTCTATCTCCCTGGTCAGTTCTCTTTTCACTTCTTGTTGCTGAAGTACTTGTTGATTAATTTTCTTTTTTTTCCCCGTGACATTCATTTATTCTTCTGTACATCGACATTTCTCAGCTCTATCTGTGTGTTCTTCATATATGTGCAACAATGTCAGTAATCTTCTAGTAGTTCGATTTTCACAAATTCTGAAAGAAATTTTACTTTTTATATGAATCACGTTACCATATGAGAGCTGCAGTAGCGTAGTTGTTAGTTGAACTCACTTCTTAGGCTAGTGGTTTTTGGTTCAATTCGACAGTGGCGTGGAGTATTTTTTCGACCGTAACGGCTCTCAGGTCGGCCCAGCCTCAATTGGGTACCAGGAAAAGCACTAGGAAGTAAAGGTGCCCGGCGTGATGTTGACCAAATCACCTATTGTGTGCCGACAGTCAATGACAAATACGGACCTAACACCGTACTAGCCGATATACTTCTAAGTAAGAAAAATAATTTCTTTACTTTGTACTTTCTTTTACGTCTGCCATGGCTATTTTTAACTTGTAGTAAATATGAACTTTTTAGTTTATACAGAAGGTAGTTTGACAAGTGTGTAACTGGCGACTTTTATTTGCGCTTGTTTCTATCACCAACAAGCGCCCCCTAAGTTTTTCTTACAAACATTCCGCACCTTTGGGCAATGTTGTTTTCAATATATCTCGGTCATCAGTTAGTTTTCTTTTTTCAATGTGTTGAGACTGATACTTAAAACCTCGTTTATAAGTGCTGTTTTTTGTAATACAATATTTAATGGAGAGGGGCTCTAATAACATACAATATTTAATGGAGAGGGGCTCTAATAACATACAATATTTAATGGAGAGGGGCTCTAATAACATACAATATTTAATGGAGAGAGGCTCTAATAACATACAATATTTAATGGAGAATGGGCGCTAATAACATACAATATTTAATGGAGAAGGGGCGCTAATAACATACAATATTTAATGGAGAATGGGCGCTAATAACATACAATATTTAATGGAGAAGGGGCGGTAATAACATACAATATTTAATGGAGAAGGGGCGCTAATAACATACAATATTTAATGGAGAATGGGCGCTAATAACATAGAATATTTAATGGAGAAGGGGCGCTAATAACATACAATATTTAATGGAGAAGGGGCTCTAATAACATACAATATTTAATGGAGAAGGGGCGCTAATAACATAAAATATTTAATGGAGAAGGGGCGCTAATAACATACAATATTTAATGGAGAAGGGCGCTAATAACATATAATATTTAATGGAAGGAGGCTCTAATAACAGAATATTTAATGGAGAAGGGCGCTAATAACATAGAATATTTAATGGAGAGGGGCCTAATAACATAAAATATTTAATGGAGAGGCCTAATAACATACAATATTTAATGGAGATGGGCCTAATAACATAGAATATTTAATGGAGAGGAGGCTCTAATAACATACAATATTTAATGGAGAAGGGGGCTCTAATAACATACAATATTTAATGGAGAAGGGGCGCTAATAACATAGAATATTTAATGGAGAAGGGGCTCTAATAACATAGAATATTTAATGGAGAAGGGGCGCTAATAACATACAATATTTAATCGAGAAGGGGCGCTAATAACATACAATATTTAATGGAGAGGAGGCTCTAATAACATACAATATTTAATGGAGAAGGGGCGCTAATAACATAGAATATTTAATGGAGAAGGGGCTCTAATAACATACAATATTTAATGGAGAAGGGGCGCTAATAACATAGAATATTTAATGGAGAAGGGCCTTAATGAAATAAAGATTTAATAGAGATATTTTGGAGGCGCTAATAACATACAATATTTAATGGAGAAGGGGCTCTAATAACATACAATATTTAATGGAGAAGGGGCGCTAATAACATACAATATTTAATGGAGAAGGGCGCTAATAACATACAATATTTAATGGAAAGGGCGCTAATAACATAAATATTTAATGGAGAAGGGCGCTAATAACATAGAATATTTAATGGAGAAGGGCGCTAATAACATAGAATATTTAATGGAGAGGGCCTAATAACATAAATATTTAATGGAGAAGGGGCGCTAATAACAAATAATATTTAATGGAGAGGAGGCTCTAATAACATACAATATTTAATGGAGAAGGGGCGCTAATAACATAGAATATTTAATGGAGAGGAGGCTCTAATAACATACAATATTTAATGGAGAGGGCGCTAATAACATACAATATTTAATCGAGAAGGAGGCTCTAATAACATACAATATTTAATGGAGAAGGGGCGCTAATAACATAGAATATTTAATGGAGAAGGGCCTAATAACATACAATATTTAATGGAGAAGGGGCGCTAATAACATAGAATATTTAATCGAGAAGGGGCGCTAATAACATAGAATATTTAATGGAGAAGGGGCGCTAATAACATACAATATTTAATGGAGAAGGGCGCTAATAACATAGAATATTTAATGAGAAGGGCGCTAATAACATACAATATTTAATGGAGAATGGGCGCTAATAACATAGAATATTTAATGGAGAAGGGGCGCTAATAACATAGAATATTTAATGGAGAAGGGGCGCTAATAACATAAAATATTTAATGGAGAAGGGGCGCTAATAACATAGAATATTTAATGAGAAGGGGCGCTAATAACATACAATATTTAATGGAGAAGGGGCTCTAATAACATACAATATTTAATGGAGAAGGGGCGCTAATAACATACAATATTTAATGGAAAAGGGGCGCTAATAACATAGAATATTTAATGGAGAAGGGGCGCTAATAACATACAATATTTAATGGAGAATGGGCGCTAATAACATACAATATTTAATGGAGAAGGGGCGCTAATAACATACAATATTTAATGGAGAAGGGGCGCTAATAACATAAATATTTAATGGAGAAGGGGCTCTAATAACATACAATATTTAATGGAGAATGGGCGCTAATAACATACAATATTTAATGGAGAAGGGGCGCTAATAACATACAATATTTAATCGAGAAGGGGCGCTAATAACATACAATATTTAATGAAAGGGCGCTAATAACATACAATATTTAATGGAGAAGGGGGCGCTAATAACATACAATATTTAATGGAGAAGGGGCACTAATAACATACAATATTTAATGGAGAAGGGGCGCTAATAACATACAATATTTAATGGAGAGGGGCCTAATAACATACAATATTTAATGGAGAAGGGGCGCTAATAACATACAATATTTAATGGAGAAGGGGCGCTAATAACATACAATATTTAATGGAGAATGGGCGCTAATAACATAGAATATTTAATGGAGAAGGGGCGCTAATAACATATTGTGTAAATCATGGCATATCTTTTATAGGACGTCGTCGTCATCAACCACAGTAAACGAGTTGTTAATTTTTTAGGCACCACTTATACGTTCAGTAATTTTCCATTGCTTCCTGAACTGTGAGGTCTAGTTTTAGCGTTCGTAAAAAATCCACGCGAATAAATCTGCCTCCAAACTACCCGCTGCGGTGTTTGAACCGGGTACTCTTGAGTTGTGGATCACTACCGTTAAGCCACAAACCCCCACAATAACATTTATTAGAAGTATCTTTTGTTAAGTACAGGAGCCCTATTTCCTATTGAAAACTTTGTCGAATTTAAAACTATTTTTATAAATGTTAATGTTCTATTATACACATAATAATACACACAAATAGTCTCAGATGAAAATTGCAAATTGTTTTGGTTCATGTGGTAGCTTACCGGAAAATTAGAAAATTAGTACTATCAAAATAGCTGTATCAGATGGCTTATCGTATTACAGAAGTTAATTATTTGTTCCATACACTTGTTTTGTCAGGCTTGGTTGTCACTGGGAGCTGCTGTGGTTGCAACAAGTATACTTTTGTGGGCGTTCGAGAAAATCACATCTCCAGAAAAGAGACAACGACATTATTCAATGAACACTCCAGTCTCCAGTACACATTCAATACCACTTTCAAACCAAAGTTCTGGCTTAAGTTCATCTACAATTATCATCCGCAAAAACTCATCTAATGACGATGGTCTTATGAAAATCAACAAAGGAGGAACGCAAAACAACATGAACTTTACATCTACAGACATTGTTAAAGACATTACTGGGATGAGCAAGAACACGGAACAGGAAAACAACGATGTTTCACCTTTCTTTGGTTCGACCTACACCCTTGCAGAGAGTGTTTGGTACGTGATTGGGTCTTTGACCACCACAGGTGAGATTTAGTTTTTGACAAGTTAACGTATAAGTTTAAAATGGGGTCTTCTATTTTTCTTCTTCTTCATACGCTCCATATCGACCACTTGTTAAACCACTATTTGTGTTTCGATCGGTATGTGATCTGAGCCTAAGAACGATTGTACGTTGTGCCAGTTATACGCCTACAAGTAATCCAGCACATCCGATTTCTGCGTCGCTTTATACTTGCTAGGGTATCTTTCCTAGGCCCATACCTTAGGCGCCTCTTACAGCATGCCATGAAGGTTGCAGTGTTACTATTCTTTGCTTCCCTTGTGAGCCTCGACAGCAGTACTTAACAGAGTGACTTTGAAAGTCTTTTTTCAGGACTCCACGCCAGAACACAATATTCAACACACAGTCCGCCCTAGGACTAGTCCCGGGCCACATTGCCACACCAAGAGAAAAGGCCATTACGCTCTGATATAACCAAAACAGACAATCGCCTTAGGTTGAAAGTGCGTGCCTCGGCCCCATAGAGGCTTAATTCACCACTTAATAAACAAAGAACAAGAGTGTCTTATTGCACCTGGTTTCCCAATATGACTCGATCACTCTCCGAATAAATAGCTCGCCACCTGCAGAGAATATTGCAAAAAAGCACGAACTCCGTAGTTTCAACAAGAATCCTAAGAGATCTTCGGGAAAAAATGCATTCGTGAATCGAACGATGGTGTCTGTACTCGAACCCACGATCGTCCGAATGCGAGAAAAAACTATTTAACCACTTTACCACAGAGTCCATTTCATAAACGTATAAGTTATACGGATATGTCATGCGTTTATTACAAATCATTTTTATTTTTTTGGGAGAGTGGTTTTTTAATTCTAATCCATTTGACTATACCAGTGACTATATAAGCTGTCTATTGTCAATGTCTATATTAGTTATCCTGTCTATTGTCAATGTCTATATTAGTTATCCTGTCTATTGTCAATGTCTGTATTAGATGACATAAATTTTGCAAATATATGAAAATGTGTAGCTATTTTGGTAGCAATGGACAAGTCGCCGCCCATGTAATGTTAATTTCTGTCTCTAGAAATGGCTATAATTGTCTCAACGTATCCCACCAATGTCTAGGTAACACCTATGCGCATTTTTTTCTTCCTGCCTTTGATTGGTTGCCCTAGCTTTATTAACATTGCAAATTTCTGTTTAGTGCATGCTAAATTTATATCTTCTTCTTCTGTGTCTTCTTCTTTTGCTATCGCTATTTTGATGATTATACCCTTAGACGCATTCTTATGATGAAATCGACTGTTGTCTGGAGCTCATCTCTGGTGCTATTTAGTTTTGTATGTAATGTTGAGTTGTAGGGCCAGCATTTCTTTCTAGGGAGGACATAAAGGGGACTGTCTTGCACAGGATTTGTTCTGTGGTTTCATTAGCTTTAGGAAACAGAGGGGATGGGGACAATCATAGCATGTGTTGGTGTTTGTTCAGTCTGTTATGTCCTATCCTGAGTAAATGTATCTCATCTGTACAGATGGTGGAGCGTATAACCGAATATATTAGAGCGTGGCTCCTATGCAGGAGACCCGTGTTCATTCCACGGTAAAACCTATGATTTATTTATGTCGAAGGGTATAAAACAAGAATTCCGATCCTGAATAGTTTGACGGCGATTTCACTAGCCATGCAGCTATTAAATTCATCAGGCTCACGTCCTGCTGTCCTACACCGCCCTAAAAAGCGGTACTATAGGCAGTAACGATAAGTTTTCTTTTCAGATTATATTTTACATTTTGCAGGAGGAGGTGATCCACCAAGAAGTTTCTCGGGTCGTTTGTTGATTGCTGGATTCTGGTTGTTATCGGTCATCATCATGTCCACATTCACTGCCAACCTGGCAGCATTCTTAACTGTATCACGTATGGGATCAACCATCACTTCTTTGGATGACTTAGCTCGACAAACAGAGATTAAATATGGAGTAGTTAATCAGGTAAGTTTACCAAATAAAGACATCATTAGATTAAGGTAGATATACTTTCACAATTAAAACTTCCGTCGTTTTCCTTTAACTAGAACATGTTGAAGGAATAGCACATTTGGTTATTTCAGAGTACCCTTTTTCATATATTTGGTTTCTGAATCCTCTGTCTTGGTGTCTCAACTAGGATCGTAATGTACGGACAGTGATCACTGTCCTAATATTCCAGTATATTTCTATTTGCAAAGTGGTAAAAAGTGGAGGTACCAATGTCAAACTAATAACACATTTTTAACCCGTATCAAATTTCACAAAGAATGCAAAGAGAGAGGAACCCTGTCATCAGATAGCTTGTCCTTTGCAGAACATTGTCACACTAAAAGTAAAAGTAAAGAAATCCGTTTTAAAGCATGTGGTAATATGTTGTTAGGTGCATTTTTCATTGACCGTCGGCACACGATGGGTTATGTGGTCAACATCAAGCAAGGCCAACTTTACTTCCGTTTTTCCAGGTACCAAAGTGAGGCTAGGTTGACCTGAGAGCTGTTGTGGTCCAAAACAATTGCTCACTGGGGAATTGAACTCTCACTACTAGTCTAAGAAGTGAGTTCACTAAAAACTACTACTGCTGCAGCTCGCCACTCTAACAGTCCCTCTGAATTTCTCTCTCTCATAGTCCAGATGTCCCACCTCTGCAGACGATCAGTTACATCCTGAATCTAACTTCTATATGGTCTTCCTCTTCTCTTTATTATGATTCCCCCTTCCATGATGGTCTTCTCCAATCCTTCGTGTTTCATATGTTCAACATATTTCAATTTTCTTATTTGTAGCATCAACCAGTGCTTGAATTACATTGAGAAACAAAGAATGAAGTGGTTTGGCCACTTAATAAGAATGCATCCAAACTCCAGAGTATACAGAGTCTTCTACAACAGAACATCGGGAAAGAAGGCAAGAGGAAGACCACGGAAAAGATGGTTAGATGGCGTAGCAGAATCCTGTGAACGAGCAAAGATAACAATCACACATGCCACCAGAACAGCGCAAGACAAAAACATAAAACCACGACACTGGGCAACAACCCGGTAGCAGTGTGACGACACTGGGCAACAACCCGGTAGCAGTGTGACGACAAAAGAAAGAAGAAAGAAGAAGAAGCATCAACCAGTTTTCTTTTATTTTTTCTACTTTCTGTATAGATCTATTTGTTCTCTTCTCTGTTCATGATAGATCTATTTGTTCTCTTCTCTGTTCATGATAGATATATTTGTTCTCTTCTCTGTTCATGATATACGGATGACTCCTCTGTAACACTTATATACAAAATCAGATACATGTTTTTCCACACTCTTGTTAAATGCCCATGCTTCGCACCCATACGTTGCTACTAGAAATATGCGTTCTCTTAATATATATAGTTTGCATATCATCATCAAGGTCGCCCGAGTGGTTACCGGGGCCCAAATTTGGGGTGTAAAGAATAGAACCACTGTTACCTGCCATGCATGTCGTAAGAGGCGACTAAGGAGGTTTGGATGAAATCGGATGCATGTGTCCTAAACGTGTAGAAGTCTCTGCGTTTAGGGGCCCACTCAAACCAATGTGTAACGTATCACATTCTTGGCAAAGATCAAACATATCACAAAGAGTGATTAAAATTGGTCATAAAGAACGAACGCAAAGAAGAAGAAGATCATCAAGATCACCTCTCTTTGCAGCGCATCTGAAATTCACTATGTCTCTAGCCAGTTCATCCATGGTCATATTCATGGTTTCTTTAATATCCTGTAGCCATCTTCTTCTTGGTCTACCTCTGCGTCCTGGGACCCTGCCCTCTAATAGTGTTCTCTCCAGGTCATCATGATGAGACCAAAGTATCTACTTTTTCGGTATAGTTTGTTGTTTATCAGCCAATTCTCTTTAACATTTAGTTCTTTCAGGACATCAGTGTTCTTTATTTTTCTGTCCATGGTATTCATAAGACCTTTCTGCAGCATTTAGTTTCGAAGGACTGGATTTTCATTCTTGTTTTCTGTGTAATGGTCCATGATTCACAACCATAAGTAGCCATTGGAAAAATGCATGTTCTCAATATTTTTAATTTATAATATTTTGCTGGTGCTTTGCCACATGTTCTTCATAGTGTTTAACTTCTTGATTGCTATTGACAATCTTCTTTTTGAGCTGCAACCTTTGATATGAACATTTATAGAAGAACTTATCAAATTTGTAAACGCAGAAATAGACATTAGAGAAAGTACTGAAAAAGTAAGGAATCAAGAAGGAATTGCTGAAGGAGATATAAAAGAGATAATTCAAATATTGTGGACACATACAGAGACATGCTACTCTATTCAAGACCAAACTGGGCATATTGTGGACACATACATAGACATGCTACTCTATTCAAGACCAAACATGGGCATATTGTGGACACATACAGAGACATGCTACTCTATTCAAGACCAAACTGGGCATATTGTGGACACATACAGAGACATGCTACTCTATTCAAGACCAAACATGGCATATTGTGGACACATACAGAGACATGCTACTCTATTCAAGACCAAACTGGGCATATTGTGGACACATACAGAGACATGCTATTCTATTCAAGACCAAACTGGGCATATTGTGGACACATACAGAGACATGCTACTCTATTCAAGACCAAACTGGGCATATTGTGGACACATACAGAGACATGCTACTCTATTCAAGACCAAACTGGGCATATTGTGGACACATACAGAGACATGCTACTCTATTCAAGACCAAACATGGCATATTGTGGACACATACAGAGACATGCTACTCTATTCAAGACCAAACTGGGCATATTGTGGACACATACAGAGACATGCTACTCTATTCAAGACCAAACTGGGCATATTGTGGACACATACAGAGACATGCTACTCTATTCAAGACCAAACATGGCATATTGTGGACACATACAGAGACATGCTACTCTATTCAAGACCAAACTGGGCATATTGTGGACACATACAGAGACATGCTATTCTATTCAAGACCAAACTGGGCATATTGTGGACACATACAGAGACATGCTACTCTATTCAAGACCAAACTGGGCATATTGTGGACACATACAGAGACATGCTACTCTATTCAAGACCAAACTGTGCATATTGTGGACACATAAAGAGACATGCTACTCTATTCAAGACCAAACTGGGCATATTGTGGACACATACAGAGACATGCTATTCTATTCAAGACCAAACTGGGCATATTGTGGACACATACAGAGACATGCTACTCTATTCAAGACCAAACTGAGCATATTGTGGACACATACATAGACATGCTACTCTATTCAAGACCAAACTGGGCATATTGTGGACACATACAGAGACATGCTATTCTATTCAAGACCAAACATGGCATATTGTGGACACATACAGAGACATGCTACTCTATTCAAGACCAAACTGGGCATATTGTGGACACATACAGAGACATGCTACTCTATTCAAGACCAAACTGGGCATATTGTGGACACATACAGAGACATGCTACTCTATTCAAGACCAACCATGGCATATTGTGGACACATACAGAGACATGCTACTCTATTCAAGACCAAACATGGCATATTGTGGACACATACAGAGACATGCTACTCTATTCAAGACCAAACTGGGCATATTGTGGACACATACAGAGACATGCTACTCTATTCAAGACCAAACTGGGCATATTGTGGACACATACAGAGACATGCTACTCTATTCAAGACCAAACTGGGCATATGTTGTTAGTAACAAAGAGGAAGACAACAATATAATAGGGAGAGAAACATTAAGCGATGAACAAAAGAGTCATGTGACAGAATGCACTAACATAGCAACGATCATGAAGTACTTAAGATACAATGCATCTACCAAATGATGATTTACTTTAAGAAAGCAAACATCATGATTTATTCGAAAAATAAACTAAATACTGATCTGATAAAACAGTAAATAAATCTTTATTTAGTTGAAATAGGCAAGCAATTTTAAAATGACGAAAGCGTGGCTTAAGCTCGAGCTACTTTTACGAACAACCTTATCTTGATCTAAGAAACCAAATAATTTTTTTACAAGTCAAGCGTTATGGAATACTTTCAACGGATGGCCACGATTGAAAAAGACTTCTATGAAAGCTGGAAAGAATTAAGTTTGGACAGGTCTGCTGATGGCACGCAGGGCAGTCTGGCAGTTTGGGACTATCCATTGGGTGAGTGAAGTTTGGGACTATCCATTGGGTGAGTGAAGTTTGGGACTATCCATTGGGTGAGTGAAGTTTGGGACTATCCATTGGGTGAGTGAAGTTTGGGACTATCCATTGGATGAGTGAAGTTTGGGACTATCCATTGGGTGAGTGAAGTTTGGGACTATCCATTGGGTGAGTGAAGTTTGGGTCTATCCATTGGGTGAGTGAAGTTTGGGACTATCCATTGGGTGAGTGAAGTTTGGGACTATCCATTGGGTGAGTGAAGTTTGGGACTATCCATTGGGTGAGTGAAGTCTTCATGTTACTCGTTTCTGACATATTTTCTACACTTTAAAAACGCCTATCCGTAATACTTAATTTGTCGATTCTCTACTGTTCTGGGATTTAAAGGTCACACATTGGACAAAATGGTGTTAAATCCTTATATGAATGTCTCTTTGTTTAAGAAACACGATGTGATGTGTAGCTTATATTCAACTGTCTGTCAGTACTTCATATAGCGAATCTGGTACCCAGTTTAGATTGAGAGACGTTTGCGGTCGAAATAAATTGCCGAGGTGATCGAGCCGAAAACACCTGTCTAGGAGATCAGTACACTAATCACTGAGCAATTGCGACTCTTTTATCATTATCTACAGAAATTCTTCGAAACTTGTTCAATGACTGTCAGATTTACCCCAACACGACACTGTAGCTATGTCTATCAATTATCTATCCCTGTTATGCTTTTCGATGTCAGGTCGAAAAAAGAGGCCCATGGAGCGAGCCTTATTCTATCGCAATGTACTTTAAAATAACTCGAGCATTGTTTGACGTTGATTGTCTCTTGCTTGCCACATTATGTTCTGTGTACTCATATGTTATCCACTTCTGGGTAAGTGGGATCACTACTGAGTATGGGGTCTCCGTGACGCAGTGGAAAAGGGTGTCTCTACTCACACTCCAAGGTACTTAGTACGTTCCCAGCGTAGAGCGATCGAATATATTTCTAGTTCCCTGATCACAATGTAGGTGAGATCGCGTTTATAGTCCTATTGGAGAAGGATGATAAAATGTAGTTTTCGTTTTCAAGTCAATCCCGTAAAAGAAACATTGGAAGTTGACAATAGATAAAAGTATGTTGCAAAAGTGGTACGGAATAGCATTATCATAAGCGCTCGTCTATCGACTCCGAACACATGAGGGTTGTCGGTTACATCCCACACTCGGCGTTCTACGTGTGAGTAAAGGAATCGGCCTTCCTACTTCCTATTACATACTAGAAACTAGAAATGTGAAGTGACGTGACTTTATATCTTAAGGTCTGAAAAGGATACGGGAAAGTTTGTTTTTATCCAGGTTGCAAAACTGCGGTCTATGCAACATGCATTAATATGATAAAATAAAATCCAACAAAACGTATACAATCTTAAAGTTACAATAGGACCTCTCCGGTATTACTGAACTCGTGCACTACCGTTGAAATCTTCATGTACAAGAAAGAAATCAAATTACATACGGTTATTCACCAAAGTGCAATGATGATAGTCCTATTTATTAACAAATCAACTTCTCAGTAAGTGAGATCACACTTCGGAATTTCTCACTCTGCTGAAAGTGGAAGTGTTCTGGGTTTGACAAATTAGGAAGTGAAAAAGAGTGAAATCTCTATATTTTCCTAACAAAAATAAGATACGTGTAAGGGAAAATATATAGCCAGTAGAAGTGTGATATTTTTCTATCGTAGCGTCTCTTAGGTCAACGAAGTTTCAATTGGTTACAGGATAAAAGGAAAATAATGATAGCTAGTGTCAGTGGCGGCTCGTCATTAAGGGTCAGTGGGTGCCAACAAAAATAAGGTGAACGTGTATTTATTATTTATACATTAAAAATAACCTTACCGAAACCATGATTTTTCCGATAATTTCTGTCTGGTCCCACCAACAAAAATGATCACGAGCCGCCACTGGCTATTGTTATATTGATCACGTCGTGTGTCGTTGATGTAACACAACATTTTCAAATATATCTTCTCTTCTTTTTCTAATCCTGCGTCCCTCACAGCGTGAAGATCAAGTGATTTATAGAAAGAGTCTTGAATGCTCTTGTACACTGTGTCTTTCACTGCCTCTGTTATTTCTGTGCTCCTCTTTATACTGAGGTAACCTTCAGTTTTTATCAACTATATCTGAATAGATTGCCCTTTGAGACGCACTGTCGGTTGGTAATCTGGTTATGTGGCCGAGTCATTTTATTTCTTGTTTATTGATGATGTTCAGTACTAATGCTGTATCAATTTTGTCTCTGTTTTCATTCCTAAACCGCACAATACCTCACATAATATAAAAACAGTATCCTTACTTTACTTGAATGTAAAACACAGACAATACAAATACGTAGAAATAGAAATTCCATAATACAAATTTAAGTGAGGTTTTTTAAACAGCTTTCCAGAATATAATTATAAGTGTATTGTATTACTACTCTGTTGTGTATAAAACAATGTGATATTACTTTTATATTGATGGAGGAAACAATGTGATATTACTTTTATGTTGATGTAGGAAATAATGTGAAAGTACTTTTATTATAGTGTATGAAACAATGTGATTTACATTTTTGTTGATGTATTAAACAATGTGATATTACCTTTTATATTGACGTAGGAAACAAATATGGCACCATATGGTTGAAAATAAACGAAACAGGTATTCTAAAATCTATCGATGATGGGATTGAGAGGGTAATGTTGGAGAATTTTGCTCTTATTACTGAATCTCCATTCATCCAGTACTACACGAGCAAGAAATGTGACCTTATGGCCGTGGGAGAACAGTTCAGCATCAGACCCTACGCTATTGGTCTCAAAGAGAGGTCTCCATATGTCAACACGTTTTCTGATGTGTAAGTTATTTTGATTTTACTTACGTGCATCGTTATTCATCGATTTATCCAACCAGGTATACATCAATCAAACGATCCATCCATCAATCATCAAATAGCTTATCCTGAGTAGAACTTTGCCAGCTAAACAGTTCTTCAGAATTTCTCCCTCTCAAAGGCCAGATCTGCATCTGCAGCGGTCATTCTCAAACCATCAGTTACATCATGAATCCATCTTCTCCTTGGTCTTCCTATTCTCCTATTTGCTAGTCTTTTGCATTCCACCCCCTTGGTGGAATAAAAATGTTGAAAAAGCATGGCTGGCAAAAGAGGCTGCTACAAAGTCATGGCAGAGAGCACGAAAGAAGCGACCTAGAAATATGTGTGATGTGGCTGAAAAGTCTGCTATTCGCCACA
The DNA here is from genome assembly GCA_020796225.1 of Arion vulgaris. Classification (NCBI taxonomy): domain Eukaryota; kingdom Metazoa; phylum Mollusca; class Gastropoda; order Stylommatophora; family Arionidae; genus Arion; species Arion vulgaris. The sequence continues at coordinate 27,336,304 of CM036757.1, read as the reverse complement.
AAGCCACTGGGGATTTTAAAGTATTGGCTAGTGAGGCAAAGAGTGGGTTATGGGAGACTTTCATAACACAAGTCTGTTGTGACAAGTCTCTATATCAATTCTGGCAGTTTCATCGCAAAATGAACAGGAGGAATACCAGCCAGTCTTTTCCTACTTTACGTGACTCGTCAGGAGCCGTCTTGACAACAGATGAAGAAAAGGGGCAGGGGTTCCTTCATCGTTTCGTGGAACAGACAGAAAAAGGGGATAAAACTGAACGCCGTAATATCATAAGTGCTCTTCGTGATATTACTGGCTCTGAAGAACCTTACATTGACTTAATAACAAAGGAGGATGTTGTTAATGCACTCAAGGCAAGCCACAGCACCGCTCCATGGCCTGATGGTGTCCAATATCATCACATCAAACAGCTGGACGAGACTGTTATTACTGCAGTTGTGATGGATTTTAACAAAAGTGTACAGAATGATGTGGTACCGAGGATTGGCTTCATAGTTATTTACGACCGCTCCACAAACATGGGAAGGATCCTAAACTGCTCAGCAGCTACTGCATACTCACCTTGCAAAATGTATATGGCAAATTACTAGAGAAGATAGTGGCCAGAAAGGTAATGTGTCACTTAGAGAATGACCACATCCTCCCTGACACTTTGGGTAGCTACCGGCCAATGAAAGGGACATGGGACAATGCTGGTACGTTTGCATATGATGTTTATGAAGGCTTCCAATTCAAGCAAGAGACTGTTGCTGTGGCCATCGTCTTGGAGGATGCTTATAACAAGGTGAATTTTTCAATTATGGTGCGCTCTTTGATTAAATATGAAGTTAATCCGTGGCTGGTAAACTAGATAGCTGCTTTTTTAATGGAGAGAACCGTTGCACTACGTTTAGGAACACGGGCATCAGATCCTGCACGTATATGCCCGGGATTACCCCAGGGTTCTCCTCTATCACCCGTGTTGTTTAATAATTACACAGCAAATGTAGCTAGAATTCAGCCAACCGGATTGGCTTGGACATTGACATTTGCAGATGATATCTTAATATATAGGACTGGGTCAGATAGACGAGAGATGGTTGACGACATTCAGAAAACATTGCGTACCATCTCTGGTTGGTGTAGAGAGTCTCGCACTCAGGTCAATCCTGAAAAAGCGTGTATGTTGTGGTGCTCGTTGAATAATCACATCGTCAAGGCTGACCTACCCGTGTAATCTTTGATGAACATACCATCGAGCGCAGAGACAGGCTGCGCTATCTTGGAATAATCTTTGATCGTAGTCTATCTTTCAAACACCATATTGAACAGACGATACAACGGTGCAAGCGTAGTCTTGCGGCTCTCAAAGTTATGGTGGCCGCACACCTTGAGCAGAGACTACTTGCCCTTTGTTCGATCGACTGGTAATGTCAGTGGTAGATTACGGACTCGGAATTCTTACGATATCAAGATCACAATGTGAACGACTCGAACGGATTCAGAATGAAGGTATGTGTATAGTCCTGGGCAGCACTAGAGATACCCCATTGTGAAGATGAGATATATGCTTGGCCTTCTGTCACTACGCTCACGTCATGCAATAGCCCAAACCAAGGCATATATGCGGGTTACTGCGGATAAGAGACATCCACTACACAAGAACACTAATGATGTTAAGGGCACGAGAATCAAGCGTGGCATGTCGTGGATGGCCCAGGCTGAGAGAACAATTGGCCAGGCGACTACGGTTGCGACCCTACCAAAAGGGGAAGAATGGATCCCAACAGACGGTAGCATGACCAACTATCTCAAAGTTATCATTACTCTTGGAAGAGAATGTAGAGATTGGGGCAACATGAAGGCTGATCTCGCAGTTAAGCAGCTGATAGAAGATAATGCAAGGGGTGATGATGTTGTTGTATATACCGATGGGTCGGTTCAACGTGGTGAGAAATCCGGCTAGGGTTTCTTGGCTAATGCGCATGGTAGGGTTGTTGCAGAGCGAAGTGGGACATACATGACAACTACTTCTAGTATGAGGATGGAGGTTGAGACCGTTACTGCTGCCCTCCATTAGATCTCTTGGACTTCATTTACTGGGGCAGTTGTTGTATCTGACTCTCAGTCGATGCTTCACAAGATCCAGAAGGGCAGGTTTCGGTATGAGTTGATGTTATCTATAGAAGTTTCTAACCTTCAGCGGCTTACGTGGATATACTGTCCTGGGCATGCGGGTGTTTACGGTAAGGAGAGAGCGGACAGGCTTGCATCAACAGCATCGATTGCTGGGAAGTTGAAGATGGATAAAGGGGATATTCTTCGGTCTCTTCGCGACTGTCTGTTGGATGAGGACACTGAAATCGATGTTGAATCGATCAAGCGATTTAAGCAGTTTGGAGTTACCCGTTGTTCAAGTCGAACTGAATGCATGAGAGGCAGAGTGAGATGTGTGTTTAATCAGCGAGCCACAGAAACCATCAGTATGCATGCTCTTCGATATATGTTGGGGAGACTGAGCACCTATGGGTCTACCCGGAGTGCAATGACGTCAGTTTAGTAACCAATAACCAATAACCAGTCTTTTCCAGTCCTTCGTGCCTCTTTATATGTACAAAATACTTCAATTTTCACATTCTTATTTTGCAGCATCGGCCAGTTTTCTTTGATTTTGAGTTCTTTCTGAATATATCTATGTGTTCTCTTCTCTAACCATGATATACAGAAAACTCTTTTGAAACATTTATATTCAAAAGCACATATTTGTTTTCCACTACCTTGTTAAATGTCCATACTTCACATCCATATGTTTCCACTGGGAATGTGCATGCTCTTTGTTTGATTAATTGATAGGACCATTATCATTGTACTTCGGTGAGTAACCATATGTGCTCACATCTTTTCTTACACATGAAGATCTCAGCTGCAGTGCACGAACTCCGTAGTACCTACGAGGGACGGCGATGCATGGTCTTACTAATCTGACCTTTTTTCATGTCTGTTCCATTCCCTACTGTTTTAGATGTTTATTGTTTTTGTAAAACTATGTTTGTTCATCTTTTATCTGACCATCGATAAATCCTCTCAACTATGGTTGGCTTGTTCTAGTCTTAGATAGAAGGCGTATTAAAAGCTGACAGTCTATAAAGTCAATATCTTTAGTTACTTTCAGTCCGTATATGTTCAGTTTAAAACAATATTATTGTTGCCTGCAAATTTGCCATATATAATGGGAATGTTCAGCATTGGAATACTAAGAATGGCTAAGACATGTGATAGAAATGGAAACTAACCGCATACCCCGGTGTTGTTCTGTGAATTTTCGGAAGGTAAGAGGCTTCAGTGCATACCACTGCTCAGGTAGAAAGGTATCTGCAAGACCTCATTGATGAACTTTCAATGCGGTACCAACAGCTGGGAAAAACTAGCTGATGACAGAGTTATGTGAAAAATAAAATTACACAAAGGGGCAGAATATTTTGATTAGAGACTTAGATATGAGATTAAAGGTAAGAGAAACAAGCACAAACTCAAACATCATTACCGTAAGACACTTGCCAATTGACTGTTTGAAAAGATGAAAAGTGCCATATACATATATATATATATATATATACAGGCTGGTCGTTAAGTTGACTTTAACCCTTTCGCTGCTACATACTTTCCGAAGGATGAGCAAAAATAGCTACTCTTTGTTTCTAGGTCACAAACGTGAATGTACGCCTATAGTAGTGACAGTAGCAATGTATAACGTGTTAACACGTCTTTAGCTCACAGAGGAGAGATAATAACAGACGTGTTAATGCGTCTTTAGCAGTGAATAGGAAAAACGTATATATACGTCCTTAGCAGCTAAAGGGCTTATCAGCAATTATAAAACTGCATTCTTATCCAGAGAGAAGGAGATAGTGGTGGAAATGAGAACTGCCAGACACGAACACATTGTTAGAGGCAGGAGACATTTGATTATGAACGCATAACGGGTGTGATTAGTCGTTATACGCTGGTAAAGATATTAGGGAGGAGAATGAAGTTTCTATGAACCTGTCCGAAGTGATGTGATGATAATCCTTCCTAGTCACAGAAAAAAACCAACACTAACTTCATCACAATATGCACTCATACACAAAAGTTGATTTAGCATTCTCTAATCAATTGAGATTTTTCTTCTACCACAATTCCCAGGGGATGATCTTAATCTGGTTATTAATAATTAATATTGAACCTGTTTTTGAGCTTATAATATAAGCTTGAGTTTTCTACGTTCTTGCTGCTTTATTGCGTTTTGTTTACATCTGTGGGTTCCATCTAAGTCGCAGTAGAAATACATCATTTTGGGTTAGTGGGCATGCTTGAAAGGAAACATAAGTGTTATAACAAGAGAGACAAAATAACAAGTACAGGTTTCAGAAATAAAGTATGTATTCCCTCAAAGTTGCAGAAGGTACATATCACATTAGGTAAGCGGGGATTCTTGAGAGGAGACATAAGTGTTATCAAGAGAAAAAAATGACAAGAACAGGTATAAGAAAACAAGTATGTATGCCATCTATCATAAAATCAGTTATCAGTTATATAAGAACTAACATCACAGCGCAACGGACATGTCCATAGGTTCTACGATCTTTGCCGCAACAAATCCAACAGCATCCATCAGCCCAACAATCCAGTTTGATGATGATTAATGAATCTTTTTCGCATATTTGGTATGTCGCTGTGTTCGGGCTGTTCCAATATCGACAGCCATCTCTATCAATCCGGTCAGCGACTGGGACTCGCAACCCTGAAACTCCTCGGAAATACTCTCTCAATACTTTAAGAATGGCATTTCGGTCCATTGCAGTCAGTTTCCTCTGATATCGTAGCTATTATATAATATGTAGAGAGATAGAACAGAACGGTTCAACCATCTTATGAGAAGTAAAATATATCAACGACTTCTTTGTGACTTCAACAGTAAATGATGTGATCTGAGAACACAAGGAAGATGAAGCGACAGATTGAAAGACAATAATTAAAGAAATACTATGACCTTATGTGTTCACAACCACCTATGTAATAAACTTGACCCAACAACCAAAATTCAAGCGAAGACGCCGCTTTCGAACACAAGTGACTAGACAAGACAAGAAATATTTCTAATCTGTAAGATAGTTTATTTCCGATTGTATCGTGACTAACATGAGATAGTGGGGCGGATTAACGTAATTCGTAAGCGTTCGCATATCGACTCGGACTCGAGAGGGTTGTGAGTACAATGCTACACTCGACGCTGCACACGTGAGGAAAGGAATTGACCGATCTACCTTCTGCACAATCGCCATCATCATTAAATATCTTGTCCTGAGTAGATGCTTTAACAAATTGTCAAATATATGGAAGTCCAATTCACTCAGCAAGCACTTAAAATTAAAGATCTTTAACTCTTGTGTGATTCCAGTATTAACTTATGGATGCGAGAGTTGGAAAGCAACAAAAGCTCTAGAAAGAAAATTAGATAATTTTGAGAATAAATGTCTTAGAAGAATACTGAACCTAAAATGGTCAGATTTCAGACCTAATACACAAATAAGACAAGAGACCAAGCAAGAAAATGTATCAAATTTTATAAGAAAGCGCCGCTGGAACTACATCGGCCACACACTTAGAATGGATGAGAGAAGACTCCTTACCAATCCCTCATATGGACACCAGAGGGAAAAGAAAACGAGGAAGACCAAGAGAGACTCTGCGTAGAACCATCACCAGAGAAGGCTCAACGATGGGCCTAGTAAACATTAAAGACTTAAAACAAATAGCAACGAACCGCGAGACATGGAGAGCTATGACCTCTGCCGCCCACAGGCCCAAGAGGAAAGACTAACTAACTAACCTGAGTAGAACTTTGCGACCTTAATAGTAATTCGAAATAACTCTCTCTCATAGGCCAGATGCCTCACCTCTGCAGCCGTTATACTCAAACCATCAGTTACATACGGAATCCATCTTCTCCATAGTCTTCCTCTTCTCCCCTTTGTCGGTATGCCTCCTTCCATAAATGTCTTCTTTAGACCCTCGTGTCTCTTTATATCTCCAAAATACTTCAATTTTCCCTTTCTTATTGTAGCATCAACCAGTTTTCTTTTATTCTGCGTTCTTTATGGATAGATCTATTTGTTCTTGTCTCTGTCCATGATATACGGACGACTCTTCTGTAACACATTCAAAAGCAAATATGGCACTTACATTCCTGGACACTAGGGCATAGAAAAATGAATTGACATGCACTTCATACCTCAAGATCTGAAAAAGATACTGGAATTATCTGTTTTAAAAATATGAGATAACCTGACTCTGGATGAGTTCAAATTTGGACAGCATATTTGCTACATTGACTTATCTTATTTGGAGGTTACGTTAACACATTTTTTTATTACCTCTATATGTGATTGATTCATATCTTCTTCTTCTTCTTCTTCTTTGCGTTCGTTCTTTACGACCAATTTTAATCACTCTTTGTGATATGTTTGATCTTTGCCAAGATTGGTTTGGTAAGCCCCTAAACGCATAGACTTCTACACGTTTAGGACACGTGCATCCGATTTCAACCATGCCTCCTTTGTCGCCTCTTACGACATGCGTGGCAGGTAACAATGGTTCTATTCTTTACACCCCAAATATGGGCCCCGGTAACCACTCAAGCTATTGATTCATATGAACATCATCATTGCACTTCGGTGATTAACCCTGTGTGCTCCCAAATCTTTCTTTTTCAGCGGCAGTGCACGAACTCCGTAGCACCGGAGAGGGTTCCACGATGTAAATAAGAAGATGGTGAAAACATTTTGCAGTAATTTTATTTTTCAATTTTTCTAATGAATTTAGTCCAGGCAGCGGCTTTCAAGCCTGCTCTTCTCAACTTTGAACTGCAAAGGTTTTTTTTATATGTGCTCAACTTGAACACACGGCATACGTTTTATCGTCAGTCTCCGAAAGGACTAAGAACTCGATCTCACCTCGTAGATCTCTGGAAAAATATCACGATGGCTCCTCGAGAGAGTGAATCGAGTACCTTTGAAACAGAGGCGAGCACATAACCTCTGCGACACTCTCTCTAGAAGACCTGTAAAGTTCAAATTTCGCAATCAATTCTATTCTACATTTCGGTGACGTAAGACCCGTCATTCATTTCCTGCGTTAGGCAAACTTCCATTGTCTCGTCAATTGTGATAAATATTTAATCATTGTAATTATAAAATGAGTTTTAAAAAACAAAATACATATAACTACTAAGGCTTAAAATATACTCCGTGAACCAAGAGAAATTAGTTCAAGTTAGTAGTGTCAAATACCAATGTTTAAGTGCAACAGAAGTAAAAGCTAGTACATGATATGAATTTTTAAAATGATTAACACATTCCCCACCTAATTGAAGAAAATTTTAAAAAATACAATGTGGCCGAATTAATATTTTTTCTACAGATTTTCCAGTTTAAAAAATACATCAATTTGATACAATTAACACATTTTCGGATCACAATGTAGGAATAGATAGCTTTAATATTTAGCGAGAGGGGAGGGTCTCTGTGGCTAAGTGGTTAGTTCCGCGCCTCGCGTTACGAAGGTCCTTGGTTTGAATCCGGACTGCGGCGTTCTCTTCATTGATGTATTTATTTCAGAGACCCCTAGGATTGTTGCCGGAGATATGGACTTCGTGCTTTGTGCAATACTCTTGGCAGATGGCGTGCCATTTCTGCGGAGAGGGGCCGAGCCACATCGGGTAAAATCCGGTGCAATGAAGTCAATCCTTCGGCATTATACCATTTTAGCGTTGCTATAAATAAAAACCCAAATGCGGATCAGAATGTTTTGATATAAATTTAGCTTTAATTTTATAAGAAACAATGCTCGGCGCAGTGTGCATCAGTTGAGTTGTTTTAATATATTATTTTGGCGCACCCTGTGGAAGTTAGTACGGAATGAATTAAATTACATGAGTTTACATTAATCTATTGCTTTAAAACGAATCCTTGCTGACAACATAATTAAAACTAAAATAGAAAAGTGATTACAATGAGAATACAAACTGTAGAGCGTAGAGGTAAATATATTATTGTTTTAAAGTACAAATATACATTTTTAGTCTCTTTTTTCATTATTATATACTTAGATATGCTAAGTATTTCCGTTTGTATTGTAATTCGTTCTTAATGTGCATATTCTTTACAAATGTTTAGCTCTTGTTGATTGTAATTTTTTGTTGTTATGTTCTAAATGAATGAATGAATTAATTAATAATAATTCCTCTCGTACTGTTATACGTTACATAGGGCCTGCAAGTAATTTCTCCATACCGCTCTATCCTGGGCAACTCGCTCAATCTCCTCCATGGAACTGAGACCGATATTTCCTGCCTCTCTCAGCAAAGTTCGTTTCATGGTCTCTTTAGGTCGACCTCTTTCTTGAACCCTTTGCATCCCACTTCAATGCCTGCTTTGATATTCGTTGATCATTTCTCCTCAAGGTGTGCCCAACATATCTCCATCTTCTCTTTCTTATAACAGTTGTCACTAGTGGTTGACTAGACATGTCTCTGATTTCATCACTTCTTCTGAATTCGTTCCATTGTATATTCATTATTTTTCGCAGACTTCTATTTTCAAATGCATTCAACTTGCTTTCTATATCTTTAGTCATTTTCCAACTCTGCTGGCATATGTTAGGATTGATACAACATTTGAATTGAAAATTCGTAATTTAGTTTTAATACTATAAAAGAATGAATTTGTCTGCTATGAAAGAAGCCATGAGCACATCGGACTTCTGTCAGTAGGAGTAGCATAGCTGTTAGTGCACTTTATTGATACCAGAAAGGTTTAGGGGTTCAATCTCTGTAGATTGATGCCAGAAATGTAAAGCTGTGGGGAAAAACGTAAACACAAAGTGCTGCAGTCTTACAAAATACAAAAACAATAACAATACACAGCTTTTGTATTTGGTCAAACTACAATACTTTGTGAAACTACAATACTAAGTTACCTTGTGAAACAGCCGACACGGCACCTGGTGATGAGGCAGTAACGACATTAAAAAAAATATCCAGTTGTTCCCAATGTCCAACTTGGTCGCTCAAGTCTTATTTTCCCATCCACTTTTCATCAGAGAACTGTCCTAGCCATTACCCTACTGGTTTAGGACAAACAGACAATATTACCCTACTGGTTTAGGACAAACAGACGCAATATTACCCCTACTGGTATAGGACAAACAGACGCAATATTACCCCTACTGGTTTAGGACAAACAGACGCAATATTACCTCTACTGGTATAGGACAAACAGACGCAATATTACCCCTACTGGTATAGACAAACAGACGCAATATTACCCTACTGGTATAGGACAAACAGACGCAATATTACCCTACTGGTTTAGGACAAACAGACGCAATATTACCCTTACTGGTTTAGGACAAACAGACGCAATATTACCCCTACTGGTATAGGACAAACAGACGCAATATTACCCTACTGGTATAGGACAAACAGACGCCATATTACCCTACTGGTTTAGGACAAACAGACGCAATATTACCCCTACTGGTTTAGGACAAACAGACGCAATATTACCCCTACTGGTATAGGACAAACAGACGCAATATTACCCCTACTGGTATAGGACAAACAGACGCAATATTACCCCTACTGGTATAGGACAAACAGACGCAATATTACCCCTACTGGTATAGGACAAACAGACGCAATATTACCCCTACTGGTATAGGACAAACAGACGTAATATTACCCTACTGGTATAGGACAAACAGACGCAATATTACCCCTACTGGTATAGGACAAACAGACGCAATATTACCCCTACTGGTTTAGGACAAACAGACGCAATATTACCCCTACTGGTATAGGACAAACAGACGCAATATTACCCCTACTTGTTTAGGACAAACAGACGCAATATTACCCTACTGGTATAGGACAAACAGACGCAATATTACCCTACTGGTATAGGACAAACAGACGCAATATTACCCCTACTGGTTTAGGACACACAGACCTAATATTACCCTACTGGTATAAGACAAACAGACGCAATATTACCCTACTGGTATAGGACAAACAGACGCAATATTACCCCTACTGGTATAGGACAAACAGACGCAATATTACCCCTACTGGTATAGGACAAACAGACGCAATATTACCCCTACTGGTATAGGACAAATAGACGCAAAATATTACCCTACTGGTATAGGACAAACAGACGCAATATTACCCCTACTGGTTTAGGACAAACAGACGCAATATTACCCCTACTGGTATAGGACAAACAGACGCAATATTATCCCTACTGGTATAGGACAAACAGACGCAATACATCTTCATTCTTTAATGGTGTTCTCAAAAAAAACCTTGAACTTCCTCTATTATTTTATTGTGCAACATAATTGAATTCTGGGGGTTAAAAGAAATTTCTCATTAATTTCGTCTTTGCGATATCAACTTTAAGTCTTATTGTTTGAGCTGCTCTGTAAAGTTTATCCTTTTATTTCGAGCATTCTCATTTCGGCTGGTCAAAATATTAATAGCATCGGAATAATCCAAATTTTCCAATATCGATGCAAGTGTGCATCAAGCGTCTCTGCTGTTATCTATTATGTTTTCTCTCAGCAACCAGTCTATGGCAAATACAGAGTGTTCAAGATAAAAGCAGCCTGTGAATGGAGCTAATCTGGCATATATGTATGGAAATGAGAAGATTCAGTTATGACGTAGTATAGGTCAAGGTTGTGTGATTGTAGTGCGGGAAGGGCGATGAACAAATGTGACGTAGGACAAACTAGTCAGAACCGGTTTAAATAGTAAATATACGAGATGCAATGCGTACCTGGCAAATTTCTATTTATCACTGGGGCTGCTTTTAAGTTGAACACCCTGTATAAGTAGCAATAATGTAAGAATACAACCCTGTCTTACTACTATAGTAACCTTACAGAAGAGAATATGCAGCTTTTTTAACAACTCCAAAGGAAACAATGGAGTCAATGAATACGATCAATAAAAGATATAAACAAGTAATAGGGATCCGAAAAAACAATTACCAAACACAGTATTCAAACCACAAACCCTATTTCTTGCGGCACCCATTATTTAGGCCTACAATGCGAGCGTATTAAAAAAAAACACATTCAGTTAGCTTTCCAAAAAAGAGCTTTACTGAGGAATGTCTTTCATAAACGCGTTGTCTGTTGAACACATACTAATCACGTCAGATTCGATAAAGCAAGGTGTTTGTTTTCGAACCCACTAATACTTGTACACTGTCTAATTAGTGATCATATTAACCTGAAAGAACTCTATCAAATTATATTACAAACTACTTGACACATACAAACATATATCTCGTCTTTCGTACCAAAGGTACCAGGTTTACTCCCTTGTGGAGCCATAAGGATATTTTTCCAGAAATTTCTGATCTCAGTGTAGGTGAGATCGAGTTCCTAATCCTATCAGAGACAAACGATAAAACGTAGTCCGGTTAAATTTGAGCACGTAAAAGAACCCTTGGCAGCTCAAAATCGAGAAGAATAGGCTGGAAAGCTTAAAAATACAATTTCTACAAAATATCTTTGACATCTTCAAAATTACATCGTAGCCCTCGTCAGTGTTACTGCCGCCGAGATCTTTCTGTAAGAAAGAGATCGGAGCACACATGATTACTCATCGATGAAATAATGATGATGGTCCTATCAATCAATCAATCAATCAAACATATATCAACTAAATCTCAGGTACATCTCTTCACCAGTTTTCTATATTAAGAACATCTGTCTATACAAATGAAAATCGTGGCATATCCTTTACAGAACGTAGCCATCAACCACAGTAAACGAGTTGTTGATTTTCTAGGCACCATTTATACGTTCAGTAGTTTGCCATTGGTTTCTGAACGGTGAGGTCTATTCTTACCTTTAGTAAAACTCCAACAGAACCGAATTTGCTTCCAAAATTGCCCACCGTGGGGTCTGAACCAGGTACGCTTGGGTTTGTGATCGAGCTCACTACCGCTTGAGCCACAGACTATATATAACATGTTTGACATTTTTTCAATCAATTGATATTAAATCTTAGTTCATTTTTATTAATATTCGAAGTTTGTATACACATTGTGAATGCTATTTCTCTTCAAGTATCCTCGAACTTCAAAAAGAAAGACTTCTTGGATATCTGAATCTCCGATGGTGGGCTAATAACGAAGTGTCCTGTCCAAAAGAGACAGGTAATAAAGGTCTTGACCTTTACTCTCTTTCTGGAACTTTCATTGTTGCTGCTGCTGGTGTAACTTCTGGGTTCATCGTACTTGGTATTGAGCACATTTGCAGAAAAGTGACCAAGAAAAAAGTAAGTGATTCTAACAATGGATGTACTAAAATACTTTCTAAAAAAAGAAATTTTTTATTTTAATTCTACCTTCCTTCTGGCTGCTGCTGGGGTAACTTTCGGGTTCATCAGACGTGATATTGAGAACATTTTCAGACAAGTAACCATGCAAAAAGTAAAATTTCCTAACAATGTACTAAAATAATTTTCTAAAAAATAAGTTTTAATTTTAATTTTACCTTCATTCTATCTGCTGCTTGGGTTACTTTGGGGTAAATCGGACGTGGCATGGAGTACATTTTCTGTCAGGAGAATAAACAAAAAAGTAAGGGATGCTAACAATGGATGTACTGACATATTTTTCTAAAAATAAGTTTTTATTTTAATTCTACTTTTATTTAGGCTGCTGCTAAGGTAACTATCGAGTTTTATCGTATTTGGTATTGAGAACATTTTCAGTCAATTGACCAAACAAATTAAGAGAACTAACAATGGATGTAATAAAAATATTCAAATAAGAAAAAGGTTATATATTAATTCTTCTTCTTCTTCTTCTTCTTTGCCATGAAAATTGTGCTATTATTTAGTGTTACAGTTTATAGAATAGCTGCCTTATCTGTACTTGTCAAAATGATCAAGTTTGGGTTGAGATAACCTTCTTTATTTAATCCCTACTCGCCTAACCAAACTGCAGTGATGCATTATGTACCAAGGATCATCACTTGAAGATTGAATAGGATCTTTGTTAGATTTGGTGCATTGACGTGCTGGGATTGGAGCACATATTAACAAGTCCGGAGAGCTGGGATAATGATCATCAAACAGCTCGTCCTGAGCAGAACTTTGCCACTCCAACAGTGCTTCGGAATATTTCTTTCTCATATGCCAGATGTACCGCCTCTGCAGCCGTCATGTTCGAACCATCACTTACATCCTGAATCCACCTTCTCCGCGGTCTTCCTCTTCTCCTCTTTGCCGGTATGTCTCCTTCAATTATGGTCTTCCTCTTCTCCTCTTTGCCGGTATGTCTCCTTCAATTATGGTCTTCCTCTTCTCCTCTTTGCCGGTATGTCTCCTTCAATTATGGTCTTCTGCAGCCTTTCGTGTCTTTTTACATGTCCAAAATACCACAATTTTCTCTTGTAGCATCAGTCAGTTTTTTTGATTTTATGTTCTTTCTGGATAGATATATTTATTCTCTTCTCTGTCCATGATATACGGATAACTCTCCTGTAACATTTATATTCATGATGATATCGATGATATAACTGATAACTGATGAAAATGTTACATAACTATTGCAAATGGTATGGCTGGAAGTGACAGTCACTTTCCATTTATAACGCAAGTATGAGGGAAGTAGGAGAGCCAGTTCCATGTTTTCCTTGTGAAACGTCGGTTACGTGAATTGAGCCCCCATACAAGTCGTACTCGATTCGAAAATCGAACGTTGTGCTATTCCGCCCCTCATTTAGTTAATACTCACATGCTAATGAAAGTATAAACTTAGAACTGGTCTGTAATGATTGTCTGATTAATTCGATATCAAATATACAACGAACCACTTTATTATTAATAATAATTATTCATCTCGTACCTTTATACGTTACATAGGGCCTGCTAGCAATTTCTCCATACCGCTCTATCCTGGGCAACTCGTTCAATCTCTTCCATGGAACTGAGACCGATATTTCCTGCCTCTCTCAGCAAAGTTCGTTTCAGGGTCTCCTTAGGTCGACCTCTCTTTCTTGAACTCTTTGCATCCCACTTCAATGCCTGCTTTGATATTCTTTGATTATTTCTCCTCAAGGTGTGCCCAACATATCTCCATCTTCTCTTTCTTATAACAGTTGTTACTAGTGGTTGACCAGACATTTCTCTGATTTCATCATTTCTTCTGCATTCTTTCCATTTTATATTCATTATTTTTTGCAATCTATTTTCAAATGCATTCAACTTGCTTTCTATATCTTTAGCCATTTTCCAACTCTCGCTGGCATATGTTAGGATTGATACAACATTTGAATTGAAAATTCGTAATTTAGTTTTAATACTATATAACTTGCAGTTCCATATTTTATTTAGACTTTCAACTAACAGCTAATACTTTACTATTGCTATTACTATTAACAAGGTGTTTCCAATTTCAGTGTTCCAATAAGGGAGATCCCAAATGCCATGTTCTACCAGAGAAATAAATATATTGCAGATCTCATTTATGTTTCACTTCGCTAAACAGACAATGCAATATTAGGACTAAGAACAGCTACCAAGAATACATTACAGCTATGTCGTGCACTTTCACATCGAAGACTGGTTCTCATGTATCTCCGCTTTTTTTTCTATAATTAACTCCTTGTGGACTAAACACTACATTATGTGGCTTTGGTCGAATGTCTTTTACAAGGAGCCGCACTAAAGGGCGTTTTTCATTCTAAAAACAAATGGCTTGTAAAAACATGCTTTTTGCCTGTTCGCCTATTAGTTAAGAAATCTCATAATGTTGTACTTTCCTTGTACAGTTATCGTTATCTTACGTTTTTTTCCCTGTCAATTTTTCTTTTGATAGTTATAATGAATAAAGAGAGTGATAATATATCTTCACAACTCAATAAAGATTTATGCAATTCTGTATTCAATATTGTGTGTATAGTTAGTATGTTTGTTGTTATTGTCGTTACTGACTGTAGTATCACTTTTTAGGGCTGTATAGGACAGGGGGAGAGACTAGTGTCTGAGGAATTTAAAGACTTCATGGCTGGTCCCGTTGCCGCGAAATTGTTCAGGTTACGATTTTTCGTTTATGTCATCCGACAGAAATAAATTCTTGGCCTTACCATGGATTGAACACGGGTCTCTTGAATTTGTGCTCGCTCTAATCCATTCTGCCAAACGTTTCTTAATGTTTGTTGTAGTCTCTCTAAGATATTGCTATGTACATTATAATCTTTAGGTATCGTCAACTTTAATATGAAAGCAATACCTACATACTACGTATTGACAATTCGAACAGATAATCATTTTTTAAATACTACATTTTTATGTTGTAAGTAGTGCTCATTACTTTGTTTATTTTGTTGCGTTCTGTTGAAAACCTATTTGTGGACATGTTGACGTTTATTTTCTTTATCTTACTAAACTGCTTTTAAGAAACCAAACTCATATCTATCTATCCATCCATCTATTTAATCTAATATAATTTGCCAATCTTTGTCTCTCTCTCTCTCTCTCTCTCTCTCTTTCTCTCTCTCTCTCTGTCTGTCTGTCTGACTGTCTACATATCTACGATAAGAATGAAAACTTGATCTCATCTACGTTGAGATCAGAGATTTCTGGGAAAATATCCTTATTGCTACACGCGAGAACGCATCAAGTACCACTGGAGCGAAACGAGAGCATCTTACCTCCCCGCCTCAGAGCTTATAAAATATATTTTCCATAAACCGTACTAGACGGAAAAATTATGTGCAAACGGATATGAAGAAAGTAATTATAAAAGCGAGAATAACAAATAAATATATGTTCAACGACAAATTTGTTCAAATACATCACCATGGGAAATGACATGGCATGTTGGATACTTATTATTACCACTTCTTCATGTGAAGGTAGTATCTGACATGATCTGATGTTTCAAATCTTATAGAATAAATGTCCTTGTCCTTGCATGTGTTTGTGTGTTACAGGGAAAACAGATTTCGAGCATCACACTCTGGAATAATCAAATGTTGAGAGTTTTTTCAGGCAGGCAAGAGTGTGTAGTTGGACACGACTTTTTCAGCTCTTTACTTGGTTTCTTGACAGAGTTTTGAGTTGTTTTCAGTTGGTTACAAGATGTTTAGTTTTCATAGCTTGCTGTGAGAAATAGCCAAAATGTAAGAAAAGTGGAATCACCCAGTCTGGTCACATCCTGAAGTTGAAACTAGATATGAATAATAAAACAAGATGTTTCAAAGCACTTGCAAAAACGGTTAAAAGTGAGAAGTGGGCAGAGCTCTGTGAACGAGTGAGCAACAACAAATCATTGAATCTGTTTTAACGATTACACAGAAATATAAATGGTACAGTGAAGAATAATTTTATTCCTAACTTCCAGAGCATGGATCTCACTTGATAGAGAACAGATGAAAATAAAGGTAAAACTAGTGACCCGAAAGATATGGTAGGGCGGAAAGCTGTCAGAGAAACTATTGTAGAGGAATGTCAGAACCAGGAAACAGACGAAGACGATGTGGAGAAAGTGATTATAACCGAAATGCGGTACGGAGAGCAAAAAAACAGTGTACCTGGTCCAGATAGTGTACGGTATGTTGACCGTGGCAAGTTGTCTTATGAGGAGTTGATGAAACTTGCTGACATCTGCAACGAAAGGATTACGATTGATCCCATAGCTACAAATAGGAAGAATGGTCCCATAGCTACATATAGCCTCTGCCAAAGCCTGGCAAAGACGACAAACAAACTCAGGGATATCGTGTAATAACTATACAAAATACGATAGGCAAGTTTTTCGAAAAAAATCGTCAGGAAAACATCCTGCTAACTAGAGAGTTATGTCTCTTTCAGCTAATCTTGTAGGTCAACGACCTAATATGAGAGACATGGCGTAACACGGGGATTTTTGCCCATGATGTCTATGAAGTTTTCCCCTCAGGCATTGCGACATGGGCTGATGCAATTGACATAGAAGATGCATATCATAGAGTGACTTTAAATTGTTAATGTTTCCGTTTACTGGACTCAATATCAGCTCATTCCTCCTTAATTGGAACTTTGTGGCCATCTTCTAGCGAAAGGTAGTGTTTAAATGTGTCAGCTTGGCTTCGGCACCAACAACATTATCCCATGGTTTACCACAAGGCTCACCATTATCTCAGGCGCTGTTCAACGTCTATACTGTGAGAGTCACATACTATGAGAATCACATACTGTGAGAATCACATACTGTGAGACATACTGAGGAGGATATCGGAGCACTCATGGACTTACTAGTTCGATCTGCAGTGATGATGGACAAGCGACCAAACTAATCTAAACACATAGAGATCTAATCTGTTCTGTGTCCTATTTCGCCTGATCATTTTTTTCAAATAATAAAGTAGATAATCATCATTGCATTGATGTGAATAACCATGTGTCCCTCGATCTATTTCTTCCACATTCAGATCTCAGCGGCAGTGCACGAACTCCGTAGTTCCGGCAAGTGTTTCGGATGCAATTTTGAAGATAGTGACAATGTTGTAGAAACTTTATTTTAATCTTCTTAATAAATTTAACTGTATTTCACTTCCCCATTGCATGACCTGACAATGCATGACTTCTTAATTATGTTTAATTTTAGTGATCATTCTGTGGGTTGGTGGAAAGAAACCGGCTGATTTGCTGGCATTTAGGACACTTACTGAGTATGGACATGGGAGGCATACGGAACTTAACTAAATAAATGATTGCTTGTTGGAAGAGGAAACTGCAATAGATGAATCAAAGGTGATAACAATGAAGAAGTTTAGAGCTAGAGACGAGCAGAGAGAGAGAGAGAGAGACGCAAGAGAAGTCTGTTTAAACGCAAGAGTAGCCAGTGTCCAACTGGAACAACCAGAATAGTACACTTTACAATTTGTTGAGGGAAGCTGAGCGCTTGTCTCTCCGGATTGGAGTGCTAGTGATGTCCGTGCTTTCACACTTATTACTAAAATTACTTAATTAATCGCTCCACTTCTACCCTGGAGTGTAGAGGTAAACTGGAATCCTCTATTTTGGTACGGTTCAAGTTTAAGTCTTGGCGTTTCACAAACTTGTTTATGTTGCTATATTTAAAAAAATATCCTTCAGTATTTTGTTCTCATTTCTGAGAGTACTCTGTGAGATTATAGAGAACAGATGAATAAAGTCGCTTGCTCAAGGCTGTCGGCACGCATGTTCAGGTAATTAGTTTTATTTTCACCTTAACAGTAAAAAAACTTTTAACCATACCAAAATGGTTTCGAAGTGGCTCTATCATGAAATCCCCCACCCTTTACCATTTAGCCACCCGTTTATTGCAAAATAATTGTTGCAATAAAAAATGTTTAAATATAATTTTTCATGAGTAGCTATAAAACTGTCTTGTTTGTCAGTCTCAAAATCGATACATAGCACTTTAAGAATGGTTCATAATGTCAAGAACACGCCCATCAACTGTTTCAACATGTTTTTAACTCTAATCAAGAATTCCCATTAACGTTAGATCCAAGAAACCACAATTGTTTATTTATGATTAGTGTTTTCCATTGTTATTACAGTGTTGTTATTGTTTGTGAGTGTATAACTGGAGGTTTGGGCAAACATAATTAGAGAGCCGTGCTTAAAGTCGGTCTTGTCCTTATCATTGTGGGTTTCTGTAGCTAAGTAGTTATGTTCTTGTCTTGCGAGTCGAAGGCTGTGGGTTCGAATCCGGACCCCGTCGTTCTGTTCACGAGGCATTTTTTCGAGAGACCCTAGGATTGTTGCAGGAGCTACGGAGTTCGTGCTTTGTGCAATACTCTTGGTATGTGGTTCTTGGCTTTAACCACCCCCACCTTCTTTAATCTAGGAAATCTAGAATGACAGCAGGTTGCGGTATGAGTTGTTGTTGTCTATAGAGATTTTCAACCTCCCGAGACTTACGTGGATCTACTGTCCTGGGTATGTGAGTGTTCACGGCAACGTGAAAGCGGACAAGCTTGCATTGAAAGCATCGAGTTGGGATTGTTTAGTTTAGAATGTATAAGAGGGATGTTTGTCTCTTAGCGATCTACTGTTGAGTGGGGACACTAAAATTAAAGTTGAATCAATTCAGAAATTTAAGGAGTTTGGAAATACACGTTGTACAAGAAAAACTGGATGCTGTAGGGGCAGAGAGAGGAGTGTGTTTAACCAGTGAGCAACAGGAATCATCAGTATGCATACCCTTCGACATCTTATGGAGGAGACTGAGCACCTATGGGTCTGACCGGAGTGCTGTGACGTCAGTTCAGTCACCAATAACCATTAACCAGCATCAGACTCCTGAACACATTCTGCAAACCTGCCTTCATTCTCAATCATTTTAGGTCTCAAACATGGCCCTGTAAAACTAATTTGAAAGAAAAACGATGGAGCACCCACGAGGACTTCCTGCTGGTAACTGGATTCTTGCAGGCACCGTATCTCGCTGTTTAGACCTCTGATGATAAGAAATTGATCGCAGAAGAAGAAAAAGAAGTTACCTTGACATCAAAATGATTGTTTTACTCGTCATTATCGTCCATCGATTCATATTAGAAAAAGGTTGGAAGGTAAATGACTAACTTCATTTTACACCGGTTTTTCAATACGACATGGTCCCTCTCACCAGAAATGGCACTAATCATCAGCTCCGTAGTTCCGGCAACTATCCTATAGATCTTCAGAAAAAGATTCGCCTCTGAACCGATCGACGTTGTCCGAACTCTAACCAACGGCCTTCAGAAGCAGGAGAAAATGTTCTACCCCTTCAATACAGAGAACCACAATTACTGATATATACACTGTATTTCTCTTGTATTTCTCTTGTATTTCTCTTGTATTTCTCTTGTATTTCTCTTGTATTTCTCTTGTATTTCTCTTGTATTTCTCTTGTATTTCTCTTGTATTTCTCTTGCTATACGTCCATTGATATTCATTATCATATT
The DNA here is from genome assembly GCA_020796225.1 of Arion vulgaris. Lineage (NCBI taxonomy): Eukaryota > Metazoa > Mollusca > Gastropoda > Stylommatophora > Arionidae > Arion > Arion vulgaris. The sequence goes on along the minus strand of CM036757.1, from coordinate 27,316,282 downwards.
TATCTTCTTCTTCTTCGAACGCTCCATATCGATTAACTTGTTAAACCAATCTTTATGATTTGTATGTGATCTGAGCCTAAAAGTGATTGTATGTTGTGCTAGTTATGTGCTCACAAGTAGACCAGCACATCCGATTTATACGACGCTTTTATTTACTAGGTAGCTTCCTTAGACCCCTACATCAGTAGCCTCAAACGACATGCCAGGTAGGTTGCAGTGTTACTATTCTTTGCTCCCCTTTGCGACATCATATTATCCATTACAACGTCACGTATTTCATGCCAAAAACATCTTATTTTTCAAAATCATCCATCTCGCCTCCATAATTGCTTCCTTAATTATTATTTTTGCTATCATTATCAATCACCATCTTCATAAACAGTTTCATCGACTTTAATTATTGTCATCGCTGCCAGCATGATTGGCACCATTCTTCTTTCACTTCCAACCTCTATTCTTCAGTACAACATGACCTTCCATTTTGTGTTTGACACTTCAGTTAACCAAGAGTAGTCAGCCTCAAGGTCTGTACTTTACGTGTTAATTTTTATTGTCTTCATATGTCACGTATTTTTGTTATGCTCATTATAATCATATTAAACAGCGTTACGACCGGACTCAATGATACCGGGATAATGTCACGTTAAACGGAAATTCGTTTTCCATATTCTTCTCATTTGTCTTGTCTCAGTGGTTATTGAAGGACAATACAGAGATTGATCATTGAAAAACGATAAAGAGATTCATCATTACGTGGGTTAATGAATGCTGTAGCAAACTCTTCGCTGGTTTAAAAATAAAGAAATGAATTAACATTAAATAAACATGTCCTTAATGGCAAAGATTCGGATTAATGTGAACAATTTCGCTTAGTTAACCCCAGATCCCTTCATTTAGATGAACAACAACATAATGAACATGACGCAAACCATATATGTTTCCAAACAATGCATGACCAAAACGGTATATGTTCCCAAGCGATACATATCTCAAACGGTAATGCCCCAAACGATACATAGCCCAAACGATCCATGCCCCAAACGGTACATGCCCCAAACGATACATAGCCCAAACGGTACATGCCCCAAACGGTACATACCCAAAACGATACATACATAAAACGATACACACCCCAAACGGTACATGCCCCAAACGGTACATGCCCCAAACGGTACATACCCCAAACGGTACATGCCCCAAACAGTACATACCCCAAACGGTATATGTTTTCAAACGATATGTCCCAAAAGGTATATCTCCCAAACTATTTATGTCTCAAGCGATGTGCGTCCCAACTGAACATGCCCAAACAGTTTATGTCCAAACGATTGATGTTCCAAACGATGTGTGCCCAACGTTACACGCCCCATACCATGTCTGTTCCAAAACATAATGCTCCAAATAGTATATGTCTAAACCATGTATGTTCCATACCATGTATGTCCTAAAAGCTACAAACCTATGCCTTCCATGTCCCAAATGATACATGCTCCACGCGATATTTACCCCAAACGATATATGAACCAAATAATACGTGTACCAAATAATGTATGTCCCTAACGATGTGTGTCCCAAAAGCTACATACCTATACTGTGTATGTCCCAAATGATACCAGTCCCAGTTTGCTGTGGTTGATAGCGAAGTTCTGTACAGAATATGCCACGATTTTAATTTTCATCTGATTGTGAGAAAAAAAACCTCTATATTTATCAATATACTTAAGGGTTTCTGTGGTTTAGATGTTAGGTCCTGGAAAACAGGCATAGTACCACGAGAATGGAAGGAAGCGATCATGGTACCCATCCTAAAACCAGGCAAAAATAAACTCGACCCGGCGAGTTACAGACCAATAAGCCTCCTAAGCTGCAAGGACAAACTGATGGAACGCATGGTGAACAAACGGCTATCTTGGGACAGGGAGGCTTTTGGAAGCACCGATCTACAGAAGATCAAGTAACCTACATCGCCCAGGAAATCGAGGATGGTTTCCAAGAAAAGAAACATACGCTGGCATGGCAGTTTTGGTAGATATGGAGAAGGCGTTTGACACAGTTTAGAAGGAAGGGATAAGACTAAAACTCCTCACCCTCGGTATTAAGGGAAGAATGTACAAATGGATTGATAGATACCTAGAGAACTGAACAGCAAGGGTTCAAGTTCAGGGGTACACTAGCAAGAAGGACTCATTTGAGCAAGGAGTCCCTCAAGGAGGATTGCTCTCACCAATCCTCTTTCTAATCTTTGTCAATGACATAAATACATGCCTACCAAAGCGTGTACACTCAGCCATGTATGCCGACGACCTGGCAATATGGGCGAGAGAAGAGTCATTGCCCATAGTAACAAATCGACTGCAAGCTACGTTAAATAACCTGGAAGTGTGGTAAAAAAAAGTGTGATATGAACATAAATCCGTCTAAAACCACTTACACTGTGTTCTCCCAGAACAACCAGGATCACAAAACAAAGCATAAAGTCAATGGGCAAGATCTTCCAGAAAGCAAGACCCCAACGTACCTTGGAGTCACACTCGATCGAAAACTGACTTGGCGCCCCCATATTGAAAATGCTACGGCAAAAGCGAGACACATACTCACGATGATGCGCAAACTTGCAGGCTCCATGTGGGGAGCAAACACCAGAGTTTTCAAAACACTCTACTCTGGAAGAGTGCTACCGGTCCTGGAGTACGGCATTGCAGTGTGGAGCAGTGCATCCAACAAGCAATTCGCCAAAGTGAGCAATAGTCAGAGCCGTGCAATGCGCATTATCACAGGAGCCATGAAGTCCACGCCTATCAAGGCGATGGAAACAATAACAGACATCCAACCAATGGCAGATCGAAGGGACAGAAAAGTCGTGGTGTTACTTAAACGGCTAAATTCCCACCCTATGTACAAAAGAATGAACGGATTCGGAAGGGGCAGAATACAAAGAACAAGTTTCGCAAAAACGCGAAAGCACTGATCGCAGACCATCCGGTCCTAGCAAATTGCAAAGCCAAAGCAATCCCGGCAACCGTTAAGTGCCCGCCGTGGAATACGAAAATGCCAGAATTAAAGGAATCAATCCCAGGCATACTAAAAAAAAGGCCAGCAAAAAAACTTCGAAATAAGAGCGGCCACAGAAATATATATATCGACCGAATACCCGGAAAACAAGTGAACACATGTGTACACTGACGGGTCGGCAAAGAACGCAATCAGCGACGGTGGAGGAGGAATAGTGCTTAAACTCTCAAAGAAAGTGACGGTCACAAAAGCGATTGTCACAGGCAAATACTCAAATAACTACAGGGCAGAGGCAGAGTCAATAAGAACAGCGGCCGAAATGATCCTAGAGAGAAGAGGCACCTCTCGCAACAAAGTCGTGATATTCACCGATGCTCTATCGGTCATCACGGCACTCAAAGGCGAAGGCAAAACAGAGCTGAATGAGCTCAAAGCGATCCTCGATGAACTAGCGCGCTCTCTCAAACGCACCGTCATTCAGTGGATTCCATCACACTGTAATTTAAGCGAAACAAAAAAGCCGACAAACTAGCTAAAGAAGTCGGGCGACTACCTCAAACTGATCTCGAGGTCAGTTATCAATAGTAACCAATCAATATTAGCCCGCGCTGTTCTGACAACGATTTTATTTTTTTCAAGTAACTCCTAGGATTGTGACAGGAACTAGGAAGTCCATACTTTATACAGTACTTTTGGCAGATGGAGCGCCATTTCTGCGTAGAGAGACCGAGTCATATGGGGTAAAACCAGGTGCAATGAAGTAAATTCTTCGGCTTCAGATAATTTAGACCTGTCACACAACAGCATCCGCGGAAGCCACGGCGCTCGTGTAATACATTCATGGCTCCTTATTCAGATTTTTTTTAAATACCTTACGTTTCTGTTTTTTTCTTGCACACCCATAAACACGATTTTCCCCATTTTTGTAGTCTTATTTTATTTTGTAATCATGCTACTGTCCTTTAACCCCGCATTTTGGTGTGTTTTTTTCACTAGAAAAATCGTCGGCATCTTAACTATATTAATATTAAGCTTAATATTACTATTGTTACTATAAGCTGTAGCAGTATTGCTGGGAGAATAAAGAAGAGTGGTTTAGAAATGAAGACATTATGGGGGGAAATGGGTACAACATCAGTACTGAACTTCATCAAGATACAACAAATTAAATGGTTTGGCCATATAAGCAGATTACCAACAGATTCAAAGTTCGCTTCAAAGAGCAATGTTACTCGAATACAATGGATACAAAGCAAAAGGCCGTTCAAGCAAAAGGTGGATTTCAGAGATAACAAATGCGGCGAAAAACACTGTTTATGATGTGCCACAAAAACCGTTCTAGAAATCTCTTCTTGTTCTGACATTGTGAAGCAATAAACAATTCGAGAAAAGAAAAGAAAGAAAGTAGTATAGAAACCATTACATGACGCCTGTGTCTCCACAACCATCAGTTAGATGCGCACCGATATATAAAAACGTTGAATAGCACTAATTTTGACTTTGAAATATGTAACCAAACAAACAATGGAGAACAGAAAAGTACAACGCCAAGAACATTTACTTTTTTCAAATCGAGTGAGAACAAGACGTGGGTTCAGCACGAAAGCTAGATTGAAAAGGAAAATATTCATTAATTCTTGTCAAACATTTACTTGTGGAAATGTTAAAATAAAATAATTTGAGATAAGTGACTCGGGGGATATTAAGAACATTTAGCGTATCTCGATTATTTGATTGATTGATTGATTGTTTAAGGACCATCATTATTGCACTTCGGTAAGTACCCATGAGTGCTCTGATCTCTTCTAATCTGATCTAAATTCAGAACCTATGACTTTGTAACGCAAGGCATGGCGTTTAGTCACAAAGTATGAGTTTATAACTTTTCTATAATGTTTGTCTGATCAGAGTCACCAACATCAACATAAGAAAGAAAGTTGGCACAGAACCTTGCTTGAATTACATTGAGAAACCAAGAATGAAGTGATTTGACCACTTACTAAGAATGCATCCAAACTCCACAGTATACAGAGTCTTCTAAAACAGAACATCAGGAAAGAAGGCGAGAGGAAGACCACGACAAAAATGGTTAGATGGCATAGTCGAATCCTGTCAGAGAGCAAAAATAACAATCACTCAAACCCCAGAACAGCGCAAAACAAAAACAGAAAACCACGACACTGGGCAACAAACTGGTAGCAGTGTGACAACAAAAGCAGAAGTAGTAGAAGATTAATTCTATAACAAATACATATTGATCCACTTTAGTATTGCTATAATTATTAACAAGGTATTTAAAAGTTCGGTATTTCAAGACATGAGATCTCAACTGTCATGTGTTTCTAGAGAAATGAAAATGATGAGGTCTCGTCTCCTCCACTAAGCTCTTTCATGTTTCCCATTGCAAGCAGACTAATGAAATACTATTTCTTCTGCGTTCGCCCGCTATGAATTTAGGCGCCTGGTATGGCGCTTATGACTGATTTTTGCGTGAATGCATGTTTTCCTTATTATCAATGTCCCCCCGCCCTACAGGCGCGCCTTCTCCGTCTTCAGAGGTAAATTATTTCTAAGATCAGTTATCTTTGTCACACACTCTCTCATAGAAGATTAAACATTATAGATCTCCACATTTTTCGATAATTAAACAATCTCCTGATGATGTATTTCCCTGGCACAGCTGTATTTTATCTTATATTTTTTCCTTTCAATTTTTCTCTTCTTTATTATAATGAATAAAAAATGTGATTTATCTTTGCCATACAAGCTGTAAACATTCTGTAATAAATGTTCAAGAAACATTATGAAAATTTCTACCCAAATTGCCTGTGTGGTGTCGGGTTACGTAAGGGAAGCAAATTATAGTACCACTACGAGGCATGTTGTAAGAGGCGACTAGTGTAGGACCTAGGAAGCTACCCTAGTAAATAAAAAGCATCGCAGAAATCGGATGTGCTGGCCTACCTGTAGGCGCATAACAGGCACAACGGGCAATTGCTCCTATGCTTAGATCATATACAAATCATAAAGAGTGGTTTAACAAGTGGTCGATATGGAGCGTTGAAAGAAGAAGACCGATCAGATCAAATACGATAACAGGTGATGAACTTTTAAAACGAATAAACTGTGTATCAATGTTGTCCATCATTAAAAGACGGATGGACTGGGCATGCTTGTCATACGCAGGTATGAGCATAGGTTAGTACAGCTGTCCGATGAGCAAGGAATCCGACAAGAAGAAATGGTCGTCTAAACAAAAATGGAGATGTACTGAAGAATGAGAGTGGAAAATATGACCAGCCGTGGTAAACAATTGGTAGAATGGCGTCAGAACAGCAACAATGTAAATCTTTAATTGAAGCGTTATGTGTCAAACGCAACATGAAGAGGATATAGATTAGATAGATTAGATAGATATATTAGTTCGATAGATTAGATTAGATAGACTAGATAGATTAGTTAGATCCGATAGATTAGGTAGATTAGCTAGAGTAGATAGATTAGATAGATTAGATAGATTCGCTAGATCAGATATATAGGATATATTAGCTATATTAGAAAGATTGGATTAGTTAAGAGATTAGAGAGATTAGAGAGATTAGATAGGTATTTAGGTTGGTAGTTAGGTAGGTAGGTAGTTAGTTAGTTAGTTTGGTAGGTAGGTAGTTAGTTTGGTAGGTAGTCTGGTAGGTAGGTATGTCGATGGGCAGGTAGGTGGGTATGTAGGTAGTTAGTTAGTTTGGTAGGTAGGTAGGTAGTTAGGTAGGTAGGTAGTTAGTTTGGTAGGTAGTCTGGTAGGTAGGTATGTCGGTGGGTAGGTAGGTGGGTATGTAGGTAGTTAGTTAATTTGGTAGGTAGGTAGGTAGTTAGGTAGGTAGGTAGTTAGATTGGTAGGTAGTCTGGTAGGTAGGTATGTCGGTGGGTAGGTAGGTGGGTATGTAGGTAGGTAGGTGGGTAGGTAGGTGGGTATATATGTAGGTAGGTAGATATGTAGGTAGATTTGGTAAGTAGGTAGGCAGGTAGGTAGATAGGTTGGTTGGTAGGTAGGTAGGTAGGTAGGTAGGTAGGTAGGTAATGGGTTAAGTCAATCATTTTTGCTTACAAATATGTATATATTTTGTGTCAACTACACAATTTCTGTTGTAACGTGAAATCTTGCACTTATATTTCTAGGTTAGGTATGGTGATTGACTTGAGATCGTTCACTCTGTCATCAATATATAATCAATATTTTAACAATATCTTTAGCTGATTGGATCAGATGACTCTTTTTTCTTTATATTACTTCTTTATATTGCTCATTATTTTGTTGCATTCCTTTGAAGATCTATACAGATTATAGTTTATTATATTTCGACCTCCGTGACCTACTTATTTGTTATTCTGTTCCGGGACGTATTTGCATAATTTGACAACGATATGTTACCAAATTGATTCAGTTCTTGCTTGATCTATTATTTCTCATAAAAGTATCCAAAATCTACATTTCGTAAAGTAGGTCACGTATGATTATCGTCTTGTAATAAATCGTCTGTTCTGGAGATCAGTGGTTTTCGTGTTTTTGTTTCATGTCGTTTATCATATCATTTTTATTTGGAGGGAATGGGGGAGAAGGGGGATTGTTTTGTTTGTCCTATATGAATTCAGGTATAGTGAGATGCCTAAAATTATGCTTCTGACAGATTTTTGCATAAAGCCTTGCTTTTCTCTAATTATCTGTGTGTTTCGTAATTCAGGTGAATGAATACAACTTAAGAGATACTTGTGTTTTGGATCCCTAAGTAAAGGATTAACGTCTCATGTAGTCAAACCGCGTACATACCGGAAGTTGTTGGCCCAAGCTGACCTCGAACCCCGGAAATTAAACGACAAGTGGTTACTAGCGCATACTGTTATTAGCTTCGCTATATATTCCCAGGACGCAGAAGCAGAACAAGAAGAAGATGGCTATAAGATATTAAAGAAACCATGAATATGACCATCGGCGAAGTGGGTGAACTGGTTAGAGACAGCGTGAATTTCAGATGCGCTACAAAGAGAGCAATGTCCTATAAAGGACACGCACCTTGATGATGATGATATACGACCCTTATCTTATCAGTAAAATCAAACAAAACACGTCACAAAATCAGTAAAAATAAGTAGCAAGTACTGCAATATCAGTAAAATTATACCACACGTATTTTAGTCAAAAATAAAAAAGGTCTAAAAGCTAATAGGAGATTTAATTGCACCGAGTTGCACCCTATATGGCTGGGTTCATATCTCCAACAACGATCATAAGATTATCCGGCAGTACAATACAAAAATGGTTGAAAGAACACCCACAACATAACAGCAGTGATGGGCACTATGGTCTGTCCTGTAGAGAACAAGTTGTCATATTCCGCCTCCGTACCGGCCATAATAGACTCCGAGCCCACATTTTTAACTAATTCAAAATTGACACAACTAACCTGTGCCATTGTGAAAAGGTGGACATGACGGTAGAGCATATACTGCAAGACTGCCAGCTGTTAGCAGCCCTGAGAAAAGAAACGTGGCCCGATAACACAGAACTTCACGAAAAGCTGTACGGAGGGACGGAGGCCCTAAAAGAAACAGTAAAATTCATGATAAAATTTGGTTCATCTGTCTAGAGAGAGATACGATTCTCCTGAAACAAAATTGCCCATGTGGACAGTCAGACGGGATTAGATTTGAATACATGAACTTTAGAAGTCGAGGCAAATATTTTTCTCACTTCATCACATGGGACCTTCCCCCACCCTCTTCCTCCCCACCCCACCTCCTCTCCCCAATCGCCAATGAAGATAAATAACCTAGTACCACAAACGGAATAATAATTTTTTTTTTCTTTGGTAATTTTTTTTAGTAAATTGGAACATCGCTGTTTCCGAAAGTTAAACTGTCAATCAGTTTTGTTTAATGGTTTGTTTATCTAGAAAGAAAGACTCATTTATTTTAATGATATTGTCTTCCAATTTTTACTTATGTTGACTTGCCATTCACATCTTAGCCACTGACATTTGCCAAATAGTCTTTGATAATGTTAGACGATTTTTGACATGTAGCTATATAATTTTTGACATTTTTGACATGTAACCATATAATTTTGACATGTAGCCATATAATTTGTATGACCATTTGCATGCCATATAATTTTGACATGTAGCCATAATTGAATTTATGACAAATGCACCCATTGAATTTTTTTACATGTATACATAAAATTTTAACCAGTGGCGGCTTGTGGTCATTTTTCTTGGTGGGGCCAGATACAACTTTTCGAAAAAATCATGGTTTTTGAGTATTTACTATTATTTGTCTATTCCGGGAAGTTATTCCTACATTTCGGTTTTGTGGGGCCGGGCCCCACTGGCCCTTAATGACGAGCCGCCCCTGATTGTAACCATTTTTGACATCGGCATACCATATTTAAGTGGTAGAGAATTCAAAATAGAAAGAACGCTCTAGTGAGACCAGGAAACGATCTTTACTGAGAGATGCAAAAAATATCATATTAATTTCCAATAGAAGCGTTTGAACGAGTTAAACAGGATAGAGAAGAATGGTAACATTGCATGCTGTTTGCAGCTTATATGTAACGCATACTGGTACTAAAAGAATATAATAATAATTAATCTAATTGTCGAAGTATACACATACACGCCAAAAAACGCATACTTGTAAATTGTCAACTTAGTTGCAAACTCTTATGCGTGCACTTGTTATATTTCTTTAAAAGTTTGAGACCCAGCCAGAACAAAGGTTGAATTTTATTAAAAAACTAATAAATATATTGTCATACAATTTGGCCACATGTTGCAACAGACATTGTTTTTGATGATAAACAACGTTTAGTATATGTATTGTAATTATTTATTTCAAAAGTATTTAATTTTCTTGAAAAAATATTTTTAAACACCCCCCTTCCTTCATCGGGAGTAGATTTCACTAACATAAGAACTGCAAAGAATGCCAAACTAGCATATGATGTTCATATCACCCATAATTTTAGCGTAAACTTCCCAAAAATGTCTAACCCAATTGGTTTTGTATATATTGAGAGTCGCGGTAGCATAGTTGTTAGTGAACTCGCTTCTCAAGGCTGGTGGCCCGGGTTCAACTCCCGCAGTGTGCGTGGAATTTTTGCCGACCGCGACGGCTCTCAGGTAGACCCAGCCTCAAGACTGGGTACCAGACATGCTCTGGGAAAGTAAAGGCGGCCGACGTGATGCTGACCACATCACCCATCGTGTGCCGACGGTCAATGAATAATACAGACCTAACACTGTATTGCCTATATACCACAAGGTATGAAAGGGTTCCTTTACTTTTTTTTAATGAAAAAATATTCAAATTAGAACAGGAATATCTCTGCTTATATACAATTTAGACAAAAAGTGGAGGTTCAGGCTATAATTATGGAGCAGACATTTCATTGTAGAGCTAGTAATGATTATAAGTAAACAATAATTGCACTTTACGGAAGAGCAAACAAATAAACAGAGATAATCTGATTCTGTAAATTGCTAGGGACAACGGTAACATGCTATAACAATTTGGTAAATATAAAACAAAGTATCAACGGAAGTTTTAGGTAAACAAAGTCATAAAACGATCAATAATAACAACGTATCTACCAAAACAAGCTTACACCATCGTAAACAAGATTCACAGAAATGTAATTAGGAAGTCAAATACGAAGAAGTACAAAATTGTCTGCATAGCCTTGAATTATCAGAATGTTTACGAGAACGAAAGTCGTAAAAAATAATTGTAAATAACAATGTTTATACGTAGATGTATATTCTATAAGGCGAGGAAAGGTTTGCTGGCGATGAGGTAATGACGGTAAGGTTTGAGTAATGACGGGTTGTCTGATGGGAGTGGGAAGAACTGGCTGGCATCTACAACAAAAGCATTACGACTGCAATAATCAATGAAGAATGGTTGCACAACTACCTGGTACCTCTGCCGAAGCCTGGCAAAGACTACACAAAAATTCAGGGCTATCGGGTAATCACCATGCAGAATACAATAGGCAAGTTGCTGGAGAAAATAATTGCCAGGAAAATATCCTGCCAACTAGAGAGGTTACGTCTCCTTCCACCTACCCTTGGAGGTACCGTCCATATAGAGAGACATGGCGTAACGCAGCGGTGTTCGCCTACGATGTCTATGAGGGTTTTCACTCGGGCATTGAGACATGTGCTGTTGCTATTGACTTGAAGATGTCTTAATAGAGTGCCGTTGCATTTTTTAATTGTGCAGCTGACTGAACTCAATATCAGCCCATTCCTCCTCAATTGGATCTTTGCGGCCCTCTTCCAGCGAAAGATAGTGTTTAAGTGTGGCAGTTGGGCGTCATCACCAACAACAATCCACCCTGGCTTACCACAAGGGTCACCATTATCTCCGGTGTTGTTCAATGCCTATACTGTGAGCATCCCAAAAGAGCAAATCACGGGTAGAGGAAGGACAATGTCATATGCAGATGATGTGTTGGTGTATCGTCAGGGCAAGGATAGAGAACAGCTTGTGGAGGAACTTCAGTCAGAACTCGACCGCATAGGTAGATGGTGCGTTGCAGCAGGAGCATTGGTCAACCCCACAAAAGCAGCGGTGACATGGTTCTCTTTAAACAACCACATCGTCAACACTCCAACACCATCTGTGGTTTTGTGTTCAGAGGTGGTGGAGCGATCTCAGTCTATGAAATACCTGGGGTTGCGTTTTGATCGTAGTCTAGCTTTTACGGAACACATAGCTCGTGTGATAATGAAGGCGAGGAAAGGTTTGCTGGCGATGAGGGTAATGGCTGCGGCGGATTGTGAACAGCGCCATCTTTGTCTTTTATACCAGGGTCTGGTCCTTTCTGTGCTTGAGTATACGCTGGCGATCCTGACTCTCAGTCATAGTCAGATAGAACGACTGGAAAGAATACAGAACAAGGCGATGCGCATTATACTTGGTTGCACTAAAGACACGTCGTGCAGGGCGATGCGCTATCTCCTTGACTATCCTACTATGGAGTATAGAATACTGATGAGCTGTGCACGAGCATACCTTCGAGTCAATGCTGACACACAACATCCTCTGCACTTGGAAATAAAGAGAAAAAAGGAAATAGGTTAGAAAGAGGAAAATCTTGGTTGAGTCAGGCCGAGGACTGTATTGAACAGGTGTGTACACTTGAAGACATTGATCCCGGTGAAGAATGGATACCAGTGCCAAGAGCAATCGCTACATCCTTTTCTGTATGCATCGAACTTGATAAAAATGCAGGCAACACAACCCACTTGTTGTAGAGGCAGAGGTTCAGGCATTAATTTCTGAGAACGCATCTGAGCATGATGTAATCATTTATACGGATGGTTCGGTGATTCAACATGTGCGGAGCTCGTGGGCTTTCACTGCTCAGGTCGGAGGTGATGTTGTGAAGGAAGACAGTGGTGGTTTTGCCGTGACTACAAGCAGTCTCACTATGGAAATCATGGCGGTTACCAAAGCGATGATTTGGCTCGAATCACAGACTTTTATCCATGCATGTTTTCTCAGTGACTCAATGAGTATGCTCAGGAAGATAGAAACTGGATGGGCTAGGAGACATTGGATAGAATCGCTGGGGAGGTCTAAGCTGACAAAGATCAGTTTTATTTTTGTACCAGGGCATGCAGGTGTAGGGGGAATGAACGTGTGGATAGGCTTGCAGGTATGGCTGCTGTCCAAAGCGGACGAGCAATGGACCAGGCTGATATTATAAATTCCTTAAGAGAGAGAGGACGTGTGCATGATTCACGTAATAGCGGTGAATCCACAACACTAACCAGACTGCAAGAACTCAAAGTTAAGTGTGGTGTAGCTCGACAAGAATGCTATGCTGGCAGACAAAGAAGAATTGTAAACCAACAAAGAACCGGTGTCGTTAGTCGCCACGCGCTGATGGACATACTGAGCGAGAGATCGGAGAACTTATGGACTAATTTGTTCGACGTGCAGTGATGGTGATCCGACGACTAAACTAAACTAAACTAATATTCTATAATTGCTTAATTTATCATCATCTTCCAATAGCTTGTTCTGAAGAGAACTTTGCCACCTTACAGTCCTTTGGAATATCTCTCTCTCTCTCTCTCTCTCTCTCTCTCTCTCTTAGGCAATGGGTGCCGTGAGAAATAAGGGTTCGTTGTTTGATTCCTGTGTCTGGTAGTTTGTCTTTACGGAAGCCCCTAATACTTGTACATTCTCTCATAGAGCAAATATTCAACCTCTGCAGACGTCGTGCTCAAATCATCAGTTACATCCTGTATCCATATTTCCCATGGTCTTCCTCTTCTCATCTTAGCCGGGATGCCTACTTCCATAATAGCCTTCTCCTTCCATCCCTTCGCGTACTTGTTATATGTTCAAAGCCGGGATGCCTACTTCCATAATAGCCTTCTTCTTCCATCCCTTCGCGTACTTGTTATATGTTCAAAGCCGGGATGCCTACTTCCATAATAGCCTTCTTCCTTCCATCCCTTCTCGTACTTGTTATATGTTCAAAGCCGGGATGCCTACTTCCATAATAGCCTTCTTCTTCCATCCCTTCGCGTACTTGTTATATGTTCAAAGCCGGGATGCCTACTTCCATAATAGCCTTCTTCTTCCATCCCTTCGCGTACTTGTTATATGTTCAAAGCCGGGATGCCTACTTCCATAATAGCCTTCTTCCTTCCATCCCTTCTCGTACTTGTTATATGTTCAAAGCCGGGATGCCTACTTCCATAATAGCCTTCTTCTTCCATCCCTTCGCGTACTTGTTATATGTTCAAAGCCGGGATGCCTACTTCCATAATAGCCTTCTCCTTCCATCCCTTCGCGTACTTGTTATATGTTCAAAGCCGGGATGCCTACTTCCATAATAGCCTTCTCCTTCCATCCCTTCGCGTACTTGTTATATGTTCAAAGCCGGGATGCCTACTTCCATAATAGCCTTCTTCCTTCCATCCCTTCTCGTACTTGTTATATGTTCAAAGCCGGGATGCCTACTTCCATAATAGCCTTCTTCTTCCATCCCTTCGCGTACTTGTTATATGTTCAAAGCCGGGATGCCTACTTCCATAATAGCCTTCTCCTTCCATCCCTTCGCGTACTTGTTATATGTTCAAAATATCTCTGTTGTCTCATTCTTATTTGTAGCATCAGTCAGTTTTCTTTGACTTTGATTTTTTTTGTTCTGGATAGATATATTTGTTCTCTTCTTTATCTATTGTATACGGAGGAGTCTTCTGTAACACTAATATTCAAAAGCACATTAATACGTTTCCGTTGCCTTGTTAATTGCGCATGTTTCAAATGTTAAATTGGAATATGCATGCTCTTAGTATTTTGATTTTTGCGTTTCCGATGCCTTGTTAAATGCGCATGTTTCACAAGTTAAATGAGAATATGCATGCTCTTAGTATTCTGATATTTGTTTTCCTTTCAGTTCCATTCCATAATATTTTTAGTTGTTTATTTCTGTTTAATCGTTTAAATGCATAGCACAATTGTCTCTGCTCATCACAATAGATTAGCTAGAGTGTTCGCTCTGAGTTGTTCAAAGCCCATTACGGAACAGTTCAGGGCGAATTAGCTTAATGCATAAGCGTTTGCTTATCTACTAGGACACAAGAGAGTTGTGGTGGGTTTAATACCTCCCTCGACGTTTCACACGTGAAGAAAGGAATTGACCCTCCTACATCCTGCACACTAGGGTATAGATATATGAAGAGAGGCACTTCATACCCTAATGTATGAAAAGGATACATGCCATTTTGTTATTAGTTGATAGACAGAAGGATTTCTCGAGACAGAGTGACTCTTTCCTTTATAATTGTACCAGATGTGTGTGATGACTTGACTTGAAATGTTTTTGTTTCAATTCTATTCTCTTTTATTCTTCTGTCAGTCATCAGATTCCTGCAGTAGTATCGTTAATTAAATCACGTATTAGTTAGTCTCTTATTGTTATCTACAGAGTCCACTAGATTCAATAATAGATATATCTCTACAGTCGACATTCTCTCTCCAATATCATCATTATAAAACGGACACTTTCATATCCCTTTGCTATTATTCAGTCGAACATGCAATCTAGTAATTCGTGACAAATATGACAATCTGTCTATATTATATTGACTTTCTCTTCTACATTAGCGGTTCTCAACCTTTCTTTGCTCGTGACCACCTTTCAAGTTTCATTTACCTATGTGCTCCCTATATGCCGAGTCAAACAGGGTTGTGTTCCTGTCCCCAATCTCTTTTTAATCTACTTTGCAGACCTTTTTTACCATACTTTCGGGGATGCTGATGGCGAGATTATCATTCACACTAGATTTGATGGCTTACTCTTTAACCTGGCTCGATTAAGAGCCAAGGCAAAAATGACAGAAATCCTTTTCGATGACGATGCTGCTCTAGTTGCACACAGAGAGGCTACCCTGCAATTCCTAATCAATACTTTGGAAAGGGCATGCAACCTATTTTCTCTGATTATAAATGTCACCAAGAGAGTACTTTTATGTCTAACACCAGATCAAAATATTTTGTTTTTGTGGGTCTATAGTCACTGTCAGCCGTTCTCTTGGCGAAGTAATCTGCGCTCGAATAGGTAATGTGGCTAACTATCAAAGAGAGCGCGGGACAACACAAAAATAACATTGCATACGAAGATTAAAATCTATCAAGCCTGTATAATTAGCTCTTTACTATGTGGCTCAGAAACATAGACAGCCAACTCGAGCTATGAGAGGAGACCTAAATTCTTTCCTCTTCAATATCTCCGTAAGAATATGAACAGCAGGTGGTACATCAAAATAACTAATTCTGAACTTCTGTGACGTGCAAACGTGCATTCCATCATGGAAATGTTCAGCAGTTGAAAACTAATATTGCTAAGACATGTGAGAAGAATAGAAAATAGTGGCATACCTCAACATGTGTTGTTCTGTGAACGTTTGGAAGTAAAGAGACAACAAGGCAGACAACTGTTCATGAATAAGAATATCTACATGGCCTCAATGAAGAACGTTTCTGATCCCAGCAAATGGGAAAAACTAGTTGATGACGAAGTTATGTGAGAAAACAACATTACAAAAGTTGCAGAATAATATGAAATGAAATGAGCTTAACACCAAGAGAGACAAGCACTAACTCAGAAGTTGTCAGATTAACACACTTGCTAATTGACAGTCTGTAAAGACGAAAACAACACAGTGAGAGATAGAACTCAGCAACAACCCGTTTCAAATATTTTTAGGAAACGAAGGTGGAAATATTGACGTCATGTTCTTAGATCAGACGAAAAGAGACTAAATCGACAAGTCCTTATGTGGTCACCAGTTGGGAAAAGAAAACGTGGAAGACCAAAGACCACTCTTCGAAGAACAATCCTACAAGAAAGTAAACTATTGAGATGTAAAACCATTCAAGATCTCCAACTGCTAGCAAAGAATCGGCATCATATGGAGATCTAAAACCTTTGTCCTATGTGCCGCCTTTGCCACGAAAGGAATAAACTAACTAAAGACGAAATAGTTCCAAACACACACACACACACACATATATATATATATATACAGTGGCGGCTTGTGATCATTTTTGCTGGTGGGGCCAGACAGAAATTTTCGGAAAAATCATGGTTTCAGTTAGGTTATATTTTAATGTATAAAATAATAAATACACGTTACACCTTTTTTTTGGTGGGGCCCGGCCCCACTGGCCCTTATTGACGAGCCGCCACTGTATATATATATATATATATATATATATATATATATATGTGTGTGTATGTGTACAATATATATATATATATATATAAACAGAAATATTGTCATAATATTATTGCTATTTTATCAACGAAGATCTTTGTGGATAATTTAACCCACATTTCTTTGTTTTTTACTCTGTTATGATATCTCAGTTTGAGAATACGTCAACGACATTTGTTAATAACGGCCTGAATGTTATTTTGTATTGAACTTGTTGACTCGCCACGTTTCAGAGACATTCAAACACAACAGATTTCACATTTGATTTCTTCTAATTATTCTAATTTGTACAAAAGGAAATCCCCGATGAGTACATAGCCAACAGTTTCGCTTGTTCTAAAACTTAACCTAACAACCCATGGTTACAGCCTGTATTCTTGTTGTTCAGTCATGGTGTACTTTTTAGTAGCAACTATCACCAACACTAAACTGACGCAACTATCACCAACACTAAACTGACGCAACTATCACCAACACTAAACTGACGCAACTATCACCAACACTAAACTGACGCAACTATCACCAACACTAAACTGACGCAACTATCACCAACACTAAACTGACGCAACTATCACCAACACTAAACTGACGCAACTATCACCAACACTAAACTGACGCATATTCTTTCCAGCTTGCCTAGGCTCCTACCTCAGTCGTCTCTTAGGACATCCCTTGTAGGTCGCAGTGTTACTTTTTTTTCTCCTTGCAAGCCCTGACAACACACGGGCGAATCTAGATTCAAAAACATAAAACAATATTTTTATATTAGTAGAGGCATTGGGGTGTCGTCTGTGGCTTATGGGTTAGTGACTCGGTCTATTAACCCCGACGTTCTGAATTCGATCCGCTGCGGATAATTTGGTGACAAATAGTTTCTCGTAGATTTTTTCAAAGGACGATGGCACAACCCGTTCAGAAAGGAAATGCAAACTACTGAACATAATAATGCCTAGAAAAATCACAACAGCGTTTAAAAGCTGGTGTTGATTCGCAAAGTTCTATAAAGGATATGTAATTATCTTAGAGGCATTGGATATACGATTTAACGAATGAGAGAAAATAAAATTATTGCTTTTATTTTGTTTTGGAAATTCCTCATCTCTTACTTTCTTGAATTATTATTTGGTTAAGTAGAATGTATTTACTTGTTATTTATATCTATAATTCAACTTGATATTCTAACAAAGAAATGATATACGATTATCTGTAATCTCACTACAGCCAGATATAAAAAAGTTGTTAGCTTAAAACAGAGCCGAAGCCCATGACGAGCCAGTCAGGAGAAGAAAATTGAGGTGGGTCAAGAATATCTTGTGGACGACGTAGTCGAAATGTTACTAGACATGCACTTGAATGAAATCTGTCCGGGAAAAGGAAAATATGACGTCATAAACAGACCTGGAGACGCAATATTCCTGAGGAACTGAAGATGCTGGACCAACCTGGGATGAAATAAGAAAATGGTCAGAGACCAGAGAAAGTGGAAGAGAACTGTTTACGACATATGCTTCACGAGAAGCAGAGAAATAAGTAAACAAACAAGTGAAGACAAAACATCCATATTGGTGACATTAGAATATAGCACATAGAATATTTTGTTTCGAGAAAGAATTTGTTTAAATATTTGTAATTATAAATTGTAATTAAAAAATCGTTCTTATAAATTTTCCTCTAAAACGTAAATCAAATCTTATAAGAACAATTTTCTGGCCAACACTATGTTACCAGTGCCAACCATGGCCAATAATAACAGCTAATGGGCGGAAAATCATAACGACGGAGATGAGGTGCATCATAAAAGCTGCAGGTGTGACTGTAAGAGACAAAATTAGAAATGAAGAAATCAGAAGGAGACTGGATATAAAACCAATCATACAGTTCGTAAAAGAACAACAGATTAAATGGTTTCAACACCTGAAAAGAATGCCCTGGTATCATCTAACACAGAGTGAAATGAAAATCGTGGTATTTCCTTTAAAGGACGTAGCCATCAACCACAGTAAACGAGTCGTTGATTTTCTAGACACCACTTATACTTTCAGTAGTTTGCCATTGCTTTCTGAATGATGAGGTCTATTTTTACCTTTTGTAAAATCCCACGGAAACGAATTTGCTTCCAAACTTGCCCACCGTGGGGTTTGAACCAGGTACGCTTGGGCTTGTAATCGACCTTACCATCATCTGAGCTACAGACGCTCACAACCACAGAGTACCACACTGAAAAAAGTATAAAGAGTACAAAGCAAGAGGAAGATCACACAAAAGATGGAGCGATGGCATCAGGAACAGCCTTAAGAAAATTAATAGAAGCTTACAAAGTGCAAGCACACACAACACACACACATTCACTACTCTCCCCCTCTCTCTCTCTCTCTCTCTCTGAATCAACTATTTTCTTTTTCCGATCCAGAAGCACTTGAGCTTTCAGCTCTTCGGCTCAGTGCCATCGACATCGTAACCCTTCGGTTCGGTACCACGAACACCGTAAATCTGGAGAACCTGAGACTTTCCTGCCAGCCCGCGGAATTAAACTGCACTTATAGGGGGCTTGTCACCCGTCGTCAAACGCGCTACGAACACACTGGGCAGGCGGGCAAATCACTTCTTTAAAGAAGTAAATGGTGGAAGAGAAGAAGAATTATAAATTTATTTAAATAATTTCAAACTGGAAACTTTCTGTAACACACTCACAAAAATCTGATCCCCTATATTTTAAAATGTATATTAGTAACCCTTTCACAACAAATCCTCATAACAAGCTGTATCCCTGGAGATCTGTATTGCTTTTATTGAGATCAACTTCTCTACCACATTTCCATATTGTTTGTTTTCTTCTGTTTTAAAAATGGAACTCATTATTGTTCTAGGCCAAAAATTGTGCACAAATTCCCCTGAAGACTGGCAGAACTTGTGCTATTTCTATTTTCTGCGGTTGCTGCTGCAGACAGGAAGAAAAAGCTGATAACTTAATACATTTAAACTGACATAAAACGTCATAGGTAGATATAGATAATTAGTTTTTGCTTATTTTATTGTTGTACTCCAACGATTATATGAGATTTCGTTGCTAGGACGATTGTTACGTCTGTACCCAGGTTTCGAAATGTCAAAAAACGGCAGGATGCTGTATGAGTAAATGACGTCTACCGATGTTTTTATCTTCCAGAGTCGTTTGTGGATCTCATCATCATCAAGGTGCGTATCCTTTATAGGACGTTGCTCTCTTTGCAGCACATCTGAAATTCACTCTGTCTCTAGCCAGTTCAACCACTTCGTCGATGGTTATATTCATGGTTTCTTTAATATCTTGTAGCCATCTTAATCTTGGTCTGAGTATATGGATCTACTGTCCTGTTATTGGTTATTGGTTACTAAACGGACGTCATTGCACTCCGGACAGACCCATAGGTGCTCAGTCTCCTCCAACAGATATCGAAGAGTATGCATACTGATGGTTCCAGTGGCTCGCTGATTAAACACACTCCTCTCGCTACCCATAAGGAATCCAGTTCTACATGTACAACAGGTAACTCCAAACTGCTTAAATCGCTCGACCGATTCAACATCTATTTTAGTGTCCTCATCCAACAGAACAGACAGTAGCGAAGAGACCAAAGAAAATCCCCTTATCTATCTTCAACTTCCCAACAATCGATGCTGTCGATGCAAGCCTGTTAGCTCTCTCATTAAACAAAATTATGCCTAGGACAGTATATCCACGTAATCCTCTGGAGGTTTGAAACTTCTATAGGCGACATCCACTCATACCGAAACCTGTTGTTCTGGATCTTGTGAAGCATTGACTGAGAGTCTACTGCCCTGTACATTGCGCTATTGAAAATAACCAGCAGACCAATAATCTAAGTGTTGAAGACCGACAACGGTAACCTGTTTTGTTTGTCCACGATCTGTTGGATGGGGACATAATTGAGGATGAATCTATGCATCGTTTGATATGAAAAGTTTGAAAACAGAAGTTATTTCCTCTCGCATGTCATAAGACGCGACTCAAGAATCGGTTGTCGTGGGGCCGGCGACCGCACACAATAAATAAAGAAACAGCTACAGTAAAAGAAGAAGAAGAAAAAATGCTGGAGAAAATCCAAATGGCATCATGGTATGAGACCGAACAACTGGCAATGAAGAAAGGCAGAGTAAAAATATATGGAAAGCATAAGTCAAAGTCAAGATTAAGACTCGGTCTTAGGTAAAGAGAAAGGTGAAATTAAAATCGTGGCATATCCTTTACAGGACGTAGCCATCAACCACAGTAAACGAGTTGTTGATTCTCTAGACACCACTTATACGTTCAGTAGTTTGCCATTATTTTCTGAACGGTGAGGTCTATTTTTACCTTTTTGTAAAAATCCCACGGAAAGAATTTGCTTCCAAACTTGCCCACCGTGGGGTTTGAGCCAGGTATGCTTGGGTTTGTGATCGAGCTCACTATGGCTTGTGTTACAGACGCTCAAGAGAAAGGTACAGGATCGAATTTAGTGGACATTTGTGTCTTTACCTTTTGTACCATTATGTATCGGGAGTATCTGTGGCGTAGAGTATCTGTGGCGTAGAGTATCTGTGGCGTAGAGTATCTGTGGCGTAGAGTATCTGTGGCGTAGGTTGTATCTGTGGCGTAGCGATTGGGTGCTTCCATCTCGTTCTAAAGGTGTTCGGTTCGCTCCCTCACAAAATATTTTTCTAGAGATCTCCGATCTCAATGTAAGCGATATCGAGAACCTAGTCCTATCGTAACGGACGATGAAAAGTGTGTTCCATGTTTAAGTTGAGCGCTTAAAAGAACCATTAGTATTTGAAAATCGTTAATAGTATGCTACACAGCTACTGAATGTGCACAGTTCATTTTTTATATTATTTTTAATTCCTAAAATATGTTCACCATTTTCAAAATTTATCATAATTTTTCTAACATGTAATGAGAATGGAAGGCTTAGAACACATTGTGACAACCAGTAAAATCGAAGGTAGACGAGACAGAGGAAGTCAGAGAGAGGAAATTTTAAATAGCCTTACTTCAACATTTGAGATGATAGCAAACAGCAGAGACAGATTTATGGAGATCCATAAATCACAGCCGGCACGGCACCTGATGCTGATGATGATCATCATCTTCAAAATTAGATTGGGTACACTAATCGATGCTAAAGAGTTCGTGCATTGCCGCTAAGATTTTCCTGTATAAAATAAAGAAAGAAGTAGACATTACTTTTCAACCAAGCGCAATGATATTGGTCTTATCAATAGAAGATTCACAAATTCAATTAATCATTCTTCCGGTAGCCATTAAAATTGCAAAGGAAAAAGTCGAATTCATCACGAGAACTTAATTACAACAATTTTGGAAACGAATTTAGAAATTTGGAGACGGTAATTACCAGTTTAACAACACGTGATGTGCTCAGAATAGAAGCTGGGTTGGTGAGAAAGGTGATATAAAACATTTATAGGAAGATATTTACGGATCTAAAATTTAGATATATTTTCAGCTTCTTCGTTTAGAAAAAAACTATTCAGGTGGCCATTTTGGTCTTGTTGTATTTTTCTGGAAGTATAAATTTGTATGCACATCAGTGGTTTTCACACTCTTCTGATCCATGGCTCTCTTAAAACTGAAGTAAATGTCGTCGAGTCTTTTGTATCAATAACGTTTCGTAGTAAAACATTCTTGGTCTATCTTCCTTCTTCTTCTTCTAACGCTCCATATTTACCACCTGTTCACAACTATGTGTGATTTGTATGTGAACTGAGCCTAAGAGCGAGTGCACCTCGTGCCAGTTATGCGCCTACAAGTAGGCCAGCACATCCGATTTTGCGATGCTTTTTATTTACTAGGGTAGCTTCCCTAGGTCCTATTTCCGTTGCCTCTTATGACATGCTTTGTAGGTAGCAGTAGTTTTATCCTTTTCTTTCCTTGCGGGCCCCTGATCTACACGGGCGGGTGTATCTTACAATAAGAATGCATAAAACCAGTCAACCACGTGTAGTTCTTTAAATAAATCCGGGAGGCAAGAGGGGTAGAAAGACCTAGAGAAAAACGGAGATGAACTGTAGTTAACTGAAAATCCTTTAAAGAACTTTGCGAATCAACCCCAGCTTTGTTACGCTATTTGTGATTATTTTTTAGGCATTATTACGTTCAGTAAGTAGTTTGCCATTGCTTTCTGAACGGGTGGTGTCATCGTCCTTTTGTAAAAATCCACGCGAAACAATTTTTAATCAAACTGTCCAAAGTGTGATTCGAACTCAGAACATCAGGGGGTTTAAAAGACCGAGTCACTATTCTCTAAGCCACATATATCACCGTACATGAACTGTAGACATAGAAAATGAAGAGACAGGAAAAACCTGGAATGAACTAAGCTGGCGTGCTTTAGAAGCAAATCTGGATGGAGGAGATGTGTTCATGTATTTTGCTGCAATGCGAGTTAAAAGAAGAAGTTGAACCTAATTTCTCGAATTTATTTTTGCTTTTTTTGATGAATATTTTCTTTTACAGCATCTCTAAATGCCTTCCTGTCCTACTTGATGTGATATGAGTCTACCACAGTCATACGCAGTTAGTCTATGACATCTTACACCGCCTTATCTTTGGTCTTTCTCTCCCTTTTGGCAGGTGTCCTTCCCTCAATCATCTCAAGAGAATTTTGACGTCTTTTGTGTGTTCATAATATTTCATTTGTCTACTTATTTTTATATTTTCTCCTTAACCACTTCTTTTCAGTTTTAAACTGCTGTCAACTGGACACATTCCGTTTCTGTCCATTGTATTTTAATTACACTTCTATAGAACTTGTATATTAAAAGTTAATAATTGTTATTTACGTTGACAATGAGTTACTGATAAGATTTTAGAAATACGAAACCATATTTTATATTGCCACACCTACTGAGTTATAATATAGTATGGTGTTAGATCTGATGGAACTCTGTGATAGTTGATTCATGCTCACTGTGAGATACTACATTTGTTTAATTACTGATTGTTGGATGAAGATACAGTAAGTGAGACGCCCGAGTGGTTACCGGGGCCCAAATATGGGTGTAAAGAATAGAACCACTGTTACCTGTCACGCATGTCGTAAGAGGCGACTAAGGAGGTTTGGTGGAAATTGCATGCAGTGTCCTAAACGTGTAGAAGTCTATGCGTTTAGGGACCTACCGAACCAATGTGCAACGTATACACGTTCTTGGCAAAGATCAAACATATCACAAAGAATGATTAAAATTGGTCGTAAAGAACGAACGCAAAGAAGAAGAAGGAGAAGTAAGTGAGAAAGTAGCTAGTATTGGAATATTGAATTTTGAAATCAAACATTATCCAAATGAAATACAAATGTGCATGGCGTCTTAGAACAAACAAGACGTAACCATATGACTGGTTCCTATATGTAAAATGAACGCAGCAAACTACCATCTTTAGATTCCATACAGACCCCTGTAGACTACAAGCCTATCTCCACAGAATGAATGCTGCTCATACTGATCAGTGCACATGTTAAAATGACACTCAGATTACGAAACATTAAATAACAGAAGAAAACTAATCCCGACAGAGATGAAGTGTCTACGCAGAATGCTGGTAGTAACAATAAGAGACCGGTTTAGAAATGAAGATATCAGGGGAAAAAATGGGTACAACAACAGTACTGAACTTTATCAAGAAACAACAAATTAAATGGTTCGGTACATAAGCAGATTACCAACAGGCAGTGCGCCACAAAGAGCAATGTTACTCCGATACAATGGATACAAAGCAAAATTCCTGCCACGCAAAAAGTTGACCTCAGAGATAACAAAGGCGAAGAAAGACACTGTTTATGAAGCGCACACAAAAACACGTTCTAGTAATCTCTTCTTACCCTGAAGCTGTGAGACATATCATGACTGGAGAAGAGAAAGACACTGTTTATGAAGTGCACACAAAAACACGTTCTAGTAATCTCTTCTTACCCTGAAGCTGTGAGACATATCATGACTGGAGAAGAAAGACACTGTTTATGAAGCGCACACAAAAACACGTTCTAGTAATCTCTTCTTACCCTGAAACTGTGAGACATATCATGACTGGAGAAGAAAGACACTGTTTATGAAGCGCACACAAAAACACGTTCTAGTAATCTCTTCTTACCCTGAAGCTGTAGACATATCATGACTGGAGAGAAGACACTGTTTATAGCGCACACAAACACGTTCTAGTAACTTCTTACCTGAAGCTAAGACATATCAGACTGAAGAAGATAAGACACTGTTTATAAGGCACACAACACGTTCATAATCTCTTCTTACCACGAAGCTGTGAGACATATCATGACTGGAGAAAGAAGACACTGTTAGGGAAGGCCACAATAACACGTTCATAATCTTTCTTACCTGAAGCTATGAACATATCATAAACTGGAGAGAAACACTGTTTATGAAGCCACACAAAAACAGTTCTGATCTGTTTTACCTGAAGCTGTGACATATATGACTGAAGAAAAAAACACTGTTTATGATCCACACAAAACCTGAGTTCTAAATCTCTTCTTACCTGAAGCTGAAGACATATCATGACTGGAGAGAAAGACACTGTTTATAAGCACAAAACACTTCTAGTAATCTCTCTTACCGAAGCTGTAACATATCTGACAGAAGAAAGACCTGTTTATGAGCGCACACAAGAAACGTTCTAGTAATCTCTTCTTACCCTGAAGCTGTAGACATATCATGACTGAAAGAAGACACTGTTTATGAAGACACAAAAACACTTCTAGTAATCTCTTCTTACCTGAACTGGAGACATTCATCTGGAGAAGAAAAGACACTGTTTATAAGCGCAAGAAACGTTACAGTAAGCTTCTTACCCTAAGCTGTGGACATATCATGACTGGAGAAGAGCACTGTTTATGAACGACACAAAAAACGTTCTAGTAATCTCTGACCTACCCTGAAGCTGAGCATATCATGACTGGAAAAGAAAGACACTGTTTATGAAGCGCACACAAAAACACGTTCTAGTAATCTCTTCTTACCCTGAAGCTGTGAGACATATCATGACTGGAGAAGAGAAAGAAAGGTAAGGTGCATATAGAGGAGCGCTCCAGGCAAAGACAAAACCGGATAGATAAAATAGACTACAAAACAATATTCAGCAAACATTCCTGCCTTCCCTCCGTCTCAAATACCATAAGGTCTCAAACCTGGCCCAGTGGGAATAATTAGAGGACACATTAGTGGACACTCTCGAGGACCTTCTGCTGATGACTAGATTTATGGAACCATCCTCCCTTGCTTTTCAGATTTCTGAGCTTTAGAACCTTATCGTAGAAGAAGAATATAATCAAACGTTTTCCAAGTATTATAGAGCACGTGCAATAGACGATAAGTCTAAATAGTCTAAAGTTGAAGTAATGTCTTAACTGCACCGGCTTTTACCACATATGACTTGGTCACTATCATCAGAAATAGCACGCCATCCACCGAGATTGTTACACAAAGATCATTTTATGCCCGTTGAAATATATGTCGTAGTCTAAATGTAGTGTGCTGTGAAATTCGTCACTCCTGTTGTATCGTTTGCTTGTTAAAGGCCTTTTTGTCGAAACGTTGCTGTAGATTCTCTTTGTTTTTGTATTTTGTAAAACTACAGTACTTTGTTATTACGTGTTTCGCTCTATTACACAAAGCACTAACATTGTAGCTCCAGCAACAATCCTAGGGTATATGAACAAAAATTGCGCTGGTGAACAAAACGGCGAGGTCGAGATTCAAACCCACAACCTTCGAAAAACAAGGCAAAACAAAGACAAACTTAACAACATAGACCCCAAATAAGTGATTTGTATATCCAACGAGTTAAAGCATTCTTCATCAAGCATGTACTACAGCCAACAGCTGGATGAAGTCCTGTATTTTCCAATTATGTCCGCTGTGCACTGACGCCGGCTTCGTACAAATAATTCATCACAGGAGGTAAAAACCTTGGAGTTTTCTTTGTTACTGAACAACATAACCAACGATAAAAGGAAGAAGAGAAATTCTGTACTTTACTGTAATAATAACCACTGAAATAGATGGAAAAAGTGCTTCATTATTGTCCTGTCTTAGAAGATTAATGTAGTATTCACCGGTTTTTGAAGAAGGACTTATGTTTTTATTTGTATGTACGTAGAAACCTTCAGTTTGGCATAAAAGGGGGACATTTTATGTATATTTTATATCTCAAATTATCATATAATGGCGCTAAGGAGAAAGATAACTTTCTTGTTTTATTGTTTCTTAATTAGATCAGTGGTGGGCAACCTACAGCCCGCGAGCTTATAGAGGCTCGCTAAACAATTTTGACCGGCCCCGAACTATTTGAACGGTACTATGTGCTCTGAGCTAATGAAAATGAACTTAGAAAAGACACACATGCAAACATACAAACATACACACTGTACTAATTCAAGTGTAAACTGTTTCGCACTATCTTGAAACTGTTTTACGAATGGTTTCAACTGTAATGCACTATGTTTCAACAATATCGCACTATGTATCAACTGTGTCGCACTATGTTTTAACTGTGCCGCACTATGTATCAACTGTGTCGCACTATGTTTTAACTGTGCCGCACTATGTATCAACTGTGCCGCACTATGTTTCAACTCTTCCTCTTCTTCTTTGCGTTCGTTCTTTACGATCAATTTTAATCACTCTTTGTGATATGTTTGATCTTTGCCAAGCACGTGTATACGTTGCACATTGGTATGTAGACCCTAAACGCATAGACTTCTACACGTTTAGGACACATACATCCAATTTCATCCAAACCTCCTTAGTCGCCTCTTACGACATGTGTGGCAGGTAACAGTGGTTCTATTCTTTACACCTCAAATTTGGGCCCCGGTAACCACTAGGGCGTATGTTTCAACTGTGTCGCACTGCACTATGTTTCAACTGTGTCGCACTATGTTTCAACTGTGTCGCACTATGTTTCAACTGTGTCGCACTATGTTTCAACTGTGTCGCACTATGTTTCAACTGTGTCGCACTATGTTTCAACTGTGTCGCACTATGTTTCAACTGTGTCGCACTATGTTTCAACTGTGTCGCACTATGTTTCCACTGTGTCGCACTATGTTTCAACTGTGTCGCACTATGTTTCAACTGTGTCGCACTGCACTATGTTTCAACTGTGTCGCACTGCACTATGTTTCAACTGTGTCGCACTATGTTTCAACTGTGTCGCAATATGTTTCAACTGTGTCGCAATAGCCTTAAACTGTTAGTTAGTTTAGTTAGTTTATTCCTTTCGAGCCAAAGGCGGCACATAGAGCAGAGGTTTTAGATCTCCATGTGATACGGTTCTTTGCTAGCAGTTGGAGATCTTGTATGGTTTTACATCCCAATAGTTTACTTTCTTGTTGGATGGTTCTTCGAAGAGTGGTCTTTGGTCTTCCACGTTTTCTTTTCCCAACTGGTGACCACATAAGGACTTGTCGATTTAGTCTCTTTTCGTCTGATCTAAGACTGTGTCGTAATATATTTCAACTCTGTCGCACCAAATTTAAACTGTATCACTTCAAGTTTAAACTATGTTATACTATGTTTAAATTATGTCACTCTGTTGTCTTTATTATTTTTCCCCATGTGGATGATGGAATTGGTTGTCCACCCTTGCCTTTAAATTTAGAGGTGGGAGCTTTAATTTGCGTTCTAGGGCCAGATGAGTAGCCCTTGTTGTGTTATATACGCGTTTATTTAGTTTGGTCTTGATATTGTCTATCCATCTTTTTCTTGGTCTTCCCTTGATTCTAGTACCTGATCTATTTTTATTCATGCTGTTATTTGTGGTTGGTTGTATTTCATTCTCATTAAATGTCCAAACCATTACATTTGTTCTCTTTCGATGTATTCGGTGCATGAAGTTATGCCCACTCTGCTTCTGATGTCTTCATTTCGTAGTATATCTTTCCTGGTGACCCCCACTGCCTTTCTCAAGCATTTCATTTCACACGTGCTGGGCTTTCTGTTGTGTGTTGCTGTCAGAGACGAAGTTTGGCACTGGTAACAAAGTGTTGGTAGGAAAATACTTTTTATCATCTGTCTTTTCACTTCCATCTTGATCTTTGAGTGTTGTAATAATGGTGCCAGCTGGTAGGTTATTTCATTTGCTTTTGGTTTTTGTCGCAATATCTCTATTAAGTTTTAACTATGTCACACCAAGTTTAAACTATGTTACAACATGTGTGAACTAACTTTTCTTCCGTCACAGCTTAGGTGCAGCGATCTTTATTTGGGCATCACTAAACGATGTTCAATTCTTGGTACACTCTATTCTTCCGTTACACAAATAAAAAGTGATACATAAACTTTCTGAGTTGTAAGGAAATTGCAAATCCCCTCCATAACTGCTGTGTTAGTGCTCTGTCGCTGACATATTCATCTAGTGCATATGTTCCGTTCCCAATCTTTTTCGGGCCACCGCCCACTTTGCGAGACATGCATTTTGGAACGCCCCTCCCTCAACCCCGCCCCACTATAACATTTTCCTGCGTTCAAACAGTTTGATATTTTCTATGTAAATATCAACTAATGATACATTACTGTCTATGCCGTGAAGGTAATGATAAAGTAGTGATCAATATGCTTTTTATCTTGAATACAGTTATTCAATAGCAAAATCACGCAAATAATTTATTTTTAAATGTATATTCTTAATTTCTTCAATAACGAGCCACCGACCCCTAGATCACCTGAACGTTCCCCCAAACACCCTATATGCATTTGAACCCGAAATGCCCCCCAGAGATCTTCATCGCCCACTGAGGTGTGGTACCGTCCACTTTGGTAACCTATGATCTAGTGAAATTGGACCGAATACCTAATGTAAAATCTAAGTACATATGTACCGGTTCTAATATTTGTTTGTCATGGATAGAAAGATAAATACCTGATTGCAACATGATCTTCCATTATATTTCTTCCCAGCTTCCCTTAATCATTCTGGCCAGTAATCTAACACGAGATTTCGCACTGGCAAATATCGTTCAATTATCGCTAATGAAAAATTAGCTCCGTCAGAGCAGGTTTCCTCGACTTTGACATTACACAGTTTTCACCAATTACTACTTTTATTTATTACCTTTTTCCTAATCTGGAAACATATTTGTGTGTGTTCCAATGCATTTCTATAAATTACCGCCTCCAGGAATGACTATTTCTAACTTTGTTTTTTCAATTATAACCACAGGTGTTATTAACCATATATGTGTGATAGATGTATCATTAGTTAAATTATATCGCCCACGTGGTGCCGGAGCCCGCAAAGGAAGCAAAGAATAGTACCACTGCAACCTAAAATGCATGTAGTTAGAGCTGATTTATGTAGGACCAAGGGAAGCTACTCTAGTAAATAAACGTCACAAAAATCGGATGTGCTGGCCTACTTGTAGGCGCATAACTGGCACAACGTACAATCGCTCTTAGGCTCAGATAACATACAAATCACAAAGAGTGATTAGCAAGTGATCGATATGGAGCGTTCGAAGAAGAAGAAGAAGTTAAATTTAATAACACGTCAGAAATTATACAGACCCACTACCCACACAACAAACCTTTCAAGCTGTATACCTTTAATTACGTTTGTCGGTTCACAACGACGTCATCCGGTATATACTTATACCGGGAATCTTTTTCGGTATCTTAGAATGCGAAGTCTGGTTAATAAAGTGAAGACAGAAGACTGGTAACTAATGAAGTGACGACAAAAGACTGGTAACTAACGAAGGAAGACAGAAGACTGTTAACTAATGAAGTGACGACAGAAGACTGGTAACTAATGAAGTGACCACAGAAGACTGGTAACTAATGAAGTGACGACAGAAGACAGGTAACTAATGAAGTGATGACAGAAGACTGGTAACTAATGAAGGAAGACAGAAGACTGTTAACTAATGAAGTGACCACAGAAGACTGGTAACTAATGAAGTGACGACAGAAGACTGGTAACTAATGAAGGAAGACAGAAGACTGTTAACTAATGAAGTGACCACAGAAGACAGGTAACTAATGAAGTGACCACAGAAGACTGGTAACTAATGAAGTGACCACAGAAGACTGGTAACTAATGAAGTGACCACAGAAGACTGGTAACTAATGAAGTGACCACAGAAGACTGGTAACTAATGAAGGGACCACAGAAGACTGGTAACTAATGAAGTGACGACAGAAGACTGGTAACTAATGAAGTGACCACAGAAGACTGGTAACTAATGAAGTGACGACAGAAGACTGGTAACTAATGAAGTGACGACAGAAGACTGGTAACTAATGAAGTGACGACAGAAGACTGGTAACTAATGAAGTGACCACAGAAGACTGGTAACTAATGAAGTGACGACAGAAGACAGGTAACTAATGAAGTGATGACAGAAGACTGGTAACTAACGAAGGAAGACAGAAGACTGTTAACTAATGAAGTGACGACAGAAGACAGGTAACTAATGAAGTGACCACAGAAGACTGGTAACTAATGAAGTGACCACAGAAGACTGGTAACTAATGAAGTGACGACAGAAGACTGGTAACTAATGAAGTGACGACAGAAGACAGGTAACTAATGAAGTGACGACAGAAGTCTGGTATCTAATGATGTGACGACAGAAACCTGCCCGCCCCTCCCTTTTCCTAATGGAGAGAGGAAGTAGTAAATGATTCAAGTTATATTGATGAATCTACAAAACTAACCAAACTGCAAGAGTTCCAAGTCAAACGTTATGTGGCTATACAAGAGCGCTATACTGGTAACAAAAGAATAGTAAACCAACAAAGAACCGGCGTTGTTAGTCGCCACACGTTTGAGAGATGTACTAAGGAGTAGACCGGAGTACTTATGGACTAATTTGTTCGTTGTGCATTGATGATGATCGGACGATTAAACTAAACTAAAATCCTATTGTTTGTTTGTTTAGTAGGGGATTAAAGCCTCTTTAAGCCGAGGCACGCTCTTTCAACCTAAGGCGAACCTTTTATTGGTTATATCAGAGCGTGTAGGCCAACAAACATGAAAAATAAGAATTAACTCCTTTCGGAGAATCCAAGGTTTAAACTACTAAAATCCTAGTTTTTCATTCAGTCACATATGATTTCAGCACGGACGTTCTAGAAATTTATTTGATTTTTCAATTCGATTCTCACCTACTTAGCTGTTCTGCAGTAACGCATATTGTTACTAAGGTTACCAATTGGAAATGGATTAATGTTTTGGGAAGTTCTGGTCTCTGATCATTGATTATGTCATCTCATTACAGTTTCTTAGCCCCGATTTGGGTTGAATCTTCATCACGTAGAGTTAACATCCCGGCAACGTCAATTCCTGGTATAATTAATCTTTGTTAAAGTTAATTTCCAGTACAGTCAATGACATTATTTAGCATGTAAATGAAGGTAAGTGGTTCGGGTTTTTTGGAGAACGAAGAATGATTTGGTATGTGAGCTAAGAAGGATGATGTTGTCTGTGAACTTCTTCTTCTTCGATCCCCAAGGAATTACGAGTTTTCACCCTTTTATACTGTGAACATATCTAATAGAGTTCATGTCTGCACTTGAATGCAAGCTTTTGCCGGATAACTTCCCTGCGACTCCTACTCGCTTTGCCAGACTACAGCCAGGGTCACCACGCCGAGGTGGAGTAGGGTATTGGTCAGTGCCAGTCTCGGTCTTGTCGATTTATTTTGTTGCGCCTGTGGACTCTTCTAGTCTGCACACAAAAAGGGCTGATTTTCTCTGCGAATGAAGGAAAGTGGTTTGGTCTGTGGAGGACGAAATCTGATTCGGTCTGTAAACTAAAGAAATGGATTTAGTCTGTAGACGAGAGACTGATGTAGTCTGTAGACGAGAGAGACTGATGTAGTCTGTAGACGAGATACTGATGTAGTCTGTAGACAAGAGACTGATGTATGTAGTCAAGAGACTGATG
This sequence comes from Arion vulgaris, assembly GCA_020796225.1. NCBI lineage: Eukaryota > Metazoa > Mollusca > Gastropoda > Stylommatophora > Arionidae > Arion > Arion vulgaris. The sequence continues at coordinate 27,283,513 of CM036757.1, read as the reverse complement.
TAGTCTGTAGACGAGAGACTGATGTAGTCTGTAGACGAGAGATTGAAGTAGTCTGTAGACGAGAGACTGATGTAGTCTGTAGACGAGAGAGATTGATGTAGTCTGTAGACGAGAGACTGATGTAGTCTGTAGACGAGAGACTGATGTAATCTGTACAGAGAGATTGATGTAGTCTGTAGTCGAGAGACTGAAGTAGTCTGTAGACGAGAGACTGATGCAATCTGTAGACGAGAGAGACTGATGTAGTCTGTAGACGAGAGACTGATGTAATCTGTAGACGAGAGAGATTGATGTAGTCTGTAGTCGAGAGACTGAAGTAGTCTGTAGACGAGAGACTGATGCAATCTGTAGACGAGAGAGACTGATGTAGTCTGTAGACGAGAGAGACTGATGTAGTCTGTAGACGAGAGAGACTGATGTAGTCTGTAGACGAGAGACTGATGTAAGCTGAAATTTGAGGTAGGCTGATATAGTCTGGAAACAAAGCAAAATCTTTTTTATATTGTAAACGAAGAACATAATTTATTTTGTTTGAGTGATATTAGTTTAGAACATATACAGAGACGTTCTAGCATAAGAAGAGAGTTGGGCAGATCCTTGCTTGAAATACATTGAGAAACAAATAATGAAGTGGTTCAGCCGCTTAATAAGAATACAACCAATCTACACAGTATGCAGAGCCTTCTAAAACAGAACATCAGGAAAGAAGGCGAGAGGAAGACCACGAAAACGATGGTTAGATGACATAGCAGTATTTAGTCTAAAACTAAAAAATCTTTCACCCAAACCTCTAGTACAACACAAGACAAAAACAGAACATTGCGACACTGGACAACAACCCGGTAGCAGTGTGATGAAAAAAGAAGAAAGAAGAAGTCAGAGGAGTTTGTTGTGTATGAGGGATATTTATTCTGAACTTTGGGGAAAATTAGTATTTCCACGATGGAGTTTTCAGCAGCAAAATTGAATACATATTTGTCTATTGCCTTTACCATGTGGAAGATGGAGTTGGTTGTCCACTCTTGCCGATAAGCATAGGGATGGAAGCTTTTATTTGTGTTCTAGAGCCAGATGAGTCGACCTTTTGTGTTATATCCTTGTTTATGTAGTGTAGTCTTGATATTGTCTATCCATCTTTTTCTTGGTCTTCCCTTAGCTCTAGTTTCCGATATCTTTTTATTGTATACTTTTATTGGTGGTTGGTTGTATTTCATTCTCATTAAATGTCCAAAGACTGCATATGTTGTCTTTCGATGTATTCAGTGCATGAAGTTATGCCCACCCTGCTTCTGATGTCCTCATTTCGTAGTCTGTCTTTCCTGGTTGCCTCCACTGCCTTCCTCAAGCTACATATTTGTGAAATTCAAATATTAAAGATTTAGAAAACAGTTTTACAAGTGGACAGAAATAAACAATAAAGACATTTAAACAAAAAATTGTTTACATCAATAAGAAACCCTTGATAGTTTACTGAAAGTTTTCATTTTTATTTTGTTTCGAAAGACGTTCTTAAAAAATACATTATAAGACAAGCCATTTATCAGACTTCAATTTGTTATGGTTAGATCTGAGTTATAGCAGTCTGGTATATAATATATACATATATATATACACAGAAAAAATATACATATCATTTGTTATATATTTTGTTTCAGTCAATTGTATAGCATGAACAAGTACACAGCAATGTTAAAGTACATTGAACAAGTACACAGCAATGTTAAAGTACATACTGATTAGCGACATATATCAATGAATCAATGGCGAACTGATCGTTTGATTGTGTTGCTAATATTCAGTGCATATGAAACATATAACACTGTATGCATACATATATGAGAGCCGTAGTAGTGAAGTTGCTATGGAACTCGTTTCTTAGGTAAGTGATACGGGTTCAATTACACAGTGGGTGTGGCATTTCAGCCGCCCTTCTTCTTCTTCTTTGCGTTCGTTCTTTACGACCAATTTTAATCACTCTTTGTGATATGTTTGATCGTTGCCAAGAAAGTGTATACGTTGCACATTGGTTTGGTAGGCCCCTAAGCCCATAGACTTCTACACATTTAGGACACATGCATCCGATTTCAGCCAAACCTCCTTAGACGCCTCTTACGACATGCGTGGCAGGTAACAGTGGTTCTACTCTTTACACCCCAAATTTTGGGCCCCGGTAACCACTCGGGCGTCTTCCTCCCTACAATGACTCTCATGTCAAGCCAGCTTGAATTGGATACCAGGAAAATCACTGGGAAGTAAAGGCGGCCGGCGTGATGTTGACCACATCCCCCATCGCGTGTCGACGGTCAATAAAAAACACGGGCCTAAAACTGTATTGTCCAATGCTGGTTGTTTTCGTAAGAACGATCGTATTGTTGGCTAGGCAATGGGCGCCCTAAGAAATAAGGGTAAGTGGTTCAATCCTCTGTTTATTAATTTGTTTTTTCGAAAGCTCTTAATACTTGTACAGTGTTTAGTTATTGATCATATCCGTTGCTTCCTCTTGGTTTCTTGCAAAAGAACTCCTTATTCTTATTGTCCAATATACCACGATGTTTGCCTTGTAACTGAAGATTGTGGATTCAAATCCAGAACGTGTCGTTTTGTTTATAAGTGCATTTTTTCTAGATATCCCTCAAGAGAGTTACTGGAAATATGAAATTAAGGCTTTATGCATCGCTATCGACATAGGTAAGCCATTTCTGCGGAGAGAGAACAGGCCATATGGGGAAATATGGTGCAATAAAGTGAATCATCCTTATACATATACTGTGACGGAAACTTGAATATATGAACAAAAACGTTTTGGCTGGAAGCATTACTATTGCAAAAACAATATAAGAAATTGTTCAAGATACATAGAGGCTGTATTTTAATATGGAAATAGAACATGGAAACAAAAAATCTATCACATCAGATAAGATGACATTGTCATACTAAAGTTTGACTCCAATTGCAATCCAATTTGTTACGTCTCTTGTGTATTGTAATGAAATTGTGCATCTTCCATCTCATCAAGTCAAGTAGTAGCCTGTCCTTTGTGGAACGTCTCTTTCATCACAGCCCGCCTGAAATATTATCTGTCACTAGCAAGTTCTCCCACCACCTCAAGCGCCATGTTCAAAATTTCTTTGATGTCCTGCTGCCACCTTCGTCTTTGTCGTCTCCTGCCTCGTATTACAGGAACTCTGTCTTCCATTACCGTTCTCTAAAACCACTGTGACGTTTAACGTGGCCACAATATGACCCTCTTCTGGGATATAATCTTATTTATGAGCCAATGCAGCTCAATATGCAAGACTTATAGGGTGTCTTTGTTTGTGTCTCTTCTCTGTTCAGAATGTTGTAAGAACTTTTCTGTAACACCTTGTTACTAAAGCTTCAATTTTCTTCTTCAATGTTTGTGTTACTGTCCACGATTCACATCCATATGTTGCGACACGGAATAGTTTCTTCATACTGGCTACCCTTCCTTCTCATAATATTCTTTATATAAATGATATATAACATATGATATTATGCAGCGCTGTTCTCTCTCTTTCTCTCTCTCTCGCGATAGTTCTTTTTGACCATTTTGATCATTCTTATTGTAATATATAAACAGCCTTTTTCCAATAACGTATTTTTACTTCACATCATTCAGACAAGCACATACACGATCACTATGTTCCTCCTTCACCCCCTCTTTCCCCCAACTTCTAAAAAGAAGTAAATGGTGGAAGAGAAGAAGATCATTCAGTGCCATTTGAAGCTCTGGTGCTTATCCTTCGACGACGTGTCCGGTTTGAGCCAGCGTCAGCGCTGCTCAACAAAGCGTCCGTATGATACATCCATGACGCCAAATTCGTTTGTCGTCATTCAATCAATCAGTTTTCTTTTTCATGCGATCGATATTTTGATGATTATACCGTCAATGAGGAGCGTCTGACCGAATGGATAGAGCGTGGCTGCTGCCATGCGGGAGGCCTGTGTTTAATTCATGGTAAAGTAAAGGATGTTTTTCTGTTGTGGGCATAAAAGAAATATCTTAACCTGAATAGTTTGGCGACGACTGCACTAGCTGTGCGGCCATTAAATTCCTCAGGCTCACGTTCCACCTGTTCTACACCGCCCTAAAAAGGCGGTACTACAGACAGTAAGGACAGGTTTTTAAGGTACCATCAGACGCGTTCTTATGATGAAGTCGACTATTGTATGCAGCTCATCTCTGGTGTCATACAGTTTTGAATGTAGCGTTGTGCCAGCATCCCTTTCTAGGGAGGACATACATGAGACAGCCTTGCAGGACGTGTTCTGTGGTGGTTTGATCATAGATGCCGCAGGGACGCAATGAGGAAATGGAGACAATCGAAACATGTGCAAGTGTTTATTCAGTCTGTTATGGCCAGTGTTGGTGGCGTCTGTGGTTCAGGGGATAGTGACTCGGTCTATTAACTCCAACGTTCTGAGCTCGAATCACGCTGCGGACAGTTTGGTGCAAATTGTTTCGCGTGGAATTTTACAAAGGACGATGGCACCACCCGTTCAGAAAGCAATGGCAAACTACTGAACGTAATCATGACTAGAAAAATGACAACAGCGTTAAAAAGCTGGGGTTGATTCGCAAAGTCCTGTAAAGGATATGCAATTAACATTTTTTTATGCCCAGTCTTGAGACGGAAGATGATTTTTCTGTCCTTCTCTGTCGAGTCTTTGATATTCGTCATTGGATAGGTTTGGCTCTTTTCGAAAGCCAAGGATAGCTCTTTTTTTTCAAAATGAGTGATTTCATTTGCTACTTGTTCACATTCTCTTTCCTTCTTTGCGAGCACATTTTTTGTGAGAAATCAATAAATTATTTCAAACAATAACATAATAATATTAGAATATCAAATGAAAACTACATAATGAAAAAATAAACATCAAGCTTGTACTGGTTAACTGGGAACTTTACCACAAAGAAACATCATCAGAATACATAGTATTAAATGATATTCCAAGATGAAGCACAGGAAAATGGCTGGATACAAATACATAAAAAACATTTTATACAAATCAGGCGAAAGGCACCAGTATGCACAGATGATTACAAGAGAAAATATATATTGAAATTGTTTTTTTCCATCAATTTCCGTTTCTTTCTTTGTGTCTTTACTTTTCGATCATCCAAAAAAAATATTGATTATTTCAATAATAATTTTTCTTCTTCTTAGAACGCCCCATATTAGCCAACTTGTTAGCCAATTTGTGTGATTTTTATGTGATCTGAGCCTAAGAACGATTGTGCGTTGTGCCAGTTATACGCCTACAAATAGGCCAGCATATTCGAATTCTGCGATGCTTTTTATTTACTAGGGTAGCTTTCCTATGGCGAACCTGTGACCATTCATCTACAAAGCAAGTGCACTAACTGCTCTTTGTCACGGACCTACATAAAGAAATGTGTATGATAAGGGAGAAGCAACGTGATGTTTCTATTATTTTGTCTTCTTCATCTTTTTCTTCATCCTTCGCCTCTTATGAAAGCATAGGTCTGCAACCAATGCCTTCCCAGCCCGACTACCCAAGCCCATCTTTTCAGGCCTTCCTGTGTCGTTCCTTACGCCTACTACCCTGGAGGTTCCATCGGAGCACCTGTCTCGTGATGCTGTCAGAAGGTATCCTCAGTACTATTATTGTGGCGACACTATATTTCTGTATAATGTATACTGTAAACGTCACATTTTCGTTAAGCTGGACATTCATTGACGCATAATGTTTAAGATATTGTTGGGTCTTTTTTTTCCAGAGATCGATGATCTCAATGTCGGTGAGATCAAGTTCCTAGTTCTATCGGAGACAGACGATAAAACGACGTAGGTCTCGTGTTGAAGCGTAACATGTAAAAGAAATCATCAGCAGTTGAAAACAGAAAAGATTAGGTTGCAGAGATTCTACTGGGAAAAATTCATTAACAAAAATTATTTTAATGCATTAAAACACTTTTAAAGTCTTCTAAATAACATTGGGGAATTCTAGCTGGTGCTGTTGCGTTTTTGTACTGCCAGTGAGTTTTCTTGTGAAGAACGAGATTAGAGCACATATGATGATGATGGTGGTCCTATCATAATAAATCAATCAATCAATCAGTTCAGAAACGTTCCCAATATCTGTCAAAAATCGATGTTAATTCAATAAATTATAATAACTGCTGATGAGAAAAAATGTCATGATGATAAAACATTAGCAAAAAGTATGAATTATTACAAAGAAGTGAAAAATGTCATTTGAGAAGATACTCTAAAGAGCGTGCACAGCACAATAGTCATGATTTTTTATACCACATTCCTTATATTGAGATGCAGCCCGCCTGCCCAGCGCGTTCGTAGCGCGTTGGACTACGTGTGACTAGCCCTCTGTGAGTGCGGGTTCAATTCCGAGGGCTGGCAGAAAAGCCACAGGTTGCCCAGATTTACGGTGTTCTGGCACCGAACCGAAGGGTTACGATGTCCATGGCACCGAGCCGAAGAGCTGAAAGCTCAAGTGCTTCTGGATCGGAAAAAAAAAATATGGAGATGCACATTACAGCCCAGAAGAATGTCCTACACGAACGATCTTTCTGGTTTTCAGCAAACTTGTTACAGCAAACATGTTATTACGGCTATGATATGGCTACAGAAATCACAATTAATTTCTATAAATCGTGTCGATTATGTATCGTGTAAGCAGAGCAGCCTCGTGCTTCTGCTGTGGCGGCCAGAAAGAAATAATGATGATATAATGATGATGATGATGATGATTAATGATGATGGCGATGATGATTTGATGAAACTTTACAGTCTCTCTTCTGTTGTTGGGAAGCATTATTCTACGATAGATTTACAAGTCAATGGTATAGGTATATATCAAGCTCATTCTCAACAGCAGCTGGTACTATATTTCAGCATTTAGTACGTTTCGCAGCAACATCTAGTGCCACAACCTTTGTAAGCTGACATTTGCTATTCGCTTACTACCGCTTACCAGTTATTTAGTAATAGTTATCGTAATATAACTGTTAGTTCTAAGTGTTTACACTTTGTGTTCTGCGCTTTGCAAGCTTGCTCTTCTTCTTGTCCGTGGATGATGGCATAGATTCCCGTCTTCTACGAACAGCAGGGCTGAGCTCATATCTGACTTTAGACTGCCTAAGAATCTCTTTGAAAATGCCTACAATGTTAATATTATCTTTTGCTGATGCTTCCACGTATCCGTTGCCCCAGTCCATACAGACCAGACTCTCTGCAGTTTCTGATAATATGGCTCGTTTGGTGACACCTACGTCTGTTTTGTTAGCAACTATTACAATTGGCACGTCTTTATTCTCTCTCTCGTCCAACAATTGTTGTCTCAAACTCACTACTTCCTGAAATGAAAACAAAATATAAGTCATATTGTTAATTATATAATAAATATTGAAACTAGTAACGAATTTTGTATAATCTTAATTATAAAACTTATTGTCTATTAGTATGACACAAAAAAACCATTAAATTCTGGAAGCATGAAATTTGGATAGATTATTCCTGCAAACATTTGTAGATCAGCTCGACCATTTTCAACTCCTTCCTTTAACACTTTTATCTACTAGGTAGCTTCCTAGAGCCCCTACATAAGTCGCTCTTACGACATGCCTTGTAGGTCACAGTGTTACTATTCTTTGCTCCCCTTTCGAGTCCCGGCAAAACACGGGCGTATTAAATATACAAAATGACAACAATCATTTTTAATATTCAATATTTCATTTTTTCCTGTAATAAGGGTTGTACTGTAATTTACTTTTCCACGTCGGAAACACCCCTGTATCAGTTAGTCTGGCGCTATCCATCATTTATTTGTCGATACATCTGGGCGGTTACATGTAAATGATTACAGGAAGGCTGGAAATCTATTTATAGTCTAGTGTTTTTCTCACCTGGAACGACGATTCATTGTCAACGGAGTACACCAGTACAAAGGCGTCACCGGTATCGATTGCTAGTTTTCTCATGGCAGGAAAAGTAAGGGAACCAGAGGTGTCCAATATATCTAATGTCAGATGAACACCGTTCATGTCGTATTCGCCTCTGTGAAGTTCTTCAATTGTTTCTCTGCAAAGTACAAGTGGTTGAGAATTTGGTAAGATCTTGGAGAAAGTAAGGGGATGTTTTGTATACAGCAAAAAGGTTGCATATTTTTCAGAGTTTGTCATACTACATTAGAGTGTCGTGGTGCATTAGAGTGTCATAGTTTATTGGATCCATTGGAGTGTCTACATGTAGAGTAAAAGTAAAGTACAATCAGAGATAATGGGGAATACATTATTAGGCCCGTATTGTTCTTTGACCAACACAAATATCACGTGGAATAAAAAGGATTCCTTTAGACACAGACATTATACACATAGACATATATATATATATAAATATATATTAGCAGACACAGACATTATAAACACAGATATATAGCTACTAACAGACACGGACATTATAAACACAGACATTTAGCTGCCTACAGACACAGCTATATAGCTACTAACAGATACAGACATTATAAACACAGATATTTAGCTACCTACAGACACAGACATTATAAATACAGACATGTAGCTGATAGCAGGCACAGACATGATAAACACATACATATAACTACTTGCAGACACATACATCATACGCACAGACATATCTATTAGAACAAAAGACATTAGAATTACAGACATATATATTAGCAGACACAGACATTAGAAACACAGAAATTATAAACACAGACATACAACTTCCAATAGTCACATACATTATAAACACAGACATATATATACTAGAAGACACAGACATTATAAACATATATATATAGCTACTAGAAGACAAAGGGTGGCGTCTGTGACTTAGGGGTTAGTGACTCGGTCTATTAACTCCGACGTTCTGAGTTCGAATCACGCTACAGACAGTTTGGTTGCAAATTGTTTGCGTGGATTTTAACACAAGGACGATGGCACCACCCGTTCAGAAAGCAACGGCAAACTACTGAACATAATAATGCCTAGAAAAATCACAAATAGCGTTAAAAGCTGGGTTGATTCGCAAAGTCCTGTAAAAGATATGCAATTAACTTAACTTAGAAGTCAGAGACATTATAAACACATACATATTTCTACTAGTAGACACAGACATTATAAGCACAGACATGCAACTGCTAGCAGACATTGTTAACGCAGACATTTTATCTAATAGAAGACACAGACACTATAAATACAGGCATATAACTGCTAGTTTTTGTGTTTTTTTATTGTTTCGATCCAGAAGCACTTGAGCTTTTAGCTCTTCGGCTCGGTGCCACGAACACCGTAACCTAGGGCAAGCTACCCTAGTAAATCAACAGCTGGCTGAAAGTGGGTAGACGGGCTTAGTCACCATGGGCACATAATCGTCAACGTAGACCAAGCGTTCTTGTCAAAGAATCAATTATATATCACAAAAAGAATGATAAAATTGGCCGTGAAGAATGAACGACAGAGAGAGAGAGAGAGAGAGAGCACCGTAAATCTGGAGAACCTGTGGCTTTTCTGCCAGCCCGCGGAATTGAACCGTACTCACATGGGGCTTGTCACCCGTTGTCCAACTCGCTACGAACACGCTGGGCAGGCGGACATAACAACTAGTTAAAAACAATTTATCCTTGCTCCGAATATGGTATATCTTCAAAATAGATAACATTTCTTCATTCCGATTTGTCATTCGTTTTTTAGAACCGAATATGTCATAATCATTATACGTAACCCCTATCTCATTGTCTCAAATTAGATTACAGACATTATATGGCTTTCTTCAACTAATGAGAATTCTACATTTTTCCTGTTGTTCACGATATTTGAAATGACATTGATAATCCAAAGAGGCATACGGAACATTTACTTCTAAGTCGAATCGGGAAATACTCAGACACTTCATTGGCTTCCATGTCGTTACTTTTTGGTAACAGGACATCCGTTACACGTCCAGATGGCATAGGAAGGCTAATTTAGGGAGACTGTTTTATATTTGGGAGATTTATAGTTTTCCCTGTCGTCTGGTGCGTATGGAAAACTGAATGTAATTAATTATTTTCGATAAAAGCGAGGGAAATTTAGTAAAGTAGCACTATTAGAAGTAGTGGTGGTGGTAATAGTAGTAATAGTGGTGATAGTTTTTTTTTCTAATTATGTTTTGTTTAACAGGATAAGATGAGATTTCTAGAACGGTCTTTTGTGTGCGCTTCATATATTGTGTTTTTCGTCGTCTCTGTTATTTAAAACGTCCACTTTTTGCGTGTATGAGCTTTTGCTTTATATCCACTGTATCGGCGTAGCATTGCTCTTTGAGTCAACAGTGAGAACAGCAATAGCAGTAATATTGGTAGTTTCAGTATTTGTAATAGTAGCAGCAGTGTTTATGGCAATAGCAGTGGTAACAGTAGTTGTAGATGGATTGATTGATAGATTGATTGATTGATTGATTGATTGATTGATTGATTGATAGGACCATCATTACTACACTTCGGTGAGTAACCATACGTGCTCCTATTTGTTTTCTTACACACTAAGATCTCAGCTGCAGTGCACAAACTCCGTAGCATCGGTGAGGGTACCCGATGTAATGTTTAAGATGGTGAAGACATTTTTGTATAAATTTTTTTTTGAACTGCCAAGGATTCTTTTAAGTTAATTGCATATCCTTTACAGGACTTTGCGAATCAACCCCAGTTTTTAACGCTGTTTGTGATTTTTCTAGGCATTATTAAGTTTAGATTGTTCTTTTATTTCCTCAAATTGAACACGAGATCTACGTTTTATCGTCCGTCTCCGATAGGACTAGAAACTGGATCTCACCTATACTAATATCAGGGATCTCTGGAAAAATATCAGATGTCTCACGAAGGGGCTGAGACAAAATGATCAAAGATTGTTTGTGCTCTTATCTACACTGATATGATGTATGTTCTTCTGTTCTGTTATTCAACTTTACATTGTAGTTTCTTTTGTTCTTTTGGTAATGTAGAGTATTGTATGATAGACTGAGCCAAGCAGGATCTTTTACTTACTTGTATTCTGAGACAAATTGGTCGTACAGGAACTGTGAGATGATGGCCGTCTTTCCAACACCAGCTGCTCCCATGACTACAAGTCTGTAATGGTGAAAGATAAATGGGTGAAGGATAAACATTAAATCTGCAAGTTTGAAACGTATATATATATCTTCTTCTTCTTCAAACGTTCCATATCGACCACTTATTAAAAACTCTGTGTGATTTGTATGTGATCTGAGCTTAAGAGGGATTGCACGTTGTGGAAGTTATTCGCCTACAAGTAGGCCAGTACATCCGATTTCTGCTATGCTTCTTATTTACTAGGGTAGCTTCCTAGGTCCTACATCAGTCACCTCTTACGACATGCCTTATAGGTTGCAGTGGTACTATTCTTTGCTTCCCTTTCAGGCCCCGGCACCCCACAGGTGAGATATATATTAAGACACGCGTGTATACATACATATTAACATTACATACATACATACGCACATAGATACACACACACACAAATGCATGCATACACATACATACATACATACATACATAAATAAATACATAAACACAAACATAGGCAGGCAAAACTAATTGAAAATACTTATTTCAGCTCGATTTAGACTGTAAGAGAAGAGTAAACGCAAATTAAAAAAATTACTAGGAACAAACAGCATTTTCTTCCATCGATTTCAGAGAAGAAATTGGAATACTATTCGGGAAACGTGTGTATTCTTAACAACGGCGAAACACGTAAAAATTACTGTTTCTTAGGGCCATTAAAAATTTATTGTCTCATTCTATATGTTCTGTGCAAGAAATGAATTTCTTCACTTCTGTTGTATTCTTTGCTTGATAAAGGCCTTTTGGTCGAAACGTTGTTGTGTATTATGTTTGTATTTTATAAAACTACAGTACTTTGTACGTGTTTCGCCATTGCTACATAGTTTTACTGCAGTTTTCCCTTATATCAATAACACTGTTCTTAAAAACGCTTGTCTGTAGAGCTAAGCAATGGGCGCCGTAAAAGATCAAAATTGTTGGTTCGAATCCTGTGTTTGGAATTCTGTTTTTTTCCGGAAGCCCCTAATACTTGTTCATTATCTATGTACTGATCATATTCATTATCCTCGGTGCTTCTTCTGAGGTTCTTAGGACTATTTTTTATCTTCGGAAAATGAAAGAAATGTTACAATAAAATCTGCATGAATATGCGTAAGGAAATCTTACAATAAACATCGCTTTGTTTTCAGTCTGAGTTTACACTTGTAGTTTCTACAGAGCAGAGGATTTAAGGCCGCTTGCCGAAGCTGTCGCCAGGCGTGTGCAGGTCATTTTTTAATTTTCTCGTCAACATAAAAAAACGTTTGACCGAGGAGTTGAACCCGGGATGTTTCTGTTTGAAAACTCAACCACGTTTAACCATTCCATTGCTTGCTCTCTTGCATATGCGTGAATTAGGCAAATACAGCAACAAATACAATGTATCAAAATACTAAATCTGTCACAACAGCGCCCGCTCCAACTTGGGAATAAGTAAAGAAAAGTAGAGCGAGAGAGCTAGTTAGAGAGGGCGCAAGTGAAAGAGATTCTCTTCACGTGTCTTTTACAGAACTTCGTTCTCATTACAGGTCGAATGAAAGACATGCAATCTAAAGCCAATGTCCATGTCTCCTATATTGTTGAGTTCAATGTTTCTTCCGCCTTCTTTTGCCACCATCGTCTTGGTCATCCCTGGTCTCAGCCTCTAGAAACCATGCCTCCATTATTGATATCTCTAAACCCCTGTGGGTGGCGTCTGTGGCTTAGGGGATAGTGGCTCGGTCTATTAACCCCGACGTTCTGAGTACGAATCACGCTCCAGACAGTTTGGTTACAAATTGCTTCGCGTGGATGTTTACAAAAGAACGATGACACCACCCGTTCAGAAAGTAATGGCAAACTACTGAACGTTATAATGCTTAGAAAAATCCCAGTGTTAAAAAGCTGGGTTGATTAGCAAAATCCTGTAAAGGATATGCAATTAACTTTTTTTAAACCACTGTTTAGCTAAAATTGACTAAAATATTTCAGTTTCTTAGATGTGAGATGATTTCTGAGCCAATGTTTCTCAATGTTCAGATCTTCTAGATTTTCTTCTTCTTCATCATTCGCTCCTAGTAAAATATAGGTCCACAACCAAGTCTTTTCAAGCCCTGGTATCAAAGTTCATCTTTTCAGGATCTCTACACTCTCTCCCAATTTTATTATGGTTTCAGAGAAGGTGAGTCGGCAGCTCGATTCCCTTTCCAATTTCATCGGGTCACTTCATGAGTCCTTCCTTGCGGGGTACTTCTACTTCCTCGGATGCTGAGCTTTGAACTTTCCTGGTTTTTATTTCTGTAACTATCTAGTAGTTTTTTTTACGGGGTGAGGTAGCTAGCCATACGACAGCCTCATTACTCGCCTCTTACGACATGTGTGGCAGGTAACAGTGGTTCTATTCTTTACACCCTTAATGTGGGCCCCGGTAACCACTCGGGTGAACTATTATGTCTATTTTGTTCATTTTATTTGTTCAGGACGATCTCATAATTTGTTAGTTTGAAAACATTCGATTTTCTTCTTTGGGAAAGATCACTTAAACTGCAGTACGAGAACTCTCTGAAACTAAACAACACATTGAGATATTTTGTAACAAAAACAAAATGTAATCACAAAGATAACGATTGCGAAAAGACAAAACGGCAAACATTGTGATCTTGAAATAAATGTTAATGTGTTGTTCAACAATAACATTAGAAAATATTATTTAATATCTTGCGTTTCTCATTCTTTTGAGATTATTTTAATCTATAGCTGAAAATCTTGTGAAATATTTGTAAAGATTTGAAGGAGATGTTGATGTATTCATTGTTTATTCAGGGGTATTGCGAAGGCTATGAAAAATTTTTGGCTAAAAGAAAGCGTATTATGATGTTCGTTAGATCAAAACAAGTTCATTAAAGAAATATAACAATTGTTGTATCATAAAACAGTCCCTATAAAAAAGTAAAGCTGAATGTGGCACATTTCTCTGACGCATATTTTGTGTCTACTACCGGAGTACACGAAGTGCTGAAGAAGTCCATTTTCAGTGGTCTCTGTGGCTAAGTGGTCACGCCCTTTGCCTTGTGAGTCGAAGGTCGTGGGTTCGAGTCCGGACCGCGCCATTCTGTTCACGAGTGGAGTTTTTTTAGAAACCCTAGGATTGTTGCTGGAGCTACGGAGTTCGTGCTTTGTGCAATACTATCTGCCATTTCTGCGGAGAGGGACAGAGCCGTATGGGGTAAAACCCGGTGCAATGAAGTCAATCCTTCGGCTTTAAACCCTTTTTTTAAAGTCCATTTTGGAAGGAGGCATCCAGACAAAGAGAAGAGGAAGACCCGGAGAAGATGGATTCAGGATGTAACTGATGATTTCAGAAAAATGGATCCAGAGGCGAGACATCTGGCCTGAGAGAGAGAGAGAGAGAGAGAGAGAGAGAGAGAGAGAGCAATTCCAAAGAACTGTTATGTTGGCAGTTTTGCTAAGGACATGCTATTTGATGACTCCAGAGTTTTAATAGTAAGACTAATATTGGCATGGTTTCTTTTTAACATGACCTTCATGTTACGGTTTTTTTCAAACTGGATATGTGACTCTCAGCAGAAATATCACACTACATACCGAGAGTATTGCATAAAGCACGGACTATGTAGCGCTAGCAAAACTCCTAGGAATCTACTGGAAAAATGAACTGGTGAAACGATCAATGCGATCCAGACTCAAACTCACGACTTACAGAACGCAAGGAGTACGGTTATATGTTCTTTGGCATTTTAACATTTCTCGTTCTGCTGCAGGTTCTAGTCAAATGCATTCCTAATTGTCTTAAATAATTACGTTGGTAGTAAAGTGATAGAACATAGAAAAAAACACTTGGCAGTTTATTCTTTCTTTCTTTCATTCTCGAATCCTGTATGCCTCACAGCGTCAGGTCAGGAAGAGATTTCTAAAACGGGCCTAGTATGCTTCGTAGATAGTCTCTTTCGTCGCCTCTGTTATCTCTGAGGTCCATCTTTGCGTGGCCGGCCTTTTGCTTTGTACCCATTGTATCGGAGCAGCATTGCTCTTTGGGGTGCACTGTCTGATGGTAATCTGCTTACGTGACCGAACCATTTAATTTGTTGTTTCTGATGAAGTCTAGTACTGATGTTGTACCCACTTTTTCCTGATGTCTTCATTTCTCAACCGGTCTCTTCTTGTTACACCCAGCATTCTGCGTAGACACTTCATCTCTGTTGTGACTAGTGTTCTTCTATCGTTTGTTGTCAGCGTCCAGGTTTGGCACTGGTAACATAATGTAATTGGCAGTTTATACCAGTGGTAAATCGGAAAATATGGAGTTAGACCCGTTTTTTTCTTTGATCATACGATGGGTGAAATGGTGAACGTTACACCGAGTGCCTTTACTTTTTAATGTTTCTTTGTTACCTGATTGAGGTTGGGTCAAACTGAAATCTATTGCGATCTTAGAGAACCCACACTAACTGGATATATCGACTTCATCATTAGGCTCACAATTACATTGTTTTTAGAGAGTCCTAGAATTGTTGCTGGGAATACGGAGTCCGTGCTTTGTGTAATAATCTCCGCAGGTGTCATGCAATTTCTACAAAGTGACAGAGTATTATAGGGTAATCCGGCAAAAGGAAGTTAGTCATTTATCTTTTAACCTCATCAAGTAGCTTGCTCCTTCCGGAACTTTACTCCCATGACAGCAGTGAAAAACTATCTGTTATGTGCAAGTTGTCGACTCAACAGCAGTTGTTCTCAGATCGTCAATGATTTCTTGCTCCCATTGTCTTCTAGGTCTTCCCCTCATTCTTCTTCCAGGCACCATTCTCCTAAGTTTATCTTCTTTGGGCACTCATGTCGTTTGATGTATCCGTTTATTGCTTTAAACCTACAAACTAGAAATAGGTACCGGTAGGGGAGCAATATTACAGGTGCGTAACTAACGTCTGTTGGCCGAGTGATGACGTGGCAAATAATGACGCGTTTATACTGTCTATTGTCTATTGTCTATTCCCAGGTGGAAGATGTAGTTGGCTGTCCACTCTTGCCGTTAAGCGTAGGGATGGGAGCTTTAATTTGCGTTCTAGGGCCACATGAGTCGCCCTTGTTGTGTTATATCCGTGTTTATGTAGTGTGGTCTTGATATTGTCTATCCATCTTTTTCTTGGTCTTCCTTTAGCTCTAGTACCCGATCTCTTTTTATTGTATGCTGTTTATACTGTTATTGAGGACATTTCGAATCAAGCGTTGTCGAAGTGCTTTCTGTGACAATATATGTAAATTATCCAACATCACAATGAAGACAGATCAGGAATGGAGATGAGAAAGAAATGCGTATAGAGAGACTCGCCCCGTGTGTCTCCTTTTTCAACCTGAAGCTTGAAGTCCAAAAAAAAAGGGGATTAGAGAATAGATAGACAATGAAAATCACAAAAATGAATCATTTACTAACCTGTAATGCGATTTAGGTGCCTTTGTTGTTGATGTTACAGACAAATGATTCTTGTTTGGGCTTGAAGATGTCATCTTTGTTCTAAAAGAGTAAAAGACCAGACATTTGTTTGGTTATATTGTTCATTAACACTTCTCATCCGAGAAGGAAATTCAAATCTTCTTATTTCAATTTTGTTTTATTACCATTTAGAATCGCTGTTTATGTTGCTGAATTTGTTGACATCATTAGAGATTATTTATGACATGGGTAGCAGAGGAAAAGAGAGAGAGAGAGAGAGAGAGAGAGAAGAGCGAGAGAGAAAAATATACTAAAGCTTGACACTGTTATAAAAACCCACCAACAACTGAGTTAATCGTCAACGCCACTGGCGAAAGTAACGCGCTCCTGCTTGTTTACTAAGTCCATCGAGTTCAACTAGGAACTCGATCTTATCTACGTGTAACTAGAACTCGATCTTATCTACGTGTAACTAGAACTGATCTTATCTACGGTAACTAGGAACCCCGATCTTTCTTACGTGCAACTAGGAACTCGATCTTATCTCTTAGCTAGGAACTCGATCTTATCTACGTGTAACTAGGAACCGATCTTATTACGTGTAACTAGGAACTCGATCTTATCTACGGCAACTAGGAACAATCTTATCTACGTGTAACTGAACTCGATCTTATCTACGTGATACTGGGAACTCGATCTTATCTACGTGTAACTAGGAACTCGATCTTATCTACGTGTAACTAGGAACTCGATCTTATCTACGTGCAGCTAGGAACTCGATCTTGTTCGTTAACTAGGAACTGGATCTTATTTACGTGTAACTAGGAACTCGATCTTATCTCGTAACTGGAACCGATCTTGTTACGTGTAACTAGAACTCGATCTTATCTACGTGTAATAGGAACTCGATCTTATTTACGTAACTAGAACTCGATCTTTTTTGGTGTAACTAGAACTCGATCTTTTACGTAACTAGAACTCGATCTTATTTACTGTAACTGAACTCGATCTTATTACGTGTAACTAGGAACTCGATCTTATCTACGTTAACTCAGAACTCGATCTTATCTACGTGTAACTAGGAACTCGATCTTATCTACGTGTAACTGGGAACTCGATCTTATCTACGTGTAACTAGGAACTCGATCTTATCTACGTGCAACTAGGAACTCGATCTTATCTACGTGTAACTAGAACTCGATCTTATTTACTGTAACCCTAGGAACTCGATCTTATTTAGGTGTAACTAGGAACTCGATCTTATTTACGGTAACTAGGAACTCGATCTTATTACTGTAACTGGGAACTCGATCTTATCTACGTGTAACTGAACTCGATCTATTTACTGTAACTAGAACTGATCTTATTTACGTGTAACTAGAACTCGATCTTATTTACGTGTAACTAGAACTCGATCTTATCTAGTTAACTAGGAACTCGATCTTTTACGTGTAACTGGAACTCATCTTATCTACGTGAACTAGGAACTCGATCTTTTTACGTGTAACTAGAACTCGATCTTATTTAGTGTAACTAGAACTCGATCTTATTTACGTGTAACTAGAACTGATCTTATCTACATAACTAGAACTCGATCTATTTAGTAACTAGGAACTCGATCTTATCTACAGCAACTAGGAACTCGATCTTATTTACGTGCAACTAGGAACTCGATCTATCTACGTGCAACTAGAACTCGATCTTATCTACGTTAAACTAGAACTCGATCTTATCTACGTTAACTGGAACTCGATCTATCTACGTAGTAACTAGGAACTCGATCTTATCTACTGTAACTAGGAACTCGATCTTATCTACTGTAACTAGGAACTCGATCTTATCTACGTCATTTCGAACTCGATCTTATCTACGTGAACTAGAACTCGATCTTATTACGTGAACTAGGAACTCGATCTTATCTCGTGTAACTAGGAACTCCGATCTTATCTACGTGTAACTAGGAACTGATCTTATTTATGTAACGGAACTCGATCTTATCTACGTCAACTATGAACTCGATCTTATCTACATGCAACTAGAGAACTCGATCTTATCTCGATGTAACTGGAACTCGATCTTATCTACGTGCAACTATGAACTCGATCTTATCTACGTGCAACTAGGAACTCGATCTTATCTTCGTGCAACTAGGAACTCGATCTTATCTACGTGTAACTGGGAACTCGATCTTATCTACGTGTAACTAGGAACTCGATCTTATCTACGTGTAACTAGGAACTCGATCTTATCTACGTGCAACTAGGAACTCGATCTTATCTACGTGTAACTAGGAACTCGATCTTATCTACGTGTAACTAGGAACTCGATCTTATCTACGTGTAACTAGGAACTCGATCTTATCTACGTGTAACTAGGAACTCGATCTTATCTACACTGAAATCGGTAGAAAATTATACCGATGGCTCCACACTGGAGCGAAGCAAGTACCTATGGAAGGAGAACCGAGCACCTAACTTCTTCATCACAGAGATCTCATCCGTGGTTACCAGAGCCAGAAATCACAGTTCCTGGTTGTGACGATAATGAGAAACTTTCTGCACACTGTTAAGTTATTATAGTCTTTCTTTTTCTGTCTTTTTTCTGTACTCCAATCCTGTTTTACCTCACGGCGTTAGGATAGAAGAGATTTCTAGAACGGTTCTTTGTGTGCGCTTCATAAACAGTGTCTTTCGTCGCCTCTGTTATCTCTGAGGTCCACCTTTTGGGTTGTCAGCCTTTTGCTTTGTATCCACTGAATCGGAGTAACATTGATCTTTGAGGCGCATGTCTGTGGGTTATCTGCTCATGTGGCCGAGCTATTTAATGTATTGTTTCTTGATGAAGTTCCTAATTTTCTTCTATCGTTTAATGTCAGCGTCCATGTTTGACACTAATAGCATAATGAGGGGAGAAAGATTGTGTTAAATAATGCTCATTTTTGTATTCATTTGCATTTTTAAATTGGCACCATTTACTGCTTTAAGAATGTCAGTACATGACTTATATTTGTACCAACTTTCGCAATAACTCTTTATCGGTGTTACCACGCAAAAAAATTATATCATATATGATATATATATATACATATATATGCATATATATTCACATATGAATAAGTGCATCATTTCAAATATCGTCTATGAAATCGGATTTCTGCAACTTTATCCGTATTTTGCCGAAGTATCCAAATAACCAATTTCATTCTTAATTCTATACAGTATTGACGTCACTGTCGCATAGCAACCTTGTAGAGGCTAGCATTTCATCAGGTCGTGACTTTCTGCAAAATGTTGTAATATCTCTCACCTGCGTGAAAGTACTCCCAGCTGGAAGAAAGCCCGTTCTATTTGGTATATTCTTTAAATTCGTATAAAGAGAATAAGTAGGTCAGTAGGTGAATTGGCTTCGTAACCAGTAGGTCAGTAAGGTAATTGATAAACTGTTCATTTGTCCAGATATATTTCAAGTAATTTGTCTCATTCGTTATTAGTTACGTCGGTGTAGATCATATGCTGGAACTATTCGGCTAATTCTATTTCACGTTGTATGCAACTCCCGATGCATTTCTTTATCGACTTTTAAATACATCTTTCGTGTGTTTAGCTATTTCGCAGATAATACATCTTTCGTGTGTTTAGCTATTTCGCAGATAATACATCTTCTTCTTCACCTTTCAACTCCCAACGGAGCACAGGTATTCAACAAACTTCTTCCAGCTCTTCCTCTCTCTTGCCATCCTTTCCAACTCTTTCCATGTCTAGCCTATCCATCCTTTCAACTCAGTCTCCAACTCTCTTCTCCGTGTATTTCTAGGTCTTCCTCTACAAGAATATACTGGCTCGAGGTATTTTTTAGCTGACACAAAGTCAGCATATTTATTAATTCAGTATTCATTGTAAGATAAGTAAGGAGTCAGTGGTAATGAACGAGATGAAAGATTGGCTGGCATGGCTACAATAGCACAGGGAGCTGACATGGACCCTAATGACATTCTTAACGCATCGAGAGGCTTTCCGAACAGAGGAGTTTCAGCGTTGTGAATCCCACTCGCTGACCAGATTGAGGGAGATGGTGTCGATATTAGTGCAGCCCGAGAAGAACGACATACCAAATATGCAAAGAGATTGATTAATCAACATCGAACTGGTGTGTTAGGTCGCTGGACGCTGCAGGATTTATTGACACGGAGATTGGATCACATATGGACGTGTCCAGAGGCTATGATAATAGTCCTCATGTAACTGATAAGTACTTAAGTGCGTCCGAATGTTAAAAAAAAAATTACGGAGTTAGTGGTTTCAATTAAATAATTATCTAAATCAAATGTTTATTGCACTTCTGCATTTAGAATTAGAAAAAGACAATTAATACAAATTTGCCTAAATAATAGATTTCCAACAGGAATGATGTCATTATAATATTTATGGTAAAACCCGTGAACTGGGTTAGGTTTGTGAACTGCACCATTAATCAAGATTATGAACGTGGTCTGCTTCGTGGAGATTTGTTTTATTACCATTTGTTCTGCCCGTTCACGTTCTGTCATTCTAATAAACATGTTGCCAGATTTTATACAAATTTACGTTCTGTGTATTTTTTTAATTTTCGTTAGATAAATTGACGTACGGTGTGTAGCTAGAGTTATGGGTCACACCTTACGTGTGTTATTGTGATATGTTATCTTCTGAATGGTTCGAATTATTACAAGTTCGAATAATGTGGTGCGTTCTTGTGCGGATATGTGTGCATATCTATGACTTTACGTATGGGGATACTAATTTACATCTATGTTTATAGTGGAGGGGTATGTGTAGCGTGGAAGTAGGGCGTACGACTCTAGCTCTATAAGGAATCGGTTCGGTCTCCGCGTAGAGCGAAAGGGACATTTTTCATAGATCCATGATACCAATCTAGGCCTTCACTTCATATGATCTGGAAAAGTTTTGGGACAGTGAATTTGAAATGCCTTTCCCTTCATACCGTCTGCAAAAGCTCTGAGGCAATAAATGTGAATAACATTCACTTCATACCGCCTGTAAACCATTCGATGCATTTTCATTCATACAAACTATTCGTCCTTTGCAGCATGTACTCGTTACTTTATGATTGTCGGTGTCATCAATAACATATGTCGTCAAGTATAGTGTTGGTCGTATTACCTGCTCCCAGTTATTAATCATTATCCTTCCCTTCTTATCTCCAACCACTGTTCTCCAAGGTTGGTGAACTATACTACTAGCTACCAGCTCCCAATCAACAATATGTCAAAGCTGACAATAAAAGCTTCAAATTGATATAGAATACAAGCCATTATGCAGTACACATATCCAAGCAATTACCTCTCACTATTCTCCCCATTATCTAAACTACTTTGAAATGTCAGGCCTTGCCTGCTGCTATTCAGTAACGGTCACACGTGTTAGTAAAAGTGGATGAGTAACTCAAATGACATCTACACTGGCTCAGAAAAAGCATACAGTGCACAAAAAGAATTGTAGTTATTTGTTTTCAACAGAGATAAAGGGATAAGTTCTTAGTGGTGTAAAGATAAGACACATGATACGTTTTTAGTTGTGTAAAGATAACAGAGAAGATAAGTTCTAAGTGTTGTAAAGATAGGAATGAAGATAAGTTCTAAGCGGGTGTAAAGATAGGAATGAAGATAAGTTCTAAGCGTTATAAAGATAGGAATGAAGATAAGTTCTAAGCGTTGTAAAGATAGAAATGAAGATAAGTTCTAAGCGTGTAAAGATAACAGAAGATAGGTTCCAAGTTTGTAAAGATAAGAAATAGGATAAGTTTTAAGCTGTGTAAAGTTAAGAGCTTTGTTTGGGAAATCATATATTCACTAACAGAGAATCTAAAATTTATGAATCAGATAATATTTATTAAAATTTTGTATGTTGAAAAACAGTATATTTTTCATCAAACCTCTGGTACCCTTGAAAAATATAACTCCAAGAGAGAAAGGTCACATCAAGTGAGAGTGCATAGGCCCTCAACCAGTTCATCCCGTCTTAACTTAACTCCTTCTTTTCCTTCCAGAATGTCCGTGCATCGTTAATCTCTGCCTCTAAATCTCTTCTCCGTGTTATTTCAGCTTTCCATCTCTTGTGCTTCCTCTGTGGGTTCCATGATAATGTCCTTTTATATATTCCCTGGAGTTTTCTCAAGATGTGTCCTATCCGGCACAAGCGTCTTCCCTGGTTCATTTGGGATCAGTCTCGTTCTAAGCTCCTCATTTGTAGTTATCGCTGTACATAGTGTCTACTCTGTCTTAAGACATGTTCAGTTAATGGTAATAGTAGTATTGCAATCGTCATTTGACCCCCACGGTTCCACAATCATCAGGCAGATGCGGCCCATGTCTAAAAGAGTTGAACTAAGCTGTACAGTTGACAAATCTAACATCACAGAACAGACTAGCCAAAGTAAACAAAACTGCATAAAATGTGTAAATTATAACCAAACAGTATAAAAATGTAAGAAAACAAAACAAAACAATTTATCAACACAGGATGCTGAAAATGCGAGCAACTAAAACTGATAAAGGATTATAGATATGTGATATTAGGGAACGCAAGAGATATGTGATATTAATATGGTTATGTTATTGATTTTTATGGATGTTTAAATATCATTAAAGGCAAAGAAGGATCATTATAATGAATTATATATTCTTTTCGTATGATCAAAATTCAGAATTCAGCGGTTCTTAACTTGTTCGTTAACGCAGACCCCTCTAAATATATTTCGTTGCCATGAATCTCTCTAACGTATTCCCTATATGAAAATAACTTAGGAATGAAATATATGTATTTTTAGAATATTACTCACTGTTTGTGTGTGAAAATGTTAATGAGTGTGTGTTGTCAATCATCAGGAAAAGATAATAGCATGCGAACACACTTTTTCTCTCACCAGCCAATTTAAATAAATCCTGCATATCTACAACTCATTATAATAATTTAGTTACACTGTTTGTACGAGGCCATTAAATTGTAGTAGGTAGGGGGAGGGAAGTGCCTAAATGACACGGATAGCTTTGCATGCAGGGCTACCTAAGACGGACATGTCAAATGAGAGAGACATTCTAAATGTGATCTCCTTGCCTTCCAGTTTGGGATGGGGATGAGGTTGGAGGGTTAACTACCCATCCATTTAAAAAGGGGCGTAACAGAAACCAAAAATAAATAGTTCGAAACTAATAAATCGAGCTTCGGACGAACTAAGGATACACACGGGAGGCAGATAACGCGTAGTCACCAAAACAGAAAAATGGTGGTGTTATGGGGCAGTAGAATGGTTACGAAAGAAACCAAAACTGCAAAAGTGGGAAAATCTTTTTCATGGAAGTGCTACACAAAAAAATGAACAATAATTTGTATTCTTGAAATATGTTTATTGTTAAATCTGGCAAAGTAAAATAGGGCACCGTGAATGTATGACATGGGAGCTATTACACCCGCGGGCGCTGCTTTGGACATCGCTGCATTTTGAACTCCATGAGAGGACCTCGCGCACCACAGTGACTCCAATGACCACAGGTTAAGAACCTCTGTCTACAGACACATCTTTGCTAGATTACCTGGCACCGTTTATATCGGTTAATGTATCAACTACTACTATAATTAAATATTGATATTAAGCATGTTAGATAATAACATGTAATGTGGCTACATAAATCAAAATTTGAAGTCGGAAATAAATGCTACAATAAGTGAACAATTTTAATATTGATTAAATGTTGATAAAATTTGGTATAATTACATACTAATAATCGCTATTATACTGCTTACGTGTTAGATTGACAAAACGTAAAGAAAAGATAAGAACAAGTAAAAAATTGTCTGGATAAACTATAACTCGGATATGAGACACTGTGATATGAATAATAATAATAGGTAGCGCGTCACCATAATAGCATTGCAATTTCCAACAAAGTTTCACAGTGAGTTGTGAGAACACTACATAAAATGTAATATGTACGAGGGCGCATTGAAAAGTAATGCCTCCAAGTCCATAACTTTGTTAATATACATAATTTACAAATGAAACATACATTTTCAGAAAGCTTGAGATGTCCACTACACAATAGAGTCATTATTTTTGACATAGTCACCTCCACGTTCCACACACACGCCAACGTCGAACTAGTTGTTGTATCCCGTCGAAGAAAAAATCTGATGATTTTTCACGAAGCCAGGTACGCACATCTGCTGCCACATCGTCGTCAGAAGCATATCTGTTTCCCTTAAGATGTTCCTTGAGCTTTGGGAACAGGAAAAGTCACAAGGTGCCAAATCGGGGCTATATGGTGGGTGCGCTAAAATGTCGTCATAATTGAGACGCTCTAATGCTGCCGCTGTTTGTCTACTGGTGTGTGGACGAGCATTGTCATGTTGAAGGACTGCGTGTTTTCCAGGACGAACACGTAGCAGTCTTGCCCGTAGTTTCTTCATCGTTTCCACATACCGATCAGAATTGACAGTATTGCCGCGTTCCAAAAATTATGTGTGGATTACGCCCTGGCAGTCCCAAAAATGGTCATCAAAACTTTTCCCGCTGACGCGACAGTTTTGAATTTGTTTGGGGTGGGTGAGTTTTTGTGCCTGTATTCCATAGACTGGCGCTTGTTTTCAGGGTCGTAATGATGTACCCATGACTCATCGCCAGTGACAATTCGGCAGATAAAGTCATCGCCTTCTCTTTCATATCGCATCAGGTGTTCCTGACACATCTGATGTCGGCGATGTTTCATTTCCGGTGTCAGCATGCGAGGGACCCATCTAGCACAAACTTTCCTATACCGTAGCAATACATGAATAATGTGATGTACTCGTTCAGTCGAAATTTCAAGCATTGTAGTGACATCTTTTTGCTTGATGCGGCGATTGATATGAATCAGTTCGTCCACGCGAGCTTGGTGTTGTTCATCCACTGCTGTAATTGGTCGTCCGCTGCGAGCCTGATCACGCAAGGTCATCGTCGCTGGATTGTCGCCTTTAACAGTCCTTGCCCACCTCCTAACAGTACTCACATCCACACAGGCGTCACCATATACTCTCATTCTCCGATGCATGTCGATGGGAACACAACCTTCGGCCGTCATGAATTCAATCACAGCTCTTTGCTTCAACCGAATTTCCATGTATGACGTCATCTTGGATAATGTTGTGCGCATGCGCAACATTCCAGACACTTGACACTTACTGTCCCGAAAACACACTTACATATACTTTATTCTGATATCGGTGTCAATTGCCTCCGAACACTATTAACAAAGTTATGGACTTGGAGGCATTACTTTTCAATGCACCCTAATATTAAATTACGGCTATAGACAAGCACATTTCTGGAAAGATCTTCTCTCTTCTTCTTCTAGTCCGGAATTATGAATTTTCACTCTGTTTTCTATAGTGTAATGGGGGGAGTACTCGAGCTTTCTTGAAAACCCAGAAACCTCCAACAGCTCCAGGCATGTAATGCTATGCTTAATGCTGCGGATACTTCTACCCAGATAGAGTTCATTGGTCATCACTGCAGTATTCTCCCATTTCTAGAGCGGTTGGAGCATCTCGGTGGGCATGTGATTATAGTCCAGAGGCTCTGGTAAGATACTCGCATCCATCCACAAAGACACGCAAAGTTAAGAGAAAAAAAAAGTTTACTGAACTTATAGAGTATAAGGAAAAGTATAAGTAAGAAGGAACGCAAAGTTCGAAAGAAAATAAAATGTGAACAAATTGATATGAGAGACGCCTATGCATTCAGAAAACATCTTTTGGTGCCGGACCCTTCTAGTTGAGACTACATGAATGTGTCAGCGGCAGGGTGCTTACATAATATCTCTGACGACGATCTCAAGTTTTTCTTAGCCTCAGAAAGTCCAGACACTTCAATCTTGGTGACTACAGAATTGAGTGAGTACCGGGGTATATTTTCTCTTCTTTGCGTTCGTTCTTTACGACCAATTTTAATCACTCTTTGTGATATGTTTGATCTTTGCCAAGAACGTGTATACGTTGCACATTGGTTTGGTATGCCCCTAAAACCATAGACTTCTACACGTTTAGGACACGTGCATCCGATTTCAGCCAAACCTCCTTAGTCGCCCCTTACAACATGCGTGGCAGGTATCAGTGGTTCTATTCTTTACACCAAATAATTTGAGCCCCGGTAACCACTCGGGCGGTACCGGAGTATAAACACTGGTCGTCAAACTCAACTCATTGAAACTGATCTTCGGGCCGCGTGCCCAGCGTGTTTGTAGCGGTTGACTACTGGTGACTAGTCCTCTGTAAGTGCGGGTTCAACTCCGTGGACTGGCAGAAAAGCTACAGGTTCCCCAGATTTACGGTGTTCGTGGCACCGAGCCGAAGGGTTACGATGTCCATGACACCGAGCCGAAGAGCTTTCAGTTCAAGTGCTTCTGGATCGGGGAAGAAAAAAAAAGGGGGGAAAAAAAAATGATCTTCGACGAACATTTGACCCTAGTCCACATATCCAGATTTATCTCTGTGATATAAGTAGAGATACAACATTGAACCCAGTCTACCTATCTTGTTTATCCATGAGATACAAACCAGACTTATATCTTTGACTATGACGAAATAAATATTGTTTCGGACAGAGTAAATCAAGCTGGACATGTCAAAGGAGAGAGACTCGGCTAAATGTGGATTCCTGGTCTTCCAGATTGGGATTGTGGGAAGATTTAACTACCTATACATATCAAAAATAGCGAAGATAAGGAAACTAAAAACCAGAAAATGGCTGTGAATCGGATAGAAATTGTAGAAAACACAGTCGAGTATAACTAGACAGACACTAAGGGGAACCACATAGGCATCAAAAATGAGACGCCTAAACATACCTAGAGACAGAGTCTTCTTCAGGAACTGAAGGATGCATGATTATTCTGGAAAGCTATAATAAAACAGTCGCAGATAGAGAAAAGTGGGGGACAACTGCTGAGACCATATGCTCCACGAGGAGAGGGAGAAACAAGAAATAAATTTAGAATATATTTGACCCTCAATCAACGTATTTTCATTTGTTCATGAGACATAAACAAGTTTATATATATATATATATATATATATATATATATATATATATATATATATATATATATATATATATATATATATATATATATATATATATAAAATTATATATCAACCCAGTTGCTCAGTCGGCATATCGTTTTTGTCGCTCAGTTATAAGCCAGTTGTTTAGACCAGCGTTTCCAAACTTTGCATACCGTGGAACCCCCTTTCAAATGCGTTTTTAGCTACCGTGAACCCCAAAAGTTTAGATATATATGAAAATCTTCTACCGAAGGAGTTATTATTACACTACACCAATAGTCAAGCTGGCTACAATTTCTCAGACTGCGGGAAACTTTGAATGATCATTCATTTTTTTCCTGTCAGACATTTAGACTCCGGTCTGGTCCGAGTCCTTTAATTTTGCAACGGAACTAGTCTACCAGTGTTTTTATACTTTTCTAACATTTATTTTTCTGTTTGAAATGTCAAAGATCATAATATTCCTTCCAGCACTTGAGGATCCTCTGTGAGGTGCATCGCGAACCTCCGGGAGTTTGCGTACCCCAGTTTGGGAAACTTTATGCAATTGTTAGACTAATTGCATATATTAACTATAATCAATAATAATTTGTCTTACAGTGCTTTGTTTCCATTTATGAGAGCACACTTGGGGATACTATAGGTCAAAGGTATTAAGCCAGTAGTCCAAAGCTGTTGCCATGCTTGCGAGCGTCATCCGTTTTATTTTCTTTGAAAACAAGGGAAAACACTTTTGACCTTACCGGAGGTCAAGCACAGACGTTTCTGTCAGAGAAACCTAAACTATGATGGACATAATTGCAATTTTTTCCAAAAATATCATGCTTAAACATCTTCATTGTTCATTGTTCATTTTAGGATCATCTTCATCGCACATCGGACATCGCACATCGGACATGTCCATAATTGCTCCGATCTCCCCCCAAACATGTATCTCAGTGTGTTTAGGCTAACAACTCCCGTTCTGCGTTGATTGATGTATCTACTGGGTTTTCTCTCGTCTTGCTTAAACATCTATCTGGAAGTCATAGAGAGCTAGTTTCACAGAAGAACACTTACAAGTCCCATAGACGGCTAAAACATAACTAATATTGATTTGTTGAGAAAACCGTTAAAGAACGTATGTTGGCACAGAGTCTTGTTTGAATTACATTGAGAAACAAAGAATGAAGTGGTGTGGTCATTTAATAAGAATACATCCAAACTCCACAGTATACAGAGACTTTTACAACAGAACATCAGAAAAGAAGGTGAGAGGAAGACCACGAAAAAGATGGTTAGATGGTATAGCAGTATCCTGTCACAGAGAAAAATAACAATCACCCAAGCCACCAGAGCAGCGCAAGACAAAAACAGAAACAGCGCAAGACAAAAACAGAAAACCACGACACTGTGCAACAACCCGGTAGCATTGTGACGACAAAAGAAGAAGAAGAAAGAAAATAGCGCATAGGCAGTATACGATCAATATCACAGATGGAAAAAAATACATCCCAGACACATAATGAAAATCTGAGGTGTAAAACATTGTGACAACCAGTAAGATATATGAATCAAAAGTTAAGGAAACGACAGAATGAGAAAACAATTATGGACAGTTTAACTTCACGACACCGGAAAAATATCAACAGCGAAACTAACAGTCAGTAATTATGACAGCCGTTTGTGGATACTATAATCGCCTACGCCAGCCGAAAAGGTAGATGACGATGTCAAAAGATAACATTATAAAAAAGATACAGCTTATAGGAGAGTCTATAGCCGAAATATTAACTTCATTGCACTGTGGTTTACCGCATATGGCTCGATTCCTCTCCACAGAAATCGCACACCGCTTGACGAAAGTACAGCACAAAGAATGAACTCCGTAGCTCCGGCAACAATTCTATGGGTCTCTTGAAAAGTATTCACCCGTGAACACAACGGCATGGTCCGGTTTCGAACCCCTGACCTTGAAAGTGATGGCTTAAACACTTAGCTACAAAGACCCAAAAAAAAGATAAACTTATTACAATGGAAACAAATTCTCGGTATGAACACGGTACGGAGTCGGACCACAGGTCCCATGATCCTTTACTTGAGATCTAAATTACAAATACATCTGAAGTCGGAGTAATGTTTGCCTGAATGGTGAGTAACACTGGTGAAAATGAATGCAAGCCACCACGCAATAATCTGTTAGTGGTGACATATTAGGCACCATGACTTCGTCTGAATTCATAGCCGGCTAAACACCAAAAAAAAAACCACTTAGTAATCTTATAATTTATTGTAAGAGACAAATAACAACAAACCTAATTGAAATAATGAGAAATTGACACACACAAAATGTTTATATTATTAACAAAAATGTTTACATAATGTTTACCTTTTCTTCTTCCACCAGGCAGCTATGGCTTTCAGAAAAATGTCTGCAGATCTAGTCAGTCTACGAACAAATGTTCTTCTTTTTGATGTTTGCGATAACAGACGCTTGTTTCAAGTTTTCAAATTTTCGCAATTTTTTACCTTCTTAAGTCGCTATAACATAAAGAGCCGATATTGTTGTATAAAGTCAATTGCGATTAAAAGTCAACTGTTTGTTGTAGTTGCGAGTTGATGAATGTATTTGAGTAAAATGGCATTACACGTGCAGTTTTGCAGAATTGTGAACGTATCGTACGGGTTAACTGTGATGGGTGGCGGTAAACCGTACAATTTATAGCAGAGCAAGCATGTGACTCTCTCACGCGCTGGGAGAAAAATTAAGCGAGTGAGTAAACGAAGACCATCGAGAGCTTGCTGTCCTGATGAAACTCGGATCTTCTAGCAGCGTACCGTTTGTTCGCTGGTACGTACGATCTGTCCGATATCTGGGACAAGTCGGAGAGGGGGTTTCATTAACTTTGACTACATGTATTAGGAATTTGTACACACGTCATTGTCTGTTGTTTGTTTGTTTTTTTATTTTGTTTTGTTTTGTTTTGTTTGTAAGGATGGGAAAATTCATCTACAAAAAGAGATCTGAATACCTTATGTAATTACATGTTTCTCTTATTTCATCTATTTCTTTTTTCTTTAAATATGTACTTTCAACAAAGGTTCTCAGTTTGTATGATTGCAAATGCACTTGACTACGTAAGTTATTATTGTAAATCGTTGAAGCAAATCAAAGTAACCTGTTTTTATCTTTCTTTTCTCCAATCCTGTTTTGTCTCACAGCGTCAGGGTAAGAAGAGATTTCTAGAACGAGCTTTTGTGTGCGTTTCGTATATAGGGTATTTCGTCGCCTCTGTTATCTCTGAGGTTCACTTTTTGCGTAGCCGGCCTTTTGTTTTGTATCTATTGTATCGGTGTACCATTGCTCTTTGATGTGCACTGTCTGTTTATTAATCTGCTTATGTGGCAGAACCATTTAATTTGTTGTTTCTTGATGAAGTTCAGTACTGATCTTGTACCAACTTATTTCCTGATGTCTTCATTTCTCACCCGATCTCTTCTTATTTCCCCCAGCATTTTGCGTAGACACTTCGTCTCTATCGTGACTAGGTTTCTCTATCATTTGATGTCAGCGTCGGGAAAATGTTTGACTGTCAGCAAGACACACTCAAACATGTCCTACGCCGAAAACTTCCGTTTCGGATGCGTTCTTCCTACATTAGTAGGAGTCTAACTGGGGCGCAACGTTCTAACCGTTCTTGTTAAAAACTGTTTATATATCACAATAAGAATGATCAAAATTGTCTAGAAGAATGAACGAAACACACAAACAAACACATGTCAGCGTCCACGTACACCCGTTTTTATAACATATTGTATATTAAGAAATCGCCCGAGTGGTTACCGTGGCCCAAATTTGGGGTGTGCAGAATAGAACTGTTACCTGCCACGCATGTCGTAAGAGGCGACTAAGGAGGTTTTGCTGAAATCGGATGCATGTGTCATAAACGTGTAGAAGTCTATGCGTTTAGGGGCCTACCAAACTAATGTGCAACGTATACACGTTCTTGGCAAAGATCAAACATATCACAAGAGTGATTAAAATTGGTCGTAAAGAACGAACGCAAAGAAGAAGATATTAAGAAATACGCTGTGAGGTCCATATATTTCTTTGACCGACAGAACATGATGTATGATATTGTCTACTAATGTTTCGTCCCATTTTTTCTTTGGTATCCTCCGTATACTAAGGACAGAAAATAAGACAAACAGATATGTCGAGAAGGAATTAAAAATAAAGTAACTGGCTCGTGCTACAAACAAATAATGAGAAAATTGAATTATTTTGAACATGTAAAAAGACACGACGGGTTGGTGAACACTATTATGGAAGAAGAAATCCCGACAAAAGGGAGAAGAGGAAGACTACGGAGAAGATGGACTCAGGATGTAACTAATGATTTGAGCATGCTAGCTGCAGAGGTAGAACATTTGATCTACGAGAGAGAAAAATTCTGAAGGACAGTTATGGTGAAAAAGTTCTGCTTATGACAAACTACAGGGTGTTCAAGATAAAAGTAGCCCGATTGGCTAGTTTTCATTTGTCAATCGGGCTACTTTTATCTTGAACACCCTGTATTTGATCATAATGATTATGATGATGATGTATATATATATATATTTTCAAATCTGTAAGAGGTAGACTCCATGAGTTCGAAGTAGATCTTTATAAACTGTTCAATTCTCCCGTTTAGTGCCAGGGCCCGCAAGGAAGCAAAGAAAAGTAACACTGTGACCTACAAGGCATGTCGTAAGAGGCGACTAATGTAGGACCTAGGAAGCTACCCTAGTAAATAAAAAGCATCGCAGAAATTGGATATGCTGATCTACGTGTAGACGCATAACTGGCACAACGTACAATTGCTCTCAAATCACATACAAATCACACAGAGTGATTAACAAGGTGTCGATATAGAGCGTTCAAAGAAGAAGAAGAATAAACTGTTCAATTATCGATGATTATAAAAATAAACTATAATGAAATTGCACAAAAAAAAACTAAAGGGTTTTGAAGATTGTGTAAAATAAATTAACTAATAACAATGCATGTAGCTTGAGTGGTCAGTGAATTCAAGATTGCTAAAACTTGGCACATATAAAAATAGAAAACCAAGATGTGTTCTTTCATCAAAATTTCATTAATTTTTACACAGAAGGAATCGTGAGAAAAAGAACACAAGGAACATGTATTTGATTTCACTGGGCAGGAAATTATAATAAACAAAGGCGAACATTCTTATCGACATGCCAGATTAATATGTCTGAAGAAATTTCAGATTTGGCTTATAATTCTGTAAAGCTACTGTTTCCTGGAAAAGGATTTTTATTTTACAAATATTTTTTGCATCTGTCTCATTAGTATTGGCGTTTTTATTATCATAATATATTTTTTTTTAATATCCCAAAACTGGTTCTATCTATCTATCTATCTATCTATCTATCTATCTATCTATCTATCTATCTATCTATCTATCTATCTATCTATCTATCTATCTATCTATCTATCTATCTATCTATCTATCTATCTATCTATCTATCTATCTGTCTATCTATCTATCTATCTATCTATCTATCTATCTATCTATCTATCTATATATCTGTCTGTCTATCTATCTATCTATCTATCTATCTATCTATCTATCTATCTATCTATCTATTATCTATCTATCTATCTATATATCTATCTATCTATCTATCTATATATCCATCTATCTATTTATTTATCTATCTATATATTTATCTATTTATCTATCTATATATATATCTATCTATCTATCTATATATCTATCTATCTATCTATTTATCTATCTATATGTCTATATGTCTGTCGATCTATACATCTATCTATCTTTATGTCTATCTATTTATCCATCTATCTATATATCTATCGATGTATCTATCATCTATCTATCTATCTATCTATCATCTATCATCTATCTATCTATCTATCTATTTATCTATCTATCTATCTATATATTTATCTATTTATCCATATATCTATCTATATATATATCTATCTATCTATCTATATATCTAACTATCTATCTATCTATCTATATATTTATCTATCTATATGTCTATATGTCTGTCGATCTATACAACTATCTATCTTTATGTCTATCTATTTATCCATCTATCCAGCGCCGGATTAGCCTAGTAGCAGAAGTAGCAAATGCTACGGGCCCCGCGCTTCTAGGGCCCCGCGCCTATGTGACAGATGAAAATGGAAAAAATAACCAGATGTTATATCAAAAACACGCAAGCTGTCTGAATTTTTAGATGTTTGTGATGGTGCTGAATCCAACGAAATCGAAGCAGAAAATGCAGAAGACGTGTCCCACTGTGTAGTAGTAGATGAAAGCAGTGCCTTAGAAGAATCATCATTACCAATACTACCATTAAGATCAGCAACTCTTCACGATTTAGCCACATTTTTCACAAGACAAACTGAAATCGAATGTACAGCAAGTCCTTCCAATTTAGCCATATCATCTTCAAGCCAAAGAGAGGCAGAAAGCACAGCACATGCTTCTAATGTAGCAACATCATCTACAAGCCAAAAACACAACGAAAGTAAAATGTACTCCAACGATATTGGTGAATGGCCACACAACTTCAAACAATCCACGATTTTGTCGAAAGTCGTTTTTCATATACACACATACACTAACAAACAAAACTCACGTTAGAGATTGGTTGTGTTATACAGAAACTAAAGGACAACTGTTCTGTTTTGTTTGCAAAGTTATTGATTTAGGCTGTACCACAGAGTGACTGGTGTATTTGGAATACTCCGGCAGTTAAAATCTATTACAGCAGAAGAGGTCTTGAAAAGAACTCCAAATATTGTCAGCTCTTACCAAGAGGATTTGGAAGAAAGCCTAGGCGACTAACTTATGCAGTTCATTGAACTTCTTAAAACTAATGTATATGGCCTTTTTCATCTTTACAAACGGTCAATTGGCAAGTGTTTTACTGTGACAACTTCTGAGTTTTCGCTTTTCTCTCTTGTCGTTCAGCTCGTATATAAGTCTCTTCTTAAAAGACTCTGCGCCCTTTCGTAATTTGGCTTTCCACACAACTCTGTCATCAGCTAGTCCCTCCCATGTGCTGGGATCTATAGAAAAGTTTTTCATTGAGGCTTTGCAGACATCTTTATATGTGAGCAGTGGTCTGCCCTGGTGCCTCTTCCCTCCGAAAGTTCACAGAACAACATTTGTTTTGGTATGCGGCAAGTTTCCATTCTTCTCACATGCCCCAACCATCTTAGTCGCCTACTGCTGTAAAACTAATGTAGCTGCTGCTATTAGCAACGAAAAGCATGAGGCTCTTGAACTGCAATTTAATAAACTTGTAAAGGAAAATTCATTAGAGTCGTGTTTCCCAAATGTAGAAATAGTCTTACGAATTTACTTGTCTTTAATGATTACTAACTGCAGCGGAGAACGTTCTTTTTCGACATTAAAGAGTATAAAAAGTGAGTTAAGAAACACGATGGGACAAGATCGTCTAAATAACCTCACCTTAATGAACATTGAATGTAATTTACTTAGAGAAATTGATTTGTCTAGTGCTATCTCTTCTTCTTCTTCGCGTTCGTTCTTTAGGACCAATTTTAATCACTCTTTGTGATATGTTTGATCTTTGCCAAGAACGTGTATACGTTGCACATTGGTTTGGTAGGCCCCTAAACGCATAGACTTCGATGCGTTTAGGACACGTCATCCGATTTCAGCCAAACCTCCTAAGTCGCCTCTTACGACATGCGTGGCAGGTAACAGTGGTTCTATTCTTTACAACCCAAATTTGGGCCCCGGTAACCACTCGGGCAAGTGCTATCTCTAAATTTGCTCACATTAAATCGAGACAAGTTTGTTTGTAAAAGTTGTGTTTTATTTTATTATCATACAAAACCTAGGGCCCCGCGCTAAAATTTGCTACGGGCCCGCGCTAGCCTAATCCGGCACTGCATCTATCTATATATCTATCGATCTATCTATCATCTATCTATCTATCTATCTATATGTCTGTATGCCTGTGTATCTATATATCTATCTAGCGATCACCTATCTAACGATCACCTGTCTATCTATCATCCATCTATCATTCGCCTATCTATCTGTCTATATATATACATATATATATATATATATACGCAACTACACTCCCTTGGGTGAAAATTGTGTGGTCATCATCACCCGTGATGGGCTAGCAGTTAGTTAGTTAGTCTTAGTTAGTCTTTCCTCTTGGGCCTGTGGGCGGCGCATAGGGCAGAGGGCATAGCTCTCCATGTCTCGCGGTTCGTTGCTATTTGTTTTAAGTCTTTAATGTTTACTAGGCCCATCGTTGAGCCTTCTCTGGTGATGGTTCTACGCAGAGTCTCTCTTGGTCTTCCTCGTTTTCTTTTTCCCTCTGGTGTCCATATAGGGCTAGCAGTATCATCATATATATCTATCTATCTATCTATCTACTTATATATCTTTCTTTCTACATGCTGTCACTTTCACCGTGAATCGTCGTGGGTGGAAATATTTGGCGTATATATCAGATCCCGAGCTTGATGGGTAGAACTGATTATAGTCAACATTCTGACATTTTAACGATCAATCAATCAATAAACATTCTGACGAGGTGATCAAACCATTTGATCTTCTGTTTCTCAGTGAATGTGTCGCAGTGTGTTGTTCCTATACTCTGGCTGATAATCTCACTTCTAACTTGGTCGCGAATGATTAAATGAGTATGATCCGAAAGGTATCTCATGACCCAAAAGGTTCACCAAGTGTGAAATGAAATGCTTGAGGAAGGCAGTGGGAGTCACCAGAAAAGGCAGACTACGAAATGAGAACATCAGAAGCAGAATGGGCATAACTTCATGTACCGAATACATTGAAAGACAACAAATGCAGTCGTTTTGACATTTAATAAGAATGGAATACAACCAACCACCAATAGCAGCATACAATAAAAAGAAATCGGGTACTAGAGCTAAGGGAAGATCAGGAAAAGATGGATAGAAAATATCAAGACCACACTACATAAACACGGATTCAACACAACAAGGGCGACTCATCTAGCCCTAGAACGCAAATTAAAGCTCCCATCCCTACGCTTAACGGCCAGAGTGGACAGCCAACTACATCTTTCACCTGGGAATAGACAATAGACAATAGAACCGAAAGGTGTAGGCGAGTTCAGTGTGCAGACAATGAACTGAATCACTAGAAGCGTTAACAATTTGCAGAATTATATTCGTCCTCGTTCTTGGGCAATGGATGTCGTTGGCAATGAGAGAGCAGACGGTTCTGTCACCATATCAGGGGGTCGACCAATAGAAAGTGCTGACATTCTGCACATCCCATAGAGTGGGGGCGTAAAGAGGATTTTAATCTAAACCAATTAATGTCAACTGCTAGGTTGCAAGTGCTTGGATTGAAGATTGAAGTGGTCAGAAAAGAACAGCACAATAGGCTTATGAGTAGGCTCACTAATCAACCTCAAACTGCTACGGTTAGTCGTAGTTAAAGGTAATGCGAAAGAGATCAGAGGACATGTGGACATGTACGGAGTGTAATAATGGTCTTCCAAACTGAAACTGAAGTTGGCAGTTATTCTAAGGCATCTCATCTGACAGGTGTTAATCCGAAAACATAAAGAAGTCTAAAGAAATCAAATCTAGAACAAAATTCGGATATTTAACTCTAATGTTAAAGCAGTTCTGCTGTATGGGTCAGAAACATGGATAAGTACTAAAATAATTGCGGAAATTGCAAAGTCATCAATTGGTGTCTGCGCAGAATAGAGGGACTAAGATGGCATCATAGGGTCACAAATGAGGAACTTATGGAGAGAACAAGACAGTTTCCAGTAAACCAAAAGGTTTAAAAAATAAGCTGGCGCTGGATAGGACACACTTTGTGAAAACCTGATGAGAATATAACAAGAAGGGTCCTTTCTTGGAACCCACAGGCCAGCAAAAGAAGGGAGGTCGAGAAATACATGGAGACGAGATTTGCAATTTGCAGGCAGATATCAACAATATAAAGAAGAGCTGGAGGGAGGAGCTGCAGGAGATAGCTAGAGATAGGAAGACTTGGCACGAGTTGGTTGAGGGCATGTGCCTCAATCCGGGCTAAAAGGCATATTATATATATATATATATATATATATATATATATATATATATATATATATATGTGTGTGTGTGTGATTTTGCCTAGTTTCCATGTTTGACAGCGGTAGCATAGGATAGAAATAAATTATGGTTTATCTCGTATGTTATCCAGTTATATGCTTCTCAAACTTTATAGATGCCTCATTACCACACTAGTTACATCCCTCGCTGTCTGCTCTCTCAATCGTTTACAATTCCTTCTGTAAAACAGTCCCTACCTCACGTGTGTGTCAATTCTTTAATTATCTTGTCTAAATTGAATTTTCGATGTTCATGTTTTGACCAGGATCTTGTGTCACGTATTTAATATCCGGCAGATTTCTTGTCTGTCTTTCTTTCTCGACGTCTTTTTCTGGGTTTTATTTTTTTCTCTATGTATTCGTGCGTTAGAGAAATCGAGGTTTCAGAGAAAGAAAGTCAAGCAGAGAGAGAGAGAGAGAGAGAGAGAGAGAGAGCGAGAAACTGAGAGAAATCTATATTCTTCTATGCCGGACCCAGGGGATTAACAATAATCTTAGAGCAGCATGTCAGTAACATTTCACGTCGTTTTTATGCCTGCTGTCTTTCCGCAGGTGGATGGTGGAATTGGTTGTCCACTCTTGCCGTTAAGCGTAGGGGTGGGAGCTTTAATTTGAGTTGCAGGGTCAGACGAGTCGTCCATATTGTGTTATATCTGTCTTTATTTAGTGTTGTCTTGATATTGTCTATCCATCTTTTTTTTAGTCTTCCCTTGATTCTAGTACCTGATCTTTTTTAATTGTATGCTGGTATTGGTGGTTGGTTGTATTCCATTCTCATTAAATGTCCACACCACTGTATTTGTTGTCTTTCAATGTATTCGGTGCATGAAGTTATGTCCACTCTGCTTCTGATGTCCTCATTTCGTTGTCTATCTTTCCTGAAATCTGGTTACTGTTGGAAATACTAGTCAAATGTTAAATGTGACACGCAGAAACGTAACAATAAACCGACCCCAGCAACAGACAGTACCAGAATGCCATTGATTGCCAGCATCGAGATTACCCCGTCTTACATTGCTTTGACAGATTGTTAAGCCCTTTAAGTGCAGGAATGAATATGTCACGTTATCAGGTGACATGACGTCATGAGATTAATGGATGATTAATGTTTAACAGAACTGACTCAATAGAACTACAAACAGACCAATAGTTGCCTTGACAACCGTTTTAATATCGGATGCTAATAGGCGTATAAATAAAGATATAAACATGTAATAAATTCAGTTTAAACGAAGTTTTATACATGAACACATATACATCAAGTCAAAGTCGACATTTCGTCAATAGTTGTCTTTATAAAATAGAAACAAACAAAGTTGTTTTTTTTTTAACAAACAGCTCTTCATCAAGACAGGAACAAACTGTATTTGTTTGTCCCCAGATATTTACAAAAAAAAAAAAAATTGTATTTCAACCAAATTGATTAATTTTTATTTCTTACCAATAAGTGTTGAGTTTCTTTCTATGGACTGCTCAAAGTAGTTATTGACTAAAGAAAGTGTAATTTCCAGCAACGTATTCTAAAGGCTAGTTTCTTTTCTTTTCTTTTTCTTGTTGGTATGGAAAATTTCCTAACCTCAATAGTTTCGCGGTAACTGCACTAGCCATGCCTGCCGTTATATTCTTCGGGCGCATGTCCCCTCTGCCCTACACAACCATTAAAAAACGGTATTACAGACAGTAAAGATGATCGCTCTAGGCTGAGCAAAAATGAAATTATCAAAGACTATCATATGTTCTTATTTGCAACATTCATCTTATTCTTCACATCGCCTTCACTCGGTTCTTTGCTGAATAAAATCTAAGAGTAGTTTCCAAATTTCCTTGCAATCAGTGATTAGTGAGGAACAGAAACACCGCATGTAGGACACAGTGGAGGCTAGTAATCATTTTTGTTGGTGGGGCAAGACATTTTTCCCGGATAAATCATGGTTTTGGTTGCTATATTTTAATTTATAAAATAATAAATACACGTTATACATTATTTTTAGTGGGCCCGGCCCCACTAGCCCTTAGTGACGAGCTTGGTCGGACAGTTCTAAATGTGCTCAAATATTCTCCTCAACATTTCCATCAGCGCAAATCACTCCGGTTCTGTTAAGATTAATTAAGCGTCCTGTACCACTAGCAAAGTGTTCTTGTCTAACAGTTCCCGATTTCAGTCTCATCTTTTTACCCTCGATAGGAATGCAGATCCATACATTTCTGACAGAAAATTGCAGTGAAAATTAACCAACAGAGCCGTCGATAGAATTAAGTAAAACCTACACAAAAAGCAATCAAAAGCCCCCTAAATTCAAACAATTAAAAATACAGTAATACATTATATATTATCATACAAACACTCATTAATACAGTAATATATTATACAGGGTGTTCAACTTAAAAGAAGCCTATGAATGGAGCTAAATCTGGCATATATGTATGGAAATGAGAAGGTTCAGTTATGACGTAGTATAGGTCAAGGTTGTGTGG
This sequence comes from Arion vulgaris, assembly GCA_020796225.1. NCBI lineage: Eukaryota > Metazoa > Mollusca > Gastropoda > Stylommatophora > Arionidae > Arion > Arion vulgaris. The sequence continues at coordinate 27,243,217 of CM036757.1, read as the reverse complement.
TGGTGTGTAATTGTAGTGCGGGAAGAGTCGATGAACAAATGTGACGTAGGACGAGCTAGTCAGAACCGGTTTAAATAGTAAATAAACACAAAGGGATAGATTATCTGGCAAATTTCGATTTGTCAATGGGGCTGCAATTATCTTGAACACACTATATATTATCATACACACACTCATTAATACAGTAATACATAATATACTGCGATTTTAAGTAATCAATATTATGAAAATGAAATAAAAATCCTGGCATATATCCTTTACAGGACGTAGCCATCAACCACATTAAATTAATCGTTGATTGTCTAGGCACCATTTACACGTTCAATAGTTTGCCATTACTTTCTGAACGGTGAGGTCTATTTTTACCTTTTGTAAAAATCCCACGGAAAAGAATTTGATTCCAAACTTGCTCACCGTGAGGTTTGAACCAGATACGCATGGGTTTGTGATCGAGCTCACTACCGTTTAAGCTACATACGCTCACAATCAATATTATAGCGATATATAATATTGTCCATTTGAACAACACATTTCTCGTTAACAAATATGTTCTTATGTTAGGACATCATAGCACTAAAACAACAGAAGAAAGTAGACTAAGGTACATGACAAAGCAAATGAGAAAAAAACAAATATAGACCAGAGTATCTGATAGTCATCCGTCGCGTATTTTTCTTAAATTTACTCATCTTTCAACCTTGAATGAAGAAAAACAAAACACGATCTAGAGAAATCTAGATAAACAACTAATTCTCTCCACAAACACAATATGACTTTAGTTATGAAATAGTGAGAAATTGTCTGATGACTAGGCTCTAACATTTTCTATTCACCGTTCAGGGTGTCTCAAAAATTGTTATGTTATGATATGCAAACGACGTCATGGCACTTTGGGCATTCCCATGCGTGCTCTGTTCTTTTCCGCTGCAGCAGACATCCCAAAAGTCTAACTTGCCAAGGGCTTTTATGAACAATATGTTGTATAAATCTGTCTAACTGCTTTCTTTATATAGGTAATGCATTTATGAATACACAAACATTATGAAAATGTTGAAGGAATGTATGGTTTATTAACTTTTCACAAACTAGCATCATGACCATTCATAAAAATCGCTAGTTTTTATGGTCACATGGTATCCTAGAATAAAGGGTAAACTCTGTTTCACTTCCACTTCTAGCATAAGCCCCGATGCTACGTATTCGTTATCGTTTATACTTCACTTTTACGTAGTTTCCGGTTAATATAAATCTCTAATCGGAACAAAAAGTAATAAAAACGCAAAAATATAGTAAACGTTTTTTTGAGTGACGCCGGGTCCATGCGATAAGATATATTGACACTTGAGTGTCGCTTGGTAATGAATCAGTTAGGCACTGAGCATTGTTTGGACATTCTACTGAAGACAATACTAGAAGAAATACTCGCCGACAGGTAAGCAGCAGAAAGATAGTGATTTAAATAGCAGGATAATATTAAGAGATTAACAAACAGCCACCCGAGTTTACCGGGGATCTCAAGGGAAGCAAAGAATAGTAACACTGCGACCTACAAGCAATGTCGTCAGAGGCCACGGAGGTAGAGGTCTCTACCTTAATAAATGAAGGAGTATCTACTCTAGTAAATAAAAATCGTTACAGAAATCGGATGTGCTGGCCTACTTGTAGGCGCATAACCGGCGCAGCGTACAATTGATCTTAAACTCGGATCACATACAAATCACAAAGCGTGGTTATAACTGCTAAGGAGGTGTATAAACGTTTTTCCCATTCACTTCTGTTATTATCTTTCCACTATGGGCAAAAAATGTGTTAACACGTTATACATTTTTACTGCCACGGCTATAGACGTACCTTCACGTTTTTTTTACCTACAAACAAAGAGTAGCTATTTGTAGATAGGTTTTCGGAGAGTATGTAGCAGCGAAAGGGTTAACAAATAGTCGATATGGAGCCTTCCAAGAAGAAGAAAAACAAGAGCAAACAACAAAATGTCAGAGTGTATCAGTAGAGTGCGCAATGAGTTATTCAAGAACCATTGTAGTTAACCTTCGAAACGAAGAACACAATTAGAATATGAACACTTTTGCCTATCACAATTCCAACATTATTGAAGTACTGAGATGTGTTTGGGCAACCTTGTAGATTTAATTCCACAATGTCTCTCCATATTTTTCAATTATCCAAGGACGCTGAGGCTTTTACCATCGGACAAATGTTGTATAGATTATGTTACAAGTGAATAAGGAATTTTTAAAGAACCCTAGGGCAAACACCGTAGCCAATGAATATGGTAAATAAATAAACAGTAAACATGTATTAAGGGCCTCCGGTAAAAACAATTTACCAAACACAAGATTCGAACCACAACCCGTAATACAACCGAACCACAACACTTCTTACGGCACCCATTCTCTAGCCCTGCAGACAAACACTTGTCAGTGCTTGTCTTTTAAAAAAATAATTTTCCGTAGACCCTTAATGCTTTTTGTATATTATTTTGTACATAGCACTGAAGAGCTCGGTCATTTGTGTAATTGTTTAGAAAACCCTGAGAGGTACCAGAATTATGCAAAATAAGTCTACCTCCTTCGTATCCTAGAGGAAAGAAGGATCAGGTTGAGTGCTCCTTATACTGTACTAGGAAGAGGATCAGGTTGAGGTGCACCTTACTACTGTACTAGGAAGAGGATCAGGTTGAGGTGCTCCTTACTACTGTACTAGGAAGAAGCATCAGGTTGAGGTGCTCCTTATACTGTACTAGGGAAGAAGGATCAGGTTGAGGTGCTCCTTAGTACTGTACTAGGATGAGGATCAGGTTGAGGGCTCCCTTACTACTGTACTAGGGAAGAGGATCATGTTGAGGTGCTCCTTATACTGTACTAGGAAGAAGGATCAGGTTGAGGTGCTCCCTTATACTGTACTAGGGAAGAAGGATCAGATTGAGGTGCACCTTACTACTGTACTAGGGAAGAGGATCAGGTTGAGGTGCCCCCTTACGTACTGTACTAGGGAAGAGGATCAGGTTGAGGGCTCCCTTAGTACTGTACTAGGGAAGAGTGATCAGGTTGAGGGCTCCTTAGTACTGTACTAGGAAGAAGGATCAGGTTGAGGGCTCCTTAGTACTGTACTAGGGAAGAGTGATCAGGTTGAGGTGCTCCTTACTACTGTACTAGGAAGAGGATCAGGTTGAGGTGCTCCCTTAGTACTGTACTAGGGAAGAAGGATCAGGTTGAGGTGCTCCCTTAGTACTGTACTAGGGAAGAGGATCAGGTTGAGGTGCTCCTTATCTGTACTAGGGAAGAGGGATCAGGTTGAGGGCTCCTTACTACTGTACTAAGGAATAAGTTATCAGGTTGAGGTGCTCCTTAGTACTGTACTAGGGAAGAAGGATCGGGATTGAGGTGCTCCTTATACTGTACTACGGAAGAAGGATCAGGTTGAGGTGCTCCCTTAGTACTGTACTAGGGAAGAAGGATCAGGTTGAGGTGCTCCTTATACTGTACAAAGGAAGAGGATCGGTTGAGGTGCTCCTTACTACTGTACTAAACAATAAATTGTCTAACCTCAAATGACTTCCCTCTGCTGGATTTTTCCCATATGGGTGGTACCTCTCCGTAGAAATGGCAAGCCACAAGCTTTCTAGAGTATTGCATAAAGTACAAACTCCGTTGCTCCGGCAACAATCCTAGGGGTCTCTGGAAACAAATGCACTCGTGAACAGAATGGCGTGGTCGGGATTCAAACTCCCTACCTTAGACTCGCAAGGCAATGGTTTAACCACATAATGCCTACAACTGTGTCGACAGTTGGTTCTTATTATAACTGCTTATTTGATCAGACCTCCCACCAACAAACATTATTCACGTTATTAGAAATCCATCCATTATACACCAACTGTGGCACACTAAGGTTTGGATAATTGACATATTACTTATAATAACCTGTTGTTTATGTATAAACGGGGGTCCAAATTTGTCCATATTTGCATGTTTTATTGTTCACGTCTACTTCCTTAATGTATTAACACTTGTTCATCCTGGCCACACATAAAGAGATGGTCTAGTCACAACCAACGCTAATATTGAGCCGCACAAATGACGTGGGAAGCCCTGACCTAGTTTGAGTTGGGGGCTGGATTTTATATATGTTTGATAGAACACTGTAAAGCGTTTTTGCTATTTTTTCTCTGTTCTTTGAGTCTATGGCAATTTATTGATGAAAAATATTAATAATACTGATATTCCTTATTGTTAAACTTAACTTGTTGCATAATATAATTTTGATTTAGCATGTTGTGGTGTAATACTGGAATGCGATGTCACGTGACGGTTAGAGTCTTATTTCCTAAAAATTTGTACCACTTGAGTCCGCTTGCTGTATGAGTTTATATTTGGTTTTGGTCTAGTCTAGCACAATTTATGACTTCAATCTGTACAATTTCTGAATGTTTAGAACAGGACAGAAGTTAAACAACATGTCTCATTGCCTACATAAGCATGTGTTATTGTTTTCGACTGTTCCATTAATACATTAGCATTTGTTCATCCTGGTTAAACACAAAGAGATGGTCTAGGACACTGGTTCTCAAAGGGAGTGCCAAGGTGTTTCAGTGTGCCCAGTGACATTCCTAGGTGCGCTCTAGGAAATCCAAGGGGTCGACAACCCAGGGTCAGCCAGGATAAAAAAATCGCCAAGACACATCAGACCCAAGTTTCTCATAGGCAGAGATTAAATGATGAATAAAACACGTAGAATTTATCAGTTATTTCTATATTTCTTTGCTTTTTGCTTGGTATTTATTAAGATTTTCTGTAAGGTTTTGCCTACGATTTTTTGTAGAACTTCAAATGTGCCCCAACTTCAAAAAAGTTTGAGAACCACTGATCTAGGACCAAGTACAATTTATGTCTGCATTCAATACACTTTCTGTATAGTTAGAACAGGAATTAGAAGTTAAACAGCATGCCCCATTGTCCACACACGAACTAAAAAAAAAAACAACATAATACAATTTTACTAATAAATTACATTTAGCGACTTGGATATCTTCATAATAGAATTTTAACTAGTTAATTCTACAGTATGATGAGCCATCTGACAAGCCGTTCTAACAGTAGCAATTCTTCGATAAGTCACCTCACGAAACAAAACAGTAAATAGACACAAAATTATTCACGATATCCATTTGATGTTTTATGGTATTAAGTAACAAGTTATAATATATATATAATAAAATATGGAACTCCAGGATATATAGTTTTAAAACGAAATCTAGAATTCTGTATTCCAAAGTTGTCTCAATTTTAACATTTGACGTCTTCTTCTTCTTTTGTCGTCACACTGCTACATTGTTGTTGCCCTGTGTCGTCTTTTGTCTGTGTTTGTCTTGTTCTGGTGGTTTGAAGGATTGTTATTTTTGCTCTTTGACAGGATTCGGCTATGCCATCTAACTATTGTTTTCGTGGTATTCCTCTCGCCTTCTTTCCTGATGTTCTGTTGTAGAAGACTCTGTGGAGCTTGGATGCATTCTTGGAGGCCAAACCACTCAATTCTTTGTTTCTCAATATGATTCTAGCAAGGTTCTGTACCAACTTTCATTTCTTATGCTGATGTTGGTGACTGTCTTCAACGTATGACGTGACTAGTTAGATAATGACTATAAAGAAAGTTGAATTCAGATCATAAGAGATGTCCGCGAACAAATAATTAACCTAAAATGGAACGAATTCAGGAGAGTTGATGAAATCAGAGAAATGTTTGTCAACCTTTATCAACTGTTATAATAAAGAGAGGAGGGTCTCTGTGGCTGAGTGGTTAAGCCCTTTGCCTTGCGAGTCAAAGGTCGTGGGTTCGAATCCGGACCGTGGCCTTCTGTTCACGAGTGCAGTTTTTTTCCAGACACACCTAGAATTGTTGCCGGAGCTACGGAGTTCGTGATTTGTGCAATATTCTCGGCAGGTGGCGTGCCATTTCTGTGAGAGGACGAGCCATGGGTAAAACCCGGCGCAATGAAGTCAATTTAAAAGAAAAAAAGAGAATATGGAGATATGTTGTGCATACTCTGAGAAGAAAAGATCAAAGAACGATCGATGTGTCTAGATGTATCGTAAGTTATCTGTCTCATCAACAATGTTTATAATAATCAAGAATAGGAAAATGGTTGACTGGACAATACTGTTTTTTTTTACATAAAATGATCTTTGATCAACACTACAGATGAATTGTGCTTAGATACTTTTTATAATTGCTACTTTTTTGGTTTCGTGTCTTTCAGTTGAATGTCTTGAATATATGGTCTTTTTTCATTTTTACGGACGATCTTTTGTAAGTGGGTAACAGTGACATTTCTGAGTTTGCGCTTGTTTTCCTAGACGGGAGGCCATTATGGGAAATGTGCTTTGCCCATTTTACCACAAGCTCCTCTTGACCTGACTGTTTTCATTCAATGGAAAGACATAGCCCATACATATGAAATTAAGTTTGGTTGGTAGGAAATGCCAGAAGATGGAATGGACTATGGCTAACTATCAACTGCCTTAGTGTCACTTTCTCCGGATTTGTGGTCAATGCTTACTCCTCTATACATCCTCCCTAACCGTGCAAATCAACAAGTCTGTGTAGACTTACTTGGTCAATGCTTACTCCTCTATACATGCTCCTAACCGTGCAAACACAAGTCTGTGTAGACTTACTTGTCAATGCTTCTCTGATACATCCTCCTAACAGTGCAAATAACAAGTCTGTAGACTTACTTGTCAATGCTTACCCCTCTATCTCTCCCTAACTGTAATCAACAAGTTGGAGACTACATTGGCAATCTTCTCTTTTCATCCCCCTAAACGTGCAAACAACAAGTCTGTGGAACTGTTTGGTCAATGCTTCATCTCTATACATCCTCCCTAAGGATCAACAGTCTGTGAACTTCTTGGTCAATGCTTACCCTGTACATCCTCCTAACTGTCAAACACAAGTCTGTGGAGACTTCTTGTCAATGTTCTCCTCTATACATCCTCTTAACATGTGCAAATCAACAAGTCTGTGAGCATTTACTTGGTCAAGCTTACTTCTATACTCCTCCTAACGTAATCAACAAGTCTGTGAGACTTACTTGTCAATGCTTCTCTCTATACATCCTCCTAACGTGCAAATCAACAAGTTTGTAGAACTTGGCAATGCTCTCCTCTACATCCTCCCAACTTGCAAATCAACAAGTCTGTGAAGACTTACTTGGTCTGCATCTCTATACATCCTCCTAACGTAAATCAACAAGTCTGTGAGACTTACTTGGTCAATGCTTCTCCTATCTCCTCCCAACACGACTAAATCAACAATCTGTGGAGACTTACTGGTCAATGCTTACTCCTATACATCCTCCCAACTTGAAATCTACAAGTCTGTGAGAACTTGGTCAATGCTTATCTCTATACATGCTCCAACTGTGCAATCAACAAGTCGTGTGACTTACTTGGTCAATGCTTACTTCTATACATGCTCCCTAACGTGCAAATCAACAAGTCTGAGACTACTTGGTCAATGCTTACTCCTCTATACATGCTCCTAACTGTGCAAATCAACAAGTCTGTGAGACTTATTGGTCAATGCACTCCTATAACATCCTCCTAACTGTGCAAATCAACAAGTCTGTGAGACTTACTTGGTCAATGCTACCTCATACATCCTAACGTGCAATCCAAGTCTGTGGAGACTTACTTGGTAATGCTTCTCTCTATACATCCTCCTAACGTGTCAAATCAACAAGTTGTGTAGACTTACTTGTCAATGCTTCTCCTCTATACATGCTCCTAACTGTGCAAATCAACAAGTCTGTGGAGACTTACTTGGTCAATGCTTACTCCTCTTACATGCTCCTAACTGCAAATCAACAAGTCTGTGAGACTTCTTGGTCATCTTACTCCTCTATCATGCTCCTAACGTGCAAATCAACAAGTCTGTGGAGCTTACTGGTCAATGCTTCTCCTCATACATGCTCCCTAACCTGTCAAATCACAGTCTGAGGCTTACTTGGTCAATCTTACCTCTATACATCCTCTAACTGCATGACAGTCTGTGTGACTTCTTAGTCAATGCTTACTCCTATACATCCTCTAACCGTAAATCGAACAAGTCTAGTAGACTTCTTGGTCAATTTACCTATACATGCCAACGTGAAATCAACAAGTCTGGGGAGACTTACTTGAGCAATGCTTCTCTCTATACTCTCCCTAACTGTCAAATCAACAAGTCTGGTAGACTTACTTGGTCAATGCTACTCCTCTATCATCCTCCTAACGTGCAAATCAAAGTCTGGAGCTTACTTGTCAATGCTACTCCTCTATCATTCCCTAACGTAAATCACAAGTCTGCTAGACTTATTTTCATGCTACTCCTCTAGACATGCTCCCTAACGTGCAAATCAAGTCTGTGGGACTTCTTGGTCAATACTTACTCGCATACATGCCCTAACTGTGCAAACAACAGTCTGGTAGATACTGGTCAATGTATCCTCTATACATGCTCCTAACGATGCAAATCAACAAGTCTGTGGAGACTTACTTGTCATGCTTACTCCTCTATACATCCTCCAACGTGCAAATCAACAAGTCTGTGTCAGACTTTCTTGGTCAATGCTTACTCTCTCATACATCCTCCTAACCGTGCAAATCAACAAGTCTGTGTAGACTTACTTGAGTCAATGCTCTCTATACATCCTCCCTAACGTGCAAATCAACAAGTCTGTGAGACTTCTTGTCAATGCACTCCTCTATACATCCTCCTAACGTGCAAATCAACAAGTCTGTGAGCTACTGGTCAATGCTTCTCAAACATCCTCCTAACTGTAATCGACAGTCTGTGAGACTTACTTGGTCAATGCTTACTCCTCATATACATGCTCCTAACGTGCAAATCACAAGTCTGTGAGACTTATGGTCAATGTTACTCTATACATGCTCCTAACGTGCATCAACAAGTCTGTGAGACTTACTTGGTCAATGCTTACTCTCTATACATGCTCCTAACCGTGCAAATCAACAAGTCTGTGGAGACTTCTTGGTCAATGCTTACTCTCATACACCCTCCTAACCGTGCAAATCAACAAGTCTTGGACTTACTTGTCAATGTACTCTCTATCATCCTCCTAACTGTGCAAATCAAAGTCTGTGTAGACTTACTTGGTCAATGCTTACTCCTCTATACATGCTCCCTAACCGTGCAAATCAACAAGTCTGTGGAGACTACTTGGTCATGCTTATCTCTTACTGCTCTAACTGTGCAATCAACAGTTCATGTGAGACTTACTTGGTCATCCACTTCTAACATGCTCCCAAATGTGAACACAAGTCTGTGTAGATTACTGGTCAATGCTTACTCCTCTATATGCTCCCTACTGTGCAAATCAACAAGTCTGTGAGACTTACTTGGTCAATGCTTACCCCTCTTACATGCTCAACTGTGCAATCAACTAGTCTGTGAGACTTCTTGGTAATGCTTCCTCATACATCCTCCTAAGTGCAATCATACAAGTCTGAGATTTACTTGGTCAATGCTATCTCTTACATCCTCCAATGTGCAAATCAAGTCTGTGAGACTTAGCTGGTCAATGCTACCTCTTACATCCTCCTAACGTGCAAATCAACAAGTCTGTTAGATTACTTGGTCAATGCTTATTCTATACATGCTGCCTAACGTGCAAATCAACAAGTCTGTGGAGACTTACTTGGTCATGCTTATCCTCTATACATGCTCCAACCGTGCAACAACAAGTCTGTGGAGACTTACTTGGTCTGCTACTCTCTAACATGCTCCTAACTGCATCAACAAGTCTGTGGAGACTTACTTGTCAATGCTCTCACTCTATCATGCTCCTAACGTGCAAATCAACAAGTCTGTGGAGACTTACTTGGTCAATGCTTACTCCATAATCCTCCTAACTGTGCAATCAACAAGTCTGTGTGCTTTACTAGTCAATGCTTACCTCTATACATCCTCCTAACCTGTGCAAATCAACAAGTCTGTGTAGACTTACTTGGTCAATGCTACTTCTATACATGCTCCTAACTGTGCTATCAACAAGTCTGTGGAGACTTAGCTTGTCATTTCCTCTATACATCCTCCTAACGTGCAAATCAAAAAGTCTGGTGACTTACTTGGTCAATGCTTCTCTCTATACATCCTCCAACGTGCAAATCAACAAGTCTGTGTAGACTTACTTGGTCAATGCTTACCCTCTATACATGCTCCTAACTTGCAATCAACAAGTCTGTTAGCTTACTTGGTCAATGCTACCTCTATACATGCTCCTAAGCTGTGCAAATCCAACAAGTCTGTGGAGACTTATTGTAAATCTTACTCTCTATACATGCCTCCTAACGTGCAATCAACAAGTCTGGAGACTTATGTGGTCAATGCTTACTCCTCTATACATCCTCCCAAACCCGTGAAATCAACAAGTCTGTGGAGACTTACTTTCAGATATTACTTCTCTAGCTTTATCTCACCAAAGCAACCTCCCCCTTCCCCACAGACATGCCTTGTGAATATATTATTAAAGAGCTGGGATTGCTGGTAAATTTGCACTTCCCCAGCCCCGGACCAGTGCCAGAGTTGGACTACTTCTGCATTAGTTAAAAATCATTAATGTTTAATTTCAACCCATCATGTGACTATCAGGTAACGTTTAGTAATCAAATCATTTGTACACATAAACACCGGAGTGAACTATTACTATTCTAAGTTTATGGTCAGTCTCATCGATACAGCATATAAGAAAATGAATGTGTCTACCTTGGAAGTAAGATAGACAATCAGAAAGTACACATCAGAACATTTGATCTCCTGCACACAATATGGAAATTTACTGCAATCTCTACTAAAACAAGACGCAGGTTTTTCAGCTCAAATGGAAATCTTGTTTTTGTATGGTTCCGAAACATGGAGAATCGACAAGTTAAATACAAATAAGATTCAGACTTTTGTCAATAGATGTTTTCGGCGGATTCTTAGACTGAGATGATAAGACATAGCTGCAAACACGGACATGTGAATAAGAGCAGGACAGGGACCCATGATGACCCATATTAAGATGAGTAAATAGCGATGTTTCGGGCATATCAAGGCACAGTCGATACAGACAACACCGTCGATACAGACGATACAGTCGATACAGACGACACCGTCGATACACGACCAGACGACACAGTCGATACAGATGACACAGTCGATACAGATCACACCGTCGATACAGACGACACAGTCGATACAGATCACACCGTCGATACAGACGACACAGTTGATACAGACGACACAGTCGATACAGACGACACAGTCGATACAGACGACACAGTCGATACAGACGACACAGTCGATACAGACGACACAGTCGAGTGTCACTAGACAAGTAGTTGAGTGAGCCCGAAATGTAAACGGAGTCTTCTTGAAGAACTGAAGGATGCTAAACTATCCTGGGGGGGAAAGAAAACAATTGACTAGTAAAAATGGTAAACAACTGTCGAGGCTCTATGCTTCACGATGGGCATAGAGAAATAACGACATGTACATAAAACGACAAATATTGTATCAATTCTAACATATGCCAGCGAGAGTTGGAAAATTACTAAAGATACAGAAAGAAAGTTGAATGATTGCGATGATAGATGTCTGCGAATAATAATGAACTTAAAGTGCAACGAATTCAGGAAAAGTGATGAAATCAGAGAAATGTCTGGTCAACCTCTAGTAGCAACGGTTATAAGAAGGACAAGATGGAGATATGTTGGACACACCTTTGAAGAATATCAATGCAGGCATTGAAGTGGGATGCAGAGGGTTCAAGAAAGAGAGAACGACATAAGGAAACCCTGATACGAGCTTTGCTGAGAGAGGCAAGAAATATAGGTCTCTGTTCCGTGGAAGAGACTGAACGAGTTGCCCAGGATAGAGCGGTATGGAGAATTGTTTGCAAACCCTATGTAAAGTATAACGTTACGAAATGAATTATTATTATTACATAAAAAACAACGTGAAACGTTACTAACAGGCTGCTCTAAGATTATTGTTAATCCTCTAGATCCAGCTTATAAAAAAATCGAATGATTTTCATGTCTTACAAATCTTGTTTTAAGACATTTGTAATGGAAACTAGAACAGTCTGGCCATGGACGTTAAGTCCAACTCCCATTGTTTCGCTCATGTAAGTATCAAGTCTTGTCTCATTTCCATAAGCACCGTTAAGTGAAGACGCAAGCAAGAATCTCATGGGATGCATACAAGACGATAACATTATTCTGGCACGTGCACAGTAGTATATCAATGTCACGTAAATCGATTTACATGTCCCGGTCATTGAACTTTGCCGTAAAATCCCGATGGACGGCGGGAAAACACGAATGTACAATCTGTCTGCTGATACATACAAAGGTTTTGGGATTCGACATAGAATAGAGATTAGTGCGCTGTATTCAACATAGAAACATGCGTGGAAACACACCAGTAGCAAAGGGGCAGTAAGGGAATGTTTGATGAGCTCTTGCGAAGTTCACAATCTAGATCGTCTATGATAGCTGCACACAAACTAGAGAATATATACTAGAAGTTCACAATCTAGATCTGTCTACTATAGCTGCACATAAACTAGAGATATATACTAGAAGTTCACAATCTATCGTCTACTATAGCTGCACTAAACTAGAGTATCTATACTAGAAGTTCACAATCTAGATCGTCTATGATAGCTGCACACAAACTAGATTATCTATTAGAGAACTAAAGAACAAGTAGCTCATTGACTAGGAGGGTGGGAGTTTCAATACTAGAACATCATAAACATAGGGTGTCTATATTAATAGTTGACAAACATAGGGCGTCTGTTTTAGAAGTTCACAAACATAGAGTTTTTATACTTGGAGTTCATGAACTAGATGTGTTGTATTAGCTAATAAAAATATGGAAGTCTAAAGATCATGGCGTGGCTTCATAACGCTTGGTTTCCTATATGACTCGTTCACTCTCTGCAATAATTGCACGATACTTGCTGAGAGTATTGTACAAAGCACGACATCCGTATCTTCGGCATTAGTCCTAAAGAATATATAGAGGAAGGGGGGATACATTTATGAACAGAGCGACGCTATACGGATTCGAAACCACGACGTTTAGAAGACAAGGAATAACGCACGAAATTATATAATCACTTCTCCACAACCCCTCCTTTTTTAGACTAGAGTACTTATTTTACATGTTCATAAACTATGGAATCTATATCCTATCACTGACATAGATAGGTTATGAGAGGTATAGTTTATGTTTTTCTGACACTATTACGTCTGGACATGATTGTCCATCTTGCTGGTTCTTTTCTGACACTATTACGTCTGGACATGATTGTCCATCTTGCTGGTTCGTTTTCTGACACTATTACGTCTGGACATGATTGTCCATCTTGCTGGTTCGTTTTCTGACACTATTACGTCTGGACATGATTGTCCATCTTGCTGGTTCGTTTTCTGACACTATTACGTCTGGATATAATTTTCCATCTTGCTGGTTCGTTTTCTGACACTATTACGTCTGGATATAATTTTCCATCTTGCTGGTTCGTTTTCTGACACTATTACGTCTGGACACGATTTTCCATCTTGCTGGTTCGTTTTCTTACACTATTACGTCTGGACACGATTGTCCATCTTGCTGGTTCGTTTTCTGACACTATTACGTCTGGACATGATTGTCCATCTTGCTGGTTCGTTTTCTGACACTATTACGTCTGGACATGATTGTCCATCTTGCTGGTTCGTTTTCTGACACTATTACGTCTGGACATGATTTTCCATCTTGCTGGTTCGTTTTCTGACACTATTACGTCTGGACATGATTGTCCATCTTGCTGGTTCGTTTTCTGACACTATTACGTCTGGACATGATTGTCCATCTTGCTGGTTCGTTCTCTAACACTATTACGTCTGGACATGATTGTCCATCTTGCTGGTTCGTTTTCACACCTGTTCGTCTACTGATTTCCATCTTGCTGCCAATCATTTCTTACACTACCTTCTATCCTGCCACTTTTCCTTCTTGCTGGTTCGCTATATTCAGACACTATTAGCGCTGGACACTGATTTTGGTCCATCTTGCTGTTCGTTTTCTGACATTATTGTCTGCAACAGGGATTTCCATCTTGGGTCTCGTTTTCTAAACCCCTTCTACGTCTGGCCCATACTTGTCCATCACTGCCTGGTTCGTTTTCTCTACACTCATTCGTCTGGACATGATTTCCATCTTGCTGGTTCGTTTTTCTGACACTATTACTCTGGATATAATTTTCCACCCTTGCTGTTCGTTTTCACACCTGTTCGTCCTTGTTCTATCAACTCAACCAATTTCTCTCTCTATCAACTCACCTCTCTACTCCCTCATCCCTTCTTCTTCTCTCTCTGTGTTCTGCCTCTATAAATTCAGGCATAGCCATAGCTGCCCAGTGTGAGCTTCTAAACTGATTTTGTCTGCTAAACCTTGCTTATTTTTTATATTTCCTTGCTACAGGCACCTCCGATTTCGAGTATGTCTCTCTACTCAAATCACCTTCTCTTGTCTCTCTACTCAACTCACCTTCTCTATGTCTCTCTACTCAACTGACCTTCTCTATGTCTCTCTACTCAACTCACCTTCTCTACGTCTCTCTACTCAACTCACCTTCTCCATGTCTCTCTACTCAACTCACCTTCTCTATGTCTCTCTACTCAACTCACCTTCTCTATGTCTCTCTCTACTCAACTCACCTTCTCTATGTCTCTCTACTCAACTCACCTTCTCTATGTCTCTCTACTCAACTCACCTTCTCCATGTCTCTCTACTCAACTCACCTTCTCTATGTCTCTCTACTCAACTCACCTTCTCTATGTCTCTCTCTACTCAACTCACCTTCTCTATGTCTCTCTACTCAACTCACCTTCTCTATGTCTCTCTACTCAACTCACTTCTCCATGTCTCTCTGCTCAACTCACCTTCTCTATGTCTCTTTCTCTATCCAGTTCACAATTGCTTACCAAGTTCACTCTCTGTATCACCTAATACCATCTTATGTGACTTTTAACTTGGAACAACTTCAACTACAACGTAATAAACAACACGCAAAAACTACGACGAACAATTCTCTTTTGGGGGAGGGGGCAAAATTCCAGTCAGAACATTAAGGAACGTTTGTTATAAGACGTTCTCATGTAATGCTTAATACCAGGCATTAAGGATTAGTTGAAATCTTGAATAACTTCACGCGCATTCCCTCAGAGACATCTTCATAAATTGTTCAGCACTTTGGGCTGGATAACTGGTAATGGGTTATATTTGTTCTAGAAAATGCGATATGTGTCATGGTCCTTATTAACTATGTCTTGTCTTTCACTGCAATTCACATCGTTTCCAAGTTGTTGTAATTGTAGAACATTATAATGTACTTTGTTTGCGGATGATTTTTAAGACGTAGTAGATGGGTTTTGCAATGTTGACATTGCTGTTTGTATTGACATGTCTGTTGATGAAGAAATGTGATTCTGCTTATTATCAGATTTCTTTCTCTGTACATGCGCATTTAGCAGAGTTGACCTTCTTTGAAGTGCTATGTCTGTAGGCGAAGGCGATTCTTCTTCTTCTCATTCGAACACTCTATATCGACCACTTGTTAACCACTAATTGATTTGTATGTGATTTGAGCCTAAGAGCACTTTACGTTGTGCCAGTAATGCGAAAACTAGTAAGCCAGAGTATCCAATTTTTGCGATGTTTTTATTTACTAGGGTAGCTTCCCTAGGTCCTACATCAGTCACCTCTTACGACATGCCTTGTAGGTTGCAGTGGTACTATTCTTTGTTTTCCTTGCCGGCCCCGGTACCACACGGGCGGGAAGGCGATTAATCTCTTCACAACTTTTCTCTTCCTGATGCAGTTTATCAATTCTGACGTTGATCTATTCTCGAATCACGATGCCAGATAATTCAACATCTTCTCCATCTACCTTTCATGACCTATCCTTCCCTGTATTTTACTCGTTGTCAACAAATGTTTCAAAACTCTCCTTCGTATTACATTCCCGAACAACAATAATTGTCCTATTGTTTTTCTTGAAATCAGGTTTCTTTATGTGCATATCTCTTTCCATACCTCATCAATTGTATTAATGAATTGTTCCGTATTAAACTACATCAAGATCAGAGCCGGATTAGCATAGTAGCAGAAGTAGCAAATGCTAGGGCCCCGCGCTTTGGGGGCCTCGCCTCTGGAGCTAAGTTGTCACTAGTCATAAACAAGGAACCAAGTTTGGGAGGTGGGTAATAATTCCCCCTTTCATTTTTTTATTGAGGTTAGGGCCAAGGTCATGTTTACTCAATTTCGGACTTAATTGGGCGGTCACACTGAGCTCATTAACAACGTAACAGTACTGATTCAGACTGTTCGTCACGGTTTACGAAAGAAGGATTTGACGATTGGAAAAACACAAATAATTTGTTGAAAAGACATGAAGAAAGCACCTTCCATAGACAAGCGATAATTTCTCTGTTAGTTTGCAAAAGAAAGATGCTCGTGTCGATTCTCAACTTGTAAGCCAAATTGAGACCGAACAAACATATTGGCGGACACTTTTGGAGCGAATTACTTCAGTAATCCAATTTTAGCAGAACGAGGTCTTGCATTTCGGGGTAGGGATGAAATTATTGGTTCACCTAATAATGGAAATTATTTAGGTTTGTTGGAATTAATAGCCAAATTTGACATTTTCTGGCTCAGCATATAAATACTTATGCAAATAAAGGAAAGGGACATACATCATACTTATCAAAAACAACATGTGAGGAATTTATCCATCTAATTGCATCAAGCTTACTGGATCATATTATTTGCGAAATTAAGAAATGCAAGTACTATTCCGTATCACTGGACTCTACTCCAGACATTTCGCATGTGGACCAACTCACTCTAATAGTGCGCTATGTGTTACCATCTGGACCAGTGGAAAGGTTTGTGAAGTTCTTGGATATGGAAGGTCATACTGCTGAACAACTCGCCCAAAGTTTACTTGATTTTTAAAGGAAAATGGCATTGATATCAAAGACTGTCGCGGTCAAATCTATGACAATGCCAGCAACATGAGTGGGAAATACAACGGCTTACAAGCACGCATTAAGGAGATAAATAAGTACGCAGAATACATTCCCTGCTTTGCACATTCACTGAATTTGGTTGCAAAGTGTGCTGCAGAATGTTGTATAGAAGCATCCATTTTTTCGATTTTGTTGAAAGTCTCTATACATTCTTTTCCGCTTCTACCTATCGATGGGGCATTCTTACAAAAGCACTGGAAGATACAGGTTCAAAACTCCCGACTTTGAAGAGACTGTCGGACACCAGGTGGTCTTTCCGAGCTGATGCGACAAAAGCACTTTTATGTGGTTTTACCATTATCAAACAAGTTTTGGATGACATCTCAAATAACATGGATCAAAAGGTAGAGTGTCGTAATCAAGCGTATGGGCTAGTTTTGGAGATGAGTAAGTTGGAAACAGGAATAGTTAACATATTATGGAACGGAATTCTAGGAACCTTACAAGCGTCTAGCGCTTCATTACAGTCACCTGATCAAGACCTTAACACTGGATATGCTCTTTATGAATCGTTACACGGGTACGTTCAAGCAATGCGACCTACATTTTCAGATATTGAGGCCAAAGCCAAAATCCTGACTCACTGTCAAGAATATCAGCAACAAACTTCACGACGACGCAAGTGAAATACTAAGTACGACGATTTTAGTGGCTCTACTACGCTCGATGAAGTTGTAGAAAATCAAACACCCAAACACAAATTTGAAAGTCAGGTGTTTATTGTCATAATTGATAATGTACTCTCTGCCTTAGCTAAACGCATGGAAGCGTACCATAGAGTGACTGATGTATTTGGAACATTTCGGCAGTTAAAATCTCTTACAGCAGAAGAGATCTTGAAAGAACTCCAAATATTGTCAGCTCTTACCAAGAGGATTTGGAAGAAGCCTAGGCGACGAACTTCTGCAGTTCGCTGAACTCTTAAAACTAATGTAGCTGCTGCTATTAGCAACGAAAAGAATGAGGCCCTAGAGTCGTGTTTCCCAAATGTAGAAATAGTCTTACGAATTTACTTGTCTTTAATGATTACTAACTGCAGCGGAGAACGTTCTTTTTCAACATTAAAGAGTATAAAAAGTGAGTTAAGAAACATGATGGGACAAGATCGTCTAAATAACCTCACCTTAATGAACATTGAATGTAATTTACTTAGAGAAATTGATTTTGTCTAGTATTATCTCTAAATTTGCTCACATTAAATCCAGACAAGTTTGTTTGTAAAATTTATGTTTTATTATTTATTATCATACAAAACTTAGGGCCCGCGCTAAAATTTGCTACGGGCCCCGCGCTGGTCTAATCCGGCTCTGATCAAGATACAAGAAATTAAATAGTTCGGACACATAAGAAGATTACCAACAGACAGTGGGCCTCAAAGAGCAATGCTAAACCGATTCATTAGACGCAAAGCAAAAACGTTGTCTACACAAAAGGTGGACTACATAAGTGACAGAGACAGTGAAAACACTATTTAGAAAGCGCAAGGTCCATACAAAAGATGGACTACATAAGTGACAGAGACAGTGAAAACACTATTTAGGAAGCGCAATGTCCATACAAAAGATGGACTACAAAAGTGACAGAGACAGTGAAAACACTATTTAGGAAGCGCAATGTCCATACAAAAGATGGACTACATAAGTGACAGAGACAGTGAAAACACTATTTAGAAAGCGCAATGTCCATACAAAAGATGGACTACATAAGTGACAGAGACAGTGAAAACACTATTTAGAAAGCGCAATGTCCATACAAAAGATGGACTACATAAGTGACAGAGACAGTGAAAACACTATTTAGAAAGCGCAATGTCCATACAAAAGATGGACTACATAAGTGACAGAGACAGTGAAAACACTATTTAGGAAGCGCAATGTCCATACAAAAGATAGACTACATAAGTGACAGAGACAGTGAAAACACTATTTAGAAAGCGCAATGTCCATACAAAAGATGGACTACATAAGTGACAGAGACAGTGAAAACACTATTTAGAAAGCGCAATGTCCATACAAAAGATGGACTACATAAGTGACAGAGACAGTGAAAACACTATTTAGAAAGCGCAATGTCCATACAAAAGATGGACTACATAAGTGACAGAGACAGTGAAAACACTATTTAGAAAGCGCAATGTCCATACAAAAGATGGACTACATAAGTGACAGAGACAGTGAAAACACTATTTAGAAAGCGCAATGTCCATACAAAAGATGGACTACATAAGTGACAGAGACAGTGAAAACACTATTTAGGAAGCGCAATGTCCATACAAAAGATAGACTACATAAGTGACAGAGACAGTGAAAACACTATTTAGAAAGCGCAATGTCCATACAAAAGATGGACTACATAAGTGACAGAGACAGTGAAAACACTATTTAGAAAGCGCAATGTCCATACAAAAGATGACTACATAAGTGACAGAGACAGTGAAAACACTATTTAGGAAGCGCAATGTCCATACAAAAGGTGGACTACATAAGTGACAGAGACAGTGAAAACACTATTTAGAAAGTGCAATGTCCATACAAAAGATAGACTACATAAGTGACAGAGACAGTGAAAACACTATTTAGGAAGCGCAATGTCCATACAAAAGATAGACTACATAAGTGACAGAGACAGTGAAAACACTATTTAGAAAGCGCAATGTCCATACAAAAGGTGGACTACATAAGTGACAGAGACAGTGAAAACACTATTTAGGAAGCGCAATGTCCATACAAAAGATGGACTACATAAGTGACAGAGACAGGGAAAACACTATTTAGGAAGCGCAATGTCCATACAAAAGATAGACTACATAAATGACAGAGACAGTGAAAACACTATTTAGGAAGCGCAATGTCCATACAAAAGATAGACTACATAAGTGACAGAGACAGTGAAAACACTATTTAGAAAGCGCAATGTCCATACAAAAGATAGACTACATAAGTGACAGAGACAGTGAAAACACTATTTAGAAAGCGCAATGTCCATACAAAAGATAGACTACATAAGTGACAGAGACAGTGAAAACACTATTTAGAAAGCGCAATGTCCATACAAAAGGTGGACTACATAAGTGACAGAGACAGTGAAAACACTATTTAGAAAGCGCAATGTCCATACAAAAGGTGGACTACATAAGTGACAGAGACAGTGAAAACACTATTTAGGAAGCACAATGTCCATACAAAAGATGGACTACATAAGTGACAGAGACAGGGAAAACACTATTTAGGAAGCGCAATGTCCATACAAAAGATAGACTACATAAGTGACAGAGACAGTGAAAACACTATTTAGAAAGCGCAATGTCCACACAAAAGATGGACTACATAAGTGACAGAGACAGTGAAAACACTATTTAGAAAGCGCAAACAAAAGCGTTTACTAGATATATCTTCTTATTCTGGCACGTGAGGCAAAACAGAATTAGATACAAGAAAGATCATTTCTTCTTCAGCGATCTTCTTCTTCAGCGATCTCTAGTCATGCGCTTAATTTACCTGGACCACAAACTGAGCAATCAGCTTCAGGTCTGTCAGGTTTCCCAAAGCTTAGTTTTCAGGTCGACTGGATGTGGCCACATGTTGCTTCTCAGCTACCCCAGGACGGTTTGAACAAGATGACAGAAAGATTATTTGTTTACTTTTACTTCGCTGTCCTTGGGATTTTCAGCATTCTTATATAAAATCACATGAAATTGAGCAATCACGATGTAAAAGGAGACTGTTCAACGCGCACGATGAACAACTTAATTAATTTCTTTCTCCAGATAATAACTGAAAGTTTCATCAACATTAACACAATTTTCGAGGGAGTTTATGAATGAATATTTAGCTGATCCAGTGTTGACATTTACCCGTGCTATCACATCAGACTGTTCAGAATTGTATCTCTCTGTCGTTCATGGTCTTAACCACAGCCATCTCTAGGCCAGACAACTGGCTGGGGGTTCCATGACCTAGATCAGAAAAGGGGCCGGAAAATATAGATATTTGATAGAACACTGCAAGCTCTTTTGCAATTTTACTCAATTCTGTGAGTCTGTGGTTATTTATTGGTGAAAACTATTCATAATATTGATATTCCTTATTGTTAAACTTAACTTGTTACATAATATAACTTCGATTTAGCATTTTGTGTTGATTTTAAAGTGAATTCGTCTATATACACCTATACTGGAATGCGAGATCACGTGGTATAGTTTGGGGTCTGATTTCCCATAATTCTTACCCGAGTCCGAAGGCCCATAAGTTTATAATTGGCTATGTCTTAACCCACATTGATGTCGCAGTGTTAATGACATTCCATCGTTAAAGTTACGTAACTGATGCTCTTTCAATCATGATCGCACCCAAGGGTATTTAACACAGAGACAACTTTCACACAATTCGATCTTGTGCCATTCTCTCTATTATTTCATTCATCCTACTATAGCATTCTGTCTATTTTGGCATTCTGTCTATTATGGCATTCTGTCTATTATGGCATTCTCTTTATTATGGCATATTCTCTCTATTATTTCATTCATCCTACTATAGCATTCTCTCTATTATGAATTCTCTATTATGCATTCTCTTTTGACATTCTCTATTTGCATTCTCTCTATATGACATTCTCTCTATTATGACATTCTCTCTATTATGATCATTCTCTCTATACTATGACTTCATTAGCTTCTTTTATTATGTCATTCTCTCTATATGATCTATTGCTTCTCTATTATGATCCATTCTCTATTATGTATTCTCTATATGCCATCTCTATTATGTCATTCTCTCTATTATGTCATTCTCTATTATCTCTCTTATGCCATTCTTCTATTATGTCATTCTCTATATACATTTTCTATTATGTCATATATATTTTATTATGTTATACATATAACTCGTCTCATCTACATTATATATCTATCTATATATCTATCTAGCTTTCTATCTATCTATATATCTATATATCTATCTATCTATCTATCTATCTGTCTGTCTATCTATCTATCTATCTATCTATTTATATATCTATCTATCTATCTATCTATCTATCTTTCTATCTATCTATTTATCTACTATATATATATATATATATATATATATATATATATATATATAGTCGCCTGCCTGTATTTTTATCTATATAAATAAAGTGTACCCTTATGTTGCTAAGCATCGTGTGGATAAATTATTGGTGATCGTTGGGTGGCATTGATTATAGTCATCCCATGTAGTTGTAACATGTCTCTAATGGCCTTTATCAACTTTCTTTTTTTTTTAGAAGCCATCTTGCTCATGCATCAGAACTGCGTTGGTATAGTGTCTGGATAGGTATTTGATAGTGTTGCATTCTGACGAGATAAACAAATCACTTGAACTTGTTTCTAGATGAATGTAACAATGGCTATTGTCTATTGTCTATTCCCCAGTGGAAGATGTAGTTGGCTGTCCACTCTTGCCGTTAAGCGTAGGGATGGGATCTTTAATTTGCGTTCTAGGGCTAGATGAGTCGCCCTTGTTGTATTGTATCCGTGTTTATGTAGTGTGGTCTTGATACTGTCTATCCATCTTTTTCTTGGTCTTTCCTTAGCTCTAGTACCTGCTCTCTTTTTATTATATGCTGTTATTGGTGGTTGGTTGTATTTCATTCTCATTAAATGTCCAAACCACTGCATTTGTTGTCTTTCGATATATTCGGTGCATGAAGTTATACCCACTCTGCTTCTGATATCCTCATTTCGTAGTCTGTCTTTCCTTAAGCATTTCATTTCACATGTGGTAAGCTTTCTGTGGTGTGTTGCTGTAGAGACCAAGTTTGGCACTGGTAACAAAGTGTTGGTAAGAAAATACTTTTATCATCTGTCTTTTCACTTCCATCTTGATCTTTGGATGTTGTAGTAATGGTGTAACTGGTAGGTCATTGCATTTGCTTTTTAACACATTGTCTCTATTTCTATATCAAGTTTTCCGTCCTCTGTGAAAATGCTGCCTAAATATTTGAATTTAGAAACTTGCTTTACTCTGATGTTGTCTATTTGTATGTTTGATTGGCTTGGTGTTCTGCTGATTTTCATGGTCTCTGTCTTTTGTTTGTTGATTTTCATGTTGTACTTTCTACATGCTATTAACAATGAATTCATGTGATGTTGTGATGGCGCAACACGTAAAACAAAGTACTGTAGTTTTACAAAATACAAAAACAATAACAATACACATCAACGTTTCCACCAAAAGGTCTTTATCAAGCACAGGATACAAAAGAAATGAAGATATTCGTCTCTTACATGGAACACCACATATAGAATTAGACAATAAATTCCTAACCTGCTGTTTGATTCTATTGATAGATCATATATGTTCTAGTGCCGTGTAAGAAGTGAATTCTTCCTTCTTTGTATCCTTTGCTTGTTAAAGGCCTTTTGTCGAAACGTTACTGTGTATGTTATTGTTTTGTATTTGTAAACTCAGTACTGTTTTACGTGTTTCGCCATTGTCATAGTTGTACTGCAGTCTTCTTATGTCACCATTGCTACATGTTGTACTGCAGTCTCTATGTACCATTACATGTTGTACTGAGTCTTCCCTTATGTCTTACGCATTGCTACATAGTTGTACTGCAGTCTTCCCTTATGTCACCATTGTTACATAGTTGTACTGCAGTCTTCCCTTATGTCACCATTGCTACATAGTTGTACTGCAGTCTTCCCTTATGTCACCATTGCTACATAGTTGTACTGCAGTCTTCCCTTATGTCACCATTGCTACGTAGTTGTACTGCAGTCTTCCCTTATGTCACCATTTACACTCAGTTTTGATACATGTTTCTCAGTTTCTATTCACCTTTACATAGTTTATGACATTCTATACATACGTTTTGGTTGTCGATGAGTTAAGTCGATCTGTGTTTGACATCGTTTTATCACTCAAGTATACTATTTTTACTTTATTACCAATAGATATGGCACTAATATATAACATCCTAGGTGTCGTAAGAAATAAGGGTAAGTGGTTCGAATCCTGTGTTTGTCATTTGTTTTTTTCGAGCTCTTAATACTTGTACATTGTTTATTTGTTGATCATATTCTTTGCTTCCGTTGTTTTTCTCTGGGGCTCTTCCAAAAAAATCCTTGTTCTCATCTATATAATGAGCCACTCTATTTACTGTTGGTGTGTTTGGTGCACATTTATAATCTACTATAGTGGTTAATGATAGAGATAGAGTTAATTATTTGAAAGCACTTAATTCTTCAAGTGTTGTTCCTGTTCTCAAACTGAACCACTTTTGTGACTACATCTACCTTCAATATTTTTTGATTTTTCTAATTAATTTTTTGGTAGCATTCGTCGATAAACATTAGCCAGTTGTATGGTTATCTTCTGCATTGAAACATAAGTAACCAAAGCAATGTCTTCCGCTTGGTTTCAGTAGCTCAAACAGATTCGACTGGATTCTACCTAGGTCTCATTATTTCTTATTTCTCTCATACTCAACAAATCCATTTCATGCGTCTACCAATCTGTAAATCCGCCATTGAACCGGAAGACACATTATTATATAGCCATTAAGTCGCCCGTCTGCCCAGCGTGTTCGTAGCGCGTTGGACTACGGGTGACTATCCCTCTGTGTGTGCGTGTTCAATTCCGCGGGATGGCAGAAAAAGCCACAGATTCCCCAGGTTTACGGTGTTCGTGGCACCGAACCGAAGGGTTACGATGTCCATGGCATCGAGCCGAAGAGCTGAAAAGCTCAAGTGCTTCTGGATCGGAAAAAAAAAATAGCCATTAAGTGATATGCGAATAGTTACTATACGTTACTCGAATACTATGTACTAAATGGATTTGGTAGATAACACTAGAGTAAAGCAAGTTTCTGAATTCAGATATGTGTGCAGCATTTTCACTGAGGACGAAAAACACGATAGAGAAATAGAGACAAAATGTCAAAAAGTAAATACAGTAACTTACCAGCTGACACCATTACTACAACACCCAACGATCAAGATAAAAGTGAAAAAACAGATGATAAAAAGTATTTGTCTACTAACACTTTGTTACCAGTGGTCTCTGACAGCAACACATCACAGAAAGATAACCAAATGTGAAATGAAATGTTTGACGAAGGCAGTGGGGTCACCAGGAAAGATAGACTACGACACGGGGACATCAGAAGCAGAGTGGGCATAACTTCATGCACCGAATGCATTGAAAGACAACAAATGCAGTGGTTCGGACATTTAAAGAGAATGGAATACAACCAACTACCAATAACAGCATACAATAAAAAGAGATCAGGTACTAGAACCAAGGGAAGACCAAGGAAAAGATGGATAGACGATATCAAAATTACACTACATAAACACGGTTATAACACAACAAGGGCGATTCATCTGGCTATGGAACGCAAATTAAAGCTCCCACTCCTACGCTTAACGGCAAGAGTGAACAACCAATTCCATCATCCACCTGGGGATAGACAATAGTAACGATTATATATATGGCGTTTTCTGTCTTTAGTTAGTTAGTTAGTTAGTTAGTCTTTCCTCTTGGGCCTGTGGGCGGCGCATAGGGCAGAGGTCATAGCTCTCCATGTCTTGCGGTTCGTTGCTATTTGTTTTAAGTCTTTAATGTTTACTAGGCCCATCTTTACAGACGGTCAATTGACCCGTGTTTTATTGCGACAACGTCTGAGTTTGCGCTTGTCTCTCTTACATTCTGCTTATCCCTGTCTTTTTTCAAAAATGTTGCATCTTCGTGACATTTTGCATTCGACATTACTCGGTCCTCAGATATTTTTTTCCATTTGTTGGCATCGATATAACATTACCTCAATGCAAATCGTACCAAGTACTTGACAAATACTGTAGTTGACTATGATTCGTTTTATGCATTAAACATAATCTCAAAAAGTTTTAAAATACGGAGATATCTTCTTGAATAATGAACAATAAAACCCGTAATATTCAAATATGATATCTTCTTCGAAAAATGAACAAAACTGTAATTCGAATTCACTGTCTCTATATTTCTTATTCTCCAATACTAACAAATACAAGATATCTCTCTGAAACAATGACAAATCCTTGAACCAAACACAAGATATAGCCATTATCGCCTCGACAAGCGTGCAGCGTTGACTATTCAATAGATATCCTCTGTGCTTAACAGAAACGTGAAATATTCAAACAGATCATTTCTGCTGGCAATCGAACGAAGGATTACAATTCCATGGCACTCGAGCCGAAACTGAACAATGCTTGATCGAAAATAAATGCGATAATATCTTCGAAATACTAACTAACTTTTACATATTATAAGGGAATCGTATAACACTAAGAAAAGAATGAATAGAATATTACAGCATTATTCGCGAAAACAAGAAAAAGAAAGTGTACAATATTCAAATACAGATACCACTGCACCATACATAACAAAACGATAGATAAAAGTTCAAATACAAAATGTAATTTTGAACAATGAACACTAATGTGAACATATCTCAAAACGGAAATTTCCAGAAAGATAACAAGAAAAATGTTTACAAGCAGGGATGTCTCTGAAAGAACAAAAACACGGGAGACATTTCAAAAGGGGATGTCTTCTGCAACAATGATGAAGAAACTAAATATTTCAGACATTTAAAGACTGGAAACATAACAAACTGTAACAATCAAAAACGAGATAGTCTTGAAAAGGAAGAACAAGAAAGTGATATCAAATACGAGATACTTCTAAACAATGTATAAACAACAGGCATCATTCAAACATGGAACTCAAAAAGAACAGAAACTGTAACATATTCAAATACAACCAATTTCTCACAACAATGAACAAGAACGTGAACATATTATATAGGATTCTTCTGTAAAAAGACAGTCAAACTGACCGTATATTCAAATACGAGTGTTCCTTGAACAATGACAAAATTCTGCTTATCCATCTATTTATATAAATGTTCTCTGAACATGATACGATAACATATTCAACATATTCTTTTCATTATGACAGAAATGAACATATTCAATCAATCACAATCGACAATGAACTAGAAACTGTGAACTATTCAAATAGAATATTCTTTAAGCAATGAACAGAATTAAACATTTAAAATACGGAGATATCTTCTAAACAATGAACAAGAAACTAACATATTCAAATACGAGATTCTTCCTGAAACAATGAACAAGAAACTGTGAACATATTCAAACGGAGATTCTTTCGAAACAATGAACAAGAAACTGTGAACATATTCAAATACGAGATGTCTTCTGAAACAATGAACAAGAAACTGTGAACATATTCAAATACAGAGATGTCTTCTCTGAAACAATGAACAAGAAACTGTGAACCTATTCAAATACAGAGATATCTTCTCTGAAACAATGAACAAGAAACTGTGAACATATTCAAAAGGGAGATATCTTCTCTGAAACAATGAAAAAAGCTGAGCATATTTAAATACCTAATGAAATCCGGGAAAACCAACTAATTAATCAATTTAGACAAAAGAAAAATATGATAATAACAAAAGAGGAAAAAAAAGGAAACTGAACATATATGTAACAATCATCATCATTGGTGCCGTGCCGGCTGCGTAGCAATCGGTCCACAACATTTCTGTCCCTGGTATTTGATATCATTTCAGATGTTGACGCTGTTCCATGCCACGAAGCCAGCTGTCTATTTCCTCTCTCTTCTTTCTCTGTCTCGTCTCCTTCGATTTTACATGTGTTCTAACCCCCCTTTACTCATCACATGTCCGAAAGGTTAAGACTGAATCTTTCTCGCAACGACAATTTTTCTACAAGTAGCAATATGAAATTTTAAGAACAGATACATTCAGTGCCTGGCAAAAACTTCGGATAGCTAAAAACTAAAAAGGGAATTCTTGGGATTCCATCGGAATTAAGTCAACACATAGACCTATAATACAACATGGAGCAGAGGAGAGACAAGTGAAACCATCTGTTGTCAAAGTAGAAATAGTTGAACAACTGAACAGACTGAAACTTGAAGAGCTAATATAATAATAAGGGAATCAAATCTCTAAGGAATGTAAACATGTCTTATAAGAGATAGATGAGACCAAAGATCACCAATTTGTACAAATTCAAGGACAAAGCATGAGAGAGATGAGAACATTTGACACAGCAAACAGGAAACTATTCATAAAATTTCAGATGTCATAGTGATAGAGAACGGAATAACTGTCAATGATGAAGTGCAGAATATGAAACTGTTTAGATCCAGCGATAGTAAGTAACTATTACTAAGTAACGACTATTTGATACAAATGTTGCAATCAATTCAAATACTTTAAAGTACCCGAAACGCACATCACTAAAATGTTGTAAATGTTTTGCTTGTCAAAAAACTTCCTGTCTGTTACATATATTTGACAAGCAGGAAGTTGAGTACTCACAGTCGTAATACACACAGAGACAGACTGAGACAGATCGATAGATAGATTAGTTATTGATTAATTGAGAGGATCATCATCATTGCACTTCGGGAGTAACCATGTGTGCTCCGATCTCTTTCTTACACAGGAAGATCTCAGCGGAAGTGCACAAACTCCATAGCACCGGCGAGGATCTCCGATGTAATTTTGTAGATGGTGAAAATATTTTTGTAGGAATTTTATTTTTTAATTTTTCTAATGAATTTTGCCCGGGCAGCGGCTTTCCAGCCTGGTCTTCTCGATTTTAAACTGTCAAGGGTTCTTTTACTTTCTTAAATTAACAGGGACCTACTTTTTAACGCCCGTCTCCGATAGTACTAGAAGCTCGATCTGACCTACGCTGAGATCGGGAATCGCTGGAAAAATATACAGATGGCTCCACGAAGAAGCAAACCTGGTACTTTTGACACGTGAGACGATCACGTAACCTCTATGCAATAGATGTCAATAAATAGACATACATAATTTGGAGGATTCTGTTCAATATTGCATTTTATTTTTACACGCAGGGAAAACGGTAACAGGGACGTCCTAAACAGACCTGGAGACAAAGTTTGTTTGAGAAACTGAAGGGCGCTCGACTTTCCTGGGAGACTATTAAGAAAACATCCAGAGGTCAGGAAAAGTGGCGAACAACTGTTGAGGTCCAATGCTCCACGAGAAACGGAGAGGAATAAATAAAGTATAATATTGTTGCCAGAACTACAGAGTTAATGCTTTGTGCAATACTCTCAGCAGAAGGCGTGCCATTTCTGCGGAGATGGACGAGCCATAGGGATAAATCCCCAGTGCAATGAAGTCAATCCTTTGAGCTTTTAAAACAGACATAATTACAAAGAGACAGACACCGACAAACAGTCATACAGATATAAAAAGCTAATGTATAAGGGGAAGTAATATTAAATTGATAGCAAGATCGATAACCCAAGTAGAAACTAAAAATGATGAAATATCGAATAACGTAACAAAATGAAAGCAAAGACAAGAGACAAGCCACTTGAGCACCTGGCTGTATGTTAATCATTTTTCCCGATGTTTCTTTAATATTTCTTACTACTAAGGCGCTAAGAAAAGTAATCGTATAATCAAACTACCATACCACTAATTAATAATCTGGTCCAGTTCAAATCTACGCTACGCAGTTTACAAGCTTACTCTCTAATTAGGGGCTGTTCATTACGCAATGTATGTTTTCTCACTTTGGAAACTAATATAAATAAGATAGTTTAAAGTTTATACTATTTAATTAGTTCTGTTCGAGAATATATCATATGTTTATTTGATAATTACAGCAATTAAGAAAAGGGTAGATGTATACCAACATAGC
Organism: Arion vulgaris; assembly: GCA_020796225.1. Lineage (NCBI taxonomy): Eukaryota > Metazoa > Mollusca > Gastropoda > Stylommatophora > Arionidae > Arion > Arion vulgaris. The sequence continues at coordinate 27,213,301 of CM036757.1, read as the reverse complement.
ATTTCTAAATGTAGGAATAAAATATGGAACTACAGTTATGTAGTTTTAAAACTAAATTACGAATTTTCAATTTCAATGTTGTATCAATCCTAACATATGCCAGATATAGTTAGAAAATTACTAAAGATATAGAAAGCAAGTTGTATGCCCTTGAAAATAGATGTCTGCAAAAAGTAATGAACATAATGGGATGAATTTATGAGAAGTGATGAAATCAGAGAAATGTCTGGTCAACTTTTATAAGAGGGAGAAGATGGAGATATGTTATGCATACCTTAAGAAGAAATGAACAAAGAATACCAAAGCAGGCATTGAAATATGACGCAAGGGGTTTAAGAAAGAGATTACTCTCTAGGGCAGCGTTTCCCAAAGTGGGCGATCCCGCCCCCGCCCTCCCAGTGGGCGCTGAAGCGTTCTAGGGTGGCAATGGTGGGTTAAGAAGAATTTTGGGGTTTTTCAGGCGATTAGGGGTCGGTGGCTCCTTAAAGAAGAAATTAATAATAAGTATTTTAAAATAAATTATTTTCTTGATTTTGCGATTGAATAATCATTTAAAATTTGAATTCTGCATATTAATTCATATATACCCGTCTTACACGATCCATTTTTCCATCAATTTTCTATTTCAATTATATAGTCATCTGAAAATTGACCATGTATGACAGAAATATATATCAATTTTCTATGTCAAAGAAAATAAAGCATGTATATATGTGGAAGGGGCGTTGGTAAACTGTTATAATGTGGAGGGGCGTTACAAAGCTTATGTTGTGCAAAGTGGGCGGTGGAGGGGGCGTTACAAAGCTTATGTTGTGCAAAGTGGGCGGTGGAGGGCGTTACAAAGTTTATGTTGTGCAAAGTGGGCGGTGGAGGGGCGTTACAAAGCTTATGTTGTGCAAAGTGGGCGGTGGGTCGAAAAAATGTATGAATCTATGCTCTAGGGAAACCCAGAAAAGAACTTTACAGAGAGAGGCAAGAAATATCGGACTCAGTTCCATGGAAAAGATTGAGTGAGTTGTCCAGGACCGAACAGTATAGAGAAATTACTTGCTTGTCCTATATAACGTATAACGGTACTAGAAGAAGATATATATATATAACGTATAACGGTACTAGAAGAAGATATATATATATAACGTATAACGGTACTAGAAGAAGATATATATATATAACGTATAACGTACTAAAAAGATATATATATATAACGTATAACGGTACTAGAAGAAGATATATATATATATTTTCAAGATACTTCCACTTCAGCGATCTTTGGTCATGAGTTTAATCCACTTCTGCTTCTTTGCGTTCGTTCTTTGCGACCAATTTTAATCACTCTTTGTGATACGTTTGATCTTTACCAAGAACGTGTATACGTTGCACATTGGTTTGGTAGGCCCCTAAACGCTTAGACTTCTACACGCTTAGGACACATGCATCCAATTTAAGCCAAACCTCCTTAGTCGCTTCTTACAACATGCGTGGCAGGTAACAGTGGTTCTATTCTTTACACCCCAAATTTGGGCCCCGGTAACCACTCGGGCGAGTTTGATCCACTGTGGAATACAAACATTTGCAGTCGGTTTGAGGTTTGTCAGATTTCTTAGTTTTTAAGTGGATTGGATGTGGTGGCCACATGTTGCTTCTCAGCTACCGCATGAGTGGAATGATTGACATTTTCCAGTGTCTGCTCCTATTGACAAGAATGGCAGAGAGTCGTTTGGCTTAATCCTATTATATGTAAGTGTCTATTGAGTCTGCAGTGCAGTGTCTGATATCTAGACGAAATAAATAACCTGGTCTGTTTTTCTGAGCTCTTTGATGAAGTATTTCCTATTACCATATCCAGTGTTTGTCATTCAATCTACTGCTGATTTTTATCAAGATTCAAGACTATTTTTGTTTTAGAAGACATAGATCTTTATTCAGTTTTGTAACATTTGCGTGTGTATATATATATAAAATTAGTTAGGCATGATCTGCTTCCCGCTGCGACGTATAATACTCACGAACGATCACTCTATGTGGTATGCTTAACAATCAGTTTGTGTACGTGAGGAAAGTTTAGAGATTTAGATTGATAAATTGTTTATTGCTAGCTATTCTTCTTTTCTTTCTGTTTTCTATTTCTGTATTCATGTCATTGATCATGCTAGATTATCAAGTTTGTCGTTATGACAAAGTTCGCATTAACAGTTCGATTGCTTGGTCTACTTCCAACAGTTTTGTTTTTTTTATTTAAAAGTATTCATTTTGTTTTATATTTTTACATTTTTTTTTATTTGGTTCTACCCGGAATTGCCACAACGCGTGGACCCAGTTACAGTTGAAACGCACACAAAATTCCGCTCTAGAAATCTCTTCTGATCTTGATCATGTAAGGCAAAACCGGATTACAGAGAAGAAAGACGAAAGAAGTGATAGAGTTTGTAAAGTATTCCATTACTATTTAATTGTTACTATTATACCATTGCTGATATACTTAACTGCTGGAAGGAATACTGCAGCGAAATGTATGGCTGATATACTTAACTGCTGGAAGAAATACTGCAGTGAAATGTATGCTGATATAACTGTTGAAGAAATCTGCAGCAATGTATTGTGGTAACTTATTGGAAGAATACTGCAGCGAAATGTATGGCTGATATAACTCTGAAGAACTGCCGAAATGTTGCGTATTAATGGGGAAGTACTGCAGTGAAATGTATGGCTGATTTTAACTGTGGAACTGCTGTGAAGGAAATACTGCAGCGAAATGTATGGCTGATATACTTAACCGCTGGAAAAATCGGTGATATGATCTTAACTGTCGGAAGGAATACTGCAGCGAAATGTATGGCTGATATACTTAACTGTTGGAAGGAATACTGCAGCGAAATGTATGGCTGATATACTTAACCGCTGGAAGGAATACTGCAGCGAAATGTATGGCTGATATACTTAACTGTTGGAAGGAATACTGCAGCGAAATGTATGGCTGATATACTTAACTGTTGGAAGGAATACTGCAGCGAAATGTATGGCTGATATACTTAACTGTCGGAAGAAATACTGCAGCGAAATGTATGACTGATATACTTAACTGTCGGAAGGAATACTGCAGCGAAATGTATGGCTGATATACTTAACTGTCGGAAGGAATACTGCAGCGAAATGTATGGCTGATATACTTAACTGTTGGAAGGAATACTGCAGCGAAATGTATGGCTGATATACTTAACTGTCGGAAGAAATACTGCAGCGAAATGTATGACTGATATACTTAACTGTCGGAAGGAATACTGCAGCGAAATGTATGACTGATATACTTAACTGTCGGAAGGAATACTGCAGCGAAATGTATGGCTGATATACTTAACTGTTGGAAGGAATACTGCAGCGAAATGTATGTGAAGCTTAATTCGCGGGAAATGAAACTGCAGCAGTATGAGAATAGAACCGGAAAGCAAACTCAGCGAAGTGTATGGCTAAATATGTAACGTTTGGAAAGCATACTGGATGCAGAAAGTATTACAGATATATTAACTGTTGGAAGAAACTCAAAATGTATAGCATGATTACTAAAAGAAATACTGCAGCGAAATGTATGGCTGATATACTTAACTGTCGGAAGGAATACTGCAGCGAAATGTATGGCTGATATACTTAACTGTCGGAAGAAATACTGCAGCGAAATGTATGGCTGATATACTTAACCGCTGGAAGGAATACTGCAGCGAAATGTATGACTGATATACTTAACTGTTGGAAGAAATACTGCAGCGAAATGTATGGCTGATATACTTAACCGCTGGAAGAAATACTGCAGCGAAATGTATGGCTGATATACTTAACTGTTGGAAGGAATACTGCAGCGAAATGTATGGCTGATATACTTAACCGCTGGAAGAAATACTGCAGCGAAATGTATGACTGATATACTTAACTGTCGGAAGAAATACTGCAGCGAAATGTATGGCTGATATACTTAACTGTCGGAAGGAATACTGCAGCGAAATGTATGGCTGATATACTTAACCGCTGGAAGAAATACTGCGGAAATGTATGACTGATATACTTAACCGCTGGAAGGAATACTGCAGCGAAATGTATGACTGATATACTTAACTGTCGGAAGAAATACTGCAGCGAAATGTATGGCTGATATACTTAACCGCTGGAAGAAATACTGCAGCGAAATGTATGGCTGATATACTTAACTGTCGGAAGGAATACTGCAGCGAAATGTATGTGGAAGCTGATTCGACTGACAATGAAGATGACAGCAGTATAGAAGAAATAGAACCAGAGCCAACACTAAGCGAAGTAGAGTGGGCCATTAAAAATATGAAAGATTGGAAAGCACCTGGATGCAATGAAATATCTACAGAGTTAATTAAGGCATGAGGAGACAGAGCTCAAAAGTCTATCATGCACTTTGCAAAAGATATGAAACAGCGGAATATGGCCAAATGAATGGAAGAGAACTATATGTATCCCAATACCGAAAAACGGCAATCAAAAGGAGTGCACAAGTTATAGAACAGTGGCACTAATCAGCCATGCTAGTAAGATCTTGCTTAAAATCATCATGGGAAGAATCCAAATAAATTGAAGAGGAGATCAACATTGTGCAGGCTGGTTTCAGAAGAGGCAGAGGAACTATGGAGTATATGTTAAATATGAGAATCGTCATTGAAAAATGTAGAGAGTATAACATAGACTTATTTGCTTGCTTTGTTGACTATTCAAATGCCTTTGATTGTGTAATACACCACAAGTTATGGAGCATAATGTCAGAGATGGGGTTTGTCACCTCATTTAGTGCATATTGTTAAAATGCTTGTATATAAAGAATAAAACCCAAAAAGCAGCTGTGAGAATAGAAGAGTGAACATCAGAGTGGTTTGGCATAGACCAAGGAGTTAGACAGGACTGCATTTTGTTCCCGAACCTACTAAACATATATGTTGAAAACATCATGAGGAATATCAGAGAATCTGCAGAGATGGAGAAATACGACGCTCTGATGATAGGAGGTCACGAGTTACCAGAATTAAGATAAGCTGACGATACAGTGCTATTATCTACATCACAAAATGGTATAGCGAATTTGATACGGTCACTTCATAAACCAGCGAAGATCAAAACCTTTATCTCAATACAACAAAAACGAAGATATTGACAACTGATAAAACAGAATTGATGGCTAATATATGTGTAAACGCTACAAAATAGAAAGAGTCGACAACTTTGAAGATCTTAAGCATTGCTGACAAATGACGGAAAAGCTATAAAAGAAATTAAAGAAGGCTGAGCATTGCTTTCAAAAACTTAAAGAATAACTAACCTATGGAAGGAACTGACATAAGAACAAAAAACACGTGTTTAAAAGCCTGCGTTTTCCCATGGCAACATATGGTTGTAAGACATGGGAAAATTGACAAAGCGGCAGAGACGATCATTAATGCCTTTGAATGCAAATGCTACAGAAGAGTACTTAGAATATCATGGACATAGAAAAGAACAAATTCTTCTGTTCTGCAACAGCTTGATATTAAAGAGAGTTGACTATTAAAGAGCATAAAAACAAGGAACATTATATATTTCGGACACATCAAACGACATGAGTGTCTAGCGAAAAAATAATTTTGGAGGGAATGGTGCTTGGAAGAAAAATGAGAGGAAAACCTAGAAGACGATGGATGCAAGATGTCATTGACGGTCTGAGAATGACTGCTGCTGACGCACAGAACAGAGTTTTTCAGGACTGCTGTCAAGGGAGCCAAGTTCCGGAAGGGACAAGCTACTGGATGATGATGATGATTGTACTATTGTCCAATTCTGAGTTAACATCAGAGGCGGCTCGTAGTCATTTTTCTTGGTGGGGCCAGACACAAATTTTAGGAAAAAATCATGGTTTTTGGAGTATTTACTATTATTTGTCTATACCGGGAATTTTCCCCCTTCGATTATTGGTGGGGCCAGGCCCCACTGGCCCTTAATGACGAGCCGTCCATGGTTAACATCATCAATCATTTTCGACTATTAATTTTTGCCATCAGGACAAGTCCATACTTCTTTTCAGATCCAGTCTAAACTTGCTTAACTTCTATGTTCACTTCATTGGTCATGTTAAGATTATCACTTATACCGCTAGGACAAAGTCCACAACCATCTTGTGGGTCGATACAACAGCCTTGACTTACTCTACTTCTGCGTTCATATTATTAATCATTTTAGATCATTAATTTTGTTATCGTGGCAACTTTATCAATTATCTTCAGGTCGATGTAGCAGTCATGACTTAATTTAGATCTGCATTCATGTCATTGGTTATGCTAGAATATCATCTTGTCGCTTGTACGTATTCTGTAGTTCACAAGACAACCTCGCAACTGGACTGTCTTCTCCACTTCCTGACTGTTTCTTAAAATAGTAACGTCTCCACAATACTAGGTCTGTTCAAAAGTTATCTTAATTTTTCATGAGGAAACAAATGATGTACGAGAGGTGACGGTAAATGAGCTCCGGCGGGAATTCCTGCGCATGCAAGAATTTTAACCAGCCGGTAACGAGTGTCAGTCACTGACATTCTGCATATGAATGAATAAGTGAGTGAGTGAGGAAGTGAGTGAGTGAGTGGGTGGGTGGGTGGGTGAGTGAGTGAGGGAGTGAGGGTGAGTGAGTGCGTGGTGAGTGCGTGAGTGAGTGAGTGGTGAGCGAGTGAGTGAGTGAGTGAGGAGTGAGTGAGTGAGTGAGTGAGTGGTGAGTGAGTGAGTGAGTGAGTGAGTGAGTGAGTGAGTGGTGAGTGAGTGAGTGAGTGAGTGAGTGAGTGAGTGAGTGAGTGAGTGAGTGGGAGTGAGTGGGAGTGAGTGAGTGAGTGAGTGAGCGAGTACCCGATCGAGCGATCTAGTCTAAGATCTCTTCTTATCCTGATACTGTGAGACAAAACAGGATTAGAAAGAAAAAAAGAATGAACAATTCACTCTAAACTCAATATGTCGAAGTGGTTAGGTCGTTTGCCTTTCTTACTGAAAGTTGTAGGTTCAAATCCGGACCGAGACACATGGCAATTTTTTTCATGAAATCCCTATTATTGTTGCCAAAGCTACGGGGTTCGTGCTTTGTGAAATGCTCTCTACAGCTGACATGACATCTCTGCCGACAGGGACGGAGCAATATTGGGAAAATGGTGTAATAAAGTCTATCCTTCCTCTTTGGACCCTTTTGGCCATTGGACTCCAATCTGACTTATTTTGTACTGTTCTCTCCAGCTGTTCCATTTTATAGAATTCTAGACTCCGGATCTCTTCTGTGTGTGTGTTCTTGTGCCTATCTACTCATCTTGTTATTTTGGGGAGAAATGAACAGGGAAGCGTTATAACATACTGACATCGAATATATAGTAGTAAAAGTTAGGGAACTTTCGTAGTGTGTGACTCATCCATCACCGCCTTCTTCTGTCGATCTCTTGCCCAATATGAGCCTGTCCTTTTCTTTACTACTATCATACGTTGCAAGAATTACTATACTAACTCATCATCATCATCAAATAGCTTGTCCTGAGTAGAACTTTGCCACCCCAACAGTCCTCCGGAATTTTTCGCCAGATGGCCTGCCTCTGCAGCCGTCATGTTCAATCCATCAGTTACATCCTGAATCCATCTTCTCCGTGGTCTTCCTCTTCTTCTCTTTGTTGTTATGCTTCCTTCCATGATGATCTTCTACAGCCCTTCATGTCTCTTTATATGTCCAAAATATCTCCATTTTCTCTTTCTTATTTGTAGCATCAGTCAGTTTTCTTTGATTTTGAGTTCTTTCTGGATAAATCTATTTGTTCTCTTATACTTACTTAACAATGCAATATCATGATTTCGTCATTAGCATACTACTTTATGTAGCGGAGCAAAGAATAGTAACACTGCGACCTATACGGCATGTCGTAATAGGCGACCGAGGTACGGGCCTAGGGAAACTACCTTAGTAAATAAAAAGCATCGCAGAAATCGAATGTGCTGGCCTACTGGTAGGCGCATAACCGGCACAACATACAATCGCTCTTAGGCTTGGATCACATACAAATCACAAAGAGTGGTTAACAAGTGGTCGATATAGAGCGTTTGAAGAAGATAAAGAAAAAGAATATAGCATCTAATACTTGCTGTGACTTCCTATATTTTATTGCCAGGTATGATTCCTTGTCAATAAACACGTTTTTCAGGTAACACCATATGTGTTTGATTGATTAATTGATTACTTAATTAACTGATTACTTAATTAATTGATTGATTGAAATATTGACTGATTGATTGAATGATGTATTGATTGATTGAATGATTGAATGAATGATTGATTGAACGATTGATCAAATGATTGTTTGAATTATTGATTGAATGAATAAATGAATGATTTGATAAATGATTGATTAAATAATTGATTGAATGATTGATTGAATGATTGATTGATCGATCTATTGATTTAATTATTTATTTATTTGTTGATATGCCAATAATCATTGCGCGTCGGTGAACAATCACGTGCGTTCCAATATCTTTTGGAAAACTAACAGGTCTCTGTAGCAGGAAACGAACGCCATAGAATCAGCGAGGGTTACAGATGTAATTTTGAAGATAGCAAAAATGTTGGGGAAAATTTATGTTAATCTGTTTTAATTAATATTGTGCGTGCAGCGGCTTTGTAACATACGCTTATCAATTCTCAACTGTCAATGCTTCTTTTACGTGCACAACGGGTTTTTATGTGAGATTCGTGTGTGGTGTCTTTATCTGCATCTATTAGTTATGTTATCTTCCTTTACGTGGGTGGCCATTTACTTTGGATTCACTGTATCTTAATAGTCAGTGGCGGTTCGTGATCATTTTAGTTGGTGGGGCCAAACAAACATTTTCTAAAAAATCATTGTTTTGGGTTGTTATATTTTAACTTATAAAGTAATAAATACACGTTACATATTATATTTGGTGGGACCCAGTTCCACTGGCCCTTAATGACCAGCCGCCACTGCTAATAGTATTGCTTGCTAAGGCGCACTGTTTGTTGTTAATCTGTTTAGTACTTTACAAGTACCTCAGCAGTCGGAGAAAGGCTGGCCTGAATGACGAGTGACATAGATGCTAAGGAAGCCCTTTTAATAGTAATTAATAAGGATTTAAACACATTATATGCCCACCTGCCCAGCCTGCTCGTAGCGCATTGGCCGACGGGTGACAAGCTCCCTGAGAGTGCGGGCTCAATTCCGCGGGCTGGCAGAAAAGCCACAGGTTCTCCAAGATTTACGGTGTTCGTGACACCGAACCGAAGGTTACGATGTCCGTTGCCGAGCCGAAGAGCTGAAAGCTCAGTGCTTCTGGATCAGGGGGGAAACAAACACATTATATATATCCTTATTGTTTATCGTTTTACATTCTCCACTATTTTCATCATTTTATATGTGTTGCTATCATCACTGCAAAATATATGCTACGCCTCTGAATCTATAGATAATGTAACGCAGTTGTTGATGTCTGTGTTGCTATTTTGCCATCCGCTGCAAAATATATAGTTACGCCTCTGAATCTATAAAATAAAAACTATACGCAATTGATGATGTTTGTATTACTATGACTATTATTTGTCATATACTGCAAAATATATAGTTACGCCTCTGAATCTATAAGATAAAAGCTAGACACAATTATCATGTCTGTGTTGCTTTGGCCAAGATTTGGTATAACTTCCTGTGTCGGGGTGAACACAATATAGGTCTCAAAATTAGTCAAATAGTAATTTTAAAAAGTGGACCACTGACGTCACTCACCAACGGATATCCGGACATTTCTTTTACACAACAAAATAGGTTATAAACGACAACTATAATGTTGATAATGTCTTGTGTGGAATATGTAATGTCTTATGTATGTGTGGAATAATTGTTTAGTCAATGTTTGATTGTGTTAAACGGATTGTGTGAATATATAAATCTGTACGTCCAAAACGAAATATATGTTTCTCTCAATAATCAACATTATTATGTTCATAATATGCAACTCTTTACAATTATATATATAGGTTGGTGGCGTGCGTGTGTGGTCGTGTGTGCATATGCGCGTATATAATATATATATGAGTGTGTGCGTGTGTTTATATATGTGTATAGGTATGTGTGTCTAAAAATGGTCTAAATGCGAAGGATTAACGGCAGTGCACCGGGTTTTACATAGGCTACGTCCCTGTCGGCAGAAATGCCAAGAGTGCTGCACAAAGCACGAACACCGTAGCTCCAGAAACAATCCTAGGCATCTCATAAAATAATTGCACATGTGACTCGGTCGTATTCGAGCCGACAATCTTCAGAAAGACATGCAAACGTCTTGACCACTTCGCCATAGAGACTCCCCCTTACTGTGTGTGTGTGTGAAGTGTGTGTGACTGAGTTAGTGCCTGCGTTTTTGCGTGTATGTCTGTATGTATACGTGTGTGAGTGAGTATAAATTTCATTCGTTTAGGTCTGTGTATGTGACCCATATTTGTATTCAAAATTGAAAGTCCTCTGTAATTATATTGTATGTTTTCCTTCGAAACTTTGGATGATTCACATTTTCAAAATATTCCTAAATCTCTTTACAAATTGCAGCTGCCAGGTTCGTTTGTAGATTTTGGTTTATCATCATCAGGTACCGTCTCCACATCGAAGGTTGGCTGCAATGAATCTCCAGCATCCTATGTCTATTGCCAATGTGTTACACTCTGCCAGACAGTAACCTGTCCATTTCTTAAAATTTCCCTTCCACTTATCTCTCGGTATATTTGGTTTATATGCAGAACAATTCGTAAGTCATTGAAACATGTTGATCCTTTGAGCTAGTACAGCAGCATTCGCAAAAGCAGCATTGGATGTTTTGCAAATCCACTGTGTAGAAACTGCCAAAAGCATAAGCTTAATGCATACTACCATGTCAGGACCACGACAGCTTAATGGTTAGTAAGCTCGCTTCTTAGAGGAGTTGAATGGGTTCAATTCCACAAATTCAGTTTCAGTTTGCAATATCTTCATTACACTCCGAACATGTCTTTTTTGTTCCGATCTCCTTCGTAATATCTCCAACAGCGTCCAGCGACTAACCGTACCAAATTGAAGTGGAATAAAAATTCCGAACCTAGCGGTTTCAATTCTATCCCGTCTCAATTATGTACCAGAAAAGCAGTGAGAAGTAAAGACAGCAGCGTGATGTAGACCCCATCGCTCACCGTGTGCTGATGAGCAAGGAAAAATACGGATCTAATACAGTATTTCCCATCATAACTCATGGATAAAAATGGGGTAGTTTACCTTTACTATGCTATCATGTTCGTTTTATACGTTCACGTAGTATCCATCAAGATATTCTTGGAGTTTCCAAATGATAGAAAAGCGAAATTTCACAATTTTATATTTATTTTTTATTTTTTTTAACCGATCCAGAAACACTTGAACTTTTTCAGCTCTTCGGCTCGGTGCCATGGACATTGTAACCCTTCGGTTCGGTGCCACGAACACCGTAAATCTGATGAACCTGTGGCTTTTCTGCCAGCCCGCGGAATTGAACCCGCACACACAGGGTGCTCGTCACCCGTAGTCCAACGTGCTACGGACACGCTGGACAGGCGGGCAAACTTCACGATAAAAGCAATGCATTTGAGAAGTCAGCGGTTTTGCACAATTTGAAGAAACATCGAAAATCGTGGCATATCCTTTACAGGACGTAGCCATCAATCCCAAGTAAACCAGTCGTTGATTTTCTAATCACCACTTATACGTTCAGTAGTTTGCCTTTGCTTTCTGAACGGTGAGGTCTACTTTTACATTTCGTAAACATCCCACAGAAACGAATTTGACTCCAAATTGCCTGCCGCGGTATTTTAAACAGGTACGCTTGGGTTGTGATCGAGCTCACTAGCAATAGATACGCTCACGTTGAAGAAACATACATACGTTGTATTTGCTGGGTTGGTAAGGCGTTCTTGATGATTTTCAGCATTGAGGAATACTCGGTGACAATTCTCCAAATGAGCATATGTGTCTATTAAAGTTGAATATAATAAATGTGAGTGTCTGTAACTTAACCGATAGTGAGCTCGATCACAAACCCAAGCGTACCTGGTTCAAACACCACGTTGGGCAAGTTTGGAAGCAAATTTGTTTCCGTGGGATTTTTACAAAAGGTAAAAATAGCCTCACCACCCAGAAAGCAATGGCAAATTACTGTACGTATAAGTGGTGCCTAGAAAATCAACGACTCGTTTACTGTGGTTGATGGCTACGTCCTGTAAAGGATATGGCTATGATTTTCATTTCATAATAAATACATTCACATCTTCTTCTTCTTCCAGCGTTTTCAGACATCGTCTAGTCGTTACTGTCGTTACTGCCTGAAGTACCACTTTTTAGGACGGTGTAGGACAGGGAGGACGTGAGCCTGAGGAATGTAATGGCTAGTGCAGTCGCCGCGAAGCTGTTAGGTTATGATTTTTCATTTATGCCCACAACAGAGAAAAAAACATTGAGCTTACCGTGAATTGAACCCAGGTCTACCGCATGGGAGCCGTGCTCTAATCCACTCGACTAGACGCTCCTCCATCGCCTAGTATAAGTATACTTCTGAAGTTGTTAGTGGTTAACTGAAGCCTGTATAAGTCTTTATATAGTTTGTCTTGGTCTGACATGGGATGTTTGCCCATGTGTGTCTTCTGTGTTCATTGTGTATTGGACACTTGCATCATGTATTCTTTGTTATCTTGCTGGGGTCATGTGTGTGTATATATGTCAGTTGAGCACAAGGAGTTTTTTTAAGAATCGGATATATGTCAGTAGAATCTAGCTTGTATTTGTTAGACAGATGTTACCTCAGACTATTGTATCCAGTACAATAACCGGAAGACGATAGCAAATCTGTTATTCTCTACCACAGCTTTTCCCAAACTAGGGTCCGCGGATCCCGTGAGTTCGCGAGGTACTTACATGGGGTCCTCAAGCGTTTAGAGAAATATTATGATCGTTAACATTTGAAACAGAAAAATAAATTGTTAAAACATGTATAAAAACAGTGGTAAACTAGTTCAGCTGGGAAATCATAGGACACGGACCAGACTGTAGTCTAAATGTTTGACGGACAAAATACAAGATCATTTGAAGTTTCACGCAGTCTGAGAAATTGGATCCAGCTTGACTGTTGGTGTGGTGAAATAATAACTGGCAAAACACGTAATCACAAAGTACTGTAGTTTTACAAATTACAAAAACAATGACAAAATACAGCAACGTTTCGACCAACAATGCCTTTATCAAGCTTTTGATCCCCAAGTTAGTATTTTGCTTGATAAAGGCCTTGTTGGTCGAAACGTTGCTGTATTTTGTCATTGTTTTTGTAATTTGTAAAACTACAGTACTTTTGATTACGTGTTTTGCCAATCGAATAGTTTTACTGCAGTCTCATCTTCTTCTTCTTCTTCGATCGTTCTAGGCCTGTTTTAATCATTCTCATTGTGATATATAAACAGCCAAACATCCGAACGTAATGTACGTGCACCAGCCTTCAGCACCTATTGGAGCCCAGTTGCTTATCCTTCGGTGGGGTGTTCGTTTTCAGCCAGCTTTTGATTTACTAGGGGGAGCTTTCCCTAGGGTACGATCAGCTTTGCCGTATTTTTGGGCTTTGTGATCTACGCCGGGACAGTGAGTTACGCTGTTTATGCCCGTTCTGACTGAGAAAATATTTCTCGGGGCTTGTAAGCTTATCCTCGGACGGCGTCTTACTCGTATAAGACACCGTGTAAAGTATCGGCCTTCGCCAATGTTCAGACCCGAACTTCCTGCTTGATCCGTACATTGTCGGCCTTGCTTTACCGTACATTTTGAGTTTGATCCGGGAAGGAACATTCTCAGCCTTTTCTAGACGCGTATCGGTACGTGGCAATTTGCAATTAACCTCGAAAGCACTGGCATGGGGCCGAGTACAAACAATGTAGAGGGGCGTTTCAGTCGGCACTATCAGCGTAACTGAGGATTTTGCGCTCGCCGCCATCACCCGCCCCAGTTTTTCCGGGGATGTTAGTTACGACTGCAATCGAACCTTGCCCGGTTGCCCCAAGGCTGGCAGTTCCGTTAGCCATCACCAACCTCAGTTCTTCCGGGGATGTTAATTTTCATCGCACAGTACCTTGCATGGTTTTCCCAGGGCGGGTAGTTTCGTTATGCACTAAACGCAACTTGTTCTTTTGCGCTCGGCAAACCTTGCCCAGTACATGTATCTGCACCAGGCTACCAATGCGGGGTCAGCTGCAATCTTCTCTCGCACCAACACGAGGGTAGACTTTTATTCGTTACGGTCCTGTCTTATTTATTCTTGCCGACGGGCTGGCAATGTTTGCCCCTCCTCAGGGCTTCGAGCTTCTCCCTACGTGGGCATACGTTTGGTCACTGGATGCACCTCTCATCCATGTCTGAGACGTTTCGTTGCTGTTTCTTTGCGTTCAGGGACTTGGACAATATCTTGTTGGACATCGGTCAGGAGATTTGTGCATTTTCTTTGTATGTATCTTTATCGTGTTTCCGTACTTGCACTGCTACCCCTACCAGTAGTTTTCTCTCCCGATCCCTGCCCTCTTTGCCAGACCAGAACCATAGTCTGTTTCCAGGGTCACCGCGTGGAGGTTAGGGGCAGGGTCTTGGTTAGCGCGCCCCCCTCGCTAACCCTGGCTCATGTTACCACTATGACCTCATGAGCCTTTTTGACCCCGCAGTCTCATCTATTTTGCAATAATAACTCCATCGCTAGAATATTTTTATATATAGAAACTTTGGATGCCCTTTTTCAGCAAAATATTTGTAAAAGGGGATCCACAGTAATGCAGTATGGGATCCGCTGCTCTACTGAGTTCGTAAAAGGCAACATATTTTTGTTTACCCGAGTGATATCTCACCCATTTGTTCTTCAATACATCCTCAAATATGTGCAACAATGCTCAGGTCAAGGTATTTTTGTTGCAGATTCATGAATCGAATATAAGTGTGTAATTTCTGAATATCAATCATATATATATATTTAAAACAACGTAGTTGTATGATTTAAATTCGATTTTCCAGTCCACGAACGTGTGTACATTGAAAGATTTAGGCTTTTCTCAAGGACAAACATATGTTACTCGTCCATGTTGCGAGATCCTTTTGTTTATGTAGATGCTAAAATTAACAATTTTGACACTATTGCTCGTATTTTTGTATTTTGTTATATTCTTCTGTTGTCGTCACTATGCTACCGGGTTGTAGCCCAGTGTCGTGGTTTTCTGTTTCTGTCTTGCGGTGATCTGGTGGCTTGGATGATTGTTATTTTTTCACTTCGACAGGATTCTGCCATGCCATCAAACCATCTTTTTCGTGGTCTTTCTCTCGCCTCCTTTCCTGATGTTCTGTTGTAGAAGACTATATGCTGTGGAGTTTGGGTTCATTCTTATTAAGATGCCAAACCACTTCATTCTTTATTTCTCAATGTCATTCAAGCAATGTTATGCGCCAACTTTCTTTCTCATGTTGTCTTTCGCTATAGCTCTTCAAAATGATTCAATCATCAGTGGAAATTTTTTTACCCTGATCTTCTTCTTCTTTGTGTTCGTTGTTTACGATCAATTTTAATCACTCTTTGTGATATGTTTGATCTTTGTCAAGAACGTGTATACGTTGCACATTAGTTTGGTAGGCCCCTAAGCTCATAGACTTCTACACGTTTAGGACATGTGCATCCGATTTCAGCCATACCTCCTTAGTCGTCTCTTACGACAAGCGTGGCAAGTAACATTGGTTATTTTCTTTACACCCCAAATTTTGGCCCCGGTAACCACTCGGGCGATATTGAATCTGATTTATATCAGTTGCATATTCGTCATCTTTACGTGGAATCATCAGCGGATATTGTAAGAAATCGCATGCAATATGCGTTTCTGGAGATATTAATCAATTCATTGTTGCACATCTTCAAAAATATCTTGTTTTTTTAAGTCATTTCAAATAATTATGATTATTGCAACTTCATTAACAATCTGAAGTGCTTTGTAAACACGTTCAAGACCTTCAAATGTCTTCTATTCTGCTTTGATGATGATTGTTCGTTTCTTTGCTTTGATTTTTCGTCCAATGCTGTTTTAAAATCTCAAACATAACCGACCTCTTCCTCTCTGATCTTTGTGGAAGCTAACCTAGTTTTAAAAAAAGCGTCGCAAACATTGGATGCGCTGACTTACTTGTAGGCACATAATTGGCATAACGTACAATCGCTCTTATGCTCAGATCACATACAAAATACAAAGAATGGCTTAACAAGTGTTCGATATGGAGCGTTCAAAGAAGAAGAATCCTAGTAATATATTGATTTAGTATATTGATCCCCAAGTTAGTATATTGATCTCCAAGTTAGTATATTGATCCCCAAGTTAGTATATTGATCCCCAAGTTAGTATATTGATCCCCAAGTTAGTATATTGATCTCCAAGTTAGTATATTGATCTCCAAGTTAGTATATTGATCTCCAAGTTAGTATATTGATCCCCAAGTTAGTATATTGATCCCCAAGTTAGTATATTGATCCCCAAGTTAGTATATTGATCTCCAAGTTAGTATATTGATCTCCAAGTTAGTATATTGATCTCCAAGTTAGTATATTGATCTCCAAGTTAGTATATTGATCTCCAAGTTAGTATATTGATCTCCAAGTTAGTATATTGATCCCCAAGTTAGTATATTGATCTCCAAGTTAGTATATTGATCCCCAAGTTAGTATATTGATCCCCAAGTTAGTATATTGATCTCCAAGTTAGTATATTGATCTCCAAGTTAGTATATTGATCCCCAAGTTAGTATATTGATCCCCAAGTTAGTATATTGATCCCCAAGTTAGTATATTGATCTCCAAGTTAGTATATTGATCCCCAAGTTAGTATATTGATCCCCAAGTTAGTATATTGATCCCCAAGTTAGTATATTGATCTCCAAGTTAGTATATTGATCTCCAAGTTAGTATATTGATCCCCAAGTTAGTATATTGATCCCCAAGTTAGTATATTGATCCCCAAGTTAGTATATTGATCCCCAAGTTAGTATATTGATCCCCAAGTTAGTATATTGATCTCCAAGTTAGTATATTGATCTCCAAGTTAGTATATTGATCTCCAAGTTAGTATATTGATCCCCAAGTTAGTATATTGATCTCCAAGTTAGTATATTGATCAGTTAGTATATTGATCCCCAAGTTAGTATATTGATCTCCAAGTTAGTATATTGATCCCCAAGTTAGTATATTGATCCCCAAGTTAGTATATTGATCCCCAAGTTAGTATATTGATCCCCAAGTTAGTATATTGATCCCCAAGTTAGTATATTGATCCCCAAGTTAGTATATTGATCCCCAAGTTAGTATATTGATCCCCAAGTTAGTATATTGATCCCCAAGTTAGTATATTGATCCCCAAGTTAGTATATTGATCCCCAAATTAGTATATTGATCCCCAAGTTAGTATATTGATCCCCAAGTTAGTATATTGATCTCCAAGTTAGTATATTGATCCCCAAGTTAGTATATTGATCCCCAAGTTAGTATATTGATCCCCAAGTTAGTATATTGATCTCCAAGTTAGTATATTGATCTCCAAGTTAGTATATTGATCTCCAAGTTAGTATATTGATCCCCAAGTTAGTATATTGATCCCCAAGTTAGTATATTGATCCCCAAGTTAGTATATTGATCTCCAAGTTAGTATATTGATCCCCAAGTTAGTATATTGATCTCCAAGTTAGTATATTGATCCCCAAGTTAGTATATTGATCTCCAAGTTAGTATATTGATCCCCAAGTTAGTATATTGATCCCCAAGTTAGTATATTGATCTCCAAGTTAGTATATTGATCTCCAAGTTAGTATATTGATCCCCAAGTTAGTATATTGATCTCCAAGTTAGTATATTGATCCCCAAGTTAGTATATTGATCCCCAAGTTAGTATATTGATCTCCAAGTTAGTATATTGATCCCCAAGTTAGTATATTGATCCCCAAGTTAGTATATTGATCCCCAAGTTAGTATATTGATCCCCAAGTTAGTATATTGATCTCCAAGTTAGTATATTGATCCCCAAGTTAGTATATTGATCCCCAAGTTAGTATATTGATCTCCAAGTTAGTATATTGATCTCCAAGTTAGTATATTGATCTCCAAGTTAGTATATTGATCTCCAAGTTAGTATATTGATCTCCAAGTTAGTATATTGATCTCCAAGTTAGTATATTGATCCCCAAGTTAGTATATTGATCCCCAAGTTAGTATATTGATCCCCAAGTTAGTATACACAGATTGTTGTTGAACATCCAGGAATTATGGGTTTACACCTTTTTTCCTATATTTGAGTGGAGAAGCGTACCTGGTTTCCTCGAAGACACAGAAACCTCCAACAACTCTATGCGAAAGTTTGGTTTCTTCTGGGATGTACGATGTCATACTTGGATCCACGAAGCTGTATTAGTTGAGGATTGATGCAACATGTAAGCAATGTGTTGTGGTGCTGGACCATATGGGCATACCTCCGTCTTCATGATCCCAAACTTCTTGTGCATGTGACTCAGGAGCATGTTGTGACTCATCCAGAGAAAGCTTTTCATGCTAATTGTGATGAAACGTTTCGCAAAGATCATGCTATGTCATTCTCTCTCTCTCTCTCTCTTATATATATATATATATATATATATATATATATATATATCTCTCTCTCTCTCTCTATCTATCTATCTCTATCTCACTCTCTCTCTATCTATATATCCCTATCTCACTCTCTCTCTCATCAATCTCACTCTCTCTCTTTTATCTATCTCACTCTCTCTCTCTCATCTATCTATCTTCTGTCTCTATATATCTATCTCACTCTCTCTCTCTATCTATCTCACTCTCTATCTATCTCTATCTCATTCTCTCTCTCTATCAGTCTCATTCAATCTCTCTCACTCTCTCTCTATCTCACTCTCTCTTTATCTCACTCTCTCTATCTTACTCTCTCTCTCTCTTTCTATCTATCTATCTCACTCTTTATCTCTCTCTCTCTACCCCACTATCTCTCTCTATTTATCTATCTCACTCTCTCAGGTGGTGTGCCATTTCTGCGAAGAGGGACCGAGCCATATGGGTAAAACCCGGTGTAATGAAGTCAATCCTTCGGCTTAAAAACCCTTTATAAAGACATTTTTTTAATTTCTTACAGCGCATTGTTATAATTTTCTGAGAGTAAGCTTGGGATTCTATAGAGCCGAGAATTGAAGTCCACCTACCAGAAGCTATTGCCAAGCGTTTACTTGCCATATGTTATGTTCTCTCCCAAACAGAAGCATTCTGTTGACCTTTACCAAGTAGGTCGAACACGGGATGTTTATGTCAGAAACAAGTAATCCTTAAGCCATCAGCTCTTAAAAAAAAAAATGTATTCATTACTACTTTCATAAATATTGTTTGTTGTTTTTCAATTTATTTTGAACTGTTATTCAACTCTGGAAATCGATGATATATTTCTGCAATGTGATATCATCACTACACCCCCCTTTATTTTACCCCAGATGGATCAACCATCCAAGCTTTAATACTCTTCCATAGTAGGTCACTGAGACGCATTTGCATATGATTAAATACATTCTTACAATGATTAACATACACAAGAAGATAATCTTCCCTTAAATCCGTTTCAAGAGTTGCTTTGAGAGAAAGATTGTATTCATTCTGACATCCAATGTTTCTTATACATTAGCTTGAGTTTTTCAAGAGAAATATTGAGTGCCTCTTTAAGGGATATACTGTTTCACATTTGTTCTTTGCAATTGTTAGTTCAATAAGTTCAACTTTTCACAAAATATATGATGCGTAAAATATGTCAAGATGGTCAACAATATGTTTTTCTCAGTCTGGCTCTGAATCCAGTAGAGTTTGGGGGTCGTCTAGTCTATCTTTGGAAGACTGGTGAATTGGTTAAGACGTTTGCAATGCGTTCTGAAAGTTGAGGGTTCTAATTCCGGATCGCGTCGTTCAGTTAACGTGTACATTTTTTTCCTGAGATCTCTAGTATTATTGCAGGAACTACGGAGTTCGTGCTTTAAACAACACTCATAAAAGATGACATGCCATTTCTGCGAGAAAAGGAAGGAGTCATATGGGAAGACCATGTGCAACAGAGTAACTCCTCCTTTAGATTTTTAGACCCTCTAATAAAAGAGAAAGGTGGCAATGAGTAGCATTTTGATAATTCATAAAACCCACACGCCATGAGGGTTTCTGTGGTGTAGAGGCTTGTTGCCTCTTTCTCGGGCCAAAGGTACCAGGTTCGCTCCCTCATAGAGCCATCTGGAGTCCTATCGGACGATAAAATGTAGGTTCCCTGTTCAATTTTAGTACGTAAACGAACCCATGGCAGTTCAAAATAGAAAAGAGCAGGCTGAAAATCTGCTGCCCGGCAAAATTCATTAGAAAAGATTAAAAAGAAAATTCTTACAGAATATCTTCACCATCTTGAAAATTGTATCTGGAACCCTCGCCGATGCTACGGAGTTCGTGCACTGCAGTTGAAATCTTCCTGCGTAACGAAGAAGATCGAAGCACACATGGTTACTCACGGAAGTGCAATGATGATTGTCCTATCAATCAATCAATCAATCAAACACAAGCAAATCCTACCTTTCAATTGTGTAGACCTGGAAATGTTGACCCTAAAGTTCAAGGCTAAACGGGGCTCTGGCTCGCATAGCTGGATGGCCTCAACTAGGGCAGGCTTTTTCCGCGACTTAGTTATGTAAACCCAAATAAAAAGAACGAGGAAATCGGATATAATGGTCGACGGATCTGTAGGAGACTAAATAGCACAGCTATCTCACGTACTAATGGGCATTTCCCATACAGAACACAAATAGTGGTTGAACAAATGGTTCATGTAGAGCACAGCTATCTCATGTACTAATGGGCATTTCCCATACAGAACACAAATAGTGGTTGAACAAATGGTTCATGTAGGGGTACAAGAAGAAGAGGAATATGTCAAAGCTGAAAGGCACCGATCTGTACTACGAGCCGTTTGATTTTAACAAATATTACCATACTGTCTCAATAATAACAACAGAAGACAAATGTGAATAGGAAGTTCAGAAGAGAATATGAATAGCCAAGAACACAGTTAACAAAATTAACATCCAAACAAAACAAAAACAAATACACAAAAGATAATAATTGTGATGTGCGACACACATTGAATACAAGGAGCACGCATATTTCCAGTGGCAACGTATGGGTGGAAAACATGGACATTTAACAAAGCAGTGAGAAAGCATGTATATCTTTTTTAAAATATGTGTTACAGACGAGTCAGTTATCAGTTATCAGTTATATGAGGACTATCATCATAGCACTCCGGACATGTCCATAGGTGCTCCGATCTCCGCCTCAGCAAATCCAGCAGCGTCCAGCGACCTACCACGCCAGACGAGTCAGTTCATCATGAACAGAGAAGAGAACAAATAGATATATCCAGAAGGAAATCAAAGAAAACGGGCTGATGCAAATAATAAGAATGAGAACATTACAGTATTTTGAATATATAAAGAGACATGAAGGACTGGAGAAGACAATCATGGAAGGAGGCATACCGGCAAAGAGGAGAAAATGAAGACCATGAAGAACATAACTGATTGTTTGAGCAAGACGGCTGCAGAGACGGGAAATCTGGTCTATAAGAGAGAGAAAAACTCAGAAGTATTGTTGAGGTAGCAAAGTTCTGTTCTAGACAGGCTATTTCATGTTGATGATGATTCTACAATAGATTGATATTTATACTATTATATTCATGCAAACTCAGATTCAACCAGAAGCAAAGTTGAGAATCTGAAAACCTAAAATAAACAATGACAGCAAGAGAAATAAAATTTCGATTATTAAAAAGAAATGAGAAGCAATGAAAAAAAGTCGAAGTAATTAGCTGCAGTCTTTCTGACACCGCGTAATCGGATACTGTTCAGGAATACAATAAATAATTCAATAGATAGAAATTGCAAAGAAGATGATGTAACGAAAACAAGAAATCTATCCACAAGAAAAAACAAGAAGTCTGCAATGTAGTAACATTGAATATCTGAATATATATGGTATCCATCTTACATGTTTTTTCTATGCAGATAGCCTTGATCTTTCTTTATTGTGGTCAAAATAGATGTTTTAAAATGAAGCTGCTGTATTTTTTTATTTTTACTTTTTTTGTCATGTAACAATTATTTTGTTTACAAAGAACATAAAAACCTACTGTACTTTGTGATTACGTGTTACGCCATTTTACATAGTTTTACTGCAGTCTCCCCCTATCGATATTTCAAGAACATAAATTCAAGGATAATTAATTATTTCTGTCCCATCAAACGACATGAGTGCCTAGAGAAGATAATTTTGGAGGGAATGATGCATGGAAGAATAATTAGAGGACGACCTAGAAGACGATGGGTGCAAGATGTTAGTGACGATCTGAAAATGGCTCAATCTTCCAAAACAGTAATTTAGGACAATCTGACGAATGATAAAACATAGATCATGTGCTCAAGTTGAACACGTGATCACTATCTTAAAAATTACATCTGTGACACTCGCCTGTGTTACGAGGTTCGTGCACTGTCGTTGAGATTTAAATTTATAGGAAAAAGATTGGAGCATTTATGTTGGTTAAACATTGAAGTACAATAATGATGATTACATCAAGCAATCAATCAATCCTTCTAAATGTTCCTGTTTTTTATTATTATCAATTGTACAACTGTTGTTGGCTTGCCAAGCCAGTTACAATAGGGCCAGACCCTCGTTTGCTGCAAACTTCCAGGGGGTCGTCGCGTGTCTAACTTCAAGTAGCGTTTTGAAAATAGAAATACTTTGCAATTTACTAAGTCCCACACAAAACAAGCCTCGGTGTGACAACCATTCAGAGAAATGCCAATGTCAAGGTAGATGGGACAAGAATAGAAGGTATATTAGGACCTTTAGAATTAGGTCAGAACAATGAGAAAGAATTGCATGCAACGGTACAATCATTTCTGTAAATTATTTTCCGAAAATATGTAGTATTTTTTCATTGTTATTATTCTGACCTCCACTTATAACTTTTTTGCAGGTCGACTAAGTAATAAAAACAGTAGAATTCAGCTATGAAGCTATTGAGTTATGTGGCTAATAGTTATAGTTCTGACCCCGTGACCTACTTAGTAAATTGTAAATAAATGATAAAATCGACATCCTTCACTAACAAAATCTTCCGGTTTTTTTATAATAGCCCCTAAATTAAATCAGCTGCGCTTATTAATAACCCACTAAACAAAATAACGTTGGTAAAAATTCTAATATCTAGGGCATCAATCCTACGGGAATTAATTGATGACTTCCGGTGTAGCCATTAAGTCAGGAAGAGCTTGCATACATAAGCACTTAAGAATATTCTTATTTTAGTATTTGGTCAGTCTTTTGGGGTTAGTTCCTGGCCAAAACACCCTGTGCTCGACTTTTTGGTAAGGTCAGAAAGTTTATATTTTATATATATATATATTATATATATATATATATTTTTATTTTATTTGCTGGGAGAAAATAAAATCCTCGTCCTCCTTCCCTCCCCCTTCCCCGCCCCACTCCCTTATACCCACAGTGAGTTCTCAGAAAAGGACACAAAATAATGTGAGGGCAGTAGTGACAGATTTATTGAAATAAAAACACTTTATAATAGTGTGTGTGTGTGCTGCGTAAATGGTATAATAAATAGCATCAGTCTGTTTTTGTGGATTTAAGTTCCTTCTGGATAAACCTAATTGCTCTCTTCTCTGGCAATGGTATAAGGACTCTTCTGTAAGACATACTCTAAATTACATGTATGTTTCTACTGCTGTTAAATGGCTATATTTCCTACCCATACGTTGTCAATGGGATATGTATCCCCCTTAGTAATTTGATCTTTGTGTCTCTATCAGTTCTATTCCGTATTAGTTATTAGTTATGTGGGGTTATTTTTTTTTTATATGAGAAAATCAACGTCAATGCACTCATAGACTATACGTGATTCGGTCCCATACAGTTAACTAAAAGAGTCAAAGTATTTGCACAGTAGCTTCGCCGAGAAAATATTAGATAATAGACTTACCAGGATTAGAACACATTTAACTGGTACTCAATTTCAGTAGACTGTCAATGAGTGACGCCGCCTCGTACCTGTTGAATTTTGATGGCAACGCCACTACAAAAAAAGATTAAATTTCATAGGGCTACTCCACTTCACATGGATAGATAGGTGATGGATAGATAACATCTCAGAGTTCCTGTGAAAGCATGGACTGACAACGTCAAGCGCAACACACCTGGCACACAAGATAGAAAAATAACTCTCCCCACTGCGCTTCATAGCAAATGTAGTTAAGATAAGATAAGATAAGAAGACTCTACTTCACAAATGATGAAATTTTATGGAGATAACCCACTTTACAAATAATAAATGTTTATGGAGATATCCCACTTTACAAATACTAAAAGTTTATGGAGATACTCCATCGTACAAATGATGAAATTTGATGAAGATATTCCACCTCACAAATGATGAAATTTGATGAAGATATTTCACCTCAAAAATGATTCAATGTGATTGAGTTACGCCACCTCAAAAATGAAGAAAATATTTTGATAAAGCTAACATTTATTTATCTATCTATCTTTATTTGATCTATCTATCATATTATATATATATATTTTATATATATATATATATATATATATATATTTATATATATGGGAGCTACACAAGACATGGTTTATACAAGAGACAACATTGCATACAGACAATATTTCAACCGAACGAAAGAAGGGAAGAAGAAAAGAATATGTATGTTTATCTATCGAAACGCACTCTATCAAAATTTGCCTAATAAAAAAAAAGCTGAGATTGGAAGATATAGATATTGACGCATTTTAATGGAATAATGGAAATTTCCTTATTATTGTCTATATTATATTTCACAATTTACTCAACGCGCGCACAGAGACAACAGAGGACATGGAGATGGGGTTTTCAGGAGAAAGGAAGAGAGAGAGAGGAGAGAGAGAGAGTGCTAAGGCAAATAATGTATAGCACAAATCTCATTTTGTCTGTTTTCCCTTGTGTATGAAGAAATTGGTTGTCCACTCTTGCCGTTAAACGTAGGTGTGGGAGCTTTAATTTGCTTTGCAGGAGCAGATGAGTCGCCTTTGTTGTGTTATATATCCGTGTTTATTTGATGTGGTCTTGATATTATCTATCCATAATTTTTGTTGGGTCTTCCTTTGGGTCTAGTACCGATCTCTTTTAATTGTATTCTGTTATTGGTGGCTATACAAGTCTCATTAATAATGCAAGAAAAGAGAACTTAACTCTTCTGCACAATAAAACAAAACACTACTCGAGTTATGGTAGATGGAAAATGTATGTCTTTGTCACACCCACGACTTCAAGAGTGCAAGGCAAAGGGTTTGAATCCCCTCATCTCCAAACTTCATTAAAAGAAGATGCCAATGGTTACTGTATTTTTTTTTTTTTTTTTCAATTAGGCCCTACTTGAAAGTGTCACAACCAGTGAACACAGAACGATTGAACGTGTAAACTTTGTGCGTCATTATTCTTTCGAATAGAAGCTGCCCAAAGTGTGTTTAAGAGGGTTTTATTGTACCATTTGGCGTTTAATGAAGGATCACACCCTTTGGTCGTGATCAAGTGGGTACTACACTTTGATCTTAAGCCAAAAGGTTGAGATGCGAAAATGTTACCGTATTGTGAGCAAGACGATGTACGGAAATCTATAATTCTGAGGTGGTCAGATCAGACCAGATCTGGAGACAGCCGTGGGTAGGTTGCAGTGATACGAAGTAAATTGACTTTTAAGGACAAAGACGCCCGTCTGTCCAGCGTTTTCGTAGCGCGTTGGATTACGGGTGACAAGCTCCCTGTGAGTGCGGGTTCAATTCCGCGGGCTGGCAGAAAAACCACAGGTTCACCAGATTCACGGTGTTCGTGGCACCGAACCGAAGGGTTACGATGTCCACGGCACCGAAGAGCTGAAAGCTCAAGTGCTTCTGGATCGGTAGAAAAAAAAGGGACAAAGACACGCGTGTATAGTATCACATAAGTAAGCACAAATTTAATTCAATATAAAACTAACAACAATCCCACGTTTCGATCATGGATCTATATCAAGGACATAGACAGAAATGAGGAAGTGTCCTTATTAAAGTGTCCAGGATGTATTGCATGATGGGATGGTTCAAGTTACGTATGTGGGTGTGGAACTGTTAGGTATGTGGGTGTGGAACTGTTACGTATGTGTGTTTGGAACTGTTACGTATGTGGGTGGAACTGTAGTATGTGTGTGGAACTGTTAGGTATGTGGGTGTGGAACTGTTAGGTATGTGGGTGTGGAACTGTTAAGTATGTGGGTGTGGAACTGTTACGTATGTGGGTGTGGAACTGTTACGTATGGGGGTGTGGAACTGTTACGTATGTGGGTGTGGAACTGTTATGTATGTGGGTGTGGAACTGTTAGGTATGTGGGTGTGGAACTGTTACGTATGTGGGTGTGGAACTGTTAGGTATGTGGGTGTGGAACTGTTACGTATGTGGGTGTGGAACTGTTAAGTATGTGGGTGTGGAACTGTTACGTATGTGGGTGTGGAACTGTTACGTATGTGGGTGTGGAACTGTTACGTATGTGGGTGTGGAACTGTTACGTATGTGGGTGTGGAACTGTTACGTATGTGGGTGTGGAACTGTTAGGTATGTGGGTGTGGAACTGTTACGTATGTGGGTGTGGAACTGTTAAGTATGTGGGTGTGGAACTGTTACGTATGTGGGTGTGGAACTGTTACGTATGTGGGTGTGGAACTGTTAGGTATGTGGGTGTGGAACTGTTATGTATGTGGGTGTGGAACTGTTAGGTATGTGGGTGTGGAACTGTTACGTATGTGGGTGTGGAACTGTTAGGTATGTGGGTGTGGAACTGTTAGTATGTGGTGGGAACTGGGTATGTGGGTGTGGAACTGTTACGTATGTGGGTGTGGAACTGTTACGTATGTGGGTGTGGAACTGTTACGTATGTGGGTGTGGAACTGTTACGTATGTGGGTGTGGAACTGTTACGTATGTGGGTGTGGAACTGTTACGTATGTGGGTGTGGAACTGTTACGTATGTGGGTGTGGAACTGTTACGTATGTGGGTGTGGAACTGTTACGTATGTGGGTGTGGAACTGTTACGTATGTGGTGTGGAATTTACGTATGTGGGTGTGGAACTGTTACGTATGTGGGTGTGGAACTGTTACGTATGTGGGTGTGGAACTGTTACGTATGTGGGTGTGGAACTGTTACGTATGTGGGTGTGGAACTGTAAAAAATGCATTATTGATAATTTACTTACCTTCGTCAGCATAAAGAAAAATCATATATAATGAGTATTGCAATGTAACTGGTTATGTTCCTTGGTTGTATGCGTACACATAACACCATACATATGTGTATGTGTGTGTGGCTGGGTGTACGTATTGGTGTACATATGTGTGTATGTTTGTGTATTCTGTCTCTCTATCTATCTTTCTATGCATCTTTTTGTGCGTAGGTATGTATGTGTGTGTTTTGTTTCTCTGTCTATCATCCAGCATACCGTCAAAGAGAAGAATAGAAAGACCATGGAGAAGATGGATTCAGGATGTAACTGATGGTCTATGAGAGAGAGAAATTTCGGAGGACTGTTGGGGTGGTAAAGGTCTGTTCAGGATGAACTATTTGATGATGATGATAATCTATCATCCTATTTATCTATGTATCTTCGCGTGTTTGTGTGTTTGTGTATGTGTGTTCTGTTTCTCTATCTTTCTATTTATCTATGTGCCTTCGTATGTGGGTGTGTATGTATGAATGTGTGTTCTGTTTTTCTGCTATCTATCTATTTAGCTATGTATCTTAGTGTGTACGTGTGTATGTGTGTGTTTGTTTCTCTGTCTATCTTTCTAATTGTCTATGTATCTTCGTGTGTGTGTGTGTGTGTTTGTGTGTGTGTGTCTGTTCTGTTTCTCTATCAATCTCTCTATTTATCTATGCATCTTTGTGTGTGTGTGTGTGTGTGTGCATGTGTGTTCTGTTTCTCTATCTATCTCTCTATTTAGCTATGCATCTTCGTGTGTGTGTGTATGTCTGTTCTGTTTCTCTATCTATTTATCTATTTATCTATGCATCTTCGTGTGTGTGTGTATGTCTGTTCTGTTTCTCTATCTATTTCTCTATTTATCTATGCATCTTTGTGTGTGTGTGTGTGTGCATGTCTGTTCTGATTCTCTATCAATCTCTCTCTATTTATCTATGCATCTTTGTGTGTGTGTGTATATGTCTGTTCTGTTTCTCTATCTATTTCTCTATTTATCTATGCATCTTCATGTGTATGTGTATTTGTTTCTCTTGCTTCTCTCCATTTGGTAACGAATATCTGTATTTACAATATCTATGTAACAAAGTCGTGTAATACGTCCTAATTCAGGGATATAAATAATGAGACCATGCTTGTTATAATAATGATGTACTGGTAATCTCTATGGCATTTTATTAATGCTATTTTGAGTATATCGTGTCTTTAGATATTGACCTAGAACAAGTTTTTACTAAAGTACAATACACACTAGTAATGTGTCAACATGACGAACTTCTGAGTTCATTTCCAAAATACTTCAAAAGAAAACATCAAAATATTATGCAAGTATGGTGAGTGACGCATGTGCTTATTTTTTGTAAGTGAATTCGCAAACGTAAACCAGCGAGCGTCTGTAGCTCAAGCGGTAGTGAGCTCGATCACAAACCCTAACGTACCTGGTTCAAACCCCACTGTGGGCAAATTTGGAAGGAAATTCGTTTCCGTGGGATTTTTACGAAAGGTAAAATAGACCTCACCGTTCAGAAAGCAATGGCAAACTACTGAACGTATAAGTGGTGCCTAGAAAATCAACGACTCGTTTACTGTGGTTGATGGCTACGTCCTTTAGAATATACCACGATTTTCATTTTTTCAAGCCACCGAATAAAGCCTTTGAATGCAAACGCTACAGAAGAATACTTAGAATATCATGCACAGAGAAAAGAATAAACGCTTCTGTTTGCAACAGTTTGATATTAAAGAGAGTTTGCTAATAAAAGCATAAAAAACAAGGAAAATTAAATATTTCGGGATACATTAAGAGACATGAAGGCCTAGCGAAAAAATAATTTTGGAGGAATGGTGCCTGGAAGAAGAATGAGAGGAAGACCTAGAAGACGATGGGTGCAAGATGTCAATGACCATCTGAGAATAACTGCTGCTGTCGCTGAACAGCTTGCACAGAACAGAAAGTTTTTCAGGACTGCTGTCATGGGAGTCAAGTTCCGGAAGTGACAAGCTTCTTGATGATGATGATGATGATGACGTCACCTATACTTATGTATGGCAGCGAATCATGGACAATGAAAATTAGAAGTCACAGAAATGGGGGTTTTACAAAAGAATGCTGAAAATTCCATGGACAGCTAAGAAAACAAATGATGAAGTTTTAAATCAGGTCTGAACACGAAGAAACCTTATCAAAAGAAGAAGAATCGATAATCAAGGTTCTTCAAGCATATAATGCGAAGAGAAGGTTTATAATATTTGGTAACAACAGGTACATTTCAGGGAAGAAGAGATCGTGGAAGACAGAGGACGAAGATGTTGGGTGGTCTGACATAAGGTCTGACAAAAGATTGACGTCAGAACTGATTACATGCAATAAGCAGAGAGAGTTGTGGAGAGACATGAAGGCCTACTCCGGCAGGCTTCATCTATGCCAGAGTTGTTGCGCAGTTGCCAACACATCTTCATATGATAAACAATTGAGACAACTTCTGTGATCACCTCTACGATATCCTTCTCTTGGACTAGACATAAGTAGTCACATATTTCATAGATCACCACACCCAACGCGTACTTGATGTCTCAGTTTCTTCAACTGTACATATGAGCCCATAATTCACTTTGCGAATGAGAATTGACTGAATAACCCTACAGGTACCTTTCATCTATACACGGCTTAAATACCCTCCATTAGTTTATATCAAGCTCTAGCCATCCATCCTACTTAATTCTATGATTTAGTTTATTTAGTTTTCCTTGTATATATGTGTGTCCTTGAAAAAAGACTTACAGTCAAAACGTTGGACTTGTGTTCGTTTTATAATTTAACTATTCATTTTGCTTCCTTATGTGAACCATACATACGTGTCTATGTCCTAAAACACCAATTTATTAAGTATCACCGCAGCCTCCTCTCGGTTTTCTCCAGATCTGATCTGATCAGCTCTGACCCCCTCAGATGTGTAGATTACCGTACATCGCCTTAGTTTAAGAACTACTGTTAACTCAAACTTTTCTTTTTCCTTTGCGTTCGTTCTTTACGACCAATTTTAATCACTTTGTGATATGTTTGATCTTTGCCAAGAACGTGTATACGTTGCACATTGGTTTGGTAGGCCCCTAAACGCATTGACTACTACACGTTTAGGACACGTGCATCCGATTTCATCAAAACCTCCTCAGTCGCCTCTTACGACATGCGTTGCAAGTAACAGTGGTTCTATTCTTTACTCCCAAATGTGGGCCCCGGTAACCACTCAATTGACTCAAACTATTAAACACTTCAAACTGATTTCTATTCTAACTTCCCCTTTCACAGACTCTGAGTCCTATTATTCTCTAATATGTATTGATAATAACACTGCAGTAAAACTTTATACAAAAATGGAAGATATAAAAACACAATGGAATGTACTTTTGCAAAGCACAAACACTGGTTAAAATAACATTTCGACTAAAAGTGTACAGCTATTAGTTTCATTGTGTTTCCTTTAGTATTTAATATTTTGTATCCTTTGTAAGATTAAAAGATTTTTGTTATCGAGACGAAGGTTTAACTTGCATTTGTTCTTTGCAAATCTTTCATATTTGGTGTTTTGGTAATATTGCTTTTATTATTTGTAAAGATTTGATACTTGCATTTTGGTAAGCTATTATTTGGATTGATACTTGATATTTGAGTGCTTTTATTATGTGTACAGTGTTTTTCTAGTTCATCACATCCAAACTAACAAACTCTCTTTGCTCTGTAGAATGACCACATGACTGCACTTATTTCTGTATATATGTATTTAAATTATAAGTACTTTTTACATGTAATTGTGTAAATTTTCGTGCAATTAAAATTATATATCATTATTTGTCGTATTTGTGACTATATCAATTCAAGAAACGTAATATTTTCAATGTGCTCTATCCGATGCTGCAGGGTCATATACTATCCGATGCTGCAGGGTCATATACTATCCGATGCTGCAGGGTCATATACTATCCGATGCTGCAGGGTCATATACTATCCGATGCTGCAGGGTCATATCCGATGCAGGGTCATACTATCCGATGCTGCAGGGTCATATACTATCCGATGCTGCAGGGTCATATACTATCCGATGCTGCAGTGTCATATACTATCCGATGCTGCAGGGTCATATACTATCCGATGCTGCAGGGTCATATACTATCCGATGCTGCAGGGTCATATACTATCCGATGCTGCAGGGTCATATACTATCCGATGCTGCAGGGTCATATACTATCGTCTGCGAGGTCATATACTATCGTTGCTGAGGTCATATACTATCGTCTGCTGCAGGTCATATACTACCCGTTGCTGCAGGATCATATATCTATCCGATGCTGCAGGGTCAAATACTATCCGATGCTGCAGGGTCATATACTATCCGATGCTGCAGGGTCATATACTATCCGATGCTGCAGGGTCAAATACTATCCGATGCTGCAGGGTCATATACTATCCGATGCTGCAGGGTCATATACTATCGTCTGCGCAGGGTCATATACTATGCTGCAGGGTCATATACTATCGATGCTGTAGGGTCATATACTATCGTCTGCTGCAGGATCATATACTATCGTCGGGCCTGCAGGATCAATGCTATCAGATCTGCTGCAAACTACCGAGGCATGTTATCACGATGTGAGGAGTATAGGGCTAGGGTCAAGATATCCGAGCTGAGAAAACGTCGCAGGAAACCCGGATGTGCTTCACCATGCTGCAGGTCACATAACTGCGTACAACTACCGATGCTGCGTCATCTAGTGCTCAGGGTCATACAATCACGAATGAGTGTTAATCAAGTGGTGTGATATGGAGCATCGTGCTGCAGTGTCATATACTATCCGATGCTGCAGGGTCATATACTATCCGATGCTGCAGTGTCATATACTATCCGATGCTGCAGGGTCATATACTATCCGATTCTGCAGGGTCATATACTATCCGATGCTGCAGGGTCAAATACTATCCGATGCTGCAGGGTCAAATACTATCCGATGCTGCAGTGTCATATACTATCCGATGCTGCAGGGTCAAATACTATCCGATGCTGCAGGGTCATATACTATCCGATGCTGCAGTGTCATATACTATCCGATGCTGCAGGGTCATATACTATCCGATGCTGCAGGGTCAAATACTATCCGATGCTGCAGGGTCAAATACTATCCGATGCTGCAGTGTCATATACTATCCGATGCTGCAGGGTCATATACTATCCGATGCTGCAGTGTCATATACTATCCGATGCTGCAGTGTCATATACTATCCGATGCTGCAGTGTCATATACTATCCGATGCTGCAGGGTCATATACTATCCGATGCTGCAGGGTCATATACTATCCGATGCTGCAGTGTCATATACTATCCGATGCTGCAGGGTCATATACTATCGTCTGCTGCAGGATCATATACTATCCGATGCTGCAGGATCATATACTATCGTCTGCTCCTCCCATGTGTTGCCGGGGCCTTCAAGGGAGCAAAGAATAGTAACACTGTTACCTACAAGGCATGTTATCAGAGATGAGTGAGGTAGGGCTAGGCAAGATACCCTAGTAAATGAAAAACGTCGCAGAAATCGTATGTTCTGCCCTACTTGTAGGCGCATAACTGGTACAACGTACAATCGCTCTTAGGCTAGGATCGCATACAAATCACAAAGAGTGGTTAACAAGTGGTTGATATGGAGCATTCGAAGAGGATGGCTGGTCCTCCAGAAGAGGAAAAGGATGAAATGACTACTGCTGCCCTCCAGCGGCTCTCACGAACTGCGTTTTTTGGGGAGTGCACTTTGGCGTGTTTACTCTCAAATGAAGCTTTGGCGTGTTTCCCTCTCAAATGAAGCTTTGGAGTGTTTCACTCTCAAATGAAGCTTTGGCGTATTTCACTCTCAAATGAAGCTTTGGGTATTCCTAAATGAGCTTTGGTGTTTCACTCAAATGGCTTTGAAAAATGAAGCTTTGACGTGTTTCACTCTCAAATGAAGCTTTGGGGGATCAAAAACAACAGGTTGCGTTATTAGTGGATGTCGTTTATCGATTTTCAGCCTCCTGAGGCGTATGTTGATCTACTGTCCTAGACATGCGTGTGTTCACGGCAATGGAGAGCAGTGAAGTTTGTATTAACAGCGTCACTCGTCGGAGATTTGAAGATGGATAGGGGATGTTCTTCAGCGTTTCTGCGATTGTCAGTTGGATGAAGACACTAACATTGATATTGAATCTAGCTTTTCCATCCTAACCGTTCTTCGGAATTTCTCTCTCTCTCTCTCTACAGTCTGATGTCCCACCTCGGCAGCCGTCATGTTTAAATCATCAGTTACATCCTGAATATATCCCTTTCCTCTTTTCCTACTTGCCAGGATGCCTCCTTCCATAACGGTCTTCTCAAACCTTTCGTTTCTCTATTTATATGTCCAAAATACTTCATCTTTACTTGTATCAACAATATATAAATAGAAAATTGTATCATAGAGCTTGTCCTATTTCATAAATATTTTTAAGTTTTCCATTTTTCATGTTTCTCACAGTAGCTTTGAATTTCATTTTAGTTTTTTTTAGTTTCGTGCCTTTAATAACACACAGAGATGTGGTTTTACAGAAGAATGGTGAGAATGACTAACTGCTAAAATGACTAATGTGGAGGTGTGGAATGAGGTCTAGACACAAAGAAAGCTTAACATTAATATAAGAAAGTGGCAGTCATCATTTTTTGGACATGTGATGAGGAAGGAAGGCTTAGAACACACTATAAACACTGGTAAAATTTGAGGAGAAATGAGTCAAAGGAAGACAGAGAGAGAAAATGTTGGATAGATTGACTTCATGGCACAGAAGAGCGTCAACATCTGAGACGATAACAAACACCATAGACAGAGAGTTGTGGAGATTCATGATCGCCTATGCCAGCCGGTACGGCATTTGATAATGATGATGATGTTTGTAATAATATGTTATATATATATATACATATCTTTCAACGAATATTTAAAATATGATCTATCGTTTTCATATCATGTGATACGTTAGATTTATTTATTGATTGATTGATTGATGGATGGATTGATTGATAGGACCTTCATCATTACTCTTCGTGAGTAACCATGTGTGCTCCGATATCTTTCTTACACAGGAAGATCTTATCTGTAGTGCACAGGGTGTAATTTTTGTGTAATAGTGTAATGGTGTAATGGTGTAATAATGGTGTAATGGTGTAATAGTGTAATAATGGGGTAATGGTGTAATAGTGTAATGGTGTAATGGTGTAATGGTGTAATGGTGTAATAATGGTGTAATGGTGTAATAATGATGTAATGGTGTAATGGTGTAATGGTGTAATAATGGTGTAATGGTGTAATGGTGTAATAA
This sequence comes from Arion vulgaris, assembly GCA_020796225.1. NCBI lineage: Eukaryota > Metazoa > Mollusca > Gastropoda > Stylommatophora > Arionidae > Arion > Arion vulgaris. The sequence continues at coordinate 27,178,447 of CM036757.1, read as the reverse complement.
TGGTGTAATGGTGTAATGGTGTAATGGTGTAATGGTGTAATGGTGTAATGGTGTAATAATGGTGTAATGGTGTAATTGTGTAATGGTGTATTAATGGTGTAATGGTGTAATGGTGTAATGGTGTAATGGTGTAATGGTGTAATGGTGTAATGGTGTAATGGTGTAATGGTGTAATGGTGTAATGGTGTAATGGTGTAATGGTGTAATGGTGTAATAATGGTGTAATGGTGTAATGGTGTAATAGTGTAATGGTGTAATGGTGTAATGGTGTAATGGTGTAATGGTTAATGAATGGTGTAATGGTGTAATGGTGTAATGGTGTAATGGTGTAATGGTGTAATAATGGTGTAATGGTGTAATGGTGTAATAATGGTGTAATGGTGTAATGGTGTAATGGTGTAATGGTGTAATGGTGTAATGGTGTAATTGTGTAATAATGGTGTAATGGTGTAATAATGGTGTAATGGTGTAATGGTGTAATGGTGTAATAATGGTGTAATGGTGTAATAGTGTAATAATGGTGTAATAATGGTGTAATAATGGTGTAATAGTGTAATGGTGTAATAGTGTAATAATGGTGTAATAATGGTGTAATGGTGTAATAGTGTAATAATGGTGTAATAATGGTGTAATAATGGTGTAATAGTGTAATGGTGTAATAGTGTAATAATGGTGTAATAATGGTGTAATAATGGTGTAATGGTGTAATGGTGTAATGGTGTAATAATGGTGTAATGGTGTAATAGTGTAATGGTGTAATAATGGAGTAATGGTGTAATGGTGTACTAATGGTGTAATGGTGTAATGGTGTAATAATGGTGTAATGGTGTAATGGTGTAATAGTGTAATAGTGTAATGGTGTAATGGTTTAATAGGCGCACCGGGTGTGAAGTAATTTTTTGAGGAGAGTGAAGATATTTATGAAGACATTTTTTATTTCTTTTCTCTTTGTATAGTGAATTTTGCCAATGCAGCGACTTTTACCAGCCTGCTTTTACTGAACTGCCAAGGGTTCGTTTACGTGCTCAAATTGAACACGGGACCTTTGTTTTATCGTCCGTCTCCGATAGGACCAGGAACTTGGTCTCACCTACACTGAGATCAGGGATATCTGTAAAAATATCCAGATGACTCCTAGAGGGAGCGAACCTGGTACCTTCCTGACTAGAGACGAGTACCTAACCTCTACACCAAAGAGACCCATATGTAATACATTAGCGAATATGATACTGACATGTAGTGTTTCTTGACCACCATCACACGATTGATGACGTGGCTAGCATCACATTGTCCATGCATATTAAAGTTATAGTCTGTCCATTAATTCGTGAGCACGTTTGAAATTGATTTTCTCGAAAACTACCTGTTGGATCTCAGTGATTTTTTGCATGCAGCATTAGAATATCCATGACGCTAAAATAAAGCTAACCAGTAGTTCAGAGATGCTACGAATTTTGCACTTCGGCGAATTCCTTTGATCTTTTATGACAATTGGAAATACGGGGCTCAAATTTTAGATTTTACAATAATCCTAGAATTTGTCCATGTCAATTCTATTCATAGGTGTATCTCCATATAACTTGATAGGTCAAGTAATTAATTGTGTTGCCCTTTATGTGCAATCCTGAACTTGGATACAATATGCAACAGTTAGTCCTCCCTTCGGTCACCATTAGACCCCAGGGTGTCTTAACTTCACCACAAATTGTATGATGGTAGACGCATTTGGATATGGAAATGTATACGTTGCTATTTCTCAGTCTGTAATCAAAATATGATTTGTATCATCCCGAATCTGATGATTCCATGAGGTTGATAATTGTTACTGGCTGGACAAATTGTAATCCATCTCGGTGCCAGTACTCGTCTTCCTCTCGGAGCACATGTTCAACACACTTCTTCCAGAACTGCATGTCTATCATTGAGAAGGACTCACGTGTCAGAACTTCAACATCACACATTTTAAACGTCCTGTTCTGTTCGGCAACTTGCCCTTTACTTTAGCCCAGACAAGCTCTATCGGATTGAGGTGAGCATGATATGGAGGTAGTCGCAAAGACGTGTGGCCGTATTCCGCAATGATTTTGTCAATATGAAACACCTTTGTCTTATTTGTCATCCTCACCAGGTGCAACAACTCGGGTTTCAAATATGTATCATCGAAGCTGACATTTTCCTTAGCAAGCCAAGTCCTAATTTGATCTTTTGTATTTGATGCAGTTGGTACTTTGTCTTCCGCTCATACTGCGTTGTGATAGGATGCATTATCCATTACCAAGCATGATGGTCTGTTTAGAATTGGAAGTAGATCTTTCTCCATCCAGTGCCTGAAAATATGTCCATTCATTTCTGTGTGGTAGTCCCTACCGTCGGTACTTTTGATTGGAAAATAAGTCCAGCGTCATGGACAAGACCTTCTTCACTGCTTCCTGCATGTGTTAGTATAATACGCTGGCCTTTGCTGCTTGGTTTTTTTCTTTTCTGTTCACCGTCTACTGATTGCCATTCTTTAGCATTGGTGTGGTGAGCATTGACCAAGGATTCGTCCAAATATACAATATCATAGCCTTGCCTCCGCCGCTCACGGATCTGCCTCAGGTATTTACTTCGGGCAGCAATTAAATGTGGCTTTTCACAAATAATATTCCTGCCGCCTATAGTTTTTCTGAAGGTGAGGCCGGCGGCTCTTACAATTTTCCATAGAGTACTTTTAGAAATGTCTATGCTGCAATCTGATTGCAGTTTTAATTTCAGTTTCCTGAGAGTAACAAGTTGATTTGTCGCAAACATTTTCAAGAGCTCCGTCTTATGACATCTATGTCAAAGTCGTCAATTGTTCTTTTCCTTCCTTGCTTGACATTAGTGCACTTTGTGTCCTGTTTAATCCATCTGGAAAAGGATTCTCTATTCAGACCAAGCGCCAGTTGCGTTCGTTTCTCAGGGTTATGAATATCGCAATATAGATGACCTCTCTTAGATTCCCTACGGAAGTGTTGGTATAGTAAAACTGTAACCTTCTGCATTGTTATAAATGTGCACTTCAGACTCATTATGAATGTGATATCAATGTCAGTTTTGATAAGCCAACAAATATAATACAATAGCTTCATACAAATAGCGAGATACACCTATAACTATACAACGGTATCCCAATTATAACGTCATATGCTTTCCGCTTTCAAAGTCGACTGGGTTCGGTGCACGGAATTCCCGTGAAATTGTTGTTTACTCACGATATTTCAATGTTACCATAATGTATTTTTAGAACAACGCGTCTGTGTACTGTAGATCTGTTACTATTGTGTACAATCCGGTGAGGTTGATTTTAATATAACCTGAAGAAGAAATATTTCAAACTACATCAAATTTTCTTGGAAAAAATATTTCTCTAGCGTCATGGATATTCTAAGGCTGCTTGCAAAAGATCACTGAGATCCAACAGGTAGTTTTCGATAAAATCAATTTCAAACGTGCTCACGAATTAATGGACAGACTATAATTGCATATCCTTTACAGGACTTTGTGAATCAACCCCAGCTTTTTAACGCTGTTTGTGATTTTCTAGACATTATTACGTTCAGTAGTTTGCCATTGCTTTCTGAACGGGTGGTAACATCGTCCATTTGTAAAAATCCACCCGAAACAATTTGCAGCCAAATTCTCTGCAACGTAATTCGAACTCAGAACGTAGGTGTTAATAGATCGAGTCACTATCCCTAAGTCACAGACCACCCATGCATATTAACTTCGGTACGCAAATTGATCAATGCCTTTGAATGAAAATACTACAGAATAATACTCAAGAATAATATCATATACAGAAAAAACAGGATTAAAATGTTGCTTTTTAAACAGTTGAAAATTGAAGAGAAATGATTGATCAATAAGGGAACGCAAAGGAAAGGATTGATCAATAAGATACAAACGAGAACTATGAAATACTTTGACCTATAGAACGACATGATTCACTAGATCATGGGTTCCCAAATAGGCGTACCGCCCCAGTGGGCGTTGAAGCCTTCCAGGGGGCGATGGTGGGTTCAGAAGCATTTAGGGGAATATTTTTCGTGATCTTGCGATTGAATAGTCATTAAAAATTTGAATTCTGCATTTTAATTCATCTTATATCCATCTTACACGATCCATTTTTTCATCAATTTTCTATTTCACGTATATAATCATTTGAAAATTGACCATGTATAACAGAAATATATTTCAATTTTCTATGTCAAAGAGAAAAATAGAGCATGTATATATGTATGGAGGGGGGCGTTGGCAATCTGTTATAATGGGGAGGGTGGATTACAAAGTTTATGTCAAAGTATTACATCTTATGCAGGACAGGGAGCATTTAAACACATTTTGACACTGTCAAGGGCAAGTTAAATGATGATGATGACGATAATGGCACTGAAGATGGTGATGATAATGATGATGATGACGAGGATAATGATGATGATGAAGATGATGATGATGATAATGATGATAATGATGATGGTGATGATGATGATGATAATGATGATCATACTGATGACGATGATGATGGTGAGGATGATAATGATAACGATAATGACGATGGTTATAATAATGATGATGATGATACCGATAATGATAATGGTGAACTACGCCCAGCCTATCCTTGAACCAAACGAATGGGATTTTCATCTCTTGGGGTGTATATTCTCTAGAAGAACACAGCGCAGATGCTCTCTGTGGTTAAGTGGTTAAGCCGTTACATTGGTCGCGGGGCTGAATCCAGACCACACCGTTCTGCTCACGAGTGCATTTTTCCAGAGATTCTTAGGATTGTTGCAGGAGCTACGGAGTTCGGCAGGTGGACCGAGCCATATGTGGTAAAATCCAGTGCAATGAAGTCAATCAATCGTTTTAGACACTTTAGACATGGCTCAGTGTATGATGATTTCATTTCAGTGATTCTACAAAATAACTACTAGCTAGCCTGCACGAAATTATCTCTGTGTAGGGTGCTGTACCTCCTAGCCTTGCACGCTCCACCGAGAAGTTGTCTTTTGTGTATGTGAATGACAATTTTGAAAAATATGCCACTGAAAATGGGAAAGTGGAAAGTACATTTTTAGAGCTTTTAAAACATACTGAAAATGGGAAAGCAAAGTACATTTTTAGAGCTTTTAAAACATACTGAAAATGGGAAAGAAAGAAGTACATTTTTAGAGCTTTTAAAACATACTGAAAATGGAAAGCAAAGTACATTTTAGAGCTTTTAAAACATACTGAAAATGGGAAAGCAAAAGTACATTTTTAGAGATTTTAAAACATACTGAAAATGGGAAAGCAAAGTACATTTTTAGAGATTTTAAAACATACTGAAAATGGGAAAGCAAAGTACATTTTAGAGCTTTTAAAACATACTGAAAATGGAAAACAAAATACATTTTTAGAGCTTTTAAAACATACTGAAAATGGAAAGCAAAGTACATTTTAGAGCTTTTTAAAAACAACAACTTAATATAAACAAATTGATATAATCGAATATTCTAGCAAAACTATAAATATTGTGGCGAAGGTTTTCTCTGGGGAGATCACACATAAGTGTACTTTGTGCGTCAGATGGACAGAAAAATATAGAATAAATGAGGTACGGTTTGGTCGTGGTATAAGCTTGTTCATGTACTTTCACTCAGATCATATTGAAGTTACAAGTAGTGGTTAAAAGGGGGTTAATAAAAGATGAAGCTTGATCCGGTGCCTGTACAAGAAAGTGGTGTCCAGCAGGTATGGAGGAGGCTACCATGGATTAGGGGGTTACTCAAAAACTACAAAAATCAAAACACGGATATCTTTTTCACGTAAAAGATCATTTTCTGGCTTTTTTTCAATTGGCCTTTATATGATCTGAGTCATAGAGTTTGGACGTCATCTTACTCTGTGTAGGATGATCGGCGTCCAAAAAGTATCACCCTTAGCCAATGATTGGGTTTGTACCAGTCAAGCCTTTGCATTATCGGCCTTACTTTTCTATCCACGGTAAGTTTGTTCCTCCGTAGAAGTATTCTCAGCCGTTTCGGGGCGCTTGTCGTCACTAGGCAATTTGCAATGTTTTACTCTGCATTTTCCCTGTCCCTGGGAAACACTGAACAGATATTTTAGTGGGTCATTTCAGTCGGAATTAGCAATGCAACTGAAATTTTGAGCTCGCCAACATCGCCCACCTCAGTTCTTCCAGGGATGTTAGTTGTTAATGCAACAGTACCTTGCCCGGTTGTCCCATAGAGGGCAGTTTCGTTAGGCACTCAAACGCAACTTTAGGATTTGCTCTTGGCCAACCTTACCCAGTAAATGTATCTGCGCTAGGCCTTTGATACGGAGTTTGCCACAATCTTCCCATGTGTCGCCACGATACCTTACAGTGCTTTCAGAGACACTTGCCGAGACTGTTGATTCGTTACGCATCGTTCCCATTGATTTTTGCCTCACAGATGGCAATTTTAGTGCGGCCATTTGCACCGAGGCAGTTAGCATTCGTTCACAGACCACTTGCGCACTACTATTTTTTGTACGTTTCAACAACTATTTTGGCAACTTTTCATCGGACTTCGGTCAGGAGATGCGTGCGTTTTGTTCAGGATTTTTGGAATTGTATTACTTTTCCGTACTTGCACTACTACCACTACCTGCAGCTGTCCCTCGATCCCTACCCGCTTAGCCAGACAGGAACCGTTGTCTGTTTCCAGGGTCACCACGTGGAGATGGCGTATGATCTTGGTTAGTGTCAGCTCACTAATCCTGGCGCGTCGTTGTCCCTATGCACCTTTGACCTTTTTTAATTATGAAACAGAAACGAATCTACAACCTTTTATATCAATTTGATGAGAAAACGGTCTAAACGTTTCTGTAACCCGTCCTTCCACAAAATATATTTAAAAATTGGAATATATTTGTTAGGAATATCTGCTATAAATAAACATCTTTATGTAATAACTGGCATATTAATGACACAAACTTAACCCTGATTGAAACAACATTTATTGTAACAGCTTTAAGTGTGCAACTGAATGCATCGTTTCACATCATTTTCCTTTCAACAATTTTCCCAGTCAAATAAGAATATTCACAATTTTCATGAAATTCAAGCTAACAGAATAACATACACAACAGCTGTCAATAGAAACTGAAATATATCGATATACAATGACCCTAACTACGCAGCAGGGTGTTATTGATTTTTAGCTATTTGTAATTCTATTTTTGAACAATGTCAGAAGACTTCCGGGTGCACTCATAAATATGTGTATTACTTCCGTAGGTCATGTCTGACTGAGTTCAAGTCTAGATGCTCTGATACAATTCGATATGATAATCAAATAATTGATATGTGTCAATGGTTTCTGTACTTTTTTCTTCTCTTTAATCCTGTTCTGTCTCACAACGTCAGGATACGAAGAGATTTACAGAACAGGCTTTGTGTGCGCTTCATAAACAGTGTTTTTCGTTGCCTCTGTTATCTCTGAGGGACGGCCTTTTGCTTCGTATCCACTGAATCGGAGTAATATTTCTCTTTGAGGCGCACTGTCTGTTGGTAATCTGCTTATGTGGCTGAACCATATAATTTGTTGGATTGATGTTGTACTCAGCTTTTCCCAAGTGTCTTCACTTTTTTTCCGATCCAGAAGCACTTGAGCTGAAAGCTCTTCGGCTCAGTGTCATGGACATCGTAACCTTCGGCTCGGTGCCACGAACACCGTAAATCTAGGGAACCTGTAGCTTTTCTGCCAGTCCACGGAGTTGAACCCGCACTTACAGAGGACTAGTCACCCGTAGTCCAACGTGCTACGAACACGCTGGGCACGCGGGCAGTGTCTTCACTTCTAAACCGGTCTCTTCTTGATACTCCCGGCATTCTGCTTAGACATTTCGTCTATGCTGTGACTAGCTTCTTCATGTCATGTGATGTCCACTTCTAATATTGGCACTGATAGCGTTCTCCTTCTTCTTCACTCTTCACCCTAGGAAGCATAGGTCAGCAACCAAGGCATTCCAAGCATGCCTATCCAAGGCCATCGTTTCCAGATCTCTCTACCCTCTCCCTATTTTCTTGCATTCGCTCCAACTCCCGTCTCCAGGTGTTACTGTGTCTTCACCTACCTCTATTACGCTGGGGGTTCCATCAGAAGTCCTGTCTCGTTATGCAGTAAGGGGGTCTCTCAGTATGTGTCCTATCCATCGCCACCTTCTGTCCCCTCTTGTTTCACTTGCTATTGTGCCGCTCTATCTCACAGTTCCCTGTTTCTGGTCCTGTCATACCATCACAGATGGAGTACCCTGAGCAGGCATCTATTTATGAATGTCTGCAACTTCTTGATGTTCCCCTTAGTTGTTCTCCATGTCTCCGCTCCATATAGAACGACAGCATTGACATTTGAGTTAAATATCATTATCTTAGTTTTATTCCTCATCATTCTACAGACAAAATAATATCGAGATAAAGATGATGTTATAAAATGATCTTTTAATGCTCATAGGACGCTAGAGATTGCTATTTTGCAATAAGAGACATTTATTTTTAGATGGTAAGCAAACAGAACGTGCTTAAAATATCAGACATATATAGATTACCTACATTTGATATGTAGATGCAGAAAGTCAAAGCAAAATTTAGAACAGATTATTCAGCGCACAATAACAACAAAATACATAAAAACATGTTACGATTTTTGCTGTGTAAATAAGCTTAAAATTGCTCTTCCCGCTTACTCAGTTCAAACTGAAATTCTAGAGAAAAAAAATGTTTTTCCGACAGTGGTTATGTATTGATTAATGATGTGTGTATGTGTTAGTTTATTAGTACCTAACTTAGTGGTAGATATCATCATCAAATAGCTTGTCCTGAGCAGAACTTTGCCACCCTAGCAGTCCTTCGGAATTTATCTCTCTCATAGGCCAGATGTTCAGCCTCTGCAGCCGTCATGTTCCAATCATCAGTTACATCCTGAATCCTTTTTCTCCGTGGTCTTCCTCTTCTTCCCTTTGCCGGGATCTCTCCCTCCATGATTGTATTCTCCAGCCCTTCATGTCTCTTTATGTATCCAAAATTCTACAATTTTCTCATTCTTATTTATAGCATCAGTTAGTTTTATTTGATTTAAAGTTTTTCTGGATAGATCTGATTGTTCTCTTTTCTGTCCATGAAATACGGAGGACTCTTCTTTAACACTTATATTCAAAATCAGATATATGTTTTTCCTTCGCCTTGTTAAATGTCCATGCTTCACACCCATAGGTTGTCACTGGGAATATACATGCTCTTAGTATTCTTATCTTAGTTTTTTATGTCAGTTCCATTGCATACTCTGTTTAGTTGTTTAATTTTGTGTAGAGCCATGTTTATTCTTCTTTTAATTTCCTTCATCCCATTTCCACAGATGTCGTTAGAAGTGAATTCAGTCATTCGAAACTGTTCCAATCTAGAGAAAGATAGTCAACATAAGACGAAAATGTATGGTGAGAAGAAAACAAGCTTTTGAATATAAATGTTATAGAAAGATACTTTTAGATCCCTTTCAAAGAACACAAAACAAAGGATTTTGTTAGGAATAAAATAGTTAAACTGGCAGGCATGTAGAAAGCATTTCTAGCAGTGGGGAAACGTCCTAAGCTCGCATGGTTCGGACACATGAAAAGATATGGTGTCCTCTGAAAGACAGTTCTTCAGGAAACAGGCAAGGATGGTAGGATAAGAGGAAGGCAAAGAAAAACATACTGGGAGAAGAAATGAGCAACGAAAAACAAAGCAGGTATTGCGGTGGGAGGTTCAAGAAAAAAAGTACACCCTAGGGAAACCCTGAAACGAACTTTCTTGAAAAGGCGAGAAATATTGGACTAAAATTAATAAAAGAGATTGAGCGCGTTGCTCGAGACAGAACGATATGGAAAAATTACTTGCGTGCCATATATAATGTAAAACGATTTATTTAGACAGTTTCTTAACATCAAAGACGATTAAAATCTCAGTCAATGTATTGACCAAAAGGACTTATTCAGGTACACAAGAAAAGAGGAAGTAATAATTAATATATATGGTAAATGTATAAGTAAAAGAAATACGTACTTATCAGAGGGACGTATCTAACTGTGATATAGCATTCACGAGTCCTTTGTATGACTGACACACAGAACACAATGAAAATTAAAAGTATCTCTCTTGTTTCTTTCTTTCTCTCTCTCTCTCTCTCTCTCTCTCTCTCTCTCTCTCCATTTAAATACTTCTTGTATGCTATTATGTTCCACGCCGCTCTGAAATTATATCCACCCAACAAAAGATGTTTACAGTATATCTTGCAGACTCATCTCCATAGTAATGTTATGTTGTTCAATATCTTCTTCTTTCTTTGCAGTCCTTGTCATGTTTGCATTTATTTTGCTTGTTTTGTCAAAATGTACTCTAACAGTCTTCTCATAGCTTGATCAACAAGCGATCAATATTATACTTCCTTGTCTATGTCATACACTTTTTGTGAAATATATTTTGTTCTATGTCACACATTTTCTATGTGATATATTTCTATGTGATATATTTTCTATGTGATATATTTCTATGTGATATATTTCTATGTGATATATTTCTATGTGATATATTTTCTATGTGATATATTTCTATGTGATATATTTCTATGTGATATATTTCTATGTGATATATTTTCTATGTGATATATTTCTATGTGATATATTTCTTTGTGATATAATTGTGTGTGAAATGTTTTCTATGTAGTAAATTTTCTATGTAAAACATTTTCTATGTGATATATTTTCTATGTGATATATTTTCTATGTGATATATTTTCTATGTGATATATTTTCTATGTGATATAATTTCTATGTGATAAAATATCATTGTGATACATGTTCTATGAGCGTCTGTAGCTTAAGCGTTAGTGAGCTCGAACACACTCCTTGGCAGGCAGTTTGGAAGCAAATTCGTGTTCGTGGATTTTACGAAGGTAAAAATAGACCCCACCGTTCAGAAAGCAATGGCAAACTACTGAACGTAAAAGTGATGCCTAGAAACTCGACGACTCTTTTACTGTGGTTCATGGCTACGTCCTGTAAAAGATATGCCACGATTTTCGTTTTCACATGTTCTATGTGATACACTTTCTATGTGATAAACTACTTTTGTAATACATTATCTTTGTGCTACATTATCTTTGTGATACATTATCTTTGTGATACATTATCTTTGCAATACATTATCTGTGTGATACATTATCTTTGTGATACATTATCTTTGTGATACATTATCATTGTGATATATTATCTTTGTGATACATTATCTTTGTGATACATTATTTTTGTAATACATTATCTTGTGATACATTATCTTTGGAATAAATTATCTTTGTGATACATTATCTGTGTGATACATTATCTTTGTGATACATTATCTTTGTGATACATTATTTTTGCAATACATTATCTTTGTGATACATCATCTTTGCAATACATTATCTTTATGATACATTATCTTTGTGATACATTATCTTTGGAATACATTATCATTGTGATACATTATCTTTGGAATACATTATCTTTATGATACATTATCTTTGGAATACATTATCTTTGTGATACATTATCTTTGTGATACATTATCTTTGTGATTCATTATCTTTGTGATACATTATCTTTGTGATACATTATCTTTGTGATACATTATCTTTGTGATACATTATCTTTGGGATACATTATCTTTGCAATACATTATCTTTGTGATACATTATCTTTGCAATACATTATCTTTGTGATGCATTATTTTTGTGATACATTATCTTTGTGATACATTATCTTTATGATATATTATCTTTATGATATATTATCTTTGTGATACATTATCTTTGTGATACAGTATCTTTATAATACATTATCATTGTGATACATTATCTTTGGAATACATTATCTTGTGATACATTATCTTTGTGATACATTATCTTGTGACTACATTATCTTTGTGATACATTATCTTTGTGATACATTATCTTTGTAATACATTATCTGTATGATACATTATCTTTGTGATACATTATCTCTGTGATACATTATCTTTATGATATATTATCTTTGTGATACATTATCTTTGTGATACATTATCTTTGGAATACATTATCTTTGTGATACATTATCTTTGTGATACATTATCTTTGTGATATATTATCTTATGATACATTATCTTTGTGATACATTATCTTTGTGATACATTATCTTTTGATATATATCTTTGATACATTATCTTTGTGTACATTATCTTTGATAATTATCTTTGTGATACATTATCTTTGTGATACATTATCTTTATAATACATTATCTTTGTGATACATTATCTTTTATAATTATCTTTGTGATACATTATCTTTGTGATACATTATCTTTGTATACATTATCTTGTGATACATTATCTTTATGATACATTATCTTTGTGATACATTATCTTTGGAATACATTATCTTTGTGATACATTATCTTTGTGATACATTATCTTTGGATACATTATCTTTGTGATACATTTCTTTGATACATTATCATTGTGATACATTATCTTGTATACATTATCTTTAGATATATTATCTTTATAATACATTATCTTTGTGATACATTATCTTTGATAATACTTATTCTTTGTGATACATTATCTTTGTGATACATTATCTTTGTGATACATTATCTTTGTGATACATTATCTTTGTGATACATTATCTTTGTGATACATTATCTTTGTGATACATTATCTTTGTGATACATTATCTTTATAATACATTATCTTTGTGATACATTATCTTTGCAATACATTATCTTTGTGATACATTATCTTTGTGATACATTATCTTTGGGATACATTATCTTTGTGATACATTTTCTTTGTGCTACATTATCTTCTAAAAAAGACCTCAAAAATCAACAGTAAGACAAAAGAATATTTTTTCTATCGGAGCCATAAATAAAACATCCTAACCTGAACAATTTCGCGGTAACTGCACTATCCAGGCAGTCCCTATTAAATGCAGACCATTAAATTCCAGTGGCTTATGTTTCCAATGTCCTACACTGCACTAAAAAACGGTAACACAGACAATAAGAACAGTTTTTTTTAAACAGATCTTGCTTGGCTGAAATCGGATGCACATGTCCTAAACGTTTGGTTGTCTATGCATTTAGGGACCTACCAAACCAATATGCAACGTATACACGTTCTTGGCAGAGATCAAACATCACAAAGAATGATTAAAATTGGTCAGAAAGAAATAACACAAAGAAGAAGAAGAAGAACAGATCTTGCATTATTCTTGTGACAAATTATCTATGGGATACATTAGACTGTGTATACTGACGATATGTTCGATCGTCATGGCTACAAAAACCACTGACAAAATCTTTCGTTCGTTCGCGAAGATGTTTTTTTTTGTGTGTCATACTTATCTGGCTAACGAAGCAAAGATCAACATGGTCACACATGTTCAAGATATATGTCGATATTTTCGAAGTGAAAACATATTGTCATTGCAAGCATGCTTTTAAAGTTTTAGGAAAGTACTGCAAAGTTCTCATCGAAATAGAAGATTGCCCTGTTCGTAACCTTCTTCCCATTGAGCTTTCTGACTAATCACATATTTTGTTTTCCTTAAATTATCCAGCGGCGTTTGGCTCTTGTCCTTGTCCGAACTTGCATTTCAAGACAGCAGCACTACATGTCTGCTAATTGAGATGTTCGACGTCTACCACATTCATATTCAACTCGTCTATGACAGCATGCTTCTATCTTCTATTTGGTATTCCTCTCCCTCGTCCGTCAGGTATAATTCTCTCCAGACTGATCTTAAACAGATAATCATGTGGTATCGAAATAGGGGAAGACTGCAGTAAAACTTGGTAAATAGCGAAACACGTACAAACAAAGTACTATAGTTTTACAAAATACAGAAACAGTGACGATAAACAGCAACGTTTCGACCAAAGGCCTTTATCAAGCAAACGACACAACAGGAGTGACGAATTATAGAGAACACTTACAAATGGACGATAACGAAACATGCAAATTTATCTAATGAAAATCTGGGAATAAAACGAATAACGAAATGAGTGCAACACAAAACTAGAAGTGGAAAGAAGAGAAACAATATACAATCAAGTGAAAATATAAATTATGTATATGAAGCAAATACACATACAGATTACAAGGCATGAGATGAGAAAATACTAAGAAGCATTGGAATGTAATGCGTTGAGTTCAAGAAACCGGCTCATTGGGAAACCGGCAGGAGACTCAGTGACCGATTCGCCCAACACTTGCGCGATATACGCCAATGCTCTGTGACCCTGTAGCTACCCATTTCAATGATACTGGCCATTCAGGAGCTTGCGATGTCAGGTCACAGCCATCCGATCATGTTCCTCTGATGATCGAAGTCGATTTGCTCTGGAGAACCGTTTTATTTCGTTATATGGTACCTTGCGGCCTCTTGGACTCAACGCATTACATTCCTATGCTTCTTAGTACTTTCTCATCTCATGCCTTGTAATCTGTATGTGTATTTGCTTCATATATATAATTTATATTTTCACTTGATTGTATATTGTTTCTCTTCTTTTCCTCTTCTAGTTTTGTGTTGCACTCATTTCGTTATTCGTTTTATTCCCAGATTTTCATTAGATAAATTTGCATGTTTCGTTATCGTCCATTTGTAAGTGTTCTCTATAATTCGTCACTCCTGTTGTGTCGTTTGCTGATAAAGCCTTTGGTCGAAATGTTGCTGTTTATCGTCACTGTTTCTGTATTTTGTAAAACTATAGTACTTTGTTTGTACGTGTTTCGCTAATCATGTGGTAAATATGTCAAAACAATTTTATCTTCCGCATTTAAAAAATCTTTTTATAAATCATTTCTCTTCAATTTTAAACTGAAGCAAATTGGTCATATTTTGTTCTTCTTTCTGTCCATGATATTCGGAGTACTGTTCTGTAGAACTTGCATTCAATGACGCTAATCGATTTTTCAGCTGCCTTTTCAACAATGCATGCTACATAGACATAATAACAGCCGTCCATCGCAAGCGATGTTGACAACAGTCTCAGACGTATGCTGCTGCACCTCTCTGGTGTGTGCGGAGGTGATTGTAGAGTCCAATCCTTGAACACAATCCCTACCACAGGTGGGGCATACATGATCAAGGTTAGACATGTGCGTGTTGTGTGTTCAGTCTTTTCGCGCAGCTCATTTTCTCTGTTCCTCAATAGTACAATGATTCTCAGCTACGCGGGTTCCTCTTATGTTGTTACATCGCCAGATTTGACGGTCTTGCGCAAGGGATTCCCAGTATGGGGTGTCTATATCGAAGCAATTCAAAGACACTGTAAGAGTGGCTTTAAAACGTTTTCTCTGTTCACCAGCAGAACGGCTGCCCCTTCATGATCGACATATATCAACTGTTTTGGGATGCGTTTAGACATACATTGCTATTAAAAACGTACATGCTCTTAAAAATCTAACTTTCTACCTACTGTTAACATATTCTTGTCTGGTCTTAAGAAAGAAAAAATAGAGGAATAAATTCAAGAAAAAATGATAAACAGAGAAAAACTACTTACAATATGCAACACAACAACATCGTAGTCGGAAGATACAGTCGAGTGTTACTAGACAAGAACTTAAGTGGAACCCACAAGGAAAAAGGAAAAGGTGAATCCTAAACAGATCTGGAGACAAGAGTCTTCTTGGGGAACTGAAGGATACTGGACTATCAAGGGAGACCATAAAGACGACAACCAGTGACCGGGAAAAAACGAACAACTGTTGAGGCACTATGAATCTACGAAGAGCGGAGTGGAAAAAGTAAGTACTGCTAAAATGTTCTTGTCTTGTCTTAAGGGGATTGTCTACTTATACAATTTGAGTTTTAGTCAAAAACATCGATTTTTCTAAGTTCTTAGTTCTATAAAGTACAACATTCGTACTATCAATTACACATAAAATTATGTTGTTTTCTTTGCGTATTAGCATTACAACACTAATAAGAAACGGCTAATTCCACCTTTTTTTTCTTTTAAATAAAGAAAAAGTGAGAAGACATTCAAGAAATAATGATACACAGATAAAACTACTTACAATATGCGTAACACAACAAAATTCCCACTAGAATCAAAGATACATTTAAATTTTCGATTACACAGACAATGCTAATCGATACAGATAATCTATACTTAAAAGGTAGATTAACAACTTGAGAAGATTGTTAATTTAGAAGAGATGTACTTTCTTACTTTCTTTCGTTTGTTTGAAATGATGTCTATATATTCAATGTAGTCTGTTGTATAAACTTCACTGTCACTTGTAGCTCACAAAGAGGTCCGTGTAGTTTTCTTTCCAGTTGTGTTTTACTAGTTCAGCGTATTTTCACCAGTATTTCATGTTCCTGACAGTCTTGATGTATGTGCTCTGCAGGCTGGGGTGCTTGTCGACATTATTTAATGATCTCTGCCCCGACAGCGACTTTGCAGCATACTTATAACTATTTTCAAATGATCTTCAACTGTTACGTGTTCAAGTTGAACATGGGATCTAGGTTGTATCATCCGTCTTCGATAGGACTAGGAACTCGATCTCACCTACATTGAGATAGGAATCTCTGGGAAACTATCTCCATCTTTTCACTCAGAGGTACGAACCCAGTACATTTGAAGAAAGATGCTAGCACATTACCTCTTCAAGTTACAGATATCCCTATTATAGACATATTATAGTTGAACAGAAACTAAATTGTCAACGGTAACATTGTAATTTTAAAATATAAAAAGAAAACGAACCCTTTTTTCATACCTCGAGGCATATTGGGTAACGCGGTCTTAGGCCTGTATTTTTCATTGACCGTACGCACACGATTGGTGACGCGGTCAACATCACGGGCCTAGGAAGTTATCCTACTAAATAAAAATCGTCGCAGAAATTAGATGTGCTGGCCTTTTTGCTAGCGCATAACTGGCACAATGTGCAATCGCTTTTAGGCTCAGATGACATACAGATGACACAGAACGGTTAACAGGGGGTCGATATGGAGTGTTTGAAGAAGAAGAAGAAGAAGAAAGATTGTTGCCTGACAGGTGAAATGATTGTTAGAAAAGTGACAGATTGAAAACAGTGGAAATCTCTTGTGCAAACCGTTTGTGTCACCAACGGGTCAAGAATAGGATATAGAATAGAGACGGATACATTGGTATATGTATAGCTAGATGGATAGCAGGACAGAGGAAATTAGATTGAATAGAATAGAATATGTTAGATTAGGATAGATTATACTAGATTAGGGTAGATTAGAATAGATAGATTAGAAGAGATTACAAATGATAGATTATATTAGATTAAAATAGATAGATTATAATAGATTAGAACAGATAGATTGGATTAAGATATAATAAATTCGATCTAATATACTATATAAAATAGATTAATGGAATAGATTAAAAACATTAGACAAACTAAATCGATTAGATAAATTAATACATATTAAGATAGATTTATATAGAAAATATATATTAGAATAGACATCTAGAATGTACCACCAGATGTAAAGGCGGAAACAACGATCTATCTAAATCTACATTCGATGTGAAGATGATACTTCATCTTGATGTATCGTGTGTTACGCACTTTTTCTAACAAATTTTCAGCAATCATTTTTTTCTTCAGTGTCCAAACTTTATTGATTGAAAGTCTCTATCTAGGGCATCGTTAATTAATTTGAGCCTGTTGTTGCTTGTGTACTCTGAAGGATATCATATGTTATCCGATATTAGCTGTCAGCAGCTACTCATACTGTATCTCTTCTTTTCCTTCTTCTTCTTCTCTTCCACCATTTACTTCTTTATAGAAGTATTGGGGGGGGGACGTAGTGATCGTGTGTGTGCTTGTTTTAAGGCACTTTGTAAGCTGATATTCATTTTCGTAAGGCTGTTCTTGATGCCGTCGCTCCAACATTTGCGTGGTCTTCCTCTTGCTTTGTACTCATTATACTTTTTCTGTGTGGCTCTCTGTGGTAGGCGATACCAGAGCATTCTTGTCAGTCGCCCAAACCATTTAATATGTTGTTCTTTTATGAATTGCATGACTGGTATCACATCCAGTCTTCTTCTGATTTCTTCATTTCTAATTTTGTCTCTTATTGTCACATCTGCAGCTCTTCTAAGACACCTCATCTCTGTTGTTATGATTTTCAGCTCATTATGTGCTGTTATTGGCCATGTGTGACACTGGTAACATAGTGTTGGCCAGAAAATCGTCCTTATGAGATTTGCTTTAGTTGTTAGCGGTATCTCTTTATGTGACAACAGTGGTGTTAACTGTCCCAGTACCTGGTTAGCTTTTGTGCAACGATTGCTGATTTCGCTATCGATACTTCCATTCTGCTGTGAAAATTGGACCTAAGTATTTGGCCTCAATTGTTTGTTTTACGTCTACGTTCTGGAGTTTTATTGTAAAGTTTTCTTGTTGTCTACTTATTGCCATTGTCTCTGTCTTTATTATATTTATTTTCATGTTGTACTCCTCACCCTTGTTGTTAACTAAGCTCAAATGATTCTGGACAGATTCTTCGTTTTCTGCAATCAGTACTTGATCATCTGCAAATAAAAGTTCTGAAATTTTGTATATCTATTGTATATCATACTGTATATCTATATCCTTTTTCTGCTATTTATTATTGGTTATTGATTATTGGTTATTGGTAATAAATTGACGTTGTTGCACTCCTGGCAGACTCATAGGTGCTCAGTCTCCTCCAACAGATACGAAGAGTATGCATACTGATGGTTTCCGTGGCTCGCTGATTAAACTCACTCCTCTCTCTGCCCCTAAGGCATCCAGTTCTACTTGTACAACGGGTAACTCCAAACTGCTTAAATCGCTGGATCGATTCAGCATATATTATAGTGTCCTTATCCAACAGGCAGTCAGTAAGAGACCGAAGAATATCCCCCTTATCCATCTTCAACTCCCCAACAATCGAGGCTGTTAATGTAAGCCTGTCCGCTCTCTCATTACCGCAAACACCCGCATGCCCAGGACAGTAGATCCCCGTAAGACTCTTGAGTTTAGAAACTTCTATAGACGACATCCACTCATACCGAAACATGCCCTTCTGGATCTTGTGAAGCATCGACTGAGAGTTAGATACAACAGCGGCCTAAGTAAATGAAGTCCCAGAGAGCCAATGGAGGGCAGCAGTAACCTCAATCTCCATCCTCATACAAGATTGTTCTGCTAACAAAAACTTGGTATTTTTTGTAAACTGTTTTGTGCTCTGTGTGTGAACTTCTTTCTATTTTGTGCTGAGGTCATTGGTAATGCTAGATCATCAGTTTTGTTTACAAGTTAAAGTTGTAGGCTATCGCTAGACCATTGATTAAACTAGATCATTAATCTTGTTGTTAATATAAAGTTGAAGGCTATCGCTAGACCATTGATTAAACTAGATCATTAATCTTGTTGTTAATATAAAGTTGTAGGCTATCGCTAGACCATTGATTAAACTAGATCATTAATCTTGTTGTTAATATAAAGTTGAAGGCTATCGCTAGACCATTGATTAAACTAGATCATTAATCTTGTTGTTAATATAACGTTGAAGGCTATCGCTAGACCATTGATTAAACTAGATCATTAATCTTGTTGTTAATATAAAGTTGAAGGCTATCGCTAGACCATTGATTAAACTAGATCATTAATCTTGTTGTTAATATAAAGTTGAAAGGCTATCGCTAGACCATTGATTAAACTAGATCATTAATCTTGTTGTTAATATAAAGTTGAAGGCTATCGCTAGACCATTGATTAAACTAGATCATTAATCTTGTTGTTAATATAACGTTGAAAGGCTATCGCTAGACCATTGATTAAACTAGATCATTAATCTTGTTGTTAATATAAAGTTGAAGGCTATCGCTAGACCATTGATTAAACTAGATCATTAATCTTGTTGTTAATATAAAGTTGAAGGCTATCGCTAGACCATTGATTAAACTAGATCATTAATATTGTTGTTAATATAACGTTGAAAGGCTATCGCTAGACCATTGATTAAACTAGATCATTAATATTGTTGTTAATATAAAGTTCAAGGCTATCGCTAGACCATTGATTAAACTAGATCATTAATCTTGTTGTTAATATAAAGTTGAAGGCTATCGCTAGACCATTGATTAAACTAGAACTAGATCATTAATCTTGTTGTTAATATAAAGTTGAAGGCTATCGCTAGACCATTGATTAAACTAGATCATTAATCTTGTTGTTAATATAAAGTTGAAGGCTATCGCTAGACCATTGATTAAACTAGATCGTTAATCTTGTTGTTAATATAAAGTTGAAGGCTATCGCTAGACCATTGATTAAACTAGATCATTAATCTTGTTGTTAATATAAAGTTGAAGGCTATCGCTAGACCATTGATTAAACTAGATCATTAATCTTGTTGTTAATATAAAGTTGAAGGCTATCGCTAGACCATTGATTAAACTAGATCATTAATCTTGTTGTTAATATAAAGTTGAAGGCTATCGCTAGACCATTGATTAAACTAGATCATTAATCTTGTTGTTAATATAAAGTTGAAGGCTATCGCTAGACCATTGATTAAACTAGATCATTAATCTTGTTGTTAATATAAAGTTGAAGGCTATCGCTAGACCATTGATTAAACTAGATCGTTAATCTTGTTGTTAATATAAAGTTGAAGGCTATCGCTAGACCATTGATTAAACTAGATCATTAATCTTGTTGTTAATATAAAGTTGAAGGCTATCACTAGACCATTGATTAAACTAGATCATTAATCTTGTTGTTAATATAAAGTTGAAGGCTATCGCTAGACCATTGATTAAACTAGATCATTAATCTTGTTGTTAATATAAAGTTGAAGGCTATCGCTAGACCATTGATTAAACTAGATCATTAATCTTGTTGTTAATATAAAGTTGAAGGCTATCGCTAGACCATTGATTAAACTAGATCATTAATCTTGTTGTTAATATAAAGTTGAAAGGCTATCGCTAGACCATTGATTAAACTAGATCATTAATCTTGTTGTTAATATAAAGTTGAAGGCTATCGCTAGACCATTGATTAAACTAGATCATTAATCTTGTTGTTAATATAACGTTGAAAGGCTATCGCTAGACCATTGATTAAACTAGATCATTAATCTTGTTGTTAATATAAAGTTGAAGGCTATCGCTAGACCATTGATTAAACTAGATCGTTAATCTTGTTGTTAATATAAAGTTGAAGGCTATCGCTAGACCATTGATTAAACTAGATCATTAATCTTGTTGTTAATATAAAGTTGAAGGCTATCGCTAGACCATTGATTAAACTAGATCATTAATCTTGTTGTTAATATAAAGTTGAAGGCTATCGCTAGACCATTGATTAAACTAGATCATTAATATTGTTGTTAATATAAAGTTGAAGGCTATCGCTAGACCATTGATTAAACTAGATCATTAATCTTGTTGTTAATATAACGTTGAAAGGCTATCGCTAGACCATTGATTAAACTAGATCATTAATCTTGTTGTTAATATAAAGTTGAAGGCTATCGCTAGACCATTGATTAAACTAGATCATTAATATTGTTGTTAATATAAAGTTCAAGGCTATCGCTAGACCATTGATTAAACTAGATCATTAATATTGTTGTTAATATAAAGTTGAAGGCTATCGCTAGACCATTGATTAAACTAGAACTAGATCATTAATCTTGTTGTTAATATAAAGTTGAAGGCTATCGCTAGACCATTGATTAAACTAGATCATTAATCTTGTTGTTAATATAAAGTTGAAGGCTATCGCTAGACCATTGATTAAACTAGATCATTAATCTTGTTGTTAATATAAAGTTGAAGGCTATCGCTAGACCATTGATTAAACTAGATCATTAATCTTGTTGTTAATATAAAGTTGAAGGCTATCGCTAGACCATTGATTAAACTAGATCATTAATCTTGTTGTTAATATAACGTTGAAGGCTATCGCTAGACCATTGATTAAACTAGATCATTAATCTTGTTGTTAATATAAAGTTGAAAGGCTATCGCTAGACCATTGATTAAACTAGATCATTAATCTTGTTGTTAATATAAAGTTGAAAGGCTATCGCTAGACCATTGATTAAACTAGATCATTAATCTTGTTGTTAATATAAAGTTGAAGGCTATCGCTAGACCGTTGATTAAACTAGATCATTAATCTTGTTGTTAATATAAAGTTGAAGGCTATCGCTAGACCATTGATTAAACTAGATCATTAATCTTGTTGTTAATATAAAGTTGAAGGCTATCGCTAGACCATTGATTAAACTAGATCATTAATCTTGTTGTTAATATAAAGTTGAAAGGCTATCGCTAGACCATTGATTAAACTAGATCATTAATCTTGTTGTTAATATAAAGTTGAAGGCTATCGCTAGACCATTGATTAAACTAGATCATTAATCTTGTTGTTAATATAACGTTGAAAGGCATCTCCAAGTCACTAATATTGTGACAATATACCATTTTTTTCTTCGAACGCTCCTTGGCGACCACTTCTTAACAACTCTGTGTGATTTGTATGTGATCTGAGCCTAATAACGAATGTACGTTGTGCTAGTTATGCGCCTACAAGTAGGACGACACATCCTACTTCTGCGATGCTTTTTATTTGCTAGGGTAGATTCCCTATGTCCTACATCAGTCACCTCTTACGATATGCTTTGTAAGTAGCAGTGGTGCTATTCTTTGCTAGCCTTGCGGGCCCCGGCACCACACGGGAGAATATACCGTATAGAAGTGCATAATGCTCTTTCTTTATGTTAATCGCATTTAGTCAAATATGGTGCTGCCACTATAACCTTGACACTGACACTGTTGGTGTCGACGTGGTTGTATGAATGAGGAAGTACGATCTGTGATACTGATTGATGGACTGATTGATTGATAGGACCATCATCACTGCATTACGGTAAATAACAATTTGTGTTCTGATTTTTTTTACACAGGACGATCTCGGCGGCAGTACATGAGCGTTCTAGCACCGGCAAGGATCCCGTTGTAAATCTGAAGATAATATACATTTGTTGTACAGATTTTATTTCAATATTTTTAGTGAATTTTATCCGCGCAGAAACTGCAATCGAGGTTCCTAGAATACGAAGCAGGGACGACCAAGATGAAGGTGACAGTAGTACATCAAAGAAACCTTGAACATGTCTCTAGAAGAGGTCGAAGAACTTGCAAGAGACAGAGAGCTTTTCATGCAGGCTGTGATGAATACGACATTCCGCAAGGAACATGCTACTACTTGGGCAGCTTTGTAACCTATTCTTAACGGTGTCCAACTACTACGGTTTATTTTACGTGCACAACTTGAACACGAAATCTACGTTTTATCATACGTTTTAGATCAAACTAGGAACTTAAACGCACCTATATTGAGATCATTGATCTCGGGTCAAATATCGCAATCGCTTCAGGCAGGGTCAAATCGAGTATTTATATAACGAGATGTGGGCACTTTACGCCATAGATACCACCATCTGTGATACTATCTGCACAATTTCAATACTATCTGCATAATATCGATACTATCTACATAATCTCGATACTATCTGCACAATCTCGATACTATCTGCATAATCTCGATACTATCTGCACAATCTCATGACAATAAAATCAACACTTAATGAGAACACGTGTGTAACGCTATATAAAGATTTGTTAAATTTTCCATTGTCGAAACGTCGATTGTTGTCAATTTTTTCCCTGCATTGTGTAATACTGTATCTTCTTCTTCATCTTTTGTTGTCACACTGATACCGAGTTGTTGCCCAGTGTCGTGGTTCTCTGTTTTTGTCTTGTGCTGTTCTAGTGGCTTGTGTGACAGTTATTTTTGCTTTTTCACAAGATTCTGCTAAGCCTGTAATCAGTGATGGCTGGTGATAATTTTTGTTGGTGGGGGCAGACAAACATTTTCGCAAAAATCACAGTCTAAATAGACCCCATTTCTACTTGTCATTAAAAAATAGTTCTCTAGAACTGCGTAAAGTATACTAATTAGGGAAGAACAATGCTGAATTTCAGACTTTATGTCATATTTTAGAGTTATATATTCTTATTTCAACGCTAATTAGTATCACGTTCGCCCGAGTGGTTACCGGGGCCCAAATTTGGGGTGTAAAGAATAGAACCACTGTTACCTGCCACGCATGTCGTAAGAGGCGACTACGGAGGTTTGGCTGAAATCGGATGCACATGTCCTAAACGTGTAGAAATATATGCGTTTAGGGGCCTGCAAACCAATGTGCAACGTATACACGTTCTTGGCAAAGATCAAACATATCACAAAAAGTGATTAAAATTGGTCGTAAAGAACGAATGCAAAGAAGAAGAAGAGAGTATCACGTTAAAAGTAATAATTATGACAAATGATTTATAAAAGAATATGCGTTATACATTATTTGTGGTGGGCCCGGCCCCACTGGCCCTTAATGACGAGCCGCTACTCCCTGTAATAATACTGTGTATACCTGTATGTGTCCATATCTTCCATTTTCCGTCCAACTTGAAATAATAATAATAATATATCCTCTCGTACCGTTATACGTTACATAGGGCCTGCAAGTAATTTCTCCATACCGCTCTATCCTGGGCAACTCGCTCAATCTCCTCCATGGAACTGAGACCGATATTTCCTGCCTCTCTCAGCAAAGTTCGTTTCATGGTCTCTTTAGGTGGACCTCTCTTTCTTGAACCCTTTACATCCCGCTTCAATGCCTGCTTTGATATTCGTTGATCATTTCTCCTCAAGGTGTGCTCAACATATCTCCATCTTCTCTTCTTATAACAGTTGTCACTAGTGGTTGACCAGACATTTCTCTGATTTCATCACTTCTTCTGAAGTCGTTCCATTTTATATTCATTATTTTTCTCAGACATCTATTTTCAAATGCATTCAACTTGCTTTCTATATCTTTAGTCATTTTCCAACTTGAAAACAGTATATATATTTTTATATGTTCGTTTATATTTAATGTTACTGGTATTTGCTGCAGATTTGTATAGTGTGAAACAACATCAGCAGCATTACGGAATCTACGGAGATCGAGCTTTTCGGGAAAGAAAAGAAAGATAAGTTATTCTATTTCTTCTTCTTCTTCTCTTCTTCTATCTTTTGTCGTCATACTGTTTCCGGCGTGTTGCCTAGTGTTGCCTGGTTACATTCTTATTAAGTAGCCCAACATCTTTATTCTTCATTTCTCAATGTCATTCAAACAAGGTTCTGTTCAAACTTTCTTTCTTATGCTAGTGTCGGTGACTCTTTTCTAGTGTTGTTGGTAATATTTCGTAGAAATCGCATTTCACATGTAGTTTTTTTTGCGACTGTGCTTTGCTCATTGTCCATGTTTGACTCCGGTAACACAAAGTAGGCATGAAAATGTTCATGATCTTGTGTTGTTTAGCTGTCAGTGAGATGTGTGGGTGTCTTAACAATGGAACTAGCTGGTAGATTATAGCATTTTTTCGGGTTGATACTTAGCCTCTATCCTTCTGTCTATTCTTCCATCTTCTGTGAAAATGCTTCCTAAGTATTTGAGTTCTTTCCACCCGTGTGCTCCCGGGGCTTTCAATGGGAGCAAAGAAGAGTAACACTGTGGCCTAAAGGCATGTCGTAAGAGGCGACTGAGGTAGGGACCTAGGAAAGCTACCCTAATAAATAAAAAGCGTCCCAGACATCAGATGTGCTGGCTTACTTGTATGCGCATAACTGACACAACGTACAATCGCTCATAGGCTCGTATCACATACAAATCACAAAGAGTGGTTAACAAGTGGTTGATATGGAACGTTCGAAGAAGAAGAATACATAAAGATATATATGTTCACTAAAGTCACGAAGCTTCTACGCAATCAATTCTGTAAGAATGAGTCCCTGCCAGCTGAGTCTGTCTAATGAGTCACGATAAGTGAAATTACTAGAGATACATTAACGAGGTAAGTTAGATGTGTTAGAATGATCTAGCTATTCTTCAATACAAGATAGATGTATCACTTTGTTATTTATATTATTGTATGTTGTCTTATGTGATCGACGTTAAAGTACATTGGATATTCACATACGCACTCCGTCCTACTCTGCTGCAGCCATCCCAAAGTTAACCTGCTCAAATGTTATTTATGATTTTAAGGTCTCTGAACGCCCATGTGGTGCCTTCTCCCGCAAGGAAAGCAAAGAATAGTACCATTGGAACCTACAAGGCATGTCGTAAGAGGCGACTTGTGTACGACCTAAGGAAACTACCAAAGTAAATAAAAAGAATCGCAGAAATCGGAGTTGCTGGCCTACCTGTAGGCGCATAACTGGCACATCGTAAAATCGTTCTTATGCTCAGATCACATACAAATCACACAGAGAGATTAACAAATGGTCTATAGGGAGCATTCGTTGAAGAAGAAGAAGAGCCCCCAGGTGAGAGCTGATGAAGCAGACTATTAGCTTTAGTGTGTAGCTTGTATATATTTAGATAGTTTATTAGTTGACTGTAGTGTTTGCGCACTAAATCTGCATCTGTTCATTATAAGCAGAATGGCACCACTAAACTAGACATTTACGTAGTGAAACTAGTTGACGTAGAATTGTGTAGGGACTGCGTATCAACGTTAGTGAACAAAAAGAACGACATAACCACTGCAACTAAGAGAACGTGTTTTGGTTCTCATGATTAACATCAGCAAATAAATATATATGAAGTCTACCAGACTGAGTTTGTGTTTTGTAACGTTGTTTGACCACCATCACTTTAATAACATCTATCAACCACCAACATCCAAACTACTACAGTTCTCTGGAGGAAAACAGTTAAGATTTTTGACTGAATGTCTTAAGATCGTGGTTATGATTCCAACCCGCGCTATTCTGTTGACTACATAATTTTTCGAAATCCTAATTATTGTTTCCGGAAATACGGTTGTCGTGTTTTGTGCAATGCTCTCGACAGGTAGCACACGAACTCTACGAAGAGAAATCGATTATTGATATGGTAGCACACGAACTCTACGAAGAGAAATCGATTATTGATATGGGGAAATCCGGTGCGATAAGTCAACCCCTTCACCTTATAAAAGCTTTCAAACATGATTTTAAAAGTGCGAGAAAATTCAGATATATATTGCATTGGAGGTCGGTACATGTATGCACTTGTCTAATTTATGATGATATAGATAGGAATAATTAAATTGAACTGATAGTTTTAAGTGAGATACACAGTAATTGTGAAGATTAAATAGGATGTACTTACAAAAAATGTTGACATAGCGAGCAAAAACAACTTAAAATAAATTAATGAGTTTAACCGAAAAAAGCTATTAGATAAACCGGAAAGCAAAATAATCCAATGACGTTGACAAAGTATGCACACAAAAAAAATGAACAGGAAAACTTAAATGAACTGGGCAGAGAATTAATAAAGCAATTAAAACGAGTTCACGTGTTGAGAACATAGGACATACACACAGAATAACACATACGTAAACACATACGGACGGCGACGCCTATTTAAACACATACATAGACAGGCAAACATACATAGACAGACATACATACATAGACATGCAAACATATATAGACAGACAGACATACATAGACAGGCAATACATACATAGACAGACATACATACATAGACGGACAAATACACAGATATCGACACGTTTCGTGAACATAGAACATACATGTACAGAATAACACATACGTAAACACATATGGACGGCGACGCCTATCTATACACATACATAGACAGACAAACATATACAGAGACATACACACATACATACAGATTTCGACACATCTAGATTTTTATATCTATTTTTTTAAAGCAGCCATTTTGTCTTAAATTGAAACCTAGCAACAGCAATCTACATTTTTACAATTTTCTATGTATAGTCTGTCCATTAATTCGTGAGCACGTTTGAAATTGATTTTCTCGAAAACTACCTGTTGGATCTCAGTGATTTTTGCAAGCAGCCTTAGAATATCCATGACGCTAGAGAAATATTTTTTCCAAGAAAATTTGATGTTTGAAATATTTCTTCTTCAGGTTATATTAAAATCAACCTCACCGGATTGTGCACAATAGTAACAGATCTACGGTACACAGACGCGTTGTTCTAAAAATACATTATGGTAACATTAAAATATCGTGAGTAAACAACAATTTCACGGGAATTCCCGTGCACCTAACCCAGTCGACTTTGAAAGCGGAAAGCATATGACGTTATAATTGGGATACCGTTGTATAGTTATAGGTGTATCTCGCTATTTGTATGAAGCTATTGTATCATATTTGTTGGCTTATCAAAACTGACATTGATATCACATTCATAATGAGTCTGAAGTGCACATTTATAACAATTCAGAAGGTTACAGTTTTACTATACCAACACTTCCGTAGGGAATCTAAGAGAGGTCATCTATATTGCGATATTCATAACCCTGAGAAACGAACGCAACTGGCGCTTGGTCTGAATAGAGAATCCTTTTCCCGATGGATTAAACAGGACACAAAGTGCACTAATGTCAAGCAAGGAAGGAAAGAACAATTGACGACTTTGACATAGATGTCATAAGACGGAGCTCTTGAAAATGTTTGCGACAAATCAACTTGTTACTCTCAGGAAACTGAAATTAAAACTGCAATCAGATTGCAGCATAGACATTTCTAAAAGTACTCTATGGAAAATTGTAAGAGCCGCCGGCTTCACCTTCAGAAAAACTATAGGCGGCAGGAATATTATTTGTGAAAAGCCACATTTAATTGCTGCCCGAAGTAAATACCTGAGGCAGATCCGTGAGCGGCGGATGCAAGGCATATATTGTATATTTGGACGAATCCTGGGTCAATGCTCACCACACCAATGCTAAAGAATGGCAATCAGTAGACGGTGAACAGAAAGAAAAATACCAAGCAGCAAAGGCCAGCGTATTATACTAACACATGCAGGAAGCAATGAAGAAGGTCTTGTCCATAACGCTGGACTTATTTTCCAATCAAAAGTACCGACGGTAGGGACTACCACACAGAAATGAATGGACATATTTTCAGGCACTGGATGGAGAAAGATCTACTTCCAATTATAAACAGACCATCATGCTTGGTAATGGATAATGCATCCTATCACAACGCAGTATGAGCAGAAGACAAAGTACCAACTGCATCAAATACAAAAGATCAAATTAGGACTTGGCTTGCTAAGGAAAATGTCAGCTTCGATGATACATATTTGAAACCCGAGTTGTTGCACCTGGTGAGGATGACAAATAAGACAAAGGTGTTTCATATTGACAAAATCATTGCGGAATACGGCCACACGTCTTTGCGACTACCTCCATATCATGCTCACCTCAATCCGATAGAGCTTGTCTGGGCTAAAGTAAAAGAGCAAGTTGCCGAACAGAACAGGACGTTTAAAATGTGTGATGTTGAAGTTCTGACACGTGAGTCCTCTCAATGATAGACATGCAGTTCTGGAAGAAGTGTGTTGAACATGTGCTCCGAGAGGAAGACGAGTACTGGCACCGAGATGGATTACAATTTGTCCAGCCAGTAACAATTATCAACCTCATGGAATCGTCAGATTCGGGATGATACAAATCATATTTTGATTACAGACTGAGAAATAGCAACGTATACATTTCCATATCCAAATGCGTCTACCATCATACAATTTGTGGTGGTTAAGACACCCTGGGGTCTAATGGTGACCGAAGGGAGGACTAACTGTTGCATATTGTATCCAAGTTCACGATTGCACATAAAGGGCAACACAATTAATTACTTGACCTATCAAGTTAATATGGAGATACACCTATGAATAGAATTGACATGGACAAATTCTAAGGATTACTGTAAAATCTAAAATTTGAGCCCCGTATTTGCAATTGTCATAAAAGATCAAAGGAATTCGCCGATGTGCAAAATCCGTAGCATCTATGGACTACTGGTTAGCTTTATTTTAGCGTCATGGATATTCTAAGGCTGCATGCAAAAAATCACTGAGATCCAACAGGTAGTTTTCGAGAAAATCAATTTCAAACGTGCTCACGAATGAATTAATGGACAGACTATAGTTATATTTTCTATGTAGTTATCTAGTGGCGTCTGGTCGAATAGATTAGAGCGCGGCTCCCATTCGGGAGACTTGTGTATAATTCACGGTAAGACAAAGGATTTTTCTTCTGTTGTGGGCATAAATAGAGAACCGCGGTAGCGTAGTTGTTAGTGAACTCGCTTCGCAAGGCTGGTGGTCTGGGTTCAGTTCCCGCAGTGCGCGTGGAATTTTCCCGACCGCGACGGCTCTCAGGTCGACCCAGCCTCAACTGGGTACCAGACATGCTCTGGGAAAGTAAAGGCGGCCGGCGTGATGCTGACCACATCACCCATCGTGAGCCGACGGTCAATGAAAAATACAGGACTAACACTGTATTGACATATATACCACGAGGTATGAAAGGGTTCCTTTACTCTTACTTTTTGTGGGCATAAATGAATAAGCCTAACCTGAACAGCTTCGCGACGACTGCACTAACCATGCGGCCATTAAATTCATCAGGCTCACGTCCCAAATGTCCTATACCTCACTAAAAATCAATACTACAGGCAGTAACCACAGGTTTTTGTGTGTTTCTTGTTATCTGTAGTTCTCTACTTGACTCTCTCTCGCGCGATCGTTATCTACTTGTGTCTAAGAACTTCATAAGAACCTACTAATCTCTGTGACAAGAACTTTATAAGAACATACTAGTCTCTGTGACAAGAACTTTATAAGAACCTACTAGTCTCTGTGACAAGAACTTCATAAGTACCTACTAATCTCTGTGACTTGGTGGTAAGGTACTCGCCTCTTGCTCCGACGGTATTTGGTTCGTTCCCGGCGTTGAACGCTTGGTTTGTTTCCCCCAGAAAACAGTAATCTCAATGTATATGAAATTGATTTAACATATATCCAGTATTCAAAGTAAGCATGTAAAAGAAACTATGACATTTTAAAATTGATAAAATTAGACTGGAAAGGTAAAATAAAAAACAAATTAACATACAATTTCTACAAAATTTGTTATCATTTTCTAAATTACATCTGGGACCTTCGCCAGCGTCACAGATTTTGCGAATTGTCACTGAGATTTTTCTTGTAAGATTGACGTTTGAGTTCATATAGTTACTCAGCGACGTTCTATGATAGTGATCTTATTAATCAATAAATATGCAAAGATCGATTCTTTATAGTCTTCGATATTACCACCTGTGAGACTATCTAGCAATAAAATGGTGTTCAACTTAAAAGCAGCCCCAGTGATAAATAGAAATTTGCCAGGTATGCATTACATCTCATCTCTTCTATTTACTATTTAAACCGATTCTGACTAGCTTGTCCTACGTCACATTTGTTCATCGCCCCTTCCCGCACTACAATTACACCACCGTCACACAACCTTGACCTATACTACGTCATAACTGAACCTTCTCATTTCCATACATATCTGCCAGATTAGCTGCATTCACAGGCTGCTTTTAAGTTGAACACCCTGTATTATGTTATATTGTATATGTAACGTATATACTCGTACATAGCACACTCAAGTTTGAAGAAATTCATGTAAGCTTAATTATATTGAATGTAGCGATAGGGTAGTGGCTAGTGCACTTGCTATGTAGGGGCGTGATCAAGGGTTCGATTCTACAGTGAGATTTTTTTACGTCCGTAACTGCTCCCAGATAGACCCAGCCTCAATTGGTACTAGAAAAACATTGCGAAGTAAAGAAGATTTGCGTGATCTTGACCACGTCAACCATCATGCGTCTTAGATCATAGAAAAATACTAGTCTAATACTATATTCTTCAATATACATTATAGTATTTTCTGTTTGACCACTGGGAATTCAAGAGTAGGCATGGCACTTAACCCTTTCACTCCGTCATTTTGTTAACCTCTGGACACATTTATATTGTAAACTATACGGAATTATCCAATATACTGACTTTACGTCATTTTGTAAAAAAATACTTCGAGACAGTATACCAGCTCAGAACGGCGAATAGGTTAATATGGCCCGCAGATTAATTTTGTGTGAAGGCTTGCTTTATTTATTACCAGTACCCCTCACCATTCATTCAATCCTTATTCAGACTACAGAGAACTTGTAATTTAGACCCCTCAAGTAATGGATCAACGTTTCCTGTAGTCAACCGCGTATCATGTGAACACAGATAATTTTTGGTACGAACCACTAAATTTCCCCGGCACGTTTATAATAGCGCAGCATGTTATCAACTTTTCTATCGGTGACGCCACTGCACGGTATGAAAACGGGTTCTTTTACATTTTGTTTATATTACTACAATGAACGAGTATTAATGTACTGAAATATTAGGAAGTAAAGTAAAGAATTAGTTTTTATTCAATGTGACAGATGTCTTGTTAGACTTGTATTTTTTTGACCAGCGACATAGGATTAGTGATGTGATCATCATCATGCCGCTAGTCTGTACGTTACAGTGCATCTCTCGTACCGCCTACACATCATGGTACTTTTTTTGTACCGCCTACACTTCCAATTACTTCTGTACACGCACTTTACAATGCGTCTCTTGCACCGCCCACACTGTATAATGCTTCTCTCGTATCCAGCTGAGATTGAGTCGTCCTGAAAGCTGAGCGTTCTAAAATAATTCACTCCAACTTGGGTTCAAACAGAGACCATCCGTCTAGAAAGCAGGCACACTAACTAACTATCTTCTCAAAAAACCAACCTTAGCTAGATAGAGTATTAGTTAATCAGTGTGTCCGTAACACTGGCAACATGGCTTTTAAATATCTTTTACATAGATATCCATCGTATGTGGATCGGTGAAGTGAAGACTTGATATTGCCGTTTCCAGTACCATTGCAGAGCAAACTCTATGAAGATCCAGTACAACCTGATTGGAACCATTGTTTTCTGTGAACATATTCAAGTTGACTTTTCAAAATGAACAAAGAAGAAAAAAAAGTGTACAGTAGCATCAAACATTTGGTCTCTGATCTTCTTTTCAATGAAAATGTTCCACATCATTTGGAGGCCGTTAAAGTACCTGTCATTTCCTATTTCTAAACCCAAGTCTGCAGAAGGTTGCCAATTACTTTTCACCCCTGTGAAACATCTGACGCGGAAAATGAACCCCCTACCCTTCTGTGTCCAATTCGAAAAGGGAACGCTCTACCATTGCGCTAATCTGTATTTTTAAATACAGTGCAATTCCGAATAAGACTACGAGAAACTTGAGAAGTACTACAGTAAAACAAGTTACTAATGGTAAATAAATAAACGCAACACGATGCTAATAGTTTGATGTAATGAAACGTTACCGACTTACAATACATAAATAAAAT
This sequence comes from Arion vulgaris, assembly GCA_020796225.1. Classification (NCBI taxonomy): domain Eukaryota; kingdom Metazoa; phylum Mollusca; class Gastropoda; order Stylommatophora; family Arionidae; genus Arion; species Arion vulgaris. The sequence continues at coordinate 27,144,974 of CM036757.1, read as the reverse complement.
CGATACAGTATGTTATTGTTTATTATTTAATAAGGAAATGTGTACTATTATAGAGCTTTGAGTTCATAACGACAGGGGACATTTAAAATAAACATACAGTAAACGTACAATGTATGTACTATTGTTAATTAAATCTATATGTACTTTCATTGCCCGTGTTGGAAGTTCATTATTAATAATATATAACTTTATACAATAACTTACTAGAACATTGACTTCATTGCATCAGATTTCGTTATGTGGCCCCGCCTTTCTCTGCAGAAATGGTAGTCACCTGTCGAGAGTGTTGTACAAAACGCGAACTCCGTACCTCCAGCAACAATCCTAAGGATCTCTGGAAAATTTTGCACTTGTGTCTAGGACCGGATTCGAAATTACAACCTTCAGAAGGTCAAGCAAACGTCTTAACGACTTTGCCAAAGCGACCTCCCCACCAATTTACTAGAACATACAACAAAAAACTTTATGTAACAATTTACTAGACATACAACAAATAACTTTATGTAATAATTTACTAGACATACAACAAATAACTTTATGTAATAATTTACTAGACATACAACAAATAACTTTATGTAATAATTTACTAGACATACAACATATAATTTTATATATAACTTTAGTCGAAGGGCTCAAATGATTGCTGGATCGGAAAACTACATAAAACTCTTCTATGTCTACGTATCATCATCATCATCAAATAGCTTAACCTGAGCAAAACTTCCCACCCTAACAGCCCTTCGAAATTTATCTATCTCATAAGCCAGATCTCCCACCTCTGCAGCCGACTAGATCAAATCATCAGTTACAACCTGAATACATCTGTTTCGCGGTCCTCTTCTCCTTCGTGCAGGGGCGTCTCCTTCAAAAATGGTCTTATACAACCTCTCGTGTCTTTTCATTTGTCTAAATTATCATCAAAATACTTGTCCTGAGCAGAACTTCATCCCCCTAACAGTTCT